>VHKM01000105.1:0-2400000 GCA_007210695.1 Neogobius melanostomus
AAAAGAAGAGATAATTCACATCTTATCTGTCTGTGTCTCGGGGCAATTATCCAATCAGAAGGCAGAATGAGCTCCACTCTTATTGTTGCCAGTTCCTAGAGTTGAAACTAGTTTGACAATAAACTTCCTCAATCCCAGCTCCTATCCCCAAGAAAGTACCAATCAGTCTCCAGTCGCTCAGTGGCTGAACTCTGGAAGTTCTTGGCTTTCAAATGAGGACAGGCCTGCTTACAGAGACTTGTGCCTGTGTTCCTGTGCAGCTTTGAGCAAACAGAGTTCAGCTGTATAGACTTTTTTAAGAGCCTATCTATCTATCTATCTATCTATCTATCTATCTATCTATCTATCTATCAGCAGCCCTACTTGGTTACATGTCATTTGCTGGAAAAACAGAAGCAGCTTGTTTTCACTGTCTATTTCCCAATACTGCCTTCAGAGGGCGCACCAGGCTATTTGGAGATCCTGACAAGCCCAGTCTCTCACTTCTCAATGTCTTTTCTTTACATAGACATTATTTCATATCATTAAAAGGTAAAATATCAGAGCTGAGGTACCCAAAAGAATGCCCGTTTCACTTTTTTATCCACTTTAGATTAATATCATCATATCTCCTCCGCTTTGTGTATGAATAAAAGCCCGCGCACTTACCATCCGGACATAGTGAAGTCTCTGTAGAGCATCCTCTTCCCCACCTCCTTCCTCTGCACCCTCCGAGGGAACTCCAGATGTGTGAACTCGTTGCCCAACAAGTGCGGCTGCATGTAGGCCTTCAAAACACAAGGGTAAATACCACATGAGGCAGGCAGCAGTGGCCCGGGGAGAGGAAAACCAAGTCTGAAGAGGACTATTAAACTGATACAAAGAGGGAGAGCTGCTAATGCGTGGCAGCTGTGTATACCGAGGATGTTACAATGCCAGAGTTTGTAGCATTTTCATGATCATTGGGACTATAAAAAAAAAAGAAAGTGAAATCCTTTATTAGATTTCAATGACACTGTCTATAGATAACAATATCCTGAGGTAAAGCATCTGCTACATGTATTTGAGTGACTTTCTGCTTCATGTGACATCTATGAACCAATGTTTTCTTTTCTTTTATCTTATCTTTAAAAAAAAAGGGAAATATCAGAATATTCACAATATTCTATGTTTAGTCCGTTATTTTTTAAATCAGACTCTTACGCTCAAACAGTTATCCAGTACACAGGTAGTATTTTCATCAAGCACTTTTCTTCACTTTTACTTCTTATTTGGGTCACTACTACTTTGTACTTCTACTTGAGTAAAATGTGTTTAAAGTTACATTACATGTTCTTTTTTTCTAGGTAATAAAAAGGGGAAACGGGGTTCGATCCTAATGTTTCAGAGTCTGTTAGCCCGCTCAATGTATTTTCCCAATAGCTGTTAGCATTAGCCATCAAACATCACAAATATCATGATCCAGATGTTTTCAGCTGTTGCCAACCCATCGACCACATTTAGGTGAGGTCAGAGCCTAGTTAGAAATCATTAATGAATGCACAGACCTTTTGAGATATTGATACTGCTATTCTTATGAACAAATTTGTAAAGTGTAACTAGATGCTTCTGTTGATTGATAAAGATAAAATAACTTTGAACAGCATACAAATCGCTTGTTATTTTTGTTCCTAAATGACCCTAATCCTAATGACCCTAACTTAACCTTAACAATATCAATATAAAACATAAAATGTGTTAACAAATGATTCCGTTGTGGATCACCTCGTACCAGCAGAGGGCGCACTATCACAGTGAATCCGCTGCACCGTCGTGGATCTGCTTTGCCTCCGGCCTGGAGCTTTCTATTATTGATAAAAGTGGCCTCTAAGCTACATGCTAAATCTTACTCAGTAAAGTCTTTTTGTGGGGTCGGACACTAAACGTCATCTTAGAGGATGTTAATAATAAAGAAACCATAGAAATTATGTAATTCCCATGAAACACACACAACATACCTCACCATACTTTAGTATTGGTCCTCGCTTCACCATTTATTTGTATGGGGATAACGGTCAATTTAAATGGGTCCAGGAGCCGTCGGCTAACAAAATGTACGCATTTGTAGGAACAGGCTCAGATAGCTTAAGTCTATGGGTAATAAGATGGCTGTAAAATGGCTGCTTCCTCGTTACCCTTAGCAACCGAGCTATTTCCATCTTACTGCCATGTTATTTTTGTGCTCTGAGGCAAATTGTGACCCCAATAGGTTCATAGATTGCACAATTATTACTATTTTCCATTATGGAAATGTATAGTAAAAATACAGAAATAAAATACATTAAAATAAAAATGAGCTTTTGTTTTGTCTTACCAGAAACTGCAGCCTTTGTCTCTCTGACTCTGGGGTGAACTCTGAAGACATGGGAACAACTTCTCCAGATCTGATGATGATGGCTCTGAGGAGAGAGAGAGGAGAAGTGCAGCACTTAATAAGACGATTAGATTTGAAAGATATAAAATCAAGATTCAATTCAGCATTTATGTTTGACAGAAGACTGAAATATGAACTGCTAAACTAATACAAGAATCACAGAGCGTGTACGTAGATGTCTAGTAGGTTTTAAACTTAGTAAGGTAAAGTTTTGTAAGTAAAAGTAACTCAGATCCAATGTTTTTCCCCATATGCAACCTGCAGAGGTGGGTGGAGTAGCCAAATATTTACTCAAGCAAGTGTAATGTTACTCAAGTAGAAGTTAAAAGCAGAGGCCCATATATTTACTGAAGTGAGAGTAAAAAAGTACTTGGAGAACTTTGGAGAAAATGTTATTTGAGTAGTGCGAGTACTCGATGTTTCAGTAATGACATACAGTAAATGATGAGAAACAAAACATGAATAATGTGAAAATGTTAATATATTCCATGAAAAATACCATAAAAACAAATACAAATTCATTATCATGAAAAATCTGTTTTACGCATTCAAAATGAAGATTTTACTTTAAGATTTAATTAAAGTTATCTATAAAAAAAGAAAGAAAAAAGATACAGATACTTAATATTACTCAAGTAGTAAAGTAAAAAGTACTGTATGAAAAAAAACTACTTGCAAAAGTACAGTTAATTAAGTACTTAAAGGAGGGGGTATTATGCTTTTTTCAATCACATAGCACCAGTCTATAGCATACTACAATGATGACGTAACCTTCTGTTGGTCTGTATATGCAGTAAATTAAAATAACTGCCTTGAATAAAATTGCACTCTCAAAATGGCTGTACTGAACGTCTTGAAATAGGCCTCTGTGTCTCTTTAAGAAGCTTTCCGACACGCCCCCTTCAGCACACTGCTGTGGCATCTAAACAACACTACTGTGCGGGGAGGGGGCTCTGCTGAGCTGAGGAGCAGTGGTTGGTGGCTTGGCTGGTGACAAAAGGTCCAGAGGCGTCTCCAGGAGGTGGGGGCGTTCCTAGGAGGACTGAGGCATAGCTACACCTAAAATGGCTGCTGTCTAAGTTTTTACTGATTACTCAAAAATATGTGAGTAATCACAAGGCAACACTCCAGGCATGTGTTTAATGAGGGAATGACATAATAACATGATATAAAGCTTGAAAAAGTCGATTTTACATAATACCCCCCCTTTAAGTACATATACTTGAGCAAATGTAACTGAGTTCTAAGTTAAGATAAGTTATACTTTATTAATCCCCGTAGAGAAATTTGTCTCTCTGCATTTGACCCAGTCTAAAGGCCACTGGGTTGACCTGTAGGAGCAGTAAGCAGCCAGCGCTCAGGGACACTCTCCAGGTGTTGGACCAGGATAATGATCAGAAACACCAGGCTGGAGGATTAACCTGCTGGACATTTAGTGGTAAAGTACCCAGAGGAGACCACAGCACAGGGAGAACATGCAAACTCCACACAGAAAGGCCCCGTCCAGGTGGGAATCGAACCCGGGACCTTCTTGCTGCGAAGCACGAACACTAACCGCTGCCCCACTGTACCCACCTCTGGCAACTTGCCTCTGATCATGACAGTCTGATCAACACAGACCCAATTTTTCCAAAATCCAATCCCCATCTGATCTTTTACAATGCAACTTTGGCCTGATTGGTCCATACAACTACAAATGCCATTCGCCCCGTGTTGTAGCAGAGGAAAGCGACAAGGAAACAACGCATTCTCCTTGTTATGGGTGAAGTCTGTGAGGGAAGCTGTTCCAGTCACTATCCAGCGCTGGACTCTCTGCACAGAGGTCACTACCACTGACAAACAAGAGGCCAACGCCTAAAAACGGTCTCTCTTCCTCATTAAAAACAAATGTGTTGCAAATGTGTTGGCTCCAAGGGCTTCATACAACAACTTAACAAATTAAAATTGCCAGATTTGCGGAGTCTACAGTCCACGTTTACATCCACAAACGCAGCGTGTGAGGGCGTGTTTGTTTGAAAATGTGAACAAACGAAAATGAATAAAAATGCATTAAGCCCTGCCAAAAGCTTTTGAATAATTGCAGTTATTGTGATAATTGCAACCATACAAATAGCAATTTTGTGCATCTCAGCGCATATTTTGTTCATATCTGACTTTTACCATTAACTGTATGAGCAGCAAATGCCTGGGTAATGCACGTCCACACAGGTGCCCGTCGAGTGTTAAAAGCTTTCTTGTAATTTAGACCAGACAAAAGAAGAAAAAAATGCGGTGCCACAGAGTCATTTTCTCTGGGCTATTTATCCAGATTGGGTCATTATTCTGATTGGAGTATTATTATTGTAATTACGCTGGTTACCTGCTGTCCCCTGCGTTCCCCACGTAGAGGTTCCCCAGTAAATAGACCACCACCAGCGCCGTGCAGCCTCCGGAGATGTTGTACACCGACTTCTCCCTCTCGATCTGGAAGTCCTGCAAAACACACACCCACACACAGGCATTCAGCAGGGAGATCACCTCATAAACTAATGTGCTAGAGTAATTCTTTGTACTTGACTTTTTCAAATGGATCTCTGGTTCATTGCACAATATGTGATACAGAAAAAGAGCCGTCTACAGTGCAAAAATAAAATGTAATGTAGTGTGGACGAATTTAGCTACAAAAACAAGGGAAACAAAAGAAGAATTAACGCTATATAATATACAGTAATAGGTTTGTTGAAGATTAGACCATTGTTTAGTAGTTTGGCTTAGTGTAAACGCTAACTTCAATCAATTAGCAGAGGTCAAAGAACTACAACTACTTTCACAAATAAATATTACTCCAATACAAGTAAATACTGTAGTCTCTGCTCTGCCAAATTTTAACTTTTACATTTAGTACTGGGGTATTTGTTGTAGTCAATTCAGATTAAAAAGTATAAATCTATTACTATAAATGTAGTGAATAATAACGTTGCCCAAATGTGCCACCTGTAGGCAAACAAACCTTCTTCCATGTTGTTAGACATTTGCACAGCACCACCTACTGTTCTGCAAAGTGCATTATTCACCTTATTCAGCCCTGCCCGCTTTTGTGATAGAAGCATTTCTGGTTTGTGGTAGCAGGCCCAAACAACTTTACAGTAAGCAACCAGTCACCCATTCACACTCTCATTCATACATCAATTTACCCAACACTGGATCTGTAAAGAACCGAAGCCGAACAATATATTTATACAGCTTTGTCATGAATGTCACTTGTCACATCAATAGCCAATGTCAGCTTAAGTTCGACCTGCAGTTTGACCATGAACACAAGATGGCGCCACTCACCGAACGTTCCTGAATAAAGGCTTATTTTGAACATAATATGCTGCCAATTTGACACTTTTTACTTTGGAGCTTTTCAAAGAAACATAGTGGAGTAGACAGTATTATATTTATATTTGAAATGTAGTGGAGTAAGAATAAAATGTTCTCAACAAAAACATTCAAAAAAGTACTTAGTTACCAACCACCTCTTTCAATTAGCCTTCGAACATGTTTAACTTTATCAATCCAGATGAGTCCCATTGAAATTTCAGCATCTTTTGGGCGCACCATGTCTCGTATCTACTGCAGTGGTAAAGGAAACCCATAGAAATCACAGAAATGCCTTTATACTGAGCCTGTTCCTAGAAACGCGCACATTTGTTCACCAACGGCTCCAAGACCGATTTAAATTGAACGTTCATCCTCACACAAATGAATAGGGAAGCCCGACGTCCATGCTAACATATTGGGAGGTATGTTTGTATTATAAGATTATGTTTAGTGGCCATTTGATGTGTACTGTATCTGACCCCACAAAACGCAAAAACTTGACTGAATTTGAGTTAGCATTTAGCTCAGAGGACACTTTTAGATGCTAATTTGTATCTAAAGTCAAATCCCAAAAGGTCTTTACATTGATGAGTTGACAACAGCTGAAAAGGAAAGTTCATAATTTGCGGTGTTTGATGCTAATGCTAACGGCTATAGGAAAAAATACATTGAACAGGCTAACGGACCCTGAAAACTCTCCCAGACTAGCCAGCTTGCTAACTGTCTGTTGGAGAATCTAACAAACGATGATCGAGAGATTGATGAAGAATAGGCAGCAGTCAGGATGTCTTATGCAGGAGAAGTTTATTTGCCATCGTTGCGGGACCCGGAGACATGAACTCAAGACATTGTGCTAGTCCTAACATTCAAGTCTGTCTATCCTTCCACATCAAGAGGGTTAAGTAACCTTGGTGACACGTAGGCACTAAGCATTCCACGCACTGGCAGTGTGCCACGTGGATTTAGGCCACAAGTCATGTAGAAGGCCGAATGTACTGATTTAGCAGTACGATATGATAAGGGCAATGTGTGAGGGCCGAATTAACTCTATAATTCCCCATCACGTGTCACCAAGGTTACTTAACCCTCTTGATGTGGAAGGATAGACAGACTTGAATGTTAGGACTGCAATGTCTTGAGTTCATGTCTCCGGGTCCCGCAACGATGGCAAAATAAACTTCTCCTGCATAAGACATCCTGACAGCTGCCTATTCTTCATCAATCTCTCGATCATCGTTTGTTAGATTCTCCAACACTGTCCACATACGTTAGGATCGAACGCCGCTTCTCCTTTTTATTTCTATGGGGGAACCTACATGAACATGAGAAGATGTTGAAATAGATGACATACACTACAACTCTCTTGCCTCAGAAACTGCTTATACTTCACTTGTGTATTTGCTTTACACAGTATTGTAGATTATCCCTCGCTAATGAATTCATTCATCAAATTGCCGTATGTCAAAGAGCAGCACAGCAGAATGGGGAAGCACGAGGATGGAAGAATGGTTCACGCGAGCTGCTGGATTTTATAGCAGTTAATTACCGCATATTAATTTTCCGTTAATTAAACCCAAAAATCATCTTGTAGAAATCCACGCCGCCGCTCCGTTAATCAGAAGAGTAATCACGCTGTCACCGGCTTCATCAAAAACGCTAATGTACGTTTGCAACGTGCTGATTTTTTAGCCCGTTTTTACGCGCCGTAGACGTGGTTTAGCGCGCGGTTATCGTCGCCCCGGGGGAGAGTCGCTTTACAGTGTTGTGCCACAAAAAGCCAGCCCCCCCTGCGGCGCGTTCAATGTGTCTTTTTATCAGCACGAACAGGCAGTAAAAGATTAGAGGAGATGGCAGGAGGAATTACTCGGCTGGTGATGACTTTATCTGAACAATGAAAGAACGTGCTTCAGTATTTGAGAAAGGTTGAGGCTACGTAATCTGGGGAAGAATTGCGATAATCTATAATACATGTCTCTGCTATTACGATGACGATATTGCTGCGATATTTTACAAACGTAATTCAACACGGCTTTGTTTTTTTTTCATCAAATTGTGCCAAAACAAGGCTAAAAGACGTAAATTAGATAATTTCATATCAATCCATGATAATTGGCTTGCGGTTATAAAACAATCTTGAGAGTCAGTGATTAGGTCAATGGTCAATCGATCCTATGGCAGAACTCCTCTCCAGCACATGGAGTTCTGCCTTTCAAGGAATAAAATAATGAAGAAATGTGTTAATTTCTACTAAAAATGACGGTTCTTCCCTATGTTCATGACTCGTATTGGCATAACAAAATGTCTGTGTAGGCTCTTAGTCGTTCAGAAGTTGTCCATCTTTAATGAAGGTTCTTGAGTCATCGTCTGTACTCTGTAGTTGAAGTGTGTTTCTACACTTCAGAAGATGACTCAAGAACCTTCATTAAATATCTTAACAAAAGTTGACATTGAGAAGAAATAGTTGCTATATCGCAATATTACCTTCCAGTCCATGATGACTATTGACTAGGACTGGGTACCGTTACATTTTCTTTGCTTGGTTTATGATACCGACACCTGAACGATACTTTTTTTCGTGCGCTCCTACTCAGCGCAAAATGTTACGCTGTTGTCTGCGTTTTGAGACACAAGATTGGACCCATAGTGTTTTATGGAATCCATTTGGGTTACGCTTTATTTTAAACTACCTTGATACATTGTGCCAAACTAAATTTAGTACAATGTAATCTACTTTGTAACGTGTAATAACTTGTACCTCTGTAGTACATACACAATGGAATAATGTGTATTACTTTGGAGGTACATACTGTGTAATAAGACATAAGACCCTTAGGGGTTGGGGCTTAAGGCTAGTGTTGGCGTTAGGGTTTTATGTCTTATTACAATATTATTACATTGCGTATGTAACCCATAGGTACAGGTTATTACACATTGTTACATAGCACATTACATTGTACTACATTTAGCAGGTACAATGTATAGTGTAAAATACTAAAAATCAGTATCATAAACCAAGAATTGTTAAAGTACCGGTATCGGCGGACAAAAATGTAACGGTACCCAGCCCTATGTAGAACCAGAAAACAGAACAATAATGTTAATTTGTATCATTTATTTGAGTAACTTCCTTTAATACTGTTCCTGGACCCAACAGGCATCAAAACTTGGTCTCTAAAGATATAATTTTTCAGTGCCTGCTTTGGATACTTTTATTTTTTCGATACCAGTAATACCTAATTTTTTCCCCCATTACCATACTGATAACGTTCAACGATACCCAGCCCTACTATTGATGAAAAAAAAAAAAATTCTACTAAGACCATATGAAAATGAAATCTTGACTTCTAGAACCAAACCAGTCCTCCTACGATACAAGGAGTCACCGAACGTTACGGTAAACAAAGTCAGGATTTCTAAATTAACTGGTGATTATTTTAAGTTGGCGATCCATAATTATTCCGAATAGTCCAACAAAATCAATAATCGAAGTGCTCGGGAGGTTTAAAATCATTGTTCTGTGATGGAAGGGACAGGGGAACAGAAATGTATGACAGAAAAGAAAACCAAGGCACCCGTCCTGCATCAAAGAATTTCCTGGAGTGGTTTTGTTGATTGACACATGTATGGCAAATTTACACCCACCACACAATTAAAATATTGTAAATGAACTATTGTTGCCCCTAAAAAAAAGGAAAAGAATTTAGATGCGGGAAGAGTGCCTTGGTTTCCTTTTCTTTCATGTTTCCACGGGTCGTTGCAGCCTTATGTGAGTAGATCTAATCCAGGACTACGCTAGAACTAAACCCGGGCTAAACCAGGAGAGCGGGTAAAGCCTGGTGTAGCCTGTCTGATGGATGTCTATGTCAGTGTGTGTGCGTTTGGAAGGCGGAGCAGCTGAATGTGTCCTTCACCGTGCAATGAATAATGAATCCATTCAGGATCGGTCCATACATATTTATCCTGCTGTATCCCATACCGACCGCTGCAGGCGAGTCTTAATAATGAAACTGCCTCATAAACATCTGCACCGGCCCTACGGTTCCACCAGGAGAGAGTGAAACCAGGAACAGACAGTATATAGTGAAGCCTGACTACCTAAAGGTCTTATTTCAGGGTTTTAACAGAAAGCAGCAAGTCAAATCTAATGTTAATACCACAGACACACAAAAATCTGCATATTTCATTTCCTAAGACTTTCAAACATTATATCAAACGTAAAATTGTAATTTTTAAAGCAGTACTAAGTAACTTGCGCCCCTAGAGGCCATAAGCGCCACTGCAGGTGTCGTAGCATGTTGCGTTTTTTTAACTCATTAATTGTCCATGAGAGTAAATACTACGCTGACAGAAAAGACAAAGGGAGAGAGGGATATTGTACATCCAATTACACAATGGAGATTTTTCCCCCCTCAAACTTGGCTGTAAATACGGTTTAAGTGGCGCTAGCCCGCAGTTAGCTTTGCCCGTTAGCCTGTTAGCTTCTTCTTCGTGATTCCATTAGTGTGTATTGGTGACTCTGACCCGGTGGCTGGCAAGTTGCAATTGTGGTTTTCTGGCCAGAGACACCAGGGGAGATGAAATGCTCCCAAATCATCCCATTAACACTTGTATTACCCCCAGAGGATACTACGAAGAGGATTTATTAAGGTAAACACGATACTTAGTACTGCTTTAAAACCAAATTGGCTACGACAAGCAACTTTTGACTCAAAAATGTGTACAATTTCAGAAAAAAAACTACAGTCGAATGTGCTTTGGGCCATAATTAGTATTTTGACAAACTTGTGCTTTTAAGTAAAGTTGAAAGGTAAAGTTTTAAATCAAATGAATGCGTTTGAAAGACATTAAAGGCCTCAGTTTCGCACAATTTATTTGTCGACTTTCAATGCTTTTAATGGCCCTCGGAAGCTCTGCATTTACAGGCTATATTTTGTTAAAAAATGCACTAATTAAGTCTTGGTTGGGGACAGGTGCCGAGATTGTGTGGAAATGAGAAGCAAGAGTCCTTGTAGCTTTTAGCAATAGGATCTGGCACATTCTGGCTTTCTAATGGCCTTGAGATTTGTATGTGTATGTAATTGTCAACAAAGCAACATTAGACCTGTAACATGGTAGAACTGGGTCCTCCTGCACTGCCTCTTTAATTTTGTTTTAGTTTTCCTTGCTTGTGTTTTTCCTTTGCTATGGGCCAATGGCCATGTTTGATTTAATTAGTTGGCAGGTGTGAAGGGGTGGGGCTACATGTTTAAAACCAGCTGAACCATTTCCTCTCCCTCATTCACTCTTGTGTCCTCTGTCCAGGTCAGTTTGTCTTTTGAGAGTTATGTGAAGTAGCTTGTGCTTGCTGTATGCTAAAGTAAATGTAGTTTGTACCAGTATGTTAAGTAAATGTGTTACTTTGGCATGTGGAGTTTGTAATGTTGGTTTTTGTGAAGGTTTGTGTTCAGCTCATTCACACTTGTGTCCTCTGTCCAGCCGGGGTCCAGGCCAGTCTGAAGACCAGTCGGCTGCTCTGCTGAGTGGGCATGGGGAACACTGGGGTCACAGTACCTGACCGGTGGCTAGGACCCGGAAGCCAGAAGCAGAGCGAGCCGACGCAGCCTGGACCCCTGGCAAGAACATGCAGTAACCCTTGTGAACTACCAACAGTGGACTCTCCCCCCGTATGCATAACAAATGCCACCAAGCTTCTATCAGCTATACTTCCTTTTTGTAATAAAACAACTTAATTCTCATGGTCTCATTCATGGTCCTGGTGATCTCTTGGTACCTGCGGTGGAAGGGTGTTACAGACCTGTTATCAGTAAAACAAGTGTAATGTTTACATTACACTTCCATTACATTACAGGTCCAACTGAAGGTGAAATCCAGGCTGATATCAGTTCAGGCATTGATTACGACAACTGAATGTATTTTATTTGCACATTCTGCTTTTAAAGCAGTACTAAGTAACTTGTTTACCTTAATAAATCCTTTTCATAGTCCCTCTGGGGGTAATACAAGTGTTAATGGGATGATTGGAGGGTCTTTCATCTACTCATCTGTCTCTGGCCAGAAAAACGCATTTGCAACTTGACTGCCACCGGGTCAGAGTAACCAATACACACTGATGGAATCACGAAGAAGAAGCTAACAGGCTAACAGGCAAAGCTAACAGTGGGCTAGCGCCACTTAAACAGTATTTACAGCCAAGTTTGAGTGAAAAATATTATCTCCATTGTGTAATTGAATGTACAATATCTCTCTCTCCCTTTGTCTTTTCTGTCAGCGTAGTATTTACTCTCACGGACAATTAATGAGTAAAAATAACGCAACATGCTACAACACCTACAGTGGCGCTTATGGCCTCTAGGGTGCACGAGTTACTTAGTACTGCTTTAAAAAAACAATAATTTAGTTACATTTTCGTTATACTGTTCAGTAAAAGGAAATATTTCATCTTTTTATTATTATGAATTATGTCAACGTCTCATCTCTGCGCGCCCCTATTGATTACGAGTAGGCACACATAAGCTTTCTTGCTTCAGCCTATACTCCTTTTGAGCATCTGTTACTGTATAAAGTAAAGAAGAAGGGGGAAAAAATCAAGAATCAAGCCATATACATATTGTTTTACAGGTACTTTTTAGTCTTTCTAATATTGTGTTTTAATTGTTTTCTAATTGTTGTATTTTCAAATGTTGTTCAAATGCCTTTTACTGTATATCGTAGTAAATCACTTTGAGTTGCTGCATCCATAAATGGTGCTATAAATATCAATTTGACTTGCCTAAAATCATAAATATGTTCACCTCATATTCAGGGACATGTATGTTTTGCACGAAAACAGAAACCCTGCCTTTTAAGAAAGTAAACAAAAACCCATTTTAAGAGCCCATATTATTATAATCTACTGATTTTTTGTCAGCCTTCTCAACTTCTTTTACTAGATTAGAATTGTTAAGATGCTCTTCTCTCAATAAGCCTGCAGAAATGCTTCCTTTTATTTACATGTTTGAGTAATCCGACATATTCACAGTCATAGGGCGGAGGAAGTATGGCATTGACACATCTTCATCTAATCTTTTCAGTGCTCAATGGGCTTGAGTGGGTAAGTGGGTAAGCCAATTGAAAGCTAAACTAAAATGAATCCATATTCTTAGTTGCTGTGTTGATCTTGTTAAAAAGAAACATTAAAAAAAGGAAAACTAACCGTATGAAACAGTCTTAATTACTGCAGTCTTGATGATTACACGACAGGTAATTAACTTAATCAATCATTTTGGTGCAGCCTATTAACAAAGGTGCTAGCATTTCGGATGTTTTGAGGACAAAGAGACCTCTGGGCAAAAAAGTGCTAAAAATTTGACAATCATTTTTTGGTCGGGCGGTGTATATACTGTAAGCACGATTTAAAAAAAAGTAAAACAGTGAACGGAAACCGACTGAATTACACTAAGTTCGCACTGTGCTGGTATTCTGGCTCTCCAATGCCTAATGTACAAGATCGGGGCTTTATGCACGATGAAATTGACTTATTATGTAAAAAGAAATAGTCATGGTCGTCTTCAATACACGTACAAATTGCACAGTATTCATAACCTGTGTCATTGAAAACATGTATTCCTTCACTATTCACGCTCCCTGAATGGACCTGCTAAAAAACTAAAATATGTACGTTTCTCTACTGTAGCTCACAGCCTCTAGGCCAGTGTCATGCCTCATTTGAAAGCTAAGACCAACAAAACTGATCTAAACTGATCTTTTTCCTTGCGTTGTTCCCGTGTTGTCGTCACTGTTTAGAGTTTTTTTTCATCGCATTTTTGTCACTTGGTTAATGCTTTGACTTTTTTTCCCCGAGAAGCTTTCATATTTGGGTAATGCCGAGCTGGAGGAAATGTGCTCGGTTAAGGTGGGGGCTAAGAGGTTAAGCTACTTTTACAAAATAAAAAGGGCAGATTGCTACACTTTGAGGATACTTGAGTAAACATGGGAGCAGTAAACTCAAGGCTCAACAGAGTTCGGGAAAATTCACTGTTACCATGGAGATGTGCCATGTTTGTAGATGCCAGCAAACATTTACCATCGACTAACATTAGCTAAAAACAGTATTAAAAAGCGGAGGAAAAAGCCCATTAGCTGCTGAGTCACTACTGATAAATACACCTAACTCACTGTGGTGTCCAAATGTTTTAATGTGAATAATTACTCCAGTATTTTAACTTTAAAAATCTCCTTTGGTTTATTATAGAGTTCGGGAAATTCCACAGTTACCATGGAGATCCGCCATCTTTGCAGCTGTTAGCATACATTTCCATTGACTAACATTAGCTAAAAACAGTATAAAAAGTCTTGAGTAAACATGGGAGCAGTAAACTCAAGACTCAACAGAGTTCGGGAAAATTCACTGTTACCATGGAGATGTGCCATGTTTGTAGATGCTAGCAAACATTTACCATTGACTAACATTAGCTAAAAACAGCATTAAAAAGCCGTGGAACAACTCCGTTAGCTGCTGAGTTACTGCTGGTAAATACATCTAACACACTGTGGTGTCCAAGTGTTTTAATGTGAACAATAACTCCAGTATTTTACCTTTTAAAATCTCCATTACTTTACAATTGCTGCTAATCCCATAATGCTTAGCGGTATGACGTCACATTCCCGAACTCTATTGCTGCAAATCCCATGATGCTTAGCGATATGACATTATATGATCCTGAACTATAAATAATAATACTGGCTTACACTTGTATTGCGCTTTACAAGCCTGTGTGACCAAGTTTCTCAAAGCGCTGCACTGTAGTCATGATTCATTCACTCCATACTCAGTGGTGTTAAACTACTGAGGCTACCAGTCTGTGCCATCGGCCCTCCAACCACTCACTCACTACATTCATTCTGGCCTATTGTGTTTTAGTGGTAGGGGAAACCGGAGTACCCGGACTAAACCTACGCAGACACGGGGAGAACATAATAAACTCCACACAGAAAGGCCCCGTCCGCCCGGGGATGGAACCTGTGAAGCACGAGCGCTAACCACTGTGTGCCTACGATATTTAAATGCTTCCTCCTAATACTCTATTTTATCTAAATGTTTGCAGATTGTGTTCAGTGTGTTTATAATCTGGCACTGAAAGTCGGACTCGGTCGGTCTCCCTGCAAGAGCACACATCTGTAAGTGTGTTAGGTTTGTCCCTGTGTGTCTTCATGACAGTTGTGATGATTGTGTTACACATTTAGACCCAAAAGTCTTTTACAAAGGGACATTTTTCAAACGTCTTGCCGCATACAGGACAAGTTTCATGTAATGTAAGATGTAAGAGAATGTAAGAGAAAGAGAGAACAATAGGAGAAACCCAGGGTGAAGGACTGAGATTGTTATTAACCATTGCCCCCTAGTGGAGAAGGGGCGGAAGTGCCAGGCTTTACTTGATAACCAGTGAACTTTCTAATTGGATTGAGAGTGCTGCTGTCTATAGATCTGAGAAACTAATGCTTCTCACAAAAAACAGCGTGAAGCAAAAGTTTCAAGACGCTTGTTTAAAAAAAAAGGGGGGATATGCGTTTACTTAAGCACTATATATTTATAGAAGGCAAAAAATAGTTGTCTGGAATAGGTTTTGAGTTTTGCCTTGTTTTTAGGTAATATAATGTCCTCTACAAACTTAAAGTGCATATGACAAATTTTTGCTAAAACACAGTCAACACGATTATATTTAGGATTTTGCTAAAGATTATACCCAGTTTTCTTTAGTTTGACCATTGTTGTGATGTTTATGTTTTCACTTCCTTATTGGACACCGACAGGAAGTGACATCGAAGAAGGTAAACAATTTTAAACTGTTGCCGTGAAACCATGTTAAGTCAATGGGAAATGAATGAGTCAAACAGCTATGGAATTTTACCTTCTTTTATGTCACTTCCTGTCAGCAGCTTAAAAATTCAAATAAAAATAACTTTTCTGCCCAACATTTCTTCAGTAAAATTGCTGCTTCACTGAAAAAAATGATAACTATGCAACTGATGAACTTGCAACTGATGTAATCCATCTAAATAAGTCATATGTTCAAGAGAATTAAAATCTGTCATATGCACTTTAAACAAAACAAAACCAGTCTCTATGGGGTTTTATTATGCATAAAGCCTGCAAAACACTGTTGTTACGTGTGTGTTTCAGACCTCTTTCAAAAATTAATGCTCCAACACTTGTTTAAAATGTCTAATGAGAATGAATATGGATTTGACAACTAAAACAAATTATTTATAAAAGCACTTAAAATTAAAAAATTGCAATTAGACCTAGATTTGTTTCCCGAATCAAGCAGCTCGAGACTAAACTGTCACTGTAAATATGATGCATGGACAGGAAATGGCCTCTTATCTTTGTCATTCTCTTGGGATATTACGCAACTTCTCTGTGACACAGTCTGAAAGCGTGTGCTGATGCGGCGAGGCCACTGACCCGCTGAACTTTCCCCTCGGAGAGCTGTGAGGTCGCCCCGCTGCGTCCTGATTGGCCCGGGGGAGCGACCTTGCCGTGCTTTGATTGGCTGCAGCGCCGGCCCCTCTGCCCTCAGTCCAAGCCAAGTCTCAGCATCCACTTAAGAGCGCAGGGACCAGATGGAGACCACGGCCCGCAGCAAAGACGGGCCAAAGACGCGCATTTTTAGAGCCTCCTTGTTTGACCGATGCAGGGGTTGACGGTTATGGGACGCCCCGTGTTTAATCTGGGGTTCAGACTGGGCTCAAACGACTTGATAAATCTTTACAGTAATTGTTAACTCATTCACTAATTGAGGTAGTGTGCACATTGACTCAATAACATGCCATGTAATGAGAAATAAGATTAAACTAAAACTAGCGATTTTAAATGTAAAACTACAACAGAAAAATGTGGTCCTGTTGTGGCTTAAGGTGCAAGAACAAGAGGAATGAGATGATAAAATAAGGTTTATCTGATATTTCCAAAAACAGTTAGACATTTGTTTATCGTTACTATGACAACAGCTACAATGGAAATAGATAGGAATTGAGCTTCCTGCCTCCAGCTAAGCCCGGAATGTTTAAAAACAATTAAAGGGTCTATAGCTTGATTTTTTTTTATTACAAACAATGAAAGGGGAAGCCATTTTCTCCAGTTTCAGTTTTACCCAAATCTAAAAGCTTCTCGACTGGAGTTTACAGCCTATAGGCCAGTGTAAAGCCTTATTTGAAAGCTAACACCTACAAAACTGATCTAAGCTGTTTCCTCTCATTCCTCATGTTGTCATCACTTTTTTGACATTTCTTTTTATGCCGTTTTCGACACATTTTCGCTATAAGTTGGTCGTGGTCCAAACTCATTCCTAACTTTGAGTTTATCGGCAAATTTCACAACTTGCAGGGTTCACAGAAACGCTAGAAAACTCACCTGAGAGTTCATGCAATTGATACGGATGCTTTGTAATCAGATGTACAGTGTTTTTGTAAGTTTACAAAATACTAAATTAATACTACTAGAAAAAAGGTATAGTGCCTTTAATTTCAGTGGACTCATGAACAAATATCAAATCAAATCAAGAGGTATTTCAAGAAAATGTCACCTATTTCTAATTCCTTCTGGCACTGTCACTATGGCTCTATGGTTAAAGGTTTTCACATGAATTCCTCACAGTTTAGCAGTTAATCTATTGCCAAAATGAACATCAGTTGCATCTATACAGACGGCAGACTATAAGGTCCTTGTCACAACTCTACTTTAATGGGATTTCATACTTATCACGTAGCACGCTGAGGGAAAACTGGTGAACAAAGTGCCTTAAGATTTCCGTGTGGAGTTGGCATGTTCTCAGGCGATCTCATTTCAGTGTGGGTCGACTGGAGCTTCCACCTCTGTCTGGTTTGGTGACGACTGTACACAGTGACGCGTCTCTCTCTTTGACACGTGTGGAGCTGGGCTGTTACTGGGGCGGTGCTAACGCGCGACCTTGTGTGGGCAGCTGGTGACTGGGTTAAACCAGTTCAGAACAAGATTTTCTAACGCGTTTCAGGTGGAGAAGAGAGTGGGGTTTTCTCGATACATATCCACTAAAATGCCACATTTTCTAAACTGTGGTATGTGTGCAACTGGTGGTAATTGGGTTATTTCAAGTGGTACTGAGAGGTAATTCAATGCATTTAATAACGCATTTAAGTCAGGCATTTTTCTGGTTTACACAAAGTTTACAACCAGTTTAGACAGAATTTTGTACAATCTTGGTGTATTTTAGACACTTCTTAGACCTGGTTTTGTCCTGATTTGACCTTGATCTAGGCCTGGTGGTGGAGCTTGGAACTTGGAAGGTGAAATATTTTATGTGGTAGTCTGCAGGTGTGAATCACTGCTATATTTTACCCTCTGATTCTATATGTTTGTGCCCTTCTCATCCTCACACCTTCCATCCACCTGAACATTCAGCATTTAAACTACCCTCAAAATAGACTATAGATACGGACGGCATCGCATCATAGAATGGGGCATGGCCAGAGTCTTTGAGAAACACAATTTTTGGGTGCATACCTATGTTCCCCGGGTCCTATGTTCCCCGGGGGCTATTTTTTTTTTCTGTAGGTGAGTTGGTACTTCAATAAATCACAAGTCATGAGAGTGCAATGTCATACATATATCAAGCAGCTTAACCTGACTCTGCCCTAGCCACTAACCTTAAGGATAGTGGGCTGGTGCCTAATCTTAATCAATAGAAGTGGGGGAACATAGGTACTGGGGAACATAGGGCTGACCCCCAATTTTTCACTCTCTTTAGTTATTTTCTGACTAAATACAAACTTATTTATCACATACAAATAAAGTCAAGTCTAATCGGGTCTATATGGATGTTTATTCACAGCAGATTGTTCAGTAGAAGCGAAAAAAAAACGGTAGTCGTAGTTAGCGCTAGCTAGCGTTAGCATTAGCACAATGCTAACATGAAGCATCATGTTAGCATTTTCCATTATTCATGTATTTATGGGCTGTTGAACCACTTTCCTCCTCCCCATGTCTTTGTATCTTTATTTAGTAGAAAAACATATTCATAATTCAGCATTTGTTAAAGTAGTTTTTCAATAATTAGAGAAGTTTAGATTTTTCTCCACATTGTTTTCCCCCTGAACTGTTTTCAAACTTGACCATATATGGGCGATTCCAGAGATGCCTCACTGATATTATTACTATTACACTGATATAAAGGTAACATGAAGAACAGCCTGTTTATTCTGATAAGATGTTCAGTAAGTGCTCAAGAAGAACAGCCTGACCTTCTACTGTATCCACTTCAACAAAAACAATGACTTCCAACTCACCCCACCATAGACCAGGGGCAACCAAACGTTTTATGCTGCACTTCCATAACTAAATAGTGTAGTGTTAAAATAATCTTTGTCAAAGTAATAATTTTGTTAAACATGTAGAAGGTTTGCGCTTCAGAGGGTCCATGAGTCACACAAGTCGTCTACTCTACACACACACTAGTCAAATTCTTACTTGTTCTATAAGATTTTTTTTGACTAAAACTGGTCTAAAGCTACATAAAAAGTAGTTCATGAGACTAAAACTATGACTCAAATCTTCAAATGTTTTTGTAGAATAAAAACTAAAGATGAATCTCTTACTTAACTGAGCGCATTTTCTCCAGTTCGGCATTACCCAAATCTAAAAGCTTCTCGACTGGAGCTCACAGCCTATAGGCCAGTGTAACATCTCATTTGAAAGCTAAGACCTACATAATGGACCTAAACTGATCTTTTTCCTTGTGTTTTAGCATTGTTGTCGTCAATGTTCTTTTTCATCGCATTTTTGTCACCCTTTTGTTGCTTTTGTGTGACTTTATTTATTGCGTTTTTGTCACATTTGCTGAATTTTAGCCACTTTCTGTTGCACTTTCATCGATTTTCGGTCACTTTTGTGTTGTGTGTTCGTCACATTTTTGCAGCTTTTTTGTTATTTTTTTTACGTTTTTTGTTATGTTTTTGTCACTTTTTGTTGTACAGTACTGTCATCGCTTTTGCGTTTTCATAAAATGTTTGATGCTTTTGTATCGTGTTTTCAAGAAGCTTTAAGATTTGTTTAAAGCCAAACTGGAGAAAAATGTGCTAGGTTCAGGTGGGGGTTAAGAGGTTAAAAGAAGGATCTAAATCAGGGGTGTCCAAACTTTTTTCATGGGGGGGGGCGCATATTGAAGCGTATACGGGGTGAGGAGCCACAGATAGGTGGTCAGTGACGCGAAACCTTTGTGTAGGTGTATTTAGCAGAGGTTTAAATTGTGCCCCATACCTTTATTTATAATTAAACCTTAAAGGGATATTTCAGGATTTTTGATATTGGGCCTCATTTCCTAGTAATCCAGAGTGTTGTTGATGTCTGGAGATATTTTTTTCTTAAATTCATGCAGTTCTTATATTTGAAGAGTCTAGTGGCGCTAGGCTAATGCAAAGCCAATGCATTTCTATGGTAACAGTTAGCCTGCATTAAAAACAGTCTGGCGCACTCCACAGTGCCACTGAGGCAAATCACTTATAACACCAGACTAACCATATAAATGTCTGTGTTAACAGAATAATTTTAACCATTTTGCATTTAAAATAACTTATATTTGAGCAGCATCAGCTTCGTAAGCTAACGTAGTGGCGGAGTGATCTGCGAGAAAATAGTCCCTCAAAATGCGGTAATTCATGTGATACAAGGTCAGTTATATTTCAAAAATGATTCTATCGACACAGACATTTATATGGTTAGTCTGGTGTTATAAGTGATTTACCTCAGGTGCACTGTGGAGTGGGTCAGACTGTTTTTAATGCAGGCTAACTCATACCATAGAAATGCTTTAGCCTTGCCCTAGCCTAGCACCACTAGACTCTTCAAATATAGAACTGCGTGAATTTAAGAAAAAAATATCTCCAGACATCAACAACACTCTGGACAACTAGGAAATGAGGCCCAATGTCAAAAATCCTGAAATATCCTTTTAATGCCAGCTCTGTCTCACAATAAAATGTTAGTTGTTAGGTTAGAATTGTGTAGAATTATTCAACTGGAAATAAAAAGGACCATCTCTGGTGATGTTTGGCAACAACAAGCCGGAGGGCCACCAAAAATTGGTCAGAGGGCCGCATTTGGCCCCCGGGCCGCACTTTGGACACCCCTGATCTAAATGATATAGGCTGTCAGTAACACAGTTTGAAGAGCTCTGTTCAATAGGGAGAAGCGCTATTTAGCCGGGCTATACGATTAATCATGTATGAATTCAATAATATTAAAGTTGACTAAGATCATTTTACATTTACTAAAACAGAAAAACAATTGCCTAAACTTTGACTGGAACTGAATTACATTTTCAACTAAATTCAAATATGTCAAATATGTCTAAATGATCACTGGCTGCATGTTGATCTTGTACTCACCATATCTTTGAAAGCGTTCTCGATGGCGCCGACGACCAGGCTCTCGTGTGAAACCTTCTTCTCGCTGAAGAAGCGCGTGGGCGGTGCGTTGGGGGAGCCCGGAGCCCCCGCCGCGCCCCGCAGCGACACCGCCCGGCTCAGGCCCTTCTGCGCGGGGGCCAGGTGGTGGTTGTTCAGCGGCTCCTCTCCCAGACAGATAGGGGTCGCTAAGGAGGGGCTGACCAGGATGTCCATGACCTCCTGAAGGTGCAGGGCGATGTGGTGATGCAGGAGATGGGACGCCATGACGGCCACGCCGGAGCCCGCGTGACCGTCGAACAGCGCCCAGTAGTGGAAGGGCAGGTCCTCGGGTGAACTGTCCTGGAAATAAAGATGAGTTCAGTGTGTATTAGACACCTCATTTGAAAGCTAAGACCTAGAAAACTCATCTAAACTGATATTTTTCCTCTTGTTGTTGCCGTATTGCATTTTCGTCACTTTTTCGCCTCAATTACACAAACATTTGTCACTTCTCTGTTTCTCTTTTGTCGCTCTTTTGTAGCATTTTCATCCTTTTTCAAGAAGCTTTAGATTTGAGTAGGGGAAAGGTGAAGACCCGGAGCTGAGACAGATCTACCGTGAAGTGAATCCACCGTGATAGTGCGCCCTCTGCTGGATAAGGCGGATCTAGACGATCAGCTTTTAGGAAGGTTGATGTTGATGATCTACTTCACGCACATGAGGAGTTATTTAAATGTTTTCATGAAAACAAAACGAAACTCTTATGATTTTCTTATCTGTTGATTAATAAAGATAACATAACTTTGAACAGCATACAAATTGCTTGTTATTTTTGTTCCTAAACGATCCTAACCTAATCCAAACCTAACACCCTAACCTAACCTAACCGTAATCTTAACCTAACCCTAACAACCCTAACCTAACCTTAACCGTAATCTTAACCTAACCCTAACAACCCTAACCTAACCTTAACCGTAATCTTAACCTAACCCTAACAACCCTAACCTAATCCTAAACCTAACAACCCTAACCTAACCTTAACCCTAATCTTAACCTAACCCTAACAACCCTAACCTTAACCCTAATCTTAACCTAACCCTAACAACCCTAACCTAATCCTAAACCTAACAACCCTAACCTAACCCTAATCTTAACCTACCCCTAATCCTAATGATTAAACAAACTCTAACAATAATTGTAAAACATAAAATATTAACAAATAATACCGTTGTGGATCTGCTCCTACCAGCAGAGGGCGCACTATCACGGTAGATCCGCCTCACCGTCGTGGATCTGTCTCGGCTCCGGGTCTGCAGCTTTCTATTATTGTTAGATTTGGGTAAAGCCAAACTGGAGACAATGTGCTCGGTAGTTGACCTGCCATGTCGTTAAACAGTTGGCTACACTTCTCAAACACTGGTGGTTTAGTTCAAGATTGATCCTGGTTATTTATTTATTTTTATTTATTGGTTTATTTGGTCGGGACAGTGCATGTTAATGAACATACATGGGTCTCATGCATGTAAACACGCCACACCGGATTGTAGCCTTAGGCTAATTTCCATCCGTCGTCCCCCATTCACACTCTCAAACACACTCTCATTCATCCTGGCCTATTGTACATGTTTTTAGTGGTAGGGGAAACCGGAGTACCCGGAGGAAACCTACGCAGACACGGGGAGAACATGCAAACTCCACACAGAAAGGCCCCGTCCAGGTGGGAATCGAACCAGGGACCTTCTAGCTGTGAAGCACGAGCACTAACCACTGTGCTACCGTGCCGCCCATGATCGGGTTTAGTCCCGACGCAGTCCAAGTTTTACCACTTTTATCCAGTGCTTTAGTGTTTCCATCGACCAGCCAGTTCACTCGCCCCTTTGACGAGGTAAGGTTATAACAGGCGAGACATTGCACTTTTGCTGTAGATTACTGACATAAATATGGGGATATACTGTATTTTCAGTGACAAAAACCTGAATAATGGATAGAGCCATGTCGAAATACTTTCCTTTTGTTTGTATGTTAGTAAATCAGAAGGAATTTTAGACATCTAGTTTAGTTAGTTTTGAACAAGCTTATAGGTACACCAGCAAAAATCTGTTTAAAGAGGGGGTATTATGCTTTTTTCAATCACATAGCACCAGTCTATAGCATACTACAATGATGACGTAACCTTCTGTTGGTCTGTATATGCAGTAAATTAAAATAACTGCCTTGAATAAAATTGCTCTCTCAAAATGGCTGTACTGAACGTCTTGAAATAGGCCTCTGTCTCTTTAAGAAGCTTTCCGACACGCCCCCTTCAGCACACTGCTGTGGCATCTAAACAACACTACTGTGCGGGGAGGGGGCTCTGCTGAGCTGAGGAGCAGTGGTTGGTGGCTTGGCTGGTGACAAAAGGTCCAGAGGCGTCTCCAGGAGGTGGGGCGTTCCTAGGAGGACTGAGGCATAGCTACACCTAAAATGGCTGCCGTCTAAGTTTTTACTGATTACTCAAAAATATGTGAATGAGCCAAGGCAACACTCCAGGCATGTGTTTAATGAGGGAATGACATAATGACATGATATAAAGCTTGAAAAAGTCGATTTTACATAATACCCCCCCTTTAAGAGATTGACCCGAAATGAAAATATGTAATCACATAAACACTGCTTGTAGCTAGAGCAATCACGTGACAAAGCACTTTTCAAAAGACACATTTCCCTTTAAGGCGAGACACTGCAGGCGAATGGGGGAACGTTTTAAATTTAGAGATATCAATTTGAAACTTTTGCTGTGGATTACTGGCATAAATATGAGGGATAAACGTATTGCAAGTTTTCTGTCATTTTATGTTTTCATATAAGGATAAGCCCTTTTATGTGTAAAAATGACCAAAATTCCCCATATTTTTGGCGACGAAACTGAATAATGGATCGAGCCAGGTTTGATTTGTTTTGTTGACATATTAGTTACAGACCTTTTCAGAGGGGATTTTGGAGATCTGGTATGGTTTTAAAATTATTAAAGGGGGGTATTATGTAAAATCGACTTTTTCAAGCTTTATATCATGTTATTATGTCATTCCCTCATTAAACACAGGCCTGGAGTGTTGCCTCGGCTCATTCACATATTTTTGAGTAATCAGTAAAAACTTATACGGCAGCCATTTTAGGTGTAGCTATGCCTCAGTCCTCCTAGGAACGCCCCCACCTCCTGGAGATGCCTCTGGACCTTTGTCACCAGCCAAGCCACCAACCACTGCTCCTCAGCTCAGCAGAGCCCCCTCCCCGCACAGTAGTGTTGTTTAGATGCCACAGCAGTGTGCTGAAGGGGGCGTGTCGGAAAGCTTCTTAAAGAGACAGAGGCCTATTTCAAGACGTTCAGTACAGCCATTTTGAGAGAGCAATTTTATTCAAGGCAGTTATTTTAATTTACTGCATATACAGACCATTGTAGTATGCTATAGACTGGTGCTATGTGATTGAAAAAAGCATAATACCCCCTCTTTAATAAATAATGAATTACTGATCATGTATGAGTGGAAACATCTGTAAAAATTGAAATTTTGTCTTGTTTTTTGAAATTCAAAGCTCAAGTTACAATATTAAAATTCAAAGTCTGAAGGTGTTACTGATGTGGAGATATTGTTGCACCAATGTGAGGAAAATGCATTTTTGACAAAATGGCCCTTGACATGACAATTTTTCCATATAAATCTATGGAGGAACATTGAATTACTGAATTATTGAATTGAGTTACTGTGAAGATAGAAGGTATTTTCTTTGCTTCCAGGTGAAAATGTATTTGTTAAGAGACCAAATTGGCCTGTAGTGTCTCCCCTTAAAAACCATGCAGACGTTTTCCATCGAGGAACCACCTGGTGCTACGTTTCTGCTGCCAGCTGCAAAAGAAATGCTTTTCAAGGATCTACACATGCATGTCTTGACTCTATATTCAGAATAAAAAGGGCCGCTCTGATAAAAGCTTTACAGTGAATGCAGTGGCCCCTGTTCGGATATCGCTTCTGCTCTCTGTGATGTTACAACAGCGCCTCTTTGTTCGCTCGCCTTTTGATGCCGCGACTACAGCAAAACGCTGTAGGTTTCACACCTGCTGGCTGCAACCTTTGTTCGTCTACAAAGCCCCCTGTCCCGCATAAAGTGTCCTGCCGTGTGATCTTTTTCATTCAACCTTCAAAATCCTCCAAACGTCTCTGATGTTGAACAAACGTGTCATAAGGACGAGGGTCTTTTTTGTTCTGCCAGAGAGCAGCCAGTTCCTTTCCACTCCTGCTTAAAAACTGTGGGACACTGAGACAAACTGTTTTTTTGTGGGAAATTTAAGGCATGTTCTTCCTCTTTAGTAACGTTTTGGGTTCAAGTCCTCAACATGAAATGAAAAACTACAGCCATAACTCATTTCCATATCAATGTGACTTGTACATATATTTTCCTGCGATGAGATGAGTCATTTCTGTTCAAAATAAAAGGTCCAGTTCGTGTCATCTGCTTTAAGTTATGTTTGTACTAAATATACCATTGGAAGCAGCACGTACGACATTGTAGAGCTGCTCTTATTGGACCAGTGTGACTGCAGTAGTGAGTCATGAGGCTCTCGGATGAATCTAGGTCTGGATGAACCTAAACACAGACTATCTCAGAGCAAATTATACTTTTGCAAAATATCACAAATGTGTTGTTTTTGCGCTATATCAACAGGGCTGGATATACAGTTAAAAGGCACCAGTATTGTACAGAAAAAAAGTTGAAGGTCGAAATGTAGGTATAATGCTAGGTACTGTAAAAAAAAAAAAAAAAGATACTTGGTTTACGATACCTGGTACTTTTTCGATACCTATACTCAAATATTTGTCATCTAGAACCAGAAAGCTGAACAATTATATTGATCTATTCCATAAAAAAAAAAAAATCTTTAAAATTTTGTATCATTTATTTAAGCTGAAACATTCAAGTAACTTCCTTTAGTGCAGTCCTTGGACACAACACGAATCAAAACTTATTATCTAAAGTTTTTTTTTTTCTGTATCCGTTATTGATTGTTTTGTTGGTTGTTATTTCTTTTTCACCCAATACCAGTCCTCCCTAAACCTTTTTTCAATACCAAACTGGTATCGTTTAACGATACCCAGCTCTAGTTGTGCTAATGATACCCAACACATGTTAGTATTAGAAACAGCTGAGGACAAAGATCTTTTATGTTTCAGATTTTAGCGTTATAAAACAGAAACACAGCCTCACCGTGTTTAGTCATCACTCTGGGACCAGCAGGAGATCACTCTCAAGGGTTTAGAGTCCGGGATGGTTCATGATGCTCTAACAACAACATTGCGAGACTAGGTAAACCTATTGATGCAAAGGCCACATTGGATTTTTTAACTTTCCAGGAGGGCAGGATCAGCTGCTATTTGGGGACTTCAAACTCGTAAATTCCTCAAATAGTCTAGAAAAACGCAACAATATAGCAAAGGTTTTGTAACCCATTCTTTATTGCAGTGAAAACAGTGTTCTCTTTTTAGCCATAGTATATCATGTTTGGTCATGGCTGATAAGCGGATCCTTTCCTGCTCACGCCCAGCGAAGGAAGAAGCGGAAGTGTAAGTTTTCTGTATTACATTCACAAAGCATCGCAGAGAGTTCAGCTACTGAGCTGCGTGCCGTGAGAATTGTATGTGTTTATCTGACGCTGTAAGTGGTGTTCTCTCGTGACACTGACCAGACCCCCCTAGCGCCCCCTTTCGCTTCCCCCTTCAGGCCGCCGACCTGCAGTACAACCAGAACGCTGCTGCTGGAGTCCTGGCGGGAACCAGGAAATACGACCATATTAGTCCAGTGCTCAGGCCTCTACACTGGCTTCCTGTCGCTCAGAGAGTAGACTCTAAAGAGCAACTAAAGACCAAACTCCTCCCACATTTGCAGTTTGAAATGGCCTCTGACTAACAGCTGGTTTAGAGAGGCCAGTGAGGAGAAAAGCTGATGTGATAGATTTATTGTCGCTGTTAATGTTCAGGCCATTATTTCTCCTTGATTTCGAACCTGTTTTTAAGTTTTATATGCTAACACTCTGTGATTCAAAGACTTGTTATAGATATACACTGTAGAGTCCTTGTGCATGACGTTAGAGGGAATAAAAATAGAAACACAAACTAAACGTAAAGTAGCTGGAGGACATGGCGTCTTGATGCAGTACAGCATATTATGTGGCGCAGGCGCTTCACTTTGAGGCATATTGGGTCTGTCGGCGTAAGCAAAAGTGAACAGTGCGGCGCTTGTGTCCACAGCAAAGCTGCTGTGTTGCGTGAACGCTCAGGCCTGAAAACTGCTGAAGGGACGCAATGACTGGACACTGGCTCCCTGTAGATGATTAGGACATTCAAGGATAACCCACACTTAGTTTATTACTTTTAAATTGCATTTGGTGAGTCCAGTGTTTTCTCATGTGAAGAATGAGAGCAAAGTGTCCCAGAGGATTTAGTTTTTCTGTATTTGTGTAAAGTCCAAGGGCATTCAATAACTTTTACACTTATGGTCTGTTGTAGCCTCATCTCACTAACTCTCTGAAATAAAAGCTCCTCTTTGGACTTCCTCAAGGGCTTCTGATACTAATATAAGTCGCCTGTCCCAGCAGCATCAAGGATCATCCGTCAAAGGCAGAGAAAAAATCTCCATACGAGGCCTGTAAACTACTTGAAGATCCAATAATATACTTTATTCAAGCTTTTTAAGAATGCCTTAGTATTGTCCTTTTTGTATTATAACTTAAAGCAGAACTAAGTAACTTTTTAACCTTAATCTTTCATCTCCCCCGGTGTCTCTGGCTTCCGACCCAACAGCCCCAATACACATTAATGGAAAACATTTCCCTCGCTGCTCATAGTTGTTTACAAAGTCACTTTGGCTCGCATTTCTGAGGTTTATGACATGGCGGACGGTTAAGCGGTTTGTTATTTGGTTTATCTCGATCAGAAGAAGCTAACAGGCTAATGGGCAAAGCTAACTGTGGGCTAGCGCCTCTTTAGCAGTATTTATAGCCAAGTTTGAGCGGGAAAAAAATATTTCCATTGTATAATTGGGTTGTGGCAAAATGTACAATATCCCTCTATCCCAGTTAATGAGTTAAAAAAAAAACGCAACATGCCTCAACAGCTGCAGTGGCGCTTGTGGCCTCTAGGGGCAACAGTTAGTTCTGCTTTGATATAATATCTATATCGAAGCAGAGCAAAAAAGTCACTTAGAATGGACCGTTTAATGCAAATTCCAAAAGGTTTTCATTTTGTATTTGAGGCAAATAACTATTTTAAAGTTCTGATTAAATATACTTGGACATGATCTGTCTCCTGACCGTGTTCTCCTGTTGAGCGAGCCCGTCTCCGTTGGGCAGAGACGACCTCCTCCTCGCCATAGGGGAGTGGCGTCTCCTCTTCACATGCAGCAGCTCACAGCACGCCTGGTCCTCGTTCAGAGCGCTCTTTCCTGCATTGATCACCCTGTGCACACAGACAAGAGAGAGGAAACAGTATTTAGTGTCGTTTATGTTTCTCTTAACCTTAACCGAGTGCATTTCCTCCAGCTCGGCTTTACCCAAATCTAAAAGCGTCTTGAAAAAAAGCAGCAAAATTACGATGAAATAAGGATGAAAACGCAACAACATAGAGCAACAAGAACACGACAAAAGAGTGACAAAAAAAGCGACAAGAAAGTGACAAAAAGCAACAATAACACAATAAAAAAAGACAAAACACAACAAAAAGTGACAAAACACGTCAAAAAAAGTGACAAAAATGTGCTGGAAAAGCAACAATAACACAATAAAAAAAAAAGACAAAAAGCAACAATAACACAATAAAAAAGCAACAATAACACAATAATAAAGTTACAAAAACATGACAAAAAGCGACAAAAAAGTCACAAAAAAGTCACAAGAGTGCCAGAAAAGCAACAACACAATAAAAAAGTGACAAAAACACGACAAAAAAGCAACAAAAGTCACAAAAAAGTGCCAGACAAGCAACAATAACACAATAAAGAAAGACAAAACACAACAAAAGTGACAAAAACACGTAAAAAAGCGACAAAAAAGTCACAAAAAAGCAACAAGAGTGCCAGAAAAGCAACAACACAATAAAAAAGTGACAAAAACACGACAAAAAAGCAACAAAAGTCACAAAAAAGTGCCAGACAAGCAACAATAACACAATAAAGAAAGACAAAACACAACAAAAGTGACAAAACACGTAAAAAAGTGACAAAAAAGTCACAAAAAGCAACAAGAGTGCCAGAAAAGCAACAACACAATAAAAAAGTGACAAAAACACGACAAAAAAGCAACAAAAGTCACAAAAAAGTGCCAGAAAAGCAACAATAACACAATAAAAAAAATGACAAAAATGCATGAAAAAATAAACAAAAAAAAGAGATGAATCCACACCAAAAAAAGCTTAAAGAGGGGGTATTATGCTTTTTCAATCACATAGCACCAGTCTATAGCATACTACAATGATGACGTAACCTTCTGTTGGTCTGTATATGCAGTAAATTAAAATAACTGCCTTGAATAAAATTGCTCTCTCAAAATGGCTGTACTAAACGTCTTGAAATAGGCCTCTATCTCTTTAAGAAGCTTTCCGACACGCCCCCTTCAGCACACTGCTGTGGCATCTAAACAACACTACTGTGTGGGGAGGGGGCTGAGCTGAGGAGCAGTGGTTGGTGGCTTGGCTGGTGACAAAAGGTCCAGAGGCGTCTCCAGGAGGTGGGGGCGTTCCTAGGAGGACTGAGGCATAGCTACACCTAAAATGGCTGCCGTCTAAGTTTTTACTGATTACTCAAAAATATGTGAATGAGCCAAGGCAACACTCCAGGCATGTGTTTAATGAGGGAATGACATAATAACATGATATAAAGCTTGAAAAAGTCGATTTTACATAATACCCCCCTTTAAAAAAAACACAGCAAATATGTGATAAAAAAGATCAGTTTTGATCAAATAAGGCGTTGCACTGGCCTATAGGCTGTAAGCTCAACAGAGGAGCTTTTAAATTTGGGTAAAGCCGAACGGCAGAAAATGCGCTCGGGTAAGGTGGATGTTAAGAGGTTAAGTCAATACAGTAAAGTAAATTGCTGATACTGTGAGATTCCTCAATGAAATCAACATATCGCTTACTACAATAGTAATCTACCTCAAATATTGTGCTCATGGTAGTTACCTAATCCTGCTTTCTTATCTACTTGCTGCAAAGCCAAACACAGTCTCTCTTAGACAAATACAGTCTGCTGACACAAGCGCTAAATAAACACTTCATTTTTTAGGCCCACGCTTCTAGGACAGAGAACACACAAACACTCCCTTATGCAACACCTGCAGCTGCTCAGACAGGCACAGACTGTTCGACAATACTCCAGGCATCCTCCATATAGAGACACATCCACCGAGGCCTCGTTACGGAGATACAGAGGTGGGTAGAGCTGAGCCAGACGCTCGTGCTTCACAGCTAACAGGGTCTCGGGTTCGATCCCTGGAGGGGGCCTTTCTGTGTGGAGTTTGCATGTTCTCCCTTTGTTTGCTTAGGTTTCCACTGGGTACTCCGGTTTCCCCAACCACTAAAAACATGTAAACAAACAAATAAAATGTCAAATAAAACCTTAGCCCTCACCCAAAGAAACCCGACTCAGGACTAAACCAAACCGAGACAAGAGCAGCTTTGTAACAGGACCGTATGGAAATTGAATTGAGGAAATATTAACTTTCTACTTCTCAACCACCAAAACCGCAAGGAAACAATGGACCTCAGCGCTTTATATTTTGACAAAGCAACAACCTGCAGTGGTGCATAAAACATGTTGTGGTGCATAAAAGTCCACTTGTTTCCCGAGCTGTATTTTCTTTTTATGTATCTGCCTTCATTAAAATTTGAGTGGCTTTGTCAACATGGGGAAATGTGCTTTGTTTGTGCAAGACTGATGGAGGCATCAATATTTCCAGCCCAGTCTATTAAGTGTGGATGTTATTGTCTCTTAATAAAGCGGGCCAAAAGTCCTTATGAAACTCAAAACAATTAGCTTTTTCATTAGATTTAGTCAAAACATGAGGCTACAATTAGGAAAACCATCACTAAAACTGAACTTTAGCTCATTTTTATCTATCAGGTGTATTTGTTTTCCGGCTGAATGTTCAAATATGAATATTGCGTCACCTAATAATAATGCAATAACAATCATTTGGCAAAATACTGTGCAGTCCAACCCTAATCTATGGCAATGTTTATATATAATTTCAAAAAGAAAGCATCTACTTGACTTGAGATCATACAAATCATAGCTTTCAGATTGGGTTAAACCCCCTTTCTCCCTTCAAAGGCATTCTTGTGTATAATTCTCTTTACGTAACAGCCATTTCCCATATAGCTCAGAGAGCTGTGTCTTAATCACCGTAACTCACACACTGCAGTTATCCCCGTATACCCGCCCCATTTGCTACGCTTTTATTTTAGGTTATTCAATGCCAGCTTTCTGCCCCATCGCACCACGCACGTCGTTATAGGAGCAAAGCAGCGGAGTGGTTTGACCTTATAGTTCACAAGATTACAGCCACATGCAGAGGTTGAATGATAATGGAAATATAAATAGCAATGAGTGTGAATAGATTCGCTACAAATGTGCAAATTCTTAAGTGTAATACAAACAAGATTAGTGGTTCTCGTACTTGTGCTTTGTAAAGGGGGGGTATTATGCTTTTTTCAATCACATAGCACCAGTCTATAGCATACTACAATGATGACGTAACCTTCTGTTGGTCTGTATATGCAGTAAACTAAAATAACTGCCTTGAATAAAATTGCTCTCTCAAAATGGCTGTACTGAACGTCTTGAAATAGGCCTCTGTCTCTTTAAGAAGCTTTCCGACACGCCCCCTTCAGCACACTGCTGTGGCATCTAAACAACACTACTGTGCGGGGAGGGGCTCTGCTGAGCTGAGGAGCAGTGGTTGGTGGCTTGGCTGGTGACGAAAGGTCCAGAGGCGTCTCCAGGAGGTGGGGGCGTTCCTAGGAGGACTGAGGCATAGCTACACCTAAAATGGCTGCCGTCTAAGTTTTTACCGATTACTCAAAAATATGTGAATGAGCCAAGGCAACACTCCAGGCATGTGTTTAATGAGGGAATGACGTAATAACATGATATAAAGCTTGAAAAAGTCGATTTTACATAATACCCCCCCTTTAAGGAGGTGGGATCATCTGCAGCTTTAGACTTTATTCATGTTTAAAGCAGACAATTTCATTTCTGCTGTAGTGGAGCATAAAGTTTGGTCTTTTCTGATCTGAACATGGTTTATACATAGTTTAGACATAATTTAGTCCAATTTAGGTCTATTTTTGGACCTTTTTAGACCCGGAAGGTCAAATATTTTACGAGGCGGGACTAGGTATGACCAAAACTGCCTGACCCTCAAAAAAAAGTCACCACCAAAAACTGGGTCACACGCTCTACTATTTTGTTGGACCACCTTTACATCACAGCACACATTCTCTGTGGCGTTGTTTCAATAAGCTTCTGCAAATTCAAAAGATCAGTGTAATGTAAGGATCTTGTACTGATGATGGAAGAGTGTGACCACTGCGCAAAGCCTTCTCCAGCACATGCCATAGATTCTAAATGGGGTTCAAATCTGGACTCTGTGGTGGCTCATCCAAATGTGAAAAGAATGTCACATGCTCCATGAACCAATCTTCCACAATGTGAGCCCGATAAATCCTCGCATTGTCATCTTGGAATATGTATTATCCATGCCATCAGGGAAGAGGAAATCCATTGATGGAATAACCTGGTCATTCAGGATGTTCTGATCTCATTCTTTGGGCACGTTTTGCTGAACTAACTCCAGCACCCCCAGATCCTAGTTAAATCCAGGTGGTGACTTTTCTTTGGCCAGGCAGTTTAGATTAGTACAAGAATCATGTGCAATTCAGAGCATGTTTCTAAACAACACGGTTGGCAAGTTTGTCATAATAGGCCCCATGGAGCCGTGAAAGTTTGTTGTTGGTAAAATAGTTGTACTCTTTGACCGCACTTACTTGCACAGCCCTAATGGAACAACATGTATGTTTTTATCAAATACTTTGCACATTTTCAACATATTTTGAAGTATCAACATTTGAGAGAAGTCTAAAATATGAGCCAGTGAACAAATATAAGAATCAAATGCATTTCAGAACATGATTGAAGTGCAATAAACCATGGGATAAGACTTCACCGATTGATTTCGCACGCCCTATTTGCTGAGGTTTTTATTCCAGGTCAAACTAATAACTACTCCGTGCAGAAAGTATGTCAGTGTAAGGCCACATGTAGCAGATCACATGATTGCACACGAGGAGACACGGAGGAGTCTCGAGTCCACGGAGGAGAGAGAAAGAAAAGGGGGAAAGCCAGAACAACCCCAGGGAAGGAGCAGAGCTGTCGGATAAAGTTACTTCAGCGGTTTAGATACAAAACTATGAGCCGTTAACCCGGTCAGGAATGTGTTGGGACGACTTTTGGTTGAGGGAGTAAAAGTTGAACTGAGATAAGGATATTGAGGAATTTTACAACCATTATATATGAAAACAAACGACTCACTGGTACTGGCGGATACTAACGTTTATAATAATAATTTAAGACACTTTCATATTATTCAAGTCGAGATGAAAACTAAGTAAACTTTACGTACTGAAGACATGGGGAGAGAAACATGTAAACTCCACACAGAAAGGTCCGCAGGTTCAGGGAATCGAACCCAGGACCATCTGGCTGTGAGGCAAGAGCGCGCCGCTAATTGCTGTAGCAATGGGCTAATTTCCATCTGTTACTTCACACTCACAAGAAGACACTCTTATTCATCAGGAACATCATCTACAAAATCAGCTAGGTACGGCAGCTGCGTAGGGGTTTGTTGATGAGGAGCTACTGCCCTCTACAACTGACCCGCTCTACACCTGGCTTTTTAACGCACTACACTGTGTAGGGCTTACATAATAAATGTACATAATAATATTCACGGAGTATAGACCCTTTAACTGCTGACATCATCAGTGACATCAGCTGGAGGCAGGAAGTGATCAAGAGAAATAAGATTAAACTAAAACTAGCGATTTTAAGTGTAAAACTACAACTGAATAATGTGGTCCTGTTGTGGCTTAAGGTGCCAGAACAAGAGGAATGACATTTGAGACGATAAAATAAGATGTATCTGATATTTCCGAAAACAGTTAGACATTTGTTTATCGTTACTATGACAACAGCTACAATAGAAATAGATAGGATTCAAGCTTCCTGCCTCCAGCTAAGCCCGGAATGTTTACAAACAATTAAAGGGTCTATATTAATCTGTCTTTTTAACATAAAACTAGTGACGTTTGGTAATGCTAACAATGTTACCATGGTAACCATCTGAAAGACATGTAATGATCGCCTTTTGTTACTTGCTTTGTACTAGACTTCATACATGAAACTAGAGCGTTGTTGTAATTGTGCTTCTTTTCTGTTGATGTACGAACACTTCAAACAGTGTTTTGTAAGTTATAGTTCTTTGTAAATAGTTTGTAAGTATGTGGCATTATCATAGTTGTTTTGTAATTAGTTGTTACGTAATCAGTATTGCTGCGCTTTGGGGTATGGTCGGATGCTGCGGGTGTGTAGGGTCTATTTTGTTTTGCTGTTGTTTCCTTGTTGCTATTTTGTTCCTTTGTTGTTCCACCATGTTCTTGTGAAATAATGATTTTAATTGTATTGATTTTGGGGGTGGGCGCTTATAAGCTCTTGCTTCAGCCCACTCCTTTTGAGCAGAGTGTTGCTGCTCAAATAAACAAATAAACTAAACTTAACATCCAATACTGAGCAAGAATTGAACTCAGTCGATTGTCATGAGCATCACAATACTGTATGTTGAATAAAAAGTTTTTAACCAAATAGTAATAGTTATTAACTATTTTGCAAAATGCCATGTAGAAAAACTATTACTAACTAAAAAAGTATGACCGTAAATGAGTTATTCTAGTCTGCAGATGGATTCTGACCACTGTAATGCTCTGACCCTGTTATTTATACCTCAGTGATTCCGAACTTGAGGTCATAACGAAGATGAAAAAATAATGAAGGAGCAACAAAATCTATGAGGTTTTTCCATCTGACTTAGATGTACAGTTAGCCTGAAATTATAAGAATATGTATACACTTAAAAGTGCACAGGGGTTTAGTTTTAGTCATGCTTTTCCTAATTTTGTAACATTTTAACCAGTGGCCGCTGGCTGCTCTGCTTTGGAGGGCCAAGTCTACAGTGAAGATCCCGCCCTTATGCCCTTTTTAGTAATACATGCTCACAGCAGGGTAGGAGTCTGTAAATCCGCCATGATTTCCCCCCTCGAACTTAGTCATTGTGGCAAACAGGGAGGAGTGAGGAGGAGGAGTTGTCTATTCTTTTTAACGGTCTATGATTTTAACCTTGTTTTGCTCCTGATTTTGTATTTTTAAGTCTCGTTTTGACTCAGCAAAAAAAGCAAAAAAAAAGTTGTTTAAATTTAAAGAGGACATGTCATGCATATGGAACCTAACAATATACTTAAACACCTTATTTTGGGTGCCTCAGCTTTTACGCTTTATTAAATAGATAGTAACAATAAAATGCAGGCAAATGAGCTGGTGAAAAACTTGACTGGGGCTCCTCCTGCTGGCAGCTAAAGGATTCATTTTCTTAAAGGAGCTGTATCATGCTATTTTAGCCATTCCAAAGTATAGGCATTTATATGATATATTGTACCTCTATCACTATGGAGTACTCATTTTTGAGAGAAATATAAGTATTTTCTGGGGGTATTTTCCCTACACGGAAGACAAGACGCTTCAATTCGGTTAACTCCGCCCCTCTCTCTGCTCATTCCACATTTATTGGTTATAAAAGTTAATCCACTTTGATTCTGGCCAAGGTTCACCAAGCATCCATCAGGTTGGTTGATAAAGTCGCTGAATCCCGGAAAGAAATTCCAACTTCTGGCGAGTGCACTCTTCTTTAGGAAGGTTGAATAGTCCTGTTCCTCTCGTAGCCAAACGCGAACCCGTGACATTATCGTTGGGCAAGAAAAAAGAACAGGCGTGTCCAGAGTAGGTTAGAAAGAGCTCAGTCTTCAAAAACAAGACTTCTGTTTGGATCCTCCGGCCGGGGGTGCGTTTGTTTACTCTCCCGGGACAGCACAGACGCGTAGGAGAGGTCCTTTTTTTTCTTTTTTCTTTTTCTCTCTTATAACAAAAATAATGAAAAAGCTGTTTTATAAATCCCCTCCTGGAACTGCCACCTTAACGTGGTGGAGGGGTTTGAGCGCCCGAATGATCCAGGAGCTCTGTTGTCAGGGGCTTTGTGCCCCTGGTAGGGTCTCCCATGGCAAAAAGGTCCTAGGTGACGGGTCAGACAAAGAGCGGTTCAGAAGCCCCTTATGAGAGACCAACAGGCCCGGTTAGAACCATGAGGCCACCCTTCTGTGGACCCACCACCTGCAGGAGGAGCCATATGGGCTGGTGCAATGTGATTAGGGCAGCTCCAACAACTGCCCCCACGACCCAGCAATGGACAAGTGGAAGAAAATGGATGGATGGATGGATGTTTTATAAATAAAATCAGGCCGTAAGGCATTACATTACAGACAGAGCATTTCCGTTCCTTTGTGACGACACAACTGAACAGCTCAGTCGTTTACCAGGAGAGGGCGGAGCAGCTGCTCAGAGAGCAGGATTCAGGAGGATTACTTAGAACTGCGTGAATGAAGCCAAAAACCGCACTGGGGGTGTTTTTGATAAGGAAATAGCATAACAACATGGCTAAAAACTCCAAAAAGTCGATTTTGCATGTTATAGCTCCTTTAAAAAATAACTTCCAGATTGGATGAGGCGTGGTTTGCAGCTCCAGCAGTGCGTGATAAACACACTTCAAGCACAGAACGGCTCAAAATTGATAATGTTGGATTATGGGCTTTAAAAATGTGGAGGACAGTTTTTAGGACTGAACAATAAAATTTAACAGCTTTGTCCGAGGATTACTCAAAACTGTGTGAATGTTGTGAAAGACTGCTCCAGGTATGTCTTTGATAAGGGAACAACGTTAAAACCTCAAGAAAGTCGATATGTCCACTTTAATAGAACATCATTGAAATTGTTTAGTAAAATATCACAATAACATTATCGGAAATTCCAATTTTTTCCCTCATATTGTGCAGCTTTTCTAACAAGGCTTTCAATGTTTCATCATTAAGGTTAACAAAGATAAGTCTGATCAAATTGCTTAATACTTGCTACTATAAATACCGGTCTGTGGTTGATGTCAAAATTGTGAACGTCAAGGAAAAGTGGGACCATCTAAAATTCAAATGTAGGTTACCGGATGAAAGGATTCACGATGGACACTTTTACATAACCAGACTCTGAGTGGAGTTCAGCCTGACCCTGCTGTCGTTACTTCTGCCCCAGTGGCTCTCCTCAGTGTGTGGACCAGTGAGTGACGCGGTTCAGATCAGACCCAGAGTCAAAACAGCGGCATGTGACGAACCATGAGACCGAGCTGCGTGTGTGAGGAGAAATCCACTGCTGACGTCGGGGAAGGGGTCGTAAGGAATGGCAGGATAGTAAAAGCGGTGAGAGTAAAAGTACTGGCAGCAACTCAAACCAGATTGTTTTTGCACAGTCGTTTCACAGGGCTGCACCCGTCATCAAAACACTGAAACAAAAAACAAATGCAATATCCAAACGAATGTAATATCCAAATGGAACAGTGCCCGCCGCCCGGGGCTTCCCCTTGTCCTTTGATCCAATTTCGCTGCAAGGAAAAACTCAACCAAGAAAAGAAACACAAGAAGGAGATCCACTGATGAGAGTCCCTCTGCGGATCGGGCTGAAGACTGCGGAGCTAACGTCCAGTCCTTGTGGGAGCTTTAGCTTTTGTTGTCCAGCAGCAGTGGTAGAAGTAGTCATAGTATATTATCGCTGAATGAGAAAAACTGAATAAATATCAAATCAAAATCAAATTCACTTTATTTATCCGTTGGGAACTTCATTTGCAGAGGAAGTGCTGATAAAAAACAGCACATCCACAGACATACAACACAATCAACATGTGCAATAATAAATACATTAAAACAATATAGTGGGCCTGTGATAGACCAGGTCCACACAGTCATTTACTCAGCAGGCGGATGGAGGTAGGGAGGAAAGTGGAGACTGCCCTCTTTGTCCTGACCTGAATGTGTTCAGCGTTGAGTTTGAATGTGAGTTTATGGTCGATTATGGAGCCGAGGTATTTGTATGAACGAACCTTTTCAATTATTTCGTTGCTGACCGTGAGTGAGGGAGAGCTTGAGTGGCCATGTTGGAAGTTAATGGTCATTTCTTTGGTCTCTTGAAAAAAAAAGGAACTAAATCCATCAAGACCTCCAGGGACACCGTTTGAAAAGGCCTCATGTAATTTAAACTCAGAGCCAAAGGAACAAGTCTGTGCTTTGTCCATGTGGGAGAAGCTCCATGACGCAATGGAACATGATTAAATAAACTGCAAGTCCACAAAAAAGTTGCCACAAAAAATAAAGGTCACAGGCTCAAATATTTGATTGGACCGCCTTCAGCTTTGATTACAGCACACATTCATTGTTTCAATACGCTTCTGCAATGTCTAAAGATTCAGCATTGCATTATTTTGTCACCAAGATCTTGTATGGGCAAATCCTTTTCCAGCACATCCCAAAGATTCTCAATGTACAGTAGTAGTAGCAGAAGGGGTACCATTAACAGCCACCACAGCAGCAGCAGTAGCAGTAGTAGTACCAGTAATAGTAGACGTAAATAAAAAAATTTGAAGTTCAATATGATAAGAAAAAAGAAAACAAATCCCAGTAATGTCTTGTTTAAACATCTTACCACCCGCCTTAAGCGAGCACATTTTCTCCAGTTATTATCCAGGTGTCCAGGCATTACCCAAATCTAAAAGCTTCTCGACTGGAGAGCAACAGTCTAATGGCTCATTTGAAAGCTAAGACCTACAAAAGTGATCTAAACTGATCTTTTTCCTAGCGTTGTTGCCGTGTTCTCATCACTTTTTTCACTTTCTTTCTCATCTAATTTTTGCCACTATTTTGCTGAGTTTTTGTCAATTTTTTGTTGTTGTTCTTTTGTGGCTTTATATGGTCACTTATTGCCACTTTTTGTTGCTCTATTGTGGCTTTGAATGGTCATTTTTTATACTTTTTTGTTGCATTTAGTCTCCCATTGAAAAGCATTGGACTTTAGACACGTTAAAAACAACTTTAACGCCTCGTTTCTATTTTTTGAGCACTTTCTATGGCTACATATTCCTCCTGGGATAACGCTGGGTTAGTCACAAAAAAAGAAATCAGGCTGGTTTTCGAAAGAATTTTTTTTTAAATCTCCAACTAATGAGGGTCGGACTGTTAGCATTGGAGCTGCACGAGTTACACGTCACGCAAGGGCCGAGTCTACAGTGAAGATCCCGCCCTTATGCCCTTATTAGGAACATGCTTCGTCAGAGCTGGGGAGGAGGAGTCTGTAAATCCACCATGATTTCCCCTCGAACGTGGTCATTATGGTAAACGGGGAGGAGTGAGGAGGAGTTGTCTATTCTTTTTAACGGTCTATGGTTTGTGCTTGACGGAGCTTCGGACCTGAATTAACAACTTTTTGAGTGACAGTGCAGGATTTTAGCGGCAGTTGTGGTGAACAGGTCTGGGCTCATTCTACACATTAGGACATTGCTGGAACATAATAGGGGGAGGAAAATGCATAATTTTAACATTTTTAAACTCTGTCTAGTCCCTTTAAAAGCACAAATGAACATGGTAAGTGGTCTTAACTTACAGCATATAGCGCTTTTTTCCCAAAGCACTTTTTACATCAAGGAACCATTCACCCATTCATACACCAATGCATGGAGTGAAGTGTCTTGCCCAAGAACACTACGACAGAAGGAGCCGGGATTCGAACACTCGACCTTCCGCTCTATCAACTGTGCCACTGTCGCCCCATATTTTCAGTAACACATAAGTTGCCATGATAAAGAAAATTGTTGTAGTATTACAAAAATGTGTTTAAAAAATGCAATCTTTATTGTGACATGCCTAGTCATAAAAGTTTATCGCGATATTTCCCTGCCTCAATATATCAAACTTCAAATGTTGTTGTCGTGACAAGCCCAGGAGTGTGCAGAATCTGTGGCTTATAATACATGGGATTAAGTCATGGGCTTCCCTTGTACGACCATGAGACAACATTGCAAGAGATTTAAAAAAAAACTACAAGATTTAATCATGTCCAGCTCTACTAGGTTAGTTGGAACATTAAAAGATGGTTTGTGTTTGTAGGAATGTACTTCACAACAGATCGGGCAGTGACTAGTTGTAGTTGTTAAATGCAGAATACGCAAAAGTGTACGTAGTAGTACCTGTACTTTACTTTCTCTTTTACTCAACATTTTATTGACTACTTTTCCCACTTCTTCAATCCGTTTTCGACCACCAAGCACTGTGCGCTGGATCGTGACCTATGGCTGCTGCACGGAGGACTTCTTTCACTTTTACTTTAGTGCTTAAGCGTTCTATAAAGCAAGTCCTAATCCAAACATCACTGTGTCCTCACTGCAGTCCACTGACCCCGGCACTGTTGCACCGCCTGAACGAGCATCGATTAGCTGCCTCCTCCACATGTTGTTGTTGCTGCTTAGTCCAACCAAGTGGATGATGTGTAGAGAGAAATCACATGCGCTGAACTTTGGACGATTCAGAGTCTGTTGTAGATATCGGAAACTATTCAAAAGCACTCTGGAGACCGACGTTTCACTACCATTAGGTACGACCATTAAAGGGATATTTCAGGATATTTGACATAGGGCCTCATTTCCTAGTTATCCAGAGTGTTGTTGATGTCTGGAGATATTTTTTTCTTAAATTCATGCAGTTCTTATATTTGAAGAGTCTAGTGGCGCTAGGCTAGGGCAAGGCTAAAGCATTTCTATGGTAACAGCTAGCCTGCATTAAAAACAGTCTGACCCACTCCACAGTGCACCTGAGGCAAATCACTTATAACACCAGACTAACCATATAAATGTCGATAGAATAATTGTAACCATTTTGCATTTAAATTAACTTATATTTGAGCAGCATCAGCTTCGTGGCTGTAAGCTAACGCAGCGGCGGAGTGATCTGCGAGAAAATAGTCCCTCAAAATGCGGTAATTCATGTGATACAAGGTCAGTTATATTTCAAACATTATTCTATTAACACAGACATTTATATGGTGAGTCTGGCGTTATAAGTGATTTACCTCAGGTGCACTGTGGAGTGGGTCAGACTGTTTTTTAATGCAGGCTAACTGATACCATAGAAATGCTTTAGCCTAGCATTAGCCTAGCGCAACTAGACTCTTCAAATATAAGAACTGCATGAATTTAAGAAAAAAATATCTCCAGACATCAACAACACTTTGGATAACTAGGAAATGAGGCCCTGTGTCAAAAATCCTGAAATATCCCTTTAAACCAGGAGTCTCAGACATGCGGCCCGGGGGCCAAATGCGGCCCGCGAGATAATTTTTTGCGGTCCGCGAGATGATTTCTTATTTATATTACATGCGGCCCGCCGTAAATTGCATTAAACACGTTAGAACTACATTTCCCATGAGGCACCGCGTGGGGCGCCAATGCTGCTGCGGACGCGAGAATGACCACAACATGAGACAGGGGAAGAGAGATGCGGCGCTTTTGCAGATGATTTATCAACTTTATTCAACAAAGAACGGACTAACAGCAGCGGACTGTGAGAGGAGCTTCTGAAACAGGTGGGAGACTGTCAGAACATGAGGGAGAAACTTTAGTTGTTCAGCTAAACATGAGCTGGAAAAGTTACAGCACTGCAGCCTGACAAAAAGCACCTTTACCATCGTTACCTTTATGACTTTGCAAAGCAAACACATCGTAATTAGAGTTTAAAAGCGTCACAACAGTAGCCTGGCCTTAGCCATCCGTAAACTCCGGTCAATTATAATTTCCCTACATTTACGAAACGAAATGAGTACGAGGGTAAAAACCAGGCTATCACAACAGTAAAGTGAGGAGCCTTTTCTCTCCATCTCTCTCTCAGAGCAACATTGTGCTCACACAAGAAGCACATCATATCAATTAATTTAATCTTAAGGACACGTGCGAACACATGATCCATAGTTACATTAAACATAGAGAATATGGAAATGTATAAAAATACTGCAAATAATTACAGCAACATTGACAGTAAAAAATATAAGCCCCATCCATTATCTAACTGTAGGTCACACAAAGGCCTGAGGCCAATGACTCCACATTATTTACTTGAGGTGAAGCTTATTGCTAGAGCTCATTATCAGCTCCAGTCCCTGGTTGGGCCTTTCTACACTAAATTAAAATGACATTGTACATTTTGCATTTCTTTCTAAATAGGCCAACAGACAGAAACTGGACCTGACTCCTGAAAGATCCTTCACTGATGCCCTGAACCAATTTACCTGAACCAAAATGAGATTAATTACAAAAACACTAATTGTCTAAGTCTGTCATTTCTAATTTAGAAGCTCAGCAAATGTTTGGCCGACTGGAAATGTGCAGATAGTTAATGTACAGTCTATTCTAAGGTTTATTACAGCAAACAATAAAAAGTTGCTAAATCATAATTGACTTAATAAAAAAGGCTTCGTCTGTTGCCCCCGACCAACACTGGGTTTGCATTTGTGGCCCCCAGTCCAAATGAGTTCGAGACCCCTGCTTTAAACTGTCACTCTCGATCAGTGATTCTCAAACATTTCGTCAAATCAAAACATTTTGTGATCATTTTAGTCAAAGTAGACATGGACAATAAATGATAAGTAATTAATGATGCCTAAAACTATGACCCAGAATAATAAAACTGAATAAACATGAAAAGAAGGAACTAAATCCATCAAACCTCCAGGGACACAGTTTGAAAGAGCCTCATATAATTTAGACTCAGAGCCACAGGAACAAGTCTGTGCTTTGTCCATGTGGGAGATTCTCCATGACGCAGTGGAACGCGATTGAATAAACTGCCTGACCACAAAAAAGGCAGGGCAGTTTATTTAACCAAAAGAAAGGTCACGGGCTCTAATATTTAATTGGACCGCCTTCAGCTTTGGTTACAGCTCGCTTTCGATGTGGCTTTGATTCAATAAGCTTCTGCAATGTCTAAAGATTCAGTGTTGCATTATTTTTTTTCATCATGATCTTGCACAGATGATGGGAGAGCATGACTGACCACTGTGCAAATCCTTCTCCAGCACAATATCCCAACAAAGATTCTCAATATGGTTAAGATCTGGACTCTGTCGTAGCCAATCCATGTGTGAAAATGAAGTCTCACGCTGCCTGAACCACTCTTTCACAATGGGAGCCCGATGAATCCTTGTCCGTGCCATCAGGGAAGAAGAAATCCATTGATGGAATAACCTGGTCATTCAGGATGTTCAGCTGATCTCATTCTTTGGGAAGATAGTGTTGCTGAACCTAGACCTGACCGACTCTAGCGACCCCAGATCAGAACAGTCGGCTAAATCCAGATGGTCAGAAAGTATATGTATAACATAAATGTACATGAAGTTTATGTAGACTAGAGCTAAAAATAAATATTGACTAAATCTTGACTAAAACTAAATTACATTTTTGTCAAACTCAACGCTGTTCTCAAACTTATACAAAGCACCACTTATAAAGTTATAAAATATTTACCTTTCAAAGTAGCACCAGCATAATAAGGAGACCCACCCTCTAAATGTGGACTTAGACTGGCCTAATCCTGGACTAAATAATGACAAAACTGGGGTTAAACCGAGTCTAAAGCAAGACTGCATTCGGTACAAAATATAAAGTGGGATAAAGCAGTTGTTCTTAAAGGGGGGTATTATGTAAAATCGACTTTTTCAAGCTTTATATCATGTTATTATGTCATTCCGTCATTAAACACATGCCTGGAGTGTTGCCTTGGCTCATTCACATATTTTGAGTAATCAGTAAAAACTTAGACGGCAGCCATTTTAGGTGTAGCTATGCCTCAGTCCTCCTAGGAACGCCCCCACCTCCTGGAGACGCCTCTGGACCTTTCGTCACCAGCCAAGCCACCAACCACTGCTCCTCAGCTCAGCAGAGCCCCCTCCCGCACAGTAGTGTTGTTTAGATGCCACAGCAGTGTGCTGAAGGGGGCGTGTCGGAAAGTTTCTTAAAGAGACAGAGGCCTATTTCAAGACGTTCAGTACAGCCATTTTGAGAGAGCAATTTTATTCAAGGCAGTTATTTTAATTTACTGCATATACAGACCAACAGAAGGTTACGTCATCATTGTAGTATGCTATAGACTGGTGCTATGTGATTGGAAAAAGCATAATACCCCCTCTTTAAAGGCTTTGGGACCCACCTTCAATGTATTATGACAAGTCTCGGCCCGAATGAGAAATATTAATAATTGGCATAATGTCAGCGTTTGAGGCTGACAATCAAAAACGATCAGATCAATGTATCAACTGTCAGTTTTGGCGAAAGCCCACTGGAATTCATCCCACAATCCACTTGTTTTGTAGCCTGGCTAACGCCAGACTGCTGTGTGCGCTCGAATCTTTTCGAACTTCACAACAGCCTGGGGACCATGGCCGACATTTTTCCATGGATTTGGGCACCAATCACAGAACGAGGAGGGACGGTAAGACGATGACGCGCTATTTGACATACGGAAGCTTGTAGTTTGTTTAGGGATAAAAAAATAAAAAACTATTTACGGATCCAACATGACCGTAGCAGACGCGATGCCATCTTTCGATCAAGCTTTAGAACGTGTTCTAAATAGTTTAGCTCAAAAGTTTACAGCAGGTACGTCATACGTCATCTGATACCATGATAGGATTGGCTATGGCTACGTGCAGACGCATGAGAGACATTCGTAGCGCCCAATAAACGGCTATGGACAATCGTAAACCACACCTCTCCTACGAGAAAATGAATTGGTGGTCCCCAGACTAAATATCACTTGTGATTTTAGTCTGGCGTTAGCCAGGCTACTTGTTTTGTGGGTTTTGTATGACAATGTTTGCCTCGGTCTCAGTACAATCTCTATAGCATAAGGTACAACCCAGGAACAAACCATCTTAACCACAACTCCTCAAACCGGCGTAAACTCCACTGGTCTGACGGTGATTCCTTTAGTGCTGTGATGTGCAGAGGATCAGACTGATGTGAGCCGAGAGAGCATCCACTCACTCAGCGTGTGCACTGGACCAAATGCAACACCCTACTCTTTAAGGGAATCCACAGTCTACAGTGCACTCACAAAGCTCTTACTCTTAAGGATACAGTCAACTACTATCCCAGATCGTAGTAGTTGTGCAGACTTTCTCTTGCCTTGACCCCAAACATCACACTTTGGTATCTCTCCGTGGAAGCCGGCGTTAATGTGCTATGGGCCAGTCTTCACTTCCTATGCATCTGATCTCCCAAGTGCTGCACTTTTCGAGACGCTCCATGATTCCAGACTGCAGCTTTTTGTACAGTCATAGTATCTTACATCGGTCACAATAAATGTACTCTAAAGCTTTGCCGTTTTGTCATAATCAGGATCACTGCGCCATCATTCAGTCCTTGTATGTAAAGATGCCACAGTCGTTAAAATAAAAAATAAAAAATTCTTGTCTATGTGAGATGATGAGTCATTTAGAGTGGTGTGACGTCTTATGTACCGCTACAACTGCTCTGCACTTTCTGGTGATGGTTCTCTATTTTTAATGATTTGATTATACACATGTAAGTGAGATCAAGCACAGATGATTTATTTTTAACGGAGGGGGTATTATGCTTTTTCAATCACATAGCACCAGTCTATAGCATACTACAATGATGACGTAACCTTCTGTTGGTCTATATATGCAGTAAATTAAAATAACTGCCTTGAATAAAATTGCTCTCTCAAAATGGCTGTACTGAACGTCTTGAAATAGGCCTCTGTCTCTTTAAGAAGCTTTCCGACACGCCCCCTTCAGCACACTGCTGTGGCATCTAAACAACACTACTGTGCGGGGAGGGGCTCTGCTGAGCTGAGGAGCAGTGGTTGGTGGCTTGGCTGGTGACAAAAGGTCCAGAGGCGTCTCCAGGAGGTGGGGGCGTTCCTAGGAGGACTGAGGCATAGCTACACCTAAAATGGCTGCCGTCTAAGTTTTTACTGATTACTCAAAAATATGTGAATGAGCCAAGGCAACACTCCAGGCATGTGTTTAATGAGGGAATGACATAATAACATGATATAAAGCTTGAAAAAGTCGATTTTACATAATACCCCCCCCTTTAAAGCTTGAATGGACTGGCACACGACATACTTTAGTAATAGTGTACAAAGCACATAATAATCTTCTCCCTCCTAACATCCAGCAGCTTTTGAACACAGGAAAAGTCAGTATAACCTCAGAGGAACTGCCATTTTCAAAAAAGTAAAAGCTAAAAAGAATTTTAAAAAAGTCGATGTATTTCTGTGATAGAAATACATCATTCGTGTCTTGAATGATGTATTTCTATCACAGAAATATATAAGCTTAGGATGAATAAAGTAAGAAACTAGTGTAAAGACTTCAATAGATCCATAATGAATGAATTTAAATGATGACATGATTTAGTTTTAAATAAATTAACATAAAACAAATGTACATATATGTTGGAATATTTGAAATTTATGTTGAAATCAATTCTAAATACATGCTTATTTCTCTTCTGTTTGACACTTGATATTGTTTTCTATAAATGCTTGTGTTTGTTTTCTCGTGGAAGTCTGTAAACTGGGTTAGGCATAATAAGTTCTCACTTCAGCCTAAACCCTTTCGGTCGTGTTGTACACAAATAACGGAAATGTTTGTTTATTGTTTAAAGGAATGAAATGACCGAATAAACTACTACAACTACTACTACATACCAGCTCGTGCACTGAGGTCCGAGGGCCAGTTCCAGCTCGTGGTTCCTAAGTAAAACTTGGGGGGACATGGATTTCTCAGATGTCGGCTCTAAGCTGTGATACGCTCTGCCCCTCCACGTCCGAAGGGGTGGAGGGGTGTTTTAAGCCTCGTCTTGAAACCCACTTTTAACAGCACGTGAGTTGTGTGGCCCTCTGTGTCCTTTTTAATGTTATCTCTTTTTTCTTTTTATTGTTTTTATGGCAGGTCGTTTATTTATAATGTTTTTACTTATATTTACATTATTCTTGTTGCTTACATTGCACCTTGTTTGTTCCGCACTTTGCAAACTGTCTTATTGAAATGTGCGATATAAATAAAGTTGGATTGGATTGAATCTTAAATCGTCGACTGGACTGGGTTTGAGAACATTCATTCACAGAAGCTTCTTCTTTGCTTTTGTCGTCAGAATGCAACACTATACAGTATCACTCGATTAGAAAGTCACTTGACAGCAGTTGACTTGCTAACTGTGACACTGTAAACCACATTAATACACGGGTGTTGGCAGTTTTGGCTCACTCCTCCCAGGACCGCTCTAGTTTGGGTACAGTGTTACATTCTGACCACAAGAGCTAAGAAGAAGCTTCTGTGAATAGAGGCGAAACGTCCTCAACTCAACCAAACCCAGTCCAGTCGACGATTTAAGCTTCACTACGGCGAATCCTTCCTGGATGAATGAAAGCCTTCACAAACATTCAAGTACGTTCTATTAAATGTGAACAAAAAGCAATTTATTTAGTCTTCAAATTGTGTCAAAACAGAACCAAAACAAAATGGAAATATTAACTTATCATGTGGTTTAGTTTTAGGTCGTTTCAGCAAAAAAATCTGTAAATCTCAGTCAGATGAAAGACCTTAAAGGAATAGGCCACCGTTTTTACATACTGAGATATGTTCTTACCTTAGCTTAGACGAGTTCGTTTGTACCAGTCTGGTCTCCACGTGTGCCTTCAGTAACGTAAACACAGCACAGACGGCGTTAGCATTTAGCCTCTCTCTTCTCCTCTATAGCTCCAAACGAGGTGAAGATAGAAGCTACCAAACTCTTCCACGTTTCCCTATTTAATATGGTTACATGAAGTGTTACACTACAAAGTATAATTACACAAAATTAAACAATGTGGATTTTCTAAGCGGATAAAAAGGGGAACTATATTGTAAGGCGTAATAATACCAGGAGTAATTCAACATCCGCGCAGTGATATCTTCACTTTACTGTGCGGATGTCGAATTACTCCTGGTATTATTACGCCTTACAATATAGTTCCTCTTTTTATCCGCTTAGAAAATCCACGTCGTTTAATTTTGTGTAATTATACTTTATAGTGTAACACTTCACGTAACCATATTTAAATAGGGGAAACGTGGAAGAGTTTGGTAGCTTCTATCTTCACCTCGTTTGGAGCTAGTGCTGGGCGATATGGAAAAAACGTATATCACGATATGGATTATTTTATATCACGATAACGATACATATCACGATATACCACAATAAAGTCAGTTTTCAGTTATTCTTTGAAAAGTTTGACAAAAATATCATTGCTTACTTTTTTTCAACTTTATTTGAAGCAGTGGTTTTGCTATAGATAATTATATAGCCTATATTGTTAATGTCAGGAAAAATGTGAGACTGCAGGATAAATGGGCTAAACATGATCTGACCAGAGTCAACACGAATTTAACAACAGAAATGTGTAAACTCGTGCGTAGAGAACGACTTACTCAGAGCATCATCTGCTCCTCAATATCAACGCTCATATTACACTAAAACAAATGTAAATTGGAGCTTATTATCGCCATTTTCTCAACTTTAATGTAATGTTTAAGAAACAGTGGGCGAGCAGTTTGTATTGTACGTCTTTAGCTGCTCTACGCGCTGCCTGATCCGTCTCTTACCTCCTGCACCACGCCTCTCCTCTCTTCTCTCTCGTGTGTTTAATCCAGATCCACGCGCTAAAAGATCCATCACTAAAAAGCTGTTTAGTTGCCGTGCGTAAAGCAGAGTGAAACCACACGGTGTTTAACAGGGAGAGAGAGCCCCGCGTGTACGTCTATTAGATGTCGCCGTTGCTACAGCAGGTGTGGCGGCGGACAGAGATATCGTAAAGCAGGGTGGTGTCGCAAAACCACAAGGCAGAGTTTCTTTGCGAAAAAGTTCTTTTTTATTCTTGTTTATAATCACTTAATATAAATTTAGACGATGTATAGTGACAAGACAACACTAATACATTCTTGTGGCCTATTTAATGAAATATTTGCTTTAATAATTGATTAAATTAGGTTAAAAACGATAGAAACGATAGAAGAGAAATGGCACGATTGGCACTTTTCTATCGTCCCCACGATATGTATCGTCATATCGCCCAGCACTATTTGGAGCTATAGAGGAAAAGAGAGAGGCTAAATGCTAACGCCGTCTGTGCTGTGTTTACGTTACTGAAGGCACACGTGAAGACCAGACAGGTACAAATGAACTCGTCTAAGCTAAGGTAAGAACATATCTCAGTATGTAAAAACGGTGACCTATTCCTTTAATGATTTGTGATATATTGTGGCTTATTGCAATAATGATGACTTAGTGGCTTCTATTTTTACTATGCATCATCCCTCTCTTGTTAACATAATGCTTTCAAATCCAATCCACCGCAGAAAGATTTCATTCAAAGCCCGTCTTTTATACTGTATTTATCTATATTTGGCAACAAGGCACTGCCACCACTTGCTGCAGATCCTCGTTATTTTTATCTCCCTTTTTCCTCAAACCTGCCTGGAGTATGAAGCCTGTCTTTCGAATAAAGCCAGAGCTGGTGATGTTTCAGGATGCTCTTAACTAGAGCTGGTGCAACATTAGAAGCAGAGCCCTGAAGACAAACAGCTGACGCTACACCACAATAATAAACCAAACAGCCAGCGAGATGCAACTACGACTGTTATGCAAAACAATAGGAACGATACGCTGGTTTGTGGCTATTGTTTGTGATATTACAGGCAGAGCACACATAAAATGTGTTATTATTCTCTTTGATGAGAGGCAATTAATTCATATAATGATGAATTGTATTAAACATGTTGGTTAAGACATTTTAGGAAAGCCCAGGAAGACAATTCAGTGAAATTACAATCTACCCATTGATTGCACTTACCCATTAAACAGTCTGGCAGATTTCCCTTTTCCCATTCAAGGCCAGGAGAGGTTTGATAAACATCGTGGCTCAAATGGCAGCGTAATCATCTTATACTTGAGCTGCGATACGCAATCCAATCAAAATCGACATTTTAATTTGACTAAGTAGCAAATTTTAAAGACTGTATAGGTAAAAACGTCCTCTCAAACTTCAACATAATCTGACCATCTTCATTAGTGATTTGTTATGCACAAAACTTGCCAAACACATCCCGATGGTTTAATGGGAAAGGCTGCGTCCAGACATCGACTATTTGACAAATGTCTATTCCTGCTTTTCACGCCCTTACACTCTGTGCTGCTCTATTGATTGAAGCCTATTTTGGGCCAAAATAATATTTCTAAAAACTTGCCAACCTAACCTGGCAATGTCCAGATTGATATTACAGTGCCAATAACATTAGCACTGATATCAATCTGGAATCTCGCCGACTTCAATCGTTCGTGGTAACAATGCACTTTTGGAGCGGAGTTTGCTGTTGATTGGATCAAGCACAACAAATCCATTAAATATTGAGTTTTAAAGAATGTTGTGTGTTTGTTAGTATGTAGCAGCTAATTAGTGTCCATTTGGCTCAAACTACTTGGTATGGAATTCAAACAGATCAGTGGGAGCAACACAAGATGGATTCTTATGTTGTGAACTCACAAATACTGCGAGAATTCAGCTTGCAGGCAATGTTACTGCCAAACCTGTTTAGAGCATGTCCTAAAATGCATGTTAATAGACTAGGATCTTTATTTCCCAGAGCGAGAGGCTGGATGATACATCCTTATGTGGATCAATAAAGTACCTTTCTAGATTTTAAGCAATTAAATGTGCACTATGAATTTAATCTTGGTTTCAAAACATAAATCACATTTAGCTCATTTACATAGCTGGCCCTTTTTTAATAGTTTAATTTATTTGTTTATTTGATCAGTAAACATTCTGCTCAAAAGGAGTGGACTGAAGCAAGAAGCTTATGAGCGCCTACCCCCAAATTCAGTGCAATAAAATACATTTCACACAGTGGTACAGAAAGAACAAAACATTAACAAGACATCATCCAAAGAGAATTTGATACATTTCAAGCAGCTACATTAGCACAGACCAACTTACAAACTTACAAAACAATACATAAATGAAAGAGAAACATAAATTATGTGAATACATTTCATGCCATACTTTTATACAGGGACTGATTTACCAATAATTTATCTGGGAATCCAGACAGATCGTTCAATGATACAAACAACTGACAACTCAGCATTTGTAACAAAAGGCACAGCCAAGACAACCCCCCATGATACTGCACTAGTTACAATGTAGTTCAATAATGAAAAATGTGACTTATCGTGTTAGCTTAGGGGAGGAATTTAATAGAGCTTGACTGAAACAAACATACATGTCAGAGGCTGCTATCGAGACCAGCTGACTGGACATGACATTTAAATTGAATTGAGTTCACAGCGGGACATCGCCAGCTGAAAGATCAGATACCGGACAGTGTGTTGCTGCTATGGGGAGGATGTCAACACTGATTTAGCCATTAAGAAAAAGCTGTCACTAAAGTAGGTCCAACAGTATGAAGACAACTAATAATAACAGGCATAATTCATTTAGTTTAAGCGCCTTTCCGGACACTGAAGGGCACTTTACAAAAGCGAAAAAGACAATGCGACAACATGGGGAGGGCGTTCGGGAGCAGAGAGCGTGAGAAGAGGTGCTGATGGGAGAAGGTCGAAGTTAAGGGGAGCGACGTTTGGATTAGATTCTGAATTATGGGGCCAGTGCAGATGCTGAAGGACGAGGGAGATGTGGTGAGAGGAGCGGGATCTTGGGGTGGTACGTGCAGGATATGGGGCTGACTCTGGATCAGTTTAATTTCATTTGTGTGGGAGTCCAGAGCGGAGAGAGTTACAGTGAGTCAGATTATGATTCGTCAGTACACGTAGTTTTTACCTTCCACTTCCTGTTTATTTTTAGCTTCGTTTATATATAGCGATGTCATGTATTAGGGCTGGGACGATACACTTCTGGCACGATCCGATACGTATCACGATACTTGGGGGCCGATCCGATGCGTCTTGCAATACGGTAAGCAATTCTGATAAGGAATATTTACTTTTCAATAGATAAGAGTCATGTGTCCAAAAGTGTCCAGAACAAAATGTAACAGATAAAGGAGTGCAAGATAATAATGCCTCCAAACACAAAGCAGCACATAAACAGAGGCCTTTTGCAAAGAGCTTCATTTCAACCAATAGCTAAACTAAGATTTACAAAATAATTCAAGAAACAATACTTTGAGGAATACTAGTAATACATACGGTACTAATAATACATTAACTCGGACTATTTTGATTAGGTCATCCCCTTAACCTCTTAACCCCCGCCTTAACTGAGCCCATTTTCTCCAGTTCAGTATTACCCAAATCTAAAAGTGTCTTGACTGGAGCTAACCCTAACCCTATAGGTCAGAGTAACGCCTCATTTGAAAGCCAAGACCTACAAAACTGATGGTGAGTCTTTTGTTGTGTTGTCGCTAGGGCTGGGCGATATATCGATATTTAAGTTATATATCGATATATTTTTAAATGAGATATGGAATTAGACCATATCGCGTATATCGGGATATTTCAAATTCAGATAAGCTATTAAGTTAGCAGAAAGAAACAGGTAATCTCAAGCTGATTTTTAATAAAGTTTAACTTAAACTGAGCACTTTATTTGTTATCTCTTTATATATAAATGCTGTCCTCAGAAAAAGATTGACCTATTATATTATAGAGGCTTTTTTTATCCAAGACATTTTTATTTAAATGTGCACCTACAGAGCGTTGTACAGTGTTTATGTTTACATTTTATAGTGAGTTTTCAATAAAACTACTCGTATTTGGCTTTGACTTAACATTTCATTTCACAGCTCTCACTTTAGGGAAAAAATATCGGGATATATATCGTATATCGATATTCAACCTAAATATATCGGATATGACTTTTGGTCCATATCGCCCAGCCCTAGTTGTCGCCGTGTTTTTATCTCTGTTTTTTTGTCTTGTTTTCACAGGTTTTGTCATGTTTTTCTCATTTGTGGTTGCTTTCTTCATCTGTTTTTGTCAAGTTTTTGTCACTCTTGTGTTTTAGTCGCTCTTTGTTCTTTTGTAACGTTTTTGGTTGCATTTTCATCGCTATTTTGATGCTTTGTTCAAGCCTTTTTTTAGATTGGGTGTGGGTTACGAATCAAAGTATACATTTTTATATTATGCATACATCTATTATAGTTTATGTTTAATGTTGCACAATTGGCCGAAGCATATTCCCAGTTTGTGAATGTACCTTTCGCTGACAATGACAATAAAACCTATTCTGATGATAATGACAACATCTAATTAAAGTTTTTATGACAAGTGCTATTAGATTTGCTGTAGAAGACTGAAATATGAATCACATGGATTCACATGGAAGTCTTAACTACACGGTTAGGTTTTATACAATACTAGTACAATCTAACTGCAACTTTTGCCATTTGATGATTCATTTTGCACTGTGCAATATAAAAAGACATATAATACAATAGATAGATATATATAATGTGTGTACAAACTGGTTCCCTTGCCTTGTTCCATCTGTGTCTAATCATATTAAAATTATCCACAATGATGATATCCAGACAACTAACTACACAACATGTTATTCTGCAGGTCTTCAATAAAGTCAGTGAAGGTCTGTGGATGTTTCCTAGGGCTTTATAGCCACATAAACCCTTATCTTTCTCATATGAAGAGAATACACACCCTTTAAAATCCTGTATGGTGATAAAAAGGTCTGCTTTATTGGCAGCTCATCGGTTATATGTTATCTCTTGTTGAATCTATGACACAGACCTGCATTTATGAGGATATCCTGGTCAAACCCCACGTAGAAGCCATAAAACAGGCCTGTATTGAAATTAAAGTAAACGATGCTAAATCTAAGTCCACTTCCTCTAAACATAGTTGCCGATCTGTGCAAAATGCAAATATGGTTCTTTGGTGGGACACGTCATTGTCATTCGGGATAATGTGGAAATCCATCAAGTCCATGCATTAACGTTAGCTAAAACAATACAAAAAAGTAGAGAATGGAGCCATTGAAGAACTGGGTCAATAAGGATATACACAGTGCAATGTGCAACGCTTTAATATGAACGATTAACTCCAGTATTTTACATTTTAAAATCTCCATTATTTTGTATTATCATTATTATGAAATGTGTCAGGAATCCCAGATATCCCAGTTTGTTTGTACAGCTTAGGGTCCGACCGATATGGATTTTTTGGGGTCCGGTATCGGTAGGTACAGGCCAATATTTTGAGCAATTTAATTTGATGTAAAAAAAAAGTAATCTCTCAAATAGCCTATAGTTAAACATTTACTATTATAGTAAAGGTTCATCATTGAAATAATAAAGGTCGACCGACATGGGTTCCTCTAACGCCGGTGCCAGTTATTGGGGATTTTGCCAATATGCACTGCTGAGACTTTTGACCAATTTTTTTCAAATATCTTGTCTATAATCTTGCTTCTAAATGTGTCAGTGTTGAACTGCGACAGCAGGGGGCGTTGTATGAGGTATAGGGTTGATTTGTTCAGGACATTCATGTTTAGTAGGTACTTTAGAAGGAGCATGTCAAAAATCAGCAGATTCCAAAACAAAAATGGCAAGTCTCTATCTCTTATGATTCTGAAATTATAAGAAAAAGTCTACAACATAAAATATATAAAATAGGTGTACAAACTTGTGTGGGAGAACTCATTTTCAAGCACTGACTGAGCTCAAAAAATGGGAAGTTGCTATCAGCGATTTTATTGGCCGATAGTCGATATTATAAAAAAATATATATATACATCGGCCAGCAGATATACAGTATATATCGGGATACAGATACAGATACAGAGCTTTATAGTGAGGGGCAGACACAGACATTATTTAAATTCACTAAATGGAGGCAATCTTTCAAAAGTTATTGCTCCTATATGTTTCTGGCCACTTTGAAGTTTGAACTGTATCCTAAAATCATATGGTGATATTTTTCCAAGATGTTCAGCCCCTGCCCTGGTAATTTTGGTGGAGGATAGTGTTTACATTTTGTCAAATTGATTCATTGCCCCTCATTATCCCACCTGCAGTCAGTACGATTCGAAGTCAAAAAAAGACTTGGTGGAAGCGCCTGATCTCTGCATGTTTGTGTAAAAGGTGGAGGCGGCCTCACTCTGAGTAGTTGGTATTTAGGTCAGGAGAACGCTTTAAACATTGCCCAGACAACTTCTCCTGTGATAATTGAATGTAACCTTTGGCATAGATGCGAATACGGCTGGGAGATTAATTGCAATTGAGTCAACGTTGCAATCGCACTGTACACAAAATAATACCCTGTCTCCAAGAGGTTTTAGTAGTATAATCTACGTACTACCCTCCTTGTTATTCCTGTAGTAGTTTATCAATTAATCATTACATCCTCTCTCTCTCGAATGCTCTGGCTCCTGGACCATACATTCCATGATGGTTGTAATTACCACATCGCAAAGACTGCAAACATTTTAGTATCATGATGTCCTCTGAAAACAACAACAAAGGATTTATTATGTACTTGCGATCATTTAGGCGTCTACAAACATGTCCTGAACATAGTTAGGTAATTAATATTAAAGGGATATTTCGGGATTTTTGACATAGGGCCTCATTTCCTAGTTATTTGTGTTGTTGATGTCTGGAGATATTTTTTCTTAAATTCATGCAGTTCTTATATTTGAAGAGTCTAGTAGCGCTAGGCTAGGCAAGGCTAAGCATTTCTATGGTAACACAGACATTTATATGGTTAGTCTGGCGTTATAAGTGATTTGCCTCAGGTGCACTGTGGAGTGGGTCAGACTGTTTTTAATGCAGGCTAACGGATACCATAAAATGCTTTAGCCTTGCCCTAGCCTAGCGCCACTAGACTCTTCAAATACCGTAAATCCTCTAATACTGGCCTGTATTCCATTAGCGGCCGGGTCTCTAACAGTGGCCGGGCTCGCTGCTGGCGGAGACAATTAAAGCCGGTCTCTAATTTAGGCCGGGCTATATTAGAAACTGGGGTTGGTGATAATTTAACTTTATAGGAATTTGTCTTATACAAGTGTAAACGATAACTCACGTGCAGGAAGTAAACAAACTAGAACCCAGGCCGAGAGAGGGAACGCTGCGGAGTGGAGCTGATCCAAGCGTAACTTTGACACAGATTTAGCCACTTTTCAAACCTTCTGTGACTATTTTGGAAACAGGGCAAAAGCAACAAATGTTGAGTGACCCTCCAGGGTTTTAATAAAGTCACCATCGGTCCTCAAAGCACATCCAGCGGCTCAGTGTGCAGGTAAGTCCCACGCCTCAAAATAACTCCTCGATCGGCGCGAACGTCTCGTCTTCTCTCGGGTCTGTTTTATGATCGATCACAAACACAAACGCTCCGTCTAAACTCGCCTTTACACAAGATAACAACCAATAATCCCAAATCCGCGGTAAAAACGAGAGTAGAGAAATCTCCACTGACATTGATATCAGTGCGAAACGCTTCCTGTTGTTCCTACAAATAAAAAGCATCAATGTTCCAGCCGCTGGGAGAGTGTTTGAAATGTTAATTTATAAATGAACCTAATATTTAGGTTCAAATGGACACAAATCTCGTTTTTCTTCATTTCCTGGTAGTCCGTTTTCCTCAAATAGAAATAAAGGCCTGTCTCTAATTTTGGCCTGGTTCCAATAAAGGCCTGGTCCTCGATGTGCTTGAGTAAATAAAGGCCCCGGCCTATATTAGAGGATTTACAGTATAAGAACTGCATGAATTTAAGAAAAAAATATCTCCAGACATCAACAACACTCTGGATAACTAGGAGGCCCTATGTCAAAAATCCTGAAATATCCCTTTATGGTTTTCTCTCATGTCTCTGATGCACTTCATTAGGTCCAAAGCGCTTTACAGGAAAGGAACCGGTCAACCATTAACGCTCTAATTCATACACCAATGTGCGCAGACGGGGGGATTCGAACCCCCGACCTTCCACTGTCCGACCTTGTCATCGAGACTGACTCATAGATGCCCACCACTCTGCAACAGTACACCCAAGGATAATAGTATAAGTACATCGCACATCAATCGCTGCTAATAGGGGGTGGTGCACATTACGTCACCACGTTCAGCAGTGAGTGGCGAGATCAGTTGAAGTGGCAGACACAATTTAGTCCAATTCAAGTCTATTTCAGATGCTTTTAGACCAGGTTTAATATCGATCATGTGGTAATAAGCTGGTCAAACATTTCTTTAACAATCTTGCACTAAGATGAAAATAATTTATGAGGCGCTGCTTTTGTGTGAAAGGTTTGATGACCACTCACCCTGCTCTATTGTACTATCCATTTGCCTGTGCAATTACGCAATTTATAATTATTATCCATATCTCACCGGAAATGACATCTTGATCTTGTAGGAGGACTGGTTCAACAATGTCAAGGCACTACAGTAAATCTCTTACAGACAGTCCAGGGGAAAGTTGCTAGACTAGGCTTTCTTGCTGGCTCTGAATACCAGTCATATTTCCCAGCTATAATAGGCTAATTATGCCAAACAATTATTCAACCAAGTAGCCTGTATTACGCTTCAGTATGAGCGTCAAATTGAAAGGCCAATTCCCAATAATCTACAGTATCATTCAAATTAGGGCTGCACAATATATCTCAAATAATATCGTATTGTCATATCAGGTGATGCAATATCCGCATGCCACAATATATCGCAAAATCGCTAAAGTCTTCACCAGCAAACCCAGCCAAAACATTGAACTTATAAATATGTAAGGTTCAGTTTTAGTTAAACATTTAGTCTTGTTTTGGTCCTGATGTAGTCTTTCTCCAAGTCTTCTTTTGCCACAATTTGCTAAAAAAAAAAAAAAAAAAACTAGCACGATTGTGTTTGATTAGAATGGAACATATCGTGTTGAAATGCTTTATTGAAATATCGCAATGATATCGATGTCGCGATATTGCACAGCCATATCGCAAGTTACTTCAATATCGTTCAGCCCTAATTACGGTGTATCTGTCGCTTTATACATCGTTATGTGTTTTGCATCGAACACCAGCAAGTCAGCAGACCTTAAATGCATTGCCTCTACAGCGTTTGGTAGATTTGATCAAAGGCAAAAGCTCCAACTCATCCCCATTGCATATGCAAAGCACATGCACGCGAGCCCGGGCCATAACAATAACAAAGACATGAGGAAGAACAGGATGCTCCGCTCTGCACCGAAACAGGTCCCACTGGGTTTTTTGTTTCTTACTCACTCTGCGTAGCCGGTGGACCAGGTAAGCCGCTTGGTCTCCTTCAGAATCAGGATGGGTCTGGCGATGTGGTCCGCCGAGCACTCCACCTCGTCCGGGGACAGTCCCAAAACTGCGGCCGGGTGTAAGGGACCTGAGGGGGAGCTCCGAGCCGCCGCCGCCTGGATGCTCCCCGTTGGCTCCACCGCCGGACATCACCCCCCCATGAAACTCGCCACGGCGGACTTGACCCGCGTGAGCATGATGATGATGATGATGTCGGTTCCGCCCCGGCCGAGACACTACCAGGGGCTGCCTCTGCTTCTCCTGCTGCTTCTCCTGCTCCCCCCTGACCTGTGCGCGAAAGGCGGGCAGGCGAGACACAGGCAGTCGCGGCGGTGGTGTAGCCTCATCCAGCGAAGCAGCCAGCGCGCTCCCTCCTTGGACGAACGCGGAAATACAACAACACAAGGGAAAGCGAGCGGGGAGAGAGAGCAGAGCGGTTAGATTTCGGGCAGGAGCAGCTAGTCATGTGACAAACCGGTTGTTACTGGTGGATTGGTGCGCGCTCCGGCGTCTCCCCGTGAGCTGCTTACTGCGCACGAAGGGGGAAGTCATCGGCGCGTAATCCCGTAATGACTACGCAGGAGCAAAGTGCAAAAGCGAGGCTGAAATGCAAAGGAAAATCAATATCAGGCGCGTCAGCTCAAGGCGGCAGGCTAATTGGATAAGCCCGTGCCTGACGATCTCGCTGTAGTTTATTGTCCACGCATTTAGGACGAGGTGGAGGGAATCGAAGACCTTGTTGGAACAAGACCATTGACCGTCCGTGACCTCTCAATTACTGAGCTGACAGCCCGTTAATTGTTTGGCTTGCTGCTCCTGCCGATCATCACGTCATATCATCTCATCATCATCATCTTCTTCTCCTGAAAGTGATGAGTAGGAGAATCAAAGTTGACGGATATAGCCTATGCCATGACTAACCAAATTTAAAGCCACATTGACATTCAGTTTTTGCATGTCACAGATTACTTACAGGAGTGAGTGATGCATGGACAAAATATGCCCAGCCATTACAAACATGCTCCTAAATAGGCTAACACTTGCAAAGTTAATTAAGGAGTGATGAAATGAAAGTATTTGGAAGAGGAATGTAATGGATTCAACTTATGTAGCACTTTTCAACCTTTATCAGGCCCGAAGCGCTTTACAGTTAGGAACCAGTCACCCATTCACCAATGTGCACAGACACTGGAGGTAAGTAGGGTCAAGTGTCTTGCCCAAGGACACAACGACAGTGTGCATTTGCGGGAGCTGGGATTCGAAACCCACAACCTTCCAATCACAAGACGACCCGCTCTGCCAACTGCGCCACTGTCGCCACTCATGTTTGGATCATAGGTATACCTCAACTATGAGAGACAAAATGAGGGGGGGAAAAATCCGGAAAATCACATTGTCTGATTTTTAATGAATTTAGTTTAGTTTAGTTTAGTTTAGTTTATTAGTTTATTTGAGCAGTTAAAATTCTGTGGGCTGAAGCAAAAGCTTATAAGCGCCCACCCCCGACATCAATACACAATAGTACAGGTAGCATGTTACAAAGTACAAAGTTAATGAATTTATTTGCAAATTATCGTAGAAAATAAGTATTTGGTCAATAACAAAAGTTCATCTTTATTTTATTTATTGGTTTATTTGGTCGGGACAGTTCATGTTAATGAACATGCATGTAAACAAGCCACACCGGATTGTAGCCTTGGGCTAATTTGCATCCATTGTCCCCCATGCGCACTCTCAAACACACTCGCATTCATCCTAGCCTATTGTACATGTTTTAGTGGTAGGGGAAACCGGAGGAGACCTACGCAGACACGGGGAGAACATGCAAACTCCACACAGAAAGGCCCCGTCCAGGTGGGATTCGAACCCGGACCTTCTAGCTGTGAAGCAAGAGCGCTAACCGCTGTGCTACCGTGCATTGCCGTACTTTGTTGGCAATGACAGAGGTCAAACGTTTCCTGTAAGTCTTCACAAGGTTTTCACACACTGTTGCTGGTATTTTGGCCCATTCCTCCATGCAGATCTCCTCTAGACCAGTGATGTTTTGGGGCAGGCGCTGGGCAACACAGTCTTTCAACTCCCTCCAAAGATTTTCTATGGGGTTGAGATCTGGAGACTGGCTAGGCCACTCCAGGACCTTGAAATGCTTCTTACGAAGCCACTCCTTCATTGCCCGGGCGGTGTGTTTGGGATCATGTCATGCAGAAAGACCCAGCCACGTTTCATGTTTAATGCCCTTGCTGATGGAAGGAGGTTTTCACTCAAAATGTGACGATACATGGCCCCATTCATTCTTTCCTTTACACGGATCAGTCGTCCTGGTCCCTTTGCAGAAAAACAGCCCCAAAGCCTGATGTTTCCACCCCCATGTTTCACAGTAGGTATGGTGTTGACGACGTCCATTTTGGTTTGATCTGACCATATGACATTCTCCCAATCCTCTTCTGGATCATCCAGATGCTCTCTAGCAAACTTCAGACGGGCCCGGACATGTACTGGCTTAAGCAGGGGACACGTCTGGCACAGCAGCATTTGAGTCCCTGGCGGCGTAGTGTGTTACTGACGGTAGCCTTTGTTACTTTGGTCCCAGCTCTCTGCAGGTCATTCACTAGGTCCCCCCGTGTGGTTCTGGGATGTTTGCTTACCGTTCTTGTGATCATTTTGACCCCACGGGGTGAGATCTTGCGTGGAGCCCCAGATCGATGGAGATTATCAGTGGTCTTGTATGTCTTCCATTTTCTAATAATTGCTTCCACAGTTGATTTCTTCACACCAGCTGCTTACCAATTGCAGATTCAGTCCTCCCAGCCTGGTGCAGGTCTACAATTTTCGACAGCTCTTTGGTCTTGACCATAGTGGAGTTTGGAGTGTGACTGTTTGAGGCTGTGGACAGGTGTCTTTTATACTAACAAGTTCAAACAGGGGCCATTAATACAGGTAACGAGTGGAAGACAGAGGAGCCTCTTAAAGAAGAAGTTACAGGTCTGTGAGAGCCAGAAATCTTCCTTGTTTGTTATTGACCAAATACTTATTTTCCACCATAATTTGCAAATGAATTCATTAAAAATCAGTGATTTTCTGGATTTTTTTTCTCATTTTGTCTCTCATAGTTGAGGTTTACCTATGATGAAAATTACAGGCCTCTCATCTTTTTAAGTGGGAGAACTTGCACAATTGTGGTTGACTAATACTTTTTTCCCCACTGTATTTTGGAATCAAAGCTTATTTGCATAGCACTTTTCACATGACACAAGTCGCCCAAAGCGCTTCACTCAGTGTAGGGATTTGTACTTCATTTACTCCACTCACCGTGGTGGGAAGCTACAAATATAGCTACATTATTCCTGGGTAGACTGACAGACAGGCAACGGTCCCTCTGACCACCACCATTCATTCACACAACATCCATCCTGCCCTATTTCATTTATTCTTCATTTAACCAGGAAAGTCCCAGGAAATTAGATCATGAATCTCATTTCTTCGGGAGTCCTGGCCCCAGAGGGAAACCTATTGAACATCCTTTTAGTGGTGGGGAAAACAGAAAGGAAACCTACGCAGACACGGGAGAACATCCAAACACCACACAGAAAGAGCATCGACCATGGGACTTTCTTGCTGTGCAGCACTAGCTCTAACCGCTGTGCCACCGTGTTCTACTGGGGTGAAATGTTTTAGGAAATACTGTGCAACTTGAACTGAAGGTTGAGCTTAACAACAAAAACAAATGTAATCACTATACTTTATTACTAAAACAAAAAAAATGCTACTGTTTTATTGTTCAATCCCAGTTACAATCTTTGCGACCATTACATTTCCAATTTCCAATCACTCAAAATGTGTGTGCCTTAAAAAACTAATCATATTAATTTAAAGGGGGGTATTATGTAAAATCGACTTTTTCAAGCTTTATGTTATTATGTCATTCCCTCATTAAACACATGCCTGGAGTGTTGCTTTGGCTCATTCACATATTTTTGAGTAATCAGTAAAAACTTAGACGGCAGCCATTTTAGGTGTAGCTATGCCTCAGTCCTCCTAGGAACGCCCCCACCTCCTGGAGACGCCTCTGGACCTTTCGTCACCAGCCAAGCCACCAACCACTGCTCCTCAGCTCAGCAGAGCCCCCTCCCCGCACAGTAGTGTTGTTTAGATGCCACAGCAGTGTGCTGAAGGGGGCGTGTCGGAAAGCTTCTTAAAGAGACAGAGGCCTATTTCAAGACGTTCAGTGCAGCCATTTTGAGAGAGCAATTTTATTCAAGGCAGTTATTTTAATTTACTGCATATACAGACCAACAGAAGGTTACGTCATCATTGTAGTATGCTATAGACTGGTGCTATGTGATTGAAAAAAGCATAATACCCCCTCTTTAACATCAGAACAGAAATTGGTCAAGTTACCTCAAAAGTTTTCTCCCCGAGCCAATAGTGTGCTGAACGAATTACATTTTATTAAAGTTGTTGTAGTCTCCGATTGCTGTTTGACTTGGGCCCGGTGTGTGATTGATTGGATTCTGATTATCCAGGCATCGAGCCAGCCCACCGAGATCTGTGTCTAGACTTTACCAATAGCGCACTGGCATTTACTAGAAGTGCACCTCTTCGAATGACACGTTATGTAACTCACTCAAAAGAGCGAGCCAAGCCACAAGGCCCGGCCGCTTTCATCCACTCAGCCTCACAACACTGACAGATTGGGTCCAAATCATCACAGAAAGAAGACGGCTGGTGTGGGTAGAAATGAGCTGATGTGTTTTGACATTTTACATGACATAACAGAAGATAACAAAGGCACAGTGGGGTTTAGAGGAAAGCGTCTTTGGACTTCAACAATGGTTTAGTCGCATTTGTCATTTTCTTCATGTTGTAAATAGCAGTCGCCGGAAAATACTGTATGTCACACTAATATTTTGTTAGACCGCCTTTAGCTTTGATTACAGCATGTATTAGTTGTGGCGTTGTTTCAGTAAGCTTCTGCTATGCCAAAAGAGCTAGTGCTGCATTCATTTTTCACCAAGATCTTGTATTGATGATGGGAGAGTGTGACCACTGCGCAAATCGTTCTCCAGCACATCCCAAAGATTCTTAATGGGGTTAAGATCTGGACTCGGTGGCCAATCCATGTGTGAAAATTAGGATGTAACGATTCACTCAAGCCCCGATTCGATTTCCGATTTTAAGTTCCGGATTTCGATTTTTTTAACCTTTTTTAAAGAAAAGAATATGACTCATTCATACCAATGTTTCTTTTGTTTTAACATCTGCATTTTTGTCCTTGTAACAAACTGCAACTGTCTCAGTAAGAGAACTTTACATACGAAAAATTACAAGACATAAATGTCTATAACTATAATCATTTTGACATGAGTGCTTGTAAATTTACATTTTTCAGCATAAATAAGATATGTGGCAAAGCAAACATTTTACATTTTGAGATTATATTTATTTTACCAAACCTTTTATTTTTTTGCAGTTTGAACATAATACTACAATTTAGAACTGATTTTACAGTGCAGTTTTTTCACCACAGCCTCCCGGTGCAGCCTTTGTCAACATAAGGAGGAATAAGACATGACAGCTCCTTTAGATATTTGATTATTTGACAAGCGGACATTTGATGAGGATTTCAGCAGAATCCGAGCAGGTTGGTCAGATGTTTGTCAGTTCACGCTAATCTCGTAGCCGCTAACTTTAGCTGCGTCTGCTTCACGTGTATGTGTTTACATGGTGTGGCCATAGACCAGGGATCTCCAACCAGTAGCTCGCCAGACCTTTCCAGGTAGCTCGCCAAAGACTTTCTACATCTCTATACACATGATAACTCAAATTTTAGATGCATTTTCTGTTTGTTCTGAACATGTTGAACACAATCTACGAACAGTTGGGTCAATATTGTAAAGTATAAGGACTAAACTCAAGTTATTTTCTTTGAAATACCATCTTGTCAACTAATTCTCCTGGGTGCAGCCCACCTAAGTCGCAGTGTTTTTGAAGCATAAGTAGCTCTCCGACGTTCTTGTTGTGTAAAAGTAGCTCGCCGGGTAAAAAAGGTTGGAGACCCCTGCCATAGACCGTTAAAAAGAATAGACAGCTCCTCCTCACTCCTCCCCGTTTACCATAATGACCACGTTCGAGGGGGAAATCATGGCGGATTTACAGACTCCTCCTCCCCAGCTCTGAGGAAGCATGTTCCTAATAAGGGCATAAGGGCGGGATCTTCACTGTAGACTCGGCCCTTGCGTGACGTGTAGCTCGCGCAGCTCCAATGCTAACAGTCCGACCTCCGTTAAGTAGGAGATAAAAAAAAAAATCTTTCGAAAACCAGCCTGGTTTCTTTTTTTGTGAGTAACCCAGCGTTATGTCAGGAGGAATATGTAGCCATAGAAAGTGTTAAAAAAATTGAAACCAGGCGTTAAAGTTGTTTTTAACGTGTCTAAAGTCCAATGCTTTTCAATGCGGGCCTAGCGATGATATGGAGGTACTACAGCAATGGCGGCCTCCAGTGTTGCGGTCATAAAGCAGAGCAGCTAGCGGCCATTGGGTGTGGCCTGTGTTGGGGTGAGGCGGGGAGTGTGGAGCTTGCCTTGAGAAAAAGTTAACTTCGTTAGAAACAACGAGCTATGTTCCGGTCTATTTCGGTCGCGCAAAATGGAGTAGCTGAGGGTGGTTTTAAAATTCTTTTATTTCTTACATCGATTCACATTTTACGCATATTAAATCATTTTTCGATGAATCATTACATCCCTAGTGAAAATTACATCTCATGCTCCCTGAACAACTCTTTCACAATGTGAGCCTGATGAATCCTGGCATTGTCATCTAGAATATGTCAATATGCCATAATGGAAGAAGAAATGCATTGATGGAATAACCTGGACGTTCAGGATGTTCAGGTCGTCAGCTGATCTCATTCTTGAGCACATAGTGTTGCTAAGACCTGACAAATTGCAGCAAGCCCCAGATCAGAACAGTCAGCTACATCCATGTTTTCAATCAATGAGTCTATTGTTTTGTATGTAAAGGCAAATTAAGTATCCAGGCAAACATAATGTCCAAATAAATGTCAGCAGCAGGTGGTGACGAGCCGCGTGGGTGTCCCCTGTCCTTAGACTCTCCGACACGGCGAGGAAAAGCTCAAAGACCCAGTGGGATAAAAAAGAAACCTCGGAGAGATCCACTCCATGGACGGACAGGCTATAGATAGACCAGGGCCAATGGGGGTTTGTTCTCTTTTGCTCAGGCAGTTAAGTATAAAAAAGTAAAAGTACAGATACTGTAACAACAAACTTACTTACCTGATTTTTGTTGTTGTCTTTTTTGAGTAATGGAACAAAATTTGTTGTTGAATGAGTTGGACCACAAGGCAGGGGGTACTCGGTTTGAACAAATATCTGCCATAAAATACTGAAAGATAAAACACATTTCATTCCACTAACAGGTTAAAGTAAAATTATAATGTATCCACTTAGGCCCATCCATCGATTGTGTCTTCTTCCGCTTTCAAATGTACTTTAAGTGGATGAATGAAACAAAGCACAACTCCAGGTTAGTTTTGCACGAGGGACCGACATTACTAGAGTCAAGTCTTTAACCAATGCACTCAAAGTTTATTTTAAAATGTGGGTCCGTTCTTTGATCTAATGCTGTATTTCTTCCTGAATGTCTCCAGTGAAATGAATGGAGTCTCGACAGATGCCAGACTATCAGACTGAAGCTGATGTATAATTCATAAGTTTTAGCAGAAAGAGCTCCACTGACCTCATTAACAACAAGGACTTCCACTGTGAGCTGGGCCTCTCGGGGGCAGCACTGTCAGGGCTTTCTGCACAGGATATTCGGGCAGGCCATAGTCATACTGATGTTTACCGTGCACTTCAGTGGCATGTGTTGAAATACACTCCTAAATATACAGTATGTACGTGTGCAACTTCAAAGTACTGTACACGGCGTGGCTCTGATGACGCTTAAAGTGCTTAAAGTTGTAACCTTTTTTCAAACTTTACTATAAACAGAAATTATTACTTGCATTTCTCTAAAACAGTTTCTCACAATCGCTGAAGACGTCAGGATGAAACAAAAAAGTTTAGTTCATGCAATATTACTTAATCATCAAACTACAGCAGTTATGGGATAAATCTAAGTGTTCAGTTCTCAATTACAGTGTTTGCCCGTTGCTTGAACACTATAGAGCCATGCTTAGACTAAAGTAGCACAACTTGAAGCTTTTGTTTCCATACCTCAAACACATGTACCCATACCTTAAACAAAAGCGCTGCTCTGCACTCTAGTTGCAATTCTGTAACACACTCACTCCTTTATGCAACACACTTGGTCCTGCATACATAAGACACTTCGTTCAAAAATGAAATCTCAGGGTGCCATTTGGAAAACACATGTATCCAAAATACAAAACACATCGGGGAAATGCAACCACTCAAATACACAACTCAAGGCACTGACTTGCTAAATTGAACACCAAACAGCCAGCTACAAAAAGCCCTCAGTTTAGCCATTTCAAGAACTTTGCAAGCATGGATGGAGGGAGAGCGAGAGGCAGAGGTAGAGACAGAGGAAGAGGAAGAGGAGGACAAGGTCGAAGAGGCCATGCACAGACCCCTATTTCTGTTGATATAAGAGCAACTTTTTGGACCATGAAACACAATTGCCATGATTTTCTCTGTTTACAGTAGTGTTTTTTCTATTTTTGTTTTTGTTTTTTGCTTTATCTGAATTCGTGTTACTGCAATGTACAATATTGAGTAGGCCTATTTGCTTTTTTGGTTGTTTGAAAATGTGCCTCCTGAAAATATGCCTTCTGAATAAATAGTGAAAATCTGCGGTGACTGCAGTGTTTTATATAAAGTAGACTAGTGTGCTCCCCCTGATCTGAAAGTGTATGCATATGATGCAAGTATGTGTCATTTTGTCATCAGAGTTACATTTTGACAAAGGAATGTTAGGTTTTGATAGTAGAGTTTCAATTTGACACAGATGTGAATGGTATATTTCCCAGTGTTGTGTCATGTTTACTTGTGTGTAGAGTTTTGGCAAAATGAAAGAAGTTTAGCAAAATGTGCTCAAGCATCGGGCAAAAACTGTAAAATGTTGGGGGGCGCAGAAGGGTAATAATATAATAGTAATGATACATTTTATTTAGCCTATATCACATTTGGAAGACAAATTTCAAAGTGCTACTGGTAAACACATAACACATGTCATATTTAAGACAATGCTTTTATCTATAGGAAGCCTCTTGCTGATGTTTAAACCTCATGAAAGAGGGCGGCAAATGTAATACTCTTGATATGTGCATGAAAATGATTCCCGTTAATAACCCCAGACTGACCTGAACCTGTAATGTGTTACATAAACACATTTTATAACAACTTATTGAAACTTGTACGTGCTCTGTCGGTTAATGCTCCAGCTATATGCACTCAGGATCACACTTTGAGGGTCAACAGATTGTCCCTGTTGCTTTGATTTAAGAATGGGTCGGATGCAATTTATTAATCCTTCATTTACTCACCGGCTTTGCTTGAGAAATTAGATAATTGGAATAATCTGATCTAATGCATTTACACTATATGCACTTTAGGGCTGGGCAATATGCACCAAAAGTCATATCCCGATATATTTAGTTTGAATATCGATATACGATATACTGTATATCCTGATATTTTTTCCGCAAAGTGAGAGCTGTGAAATCAAATGTTAAGTCAAAGTCAAAGCCAAATACGAGCAGTTTTATTGAAAACTCATTATAAAATGTAAACATAAACACTGTATAACAAAGCTCCGTAAGATGCACTTTTAAATAAAAAAATATCCTAAATAAAAATAGGCTATGAAATATGTATTACAGCGCAAATTTGAATTGATATATGCGATATGGTCTAATTCCATATCTCATTTAAAATATATCGATGTATCTTAAATATCGATATTCACCCAGCCCAAATTCACTTCCAAAGCCCCAATTACGTGTCAATCGTGTGTGTTTTTTCATTTTTTTCTATCAACTGGAGGTCGCCTGACAGTCCTAGTACTGTAGCTTTGAGGTTCAATTAACTCATACTTTTATGATTTTATGACAATGAATCACATAAACAAAATATAAAATGATACAATAATTTACAGATAAAGACAACCCAGTATCGATACTTGAAACATTGCCATTTGGTATGGATACTATGGAATTGATCTGCAATCTTTGTCAATTAGTGCGCCCTTTTGTTGTATTTTCATAGTTAGTGTGAAAGAAAATACAGATTACAGATGAGCTAATGTGAACCAGGTCATGCTATGATCTGAGAACTCCAGGCAGATTTCAGATTACGTTCAGATTTTTGGGTCTTCATGTAAATCTAACCAATGTGTTATTTGTAAGTGTTTTATCTGCACTCTTGCCTTTTACTGTAACTGATGAATTTTGCCTATTTGCCAGAGATGACACCAGTGCATGTTTTAACTCTATCCAACATTAACTACCTATTTATACTTAAATAAAAAAATAACAGTGGTATCGAATTCTACCATTTTATACAGTTCTCCCAATGACCAGCAGAGGTCCTCGTAGTGCTGCTGGTTATCTCCCTGTGTTTAACCTCCCCATACTTTCACACTGTTTACGGGCTGTTTAGTGTTGTTTGAAAGCCAAGGCCACACATCTGTCTCTGCTCCATATAAACACACTTTAACATGGATGGCATTTTATGGATTCCCACGAGTAAAACAAAACAACTTCAGCGTTTAAAATATATATCCCATACCATGCTTTGATCAGACTGTTGTCAAAATAGCATGAGGTAAACATACCATTACATGTGACAGACTGGGCTGCCACGCTGTACATAAGGGCCATGCATCCTTGGTATGTGGACCACCCTCCCTACCTCCCGCTTCCTACATCACTTACTGCAAAAAATTATAAGTAAGCCAAAACTTTCTCAAATTAAGAATATTTGACCTTCATTTGAGTCATTGTTAGTCAAGTTTTTTTAATTTCTTTTTGACTATATTTCTGTTGTTTTTTCTGTAAATCTTGTCTGGGTATCTTGGAGGGGGTTTGGGAGGACTATGGAGCAAGTTTGTTTTGTCTGTGTGACTGTCTTAATGTGTATTTTGTCCGGTCTGTATCCTGTCTTGTACTGTGTCTTGTTCATTGTTATTTGTGTCTTGTGTTTAAGGACCCCCTCGAAACGAGATAGCACATCTCAAGGGCCATTCCATCAAACTATTGTGATTAACCAAGTAAAAAATAAATAAAATAAAATAAAATAATCTGCCTGTAGAATAAGCATGTTGCACTTAATATAAGAAAAAAACACTTTATTTCAAATCGTTTTTATTATACAGTTTATTGATACATAGACATAACAAAGAGCAGACCTGAAGTGCTATGAGATTATTTTTCTGCATGAATGCTGTTCACTGGCAGATTTATATTACGTACTTACGCAAATCAAGAGCAGCTTATTTCAAGAAAAAGTTACTATTTGCGTGCTCACGTTTTCTGAGTAAAATTGCTTCTTGACTTAGGAAAAATAAATCCTTTAATAATTAGAAAAACATGAAAACCTCAAAGTGCAAAAGGCACTTTAACCAGTAGCAGCAGCATTAGTAACATGTTAGTGTTAAACTCATGAAAGAGGGTCATTTATGGACATCGACAGCCCGTGGATGATGTCCCCATCTGCCCCGTGGCCTGTTTGGGACGGGGAGGTGGTCATGCGCTCAACGTGGGGTCAGTCTCCAGGAGCATCTGTCTTTTTTATTGATGTTCACGGCGAACACCGTGAGCAAAGGCGGCGTCCACGGCGGCTGCTGCAGGTTTCCACTGAGGGAGCGGGAATCCAAACAGGACAATGTGAAGGTTATTTATACAATGTGTTTTTGTCTGGTTTTACCGCTGGACTCATGGGAACTGAAGGGCAACGTCCAGGACCAAACCCATTGTAGTGCAGTAGTGGACACGTGACAATGGGGTTTCTTAAACTGTGCAACACTGATGATACATCAGCCTTGCGAAAGTACTAATACACCTTGAACTTTTGCACATTTTGTCATGTTTACAACCCTAAACGTAAAGATTTTATTTTGAATTTTTTACTGAAAGTTCACACACAAGTAACAGACAACTGTGAAGTGAAAGCAAAATGATACATGATTCTGTTATTATTCAAAAAATAGAAAAGTGAAAAGTCGGGCGTGCACAAGTATTCATACAGATTGACTTATACTTTGTTGAACCCCCTTTTGCTGCAATAACAGCAGCAAGTCTTCTGGGGTATGACTCTACAAGGTTTGCACATCTAGAGACTGACATTTTAGCCCATTCCTCTTTACAAAACAACTCAAGCTCTGTCAAATTAGAAGGAGAGCGTTTGTGAACAGCAGTTTTCAGGTCTTTCCACAGATTTTCAATAGGATTTAGGTCAGGACTTTGACTGGGTCATTCTAACACATTAATATGTTTGTTTTTAAACCATTCCATTGTAGATGTAGCTTTGTGTTTAGGGTCATTGTCCTGCTGGAAGGTGAATCTCCGCCCCAGCATCAATTCTCTTGCTGACTCCAGCAGGTTTTCCTCCAAAATGTCCCAGTATTTGGCTCCATCCATCTTCCCAACTATTCTTACAATCTTCCCAGTCCCCGCTGAGGAAAAGCAGCCCCATAGCATGATGCTCCCCCACCATATTTGACACTGGGGATGGTGCACTCAGGACGATGAGCAGTGTTAAGTTTGCGCCATATATAACGTTTTGCATTTGGGCCAAAAAGTTCAATTTTTGTCTCATCTGACCAAAGCACCTTCTTCCACATGGCAGCTGTGTCCTCCATATGACTTCTAGCAAACTTCAAACGGGATTTCTTATGGCCTCCTTTCAATAATGGCTTTCTTCTTGCCACTCGTCCATGAAGGCCAGATTTGTGTAGAGTACGACTTATAGTTGTCCCATGTACAGATTCCTCCAGCTCAGCGGCAGTACGTCGCAGCTCCTCCAGAGTTATCTTAGGGCACTTGGTTGCATTTCTTACCAGTGCTCTCCTTGTTCGGTCTGTTAGTTTAGGTGGACGCCCGTGTCTTGGTAAGTTCGCAGTGGTGCTATACTCTTTCCATTTCCGAATGATGGATTGAACAGTGCTCCGTGAGATGTTCAAATCTTGGGAAATCTTTGTATAACTTAACGCTGCTTTAAACCTCTCCACAGCTTTATCCCTGACCTCTCTGGTGTGCTCCTTAGCCTTCATGATGTTGTTTAGTGACCAATACACTCTGACCATAGCTCTGAGGCCCTCACAGAACAGCTTAATTATACTGAGAGTAGATTACACACAGGTGGCCTCTATTTAATGGTTAGGGCAAGGTGTGAACTTTCTGCAGTCATTAGGAATGTTATAAAGGCAATTTAATGCACACTTTAATGTGTGCTGCTTTTTGCTTTAGACATGGTTTTGACATCATTTAGACCAATTTAAGTCCGTTTTAGTTTTATTCCTGATTTATATCTAGATCTTGCAAGTACTTGGAAGGTCAAATATTTGATGGGGTGGCAACATTAATTAACTTCTTGTGTTTGAAGTTATTTGATTGATCTATCATTGTGCTGTATCAGACGTGTGACCCATTGCCCCATTTGGGAATGACACCATAATAGCTATAAAAAGAAAAGCATGAAGTATTTGCTGCAGAAAATAGAAGTAGAACAATTTAAGTGCTGCAGCTTCTAAAACACAAAGTAAAGTACAGATCCGCAAAAAACTTTATACATTTTTTTTCTGAGGAAATATTCTCCAAGTTAACTTTCTGCTTCTCAGTCACAAACGGCAAGGACACAACGAACCTCAACTCTTCATACTCCATTCAACGACCTGCTGTGGTAAAAGTTTGCCGTGGGGTTGTATCCCTGAGCACTGTTTTCCCTTTTATGTATCTGCTTTCAAGAACGACGGCATTAAGATTCAAGCGGCTTTGTCGACATGGGGGAAGTGTGTTTTGTTTGTGCCGGACTGATTGAGGCATCAATATTTCCAGCCCAATCTATTAAGTGTGCATGTTCCTATTACAACGGCTGCATTCTTCTTTGATGGTCGAATTAGATTAGGGAAAGAGTCCGCGTCCAAAATGCCTTTCAGGGCCAAGTCTTTTTGTTTATGTTTGTGTTTAAGATGAGATATTGGATTTGATGTCACTGCGGCACAATATCTTCCATTACTTAGACTTCTTTTATTAAAGGCGCACTTCCAAGGCCAACCCTAACCCTACATAGTCGAGACAGCTCTTTTTCGTTTGATTGATTTCAAATAGAATATAAACGGGTGGGTTTCTTTAATTCATCTTATTTTTCTGTGCTGTCCCACTTCAAGGAGACCGCATGCGGCAAAGGGTTAAATTCCCGTTTGTGAAAGTCGATACTTATGACCCTAAACCTCTGTATCAATCACAGACAATACGAAACAGATTCCAGTTCAAACTATTATTGAAAAGCTGGTACATGTAGGGGTTGTATTTTTATGGTGTTATATGGGAGACACTTGACATTAGCAGCCATTTTTAAAGGAGTGTTTGTGGATTGCTGTTGTCAGTCCACCCCAGGGAAGCGCTTCTCTTTGGTCCTCATGCGGCGGGGAGCTGACATTGCTGCAATACCACCCGCTGGTGGCCAGGGGCGACTCAAATAGACACTTTTCGAAACGGATTCCAATGGAGTCTTCACGCCTCGCTTAAAAGCCATGGCTCCAAAGACTCTCTTTTTCCCCCCTAAAAATTGCTGTGACACATTTGACAACGCAAGGTGTCATAGTTTAAAGGGGGGGTATTATGTAAAATCGACTTTTTCAAGCTTTATATCATGTTATTATGTCATTCCCTCATTAAACACATGCCTGGAGTGTTGCCTTGGCTCATTCACATATTTTTGAGTAATCAGTAAAAACTTAGACGGCAGCCATTTTAGATGTAGCTATGCCTCAGTCCTCCTAGGAACGCCCCCACCTCCTGGAGACGCCTCTGGACCTTTCGTCACCAGCCAAGCCACCGACCACTGCTCCTCAGCTCAGCAGGGCCCCCTCCCCGCACAGTAGTGTTGTTTAGATGCCACAGCAGTGTGCTGAAGGGGGCGTGTCGGAAAGCTTCTTAAAGAGACAGAGGCCTATTTCAAGACGTTCAGTACAGCCATTTTGAGAGAGCAATTTTATTCAAGGCAGTTATTTTAATTTACTGCATATACAGACCAACAGAAGGTTACGTCATAATTGTAGTATGCTATAGACTGGTGCTATGTGATTGAAAAAAGCATAATACCCCCTCTTTAAAAGTAACAGAATAAAGCTTCAAACTAAGCAATCTCTAATATCTATTTATCTAAAGGCCTTATGAAATAGGTGAGTTTCGGTCCTTTTAGGGAGTAATAGCAACTGTAAACGAATGCTTTACACTTGGATGCACAGCGGGCAAAGGTAGGTTATTTTCGTACATGTCGGCTTTTATAATAAACAGACAGGCAAAACAAATGTTATTCCCCTACTTAAAAAAAACATCAGCTTCAGGGCCTATAATGGCACTTGCTGTTACAGAGAAAAATACAACATAAATCTCATGTTCTGATGTTTTCCCGTGAACTGCACAGCATTTCCGAGTGGCACCGGGTGATTTGTGTTTTTGCCTTTGTAATTGCCTTGTAAAAATGCCTCTGAACATTTCCATTTATAATTTTTTGACATGTTTCCCTCCAGTCCACTCAACCACGAGCTGTATCCACATCATTTTCGGGCTTTATAAAAAAAGTCCTTGTGACTTTGAAATGGGTTGGAGCGTGACCTGAAATAACTCTCCCGCTCTGGGCCGCTCTCTGCTGCCTCCTGATAACCCCCGGCTCAAAGAAATCTACATTGTGCAGGATGAGACGAACCGCTCAGCTCCTGAGAGCAGCGAGCGTGCCGGAGACGAGCTGTAGCGATTTAAAGCATTATGTAACCTACGACTGGTACATACCTATTTACTTCTTGGTAGTTACTTCTGTTTTATAATGTAGCAGGGATTTGAAATGAGAACGTTTTCAGATCATTGTTTTTGGCCCACAGACACAAAGACAAAGTGTTATCAGTCACCTTGAGTCTCTCGCTCTGAAACCAAAAAATCAGGTTAGAATCTCGGAGTAATCATGGACTCAGACCTGAACTTAAACAGCCACATCAAAGCAATAACATCATCAGCTTTTTACCATCTGAAGAACATTGCTAAGATCAGAGGAATAGTGTCAAAACCAGACTTGGAGAGACTCATCCATGCATTTGTCTCCAGCAGGTTAGACTACTGTAACGGCTGCTCACTGGCCTTTCTAAACGAGCTGTTAGACAGCTGCAGAACATCCAGAACGCTGCTGCTCGAGTCCTGACAAGAACCAGGAAATACGACCACATTAGTCCAGTGCTCCGGTCTCTGCACTGGCTTCCTGTCACTCAGAGAATAGAATTTAAAACAGCTCTGCTTGTGTACAAGTCTTTTCATGGTTTAGCACCAAAGTCCATCTCTGACATGTTAGAGCCGTATGAACCATCTCGGGCCCTGAGAACTTCAGGGAGGGGTCTCCTGGTGGTTCCCAGAGTCAATAATAAACACGGTGAGGCTGCGTTTCAGTTTCATGCAGCTAAAATCTGGAACAGTCTTCATGAGGATGTGAGACAGGCCTCAACTCTGACAATGTTCAAATCCAGGCTGAAAACAGCTCTTTTTACCCGTGCATATGAAAACTGAAAGTATTTATCTGCACTCTTGCCTTTTACTGTCATTGATTAATTGATTGTATCTGTTTTCTTGTAATTTTCTGCAACTGTGAAGCACTTTGAATTGCCTTGTGTATGAATTGTGCTCTACAAATAAACTTGCCTTGCCTTCAAACCCCCTTTTGTTCCTTTTGGTTTCCCAAAAAGGTAGACGATATGTAGATCCCTTAGGTTTCAGTCAGCCCCCTGTGCTAAATTACACCGACTGGTCCTGATTTCAACACACACAAAAAAAAGGTGCTTCATTCCCCATTGGAACATACTTGGAGTAATCAACATGCTTGATCTCGTGTGATTAAAGCCGCGTAGCGCCAGGATGGTAATACCAGAGGCTGTAAGCTGAGGGTTAGAGCGCTGTTTCTCAAACTTTTCATATCAAGTAGCACCTGATAAAATATTTGAGCTTCCAAGTCCCACGGCCCAGATCAAGATGAAATCAGGACTACACTGGTTCTAAAAAGTGTCCAAAATAGCGATGAATGGGGTGATGCAGGTAGGTCTTTCAGGTTTACTTTTCGCTTTAAGGTGCATAATGCAGCGTTTTATAGGCATTAATGTAAACATGGTATTTAGGAAATGATCTCTAAATACCATGAATAAAGTCTAATAGTGCAGACCCTGTGTTGTTTTGTCCTGTAGTTTAAACAGCCCCTTGCCTGTGAGAATGTGATGGGAGTGGTGGTGGTTGAAGGACCCATGGCGCAGATCGGCAGCGGTGCTTTTGTCTATCCTTCGGCCAGTCTTCATTTTGATTCCCCGCACTTAATGTGTGCTTAGTGTCCTGTAATCGATTAGTTTTTTATGCTGGATGGCAGGGGAAGTGTGGTTAGCTAGTCAATCTAAACTAATGTAAACTATCCCTAAACCTAACCTCTAACTTTAAGGACAGTGATGTCTACTAAAGGCCTTGTATTGCATCCTGCATGTGCGAATGCACTTTTGTAAAATGTGTTTTATGCTTTGTATTGCCTTGCGATGCCTCTTGGCCAGGTCATGCCATGATAACAACATTTGAAGTTTAATATATTGAGGCAGGAAAATATCATGATAAACAATATTACTGAGGCCAACTTGATGCTCTGAAACCAACTTAAAAAATTAAAAATCTCAGTAAAACCTTGTTCTTAAAGTACATACTGACACATCCTTTATAACACACAAATTACAATTAACATGAAACTCATCACAACACAACGAGTACTACAAAAATAGAATCAAAATGAAGGCAAAATGTAAATAAATCTATTGACGATAATTATTGGGCATAAAAAAATATTGATTTTAATTGATTTGTTTGATTTGTATACTTTTGTACTTTTGTATTTGTCCTCTGGATTTAACCCATCCTTCGATGCCGCTGAGGCGACCCGTAAGGAGCAGTGGTCGACGGCAGTGCCGCGCCCGGGGACCCATCTCCATGATGTGGGGTCAGGCTGATGGTCAGAATCACCTGGCTGGAGGATTCACTTATTGCACATGTTTTTAGTGGTAGGGGAAACCGGAGTGCCCGGAGGAAACCTACGCAGACACGGTATGTAATTTATTGGATGATAAGTCGATGTTTATTGTGACAGGCCTACACTCCAAGCAGCTGTGGCTACTATACTATATGTATGCAGCTCAACTTGACACCCCTGAGTATGAGGTACATAAAAAATAGTTCCAAACCCCGGTGGTGAAACATTTTGTGACATATATTTCTGAAAAGCCCTGTGCAAATAAATCCCCTTCCCTCTTTGAGAGGCTTTTAAGCTTTAAAGTGCGATACAAGCCATGATTATGGTGTAGCGCAGCAGCACTTACAGATGCATGCATTTTCTGCTGTAGTGCTCACACGCATCAAACTTTTATGTGCTTCCTCTTTTCTGAGAGGCTTACTACAACTACTACAACTTCATGAATCATCGTCTTCTGAGGCACTTTCACCTTCACGCCTAGTTTCCTCGTTTCCAGGCAACACCCCCGGTCTGGAGGCATGATGCGTCACTCCGCGGGTTTGGGTGCTGTTTGTTCATTGTCCGTTTGTCGTCCCTTAATAATAAATGCAAGACCCTCCCTGTGGAAGTCTTAGACCTCCACCTCCCGCTCAGCGAGTGCAGGTGTGTGCATTCAGGCTGCAGGGCTGTGATCCCGGCACGTCACAGTCCTCTGCTGTTTCTAAATAGACCATTATTATGTCATCATTATGTCTAATGGACCTTTAGACATAATGAATCTAAATGCTAATAACCAACACAGGGGGCAAGTGCAAGAGGCAAGCAATTACACATGTTTGTGGTGTGAAAGGAATGGAGAGGAATGAACTGAGAGCAAAAAACAATGGTGTGATAGTGTCATAATGAATTCCCCGAAAGATTTAGCTTAAAGATATTAGTTTTTAGAGAGCTGAGAGTACCTGGAAGAGCTCTGAGTAGACCTGCTGCTCCAAGGTAAGGCAAGTTTGTAGAGCACAATTTGTACACTTCTGGAAGTCTGTAGAGAATAGCAGCATAATAGTAAACTGACCAAAATGCAGCCTCACTGTGTTTAGCCCTGACTCTACAGCAGGAGACCACTCTCTGAGGATCCCAAGATGGTTCATTCTATGCAGAGCTGTTTTAAAAAGTATTCTCATGTCAAAAAGAGCCAGCTGGCATCTGTTTCAGGTGTTGTTCTGGAGGTGTTTGGACGGGTCCCATTGGGACTTTGGAAGGAGGCCCTGGGGTAGACCTAGGACACAGGGATTATCTCTTGGCTGACCGCGAAACGCCTTTGGCTCATGGAGAATGGAGGAAGTGAGTGTGGATAGAAAAGTCTGGGCATCTCAGCTGCAGTACCCAGGATAAAGGAGGATAAAAGAAGCCTATAGGCGTAAGTTCAACCTAAACACTCATTTCAGCGTCAGCTACCTCCAGCCAATGACCGTGTCTGCAAGGCCACCTCCACCCTTTACCATGGCTTCACCCTGCTACATCCTCACCAGTCTCTTATACCACCACCAGTGTCCAGGCTCCGGGGAGGACATCCCTACCGCTACACTACCCATCCATACAAACTCTAATCCATATATCTACTGTATTTAAAGTATTTGTAGCAGAAGCAATCCTTGTAGTAGTTGTAGAAGGACTGTGAGTAACTGTGACAGTGAGTACAACAGTAAGTGATCAAATTTGTAGAAACAAACACAAACTAATTACTTCTCTTCAATAGACATCAGATCAATGCTAAGACTAAGTAACCAGCTTTGGAGATTTGGATTCTTTTAATTACACTTTCTCTAATGTGCCACTTTAATCAAACACATCGATCGAAATTCAAAGCTGCACTATGGGGTGAGTCACTGTGACATTTTTACCAGCTGAATGAAAAGAAAGGTTATGACGCAAACGGCATCCAGTTTGAAAGACGTCCACCAACTGTGAAGATGGAATCAATGAAAATGTAATTATTCTCCTCAGTAAAACGTTGATTACCTTTTCACATGGTTTCTCTTGTTATCAGGCTGCCACAACTTTGTTACGTCTGTTAACTTCACAATGAACCGAAAGGAGGGGGAATTGAATCATGCCGAGGAAAGTTAGTGTCTTCTGGTTGTACAAAGGAGTCTTTTGCACAACATGTCCCGGTTTAGTTAAAGTGTAATCCCTGTTTTAATCATGCACGATCAGAGGGGAGTTGAAGAGAAGTAAACCATATCCTTAATTTAGTCTGAGGTTGGACTCAGATGAAGAAGATTAGATATTACCATTCTGCGTAACTGAGCAAAAGGGGTGGTGAAAATTCCTTTTAATTATAAGTATGAATATGTTATTAAATACTTTATGGAAACTATAAGCAGAGGCGTCGAACCAAAGGGAGGAGATAAGGTGCATTTCACCAGGAGCCAGGGGTGAAATGGGAAACTTTTTAAATGTAGAGATGTCAATTGCAAACTTTTAGTGATATTAATATGAGAAAAAAATGTTGCAGGTTTTCTGCCATTTCATGTTTTGTATAAAATAAAGCCTTTTATGCCTAAAATTAGCATTTCGGCGACGGAATTTGAATAATGGATTGAGCTAGGTTTAAATTTATGGTTTTATTTCGTTGACATATTGGTTACAAAGACTTTTTCAGAGGGCTTTCGGTAGTGATTGGATTTATGGCTCTTCACTGGAAGCCGAGTTCATTTCGAAGAGCCATTCAAAAGATTGGCTCTTTTTAATATCACATTTTTGTATTGGATTGGATTGGTTTATTTGAAAGGGACAGTGCAATTTCATATAACACGTGAACAAACATGGTTAAAAAAGCCAGAATTCGCCAGAAGGCTATTTTTCATCTGTAGTCCCCTGGCCAAGATGTAAAAAGGCATTAAAATACAAGCATGATAATACATTTACAAGTCTTTGACACATCATTAACAACAAATTCTGTTAATTTATTTTTATACGGACATTTCTAGAGGTGCTTTGTGGGTGTGGTCCGTGTTGAAACGACCGCTCTGGTGGGTTGTAGGTTCTCTTTTGCCGGTGGGGCAGTATGATGTTGCTTAATGTAGGATTGATATTGTAAATATAACAGGCAAAGTTGGGTCACGGAGGGGTACGTTGTGTGTGTGCATGCTGTGTTCCTGCTCTTGTGTCTTGTACTTTGTAACATGCTCCTTGTACTAGTGTGATTTGATCAATTGTTTTTATTTCAATGATGTCGGGGGTGGGCGCTTATAAGCTTTTGCTTCAGCCCACTCCTTTTGAGCAGAATTTTTAACTGCTCAAATAAACTAATAAACTAAACTAAACTAAACAATATAAATGACACTGTAAAATAGCTAAAGACACACAGTACCTGATTACAATATAAAAACACACACAAACAGACGCGATCGATAAAAGGCACTTATTTTATTTAAATCATCTGAAATTACAATGGGCCTGATATTTACGTGTTTGTGAATCAAATCTTGTGCAACAACAAATAAAAAGAGGCTGCGACTGTCTGACTAATCATATTTAATGCATTTAGCTTTGACTTGTGTTTCCTGCTCCGTTGTTGGGCAGATACTTGTGTTCGTTCAGGCGAGTTCTGGGTAAAACTGACTGATAAAAAAGATTTGTCTCTTTTCACATTTGAGATCCAGTTCGAACTATTCACCTTAAAGAGCCGCTTGTTCCTGAACGTCACATCACAAGATTTTGGATATCTTAAAATAAGCTGTTTATTAGTGGAAACATCTGCAAATTAGATATTAGATACATTAGATATTAAAAAAGGGTAAAGGGCTGTAAAGTTTGAAATTTGTAGGCGCTACTTACATGGAAAGTAGCACCTTGAAAGTAGGCCCTTGAAATTACAATTTATAAATCTATGGAGAAACATTGAATCAGTGCATTAACTAAAGATGTTATGGTGAAGATTAGGTATTTTTCGTTTCCAGGTGAAAGTTTATATATTGAGACCGATTTGGCCCAATCCTGAAAATTGAAAACAAAAGTGAAGTATAAAGGGTCTCTATTGAAAACCTGGTGCATGGTTCCACCAAGATGGTCTGGGTCCAGAGTTTTGTACTACCCTCCTTTTCGTGTGGATGTTTGAACTCCTTCATCCTGAGGAAACCTGCAGTGGATGTATTAATTATGGATAAGATGGATAAGATGTTGCCTTAGGTTCTTTCTGAATTGTGCAGTAGCATTTTCTAAAGCAAACAGATACTTGTCGCGTGAATGAAATCACGAGTGACACCAACGCGTTCAAGCAAGTGTTGACACTCTGAGCGCTGTGCTTTTTCAATGTTAATTGCATAAACTAACATATTTCATGATATATTTGCTGACTAAAATTAGACAAAAACTAAATCAAATGTAGTTAATGAGACGAAAACCGATGATTAACGAGAAGATGTGATAACAACAACACAGCTTCCAGTGAAAAAGTTTGAAAGAGCTTCATATCATTTAAACTCAATGTCAAAGGATGGCGCTTTGTTCATGTGGGAGAAGCTCCGTGAAAGATTAACATGAATACTATAAAATGAATGTGGAGTTTACTAAACACATTTTAGATTAGGTCAACTATATTAAAGGGGGGTATTATGTAAAATCGACTTTTTCAAGCTTTATGTTATTATGTCATTCCCTCATTAAACACATGCCTGGAGTGTTGCCTTGGCTCATTCACATATTTTTGAGTAATCAGTAAAAACTTAGACGGCAGCCATTTTAGGTGTAGCTATGCCTCAGTCCTCCTAGGAACGCCCCCACCTCCTGGAGACGCCTCTGGACCTTTTGTCACCAGCCAAGCCACCAACCACTGCTCCTCAGCTCAGCAGAGCCCCCTCCCCGCACAGTGTTGTTGTTTAGATGCCACAGCAGTGTGCTGAAGGGGCGTGTCGGAAAGCTTCTTAAAGAGACAGAGGCCTATTTCAAGACGTTCAGTACAGCCATTTTGAGAGAGCAATTTTATTCAAGGCAGTTATTTTAATTTACTGCATATACAGACCAACAGAAGGTTACGTCATCATTGTAGTATGCTATAGACTGGTGCTATGTGATTGAAAAAGCATAATACTCCCTCTTTAATATTCACTCTTGGGTAAATCTGGACTAAAACTGAGTGACATTTTCTTCAAAAGAATAAGACTAAAGCTCAATTTAAATTTATTCATTACTGGAGTCTTACAGTTGAACCCACAACCTCTTTGCTGACGGAGGTGCAGTGGAGCCCCTCACTGCACCTCTGTTGTTTTTAATTCACAGCCGCTTGTTATGAATGTGGAGTTGCTCCGCGGCTGCAGCAGACGTTGGAGTCCTTCCCGGCCGCCGCTGAGCTCAGAGCTGATCTCCGAGCATCAGCGGGGCTTCACAGGGATCCGCTGGGCTCTGGTGGGCTGGACAGGCTGGCATTCGCTTCAGAGAGATGAGCCGTCCGACTGCAGAGCTCCTGGAGTGAGGGGTGAGGGGGGAAACAAAACACGCCCTCTCTGCCAGTCAGAAATCCCGCAGGGACGACCTGTTTGCTGAAGCATGAGCTGTTGTTTATCAACCGCAGACGTGCAATCAGTTCTTCCTCCTCTGTGCACGTATGCTCCGTTATCTTCAGTAAAACACACCTTCGTCGGCCAGTTTCATCAGGGTTGCTTTAATTAGTCCTTGTCTGAAGACTGTAGAGAATGCATTTCCTACTGACTGATATAAAGAAAATACTTGAAATATTAAAAGCCAATCTTTCCACTAAAGAAAATGTCATTCTGTACAACTGCATACTTCAAAGAAAACATTGTACTACTTAAGCTTTAACAAACAGCCTCTTTATACTGTGCATGTACTAATTACAGTATTTCCTGAGGACATGTCTCGCTGAGTCGGGCCATTTTTCATCTTCAGGATGTAAGTGTCAGTTTATGAACAGAGACTTCCTCCAACACGCCGCACTGTACGGCTGCTCTTCAAAGACAAGGTAAGCACAAAAACACCGAGTGTACCGCTCCTCCTAAATGATGTTGTCAACGGACCTCAGATAAAGGACTCTCGGCTTGTTCGGAGATGATTGCACCGTCTGACTTTGTCCTTAACAGTTTTCTTAAATGACCTCATAGGAGCCACTCCACGTTATAATATAATACATGACTAAACGTTCGCAAATACTGGGAAATTACCTCAAGGAAGCACAAACTTTTACATGCAAGTTTACAATTACCAACTCTTGGAATTTAGCATAAAGCCACATGGACTGGTCTTTGTGTCAGACAGAAGGCAAGTTTATTTGTAGAACACAATTCATACACAATGCAATTCAAACTGCTTCACTGTTGCATAAAACTGCAAGAAAACAGAGAAAATCAATAAAACATCAACATCAAAATTAATCAATTACAGTAAAAGGCAAGAGTGCAGATAAAATACTTTCAGTTTTCATATGCACGGGTAAAAAGAGCTGTTTTCAGCCTGGATTTGAACATTGTCAGAGTTGAGGCCTGTCTCACATCCTCATGAAGACTGTTCCAGATTTTAGCTGCATGAAACTGAAACGCAGCCTCACCGTGTTTATTATTGACTCTGGGAACCATCAGGAGACCCCTCCCTGAAGTTCTCAGGGCCCGAGATGGTTCATACGGCTCTAACATGTCAGAGATGAAAAGACTTGTACACAAGCAGAGCTGTTTTCAATTCTATTCTCTGAGCGACAGGAAGCCAGTGCAGAGACCGGAGCACTGGACTAATTACACAGGGGAACTAGAACAACTAGTGCCCCAGTGTTACCCATGTCCACCCCTCTGGAAAGAACCCACAGCAGTGCTAACCACTCTGCTACTACAGTATGTTGCAAAAATAGCAGTAATAATATTCCCAAACGTATGTGTCTATCTTTTAACCTGTTACTTCCCCTCTGATCAGGGGGCTAAGGTTAGGGTTAGAGTCAGGGGTTATAATTAGGTAAGCAGAGGTGGGTAGAGTAACTTTACTTTAAAATAACTTTACTCTCATAGAAGTAAAAAGTAGTTGCCCAAATAGTTACTCAAGTAAGAGTAAAAAAGTACTAAAGTTTCCTGGGTAACTGAGTGACTGATTCATATTTCAATAGTGACATAAATGATGAGAAACAATTCTACCTAGACTCAAACAGACAAAAGCAGCGATTAGGAAGATTTATTGACATGTATTAGTTTTAGCGATCAGACCCCGGCGGTAGACATCGATGTGTGCATGTAAGTCAGTACAAGTCAGTGTAGATGAACAGCTTGGCGTTAGGGATGTCTTCCCCCGGAGCCTGGACACTGGTGGTGGTATAGAGACCCGTGAAGGATGCAGCAGGTAGAAGCCGTGGGCAGAAGACGGGGCGGAGGTGGGTCGCAGCATAGCTGGGAAGTGAGCGAACCATGATTGGCTGCTACGGGGGTGAGGCTCTTACGCTGATGGCTGAGGTGGAGGTGTGGCCCTCTCGGGAGTGATCATTGGCTGGAGGTATAGGTGATGCTGAAATTAGTCTACGCCTAGGCTTCATTACATAAAATGAAATGAAAATAGTAATATTTTCAAAGAAAATTCGATAAAACAAATAAAAAGGAATAATTGTGAAGAATAAAGGGGAAAAAAACACAAAATACATCTTTTTGTTGGCGTCAAAATGAAGATTCGCCACGGAAAGATGTATTCACAGTGGCACGAGTAAAAAGTACTGTATGAAAAACTACTTGCAAAAGTCCAGTTACTTCAAAAAGTTACGATCTTTAGAAACTTGGCTTCAAATGAGGTATCACACTGGCATATAGGCTGTAAACTCTCCAGGCAATACGCTTTGAGATTCGGGTATGCATTATTGCTAATCCTAAACCTAACCCTAACTCTAACATGGAAGATAACAAGTTAAAAGTGTGTTTTTTAATCTGATGACCAGTCGAAAACTGTTAATAGTTTGATTATTAATTATAACCATTATTTTAATACATTTTTGCTTTACTGAATTAAGTTTCTATTTTATAACTTCTCATGTAATTGGCTGTTGACCCTAAACCTCCGCAGACCTTTTGAGTTGCACTTTAAGCGACTGACTGCAGTATATCAGCAGCGACGTAGAGCTTCTGTTAAACAAAGGTGGTGCAGAGGCGCTTAAACTTTTGACACGGCACCACTTCAGAAAGTAATAGGCTCTTCAAAAGCTCTTGTGGGTCCAAACAAAATCGTAGAAAAAGTTTCTAGTGGTCCCCTTCAGTTAATGCATCAGTCGCAACAACAACAAAAGTCAACTTTTTCCATACCAGAAAGAAATAGCCAGTGCTGGAATAGCCATTTTGGACAATTTTGGCCAAATGCAACTTTCACTGTGTTCACTGTCAATTGAATTACACCTTTTTGACACATTCTAAAAAAAAGTGTCTTAAGGTTTTGACAAAAGAGTCACGTTTTCGAGAGACAAGTTAAATCAGTCGGCGGCTCGGTGCAGTCAATACCATTTACTGTGTATAATCAGTTGAGAACGGGGGCTTTTGTCTGTGTCTGCTGTGTCTTGGTTGTGAGGAGGAATTCACCGTATTTGACCCATTTCCAGCTCTGCATCGTAGAGCTTGTTTGCATAAAGCGATTTCAGGACAACAAGCGTTAAGGTCAAGGTCGATGCGTGGGGGAAACAATGGACAGGAAAGAGGAAGCGCCTTTGAGAAAATTAGAGCGAGATATTCAATTATGGACACAAGAATAGCCCACTTATTAGCCTCACAGAGATCACATCCTCTCACGTGGCATTATTCATCCACTCTGCACTTGGAGAGGGTAAACGTCTGAAGCAGTTGCCCCGGAGCTTAATGACAGAGTCTGCAGTTTGCCTCTTGCTCAAGGACACAAGGGCAATTTGAACTGGTTAGAGTGGCATTTCAACTGCTGGCCTTTAAAGTTTTCATGGGGTTCAAATTATTATTATTTTTGTTGATAGTACAGATGCAGACTTTTGACCATTTGGCCATGTTTTGAAATGTTTGCTGCATAACTTTTCTTTTCTCTTTTTTACATCTTGTGAAACTTTTGCATCTAAATTACCTCAAGTCTGTTCATTTTAAAAAGCAAAATGTCAAATTTGTCTGGAGTTCTACTAATTATTAAGTTCAAAGATATCGACTTCTGATTTTTGCGCCAATTGCATTGTTGATTCATTTTTTACAGTAATTATTTTTTTCAAAAGTGACATTTAAAATGACAACAGTGCCATGCCAACACAGTTTGAATAAAAAGAAGCAGAAGAGAAGATCATTCTTATCATAAATAAATAAAAATAAAAAGGAGAAATGTCCTTAGTGGCTTCGTTTCATTGTCGCAATACGGACGCCACGCCGCCATCTTGGTCCAGCATATGTTATTATGCAGCCAATGTAATGTAATGGAACTGTTGGCATTTTTCTGATAAAACCCATCATAACAACAAATGCAAGTCTGATCATAAGGATTAAGGATTTCTACTAATCACAGTTTGATATTTTTGCAATATTCTTGCCACATTTAAAACTTATATAATATTTTAAGTTTTGATCTATACAAACAGATGGCAGCCTTGACATCAACATGACTTACGTTACGTTTTGTTTTCTCATCGATGGATCATATGATATTATATTTATATTTTATTTGATGTTTTATGTTAATAATTATTCCTATTTCCTAATGGGCTAATTTTGATTATCAGCAAACATACCAGCGACACAAACTGCCATTAATGTTTTGTCAAACTGATTGTAACAACCAAATAAAGTGACCAAAATAACAATTTAAACTTTAAAGTATAATTCATACCTGAGAAAGGTAATTCTCTGCGGTTTCAGAGTGACTGTACTTTGATTAAAACAGTCCCAAACTGCACAGGAACGTTTGCTCCGTGAGCCATAAACCTCCTGCTTCAAACCCCATGGTAAAGATGCTAACTACATATGAAAAGTGAAGGCAGCTACAGTACGGCTAAGTGTGACATATTTCACAGTATTTATATACTTTTCTGTGCTTTCTTTATCATGTACATGTCATAAGATGATGTTTAATGTCCATTAGATGCGTATTTGTGAATCAGACCCATGAAAAGCCGAAACTTGAACGTGATTTAGCATTTAGCATGTAACTCGGAGGATACTTTTAGACGATAATTTCGATCTAAAATAAGTTATCCAAAGATCTGTACATTTATTAACGATTTCTAACTAGGCTTTGGCCTCCCCTAAATGTGGTCGATGGGTTGACAACAGCTGAAAACATCTGAATCGTTCATAATTTGAGATGTTTGGTGGCTAATGCTAACGGCTATAGGGAAAATACATTAAGGAGGCTAATGGAATGTGAAAAGTATACCGAAGTAGCTTCTTTGCTAACTGTCCGCATGCGTGGGGATTGAATGACGCTTCTCCTTTTTATTTCTATGATTCTTATGATATCTGCCCATTTTTTAAATGTGAGATACCCACTGATCTATTATCTAACTATATCAACATAGTTATTAATCATATATTTACCAACTATTATGGAATAACTAATTAATAATAATTTGAAATCATCATAATATATATATTTTTTATGAAAACTTAATTTGTGTCTGTATTCATTTACATACTTTATGGCTCAGTTCCGAAGCTGCTTCTGAGTAACTGCACTCACATTCGGTTTGCCTAGCCTAGTCACAGTTGTGTGACTGTGTGGTTTGCTAGCTGCACAGCGGCTGAGAAGAGAGACCTGCAGCGAGTGGTGAAAGCAGCCAGCCGGACAGTGGGACTGGAGCTGTCCCCAATCAGCTCTGTATATGACACACGGATGAAGAGGAGGGCAACAAACATTTACGAGGACAGAACACACCCCGCACACTCACTGTTTGAGCCCCTGCCCTCAGGCAAACGCTTTAGAGTGTTACAGACTCACACCAGCAGATTGAAGAACAGTTTTTACCACCAAGCTGTTGGCGCCATCACACCTTGAAGCATCACCACATTGCAGTTGCTACTACTGTTTTTGCTGTTTCTGTTGTTTTTGTCTGCGAGCGTTTATATATTTATATTTTTACTATTTATTATTGAGACCTGAGAGCCAAACAAGTTTCATTATGCTTGTGTGTAATGACAAATAAAGCATTCTATTCTATTCTATTCTATTCTATACGTGTTACAGATGACTGAATAATACGGCCTGCCACTGGCATTTCCTCCCCAGCCCAGTGCCAGGTCTGCCCATGTAGTTGAGAGTCTCCAGGGCCTGGCCCGAGCTCAGCCCTGGGCCAAATACACTAAACTGATGCTCACGTGACGGAACAGAGTGCTGGGCTCCGGTTGGCCAGAGGAGAGAGGACCGCCCTCTCTAAAACAGGCAGGTCATACGAGATTTATGATTTCACAACATCATACCGCTGTTGAAAAAGATGATTTTTGCCGATGATAGCATTTAGCCACTGTTAGCACAACTTTAGCCAGGATTAGCATAACATTATCATGTAGCTTACCTTCATAATTCGTCTTTTCTTCTTTCCTCTAGTATTTGCCTTGGCACCACTGAATAATCTCATAAACTCCACCACTAGACATTATTTGTCGACATTGTTCTTAAAAATTGTCATTGCTGTTCTGTATTTCCTTCAGTAATGTGTATTCTAGTGTGCGCGTCCGTGGGAGCGCCAACCACAACAACGGCGGTACATTTGCAATGGAAATGCTACACATGAAAAATGGATTCTATCTTCACTGATGACATGGGCATATTCCAAGATGACAATACCAGGATTCATCGTTCATTCATGCTTTACTGAAGTTCACAAATGATATTTTTACTGGCTTCGACAACAATTTGCTTACTGGTGCATTATTTATCGACCTTTCCAAGGCATTTGATATGGTCGATCACCATCTTCTATTAGACAAACTACATTCCATTGGTCTTGACAGGTCTTCTCTTCTCTGGTTTAATTCGTAACAATGTGTTTCTTTTAAAGGCAACTATTCTGATTTTCAAATTATAGATCGAGGTGTACCTCAGGGTTTATCACTTGGTCCTCTTTTATTCTCAATTTTTATCAATGATCTTCCCCTCACCTGTTCAGACTGCAATATTCAACTTTACGCTGATGATACTATTACTGTTCGAAACCCAATATTATTGATATTCAGAACTCTCTTCAAGATGACTTTGATACAGTACAACTTTGGCTTCAAACTAATAAGCTACTTCTTAATAAAACCAAATCATACTCAATGTTATTCCAGGATAAAAACAGACGTATATCGGCTGGTGCACTTGATATTGTATTTCTGGATGCAGCGCCAATTGCACCAGTCGAGACATATAAATATCTGGGTTTATGGCTTGATTCCAATCTTTCTTTTAAGTCTCACATACATGCTGTTGCTAATAAAATTGCATATCGTTTGAAATTACTTTACCAGTCAATTGCTTTAGTTTCTCAGTGAGAAAGAGGATTGTCTCTCAATTGCTACTCCCTATTCTCGATTACTGTGATGTAGTCTATCAAAATACCACTGCCACTAATCTTCAGCCACTCAATGTTATCTTTAATAGTCTGTGTAGGTTTATTCTCCGTTGTCCCTTCAGAACTCACCATTGTCTGCTGTATCAGCAACTCTCTTGGCTCACTCCATCCTCCAGACGCCAATTTCATTGGTTATTATTTATATTCAAATGCATTAATCTTAGCTATCCTGATTATTTGAAGCAATATTTAATACCATTTAGCTCTTATAATTTAAGACATGCAAATCAATTTTTTTTGTCGTACCTCAAATTCATAAAGAAATAGGAAAATTTTCATTTAATTACAAAGCACCTTTTGATTGGAATAATCAACCTGCCTCTATCCGCTCTATAACCTACTATCAAACGTATAAAAATGTTCTTTTGCAATATTTACAAACCACTTGCAATTGCTTTTAGAATTGTAATTGATTGTTCAAAATTCAAAGTTCTAAGTAGTGAGCTCTGTGTGTGTGGTGGTTAGAGTGGATGTGTGTGCTGTAGGGTGCAAGGGATGTATGTGTTGGAAGATGTTAATGATTTAGTGGTTGGTTGTTTTGTCTTTTATGTTTTGGTTCCATGCCTGTACTGCTGTATCTGTTTTGTGCTTTGATTTCTTTGGCGACTTTTGAGGACCCTCTTGAAAACGAGATGATGCATCTCAAGGGGTTATCCTCTTAAACGAATAAATAAATAAATAAATCGGGATCAAATTGTGAAATAGTGAGACATCATTTTTCTGTCCAAAAAAAAAACTACTTCAAGATTTGCATACATTTGGGAACATGTTTGTAGAGATAATGTTATTTGCAGAGTAGGCCTACAACCGTAAATAATTCCAGCCATTGTGATTTGCTAAGAATAGAATTACATGTGGTGTGCCCCAGGGTTCGATTTTAGGCCCAGTGCTTTTTAACCTGTATATGCTTCCTCTTGGTGATGTCATCAGGAGACATGGAGTCAACTTTCATAGTTACGCTGATGATACACAGTTGTACATCTCCATGTCTCCTGATGACACCAGGCCAATGGATGCACTTTTTAACTGCATTTTAGATATCGAATCCTGGATGGCAGAAAAGTTTCTCCAGCTTAACCAGGACAAAACTGAAGTTTTAGTCATCGGTCCTGAGGCCCAGAGAGAGAAACGTTTACCCAAACTACAGTCATTGTCTTTTAATCCTTCCTCACAGGTGAAGAACCTGGGTGTGATTTTTGACTCTGAGCTGACTTTTATTCCACACATTAAGAATATCACAAAGATAGGTTTTTACCATCTAAAGAACATAGCCAGAGTCCGCCCCATTCTCTCTCGGGCCAACACGGAGACGCTGATGCATGTGTAGTGGCGCGAGCGGTCCGTTGCCACGGAGTACGGTGACAAAAACCTCAGATAGTGACCTAAATTTAGTTTGACAACGCCACCCTGGGATTTCAGGTCCAGGGAACCTGGATAGTACATAGAATTAACACAAAATTGGAATTTCACCCCGCGAAGGCCACGCAGGTTCGAAAGAACTGAGAGGAACGTACAGACAAATAAAATCAGTTTACATTACTTTTATTTCGGAATTTGAAAATACTAGGTTACAAAAAGCTTTTCTTGTTAAAATAATTTTAGTTATAAAGAAGTTTAAAACACACTCTCACTCAGTCGCACCACTCACTCAAACACTCACCCAAATCAAATATGCAAACACAAATAAAGCAAAATGTCCTTTAAAACTGCTGCATCGGGCTTGGGAACACCAGGAGTTACCTGGGATAAAACTTCTTGGTGCTTTTAACACCGTTTGGAGTCCGTATTTTAATTCGACACGCAATAGAATGTCTATTTCCGAGCCACTCCCGAGTGGAGGTTCTAGCCCAAAACGATGACCATGAGGGAACGGAAAACTCGACCCAGTCCTATGTAAAATAATTAGAATTTAGTGACTAAATAATGCGGCAGAAACCACAGCGCAGAGGTAGTACTTACCTATGTAGCACTCAGGAAACCGCACGACACAAAGTAGCGGAGATCAAAGGCTGTTTGCTGTGTCCGTGCTCCTCGCACCAGCGTTACTAAATGGAGACGCAAAGTGTAAGGCCTCGCAATAGGCCAAATAGATAAACCGAAATATATTAAATAACCGCTTACCGGAGACTGAAGTTGGTAAGGCGCAGGGCGTTTTACACGCCGAGATGGGGAGCCAAACTGATGGAAGCGGAGCCACACGCTGATGCCAAGGTCCGACACTAAACGCCCCAGCGTTAGAAATATTCTGACTAAAGGCCATACGGTTAAGTTGTAAACTTACCCGTGATTACGACGAACCGCAATTCGAAGGTTGCACAAGGCTTTTGAGACTCTAGCTTGTTTTGACTTTACAGCGAAGATGGTTAAATTATCCGTGGCTCCGGTCCAGCTCCTCCGTGGCACACGCAGGGACGATCAGAGGCAAAGAAAAGGAGAGGCCGCACACCTGCAGACATTTCCTTAATCAACGCTCAGGCGCAGCGTGATTGGGCTGCCAGCGGGGCAGGGCCTACCACTACACATGCTTTTATCACCAGTCGTATCGACTACTGTAATGCCCTGCTCTCTGGTCTTCCCAAAAAGAATATCTCAGGTTTACAACTTTTACAAAATTCAGCAGCTCGTGTCCTGACGAAGACCAGGAGGCGGGACCACATTACACCGGTTTTAGAGTCGCTGCATTGGCTCCCCGTGTGTTTCAGGATCGATTTTAAAGTTCTCTTAATGGTTTTTAAATCTCTTAATGGTCTTGGTCCTTCTTATCTTTCAGAACTGCTTTTACCTTATGAGCCTTTGCGGTCCCTGCGCTCCTCTGGCAGGGGTCTCCTAGTTATTCCTAAAGTCAACAGAAAGACTCACGGCGAGGCGTCTTTCCAGTATTACGGCCCTCGCCTCTGGAACGACCTGCCGGAGGAGCTCAGGACCGCAGAGAACGTTCATGTATTTAAGAGCAGGCTCAAGACCCACCTTTTTAGTTTAGCTTTTAACTAATATTTATTTATATTAACTTTATTTATCTGTTTTAGTTCTATACAATTATTTCTTTAGTTCCACTCTTTTTTATTTATTTATTTTATTTTATTTATTTATTTTTATCTTGTGCTATTCCACACTTTTAGCCGAGTTTTAGCTGTTTTAATTTATCTTTTATTTTCATGTTCTCCCAGTGTTTCCTCTGAGGGAGCCCTCTGCCCCGGGAGTGCTGGTTGGCTGTGGCCGTGCGGGCGCTCTCCTGTGGGTGCCTGGATGGAGGTTGGACGTCTCTCCTACACCTCCTCCGGGCGCCCTGTGTTGGCGCTCTGTGGCTGTGGCCGATGGGCTGCTCCTGGTGCAGACGGCTCCTTGGATGGTGTTTCCTCTTTCGGTTCATCTGTACTCAGCCTTATGTACCCCACTTTATGTCCATTTTTTACTTAAGACTTTTAACAACTGGGCTGTCTGTATGTATATGTGTCTGTGTGTCTGTGTGTGCGGGTGGGGTAGGGGGAGGTGGGGGTTGTTGTTATTTATGTATATTTGCTGGTGGGGACTATTTTAATGATTTTTTAAGCACTGTAAAGCACTTTGTGTTACATTTTGTATGAAAAATATAAATAAAGTTTGATTTGATTTGATAAAGGAAACCACATCAAGTTGTGATAGTGGGTAGGGCTGCACTGTTCCATCCTGGACAAATCTACAATTTGCAGAGAAACCTTAAATATGTGTAATTACAGCCAACAACAAAATGTCACAAAAAGGCATTGTGTTCACCTACATGTACTCATTTATACTTTATGTACTTTGTTTAGCCTCTTCCTGCTGTGATTGCTCTGTTGACAGATGTTTTCCTGAGACCCTGGGTAGGTTTGTATACCTCTTGCCACCGCATTTTCACACATGTTCATTTGTGAAAGACGTATATGCTGCAACATGGCCAGAGCATGAGTAAATATAACCAGGACGTGTTTTTTTTGGGGGGCCCTCAGCTGCCAATTACTAAAAACGTGGAGAGGCTCGCGGTCCCGGGGTCAAGTGGAGGGAAACCAGCTGCTGATACAATGGAGTAGATAGAACTGCAGTAGTGGCGATTGTTTACTCTCCCGAACAGGAAGCGTGGACCAACTTGGCACGAGTCCCTCAGGATTGAGATGTTTTTCTAATGTTTTTTCTGCTGAGAATGTGTCAGGAAATCGCCATTAGGCAAGTTTCCACCTCTCTGCGCTGTGTACAGAATGCTCGTAAAGGGGAAAAAGCTCATCATTTATAAGCAGCTGCAAAACGGCTTTTGTTTTAATTCACGGTCGAACTCAAACTTAAAAAGGACTGGAAAGTACTGGAAATTTAAGGGATGTTTTATGAGGATTTGACTAAAACATGTACAACAATTTCTCCCATTTTTCCTTTTTTTTAATTCCTGTTTTAAACAAAAGGTTAAAAACTTTGATCAGTTTATTGAAAATGTCTAAAGAGTCAGGGGTGTAATTCACCAAGCGTTTGTTTGAGTAGCACGTGCAAAAGTGGATCATGAGCGCAATTTTTGCTCACGCAGCATTCTCTCATTCTCACAACTTTGCATTTAGAATATTTATTAAACTCATATTTAATCAAAGTCCCTCTGCTTTATGGAGTTTCTCCCACATGAAAAAAGCATGGACCTGTTCCTTTGGCGAATTTAAAGCAGTACTAAGTAACTTGTTTACCTTAATAAATCCTTTCCGTAGTCTCTCTGGAGGTAATACAAGTGTTAATGGGATGATTGGGGGGTCTTTCATCTCCCGTTGGTGTCTCTAGCCAGAAAACCACAATTGCAACTTCGCTGCCTCCGGGTCCGAGGCGCAATACACACTAATGGAATCACAAAGAAGAAGCTAACAGGCTAACAGGCAAAGCTAACTGCGGGCTAGCACCACTTAAACAGTATTTACAGCCAAGTTTGAGTGAAAAATATTATCTCCATTGTGTAATTGGATGTACAGTATCCCTCTGTCCCTTTGTCTTTTCTGTCAGCGTAGTATTTACTCTCACGGACAATTAATGAGTAAAAAACACAACATGCTACGACACCTGCAGTGGGGCTTATGGCCTCTAGGGGCACGAGTTGCGTAGTTCTGCTTTAAACGATATGAGGCTCTTTCAAACTGTCATTGGAAGTTTTAATGATTAAATGCCATCAACAATATGTTTTAAAGATATGTAAAATATGTAAAATCGACTTTTTCAAGCTTTATATCATGTTATTATGTCATTCCCTCATTAAACACATGCCCGGAGTGTTGCCTTGGCTCATTCACATATTTTTGAGTAATCAGTAAAAACTTAGACGGCAGCCATTTTAGGTGTAGCTATGCCTCAGTCCTCCTAGGAACGCCCCCACCTCCTGGAGACGCCTCTGGACCTTTCGTCACCAGCCAAGCCACCAACCACTGCTCCTCAGCTCAGCAGAGCCCCCTCCCCGCACAGTAGTGTTGTTTAGATGCCACAGCAGTGTGCTGAAGGGGGCGTGTCGGAAAGCTTCTTAAAGAGACAGAGGCCTATTTCAAGACGTTCAGTACAGCCATTTTGAGAGAGCAATTTTATTCAAGGCAGTTATTTTAATTTACTGCATATACAGACCAACAGAAGGTTACGTCATCATTGTAGTATGCTATAGACTGGTGCTATGTGATTGAAAAAAGCATAATACCCCCTCTTTAATGATTTTTGTCGGCGAAATTAACATGTGTTGGACCGCCCTTAGGTTTGATTACAGCACGCATTCACTGTGGCACGGTTTCAATAAGTTCTTGCAATGACAAAAAGAACTAATGTTGCATTAATTTTTCACCAAGATCTTATATAGATATAGATGGGAGAGTGTGACCCAAAGATTCCCAATGGGGTTAAGATCTGGACTCTATGATGGCCGATCGATGTGTGAAAATTATGTGTCATGCTCCCTGAACCACTCTATGAAAAGTCATCAGCGGATCTCCTTCTTTGGGTACAAACGGTTGATACTCTCACCTCACTCTCTCTATGATGGCTCTGACTGCAGTTCCAGGCGATTTCCTTTCTTTGTTTTCTGTTGTCCTTTCTTTTGTTCCTCCTGAGACAAAGCCAAATTTCCCAAGGGGGACAATAACGGCTACAGATAATAAATAATATTATAGAAAGTGTCAAACCTTCAAAGAATTATATGAACAAACGCGAACTATAGAATATGTAGTAAACATAACAAAAGATATTTTATGGTGATGGTGACACGATAATCCACATGTATGATTTGTATGGAACAGAATATACTTTTGTTTATTGTTTTGTTATTGTGATGTTGATTATAATCAGGCGAAATAACAACCGGATAAAAAAAAAAATGCACTTGTCAGCAAAAGAAGATGAACATATCAAAGCGACTCCCGGTGACCGAACACCACATGCAGCGCTATTAAAGGATGGGTTAGAGGACAAATCTACCTATGAGGACAATAAAGTGTATCTTATAAAACGTTATAACTCCAACTTTATGATTTCATTACTCAATAAGCGTTTTACTTTTATTACACCGACCAAAGTCCAGCTAGGAACCGTGGGCATATTGACCATTCTGAGAAGCTTCTGTGGACGTCATTCACTCAAAGGTTAGGACTGCGCTCTTTACTAAAGCCGGAGCATTCATTTCAGGCACAAACACAGCCTTTAGCTTGTTTTCTGTCACGCTCTTAATATGTTCTGGATGTTTACCCCCACTGGCCTGGACATAGGATTTGGAGATTTCTGAAATATTGATGTCTGTCCATGAAGTCCTGGTTATTTTAGACTTTTTTTATATCTGGTCTGGACATGTTTAAGTCTTGGTTTAGAGGGTTAAATTCATACGTTTTAGATCTGGTATATACTGTAGCTGCTTTCAAGTCTTGGTTTTATTTTAAGTTTTTATGTTTGTTTTGTTTCCCCAGAGCTTTAAAGTTCCGTCTCTAAGGCTTACACTGGTGCATACTGACATTGTGTTCTTGGCAAGACTTTTCATTCATCTTCAAGGAAGGAAGGAAGGATTTATTTGTATAGCTCCTTTCACAGACATGGTCACAAAGCACTTTACATGAGACGATTTACATTCCCTCCTTGGTGGTGTACTGTATGTAGCCAGGGCTGCCCTCCAACGACCACAATTCATTCACACATTTTATTTATGTGATAGGGACTAGTGTGAACAATTAACATAAACCACACTATGGTTCTTACTGACAGACACTATAGGTATAACAAGAAAGTTTTGTTCAAATACCTTACGAGTTTCGATGGGCTGAGAATTTACTTCCGTCTTCCTCAGATTTGTCTCCCGACGTGCATGATGCACGTCTGATAAGATGTCCCAGGAGGAGCATTTTATCAGATGTTCTTTCCAGGCGTAGCCACACTGACATAATCAATAAAACTGTCAGACACTGAGGAAGATGGAAGTAAATTCCCAGTCCGTCGAAACTCGTAAGGTATTTGAACAAAACTTTCTTGTTATACCTAGTGTCTTTCAATAAGAATAAAACCATTTGAAAATAAGAAGACATTAGGCAAGGCAAGTTTATTTGTAGAGCACAATTCATACACAAGGCAATTCAAAGTGCTTCACAGTTGCAGATAAAATTACAAAAAAACAGATAAAATCAATCAATAAAACATCAACATAAAGTTAATCAATGACAGTAAAAGGCAAGAGTGCAGATAAAATACTTTCAGTTTTCATATGCACGGGTAAAAAGAGCTGTTTTCAGCCTGGATTTGAACATTGTCAGAGTTGAGGCCTGTCTCACATCCTCATGAAGACTGTTCCAGATTTTAGCTGAAACTGAAACGCAGCCTCACCGTGTTTAGTCTTTACTCTGGGAACCACCAGGAGACCCCTCCCTGAAGTTCTCAGGGCCCGAGATGGTTCATACGGCTCTAACATGTCAAAGATGTACTTTGGTGCTAAACCATGAAAAGACTTGTACACAAGCAGAGCTGTTTTAAATTCTATTCTCTGAGTGACAGGAAGCCAGTGCAGAGACCGGAGCACTGGACTAATGTGGTTCTTGTCAGGACTCGAGCAGCAGCGTTCTGGATGTTCTGCAGCTCTAACAGCTCGTTTAGAAAGGCCAGTGAGCAGCCGTTACAGTAGTCTAACCTGCTGGAGACAAATGCATGGATGAGTCTCTCTAAGTCTGGTTTTGACACTATTCCTCTTATTATGAATGTAAAAAAAGTAATTACATTTATAGCCATGGCTAATTTGCAATGTCCGTTCCTATTGGGCTTTTCAAATGCACACCGAAATTAGTGCATTTGAATGCAGCTAGAAATTATTGCACATTTGGTCTAATAAAAAAGAAATAATAAAACACACTTTAGTATATTTTTACAGCCTCCAGATTCAAGTTGTGTTTCAGCTCAGGAGACAAGGAGTTCAACAGTTTAGCGCCGCTGCCCTGGACAGAAAAGGCTCTGTCCAAAGGTCCTTTTTTTTCTGAAGGGCACAAAGTATAGAAGAATATTTAAAATAGGATGAAATGTATTTACAATTTATACAGAGTGCAAAATGTTAGCAATGATGATTATGATGGTGATATAATTGATATAATGATGATTATTATTATTCCTGTTTTTGTCCATAGTTCAGGCCTGCTTTGGTATTTACAGCATTGAAAACGTCTGCGGGCCATACTCTTTTAGACCTCCAACGGCGTGTGTGGCCACGACCCCCTCCTTCGTCTCTCACTTCAATATTTTCACAAAAGAAACTCACTCAGGCCCTCCTCTGAAGTCTAGACTTGGACTGGTAACCCCGGTAACCCTGGGGCGTCAGTGAAGCCACATGCCACTCACTGACTGCGTTCCTAATGGGACACAGAACGACGTCCCGACTGGGAATTCCAGATATGTCCATCAAGCCGAGAGAAAAGCTCTGCCTCAGAGTCCGACTCCCTTAGTGGCATGATCCCTGCTGAAACCGGGATTAGGTAATGTTTGTCTATTAGGGAGCTTTAAATGTCCGCGCTGACACACAAGGGAAATCTAGGATTGGACTGGACTGCCTGGCAAAGCTAAAAGCAACATTACAATCCGTCTTTGCCAGTCATATGACAAAAACACCAGCGGCTGCCATTTTGGATCTAGTTGCTAATATAATGTCAAACTCCAACTGTTGACAATCTCTCGCTCATTACATTCAAATCCCTTGTGTCCCAGAGCAAAAGGGACAACATGTTAAATGACACAAATAGCTAGTAATTGTAAATTCTCCTGCAAAGCACATATTGAGGATCAAGATATATTACTCTAAATACACAAATATCAGTGATGGTCGAAGTACTTGATTTCATAACTTGAGTACACACATCAAATATTACTCCAATAAAAGAAAAGACATTCTGTCAAATATTGAATTTGCTGTAGAAAATAGTTAACTATTCAAAGTGGAAAGTACAAATCCGTTTAAAGGGGGGTATTATGTAAAATCGACTTTTTCAAGCTTTATATCATGTTATTATGTCATTCCCTCATTAAACACATGCCTGGAGTGTTGCCTTGGCTCATTCACATATTTTTGAGTAATCAGTAAAAACTTAGACGGCAGCCATTTTAGGTGTAGCTATGCCTCAGTCCTCCTAGGAACGCCCCCACCTCCTGGAGACGCCTCTGGACCTTTCGTCACCAGCCAAGCCACCAACCACTACTCCTCAGCTCAGCAGAGCCCCCTCCCCGCACAGTAGTGTTGTTTAGATGCCACAGCAGTGTGCTGAAGGGGGCGTGTCGGAAAGCTTCTTAAAGAGACAGAGGCCTATTTCAAGACGTTCAGTACAGCCATTTTGAGAGAGCAATTTTATTCAAGGCAGTTATTTTAATTTACTGCATATACAGAGCAACAGAAGGTTACGTCATCATTGTAGTATGCTATAGACTGGTGCTATGTGATTGAAAAAAGCATAATACCCCCTCTTTAAGTAAGTGTTGCAAACCCTGCAGCTTCAAAAACACCAAAATTGTTCCTGAATTCACCCTCTGTACGGCAACTCGACGAGGACAAACCTCCTTTCTCCTTGCAAGTCAGTGGCATTTGGTAGTACATCTGCACAGCGCCACCTACTGTTCATAGAGTGTGTATTAGGCTTTTAAATTTAACTAAACACATGGCCAAATGTACTTTTTACTTTGGAGAAATGTAGTGGAATAGAAAGTATTATATCTATCTTTCAAATTTAGAGGAGTAAAGTAAAAGTAAAGTAAATGTATTCATTTACCGACAACAACAACAAAATGTATATGTATCTGTATACAGTATATAGCAGCAGAGGGAGGGAGAGTCCAGCTTCCTGTCAGCTCGGTGGATGAAGCTGTCCTTCAGTCATTTGGACCTGGCACAGATTGAGATTCCACAATCTTCTCCCTGATGGCTGTGAGCGTGTGGTTTCACCCTCTGAAATAACTCTATAGAGAAAACCTCTGGTGCCAGGAAGCCGGTCCAGATCATTGTTGTTGAGCCAAGAACAGAACACTCTCACACAGTCCACTGAGAAGAGGGTAGTCCAGGTCGATAACCAAAAAGCGGGATAGATGGCTATACTTATGAGTTTAATATCTAGAACGCTGATGGAAAGCAGTGGTTCTCGATCTCGATGACCTCGGGACCTACCATCACCCCAGGATGACCCAAACAAATGTACTTTTTTTAATAAAACATTTTGCAGTTGAACTCTGACAACCTGGTTATCTGTTACTGTATTTTCCTGCAGATTATTGTTGATGGGATTTAATATGGGAAGAGATGCTTAGCGGAAAAAGCTTGTGACCCACGGAAAAAATGGTCCCACGGCCCCCTTTTGGTCCCGACCCAGCAGTTGAGAACAACTGGTCAAAAGGTCCAATACAGCTCTGTCTTGCCCAAGGACACAATGAAAACCTCTGGATTCTTACTGTTGACGTATCTAGTGACTCAAAACATGGTCAAATATCATGAGAACTCTCTGCTCCTCACAAGTTGCTCCCATGGCTTTGAAAGACGGCGCACAAATATCCCTATAGGAGCAATACTGACAACAATTACCAGAAAAGACAGTTAATTTATGCTCATTTCATGACGCATTTATTGTAATGCATCATAAGTCACAAAATGGATATCAAGAAGACAAATGCAGACTCACAGAGCTTTACATTAATGATCTTGATAATTATGACTGCTGTGCACAAAGAGCTGCATCATTAAGGATAATGCATATTTAATAGAGGACTTGTGACTGAATAAATTGCTCCTTTCCTGCCTGTAGAGATGGAGTTGCTTTACTTCCTATGCTCGTCTATTGTGTTGTTCATAGTTAATACAATATTATTCTGTATTATGTAGGATACCAATATCTAGCTTAATTCAGGCTTTTACCAATAACACCTCAGCCTTTATTTGTACATTGACTTAAAAAAAAGTGTCTAGAAAACATATCAGTTTTAAGATGAAAATAAAATTAATAAATAAACAAGTTAAAAACATGACAAAATGGCAGCACAAAAGATGAGTACAAACACTTGTGGTCCCAGTGGGGATCATTTAAACCACTTTAGGGCTATTTTAGACCCAGGGCAGTCCTGATCGGCCTGATTGTACTTAAATACTTCACAAAATGGTACTTGGAGTGAGATGTCTTAGAACCTCTGGCGTACACACACACACGAGTCAAATACGCTGGACAAGCTCGTCGATACATCAGAAAAGTTATAATTAGGTTATATTGTAGGAAGAAATAACTTTAGTTTTGAAACCACATAATCAAGAGCTGCAACCAATCCCCGTGGCCCAGACAAATAGGATTAAGGACAGATGAGGGAGACGTATCTGGCTTATGAATCTTATCAAAGTGAAGCAATTTCACAATTTATGAACATAAACATAATATTGCAATCTGTTTTACTTCACTTATCAGGGTGGTGGGAGTGATGATGTTTCTCTTTCCACAAGCGCCAATTTAAGATTATAAATACATCTGCAATAAAGCAACCAATACAAACATATTTTAGGGGGAAAAAATAATGTTTTCCTAAATAAATACTACAGATCCTCTCACAACTCATTCTTGCCTCCCAGTTCGTCCATGGAGACAGAACAAGTAAGCACAGGTCATATAGCAGGATATATAACTGATAACTGTTTGATCTCTCGGTGACATTGGGTTTACAGCTGGTATTCCCACACGGTCTCCCATCCTGGTACTGCTCGTGGCTGACATTGCTTAGTTTCCAAAGTCAGATGGGCATTCTAAGTGGAGACATAGCTGATCTCATTCTTTGGGCATAATAGTCTTGCTGAACCTAGACCTGACCAACTGCAGCAACCCCAGATCCGTCAGGCTTCATTTTGGTGGTTTCTTCTTCCACTGCCGAGTTTCTCTGTACTTTTTGGATTGCTTTGTAAAAGAGCAGTACAGTACTTGTTCTTTGTTGGTCTTTGAATTGTGAATGATTTCTCATGTATCTGTTCTTTACATGAGTCTATAAGTGTTTATCTGTCATTTCCACTTGGCGGTTTCTAAAAAAGTAACCCATCGATGGAATTGATTCAGTGATCGCACTCACCAATACCTTGCAACAGAACAACCATAACCATATTATATATTTTTTTCTTCAACCCTAATATTTTCCTAAAATAATTGCTCCGCCATTATTAAATTACTGATGCAGCAGCCAAAGTCTAAGCACCAATGTTTTATCTACTGAAAAAATTGAATAAAAGTAATCACATTCCTGTCATTTGTCCATTTCTCTGCCGTGGTTGGTTTTGCTGCGTCATCCACTTCTGGCATTTCAATTTAATCCTTTCTTGAGCCGCACAGGAACTTTCAACTTCAGAATAATTATTGGAGTGTTCCGGATATTCTTAGCGCCTGATTATACCTCCGTGTGAATTTAAGAAAAAAAAAAGAAAAAAAAAAGAAAAAACAGCCTTACAACAAGTCCATTATTAATTAAAGGGGCTCTGTGGAGTTTGGCAGTTTTGTGCTCGCAATTGCCCCCTCAGGCCAAACGCGTAACTGCAGCCTCGATGATAAGCTCGTGCATGAGGCGCTCAGGCTTTACGAGCACCAGAAATAACAGTCCCGTCCTGGTCAATTTACAGATTTGCAGGCGTGACTTCAACTGAGGTAAGAAACGTTACTGTTTTGTAAGATATTTAGACCAAATCAATTTGAGTGAATGTTTTCCAAGATGCGATACTTGAGCAAATAGCAAAATCGTCTCTTCAATCTCTTGGGCCCAAAGTTAGCGTAGCTAACTCGTAAATTATATTGTAAACAGCACATGTCCACTTTTGTAGTGGTTTCACTACTTATAAATCCGTGAACAGTCATACTTATTAGGCCAAGAAAAGCTAACATTAGCAGCATTATTTTTGCCATTGTAAATACAGCACCATTACCACTGTTACTACTCAAATGTTTTGTAGGTACAGCACAATTACTGTTATTACTGACACTACTAGTCTGCTACTAATACGACACAACTTCTCTGTAGGTATAAAACTATTAGATCAACTATTTTGGTAACTTCCAAATATGATTATTTTATGGCTTGTTTCAGTGAAGTTTGTACAACATGCACGGACAGTCAAACACCGTTGTTTTGAAGCATCAACTACACTTTTCCCCACGTATTTAGTAATAATTTCTTACCTTTCAAGCAAAAATAAGCTGCGGGTCTTTGAGAGATTCTCTTTTCCGATGTTTACTCTGGTTCTTTGCCTACGCCGATCAGACTCGACTTTCGCCTTTTTTGTCACACTCGAATAAACTCTTTGTTTCTTTTTGTTATTTGGGGTCTGGGCTGGAGTTTCGATGGTGCTTGAAGCCGGTCTCCTCTTATTCTCCGCTAAATCCATCCTTCTGAAGTTACCACTCGCGCTGCAGCGTCAGTATAGAGGAGATACAGCTAACGCTACAGCTAACGCTACAGCTAACGCTACAGCTAACGCTACAGCTGAGCGTGAACCCGCATTACGTCATTAGGCTGTTTGCTTGTTCGACCCGAGCATAAACTATTTAAGTGACTTTACAGGCATGTAGAGGCAATCGCGGTGAAAAGGCCAGGGCTCATTCTACTCACCAGGGCATTGCTGGAGTATGAGGAAGAATTATACATTTATTTGTGGTTAAACTTATGTATAGTCCCTTTAAAGTCTGAGACGGCATTCCCACGGCTTCAGAGTGACACATTGCACAATTCAGAACTTGGCAAATGCGGAGGATTATCTTGGCGTGAAATATCACTTAAAAAAAAAAAGTTCAGACTTCGTAACAGACTTTTGAGTGTTTCATGGCAACGACAAGGAGCAAAACACAAGCGGTAACAAGGAATGATAAATCCTACTTATTCTTTTATTCAATCAGGAAACTCCCACTGAGGTTTCAGAATGTCTTTTCAGAGGAGAGAGAGGCAATCAACCCTATTGTGCATGTTCTAGTAAGGCGGCATGGTGGCTTCACAACTAGAAGAGGTCCCAGGTTTCTGTGTGGAGTTTGCATGTTCTCCCCGTGTCTGCGTAGGGGAGAACATGCATAAACCAATAAATAAATAAGAAGGAACCAGAAACGAGAACAAGCTCCACACAAAGAAGTGGAAAGACCCAACTTCCTTCTCTGTTGGTCACTTCTAGTTTAGTGCCTGGTAATGAAAAGTTACATTTGGTTCAGAGCAAATATTATTTATCACAGTCGAATTCTGTTAAAATGGCGTCTGCGTATACTCGGCAATTATGCATTGAGTAACTTTTCAAATCAAATGTCCTAAAAAGCGCTAATGGTTCAGTTAAGCTCTTATTTGACTTGGCAACATCGCACACATCACAAGCATAACGTTCAGCTTCTGACAAAGTACTTAAAGGTGCATTATGGAACTTATGTGAAAAACCTTTTCTTAGTGCGTATTTGAGCTTTGAGTGACCCAGCAGCTGATGGTCCCTCTCACTAAAAGCTTTCTTTATCGAGGCCACTGTGATCGAAAGCAAAGTCGCCATGGTAACCACTCATACAGCCATGGGTCACAAAAAGGTAAATTTGCGCAAATATGAATATGTTTTATTTTCTCACATAAAAAGTTCCATAATGCACCTTTAAAGGGGGGGGGGTATTATGTAAAATCGATTTTCAAGCTTTATATCATGTTATTATGTCATTCCCTCATTAAACACATGCCTGGAGTGTTGCCTTGGCTCATTCACATTTTGAGTATCAGTAAAAACTTAGACGGCAGCCATTTTAGGTGTAGCTATGCCTCAGTCCTCCTAGGAACGCCCCCACCTCCTGGAGACGCCTCTGGACCTTTCGTCACCGCCAAGCCACCAACCACTGCTCCTCAGCTCAGCAGAGCCCCCTCCCCGCACAGTAGTGTTGTTTAGATGCCACAGCAGTGTGCTGAAGGGGGCGTGTCGGAAAGCTTCTTAAAGAGACAGAGGCCTATTTCAAGACGTTCAGTACAGCCATTTTGAGAGAGCAATTTTATTCAAGGCAGTTATTTTAATTTACTGCATATACAGACCAACAGAAGGTTACGTCATCATTGTAGTATGCTATAGACTGGTGCTATGTGATTGAAAAAAGCATAATACCCCCTCTTTAAGTAGCCTTTTTACCCACTTGAGGTTAACTCATACTCTTTTTGCCTCTTCAGCCACGTTTTAGATTTCACTACAAAACAAGATAAGCGCTTGAAAGGGTAATTTAAACGCATACATTTGTTTCATTAGTGTAACTGTAACCTTTTTCATGACATGTAACTCGATCAATAAACAGACACAGAGACATTTTGGTATCAGATATAGATATATTTTCATAGAACATCTGAAATAGGACCAAACAGACACCTTCATTTACATATATTAATTATATTTACACGTGTATGTACAAATATTACAAAAAGCTTTTCTGCCAGAGTGTATAGCTTGAAATGACACGATGCTCACTGTGAGGGAAACACAATTACTATATTCAAAACCACAAACACACACATTTTATATAGGCTTTTCCAGCTCACGTGGGGAATCAGTAAACGACGCAGAGAGTTTTTTGTTTTGCGAGTAACGTCAAAGGAAACACTATTCATTAAAATGGTCAATAATCAAAAGCTCTGGGTAATTGAATCTACACACGCTCCTCTCTGCGGCATTGTAAACACATGGTGCCTCGTGACTTGAATTATGAAAAGAAGCAAGCTCTTAAATATGTACTGACGTTTTCTGAGAAGGCTCTTTCACCGTTTGTTTAAGTAGCTGCATTAGCTGGCAGACTGGAAAGGCCGCTCACCACTCTGCCGCTGTGACTCCTTAACTCAAATGTACATGTATTTTTTATTTTATTTAATAATAATAATAATAATAATACTAATAATGCATTTTATTTCTTAGGCGCCTTTCAAGACACTCAAGGTCGCCTCACAACAACAAGTAAATTAACATCAACAATTAAAAACAGTTAAAATACAATGTTAAAAAATGTAGGTTTGATATTTTGCATGGTTTATGGAGGCTTTTACAACTGCTTTATACCTCTTTGCCTGTGCATTTGTGTAGCACAGCTGAAACTAATGTGTGCACTTCACAAATACCTCTAGGTTTGACGATATTATAAAACGCAGGTTTGCAAAACGCGAGCAGAGGGCACACTTCATCCTTTTGTACAGGGCAGTAGTGTAAAAAAAAAAGGATTCCTGGTAAACATGTGAGACTTTGACCACTAACAGGATCAGAGTCTTGTTGTGTCTGGATGTAGGGATTTGTGTGTGACGTGTATCAGAGTGTGGGCTGGCGTTTTCAATGACAAACAAATCTGCATTATTACTGAAACATGCACAAATCAAACAAAGCCCCACTTTTGTGTTGAAGATACAACATTATAACATTGTTATAAACACTTTATTTTACACTACCCTTGATACATTGTACCTGTCACATTTAGTGCAATGTAATGTTCTATCTGTTACATACACGATGGAATAATATCTATTAGTAGTTAGGAGGTACATAATGTAATAACATATAAGACCCTAAGTCTAACTCTAACCTATTAGATCATGTACCTCCAAAGTACAAATACACATTATTCCATTGTGTATGTACTACATAGGCACAAGTTATTACACATTGTTACAGAGCAGATTGCATTGTACTAAGTTTAGTTTGGTACAATGATTCAAGTTAGTGTAAAATAAAGTGTTACCACTCAAAAAAGTACATTTGCCTCATAGACATTTAAAGATCATAACAGTTTCTAGGCATAAGCGATGTAATAGTTTCTCTCTTTCCTTATTTTCCCTTTTTCTTGTAATCAAAAATCCCTGGAAAAATTAGCTTTTCCTGAAAATAGATGCTGAATCAGCCTTTTTTGAAATGGGAAATTCTATATACTAGACTTAGTTTAAGTAGAAATGAGTTAAACAGTCATCTCCAATCTAAGGCTGGTTCAGGAATTAAAAAATCTAATTAGAAATCCCCATATAGCTTTAGGAAAATCCCAATATCAAGAATTTAAATGCAAACTTTTCGGTTTGCAAAGTTTCAGATAAATCTTATGAGTCTTGATGGTCAGCTGTAAACACATAACTTTAGCGTCCATGCGGATTCAGAACACTTGATTCTTTTTGAAATTCTCATTACATGACGACCCTTGACTCCCCCTGCTGACCGAGAAGTGTCACAACAAGCCACCTCTGACGACTTCATCAAACAAAATGCGTTTGAGCTAAAAATACATTCAAGCTTTGATTTCAGATCCATATTTCCATTATTGGAAACCGTGACCTAGATGCCCGAGCGCATTTCCAAATGCCAGTATCGACAGCTCCACAGAGCAAACCCGTGATATCTCTGGCACTCCTTCAAAACTGCCATTGGCCAGGTTCGCGCTTCCATTACGAGCTGTGGGATTGTTTACAAGGACATTTTACAACGAGGCCCTTTAATGTTCGCCGCAATTGTTTTCATCTGGCGTGCACATGAGTTCGAACACAACCAAACCCCCACCATGGTCCAGGATGTCGGGAATATTTAGGAAGTGTGTTGACGTCGAGAGGGAGGAATGCGCTAGCCACTTCGGGACGGGATAAAGGCCGGGGTTGGGCAGGAGGGGGACGGGGGGTGGTCCTCTCACCGAATGTGGTCGATCGCTCTTCATCACAAATCTCTGCTCGCTTGGACGCATATAAAGGCAAGGTGAAATCAAAACCATTCCGATGGCAACCACATGAATCCTCTCAGAATATTTGTCTTTGTCAGTAGAGTGAAGCAATTCCTCGAACAAATGATTATAATAAAGATGTGGGAAGGCCGAGGTAGAAGAATAACCCAGAGCTATTACTAGTGTTTTTCTCCATGTAACGTCAATGTCGAAACCCAAATGAAATACAGTACTGTGGAAAAGTGGAGGATATGGCCAAAACAAATATTTACGGACTCGAGAATAATACGTCATGTTGCGCAACAAAGAGGAAAAGTCTGATTTGAAGCAAATTGGAGATTAATGACCTCCGCTAAGCCACTGACCAGCTCCAATGGTAAAACTATAGACTATATACTTTCTATTAAATGACAGTTCATTCTAGTGCCAAAAACAGGGAACGAAAGGAAGATTATTAGCATCAGAACTAGGGCTGCATGATATGAGAGAAAATGTCACTATTTACTATCTCGAATATTGCAACAACACTATTATTGCAATATTTTAGATAAACCATGTTGACGCACTACATCCTTTCAAATATCATAAGCATTTTGTTTTCATTCACTTGTGTCAAAACAAGACAAAAATGGAATAACTAAAGCTTTACTTATGCCCATTTAAGTCACGTTTTTTTTTTTTTTTAAGGCTGAATTGGTGAAATATGTGTAAATCCCAGTCAGTTGGAGGACCTCAGTGATAGTGTGGGATATCTTGGCTTTTGCGATATGGATAATGCGTAACCTTATACTGACATAACAATAATTTGGCAATATTTTGTGCAGCCCGTGTCAGGACTTCAACTGGATATGGATTGGTAAATGTTTAAGAAAGAAATGTGTGCCTCGGATTGCCTTCTTCTTCTGGATATGGATTGGTGTTGGAGTTCTCGATCACTGAGCCACAAGGCAGGGAGGTTAAGAACTTCCAATTGAGCCACAATTACACAACTACTACCCGACTACTACTGCTGCCAAAACTACCCATTTGTTCCTTTATTGAGTAAACTGGAAACACGTTTGAGTCCTCCATTATGTAAACATTGATCTAATCCACTCCAAAATAGATTATTACACGCCTTTGGCCCATAACTTTAAAATTTTCTTAACCAAGAATACATGTTTACCAAAGCAATCATGGCCACATTGACAGATCCTTCAAACCTTTGCACAGTACTGTTTTTCTATACCCAAAAAGGCAAAGAGAGAGAGAGAGAGAGTCTGCTTGTGTTACTTGGGGACGTCTTGTACATGGTCTGGAAGAGTAATTTTGAGCGCTGCACACCTTCTGGCGCTATGTAAGTTTTATCTTTGTAAACAGTGTGAAAGGATGTGGTGTTCAGTGGCACTGCAAGGGGAGAAAACAGTCGGTCGGGGCAAGGGTTATTCCTGGAAAAGCTCTTTCACATAATCAAAAGTACTTAGCAATCCCGGAGGTTCCAGAATAGATATCCATGTGGTTTGGAATGAGAAACATCAACATCGAAAACAGCTTTAAGACGCAGAATTGCTGAAATCTATTATACGTGTCCTTAAGTCCCTTTCGTTATTCAATGAGTACCTTTGTAAACACTTCAGTCTGCTTGAACAGACACTTTAGGTGAATTGTCCAGCTCTCGCCAGTTAGTAGAGCTGACAGTGGGGCTCCTATTGGTCATTTTGGTCAGCAGCGTGGTCCGTCGAAAGCTGCTGTCTGAGTCCTCTTTCTTGAGGTCCGTGCGGAACCGGCGGCAGCAGAAAAAACAGTGCAAAAAGTCTTGGAGGAGGTGCCCGCTGAAGATCATGTAAATCCACGGGTTGCAGCAGCTGTTGAGGCTGGCCAGCAGAGCGGACAGAGTGACTGCCGTGTTCTCGGAATCTGATCGAGACACAAAGAAAACAGGAAAACAGTCATTAGACAACCATGTTTCTACACTATTAATCGTTTTTGCACTATACCGCACTTCAGAAAAAAAGTTTAGCTTTACACTGACAGCTTTACACTAACAGTACTGAGTATGTGTGGGTCTAAACTGGGTCAGGACCCAAAAGGGTGTCATGGGACAATTTTGTCATGGTCAGCAATGTGATCAGCTCTTGAATTGACACACCTGTAACTTATGATATGTTGACATCGACAATGTTTTTATTTGGTTATGGATCATCATAATGTTAAATTACACCAAAGAGAGTACCTCCAGAATACGCATATGCTCTCAAAATGTTACACCAAATACTACCCACTGTAAAGGTAAAGTACATCAGGCCTATATCTGTGCATTTTAAGGCACAAGCAAGTCTACTGTATGTTACACTTTGACTACAATGAACCCTGCACCACAATATGAGCCCCAAAGACCCAAGGTCCTGCAGCACTATTTCAAACATTTATTGTATCAATACAAAGTGGCAGGCTACAGAGCAGGTTAAATAAAGTACTATATGATTTATATATGTGAGGTCATCCTGTGTGTGGGGCATGTCAGCTCAGCAGGAGACACTGACATTCCCATAAAGAAAGGAGCGCTGTATACCTTCATCTTCCAGCCAGGCTCCTTTTTGACATAAGAAAACATAATAAACCTGCCCCCACATTAAAAAGTTACAGGCAATTGTCAAACTATGTCCCTTTTCATCTACTTTGTTTTGGTAATCTGTATGCACTGCAATTACTCATACCGCTCCTCTGTTTTGTTCAAAACACTCGTGCGTAAAGATGTGCGCACTTGGATCGTTACGCATGGCGCTTTCCCTTGTTGCGCAATTGAAACGCTAATGATTATGTTTAGGAGAATCACGAATAAACTCACCGTCCCACTTGAAGTTCTTGTCCCACACAGACCACATCTGCACGGTGAAAAAAGGCGCCCAGCAGATGATATAAGCCAGTACAATCACAAATGTCATCTTCACGGTGCGCAGCTTGGCTCTGGAGATAGTCGTGATGCTACTCACGGAGCTTTTCCCAATGAGCCCTTTCTTGGCGGCGGCTCCAGATGTGCCTTTGCGCTTCTTGTACTTGATGTTGTTCCAGATGCTGTGGCAGATGAAGCCGTAGCAGATCATGAGGATGGCCACCGGCACGAGGAAAATGCCCACGGTGATCCACGTGATATAAGCCTTGGCCCCCATGGCTCAATGAAGTGCGCCCAGCAGTCGTACACCTCCGAGCCATTCTGGATCTCACTCAAAGAGAAAATAAAGTACTGTGGCGTGCTAAGCACAAGACTGCACACCCACGTGGACACAATCATGATGTATGCGCGCTGAGTGGGCTGCTGCAGCGTCTTGAGTGGGTGGCAGATGGCGATGTACCTGTCCACGGTCATCATGACCATCATATAAGTGGAGGCGAACATACCCATGATCTGCAGGTGCTTCACGATGCGGCACAACGCGTCCGGACCAGAGAAGCGGTATGTGACCTTCCAGCACAGCTGCGGCAGCACCTGGAAGACGGCCACCACGAGGTCCGCGAGGCTCAGGTGGCGGATGAACAGGTGCATACGCGACATCTTCTTTTTGGTGTGGCGCATGGCCAAGAGCACGCTCAAATTTCCTGCCACAGCCACCACAAACGTGACGCTCAAGACGAAGATCTCAATCTTGGCCACCTCCTCATCACGCGCGAAAGGGTCCGAGCCGTTGGTGTTCGCGCTGCTGTTGTCCATCATCAGGTCCGGAGTGAGCGCGTGAGAGGTGTTCCCCACTGCCAGCAGCAGCGCGCGCTCCGCTGCGTGCATGGCACAACCTGTGCGCGCAGGAGTGGTCAAGACTTGAAGCTCGTGCAGACAGTGTGGTTATGCTCTGCGCGACCACAGTCAGCCCCTTTTAAAGCCGAGTCAGATTTCACGCGCCCCTGCGTAAAACAACGCACTGCAAAAACCCACCCACAGCAAGAGACAGAGGAGAGCAAACTCTTAGACCTTTAATTCCTCTCAATTCTTTCAGGCCATAGACTTTCTCCTGAATTATTATTATTTCCCTAAACTGGATTACATTAATGCTCCTCTGCGCTCAGCCAAACCACACCAAACATGACTCCTGTCTCATGTTCAACTGAACCACATCACGGTGCGGGGCCCCAATAAAATGTACTTTCAACAGACAATATGTGCTTATATAGTGCTCTTTTAATAATTGGAATACCTAAAACCCCGAAAATGTTCTGGCAAAACCCACCTCTATTCTCTTTCAAAAATAATGACACTGAGAGTGAGGCGGTGTTTTTGCAGTGCTTAGTCTATGGACCGCTTCAGCACCGCCCCTGACCTGTGTCCAGAATGAACTCTCGTACGTAGGACTGGCAACGACAACAAACCTGTGCCAAAAGGATCATTACTGTATCTCATTTGATTCAACCTCATTGGCATTCCCTTATTTTAATGTTGAGGTTGTATATGTCTGTAAACTTAAATGACTTTTTTTTTTTTTCGTTTTCCTATGTAACAAGTTGAAAAAACACATAACAAATAATACAAAAGGCAATGCGCACGGAGGCAACAGACAAAACAAATGGCTCACAAGATTTGGAAAATATAACCTGTTGATGTTTTTTTGAGTTTTAAAATGGGCTGCTGTGTTTTTGTATAGGGGTCTAAAATTGTGCCCAACTTTTCATCAAACCTAAATGTTTGCGAACTCTCAACTTTCCACTTGTGCAACGATCTCGTATCACCTGCGCGTGCCAACTGTGTTTGTCCATATTTGATGATTGCCTCGTTACAGCTCTTCTTCTCTGTCCTGCCTGTTCCTCAGGGAGCCATAACAAAGCGCGCGGCTGCTTATTGACTTTCCATTGCGCACCACGCGAGCGCGGCCCGTCTGGGACAACGCTGAGCTCCGTCTGCGATCCATCTGTCGATATACGGAGAGCGCGATCCTTATCTTTATTGTGCTGCTCTCAATTTGCGCGCGTGTGCTCCCTTTAATTTCCGACATGTGCTCTGCGTCGAGAGGAGCTGACCCGGTCCCGTGCACCACCACCGACTCTTCAACCTTAAAATTTCCTGTTGCCTTCTTAACTGGGTTTGTAATTACTCCCGTGTATAAGCCTGTGCGTCAGTCTCTCCATCGGACCTCTACTAAAGGGGAGTCAGCAGAGATGTAGCCTAAATATTGTCAAGTCAACTAACAGCTCAACTTCCAAGTACAACCTCAGAAAATATTTGATGTTTGCAGAACTATTGGGCTTAATGGGGTCTATGGTTTAAGGTGAGACAATGCAGGTGAATCGGCAAATGTTTTAATAGACTTTAATAGACTTTAATAGACTTTAGAGCAGGGATGCCCAAATTTGGCCCGCCAGAACAATTACGTTGGCCCGCCAGAGAGTGACTTACTTTGCGCCGCAACTGGTTAATAAGCCAAATCAGCATTATCAGTACGCATGCGTGGTAATGTTCCGGTCAAAGTGCACAATTACCCACGGTGTCAACAAAGCCCATTAAAACCAAACTATCATAGTGGAACAACCGGTTATTTAGTGACTATTATGGCGCTTAAAGTGGTTTTACGGCGATATGCCAGGTTCGCATTCATTCTTGCAGTGCGACTGTCCTCATGGGCTTAGTCAGTGTATGGAAGAGTTTTGCCCTATTCACGAGTGCAGCGTCACAGCGTTTTATGCGAGCCGCCATACGCACTCATCAAATTTCCTACTAAAAGAAAAGATCCAGAACGTCGTGACGAATGGATTAAATGTGTAACTTTGACATATAGCTAACTAGTAATGCTATTTGTAACCAATATGTCTATTTACTTAATTCTCGAAGACCTCACAGTCACTGATTACTATGACAACGGACAGCGCCATTTTAGCGTGGTTTCCAGTTGCCTGACATAGCCATGGATCAATCATGAAATATTAGCTACTAAATGAAGCAAAGCTATAACTAGATAAACTTAGGCACAGCCGCGGTCTGCGGCAGGTCTGACGACTAAACCGGGACGTAGACTACACCGGTTACAAATCAGGACTGAACCGTGACTGAATAAGAAACTAGCACTTTTAGACCAAGAGAAAAGCACAACACAGCAGTGACAACAAGAACCTTTAGCGGCAGACCCAGAGCCTGAGCTCACGTACTGTTGTTATTAAGTTTAATCCAGCTGCACCGGAGGAAATCAAAGATTTGTTTGTGGAAGAGTGAGTGCTCACTCTGTATTAGACAGTTTTGGTAAACTTTTGGTAATTTATTAGTGACATAGTGAGTGCTTGTACTGTGTAAAGATCTTTGACATGTGAAGTGCTTTTGCTTTGTCAGAGCGCAGTGTGTTTAGAAAAGTTTAGCTTGTGGCTGAAAGAAAACGGTGTCATGTTTATCTGATCTGTCCCTGCCGCTCAGGAGGTAATACTGTCATTTCTCTCGTTTTAATCACTGCTTAAATGGAAATTCCTCTCAAAACATGAAGTTACAAGTGACGCTGCTGCGGCCTGTTGCTTAACTGGTTGCTACGTGTTGCTATGTCAGACTGCACAATGTCATACCTGATTTCAGCCATTTGTCATGTTGTTTTCCAGGCCAAATGTAGGGTAATTCTTGATTTATCCATTGCGATGTCTGGCAACGGGAAACACGCTAAAATGGCTCTGTCCGTTGTCATAGTAATCAGTGACCGAGTCGGACTGAGTACACGCCGTCTTCGAGAATACAAACTGTTCTTTTTATTTATTGGTTTAGCAAGGGCCACAAGTTCTTTTTTATCTCCCCAGTAACACTGTGTCCCCGATTCTTTCAAAATTCTTTTAAAACATCGATTTTCAATGCTCAAAATAATCAATATCTGTGTTACACTCAGTCATGTACACAGTTTGGGAGAGCTGGGTAGTCCTGACCTTTAACCTGGACCAGCATGCTTTGCGCTCGGTGAAATGCTGAATCCGCTTATACTACGAACTCTTTCCCATTCATTCACAATAGTAAATATGGATGCAGTACACCTTTTGGCCACCAGCGTCAAATTGGGGGCGCTGTTTCACATCTTTCGCAAAGTTAAGGAAACACTGTTGTGGTGTCTTGGTGTTTATCAATCACAGAGCTTTGTAGCATCAACTTTTCCAGTTTTCTTACTTTTATTGCAAAGGTTGTTGACATCAACAAAGGTACGTGTTAAAAATGTACGTATAAAAGAATGAATGCTGAACTGAGACTTTAAAAATGATCTAATGTGGCATTTTCTTTGAGTCAACAAATGAATGAGGTAATGTCACTGTAGGTGCTGCATACAGGTGTTGTTGTTGTTTTATATTTTGCATTATGTTGCTACAATAGTTGATTTTGTTCTACAAAAACTAGGCTTTTGCCATAGTTAACATTTGTTTTAATGCAGCATGATATTTGCATATAGAATCAAATGCAAATGTTTACCAAAAAATAAAATAAAGTAACTATTATTGTTTGCAGTTATGTGTTTCACGCTTCACATTGCCGTGTTTGGCCCGTGGTCCACAGGCACTTTTTCATTTTGGCCCTCGGAGACAAAAAGTTTGGGCACCCCTGCTTTGGGGAGTAGAGAAACCTTTGCTGTAGATTACCTGCATTAATATGAGTAGTTTTATGTTTTCATATAAAAATAAAGCTTTTTATGCTTAAAAATCCACCAAATTTTCAATATTTTCAGCGACAAAATCTGAATAATGGATCGAGCCAGGTTTGAGTTTATGGTTCTATCAGAGGGGATTTTGGAGATCTTCTTTAGTTTTAAAATAAGCAAGCCGACAAATCTGTAAAAATGTAAATGTTGCCCTTTTTTTTGGCAGCAATAAATCAGGATAGGAATTAGATGTGAAAAAATCCCTTTGGAAAAAATGTGTAGCCTGTGCTTACGAGGAGATATTCTCAACACAATGGGAGAACAATGCATTTGTAGAAAATCGTTCTTCAAATTACATGTTCCCATATGAATCTATAGAGAAACATTTAATCAGTGCAACAATGAAACATGTTATCGTGAGGATGAGGTTTTTTGTTTGTTTCTAGGTGAAAGTTTAAGAGAACAAATTGGCCCAAAACCGTAAAAAAAAAATAATAATAATAATAACCTTTTGCCTCTTGTGTCTCCCCTTAAATAAGACCTAAATTTGACCAAGTGGGTGTAAACCATGTCTAAACTAAACTAAACTAAATTAAAGAGGGCAACAAACTGCGATTTATGCAGAACAAAGCAGCACGATTAGCTTCACATTGCCCATATAGAACTAGTGTGGACATCATGCATGCCCAGCTCAACTGGTTAAAGGTGGAAGACAGAGTGAAAGCTGCTCTGCTGCTACGGCAACATGGAAATTATTACAGCATAAGAATCCCAAATTTATCTATGAGCAATTCAAACAAAATCGAGAGTCACATGGATACACAACAAGACAGGCAACTGCAGGTCGATTTACCTCATACCAAGTTCCAAAGCCAATTTTGGTCAACAAACTTCAGAGCAATGAAAGAATGGAATAAATTGCCAGTAATGTTAATTAACACAAAACAAGTAGCTGGCATTTAAGAAACAAATAAAGATGCTTTTGGGAGGGTCATATTTGAATAACACAATATATGTCAAAACTATGTCAACGTTAGCGCCTATGCATGTGCAGAATGTGTTGATTGAAGACTTTTGATTGATTGATTGATTGATTTTTATTTCGAGCTCCACAACACACAACACAGGCACAAAAGCCAGAAAAAAATACAATAAAAGAAAAAATAATTAACACTCTAGCTCGAAAAGGAGTGGGAAGAAGACAAGCTTATTAACTCCCACCCCTGTTCATAAACTTAAATAATAAGACTTTGATGAATGAAGTTTCTAATCACGGAATATTATAAATACTGTAATGTAACCATGTTCAGATATGAAACAAAATGAACTGAAGATGGACTTTGTTTTAACAAAGACATTTACATTATAGTTACATTATATGTTTTGTAATTTAAATTGATCCTAAAGGAGTTGTTTTAAAAAAAAGGACCATGGGTACAGCTAATGGGGATCCTAATAAATAAACAAATAAACCTCGGAGAAGGAAAACCTAGCACAGGCAAACTCTACACAGAAAGGCCTCGGCAGCACTTCATATAAAGTATTTGTTGAAAAATAAGACGGCAGACGTACAAGGTATGGACAAGAAAGGAAGGAAGAAAGAAAGAAAGAAAGAAAGAAAGAAAGAAAGAAAGGAAGGAAGGAAGGAAGGAAGGAAGGAAGGAAGGAAGAGGAAAGAAGAAAGAAAGAAAGAAAGAAAGAAAGAAAGAGAAAGGTAACACGTTATGTAAACGAGGTGCAGATGTTCAAAGTTCAAAAAAGTTCAAAAAAGCATTTCGGCAGAGCCTTCCTCAGATCATTTTTTTCTTTTCACTGAGCAGTGCACTCACTGTGAACCTTTCACATTTATCAAAAAATAAGCAACAGCAATTTGTGGTGAATTAAACCAAAATTCTAGTTTTTTTTTCCAACAACCAACATTTTCTGTATCAGTTATGGCCTTATTGCCAATTACCACGTACATGCAGAAGATGGAAAATGTGCTGGTGTGTGTACCTGCTGGATCCTTTGTCAGATCATGAGGGTGAATCATTTCAGAAGCACTGAAAAAAGGGGAGACTCACTCTGTTATCTGTGCCGAGCTGAGATCAAGCATCTGAAACCAATGTACAGTAAGCGCTCCAATCCAGACGTCCGTTTCATGCCATGTGGTAAGATTTATGTCCATCTATAGCATTATTTTTTCCTTCAAGATCTCGCATTGATGATGGAAGAATTAAAGGGGGGTATTGAGTAATCAGTAAAAACTTAGACGGCAGCCATTTTAGGTGTAGCTATGCCTCAGTCCTCCTAGGAACGCCCCCACCTCCTGGAGACGCCTCTGGACCTTTTGTCACCAGCCAAGCCACCAACCACTGCTCCTCAGCTCAGCAGAGCCCCCTCCCCGCACAGTAGTGTTGTTTAGATGCCACAGCAGTGTGCTGAAGGGGGCGTGTCGGAAAGCTTCTTAAAGAGACAGAGGCCTATTTCAAGACGTTCAGTACAGCCATTTTGAGAGAGCAATTTTATTCAAGGCAGTTATTTTAATTTACTGCATATACAGACCAACAGAAGGTTACGTCATCATTGTAGTATGCTATAGACTGGTGCTATGTGATTGAAACAAGCATAATACCCCCTCTTAACAATGGTCGCCCTGTCATTCCAGTTTTCGATAATGCATTGGATTGGTCACAACTCAAGTTTGGAATCGTTTCTCCGATGTGATCTCCATGAAATCTTCAAGTGTTTTTGTTGTTGTTGTTTTTCTGCTTGATGCCAATGATTTGACACAAATTTGGCACATGGATTTCCTTCAGGTTTAATAATCCATCTCTCTCAAATCCTAAATCTGGTTAAATACATGTTGGTAATACTTGTATCTCATGCATTAAAAATTGCCCCCAACTTTTCCTCTCGCCTTCTTGCTTTTCAGCCGGACGACGTGCTTTCTCTGTGCTTATCTCTGCATCAGACCTCCACAATGTAAATGGCTACCATGGGCTTGACCCGACCCTGCCCCTTCCCATGGGTGCTCTCTCATGAGTTATGTCCCCCTCCCCACCCTTAATGTCCCGTTCGCTACTGTCCCGCGGGGGTCAAGGATGGCTTTAAGAAGAGGATGTGCTCGTTTTTTCCACAGACAATATTTTTAACCTCATCTCCTGTTTTTTTTTTTTGAAGATGTTCCCTCAACGAGACACTATTATTGTTAGCGTTACCGCCCTGGGCACCTATTGTTGTAACAGGAGTTTTCCAGCAGCATCCGAGCGGCTTGTACACCAGCCGCGGGGGGATGGCGACCCGCGTCGTATCCGGGACGTTGTGGTTTTTTCTCAATTAAAGTTAATAGATGAGGGAAGTCCTGATGCTTTAAAGTGAGTAAATACATTGTACAAGACCAGACTAGATTAGAGGCAGGCAGTTCATGCAGTGAATTGTGTTTTTGTGCGTCATAACATAAATAATTTAGAAGAAAGAATTTGTCGTTCTCTATTGCACTTAAAGGTCCTATATCATGCAAAATCGACTTTTTGGAGTTTTTAGCCATGTTGTTATGCTATTTCCTTATCAAAACACCCCCAGAGCGGTTTTGGCTTCATTCACGCAGTTCTAAGTAATCCTCCTGAATCCTGCTCCACCCTCTCCTGGTAAACGACTGAGCTGTTCAGTTGTGTCGTCACAGCGGAACGGAAGTGCTCTACGTCTGTAATGTAATGCCTTACGGCCTGATTTTATTTATAAAACAGCTTTTTTTTTTTTTTTTTGAAAAAAAAAAACAAAAAACAAAAAAAAAAACAGCAACTCTCCGACGCGTCTGTGCTGTCCCACGACGCTAATCAAGCGCACCACGGCTGGAGGAGCCATGGATCCGAGCATAAGTGTTGTTTTTGAAGACTGAGCTCTTTCTAACCTACTCTGGACACCGCCTGTTCTTTTTTCTTACCGATAATGCCACGGATGCGCGTTTGGCTACGAGAGGAACAGGATTATTCAACCTTCCTAAAGAAGAGTGCACTCGCCAGAAGTTGGAATTTCTTTCCGGGATTAAGCTAGCTACTATATCAACCAACCTAATGGATGCTTGGTAAACCTTGGCCAGAATCAAAGTGGATTAACTTTTATAACCAACACGAGGGCCATAACGTAAACACCCGACGATGGGGAGGCCATGCTGAGCGGTGAGTCAATCAAAACGTGTGTTAGCGTGTGTGTTAGCCATTTATGAAACTGTGTTGCACATGTCAACTCCTTATAACTGCATTATGTGAAGTAACTTCACTTTTTGCAGCAATATTTATATTTATAATACTGCAAATGTGGAATGAGCGGAGAGAGGGGCGGAGTTAACTGAATCGAAGCGTCTTGTCTTCCGGGTAGGGAAAATACCCCCCAAAAATACTTATATTTCTCTCAAAAATGAGTACTCCATAGTGATAGAGGTACAATATATCATATATATGCCTATACTTTACTTTGGAATGGCTAAAATAGCATGATACAGATCCTTTAAAGAGGGGTATTATGTACATTTGAGTTAAGGTGTCACAGCGGCAGAGTGGTGAGCGGCCTTTCCAGTCCGCCAGCTAATGCAGCTACTTACACAAACGGTGAAAGAGCCTTCTCAGAAAACGTCAGTACATATTTAAGAGCTTGCTTCTTTTCATAATTCAAGTCACGAGGCACCATGTGTTTACAATGCCGCAGAGAGGAGCGTGTGTAGATTCAATTACCCAGAGCTTTTGATTATTGACCATTTTAATGATTAGTGTTTCCTTTGACGTTACTCGCAAAAAAAAACCAACTCTCTGCGTCGTTTACTGATTCCCCACGTGAGCTGGAAAAGCCTATATAAAATGTGTGTGTTTGTGGTTTTGAATATAGTAATTGTGTTTCCCTCACAGTGAGCATCGTGTCATTTCAAGCTATACACTCTGGCAGAAAAGCTTTTTGTAATATTTGTACATACACGTGTAAATATAATTAATATATGTAAATGAAGGTGTCTGTGTGGTCCTATTTCAGATGTTCTATGAAAATATATCTATATCTGATACCAAAATGTCTCTGTGTCTGTTTATTGATCGAGTTACATGTCAAGGAAAAGGTTACAGTTACACTAATGAAACAAATGTGTGTGTTTAAATTACCCTTTCAAGCGTTTATCTTGTTTTGTAGTGAAATCTAAAACGTGGCTGAAGAGGCAAAAAGAGTATGAGTTAACCCTCAATGGGTAAAAAGGCTACTTAAAGAGGAGGTATTATGCTTTTTTCAATCACATAGCACCAGTCTATAGCATACTACAATGATGACGTAACCTTCTGTTGGTCTGTATATGCAGTAAATTAAAATAACTGCCTTGAATAAAATTGCTCTCTCAAAATGGCTGTACTGAACGTCTTGAAATAGGCCTCTGTCTCTTTAAGAAGCTTTCCGACACGCCCCTTCAGCACACTGCTGTGGCATCTAAACAACACTACTGTGCGGGGAGGGGGCTCTGCTGAGCTGAGGAGCAGTGGTTGGTGGCTTGGCTGGTGACAAAAGGTCCAGAGGCGTCTCCAGGAGGTGGGGGTGTTCCTAGGAGGACTGAGGCATAGCTACACCTAAAATGGCTGCCGTCTAAGTTTTTACTGATTACTCAAAAATATGTGAATGAGCCAAAGCAACACTCCAGGCATGTGTTTAATGAGGGAATGACATAATAACATGATATAAAGCTTGAAAAAGTCGATTTTACATAATACCCCCCCCCTTTAAGAAGTTGGAAGCAATGCAGCGGACTAAGCATTTGTTTGGGGCTCAAAAGGACACAAGTTTTATACTGCCTGACCGAAGAAAAAAAGTCACACGCTCTAAAGCTTTGTTGGGCCCTCTTTAGCTTTGATTACAGTGCACATTCGCTGTGGTGTTGTTTCAATAAGCTTCTGCAATTTCTCACCAAGATCTCGTTTTGATGATGGGAGAGTGTGACCACTGCTCGAATCCTTCTCCAGCACATCCCAAAGATTCTCAATGGGGGCGAAGATCTGAACTCTGCAGTGGCCAATCCATGTGTGAAAATCGTGCTTCTCCAACCACTCTTTCACAATGTGAGCCTGATGATTCCTGGCATTGTCATCTTAGAATATACCCGTGCCATCAGGGAAGAAGAAATCAGGTAGTCGACTGAACTCATTCTTCAGGGAACATAGTGTTGCTGAGCTTTGACCTGCAGCAAGTCCAGATCCTTTTTTTTTGTTTGGCCAAGCAGTGTAGATCATTTTAAAAATAGAAATAGAATGAAATTGATATTTATCATATGGCCATACCGTCTCTTATGTTATGGCTTGCTTATCAGTATGACGCACAATCGACGTTACTTATCCTTCTTCATATGAAAGCCTCGCCAGACTTGAATGGTCCGACAGACCGGCACAATGTCTTGAGGTACAGGTACTTTCCCTAATCAATTTATTAAGATCAATACCTTATTTACCCCAAAGAAAAAACTTTGTATTTGACCCATCCATCCTTTACTATAGGATCAACATTTGGAGAAAGTTCCTTTAGTGACCTGACAGGGAGAACATACAACGTAGGGGAAGGGAATTTGATTTGTATAGCACTTTTACTGGACAGAAATCCCCAAAGCGTTTCACCAGAGACAATTATTCATTCACTCCAGACTCGGTGGTAAGTTACAGTAAGTATGTAGCCGCTGTGGCCACAGGGGGTAGACTAATGAGTTCAGCTTCCCGATGGCCTTGTGTAGGAAACTGTTCTTCAGCCGACTGGAGCTGCCCCGTAGATTCCGCAGTCTCCTCCCTGAAGGCATTACCTTGAAGAGCCTGTGTGATGGGTGCGTAGGGTCCCTGGTGATTCTGACGGCTTTACAGGTGAGACGGGTGGAGTACATAATCACTAAAGCCTAGTATGACAAAAATATGTATAGAAATATTTCCACACTGTCTATTAATGAACCTCAGCCCATCATGAAACCATGAGAAGGAGGACGGGGAAAGGAAATAATAATAATAGTAATTAACTCACTCAGACTAGAGGCAGAAATGGTGGAGGGCAGGTACAATAAGTATTACTGGTAAAATCAATGACGAATAATTAGAAATTATGAACATGTAATATATATGAGCAAAAAATATGTATAATCTGGTTTAGGATAATGTATTTGCTTATTATTTGAGCTCATTGCTCGCAACATCCTGGGGTGTCCCAACCCGTATACTTTGAGAAACACTGATTTAGCAAACAGAATAAAATGTTAATAAGACTTTCTTCCTTTTTTATACAGTAGTTATTTATACCCTTCTTGCTGTGAGTGGTCTGGGATTTGAGCGTTTTGGTTAAAGTAGAGTATGAAGACGGAGCATTCCTCATTTTATGAAGATTGTATCTTCGTAAGCACTGATATTTATGAAGACTTTAAGGCTGATTTAGGTCAATAACATTAGAAATCCTGTCTCCTGTAGTTTTATGTACACAAATAGCTTTAGGCTCTTCATAAATTTGATAAATAGTTTGATACCAGCGTGAATCATTTGCATGTTAATCACAAGTGTCCTGCCCAGAGGCACAGAAACAGTGCACAGTGTCGGGTCAGAGCAGGATTTCAAACAGGGGGACTTGAAGACCTGGACAAATAAGTGAGGTGAAGACTTGTTTATTGAATAGATAAACTGTCTTAGACCCCAGAGAGGAGAGACGTCAACAAAGTGGTTCAACCGGAGTGTGATAGACTTGTTTGTGAAATTAACACTGTTGACGGTGAAGAGGAGGAACCTCGTGGAGAAGAGGAACATGTGCAAATGGAACGCAACACTATACTCCACGACTGTTTTCGATGACAATATAACATTAAATTAAGGTTACAATATCAAAAATTAATTGTGGACATTGGAAACCCTTTAGTTTTACTGTATTGTCTTAATGCCACTGGTGAAACCCGTCAGGTGCAGTGGGCGACCTCAGTGCACTGGTCAGACACCTGGGGGTTTTGACCATTTATATAAGTATCCCCAACATCACCAAGTTTTATTTGTCTCTTGCTGTTCACCTTAATTTAACTTGCCCTGCGCGAGCCGAGTGTCTGAGTGGTCAGAGCCAACTGTGTGCAGAACGGATGGGATTTATGGCTAAGTGGTTGGAGCCAAAACTTTGGGATCCATTCATTTACAAAAAGACTGGCTCTTTTAATACGGTATATTGTTTTAGAAACGCCAGCCAGAAAACCACTGTGAGGCTTTTTGTGAGGCTTACAGTGAGATTGATAGCCTTTGCTGTAATAAAAATACAGCAATTGATGAAAAGACACGCTTTCCCAAAGGATTTTTGTAGAATCCTGCAGTTATTTCATGAGTTTGTACAGTACCTGGTCAATCTGTAAAATACTTACTACAATCAAATACCTGTCAAAAGGATAATACCCCTCTTTAAAGAGCTGTTCAAAAGTGGCCATGAACGTCACTGTGCACATTAAAATGAAGGCTGCAGTAAGGAAGTAATGTGGCATGCACCAACAAGAACGGGAACAAAATGCCATCTACTTGTAGCTTGCTTGAACTTGATGATTTCCTTTGCCCTGCTCTGAGCCAGTGCCTTTGCCATTAGCGTCTGGTCTAATCTCTCCATTAGAGCCCAGTCTGAGCGCCAGAGCCCACACATGCCTTTGTCTGCCCCTGGTTCCTTTCTATCACACTTCCAATGTTCAACTATGTGTTCAGTACAGCCCCCTTCTCTGGGACATAACACACTTTCCCCTCTCAGGACTCCGTCATTATTAACAAGGAACACCACAAATGGATAGAGTCACATCTCGGGAGTACGTGTAATGATACGGTGACGCTGTGGCTGAAGCTGAGGTGGAAATTAACGGGAAACTTTAAACTAAAAAACACATCCAGGACATTTTTGGAGAAACGGTTCTTGCAAAATTAGCATCTTTTTTGTACTTCTTGACAGAACTGAATGTCCAGAATGTGTGATAGAGATGCTTATAGTTTAGAGATGGGAGTTGTGACTCTTGATCATTATACAGCAAAAGTTTCAAATTGACATCTACTGTATATCAATATAGGATTTATTCCCTAATTCACCTGCAGTGCCCCACCACAAAGAGAGAGATACATTTCAAAAGTAAACAGTCCCTCCCCTTCCCCTGTGATTGTGCATGAAAGCCCCTCCTCATTCCCTGTGCATAGGAAAGCTCGTCTCATTGGTCCGTGTGAATCCTGCCAGAATCTGATTTGTTACTGAAATCAGCAAAGGAAGACACTTTTATTTGACCTTTATTTAACCAAGAAAGTCCCACTGCACTGAGATTAAGAATGTTTTTACTGGGGAGACCCGGCTCCAGAGGGGAACCTATTGTTCATATATTTATAGGTAGGGGAAACCTCGATTATTTCATGTTACTTATTTTAAATGCTGGCCTAGACGGTCATATGCATCATGTGCACGGTTAGTGCCTGTGCTTCACAGCTAGACCAGGCCTTTCTGTGTGAAGCTTGCATGTCCTCCCCATGTGTTTCCTACAAGTTCTCCAGTTTTCCCACTAAAAACATGTCCAATAGGTTAATCCTCCAGCCAAATGATTCTGGCTCCACTTCTGGAGATTGCCTGGCCTGCCAAACTACATGCTTTTTCAAAGACCGGTGGGCGTGATTGACAGACGGGAGCAATCAATTAGAAAAACGCTGGATATGACGCAGAATGAAGCGGCAGGAAGCCTTTTCAAAAACGCCCTTTTTCACAAAGAACGCTTCCAACGCTGTTTCTTGCTCCGGTTTTATATTAGTTATTATTAACAGACGAAAGAGCAGAAGAAAATTGCCGCCATCTTTAATATTTTGGAAGAGTAAGTGGTCCGATACGGGAGAAAGCGGGAAATGACTGGCTGCGAACTGCTGCCCAGACTGTTCTTCTTTTGAACAGAAATAAGGAGCGTCTGTTTGGCCAGGCAAATGGCGATGGGTCACACTGTCCACTGCTCCTACTGGTTACCTCAGCGGCATTGAAGGATGGGTTAAATGCAGTAAACTAATTTCTGTACGGGGATCAATAAAGTATACCTTAAAGGAACTACATGAAGTTTAAAACAGACCTGTTCACCACAACTGCCTCTAAAATCCTGCACTGTCACTCAAAAAGTTATTAATTCGGGTCCGAATTGCCGTCATGCACGAGCTTAAAATAGAAACTGCAGTTACGTCTAAGACCTGAGGTGGCAGTAGCGAGTATAAAAATGACCAACTTGCATCTAGTCCCTTTAAACTTAACCTTTTCTATAAAATGTGTAAAACATGTAGACTCACAGATTATAACTTTAAGAAGCTAATTGATCAAAAATCTTTAAAAAACACACTTTCATAAGTTTTTGCTCCGTAAACACCAAAGAGCACCCTGACCACAGAACAATTATTTGTCAAATCGTCGGCGGTTAGTCAGCTTCTTCGGCGTCTGTTGTGTGTGTTTAAGAACCACGGCCGAAACTCTTGATGATAGGACGAAGCAACGCTGCTTTTAAAAGAATGTAAATATACATCATCTAAAAATCAACAACACATACCTCAGACGCACAGAAAGGCCACGCTATGTTGTATATAGGGAGTATGGTTAATTACATGTTTACCCTGAAGAGAGGGGATGACAGTGAGCAGCAGCCCCCCGGCCTCAGCACAGTTATATAAAGCTAATATAGGTCTGTGTGTTCTGCCCTCGCTCTCAACTCACCTCTCACCTTTATAATGGAGCAAATTAGACACTTATGTAACCCGGGTTTGAAATTAAAGTTGCCTCATGTGATGTCATAATGGCCTTGGACAGTGAGGGGAGAAAAGAGGCAAGAAAAGGCGAAGTTGTGAGAAAGAAATGACAAGTTCAGGAACAATGTGATACTTTGATGTGAATGCAGAAGTGTGCAGTGTAGCCAGACCATTTACTCATCCAAATAATTACAGTAAAAGTAAAAGTTGTCATGTTTCTATACAAGTCAGTGAAAAAAACACATAGGTAACAGAAGTAATTTTCAAGATAAAACACAAGATGTACTATTTTATTTCATATTTTCGATGACAACATGAAGCTTTGGGTACTTGCAAATTTAGTCACGATCGAAAGAGTCACCAAATGTGTTTTAAAGTCTGGGTTTCAACTCGCAAATAACACAAAGCAATAACTGTAAACCCTGCTTGTTTATGCGCCGGTGCAAACTTGGACAACAGGAAGCAACAGAACGGACATAAAAGAACATAGAATAGTGATAAACTGTGGCACCTCATGAATGTGCCCTTTTCAACCATTATTCACACGTGTCAGACATTTTTAGAAGTGGCTTAGAGTTCCAGATAAGAACAAAGAGGAAACTGAACCTTTCACATCGTTGAGATAATGGTGAGGACCTATTGACATGAGCAATGGCATTTCCACGCAGAAGTGGATAACCGGGTTAAGGCGAGATTTAAAACGTCTGCAATCTTTTCCGACAGCATTAGATCTCCTTATGTGACTTGACATCTTCCATCCATCCATCCATCCATTTTCTTCCACTTGTCCGTTGCCGGGTCGTGGGGGCAGCCGCCGGAGCTGCCCAAATCACATTGCACCAGCCCCCCATGGCTCCTTCTGCAGGTGGTGGGTCCACGGAAGGACGGCCTCACGGTTCAAACCGGGCCTGTTGGTCTCTCCTAGGGGGCTACCAGTGTAGGCAGACACTGGAGGCAATGTGGGTGAAGTGCCTTGCCCAAGGACACAACGACAATGTGCACCGTCAGGAGGCGGGATTCGAACCCACGACCTTCCGATCATGAGACGACCCGCTCTACCATCTGCGCCACTGTCGCCCCAACTTGACATCTTCATTGGACAAATATCAGTCACAGGAGCTAATACTAGAGGTGAAACAGGTCAGAAACCACAGGAAAACACTGTCATGTACAGTCATAATCCATGTGTGTATCTTTAAAGAGGGGGTATTATGCTTTTTTCAATCACTTAGCACCAGTCTATAGCATACTACAATGATGACGTAACCTTCTGTTGGTCTGTATATGCAGTAAATTAAAATAACTGCCTTGAATAAAATTGCTCTCTCAAAATGGCTGTACTGAACGTCTTGAAATAGGCCTCTGTCTCTTTAAGAAGCTTTCCGACACGCCCCCTTCAGCACACTGCTGTGGCATCTAAACAACACTACTGTGCGGGGAGGGGCTCTGCTGAGCTGAGGAGCAGTGGTTGGTGGCTTGGCTGGTGACAAAAGGTCCAGAGGCGTCTCCAGGAGGTGGGGGCGTTCCTAGGAGGACTGAGGCATAGCTACACCTAAAATGGCTGCCGTCTAAGTTTTTACTGATTACTCAAAAATATGTGAATGAGCCAAGGCAACACTGCAGGCATGTGTTTAATGAGGGAATGACATAATAACATGATATAAAGCTTGAAAAAGTCGATTTTACATAATACCCCCCCTTTAAGAAGACCACTGGTTCAGATTGGTCTCTCGGAAAGCATGTGGAGGTCGTATGAGGCATGTTCTCAGACGCTATCGCAGAGTACTGATAATCCCATACAAGGATGATGGGGACACTTGACCGGGTTTAGATCAGGGCACTGCAAGCCAAGTGTTTTTTCCACAGATGTATGCAGTTGTATACGCAGACGGTCGTCATTGTGGAAGAGATATGTACTATATGTATTATGTATAGTAGCATAAGGGTTTTTAATGTTATGGATGCCATTGTGAGGACTGTCATTTCGACCATTCAAAAGGTATGTTTATAATTGTTTTCTGTTTGGACATGGTTTACACCCAGTTTCTCTTAAATTGAGGCCGTACAGTTAGTATTTATTTAGTTAGTAGTAGCCGTCTTTTCTAATAACAGCTACTAAACAGCTCGAGCCTCTGCAAACAAACCAAGTGAAGCAGCCCTGTCACTCTCCTGCGATGCCCTTTTCTAAGTTCCCATCTGGAGAGGGGTGACTCGGGAACATACGACCATCTAAACCCTGATTTAAAACATACAGTCAATGTCATAACATGCCCAAAGACAAGTGTATGACATGTTTAATGTTAACAACAATACAAAGCTTAAACAATTGAGACCATCTTTGGATATCAAGCAGAAATACGCTCTTCTCCTTTGGCCGAAGACAAAAGGCCTGATCGCAGGCACTACTTCAAATTAGCACATGCTATTAAAGCGTCTTGCACCTGATTGATCATTAGAAACTGTCCTTATAATTTGTGAGGCAAATTTGATATGTAAATGAGTTTGCACTGTGCCCTTTAGCGCGAGAGACAAAAATCTCAACTGCACCTGCTTTCTGCACCTCTTTGGCACTATCCATTTTGCGCATGTGCAAATGCTTAAAGAGGAGGTATCATGCTTTTTTCAATCACATAGCAGTCTATAGCATACTACAATGATGATGTAACCTTCTGTTGGTCTGTATATGCAGTAAATTAAAATAACTGCCTTGAATAAAATTGCTCTCTCAAAATGGCTGTACTGAACGTCTTGAAATAGGCCTCTGTCTCTTTAAGAAGCTTTCCGACACGCCCCCTTCAGCACACTGCTGTGGCATCTAAACAACACTACTGTGCGGGGAGGGGGCTCTGCTGAGCTGAGGAGCAGTGGTTGGTGGCTTGGCTGGTGACAAAAGGTCCAGAGGCGTCTCCAGGAGGTGGGGGCGTTCCTAGGAGGACTGAGGCATAGCTACACCTAAAATGGCTGCCGTCTAAGTTTTTACTGATTACTCAAAAATATGTGAATGAGCCAAGGCAACACTCCAGGCATGTGTTTAATGAGGGAATGACATAATAACATGATATAAAGCTTGAAAAAGTCGATTTTATATAATACCCCCCTTTAAATCAAGCTCACTGATTACGTGTACATGCAGTGAAAACCCCTTTTCGGATTATTAACAATAACCCGGTTGCGCACGGTAATGTAAACAACCCGGCAAAAACCCAAATATGCTCATATATATATACGGTATTTAAAAACATGAATATGACCCCTGGGTTACTCCTTTGGTCACATACATATTGGATTCTGCGCATGTTCTATCCGCAAGGAATCTTTCTATGTCTGGTGCGCAGCCTTCCAGTTCTCTCCTTCTGTTAATGAAGACCATGAGGCACAGTGTGAAGTCCTGCTGGTGGGTCAGTACCAGCAAACAAAAAAGTGCAAACAAATGCGACCGCCATCGGCTCTATCTGCTCAAATTTAAACAGGTTATTCCGAATGTTTCAGAAACTGGAATACTGACCTTAACCCGAATAGTGACTGCATGTAAACATAGTCAGTGTTTTGGCTCAGCTTACCATCTTACCAGCGGCAGAGTGGACGGTGTTATCTCTTCAGTCCTGCCAATAGAAAGGACAGACAGCGGAGTCTCAACCCGTGCCAGATCTAACTGACTGGACAGCTTCATCCACCAGGCAGCAGCTCTCCCTTTCCTTCCTCCCTGTGCTGCCCCCTGTTGTGTACATGCATAGGTTTTGATATTACTTTAGCCTCCATTTGTTTTTTTGCCCAAAGGGGTTGAGAATAACACTTACATGTGGTAAAACTGACAATAACCCTAATTGAACTCAACTAAATTCTAATAAATCAGGGTTCATTTTAAATAAATGGCAGCACCCTCGAGGTAGTGGTGCATCAAAAGCTCAGGGAGTTGGGAACCAATGGCATAGAGGACGTCATTGGCTGTTATCTCCAGCCGTATCACATTTAATAGCCCTCGCTGACACTTTTCAACACATACATACATTCACCAGGCTGCTCCCAGTGGCATTGCAGTTGCTCTTAACGCACAGTGATGAGTTGGATCATTTGTGATGCTCAGCTGTGTACAATAGCAATAAGCTTTAAATAGAGACCACGCGATTTATTACCTCAGACGTTTCCATCTTCATCAGGCCGGCTCATTAAATCATAGCACCACAACATGTTACAGAACAAGACTAATGGAAGTTGACTGCGGTCATAAAGGGCCTTTGAGAACGGATCAGGAGACAGCTAAATATAAAGCAGACCTATAGAGTTTGAGTGAAATTAGTATAATTATGTCGTCCGCGAGAGACTGGACAGATTAAAGCGAAAAGACACATGGAACTAAATATACACATTTGACAGGCCGTAAGTGGAGTGGACATAGAGCGGAAATTGTTTTTTTCAATCCAAGCCTGTCTGTTTCTTCCTAGATTAAGAAGAAACAGAGACAATATTATTCACGCCTAATCCCTCACAGCCTGTGGCCTTCTCTGTAATAGATGATGTACTAATGACAGTATAGGCCTCAGGGAAGCCCCGCCTCCATTGGCAGAATGTTGTTCAGCTTTTCAGCCAGTAAAATTGAAAATGGACTAAAATCAATCATAAAAAAATCACTTCTGTTTCTGTCATGCGCCATGACATATTTATGCTGCTTGTGATTAAACGCTCATTAGACGAATTAAAGAAAGACTCTTTGATCTTTCATAGATACACTCTGTCACTGCATCGAACAGATCAGTTTGTGGATGCAAAACAACTTTCTCCAACTAAACTCAGACAAAACTGAGATCATTGTCTTTGGCCCACAGACACAAAGACAAAGTCACCTTGAGTCTCTCGCTCTGAAACCAAAAAATAAGGTTAGAAATCTTGGAGTAATCATGGACTCAGACCTGAACTTAAACAGCCACATCAAAGCAATAACATCAACAGCTTTTTACCATATGAAAAACATTGCTAAGATCAGAGGAATAGTGTCAAAACCAGACTTAGAGAGACTCATCCATGCATTTGTCTCCAGCAGGTTAGACTACTGTAACGGCTGCTCACTGGCCTTTCTAAACGAGCTGTTAGAGCTGCAGAACATCCAGTACGCTGCTGCTCGAGTCCTGACAAGAACCAGGAAATACGACCACATTAGTCCAGTGCTCCGGTCTCTGCACTGGCTTCCTGTCACTCAGAGAATAGAATTTAAAACAGCTCAGCTTGTGTACAAGTCTTTTCATGGTTTAGCACCAAAGTCCATCTCTGACATGTTAGAGCCGTATGAACCATCTCGGGCCCTGAGAACTTCAGGGAGGGGTCTCCTGGTGGTTCCCAGAGTCAATAATAAACACGGTGAGGCTGCGTTTCAGTTTCATGCAGCTAAAATCTGGAACAGTCTTCATGAGGATGTGAGACAGGCCTCAACTCTGACAATGTTCAAATCCAGGCTGAAAACAGCTCTTTTTACCCGTGCATATGAAAACTGAAAGTATTTTATCTGCACTCTTGCCTTTTACTGTAATTGATTAACTTTATGTTGATGTTTTATTCTTTGATTTGATCTGTTTTCTTGTAATTTTTTCTGCAACTGTGAAGCACTTTGAATTGCCTTGTGTATGAATTGTGCTCTACAAATAAACTTGCCTTGCCTTATAGCCTTGCCATTCTTAATGTAACACTTACTCTGATATGTAAGAGACAGTGAACTTGATTTCATGGATAGTAGATGTTTAGATAATAGGCTAGGAACAGAAGGCTATGTTCGGCTCTAAAGAAGGAAACAGGACTAAGTTTGAACCACAACAGGACACAGGATATGGTGCAGCCGCATGTGAGACGTGTATTGAGTATTTACATATGTACAATATTTACATGAAAGAAAAATAAGAAAATGTCCCATGGACGATTGTCCACTAGTATTCCCTATGGACCCGATACAGTCATAGGTTGAGTGGTGATGTGGTTTAATTGTCCATGAACCAAGTCCTAGAGTTCAAAGTGAGATTGAGCGTGTGTGTGGGCTGAGCAGGCTATACCGCCTCCTACCGAACAGTAGCTCTGATGAACGGGGTTAGGTCCTGGGCTTCAGCTCGCCATCGGTTAGGTCCATAGGCTGTATGGAGCAATTGTGGATCGGATGAATCAATGGATCGGAGGAATCAATGGATCGGATGGATCGGGTCAGGAGGGACCTGGCCTGCATAGACAGGACCAACTTTCAATGATGATGTTTAAACACATAAATCCTCAAGCAAAAGTCTAGTACATGTACATTTCAAAACAGACATCATTAGAGTACTCATAGTCATTAGATTCAATCAATACTGCACCATAATTAATAATGCAACTTGTGCACAATAATTTAAATATTCAAAGGCCAATCAATAATTCCAATGTTAATGGCTATGAGCCAATAACTGGTTTAGAAAATTCATTTCATACAGGCAACACTAATGCAAACTCACTGACAATATCCTACAATCATTGCCAATGAAGCATTAGATAAACACATCAAAATAACAAACACCGTAGGACTAAATGATCAGAGGACAGAGGTTGTTAGCGCCCGCACCAACAACAAATGTCCTGAGCCCCATTCAAAACAAAGGCTGGCGGCTAGTAGCTAACACTAGCATGCTAGTATAAACAAATGAACGAATGCTCACCAGTCTCCTCTTAAAATGGATCAAAGACGGGCACCAGCGTAGTGTCCCGCTAAAGGTAGGGGCGCCTACAAGTTAACAGGCATACCAGTCACTAAAACAGCACGTTAAGTTGAAAATCAGCTATTTAAAGGGTTATCGCGTACCTGTGTAGCCGCTCGATGTTGCCTCACCCACACGAACACGGAGAATGGAGTGTGTGGGGCGCGCCATGATAAAAGAGGAAGTTGCGTCGGACGCAGCGCCGGAGGTCTCGCGAAAGCTGCCCAAAGTAACGCGATATGACGTTTGGAGGATATATTTAGAATTGCAGTAAAAGAGAGAGAGAGAGAGAGAGAGATGTAGGGAACCGTAAAACTACTCCGGTTACATACTCCCCTCTTTAATACATGCACGTCCCGTTGCATAGTTATAAAGGTTTCGGTACGCCTACTGTAGGAACATGACTGAGAGCTTCAGTGTACGCACTAGCCAAACTATGAAACAGTGTTTGAACAACCGAAATAAGCGGATTACCCAAACTAGGATACGTTAAACGGTTGGGTACCTGGCGCCGGCGAGAAGAACGTCTGACCGCCGTTTCGTCCGCAACTGGGCCAGAAGATTCGACAGCAGAATTGGGAATTTCAGATCCCATGGATGACTCAGATTGGACAGCGGCAGGGTCTCCATCATCAGGATCCAGGCACGGCTCAATTTCTGGTAAGCGTTCATCATTGGTAGGCATTTCTTTTTCCACAGGTGACCTTACGGGTTCCGATAAGTGTGATTCAGGAAGATCAGCAAGCATGTCCTCTTGAATTTCATCCTCAGACGTAGAAGAATCAGACGCCAAGGAATCATCCTCAGATAAGTGCTCTCCAGGTGGTATGACAGTTCCTGGATCTGAGTCTCGAGCAGATGCAAGAGCCAAACCTTCTGGAACACTTGGATCTGATGAGGCTGCTGGCTTCTCTGGAACGATGAATCCAGAGAATGGCGCAGGTCCACTCACACTCTCAACAGTAAACTTGGATGGAAATTTAACTGGACTTTCAAGGACGGCTGGATCAGTGTCCTCCTCCTCTAGGATATCATCCAAGTCAGAGGGGTTTCGAGTCTGGCTGCGAGTTTTAGGCCGTCTCACAGGTGTAGTGGGAAGAACCTCAGTGGGGCAAACTGGAAGGAAGCCGCAAGGGAGTAGTAGATCCCGATGTAAAGTGCGAGTTGGACCATCTCGGGTTTCAGGTTGCACGGTGTAAACAGGCAAATCCCCAGCACGCTTGATGACCTTGTACACCCCTTGCTCCCACTTATCCTCCAGTTTATGCTTCCCACGCAACCGGACGTTGCGGACAAGAACACGATCTCCGATGTCCAGAGTGCAAGGAGTTACCCTCTGGTCAAACCGATTCTTGTTCTTTGCAGCTGACTTGAGCGCACTTTCAGAGGCAAGTCTGTAGCTCTCCTCAAGCCGAGAACGAAGACTCTTCACATAGTCAGAATGAGTGGTGGACGGAGCTTCACGGATGGGCAACCCAAAGGCCAGATCGACTGGAAGGCGTGGACAACGGCCAAACAGAAGTTCATATGGCGTGAACCCTGTAACCTCATTCTTTGTACAGTTATACGCATGTACCAAAGGCTTGACATGCTCCCGCCACTTCAACTTCTGCTTGTTTCTAGAGTCCCGAGCATGTTGAGGAGTGTGCGGTTGAACCGCTCAACCGGATTTCCCGTGGGTGGTACGGAGTGGTTCGGCTCTTTCTGATCCCTGCAACTTCACAAAGCTCTTTGATAAGCGAGGACTCGAAATCTCTGCCTTGGTCCGAGTGAATACGTTCTGGGATTCCGTAGTTCACCATGAAGTCATTCCAAAGGCACTTTGCCACAGTCCTGGCCTTTTGATTGGCGGTAGGGAGGGCAACTGCAAATTTCGTGAAATGATCTGTCAAGACCAAAATGTCCTTAGTGTTGCTGCTATCGGGTTCTAGCGTGAGAAAATCTATGCACAAGAGTTCGAGTGGACGGCTGGTTCTGATGTTAACTAGAGGAGCAGCCTTCTCAGTCAGTGCCTTGCGCCTCACACATCTGCCACAAGTTTTAACAGTGTGTTCCACGTCGGCTGCCATCCTGGGCCAAAAGAAGCGCTGGCGGACCAGGTCGAGAGTTCTCTCAATGCCCATGTGTCCCATATCCTGGTGAAGGCTCTTGAGAACGGTGGCACGCAAACCTGGTGGCAAGACTAACTGCAAAACAAGCTTGTCCTCCTCCTGTCTCCTGCGGTAAAGGACTCCATCATCCAGCTCCAGCCTATTCCACTCCCTCAACAAGAAGGAGAGCTCCGGCAATTCCTCCCGTGCCGTAGGAGGTACCTTCTCTCCGGTCTCGAGCTGGTAGATCACCTCACGAATAGCAGGGTCAGCTCTTTGTTCTTCTGCAATGTCAGTGTGAGACAAGGATGATATGACAGGCAAGCCTGGAACCTCTTCGTTGGCATAGCTGTCCGGAATTGCATTGACAGACGCAGACAATGACTCGATGAGGGTGACCGCATCTTGACAGGAATCCAAAGGACGACCCGTTCGGACTAGACAGCTCTGGCAGATGGCTTCCACAATGTCCTGGGAGATGTCTTCAGCCTCACCAGGTTCACAGAGTCGCTTGGTCAAATGGTGAACAAGCTCCAACTCCTTACAGACCTGGTCCTTGGTAACATCTCCATGGGAACGCCTCGACAGCGCGTCAGCATCCAAGTTCTGACGACCAGAACGGTATTGTATTCGGAAGGAATAGGTCGACAAGGCTGCCAACCACCTGTGGCTTGTAGCATCCAACTTAGCTGATGTGAGAACATAGGTGAGAGGATTGCTGTCGGTCACAACTGTGAAATTGGCTCCATAAAGATAATCATGGAACTTTTCGCTGACACTCCATTTCAGGGCCAGAAATTCCAATTTATGGGCCGGATACCTTGACTCACTCAGCGATAAACCTCGACTTGCATAGGCAATCACACGCAACTTGCCCTCCTGCTCTTGATACAACACGGCGCCTAATCCAGTCGTACTGGCATCTGTGTGTAAAATATACAGCAGCTTTGGATTGGCATACCCAAGAACAGGTGCAGCGGTCAACTTGGAGATGACAGTTTCAAAGGCAGTTTGGTGATCACAGGTCCATTTTCCTCCAAAGGGCTGTTTTGGGTCGAGGTACTTCCCTCCAGGGTTTTTCACCTTGACAGAACGGCGAAGTGGCGCATAGCCACGAGTTAGCTCGTTTAATGGTCGAACAATGGCAGCATAGTCTTTGATAAATCTTCTGTAGTATCCTGAAAAACCAAGAAAAGAACGCAACTCCTTTAAGTTACGGGGGACTGGCCAGGATTTGAGAGCTTCTATCTTTTCTGGATTGGTTTCGACACCATTTTCAGATACTACATGTCCCAAATACTTGACTGAAGACTGGAAAAACGTGCACTTTGCCGGTGAGAGTTTCAGTCCAAAGTCTTTCAGGCGGTTCAGCACACGGAGCAGTCGATTTTCATGCTCTTCAAGCGTCGCTGAGAAAATTATGATGTCATCCAAAAGACTAGCACTTCCTTAAGATTTAAGTCTCCCATGCACCGCTCCATTAGTCGCTGAAACGTGCTCGGAGCGTTGGTGACCCCTTGAGGCATCCTGTTCCATTCCCAAATCCAAGAGGGGTGACAAAAGCAGTTTTAGCTTTATCCTCTTCTGACATCTCAATTTGGTAATATCCAGATTTTAGGTCCAGGACCGAGAACCATTTTGATCCCGTCAGGGCGGAAAAGGATTCTTCAAGGTTGGGAAGTGGATACACGTCCTTAACAGTTTGTAAATTGAGCTTTCTGTAATCGATGCACAGCCTTATTTCACCATTGCGCTTGCGGACCACCACAATTGGAGACGAGAACGATGACTCCGACTCCCGTATCACTCCAGCCTCAAGCAGGTCCCGCAAATGCCTCCGGACGGCCTCAAGATCTTGGGGGTGGATCGGTCGTGCCCGGTGCTTGAACGGGGTTTCATCGTGGAGTTTGATGTGATGTTTCACACGATCCGTACCTCCAAAGTCCAGGTCATGGTGGGAAAACACTTCGGACATGCGATTCAACTTGGAAGTAATGCGCTCCTTCCATTCGGATGGAATGGGTGAGTCACCAAAGTTAAAGTCAATGATGGCATCCGTGGCTGTATCTGAGGAGGCTACTTGCTGCGACAGGATGGTTGGAGATGCTCCTATGTCAGCGATGATAGTGAGTGGTGGTAGGCATACATCTTGCTCTGACTCATTTCTTAGGATGACAGGGACTTTGTAGGGTGCGTGGTGCGGCAGTGTTATTAGCTCGCTCTGGACACACAAGCCGCCAGGTAGTGGCGAGGCAGGATGCTCAATGAGGGCCCAAGGATCTACAGCAGGGCTGTTGAATCTGGCGGACCCCTCCAGGACCACAGTCTGGCCGGCCGGGATGTTAACCGGGTTCTGACCCAGCAGGTGCACAGATCCGGCACTGTCCCCTGGCTCCGTTGGTGTCGTCGCTGGAGGAGCTTCAGCACAGCACGATACCCCTGGGCACTTGGCTGGAACGTGGACTGCCCGTTGCTGTAGTGCTGATCGTACAGGGGCTCAAGGGTGTTCATCCCAATGAGCACAGGTGACGGCCACTCTGGATGGGCATCTGGAACAACCAGGGCAAGGGTTGGCACACTGAAGGCCGCCCCCAGGAAGTCTTCAGGGAACGTGATGGTAAGCTCCACATATCCCAAGTACGGTACTGACTGGCCAGCTGCACCCTCTACCTGAAGTAAGTTGTTAAGTGGCTTCACCGGTTGGTCACTTAAATTCCCATTGTAAAAAGAAACAGGAATGGTGGTCACTTGTGAGCCGGTATCCAACAGGCAGTTGTGCGAATGTCCAGCTATTTCTACAACCGCTGTGCATTTCGATCCAATTAGGCCTTTAGGTAGCCCCGCTTTTCTCTGCGTATTTGGTTGAGATGCCTCTGCACACCCCACAGTTTTCAATGTCGTTTTGGGACAGGTTTGGCCCCGCTTGGTCCCCGTTTGTCCCGCAACAGGAACCTTGCCTAGTTTAACTGGTTGTAAGTGGATTTAAACTGCTGGTTTTGAGCAAATTGTTTCCTCTTCCAGGCCACCAGAGCAGAGTTTGGTTCATTCTGGCATTGCGGTCGAATATGGCCGTCTTCCCCACACCTAAAGCAGTACCCAGGTCGTTTCTGAGGTGGTGCAGACTGCTGGGACTGCTTCGGTGCAGTATTACTTTGCATTGACTGCCTGCTGTTATGAGTCTTGGGACGGGAGGCGGTCTGAGCGTGGTTGCTTTTAGCTGTTAACTCAGCCAGCTGTCGCTGCACATCTGCGAGTTGGTCTGCTAACTGCTTTGTAATGCTGGTTAACGCGGCGACGGCCCTTCCCTCTTCACTGTCGACATTGGCAAACTGCACATGGGTGGTTGCTTTCTGCTTCACCCCGAGATGTTGTCGCATCCTGAGGATCTTGGCTGCTTCGCGGTCCTCCTCAGTGCGCAGAAGTAGAAGCAGTTCAGCAAACGCAGGTGGGTTAAACTTCCTCTGCTTTAGCTGCAATTCCGCAATAAGGGAGTTGTCCCAGCACCCACGGCAGAATTGGTTGATTAGGTGCCTGTTGACATCGGTGTCCAAGACTCCCCCCCTCTTCACTGCAGCGTTGAGCGCCACCTGGAGCCGCGGCAAATAAGAAGACGGCTTCTCCCCTGCATCCTGAAAGGTGTCCATAAATTTTGCAAACAGTTCATCACCGTCTTGAACGGTGTCATATGCAGAGTCCAAAGTGTCCAGATAAACGGTTGGCAATGTGTCTGAGGCTAGATGTTTTACTACATCAGCTGCTGGAGGCAAGAGACTGTCCATGATTTTCCTGGAGCGCTGGAGGTCTGATATTGCGGGGTCCCTCATCAGTAGACTGACTCCTGACCGCCAGGTCTCATAATCCGCCTCATGTGCGGGTCTTGGGAGCCGCCCTGAAAACACTCTGAGTCTCTGCTGATGGGAGGAACTTTCTTCATTTTTAACAATATGTTCCACCACGTAGCGCTGAATCCCCGGGGGTTCACATCCAGGCCGGCTGTTTGGTGGGCCGAGCCGGGACGGTGCGCAGCTCCCATCTCCGGCTCCACTCCGCGTCGACCAGCGTCTGGGTTTGAGAGGGGGACAGTATCAGTGGCCGGTTGTGTCCTCACCTCTTGCTCTGGGGGTGGTGGTTTAACTTCAGAATAGCGCTTTCCCACCACAGCGGGGTCAAGCTTGGTGATGGACTGTCCAATCTGAGTCATCGTGGCCTTCAGCATCTCAGCAAAATCAATGCCAGATGTCTTGGAAAGGTTTTTCAGCTCTGACAAATAGTTTTTAGTTTTATTCTTTGTGACATATTCAGCATACACCACAGATAAGTCAGAAACATGGTATGTTTCAGTTTCATCAGTGGATTTGAATGTGTGCGGCAGAGACGGACGCAAATCTGCTATAGCAGCTTCAGTGCTAAATTCAATAATAAATGCACCGTCAAATTCGGACTCTGAACCGGTTATTATTTCCGTTTTATTAATCTTTCCGTACCGTTTACAAAAATCAATCACTTCCTCACCATCTGTTTCTGGATCTGATATGCCGTCAACAAGTACGGAGTTTGATATTTTGATGCAGAGGCTTTGAAACACATCCATTTTGTTTAATTACAACACTGACCAATATACTGCCAATGTGAATTCAAACTAAGCCCAAATCCCTCCTGGCTACCGCTCGCCACTTTTGTAACACTTACTCTGATATGTAAGAGACAGTGAACTTGATTTCATGGATAGTAGATGTTTAGATAATAGGCTAGGAACAGAAGGCTATGTTCGGCTCTAAAGAAGGAAACAGGACTAAGTTTGAACCACAACAGGACACAGGATATGGTGCAGCCGCATGTGAGACGTGTATTGAGTATTTACATATGTACAATATTTACATGAAAGAAAAATAAGAAAATGTCCCATGGACGATTGTCCACTAGTATTCCCTATGGACCCGATACAGTCATAGGTTGAGTGGTGATGTGGTTTAATTGCCCATGAACCAAGTCCTAGAGTTCAAAGTGAGATTGAGCGTGTGTGTGGGCTGAGCAGGCTATACCGCCTCCTACCGAACAGTAGCTCTGATGAACGGGGTTAGGTCCTGGGCTTCAGCTCGCCATCGGTTAGGTCCATAGGCTGTATGGAGCAATTGTGGATCGGATGAATCAATGGATCGGAGGAATCAATGGATCGGATGGATCGGGTCAGGAGGGACCTGGCCTGCATAGACAGGACCAACTTTCAATGATGATGTTTAAACACATAAATCCTCAAGCAAAAGTCTAGTACATGTACATTTCAAAACAGACATCATTAGAGTACTCATAGTCATTAGATTCAATCAATACTGCACCATAATTAATAATGCAACTTGTGCACAATAATTTAAATATTCAAAGGCCAATCAATAATTCCAATGTTAATGGCTATGAGCCAATAACTGGTTTAGAAAATTCATTTCATACAGGCAACACTAATGCAAACTCACTGACAATATCCTACAATCATTGCCAATGAAGCATTAGATAAACACATCAAAATAACAAACACCGTAGGACTAAATGATCAGAGGACAGAGGTTGTTAGCGCCCGCACCAACAACAAATGTCCTGAGCCCCATTCAAAACAAAGGCTGGCGGCTAGTAGCTAACACTAGCATGCTAGTATAAACAAATGAACGAATGCTCACCAGTCTCCTCTTAAAATGGATCAAAGACGGGCACCAGCGTAGTGTCCCGCTAAAGGTAGGGGCGCCTACAAGTTAACAGGCATACCAGTCACTAAAACAGCACGTTAAGTTGAAAATCAGCTATTTAAAGGGTTATCGCGTACCTGTGTAGCCGCTCGATGTTGCCTCACCCACACGAACACGGAGAATGGAGTGTGTGGGGCGCGCCATGATAAAAGAGGAAGTTGCGTCGGACGCAGCGCCGGAGGTCTCGCGAAAGCTGCCCAAAGTAACGCGATATGACGTTTGGAGGATATATTTAGAATTGCAGTAAAAGAGAGAGAGAGAGAGAGAGAGATGTAGGGAACCGTAAAACTACTCCGGGTTACATTAACATGGCACTGAGACAGCCACCATCTCTGAGAATAATACGAGGAATGCATGAACTAATCTGCGCTAAATGCATTTAAAATGATTGGATTCACAAGTTTAGCCGGTGTTTGTCCATCAAAGTGACTACATCAATGCTAATCCACTGGTCACAGTTTCTAACTCATCTTTATCATCACTATCTAGACCAGGGATGCCCAAATTTTTTTTCTCCGAGGGCCAAAATGAAAAGGTGCCTGTGGGCCAAACATGGCGATGTGAAGCGTTAAGCACATATAACTGCAAATAATAATAGTTACTTTATTTTATTTGTTGGTAGCCTATACATTTGCATTTGATTCTATCTACAGTATGCAAATAACATGCTTAAAACAAATGTTAACTATGGCAAAAGCCTAGTTTTAGTAGAACAGAACAATTGTAGCAATAAAGTGCAAAATGTAAACAACAGCAACACCTGTATCTACAGTACCTACTTTGAGTTTACCTCATTCAAAGAAATGCCATATTAGATCATTTTGAAAGTGTCAGTTCAGCATCAATTCTTTTATAAGTCCATTTTTATTATGTACCTTTGCTGATGTCAACAACCTTTGCAATAAAAGTTAATGTGCTATGATGCTCTGTGATTGATACACACCAAGACACCATAGCAGTGTTTCCTTAACTTTGTGAAAGGAGTGAAACAGCGCCCCCAATTTGACGCTGGTGGCCAAAAAGTGTACTGTATCCATATTTACCATTGAGTATGAATGGGAGAGAGTTGGTATTAACCAGATGCGGCGCAAAAGTGGGTCACTCTCCAATGGAATTGTTCCTGACTTTCAACACATTCTCATTTCCGCGCATTGGTGTCATTGCAGCGCAGCGTAAGTCCTCACTGTGGAGTGTATCCTGCATACTATGAGCATTCTCAATACTGCCGAAGTGTGTCAGCGCAGATTCAAAATATATTTTTTGCTATTTTACTGTTTGAGTCTTGCCAAAGCCACAGCAGCCTTTCCAAAAAAAAAAAACGCTAATGAAAATCCGCGACAGACCGAGCCAGGAGGTACTGTAGACTGTTGTTTTGGACCCGAGGAAGAGATTTTATGGTTGATCTCAAATGAAAGACGTAATTAGATTTTTAAAGTTTAATGCTTTTTAAATTATAATATGAACCCTAATGCAATTATAGTGGCCTGCTCCTTTTCCCTGGATTCAAAAGAGGTTGATTAGATGCAAGTTTCTAGTCCTTGTAAGGAAAGTGTGTTGTCATACAGACTAGTTTGACGGGTGAGCGGCATACTGTTAAGGAATTTTGTATTTGATGTTAACATGAGAATATTACATTGAGTTGACTGTTGAAATGTTAACTCTTTATCCCATGATCCCACTGAAGCTTGACTCTGTGTTTGGCCACATGCCAAAGGTCTCCTGAAAGCCGAAAGGGAAGATTTTGACCACTGAAGCGTGACAACCAGATGGCCTCCAGAGTGAGCGATTACCTGTTTGGTTATCTCAGTTTGCTCTTTGTCTCCTGTGGGCACAGGAAAGGGGTTTATGACTTGCTACAGCAAACTAAAAGAGCCGTGTGGAAAGTTACAGAGACTTCCACCACCAGTCCCCGACCCTGACTGAAGGGGGGAAGGAGGGTTTGTGGTTTTACGATGCCAGTGACATCATGTAAAACTACTGCCCTGAAGGAATAGGGGTTGTGCCTATATTTTTGTATAAAGTCTGTATGAGCTTTGTATTTGTTGTGTGTTTTGAGCTGAGGCTGGCAAGGGGCCAGATTGTCTCAGTCTCATCCACCCGGTCCGAGAAATATCGATAAAGAACCTCAATGTCTGACCTGTGTGTTAAGTCTGTTGTTATTTCTGGGGCAGAAAGTAACAGGGCGTTTCTAAAAGACTGCTGTGCAAAAATTCCCTAACACATACCTGCCTCACTGCACAAGGGTCTCGGGTTCGATTCCCACGCTTTTGGTTGTGCCGTTCCGTGACGATCATGCGCGTAGAAGAAAACAAAATAGCCTCGCTGGTATTTTCAGGAATCTTATATCATTTTCATGAGATGATTTCAAACTCTTCAGAGGTTTGGTGGGTTTGTTTGAGTTGAAACCCAATCCAGTCGACGATTTAAGCTTCACTACGACCTTTTCCCATTAGGTTTAGTTGTGATTGAAAGGGACATTTGACAGATCCACATGATTTCAGGATTATTCCATTAACAAAACAGACATAATGTAAAGCCTGCCGCCTTATTGAAAGTCTCAAGAATGCTGTTTGTCAAGACCTTACTCTAACCAGTTCAGTTCTAGTCCAGTGCTCAGGTTGTTGCATTGCTCAAACAATTGACCTTTCGCAAAACCACGCCCCAAACCGGTAATTGTCCAATCAGACATCCTAGCAACCGTTACTATGAAGCTAGGTCCGTCATGCCGCAGATCTCCAATGCAAAACAATGGGACATACCAGCAATGAGCAATGAGCAGATGCACTTTTTTTTTTTTTTTTTACTGCTAACCACCAAAAACCCACCAGACAAAGAAGAAGAAGCAAAATGGTAAAGTGATCTGCCTATGGAGGATGTAAATCAGACACTAGGTACCACAAGAGTGTGTCAGGGAGAGTCCAGTTATTTCCCTTCCCAAAGCGAAAACACAACCTGAGCACTGCCTACAATGGATCAAACAATGTGGACGGCCTACGCCCAGCTAAATTTCTCCAAATAAACAAGCAAATGTCTGCTCTAAGGTAAGGCAAGAGCCTATAGTTAGGCTAACACCTTAGCATGCTAACATCGTAGCTACTGACAGTCACATAATGTTACACAAACTGGCACTGGAGCTGTAACTTTAACTGCGGCGGTGAACTTTTACAAGCCTACAGTCTGACGTGTTTTTGCCTCCCTTTTTGATAAAAGTACTGTGTATTTTTTTCACGGCCCTTATAACTGGCTGTAGCTGATTGTCATTGTGGCACCTGTAGGTTTAGCTAGCGTTAGCTAACTTTAGCGCACCGGAGAAATGCACGGAGAAATGTTCCTATTTTTAGAAATATTTAAAACCTAAGCGGGTGCTTACCGGGCAGTGCAAGAGCACGACTGGTCCACAAGGCTGTGCTGTTGCATTTAAGGAAGAGATCAGAAGGTTTCTCTGATATTTCTGGAGACCTGTCTGTTTGCTGTAGTGTCAATAGTCCTTTATCCTTCGTTGGATAGTTCTTGAATATATCCCTCCACTGCATACTGTGACCCCTTTTGCCTCAATCTGGAGAATATCGTAGAGGTATTGCTCCAAAAAGGTCACTGACAGGCATCTGTTGCGCTGCTCGTATTTTACCATTAATTGTCGGGCGTAGCAACAGTAACTAAGGGGGGCGGGGCTTTGCGAAAGGTCAATTGCCTTAATTAACCTCTTAACCCCCGCCTAAACCCAAATCTAAAAGCTTCTTGACTCAAGTTTACCGCCTCTAGGCCAGTGCCTCATTTGAAAGCTAAGACCTACAAAACGGATCTTTTTCCTCGCGTTGTTGCCGTGTTGTTATAACCTTTTCACGTTCTTTTTCATCTAATTTTTACCCGTTTCTTGTCGCTCATTTGTTGCTTTTTATGCTGTTTTTGTCACAATTTTTCCCCTTTTTTGTTGAGTTTTTGCTTAGGGGTTCTTTAGTGGCATTTTGTCAGTTTTCTGTTGTACTTTCATTGCTTTTTTGTTGAGTTTTTGTTACTATTTGACGTTTTCATCCTTGTTTTTTTCTAGTTTTTTTGACACATTTTTCCAAGAAGCTTTTAGATTTGGGTAATGCAAAACTGGAGAAAATGTGTTTGGTTCAGGTGGGGGTTAAGAGGTTAAAACAGCTCTACTCGCACATCTCTGACATGTTAACATCAGGGAGTGGTTTCCTGCTGGTCCCAGAGTCAGGACTAAACACTGTGAGGCTGCTTTTTAGCCTCACCCAGCTCAAATCTGGAACCGTCTTCCTGAAGATGTGGTACAGGCACATGACAACCACAAGTTCTTTATTTGCGTGATCCGTCTTTGATTTAATTCCACAACAACAAATTAAATCGATTTTCCCCCCCACTCTAAACCATAGCATGTTCTTTCTAAATGTCTGTAAATCAGCTCACGGCTGTGGACACTTCCCTGATGAAACAGCGATTCTTGTAAATGTCCACGAAGCCTTTCTAAACAGTGTGTTAAGTAATTGTGCGTAATGGGAGTAGGCAATAAATCTGTCGACAGCCCATACATGAGCCTTTTTACAAGTCTTTAAACCAGAATCCAAATGGAAGGAATTTAAAAGGGAAGGAGCAGAAAAGGCATGTACCAGGACCTATCCCAACGATCTGCACGATGTTTTGACTGTACATTTGAGTGATATAGGCGATAAACATGTTCATAAATGTCCACATCATAATAAAGATATGCAGGGAACTCCTCAGGCATTAAGGGATCCAAAGGAAGTATGTGGAATTGCTTTATGTGGGAAATTATCATAGAGCTAAGAACGGAATGCAGGGGTCACACGCATTATGTCCCGAGACGAAATGGAGAGTGTTGTGACAGGAAGAAGGTTCGGTTTGGAAATCAATGTATGCAAGTGAAGTTTGAAGGTATTGGTTGGTACCTTCAAATGTGGTTGGTAGATGGCAAGAAAACACTTAGACAAAAGAAGAAATATCTGAGCAGTTTTGAGAAGTGCAGGTGATTTATTGTGAAAGAATACAGTCACACGCTCTAACGTAAGGGTGTCCAAACTTTTTTCATTGAGTGCCGCACATTGAAGTGTATACGGTGTGGAGGGTTACAGATTGGTGGTAAAGTAGTGAACATTTCAACTGAGTGCGTTTAGCAGAGTTTTAGCCCGTTCTCCACAACCTTAAAACCAGCTCTTAATGAAATGTTCGTTTTTGAGGTTACAATTGTGTAGAATTATGAAGTTTGTTGTAAAAAGTACCATCCCTGGCGATGTGTGCCAATTCAACAAGAAGCCTGAGGGCCACCAAAGATTGGTCTGAGGGCCACATTTGGCCCCCGGGCAGCACTTTGGGCACCCCTGCTCTATTATTTGGTTGGACCGCCTTTACGCTTTCACCCATTCACTGAGGCATTCTGTCAGTAAGCTTCTGCAATGTCCAAAGGTCCAGATCCAGAGGACGACAGGGTTGTGTAACGATTCCTGCAGATGCACACTGTTGATGTATCCTTGGGCAAGACACTTCACCCACCTTGCCACCAATGTCTGCGCACATTGGTGTACAAATGGGTGAGTGGTTCCTTGCTGTAAAATAAAGCGCTTTGAGTGCCTAATGTAGGTGGAAAAGCTCTATTTAAGCTGAGTCCATTTTCCAGTGTTGCATTCATTTGTCACCAAGATCTGGTATTGATGATGGGAGAATGTGACCACTGCGTAAAGCCTTTTCCAGCACATCCCAAAGATTCTCAATGGGATTAAGATCTGGACTCTGTGGGAAATTGTGCAGCACAGTGACGCAGCGGTTAACGCTCGTGCCTCACAGCAAGAAGGCAAGAATTAAAATTGGGTTAGAGATAACGATAAAACAAGCTAGAACTTTTAACTCCAGTTCCAGATGACAAATTCACTTCATGAGGGCAGCACAATGAAGTTCAGGCTAATTCACATGAAAAACTTAATATTAAACAAAAAGAAGATCAACTTCCAACTTCAAATTTTCAAAAACTGAATTTTGCAAGAAACTCCTGGATTCTGTGTGGAGTTTGAAAGTTCTCCTTGTGCCATGGTGGGTTTCCTCCAGGTTCTGGTTTCCCCATCAACCCAAAACATATACAACATATACAACATAGACTACAAAGCTCAAGACTTGGAGATGTGTCTCCGCTCCTGGGGACAAGAAAGTACCGATTAAACTTGCAACCTTAAATTAGAGAGATAATGTGTTATCATGTATTGTTTTCCAGGGTAAATGCAATTTAATAATTCGATTTCAAAAGCGCATGAATCCTCAGCTAACCTTCTCACTTCCAGGACCCCCTCTTTTATTCAACATCAAACCAGTATTTTTTTAAGATAATTTTCCACTGTCCCCTAATTGAAATCATGAGCCGGTGGTTATGATCTGTCGTGGGTTGATGATTTGGTTAAACCGGGCCTGGTTCTGTCGGACAGTGGAGTTGTTGGCATGAGCTAAAAGGCGCCGCTCTGGTTTGATAACATTACAGTGTGTTATAAAAGAGGATCACTGGGAGAAATGGGCACACAGGGCAGTGCCAACCTTCATCTGCAATGCCAGCTGTCCCCCTGACCAGGACAAACAGCAGGATCTGAAGCGCAAAAATATCAAGCAAATATAGAAAACATGTGCTAGTAACCGTATTACACTGCTGGAAAATTGGTGCAGTTTTATAGCAGAGGTTTTCAATGATGTGCTTGGATGCAATAGATGGCGAAGAACTTTATTGTCCTCAATGGGAAACGTGATCCATTCTTCAATGTTGAGGAAATCTGTCAGGAGAACTGTCGCCTTGGAAACTGGATACACCCACCAGTTTGAGTGATATTGATCTTAAAATGTATGCCACGTTTAACACAAATTCTGACACAATATGTTCTCTCTTCAAAATGATGTCTTGATTAGACTTCATCATGGCATCAGTGATCTCATTTTGAGAACTTACAAATTGATGTTCAATATGCTAAATGGGGACTGTACATAGGTCATTCACAGTGCCACATGTGTATACATTTGGACAGGGTTATGATTAGGATAAAACCCCTTCGAGATGACACAAAACCTAATGCTCACCATGTGCACTACCTGTGTACTTAAAGGTCCTATATCATGCAAAATCGACTTTTTTGAGTTTTTAACCATGTTGTTATGCTATTTCCTTCTCAAAAACACCCCAGAGCGGTTTTTGGCTTCATTCACGCAGTTCTAAGTAATCCTCCTGAATCCTGCTCTCTGAGCAGCTGCTCCGCCCTCTCCTGGTAAACGACTGAGCTGTTCAGTTGTGTCGTCACAAAGGAACGGAAGTGCTCGACGTCTGTAATGTAATGCCTTACGGCCTGGATTTAATTTATAAAACAGCTTTTTCATTATTTTTGTTGTAAGAGAGAAATAAAGAAAAAAGAAAAAAAAGGAACTCTCCGACGCGTCTGTGCTGTCCCGGGAGAGTAAACAAACGCACCCCCGGCTGGAGGATCCGAGCAGAAGTGTTGTTTTCGAAGACTGAGCTCTTTCTAACCTACTCTGGACACGCCTGTTCTTTTTTCTTACCGAACGATAATTTCACGGATGCGCGTTTGGCTACGAGAGGAACAGGACTATTCAACCTTCCTAAAGAAGAGTGCACTCGCCAGAAGTTGGAATTTCTTTCCGGGATTCAGCGATTCAGCGATTCAGCTCAGTCTTCAACCAACCTGATGGATGCTTGGTGAACCTTGGCCAGAATCAAAGTGGATTAACTTTTATAACCAACGCGATCCCATAACCCGATGGGGAAGCCAGACTGAGCGGTGAGTCAATCAAAACGCGTGTTAGCGTGTGTGTTAGCGTGTGTGTTAGCCATTTATGAAACTGTTGCACATGTCAACTCCTTATAACTGCATTATGTGAAGTAACTTCACTTTTTGCAGCGATATTTATATTTATAATACTGCAAATGTGGAATGAGCGGAGAGAGGGGCGGAGTTAACTGAATCGAAGCGTTTTGTCCTCCGGGTAGGGAAAATACCCCCCAAAATACTTACAGCTTCCTGCTTATCAAGAGTGCAGACGTATCTCTGCTTGCTGCTGCCGCTTGCCTCTTTATTTGCTTTTTAAATCATTCTATTTTTGGGCACATGTCTTGGATATGATTTTATTCTCTTCTTTTAAGTGAACCAAGGCTTTTTACTCATTTTAATGCCATTTTTACAACTCATTTGACGAACCAGCGACGACAATCTTGTCAACATGGCTGAGGGAGGAAGGCAAACATCGCCTTGTGAAAGCTGTCGGATGTATCAACAAGAAATTTCCCTACTACGGGACAAGATTTATGCTCTAGAGACGGAAAGAGGACTTAATGACACGCTCCCTGTGGAACCCGGTAAGAAGACGGAAAAAACTGATACTTGCAACCTGAAGCTAAACGATACCATAACATTTCCGAAACTAAACAGACAACTTGGTGCTAGGCCAAAGCAAAGACAACATGCTCGTAAAAATGCACCTGAAATAAAGTTAACAAACAGATTTTCACCTCTCTCAGAGAATGTGTATAACAAGCAAAAAATGTCAGAGAAAAACAAGGAACACGAAGTCAAAACAAAGATGGAGAGAAATACTGTTCCAAGTGTCAAGGCCAGAGATACCCTGTTGCTTGGGGACGGAGCCATATCTAATATAAACAATGAGATAATGACTACAGTCACTTATCCGTCTGCTACAGTTTCTGACATCATAGATGTTCTAAACAAGGAAATTACAAACAACCCTGGAATAAATAAACTTGTTTTACATGTTGGTGCTGTGGACACAAGAAACGGAGAGTCTGAAGTCCTGAAAGAAAAGTTTAATAAACTTTTGAGAGACTGGATTGCCTGGACAAAGACGCGATACAAATTTTCATCAGTGGACCTATCCCAAACATCGACGGGAGAATAAACAAATTCTCCCGGCTGTTTCAGTTGAATACATGGCTGTCAAAAGTCTGTAAGTCAAGAGGACTTACTTTCATAGAGAACTTTAATCTTTTCTGGAAACGCGACGATCTGTTTAAAGGAAATGGCCCACATTTGAGCAGAGGTGGAGTGAGACGACTGACGGAAAATCTCCTCCACGCTCTGCAGAATCCGTGGAGGCCTGAGCAACAAGAGAGAGCAGAGAGGAGCATGAGAAGAGCTCCTGGCTCACCAGCAAAGGTTTCGCCTGCATCCCCAATAAAAGATTCAGTCGCAGCTGCATCATCTGCACCTACAGTAAAGGACTCAGCCACAGCTAAGGATCCAGCCACAGCAGCACCAGCAGCACCTACAGTAGAGGACTCAGCCACAGTTAAGGATCCAGCCACAGTTAAGGAATCAGCTGCGCCGGAAAACATCTCAACCATAGCAGCGGCGCCACCTGCATCTGCATCTCCGGGGAAAAGCTCCGCTTCAGCACCACCTGCATCTATAGTAAATGATTCAGCCGAAGGAGCACTTTCTTCAACTCCACCGCAGGCCTTGAGCCCGACTGGTACATCTACACCCTCCAGAGATTTTCTGAATCATTCCCATCACCAAAGTCACCTATGGGATTTCCCAGCCATTTTGAAGCCTTGATAAAACAAGGGATTCAAATGACTCCCCGCACTCCAGTCATGTCAAGACCAAGGCTTTCATCCCCGAAGAAGCATCATGCCCCTCCCCCACCTCCGTTTTCCAGCAGCTTCACTGCTGCTGTCTAGGACATTAAGGGCCTCTGCGTTGCTACCATGCATAGCAAACTCAAACCAACCAGAGGTCCATAGAGGGAATGTGTTCTTCTGAAACAATTAGTATAGTCAAACAACATAGATTAGATAAGAGGGCAACAGTCAGACCGTCCAATCAAAGAACTCTAATCCATATCCCTTGCAAAAAGATTCCATCCACTCAAACACAGATAAATCTTAAACATGCTGTACTCAATGCCAGATCGTTAAAAAACAAGTCCTTTTTAATAAATAGTTTATTTCTTCTTATAATCTAGATTTTATGTTTTTAACTGAAACATGGCTTGACAAAAACACTGGTAACGCAGTTTTGATTGAGTGTAGTCCATCAAATTTCAATTTTGTGTCTGAAACACGCCAAAACCAGAGGGGCGGGGGTGTCTGTGCAATATTCAGGGACAATATAGTCATCCACAAATTGTCATTTGGGGTTTTTCTATCATTTGAGTATGTGTCTTTCAAAATGGAGATAAAACAATCTTCCATTCTTTATATGACTATTTACAAACCACCACAGAATTGTTTTATCGAAGACTTCACTGAATTACTTTCATTTATATGCACTGATTTTGATTGTTTGGTCATTTCAGGTGATTTTAATGTGCATGTGGATGTGACCAATGACAGGCATGCAAAAGAACTTAATGCTGTTCTTGAAATGTTTGGTTTAACTCAGCACGTGAGTGAGGCGACCCACAACAAAGGTCACACTCTAGATCTAGTTATTACAAAAGGTGTTAATATATCAAATGTGAATGTTGTTGATGTTGCTTTATCTGATCATTTTTGTGTCTTTTTTGACTTGTCTGTTACACCAAAACCAGTGGTTGGGCCTGGAGTTATTCAAAGAAGACACATAAATGATACAACAAGGACACAGTTTATGGAAATGATCAGATTTGTAAATCCTCCATGTTCAAATGTTGATAATCTGTTGGACTCTTATACATCAAGCGTCTTAAATGTTTTGGATACTATTGCTCCTGTCAAGGTAAAAATGGTTAACAATAGACAAAAGGCACCTTGGAGAAGTGAAGATTCGGTCAGGGCACAGAAAAGGGAGTGCCGAAAAGCCGAAAGGAAATGGCGCAAGTCAAAGCTCCAGGTTCATTGTGAGATATACAAAGAAGTGCTTTGTGAGTTCAACCAGATTTTGCGTGGAGAAAGGGAGAAGTACTTCTCTAAAATCATCGCAAACTGTAGAAACAATTCTCGTGTTCTGTTTTCCACAGTAAACAGATTAACTAACCCTCCAGTTTCACTGCCCTTAGAACTAATCTCTACATCTAAGTGCAATGAGTTTGCAATATTTTTTATGATAAAGTCCAAGGCATAAAAAATGCCATAATTTCCACAACACAAATACCAACCCTGCCACCAACTAGACACCTTGAGCTGACACATTTCACACCTGTTACTGGCAAAACAATCGAAGAGGTTATCTCCGGTCTGAGTTCATGTACATGCTGCCTTGATGAATTACCCACTAGATTTCTGAAGTCTGTGCTGACCAGCTTGTTACCACAACTTGTTCAGTTTGTTAACATCTCATTTGAGACTGGAGCATTTCCAAAGGCCTTGAAAACCGCGGTCATTAAGCCTCTTCTAAAGAAGAGCAGCCTTGATCCCAAGGTACTGAACAACTACCGGCCCATATCAAACCTACCGTTTTTAGGAAAAGTCCTAGAGAAAGTAATATATCAACAGCTCACTTACTTTCTCCTATCTAACAATGTGTTTGATACTTTCCAGTCAGGATTTAGGCCCCACCACAGCACTGAGACAGCTCTGATCAAGGTGACAAATGATATCCGTATGAACACCAATGCAGGTAAGGTCTCAGTTTTAGTTCTGCTGGACCTGAGCGCTGCCTTTGACACAGTGGACCATGGGATCTTACTTCACAGGTTAGAAAACTGGGTGGGAATCTCTGGTACTGCTCTAAACTGGTTCAAGTCCTATCTCGAGGATAGGACGTACTTTGTCGAAATTGGCAACTGTGTCTCAGACAAAATTTCCATGACCTGTGGAGTCCCCCAGGGGTCAATCTTGGGACCCCTCTTATTCAACCTGTACATGCTTCCATTGGGTCAGCTAATAAACAGCAACAATGTGTCGTACCACAACTACGCAGATGACACTCAGATCTACGTGTCACTGACGGCAGGTGAACATGGGCCTGTAGATACTCTCTGTCACTGCATCGAACAGATCAGTTTGTGGATGCAAAACAACTTTCTCCAACTAAATTCAGACAAAACTGAAATCATTGTCTTTGGCCCACAGACACAAAGACAAAGTGTTATCAGTCACCTTGAGTCTCTTGCTCTAAAACCAAAAAATCAGGTTAGAAATCTAGGAGTAATCATGGACTCAGACCTGAACTTAAACAGCCACATCAAAGCAATAACATCATCAGCTTTTTACCATCTGAAGAACATTGCTAAGATCAGAGGAATAGTGTCAAAACCAGACTTAGAGAGACTCATCCATGCATTTGTCTCTAGCAGGTTAGACTACTGTAACGGCCTGCTCACTGGCCTGTCTAAACGAGCTGTTAGACAGCTGCAGTACATCCAGAACGCTGCTGCTCGAGTCCTGACAAAAACCAGGAAATACGACCACATTAGTCCAGTGCTCCGGTCTCTGCACTGGCTTCCTGTCACTCAGAGAATAGAATTTAAAACAGCTCTGCTTGTGTACAAGTCTTTTCATGGTTTAGCACCAAAGTACATCTCTGACATGTTAGAGCCGTATGAACCATCTCGGGCCCTGAGAACTTCAGGGAGGGGTCTCCTGGTGGTTCCCAGAGTCAATAATAAACACGGTGAGGCTGCGTTTCAGTTTCATGCAGCTAAAATCTGGAACAGTCTTCATGAGGATGTGAGACAGGCCTCAACTCTGACAATGTTCAAATCCAGGCTGAAAACAGCTCTTTTTACCCGTGCATATGAAAACTGAAAGTATTTTATCTGCACTCTTGACTTTTACTGTAATTGATTAACTTTGTGTTGTTGTTTTATTGATTGATTTTAACTGTTTTCTTGTAATTTTTTCTGCAACTGTGAAGCACTTTGAATTGCCTTGTGTATGAATTGTGCTCTACAAATAAACTTGCCTTGCCTTGCCTATTTCTCTCAAAAATGAATACTCCATAGTGATAGAGGTACAATATATCACATAAATGCCTATACTTTACTTTGGAATGGCTAAAATAGCATGATACAGATCCTTTAACTGCATCCAATTTGATCACGGAAATTCTTAGATAATTCAAGATAAAAATGCCCAAATCTGTAAGCCAGGGGTGTCCAACCTTTTTTACTCGGTGAGCTACTTTAATGTAGCAGAACTACTTGTGCTTCGATGGCACGTGTAAATATGTGACTTAGGTAGTCTGGTCTGGATCTTCACAATTGAGCTCCGTTATCAGGTGGGAGGGGTGAACTTCTTTGAAACGATTGGATCTGATTTTCTCTAGCGTTTGGTCGTGATGTAAGGTAGTAAAGTAAAGCTTCCAGACAGAACCGTAATACCAACAAGGACACAGCACAGCACAGTATATTGATCATGGCAGGGAACGTACTGACAAATTCCCAATCATGAGCCGATCGCTCCACCACTTGAGCACAAATAAAACAGTAGTGTGATTACAATACTCAGAGAAGCACGATTTGTTCCAGAAGTTGCTTGAAAAGTTGTCAAAAGTAAATAATCACTGTCCACCTCTGAATGGGGCCACAATAGGTTTATCTGTCGAAGCATAAATCTTCATTATCTGAATTGCCGCTCATTGAGACACTTGGATCAACATCCGAGGGTCAAATAAGCCCCATCTATCACAGTAACACTTCGCAGACACGGAGCACACCCGCTGACTGACCAAACATGTGCCCAAATACACGCCTTATCAGTGAGCGGCGATGGTGTGAGCTACAGGAGACTGCAGGAAACAGGGGGCACAGGGGCTCAGGATAGGACTGAGCTGGACTGTGTAGATTTAGAGAAAGTAGATTAGTTTCAGTCCGTCTCAACATGATATTTTAAGTCTTAAAATTGGAAATATCTTCGTCTACCAGTGTCTGAAAAAGACAGTAAGTGAGAGCTTTGTGTCACCTCAAAAGGGATTTTCATAATCCCTTTTCCAAATGTATCATGTTTTTGTGGATTAGAAAAGGGGGTCCATGGTGGAAAGAGGCAGCATTTCCTCCACAATCCAGCGACAAGTCTGTTAAAGGCCCAATACCAGATTTTTTTCGTTTTATTACAATGATAGAGGAAGCCACTAAATTATTATGTTATTTGTGGTCCAAACTCATTCCTAACTTTTCTAACATATTTGTAATATATGATTCTTCACAGGGATGAGTTTATCGGCACATTACACAACTCACGGGGAGGGCAAGTTGGGCTCATGGGGCCTTTCCAGTAAAAATGTGACGGCCAATTGTCGTTGCACCTTTCTCTTGGTCGTTTCTGTCAAATCTGTTGGCTTGGGGGCCCCAGGCAGCTGCCTGTCTTGCCTAATGGCAAGCTACGCCTCTGCAGTCACGCAAAAAGACCAAAGACGTTGTTAGCAAAAGCCTCTCCCAGCATATTCCAACTCCAAACTGGGGTGAAGCTACAGCACCAAGCTCTTCCACGTTTTCCCTATTTAAATACAGTTACATGAAAAGTTACACGATCCAAGTCTAGTTACACAAAATTAAACATGTCGATTTTCTAAGCCAATACAAAGAGGTACTATATTGTAAGGCGTAATAACACCTTAGGAGCACTTAGATTGTACTACACGGACGTCGAAGTGCTTCTAAGGTGTTATTACAACGTCTTTGGCCTATTTGCGTGACTGAGCGCGCGCGTAAAGACCAGACAGTTACGCATCAAGTCGTTTACATTTTTTTAATATTTTGTTATGGATTTTGATTGGTATTAGTGACTTTATTTTATTTCTCATTTTCTATGTTATTATTTTCTTTTGCTTTGTGCTTCTTTTTTGTCTATAGTCTGTGTTCAAAATACTAAGAATGTGTGGATGGTTGTGATTGTGGTATGAATGCAAGGGGGAGTGGCTGGGTTTGGGTGGGGGGTTTCGAAGTTTGTCTCGTTATTTTATCTTGTAAATAAAAATAAAAAAATAAAAAAATAAAAAAAATCAAGTCGTTTAAAGGGGCTGTGTGGAGTTTGGCAGTTTTGTGCTCGCAATTGCCCCCTCAGGCCAAACGCGTAACTGCAGCCTCGATGATAAGCTCGTGCATGAGGCGCTCAGGCTTTACGAGCACCAGAAATAACAGTCCCGTCCTGGTCCATTTACAGATTTGCAGGCGTGACTTCAACTGAGGTAAGAAACGTTACTGTTTTCTAAGATATTTAGACCAAATCAGTTTGAGTGAATGTTTTCCAAGATGTGATACTTGAGCAAATACATAGCAAAGTGAATCGAGGGAAGAAGCCAAACAGATAAACGAATAATTGACGTTTGAAGGAGAAAAAAATACTCGTATACTTTGTTTGCATAAACGCAGGCCTAATTGTAATAATAAAATATTTCCACTGGTAAATGCTACTAGGAAAAGCCAAAATCGTCTCTTCAAATTCCTGGGCCCAAAGTTAGCGTAGCTAACTCGTAAACTATATTGTAAACGGCACATGTTCACTTTTTGTAGTGGTTTCACTACTTATAAATCCGTGAACAGTCATGCTTATTAGGCCAAGAAAAGCTAACATTAGCAACATTATTTTTGCCATTGTAAATACAGCACCATTACCACTGTTACTACTCAAATGTTTTGTAGGTACAGCACAATTACTGTTATTACTGACACTACTAGTCTGCTACTAATACGACACAACTTCTCTGTAGGTATAAAACTATTAGATCAACTATTTTGGTAACTTCCAAATATGATTATTTTATGGTTTGTTTCAGTGAAGTTTGTACAACATGCACGGACAGTCGGACACCGTTGTTTTGAAGCATCAACTACACTTTTCTCCCACGTGTTTAGTAATACTTTCTTACCTTTCAAGCAAAAATAAGCTGCGGGTCTTTTGAGAGATTCTCTCAACATTTTCCGATGTTTACTCTGGTTCTTTGCCTACGCCGATCAGACTCGACTTTCGCCTTTTTTGTCACACTGGAATAAACTCTTCGTTTCTTTTTGTTATTTGGGGTCTGGGCTGGAGTTTCGATGGTGCTTGAAGCCGGTCTCCTCTTATTCTCCGCTAAATCAATCCTTCTGAAGTTACCACTCGCGCTGCAGCGTCAGTATAGAGGAGATACAGCTAACGCTACAGCTAACGCTACAGCTAACGCTACAGCTAACGCTACAGCTAACGCTACAGCTAACGCTACAGCTAACGCTACAGCTAACGCTACAGCTAAGCGTGAACGCGCATGACGTTATTACGCTGTTTGCTTGTTCGACCCGAGCATAAACTATTTAAATGACTTTACAGGCATGTAGAGGCAATCGCGGTGAAAAGGCCAGGGCTCATTCTACTCACCAGGGCATTGCTGGAGCATGTATGAGGAAGACATTTTAAATTTGTATACATTTATTTGTGTTTAAGTATAGTCCCTTTAAGCTAAGGTAAGAACATACCTCAGTATGGAAAAGAACGGTGGCCTGTTCATTTAAAAAAATTAGACAAAATGCAGTGACAATCAGTTTTGTAGGTCTTAGTTTTAAAATGAGGCGTTCCTCTGGCCTATAGCTGTAAGCTCCAGTCGAGAAGCTTTCAGGTAAAGCCGAACTGGTGGGGGATAAGAGTGAATATAGTGCGTGAGTGGGTCATTTATGGTGGGTTGAGAGGCCAATGGTGATGATTGTAGTTTTTGTCAGTCAAACATAGCAGGAGTGTGCAGAGTGAACAATTAACTTGTTTTTAATTTCACGCAGTCAGAGGACCTTCATGGCTCTGCATTTGCAAAGTGCCACTGCTTATATGAGGTGGATTTGACAGGCTTGAGTTGCACTTGATTTACTTTTACTCCACTTATTATGATTTCAAAGTCACAGTATAAGTTCCCTGCACGCTTATTCCTTTTCTATTATAATTCAAAACCCTTAAAACCCCAATCTAATAAACTATTCTGTTTCTCTTTCCCTCTGAGTGGCTCTGCCCAGTCACTGCAGGGAAATGTCCAATAAAGATCCCAATCTTCTGACGCAAAGCTCTCTTCTGCCGTCGCCCTCTGTTTGAGCCTGGTGTCTCTTATGATAGACTTTATTGACATGACGGGAAACAGAGCCATGACAGAGCTTTCTTTAATATCCGTCTTAATAGTTTCTGCACAATGAATACGTAACAACGGTTTCAAATATTTTCACTTTTATGATTTCAATTTCATGTTATTGTTTGTAACACATATAGGCCAACAATATATAGCCAGTGGAAAATACTTTAATGAAAGAGTGACTCAAGCAGAGCTGAGAAGCAGATTAATGAATCAATTTCCTGACATTTCAATCTGTTGGTTTCCCGTGGATTTGTTTCGTTATGAATCTTAATTTGCAAACACTTTAATTAGATTTTAATGACCCATGAACTTGTTCACATTTTTAATCAGAATCTACATCGTCATCACAGTAACATAAGAAACAGATGTGTTTTCAGACAACAAACACAAGCGTAAGTACTTCGTCATGTCACGTCAGAAAAGATGACGAGAAAAAGAGTAAAGGAGGCACTTTTTGTCTAAGTGAACCTGCTGGCCTCAGTTACAATTTTTGTTTATGATTTGTTATCTTGTATTACGTTCCTTGCTTTGAGTGTTAATGTAAATGTTATTGTTTTTAATTTTGGGGTGGGCGCTTATAAGCTATTTGCTTCGGCCCACTCCTTTTGAGCAGACTTAATGCTCAAATAAACAAATAAATAAATAAACTCGGGAGGAGCTCGGAGTAAAGCTGCTGCTCCCTCACATCGAGAGGAGCAGGTGAGGTGGCTCGAGCATCTGTTCGGGAGGTGTTCCGGGCATGTTCTATTGGGAGGAGGCCTTGTGAAAACAGCACATTTTAGTTTATTTAAGCCATAATTATGTCAAAAGGCAGTATCCAAACGAGCATCATTAAACCAGATTTGAGATGTTTTAAACCTTAAATATTTTTTTGTATCAAACGTAAAGATACATTTATTTACAATGAAAATAAAAGGGCCCCACTCCCAACAAAGTTTGTGAACCCCTGCCTCAGACCTCTCGCTTTGGTGCTTACTTGTTATACTTTCTGGCACCAAGAGCAAAGAAGAAGCTTCCGAGAAAGAAGCGAGACATCAATCAGCCGACGACATTCGAGCTTCTGCAAGATAGATATTTCCTGGACGACTGAGAGGCTTCACAAACATTTGCATATTTACTTTGTGCAGGCGAGACTCTGGGGAACTTCACACATTAGTTAGGTTCTTGGGTTAAGACTGAGCAACTAAAACAGAAAGGAAGAGTGTAAATGCATTTGTACACGCCTCCAAATCCAGGTCTGCGTACATTCCCATTTTAAAGACCCTCTACTTTGGAAAGTTAGGAATGAGTTTGGACCACAACTGAACAATCAGGAATAGTTGTATATTTGGAGTAAACTTAATCATTATGAGCATTTTGTTTAAAAAAAAAGAAAAAAAAAGAAGTGCATCAGAAGAAAAAGCCACGATGACTTGAATGTTTTATTGAACAACATTGACCATGGAAGTGGATTTCCCTTTGTAAACACACAAGGGGAAGATTACTGTACATGCAGTATTTGTATTAAATGTGTAATTTCCACAGCAGTTAGCAGAGTCGACTTCCTGTGAGTAAAGGCTATGTTTAGGACAGGAGGGAAGCGAGCTGGAGGGGTGCAATGTGGGAAGATTTCTTATTTCTTCTTTAAATGCTTTATTTGGTCATCCATTTTCTTCTTCTTTATCTAGGTTTAGTCATTGTGGAGAAAATATATTTCCAAAGCATATCCCCTGCAGCATAACCTTTTCTCACATCAACAACTTTGTTTCTAAAGTTGAAGAGGGGAGTTTTAAACCTTGTTATAAGCTTCTATCCTCATCTTCCATACTGAGTCGGTTTTTACCTGTTGTTTTGCATAGCTTAAAATCTAGACACACATATGTTTATTTATTTATACAAGAAATATTGATAATTTCATCTCAGTTTCACAAATAATATAATCCTCCAATAAAGACCTTTTTTCCCCCCCATCTTCACCTGAGGCCAGAGCAGTAATTCAACACCTTTAAACATGACGTGGAGCAACAGTACTGGACTGTCACAAAGCTCATTTATAAAAGCGTGTCATTTATGTGAGAGAATTAAAGTTTGCAGCGATCTGCAGGAATTAGCCGCTTGTGTTACTGAGGAGCACAGTCTTTGGACATGCCGTGCACAGCCACGCGGAGGCCGAGTGACGCCAGCGGAGGGGATTGAGCTAAACAAGCGTGAAGACACAGGAAGATTACATTGTGCTCATTATAAATGTCCTAGCACGCTGCTCTGTTGGCCCACTCACATAATAGCGTTATATGAAACACCGTTCAGCCCAAGACGTATAAAGTTTAAAGTTTAACTGAGATTGTACCTAGACACTCGGGTCAGCAGCGCTCTGAGGTACAGTCTAACATCCATCTTTTAGAACATAATCCTTCACAGGGGCAGCCACTGATCCTTGTCCAGTTGCTGGCAGACATATTGGCAGAAGCACACCAGTCCAGGCAGGTGACCAGCAGAGGGCGGTGTGGTGTGTGGGAAGTGTTTTTTAGCAAGACAACAGGTGTAACCAGAGGAGAAGAACAGAAGCGCTCGGTTGAACATGTCCTCGGAGCAGGCAAGCGTCGAAAATGTCTCCTCAAACTCCTGAAGGCAACCGTCCAATGAAACGTACACCAGGAAGATCTTGGAATTGGACCGACAACCCATCAGGACTTTGTCTTTTGACAGAAGAACGTTTGCTTGGCCCACAGCTTTCTGCAGCTCGGTCATAATCCGCCTGTCATCGTCCCACTTCCAGAGAATTAGCAGAGTTAAAACCCCAAGTGGAACAGCACAAGCAAGTACAGCACTAACAACGGCAAGTCCCATAGGTGGGTGGGATGGGATATAATAGTGGTCAGTAAAAATTAAAACTGTTGAATACGCTACAAATGGTATGCAAGACAGGAAGAATATGACCCCTACGAAATAGACCAGCACCCGTGTCCACAGGGGACGCAGCCACACTTGTGTTCGGGACACGTTATTGATGAAGCTTATGGCCTGCCTGTAGGTGTCCTGATCGTGGATGATGAGGCGCAGTTGGTCTGGGATGTCCATGTCGCTGAACACCCCACAGTCCCATGAGTACAGGGTCTCCTCGTTGGTCGCAGTGAGCGGCAGCAGGGCTTTACCGTTGTAGACAGAGGGGGGCTGGTACGGCACCACAGAAGACCCACGGAGATCCCTGGTGTGGGAATATTCAGGGATTATTTACTTTACTTCACCAAACAGAGTAATATAAACTTGCCTGTTGGGAGTGCAGAGAACATGGAGCAGCTTGTTGATGAAGTCGGGGTGGTTGGCCTCGATGTAGGTGAGGTGGCAGAGGTGCAGCGGCACACAGACGTCAGACTCCAGAAGAACCGGGACAATGGGCTTCTGCTCCAGGCAGTCTCTGAACAGAGACATGTTGGCCTCGAGAAGACACCAGCGGCTCCTCACAAACTCCGCACTCAGCACCAGCAGCACCTTCTGACTCTGCTGGATGCAGTCGGACATGTTCTCCAGGATAGTGCGTCCTGGGATGAAGTCTCGCTCGTGATAACACACCTTCAGCCCAGCGCACTCCAGCCTGTCCACGAGCGAATGGGTGAATCTAGAAGAAGCATCAGGAGGATTAATCCACTTCACTGAAAAAAACACTCTGTAATGCTAAATCATTTTTGTTTTTGAATATTGCTCTATGTTTTTCTTATTTAGTCTTATTTAAAATTGGTTGACACACTCCTTCAGTGTAGGTTTACAATTACGTTTCCTTTTCGCACATGGGAACAATTAACTTGTAACATTACATAAAGGACTTTTAACTGTAGGTTTCAGTGCCTGAGATCCTCTTTTTTTCTGTCTTAACTTGTAACAATATTAGCTGCACAATAGCCATAAACCTCGACGTCCAGACATCTCTACCTGTAGTCAGCGCTGCTGTAGCTCAAGAACACATGATAGTATTCATCATCTCTCAGTGTGGGCAGGATAAATGCAGAAGTGACCTGTGATTGGACATCACAGACATCAATTGAATTTGGAGATTCCATTATCTGTAAAATAATACAGAACATTTATTTATCAATTGTCACAGTATTATCAGTTGCTTTAATCTTTTGACCTGACATCTTCTCACTGCCTCAAGCAGCAAGTGCAGATTTCCATTGTACATTTAGCAAATAATCTGGATATTTAGAACTGTGCTTGTTGTTGTGTGGCCTTTCCTGTCTGTAAACATCAACCTGGCCTCGGACCACAGATGAGAATTAGCCATTGTGGCGAACTCTTTTTTTTTTTTTTTAGTTTGAGCAGTTTACATTCTTAATTTACAAAATCCCATCAAAGCAAGAAAGCCAATAAGCCTCCCCATTTTCAGTGTGATTAACATTCATGCATTTCAGAATAATGTGTGTGAGGACCAATCAAAACATACTAGACTAATATGTTTTGTATTGGTCCTCACACACATTATTCACAAATAAGAGGCTTATTACACTGGAATAATCACAAAATGTCAAAAATACTGCCAAACCAATGGATTTTAGAGAGGCATCACACTACAGTGTCTCCTCTTGGCCCTCACAATTATTCACACAAAAATAATGTAGCCTTTCCAAATACAGTCTCTTTATACTGGGGCTGTCATCTTTATACCCCATTGGGGTAAAACTACGTGTTTCTGCGTGACCATTACACTTCAGGTCTGGTCCACAGTACCGCTGCATGTCCTCAGCTCATTTTCTACTCTATTTGATTTTGCATTTGTCTATGAGGAACATTACATACAGATTATCAGCATTACACCACACTGAGCCGAAACAAGAATGCGTTCTTGTGTCACCTTTACACTTCTACTCACTCTTACAGAATGTCCTCATACCCCTCACCAAGTGTAATGGTCACGCAGAAACACGTAGTTTTGCCTCAATGCGTTGTAAAGATGACAGCCCCAGTATAAAGACACTGTATTTGGGAAAGGCTACATTATTTTTGTGTGAATAATTGTGATTAATTATAATACATCCATGGTCTGGCTTGACTTCTGACCGGCAGACGAGGCTGGCTTGACCGCGGTCAGGGCGTGCATGTGCCTGTTTACGCAAGAGAAGACATTAATGTTACCGTTTTCCAAAACACACACACATACCTGTTTCTGAAGCACATGTTATCCTATTGCCGATACAATTTTCAGCATTGGGGAATGCATGTGAACGCTCGCTCAACTGGGGAAAAGACTGGGGAACTCGGGTCAAAACAAACTTCCCGACTTCCGCACCTGACTCCGGAAATCAGCTGATCTGTTCTTTTTCCGTAATGTGAGCTTTTTAGTTAAACCCTGTTACGTTTTTGAGTTTATTGTGAGCTATCGTCATCCTCGTAGTAATAAAATTGTGAGTGACATCAATGCTAGGAAAAAGTGAATTTAAATGATTTTTTTTTTTTTTAAATAATAATATTATTTTTTAACTTTATTATAAGGCATGCCTAAAGACCCTTTAATTGTTTGTAAACATTCTGGGCTTAGCTGGAGGCGGGAAGCTCGATTCCTATCTATTTCCATTGTAGCTGTTGTCATAGTAACGATAAACAAATGTCTAACTGTTTTTGGAAATATCAGATAAACCTTATTTTATCGTCTCAAATGTCATTCCTCTTGTTCTTGCACCTTAAGCCACAACAGGACCACATTTTTCAGTTGTAGTTTTACACTTAAAATCGCTAGTTTTAGTTTAATCTTATTTCTCTTGATCACTTCCTGCCTCCAGCTGATGTCACTGATGATGTCAGCAATTAAAGGGTCTATAGACCCTTTAACAACTGAAAAACGTGGTCCTGTTTTGGCTTAAGGTGCAAGAACAAGAGGAATGACATTTGAGACGATAAAATAAGGTTAATCTGATATTTCCAAAAACAGTTAGACATTTGTTTATCGTTACTATGACAACAGCTACAATGGAAATAGATAGGAATCGAGCTTCCCGCCTCCAGCTAAGCCCGGAATGTTTACAAACAATTAAAGGGTCTATAAAGCAAACACAGGTTAGTCTTGAACTAACATTGAACTAACAATGAAGTGATTTTGAGTAAAGTGGGTTAGCTTGTGTTTTTATAATTATTATGGAGAGGAAAAGACTTGAAAGGAGCCATACTTCAAGCACAAGTACGACTATCAATACAAAGATAAAGTAATAGTTTTGTTGAGCTATAACATCCTGCAAAACACGTCCACCGAAGAGAGACTATACCTACAAGTTATAATGAGGAAAAGTACAGTATGTCGTCCTAAAGGGATCACACTTTATTTGTTCAATATTTACCAGACAAACTGTGCCTTTAAATGTGGTGAAAGTGATTTTATGAGGAAGTTCATTGTTTTTTCCCCCACTTGCTTCTTCTCTCACTTCCCTTGTTTGGAGCAGATGCTGTGAGCTCCAGTCGAAATAACTCTACACAACAGTATTTAAGAAATGTTCACTACAATTTAAGTGTTTTATAACAGCAGGAAAACAAAACGGCTGAATATTGTGCTTGTATGGCTCCTGTAACACCTGCGATGTCTTGCCCAAGGACACAGTAACAGCAACCATGGGCTTAGTGTGCAAACGCACGTCGGCAGAAGTTGAATACACGGACAGCAGCGGAGCAGTTGTAGTGGCCTATTCTCCCTCGAGGCACTTGTTCACTTATGTCGCCCGTATATAAGAGCACGGCAGAAAACTCGCAGCAACAAAGAAAATACAATTTACTGGAAGAATAACGTGTCTTCCAGCTGCCGGGGGCTTTCATTTAGCTCTGCTCTTCTTCTAAAATGTCGGGGGGAAAAGAAGCATGGTACATCGTTATCCCCTCTGCTCAAAATGTGCCTTTAATGTGAATGGGAGAAACCAGGGCTATTTTGATAAATGAGATTCTCCTGTTTTTTTAAATCTGAGGCTGATATTAGAAGGCCCTCAGGTCGTGGCACAGACAGAAGCCGCGCTGTTACATTTGATCCAACATGGCGGCACACCTCCTCCCCCGCCGTCAGCGCGGAGCATCACAGGTGAGGAAGTAAAGCCGCCTTTTTCCATTTTCACCAAAGAACGGAGGTAAGGAAGTTGTCCAAAGCCATTCCCAACTTGCTGAACACATTAATAACATGTCATGATTCTTCACGAGGATGAGTTCATGAATATCTTACACAGTTACACAGGCACAGTAGATAGATAGATAGATTCTTTAGACAGCTTTACTTTATTTTCAACACTATTTACATTGTGCGATTCTCATTGAAGGCATTGAACTATTAATGAACACATGGGACTACTGTATGTAGGAAACAAAAGAGGGTGAAATAACTCAAAATATGTTTTATATTTCAAATTCTTCCAAATTGCCACCCTTTATTCTTGGCATTTTCTCAATGAGCTTCATAAGGTTGTCTCTGAAATGTGTCTGTGAAGTGAAAACCATTTCTGTGACTATATAATGAAGCAAAAGGCAGCTAATTTGAAGAACTGATGTCAACTTTGTTTTTGTTTAAAGGGGGGGGTATTATGTAAAATCGACTTTTTCAAGCTTTATATCATGTTATTATGTCATTCCCTCATTAAACACATGCCTGGAGTGTTGCCTTGGCTCATTCACATATTTTTGAGTAATCAGTAAAAACTTAGACGGCAGCCATTTTAGGTGTAGCTATGCCTCAGTCCTCCTAGGAACGCCCCCACCTCCTGGAGACGCCTCTGGACCTTTCGTCACCAGCCAAGCCACCAACCACTGCTCCTCAGCTCAGCAGAGCCCCCTCCCCGCACAGTAGTGTTGTTTAGATGCCACAGCAGTGTGCTGAAGGGGGCGTGTCGGAAAGCTTCTTAAAGAGACAGAGGCCTATTTCAAGACGTTCAGTACAGCCATTTTGAGAGAGCAATTTTATTCAAGGCAGTTATTTTAATTGACTGCATATACAGACCAACAGAAGGTTACGTCATCATTGTAGTATGCTATAGACTGGTGCTATGTGATTGAAAAAGCATAATACCCCCTCTTTAATACATAATTCCATATGTGTGCTAGAATGCATTTGGTGAGAATGTGCGTACAATGTAAACAGTATATAATATTACAAGAAAAAACAAAAAAGTGTTTCCAAACTTACTGTCACCGACTGTTCCCCCCTCTCATGCATTGCCGTCCCAAATCAAAAACCACCACTGACAGAGATTGAGCTGCTCTTGCACCTCAGCTTTCTGTTTAAAAACAAGTTCCTTTGACCATTTCTCTCTGTAGCTTTTCACTTCAAACTGTGATGAGACTTTTACAGTGATTGTCTTCTATTGGAATTGCATTTGTTTTATGCCTGGTCTAACATTCTTTAATTATAAATATTCATTGCTGTGCTTCATTTCTTGATGTTGTATGCTGCACTTTGGTCAACGGTGCTATATTTAAAGGAATAGGTCACCGTTTTTCCATACTGAGATATGTTCTTACCTGAGCTTAGATGAGTTGATGCGTACCTGTCTGGTCTTTACGCGTGCGCTCAGTCACGTAAAAACACCAAAGATGTTGTTAGCATTTAGCCTCTCCTCCTCTCCTCTATATAATACCTTAGGATTACTTTGACTATACTGCGCAGACGGTCAAAGTGCTCCTAAGGTATTAATACGCCTTACAATATAGTACCACTTTTAATCGATATGTTTACTTTTGTGTAACAAGACTTGGATCGTGTAACTACTGACGTAACCGTATTTAAATAGGGAAAACGTGGAAGAGCTGGGTCGCTTCTAACTTCTAACACAATTTTATTTAAAAAAAAGTACCCAACTTTCTTAGTTTGACCATTTTTGTGATGTTTATAGTTTCACTTGGCATGGTAGCGCAGCGGTTAGTGCTCTCGCTTCACAGCTAGAAGGTCCAGGGTTCAATTCCCACCTGGATGGGGCATGTTCTCTCCGTGTCTGTGTAGGTTTCCTCCGGGTACTCTGGTTTCCCCTACCACCAAAAACATGTACAATAGGCCAGTATGAGTGAAAGTATGGTGGTGGTCAGAGGGACCGTTGGCGCAGATGTGTGCAGTCGCGACAGCGCTTCTGTCAGTCTCCCCCTGTGGAAACTGAAGCTTTCCACCACCGAGTATGGAGTGAATGTACAATTGTCTCATGTAAAGCGCTTTGTGACTATGTCTGTGAAAGGCGCTATATAAAATAAAATCTAAAGATCATATGTATATGAAGGAAAGGGATTATGGTCTTCAATCATGGCTGCAAAAACGTACAAACATTCAATAGCATCAGGGGCAAGTCTAGACATTGTAGGTGTTGTGAGGTTTTCCAGTGGGCCGCAATTAAATGGGGCAAAAAATTAGTCACTTCCTTTAATCCTGTCCCTGGACCAACAGCATCGAAACCGAAACTGGTATTGTTTAACAGTACCCAGCCCTAAACATAAAAACACAAATGCAAAAATAGAAACAAAGATCATACCAGGTAGCATAATGAAGCGCTACACCCTTCGACCACATTTTTTATTTGTTTGTTTATTTGGCCGGGACATACATGGGACTCATGCATGAAAACAGGCCACGCCGGATTGTAGCCACACTTGCACTCTCAAACATCCTGGCCTATTTTGCATGTTTTTAGTGGTAGGGGAAGAACATGCAAACTCTACACAGCCACGTTGCCGGCTTGACGCTCCTGACACGACAACAACTAGACAACTTCAAACAAGCCGCTAGCCAAGCTCTTTTTTATGGCATCCTATTGACTAAATACAGGGACACTTTACTCCACCTCACTATATATAATACTTTTTCTTTTATACATTCAGCCTTAATTAATTAGTTTAGTTTAGTTTAGTTTATTAGTTTATTTGAGCAGTTAAAAATTCTGCTCAAAAGGAGTGGGCTGAAGCAAAAGCTTATAAGCGCCCACCCCCGACATCATTGAAATAAAAACAATTGATCAAATCACACTAGCACAGGGAGCATGACACAAGGCACAAGACACAAGAGCCGGAACACAGCATGCACACACACACAACGTACCCCTCCGTGACCCAACTTTGCCTGTTATATTTACAATATCAATCCTACATTAAGCAACATCATACTGAACCACCGGCAAAAGAGAACCTACAACCCTCCAGAGCGGTCGTTTCAACACGGACCACACCCACAAAGCACCTCTAGAAATGTCCGTATAAATATAAATTAACAGAATTTAACGGAAGGAAAGGAAACACAACTAAGGAAACACAAATACAACTGTCTCATTTCATGTACGCGATGACTAATACAAAGCAAGTGAAAAAGGCGATCATTAAGTTATTTATACACATATATGCATACACACATCCTTTTTTTTTTTCTTCTCTTTCTTTACAGATGGTTACAGAAGGTTACAGATAGTTACCACTGCCAAACACAGTAAACAATTTCAAAAGGCACTAGTTCTGTGTTCAAAAGGCACCTTAATATACGTATTATATTATCCGTGATCTTGCAACTTCCCAGCTGTCATTTCCTTCATTCAGTTTTTTGTTGTTGTTGTTGTTGTTGTGTGTGTTCAATGGATTATGTAATATGTAAGCCCTATATACTGTAGTGCGTTAAAAAGCCAGGGTGTAGAGCGGGTCCATTGAAGAGGGCAGTAACTCCCCATCAACAAACCCCCACCCAGCTGCCCTAACTGGCTGTATTTGTAGATGATGTTCCTATGCTTAGTGTTGCGTTAAAAGACGAGGTTTATGAGCCCGCTGGGAGGGTGCCTCTCAGCAGATCCATAACTCGCTTATCCTAATTCTCAATTTGTAATTTAGAGCAATAGAATGACAACCGTTCAGAGCAACAACACTCTTAGTTAATAGAATGCAATTGCAAATTGCAAATTGATCCTACAACTCCCCCTTGTGGCAACGTGTTTCTTCTTCTCTGTACTTTTCAAAGGTCTTTTGTTTGTATTTATATTTGAACAGGTTGATGTTTGGACATCGTTTCATCTCCATCTCCATTTTGTTCCACAATTGTACCCCATTAACTGTCGGACTAAAGCTTTTCAAAGTTGAGCTATGTTTCTGAATCCTAAAGTTCAATTCATCACGTAATTCGTAACGACCAGTACGTTCTTGGAACCTTCTTTGTATTTGGCCCGGTAACAGTTTGTACCTTGCTTTGTATATACTTTTGGCATTAGTGTAATATTTAAGTAAGTTGCAAATTATATTACAATGTCTACAATTATGAGCAACTTCCACAAGTGAACAAAACATTTCTATTCTATTCATTGCTTCATATTGAAATAAGCCATAAACTGCATTTGAAACCACAGGAGCCGTGGAGCTTTTCTGGAGTGAGACGGCAGGAATTCACGAACAGCGCTAGGAAGTCAGGGCCCGTAGATTAGGTTCATCTGAAGTCAACGTGGCAGCTCCCGAAAAACAAGCCGAAGCCCAGACACAGATTTATTTAAAGAGAAATCTGGACGTCCACCGTCTGAAAAAGAGAGAGAAATGTGTTTGTCATTTAAAGCAGCGTCAAACTTTCCTGGAGCTTAGAAGGAAAGTTTCAAGTTAATTCAGGCACATGTTTCAATCAAAAGGACAATAAGCGAATCTATAATCACTAAAACTGCTCTCGGGTTCAATCAATACCTCTGGATTAAGAAGATATATTACACTTTAAACTGTGGTGAACTTTCCAGGGGTTAAAGCTCAAGTACTGTATGTTGCATAGAGAGAACAGGTACATAATGACAGACTTGTACTTACTTTAGTTTTGCAAGGACATCCTCTTAAGTATTTGAATGCAAACCCTTTCTGAATTCGGGGATATTTCCATTTGTAAACCAGACAAACACAGAAGGTAAGGCTGAACTCTGTATCAAGCTTTATACAAAGGTGTGATGAACATTATCTGCAAGTTAATGTCAACAAACCAAGAAATTATAAGAGATCCAAAGCTAATAGGCGACTCAAGTATCAATATGCAGTCAAGATAATTCCACATAAGCCATAACATGTAAACATTCACAGCAACTATAGAATCTGTGCGAATCGTGAGGCCGTCCTTCTGTGGACCCACCACCTGCAGGAGGAGCCATAGGGCCTGGTGCAATGTGATTTGGGCAGCTCCAACGGCTGCCCCCACGACCCGGCAACGGAAAAGTGGAAGAAAATGGATGGATGGATGGATGGATGGATGGATGGATGGATGGATGGATGGATGGATGGATGGACGGACCTCCCGGGGGAAGCCACCAGGAGACATCTGAAACAGATGTGACTTTTCCATGACATCAAATGTTTTCCAAAGGTAGTCATCTGGACTGTTTTCATTTGGTTGTTTCACGTCATCTGGGAGGCTTCTTCAAGTTGCAAACCACACTGCAAAAACGAACATCCAGATGAGTTAAAATTACTGAAACATAATATTTGACATTAATTTGAGTCATTCTGACTTTTGACATGAGTTGGAAAAAAAGTTGTTCCACTGAACAGTTTTTTCTCGACTGAAATCAAGCGCAAACGTACTTGAGTCAAGAACATTTGACCAATTATTTTGTAACCGGGTCGCTAAAAGCGCGTTTGGGAAATCCCTCTAATATCCCACACTAGCGCGCCTGTGAACGTCCCATACCGCGTTGCTAGTTCCGCTTGCTTAGTTAAAGGTGTGCGGGCTGCAGTGCTGTTGACTGTGAGCTACTGCCCTCGCCATTGTTGGCGTTTGTACTGTAAGTACTTTTGATAGTTTTAGCACAAGTAATGAATATTTTTCCGGTGTAAGCATTGTCTAAATAATTTATGCTAAAGGTGTTCCAAGGGTGTTGATCGCCTGTTCCCCTTGGAAGGAGGAGATCTCGAGCCCCGTTTGTGGCAAAATGTTGAGACTCCACGGTAAACGCATTGTTATTGATGCTGTGCAAGTACTTAATGGGTAGCAGTCAATGTCTGAACTGTTTTGTTTATTTTGTTAACAGTTGACCACTGCTAGGTGTTATGCTCTTAATTGTTTTGCTCTCTTGCCTATTCATGTGCAACATTTGGCTTGTTTTGGAAGCACTTTAGGCTTGTCTTGGTGTATCAGAATCATCACATTACCTTAAACCAAATCTAGGCCGATGTTCTAAAGGAAACCAATGGCGCATTGATATGATACTACTGTAGTAGCCTACTTTTGCCTTAGTGAGGGGGATCAGCTTATGGGTTCATTTATTTTGTCTAACTCTGTAAACTCTGGACCGTGCCGATCCGCTTTTAAATAATTGCTAGATATAAATGTGTTATCTTTTTATACTATTCCTGTCTATGCCTTGTTCATCCAGACTAACCTGTTGCTAAAAGTAAAGGGGAGCCTTAGCATCTCGGTTACAATTTCAAGATAACTTTTTGCAATGCAGAAACCAATCGACCTGAGGAAGCCTCTGGGATGAGAGACAAATTCTTAAAATTCATAACAGCCCAGTCCAAATGACTATCCCAGGAAAATGGTTCCAGTTATCAACAGTAAGATTAAGTGCAGGACTAGTATCAGTCTGTTGGATATGCCGTTGTTAGATCAAAACAGCTGGATGGGGGAATTGTGTAAGGATTCCAGTTTTAAACTTTTCTGAAAATATATTTGATTTACGGATTCTGAGGAAAAAAGTGGCGAGGAGAGAAACATCATTAAAGTCCTTGATTTGAACCAGGGAATTTGGTGAATTGACGACAAGCCGGAGCAGCAGCAGCAGCCGGGAGACAGTGACAGCTCAATACTTCAGTCTGAACTAGTCAATTACGATTCATTGATGAAAGCGGCGCTGCTCTCCTCCATCTCTCTCCTTTTCTCTAATCTGTGTTCCTTTTAACTCTAACGGGCTTAAAACCTTGTGCACATTATAGAAATGTACATAAAGATTACAAAAGACCTGGAAAATAGGTCAGTGCTGTATGGACTTAAAGGGGCTGTGTGGAGTTTGTGAGTTTTGTACTCGCAATTGCCCCCTCAGGCCAAACGCGTAACTGCAGCCTCAATGATAAGCTCGTGCATGAGGCGCTCAGGCTTTACGAGCACCAGAAATAACAGTCCCGTCCTGGTCCATTTACAGATTTGCAGGCATGACTTCAACTGAGGTAAGAAACGTTACTGTTTTGTAAGATATTTAGACCAAATCAGTTTGAGTGAATGTTTTCCAAGATAAAATACTTGAGCAAATGCAGCAAAGTGAGTCGAGTGAAGAAGCCAAGTAATACATATAAACGAATAATTGACGTTTGAAGGAGGAAAAAAAAATACTCGTATACTTTGTTTGCATAAACGCAGGCCTAATTGAAATAATAAAATAATTCCACCGGTAGAAATGCTACTGGGAAAAGCCAAAATCGTCTCTTCAATTTCCTGGGCCCAAAGTTAGTGTAGCTAACTCGTAAACTATATTGTAAACGGCACATGTTCACTTTTTGTAGTCGTTTCACTGCTTATAAATCCGTGAACAGTCACGCTTATTTTGCGGCCAAGAAAAGCTAACATTAGCAGCATTATTTTTGCCATTGTAAATACAGCACCATTACCACTGTTACTACTCAAATGTTTTGTAGGTACAGCACAATTACTGTTATTACTGACACTACTAGTCTGCTACTAACACAACTTCTCTGTAGGTATAAAACTATTAGATCAACTATTTTGGTAACTTCCAAATATGATTATTTTATGGCTTGTTTCAGTGAAGTTTGTACAACATGCACGGACAGTCGGACACCGTTGTTTTGAAAGCATCAACAACACTTTTCCCCCACGTATTTAGTCATAATTTCTTACCTTTCAAGCAAAAATAAGCTGCGGGTCTTTTGAGAGATTCTCAACATTTTCCGATGTTTACTCTGGTTCTTTGCCTACGCCGATCAGACTCCACTTTCGCCTTTCGCCTTTTTTTTGTCACACTCGAATAAACTCTTCGTTTCTTTTCGTTATTTGGGGTCTGGGCCAATATGTCTATGGTCTGGGCTGGAGTTTCGATGGTGCTTGAAGCCGGTCTCCTCTTATTCTCCGCTAAATCCATCCCTCCGAAGTTACCACTCGCGCTGCAGCGTCAGTATAGAGGAGATACAGCTAACGCTACAGCTGAGCGTGAACGCGCATTACGCATTACGCTGTTTGCTTGTTCGACCCGAGCATAAACTATTTAAGTGACTTTAGAGGCATATAGAGGCAATTGCGGTGAAAAGGCCAGGGCTCATTCTACTCACCAGGGCATTGCTGGAGCATGTATGAGAAAGAAATTTTAAATTTGTATACATTTATTTGTGGTTAAACTTATGTATAGTCCCTTTAACATAATGTGATATTTCCATTAAGAGCCTGACTACTAGATCGAATTAGGAGTATATTATTGTGATTCCAGGTTATAGGTGCAGAATATACTGTAGTTGATTTGTGACGTTTCATTTGATTTTCTTTTACCATTTGGCCTTGTGCTTATTATCATACACCATAGTAAGAGTAGTAACTTTATCATCATAGCTACATGAAATATATTTGAGACAGATGCATATAATAGAAAAGAAACTCACACGACTGACAAACAATAAGACAGAATAAATTATGAGTAATAACATCAAAATAATAAAAATAAAACCTTAAACTTAATAACACAGGGCTACATCCTTAACATAAAAGTAAATGTATGCTTCTAGACTGGATCTAGACGGGCGTGTTCAAGATGTTAAGCTGAAGATAACCAGATAATTTCAAGATGAACTTATTTCTATACGCTTCTTATTTCAAAATGGCATTTGTGAATTGAGGTAATAACAACATAAAATACAACACTTAACCATTAGATTTTTTTAAAGTAAGTATGTTTTTTATATTACAAGTTACACACTGAGTTACATTCAGGAGCAGCCCACAACACCTCCACGGCCTCAACATACAATGACAACCAACTTTGCCAAAACTCGCTTCACTGGAAGTGCATTCTAACAGTGATATCAACACCGCTGACACAAACTCATAATAGTGACTGAAAAAATGTGCTTCTCTCTCCTCCTCCATTGTTGTTTCTGTTTGTGTCATTGGTGCTTGGTGAGTTGTCCTCATGCTGAAAACGTGACTTGTCGCATGCACAAGGAACACACAGGAACAAAAATAGTACCTTAGTGACAGTGAAGAAGAAGAGCTTTATTTATGTATACAGCGGTGGTGGTAAGCTACTTCTATAGCTTCAGCTTCCTCTGGGGGAGACTGACAGAAGCACTGTCACGACTGCACACATCTGCGCCAACGGTCCCTCTGACCACCATCATGCATTCAGAGTCAATAATAAACACGGTGAGGCTGCGTTTCAGTTTCATGCAGCTAAAATCCTCTTCATGAGGATGTGAGACTGGCCTCGACTCTGACAATGTTCAAATTCAGGCTGAAAACAGTTTTTACCTGTGCATATGACAACGGAAAGTATAATCTGCACTCTTGCCTTTTACTGTAATTGATCAATTTTATGTTGTTTTATTGATTTTAACTGCTTTCTTATAATTTTATGCAACTGTGAAGCACTTTGAATTGCCTTGAGGTGGAAACTTGGATCTCCTCCTTTCAAGGAGGGAACACTATTGGATCCACCATTTAAAGACTTGACTCCTCATGGACTAAATATTGACTTTGACCTCAAATGCTTCTTAAATGGCCAGGCCTTTCTTCACTGGGTGTGGCCTCCTGATTGATTGGTACCACCCACACTTTGGAGAAGATCTAAGTCACCTGGGCTGGTCCACTCCACATACACTTTGGTTCAAAGAAGAAAAAAGAAAGATCTGATGAAGGCTAATGCCGAAACGTAATCATTAAAATTTGGACATCGGCTTATGAGTGTGCGATGTTGTTTTTTGATTCATGAAGATTTCCCCTACATCTGCACCTCGGAGACTACTTCTGGTGTGCGTTGCTTTTCTTTACTCATATGAATTGTGCTCTACCAATAAACCTGCCTTGTCATTCACACACACGGGGAGCACATGCAAACTCCACACAGAAAGGAAATCAAACCCGGGACCTTCTTGCTGTGAAGCAAGAGTGCTAACCACTGCGCTGCCGTGCCACCAAGTGACAGTGCTAGTAACAAGTTAATTTAAAATCACTACTTTTTTAGTAATGAGAAATCTAACTCGTTACTATTTCCAAACCAGTATTCAGATTAGGGTTACTTATCTGGCAACTGGTTTGGAAATAGTGACGTGTTTGATTTCTCTGAATAGGATAACACATTAGTAACTCGTTAGTAGCATCACGGCCAAAGAATGAGATCAGCTGACTACATGAACATCCGAATGATGGATTTCTTCTTCCCTGATTACACGGGCATATTCCAAGATGACAATGCCAGGATTCATCGGGCTCACATTGTGAAAGAGTGGTTCAGGGAGCACGAGACATCAGTTTCACACGTGGATCGGCTGCCACAGAGTCCAGATCTTGACCCCATTGAGAATCTTTGGGATGTGCTGGAGAAGGCTTTACGCAGTGGTCACACTCTCCCATCATCAATACAAGATCTTTATGAAAACTTGATCTTTTGACATTGCAGAAGCTTATACACTTCACATACATAACAAAATATTAGAGCTTGTGACCTTTTTTGTGGTGACTTTTTTGGGGCCGGGCAGTGTATCATCAAACAGACTTAAAATGTTGTGATGCCTGGAATTACTACAAGCATCAGTCACTGTATGGGTGCATGGGCCACTAGTTGTGCTTGGGCAACACACATCTTTTATCTATTATGTGACTTTCTTAAAATAAGACAAAATATAAATCTAAAACGGGGTTGAGGTTCAAGCGTCTTAAGATGAACTGAAGTGTTGACATTAACTTCATAAAACCACAACTATCAGTGCGAGGGAACAATGCTTGAAGCTGTACACAACATTTTTCAGTAGACAGTTTGAAAAATCATCTTTAATCCCATTCAACCATCAAAACTAATGTAACCATGACCTAATGGTAATGGAAAATTTACAACTGTGTTCTCTGTTCCTCTTTCAATATGAGCTGCAGCGTCTTTTATCATGCAGTGTTTACTTCGAAAAATACTCGTAAGTATTTGCATTATGATATACTAATTAAATGTTACTACTCTAAACCAAGTAAAACTCTCTTGCCTTTATTAAAGGGACTATACATAAGTTTAACCACAAATAAATGTATACAAATTTAAAATGTCTTTCTCATACATGCTCCAGCAATGCCCTGGTGAGTAGAATGAGCCCTGGCCTTTTCACCGCAATTGCCTCTATATGCCTGTAAAGTCACTTGAATAGTTTATGCTCGGGTCGAACAAGCAAACAGTGTAATAACGTCATGTGCGTTCACGCTCAGCTGGAGCGTTAGCTGTAGCGTTAGCTGTAGCGTTAGCTGTAGCGTTAGCTGTATCTCCTCTATACTGACGCTGCAGCGCGAGTGGTAACTTCAGAAGGATGGATTTAGCGGAGAATAAGAGGAGACCGGCTTCAAGCACCATCGAAACTCCAGCCCAGACCCCAAATAACAAAAAGAAACGAAGAGTTTATTCCAGTGTGACAAATAAGGCGAAAGTCGAGTCTGATCAGCGTAGGCAAAGAACCAGAGTAAACATCGGAAAATGTTGACAGAATCTCTCTAAAGACCCGCAGCTTATTTTTGCTTGAAAGGTAAGAAATTATGACTAAATACGTGGGAGAAAAGTGTAGTTGATGCTTCAAAACAACGGTGTCCGACTGTCCGTGCATGTTGTACAAACTTCACTGAAACAAGCCATAAAATAATCATATTTGGAAGTTACCAAATAGTTGATCTAATAGTTTTATACCTACAGAGAAGTTGTGTAGTATTAGTAGCAGGCTAGTAGTGTCAGTAATAACAGTAATTGTGCTGTACCTACAAAACATTTGAGTAGTAACAGTGGTAATGGTGCTGTATTTACAATGGCAAAAATAATGTTGCTAATGTTAGCTTTTCTTGGCCGCAAAATAAGCCTGACTGTTCACGGATTTATAAGTAGTGAAACGACTACAAAAAGTGAACATGTGCCGTTTACAATATAGTTTACGAGTTAGCTACACTAACTTTGGGCCCAGGGAATTGAAGAGACGATTTTGGCTTTTCCTAGTAGCATTTCTACCGGTGGAAATATTTTATTATTTCAATTAGGCCTACGTTTATGCAAACAAAGTATACAAGGTTTTTGTTTTTTTCCTTCTTCAAACGTCAATTATTCATTTATCTGTATTATTTGGCTTCTTTCCTCGATTCACTTTGCTGTATTTGCTCAAGTATCACATCTTGGAAAACATTCACTCAAACTGATTTGGTCTAAATATCTTACAAAACAGTAACGTTTCTTACCTCAGTTGAAGTCACGCCTGCAAATCTGTAAATTGACCAGGACGGGACTGTTATTTCTGGTGCTCGTAAAGCCTGAGCGCCTCATGCACGAGCTTATCATCGAGGCTGCAGTTACGCGTTGGCCTGAGGGGGCAATTGCGAGCACAAAACTGCTAAACTCCACACAGCCCCTTTAAGTAAAATCTAAATGGGAATTGTAAATAAATCTTACATTACAAAATCAGTTTTTTTACACTTGGTTATGTGAAATTATGAAGCAAGGTGCGATTTTTTTTTGATATTTCTATGTGTGTGTCGTAGAAATACTGAGTAACTTTTATGTGTGCTGATACAATAATGGTTTATCTGTTGTATCAGTATATTTATTCTTATTACAAAAATAATTATTAAGCACTAAATTGAGTAATGACTACTACATCTGTTAAATTTTAATTAATTAATATGAAAAATCAATACAAAAATGCCAATATTTACCAACAACGTTTTGTTTATGCACAAAAAATGTTCCAAGTTCAAGTCCAAGTTTTACACTTTAAAAAACAATGCATCAACAATTATTATCCTTATATATATACTATAGACCCTTTAACTGCTGACATCATCAGTGACATCAGCTGGAGGCAGGAAGTGATCAAGAGAAATAAGATTAAACTAAAACTAGAACTAAACTAAAACAAACTGAAAAATGTGGTCCTGTTGTAGTTTAAGGTGCAAGAACAAGAGGAATGACATTTGAGACGATAAAATAAGGTATATCTGATATTTCCAACAACAGTTAGACATTTGTTACTATGACAACAGCTACAATGGAAATAGATAGGAATCGAGCTTCGAGCTTCCCACCTTCACTTAATTTTGATTAATACATTTTGAATACATACATACATATATACATTCACTTAAGCGCCCTGCGCTTAAGTGAATGTATGTATGTATGTATTCAAAATGTAATTCAAATGGGAAAATAGCAAATGGGGCCGATATAGGCGAACAAATTATTGGCCTATTTATTTCATTTAATTAAGCCCATTAAAACACTTAGTTTTAGCCTAAGTTGAATTGAATATTTCCAGTGATTGTGCAATTATTAAATGACACTGGCGTGTTCTTGTTGGATTCCTTCGTCTGAGGCTCGCAGGGACGGGTGGACTCATTTGGGGCCGGACCCGTTGAGAGAATGGAGCTCCATTTTTGTCGGTCTTCAAGGGATGGGGCCCAGTAAGACCGCAGGCTGGTTTCACAGCGATGGCCCATAACAGACGTGATCTGACACGCCTCTAACCCTGCAGCCGACAGTCTGCAAACCGCTGTGCTTCTGATGCTGGGGTTGGTGTAAATGTGTGAGAGGGGAGCAGTGACTCGGACCTAAAATGAGATAAGTGTATCCAGACTAATTAGCCAAACAGTGACGAATATGTTAAGAGATATGCAAGACAAATATTTCTCACCTCTTCACAAATCCTTTTCAGCATGTTGCCCAAATAATTCACTCCCATTGGTTCTTTGGTGTACCATATTGCTTGTGCGTGTTGGCTGCGCTTCGGGTGCAGGTAAAAAGCTGTTGTGTCATCTGGGCATTTGGACAAGTACTTTTTGAAACTTGCCACCGGACACAATGGATCGCTTGGCATTGCAAACATGAAACCACGGAGGTTTTCCTTCTGAATTTCGTTGGAGTCAGAGTGGTTTTTAGTGTGAGGATTATGTGCCAGTGACAAGTACTCTGTGCCGTTCTCGGACTTTCTGTACCGTTTTATGACAGCCTTAAGCACCGCGTTGCTTGATTTAAAAGAAGTGTCTGTGATGATATTAAGATGTGAGAAAAAGCGGTTAAAGGGGGGTATTATGTAAAATTGACTTTTTCAAGCTTTATATCATGTTATTATGTCATTCCCTCATTAAACACATGCCTGGAGTGTTGCCTTGGCTCATTCACATATTTTTGAGTAATCAGTAAAAACTTAGACGGCAGCCATTTAGGTGTAGCTATGCCTCAGTCCTCCTAGGAACGCCCCCACCTCCTGGAGACGCCTCTGGACCTTTCGTCACCAGCCAAGCCACCAACCACTGCTCCTCAGCTCAGCAGAGCCCCCTCCCCACACAGTGTTGTTGTTTAGATGCCACAGCAGTGTGCTGAAGGGGGCGTGTCGGAAAGCTTCTTAAAGAGACAGAGGCCTATTTCAAGACGTTCAGTACAGCCATTTTGAGAGAGCAATTTTATTCAAGGCAGTTATTTTAATTTACTGCATATACAGACCAACAGATGTTTACGTCATCATTGTAGTATGCTATAGACTGGTGCTATGTGATTGAAAAAAGCATAATATAATTATAATTATAATTACCCTACCCCAGCTTCGGTAAAGAACGCTGGCCACCTTTCTTTTCAGTTACCACCTCCAGTCTTCGATAGGAGAATGTCTTACTCTTCCCTTTTCTGAAAGACACACGTTTCAGACCATTTGAAAATGACTAAAGACATCATCTTGTTGTGATTGTGTGACCAAACCGTTAAAACAGTATAGTTAGCAAGTAATAACATTCTGTGCAAGAGATGAGTTGATTTCACATAGTTTTATAATTATGGGAAGAGCGTGACAGCCACACTGAAAAGCATGAATAGGTAGCGTTCATGTGACATCACAACACTCTAAATAAAAGAGCCAATAGTTTAAAATTGAGGTGGAGGTCAGGTACGCATTCTGTGTGGGGTAACTATGGTAACTGTCAAAGTGCAGATTGTTCGACTTGGTTTTGAGTAATGTCTCTGTAATTCCTGGGCCAATCCACATGAAAGAAAAACTGAACTAAGGTCTAATTATTTTCTCATAAAGGAGTCCAAAAGTGTAGACAATTATCAAAAACATGTGTGTGATGTGGCCAGCGATTAGAATAATATGTCAGGTTTGTGAATCCAATCATTACCAAGCACAACATTTGTGAATTTTCTTTTTTGAAATTCCCTTCAAAAACTGCCTGTTGGCCCCTGCCCTCCGACTGAAATTAGAATGTAGAATGTGAATGCTACTTATTGTCACAAACCTACCAAGCACTGATGGAATTTTGATACAGAAAGAGATTTCAAATTAGACATACCGGCTGGTGGCTTTACACTCGCTGCTGTTTGTCTTTTGTGACATATGGCTCCCACTGTAAGACAAAATTACAAAAAGAAAAATAATTTAACCAATATATTAAGCTGGCAAACAATAAATAATGTTTATAGTTAAATGTTTACGTGATTGAAAGGAAGTATCTGAGTGATGTCAGTCTCAGGACTTTTCTGCTCTCCCATTTCCTGAAAGACAAGTTTTAGTTTACCGTAAATCCTCTAATACTGGCCTGTATTCCATTACCGGCCGGGTCTCTAAGAGTGGCCGGGTTCGTAGCTGGCGGAGGCAAATAAAAGCCGGTCTCTAAAACAGGCCGGGGCTATTATTAGAAACTATAGCGGTAGAAATATTTCCCATGTTCTATTTCATATGTTGCTTCAGCCCTTTAGGCTTTCGCTGATGCATAATCTCTTGGAAGCTCTGCTTCCCGCCTGAAGGGCTTCGCAACATATTCATAGAACCGTAGTTACATTAGGTAACTGGGGTTCGGAATTTGTCTCATACTAGTGTAAACGATAACTCACGTGCAGGAAATAAACGAACGGGAACCCAGGCCGAGAGAGAGAGAGGGAACTCTGCGGAGTGGAGCTGATCCAAGCGTAACTTTGAGACAGATTTAGCCACAACAAATGTTGTGTGACCCTCCAGGGTTTTAATAAAGTCACCATCACGTCCTCAAAGCACATCCAGCGGCTCCGTGTGCAGGTAAGTCCCACGCCTCAAAATAACTCCTCCAATCGGCGCAAACGTCTTGTCTTCTCTCGGGTCTGTTTTATGATCGATCACAAACACAAACGCTCCGTCTAAACTCGCCTTTACACAAGATAACAACAAATAATCTGGTCCGCGGTAAAAAAAAAAAGAAAAAAAAGAAAGAGAAACCTGGCGTGATGTCAATGTTCCGCTAACAGCAGCGAAACGCTTCCTGTTGTTCCTACAAAATAAAAAGCGTCACTGTTCCAGCCGCTGGGAGAGTGTTAGCAATGTTAATTAATAAATGAACCTAATATTTTAGGTTCAATTTGGACACAAATCTCGCTTTTCTTCATTCTACTGGTCGTCTGTTTTGCTCAAATAGAAATAAAGGCCTGTCTCTAATTTTGGCCTGGTTCTAATAAAGGTCTGGTCCTCGATGTTCTTGAGTAAATAAAGGCCCCGGCCTATATTAGAGGATTTACGGTAATTTCAAAATGACTATGACATCATGTTGTTGTGATTGTATGAAATATGTGATAAAAAGTTTATGTAATAGGGGTTTTAGAAGTTATTAGTGGTGATGATGAACAGAGAAAGGTTTCACTGCTTCAAAAAGGCCAACTCAGAGTTTATAAAAAAGTAAAATAAGACAAGACGTGCCATTAATAATTGTTAAGCATAAGAAATAATCTTAAGCATCAGACACATTTACAGAAGTGGTTATTTTGTTTTGCATAGTTAACGAGAAAGTGAGAAAGTGAGACTTTGGTAATGAAAAGCATGATAACCAAGTGTTTTACTGATACAGAACGAGCTACAAATCAAACATACCGGGGCACGAGGGGCTTAACGGGAGCGCGCGGTCCTCTGCTCACACCCCAGAGAGAAGTTTTAGAAACGAGAATAAGCTCTTTGCAGACGAAAGAACAGGCATTCCCTTTTTCACTTTTTTCAAGAAGCATCAGGGTAAAGCCAAACTGAAGAAAATGTGCCCGATTCAGGTGGGGGTTAAGAGATTTTAAGAATCTCTTTTTCAGGGGATCCTATTGTACATATTTTTAGTTGTTGCACCCATGCACTGGTAAAAAAATATAGCTATATCAGGATATATCAGGATTTTTGACACAGGGCCTTAGTTATCCAGAGTGTTGTTGATTTCTAGAGATTTTTTTTAAATCATGCAGTTCTTATATTTGAAGAGTCTAGTGGCGCTAGGCTAGTGCTAGGCTAAAGCATTTCTATGGTAACAGCTAGCCTGCATTAAAAACAGTCTGACCCACTCCACAGTGCACCTGAGGTAAATCACTTATAACACCAGACTAACCATATAAATGTCTGTGTCGTTACAATAATTTTTTTAATATAACTGACCTTGCATCACATCGCATTTTGAGGAACTATTTTTTAGCAGATCACTCCGCCGCTGCGTTAGCTTACAGCCACGAAGCTGATGCTGCTCAAATATAAGTTATTTTAAATGCAAAATGGTTTAAATGACTCTATCGACACAGACATTTATATCGTCTGGCGTTATAAGTGATTTACCTCAGGTGCACGTGTGGAGTGGGTCAGACTGTTTTTAATGCAGGCTAGCTGTTGCCGTAGAAATGCGCTAGCCTAGCACTAGCCTAGCGCCAGCCTAGCGCCACTAAACTCAAATATCAAATATAAGGGCTGCATGAATTAAAACAATAATAATCTCCAGAAAGCGGCACGGTAGTACAGCGGTTAGCGCTCGTGCTTCACAGCTAGAAGGTCCGGGTTCGATTCCCACCAAGGCCGGGGCCTTTCTGTGTGGAGTTTGCATGTTCTCCCCGTGTCTGCGTAGGTTTCCTCCGGGTACTCCGGTTTCCCCTACCACTAAAAACATGTACAATAGGCCAGGATGAATGAGAGTGTGTTTGAGAGTGCGCATGGGGGACGATGGATGGAAATTAGCCCAAGGCTACAATCCGGTGTGACTTGTTCATTAACTTGCACTGTCCCGACCAAATAAACCAACCAAAAAAATCAACAACACTCTGGATAACTAGGAAATGTGGCCCTATGTCAAAAATCCTGAAATATCCCTTTAACTTACGATTAAAACGTGCTTGAATTATTTGAGCTGATTTTGAGATCAAATCTACACAAAATCAGCATTATTTGTCTTAATTCAAGCACATTTCAAGCCATTTATGTAAAATGCAGCTCCACACAGTCACATCCATGTTAATGTGAACTCCTTCGTTCCATCTCCTCTGGCACTTCTCAATAGCGTGTCATTTTTTGGAGGATGCTCTTAACTGTTTTGACACGTGCAAGTGGATGAAAGACGCTGTAGATGTGACACTTTTCTGTTGCTGGGTGTATGAACTGACAGACGAGCATTTCTCTCTCGGGGGTTTCATCTTTTCTTACATTCACACACAGTCAAGAGGGAAGAAGTGTATTTAACTTGGCAACTGAAATAAAAACTTGTATAGCTGAAGTGAACTGGGCATGGTGTTTACAACAGATGCCCTGCTTTACCACTCGCATATTTCCACACAAAAAAACTGTAGCTTCCACCTTTGTGATAAGAACAGTCTGTTTTAAAAGTAAAATAAACCCGATATGTTGAACTCAATGACGTTGCTTTTTGCATGGTTTCCCTGCACAGCCTTTATCGACTTGATCCTTGATAATACAGAGAAAGTGGAAAGCCAATAAGCCAAGATACATGAACAAACCGCGCACACACAAAAGACAGACTGAAAAGATTGGAAACAGGATGAAGCCACTTGCATCAAATTGTAGCTTTACAACCAGGTTAAAACCGCAGCCTTGAATAAATGAACAGTCCAGGCCCAGGCTGTGATGTAAACGAACTGAACTTATGGCCTCTTGACGTTTGCCTTTGTTCCTTTTGACGTTAACGACCATCCATAAAATCTATAAATACAGGAGCAAACAATGCGCCTTATTATCTCAGTGGGTCAGGACACAGTACACAGAAGCTCAGAGGATAATTGAATTTATTCAAGATGCTCATTTATGGTTCGTTTTAGGTCACCACACTTTATATAACATCAGGTTCATTCAGTGTATTTTTCTGCTGGAGGTGAAATATGTTGTACAGTAATATACAATACAATATTTGTCAATTGAAATAAAAAGGAAAATGGTTTACTATGTTATTGAGTTGAATAGACAAGGAAAACAGAGACAGACTGCATTAGAAAGGTTTTATTGAATGTGAATCGTGATTGGGGCTCGGAAGATTGCAGTAATGATATGGAATACATGGCGTTGATGGATGATGGCTAGAATCCTCCCCCGTAGCACAGACAGGACACTGGTGGTGGTAGGACGAGACCCGCGGCGGCTGGTTGACACGATGAGCAGAGCCTGAGGAGAGGCCAGGCGGAGGAGGGGTGGAGGAGGGTCGCAGCACGGCTGGGAAATGGCCGAGTGATTGGCCCGGGGAGCTTAAAAAGGGATCCTGGGCGATGAATGGCTGAAGCAGGAATAAGCAGTTGTGTCATGATTCTGCTTAGTTTGTTATTGTTTACGTCCTGGTTCACTCCCTGCTCCTTGATTTGGCCCGTTCCGGTTCATGTTTTCCTGCTTGCCCCGTTTTCCTACTCTGCACAGCTGCACCTCATTCACTCGTCAAGTCGGGGGAGGGTATATATACTCCCTCAGTTCAGTCAGTCTCTTGCTAGATTGTCAACCTGCGAAGAGAGACTTTCAAGCCCTGTGATATTTCTGAGAGATTCTGATTCTAGTTGTCCAGAGATTCTGTTTTCTGTTCCCGTGTAAATAAAATAATACTAGTCCTACTGGGGAATATCTTGGTAATCCGAAGAGATTCTGATTCTGGTTGTCCAGAGATCTGTTTTCTGTTCCGTCTGAATAAATACTAGTCCTTTGGGAGTATTTTGGTTATCCTTCTTTGTTTTGTTTGGTGCCTGCTTTTTCTGGCTAATTCAGATATTTCTGTTCCCGTCTACTCCTTCCTGTGTTGCATTTGAGTTCTATTAGATCGGTGATAAGTTGCAGTGATTGGCTGATGCGAAGGTGCGGCTTGAGCTGGAGCCGTGATTGGGTGAAGGCTCTGCCGATGAATGAAGACTGCAGGTACGTCTTCCAGGTTGAATTTGCGATGTGTTTGACCAGAGACTTTTTTTTTAACCCCACCTGAACGGATCACATATTTTTATTCAGTTTGGCATAACGCAAATCTGAAAGCTTCTTGAAAACAAGGATGAAAAAGCCACAAAAACACAACTAAAAAGTGATTCAAAAAGTGACAAAAACGCAACAAAAAGCTATGAAAAAAATATCAAAAAGTACAACACTGCGAGGAAAAAGATCCGTTTAGATGAGGTTTGTAGGTCTTAGCTTTTACATTACACTGGCCTACAGACTGTAAACTTTTAGATTTGGGTAAACCTGAACTGGCGAAAATGCAGGGGGGTTGAGACGTTGATCCTCTTCTTTAAGGTGAAGGTTAAGGTGTACTTTATTGTCCCGTAGGTAATTTGTCATCTGCATCCTTCGATTCCGCTAGGGCGACCCGTAAGGAGCAGCCTGGGGACCCATCTCCAGATGTGGAGCCAGGCTGATGGTCAGTATCACCTGGCTGGAGGATTCACTTGTTGTACATGATTTTAGCAGTAGGGGAAACCGGAGTACCCGGAGGAAACCTACTGTACACAGACTTGGGGACAACATGCAAACTCCACACAGAAAGGCCCCGTCCGACTCGGGGATCGAACCGCTGCGACGCCCATGTTTGTTTAGAAAGCAGAGACACCCATATAGTTTTCTCTATCAGGCCATTCAGCTTTATGATCGCTCATTGTATGTCGACAAAAACGGTGCCGCCGCGTCCCACACGCTCATAACGCTCGTGCTTTGGGCAAAAGGCATCACATTCATGCCGGAGTGATTGAATGACATTGCACACTAGTTGCGCAGCTGTTTTGCAGTTAACGGCCTTGAGAATGAGGAGTAAAAGAAGCGTGTCAAAAGCAAATTGGATTCAACAGGCAACCTCTGAGCAAAAAGCTACTGCATCTAAAAGTGTTTTTGCACTGGAAAAACAATTGCAAGAAATGACATAAATCTACTTGAATTAAGAGATTAAATCAAAAGTTTGAGTAGATTTGGTCTAGTCGTAGACACTGTTGGGCAAGTTACTTAAAAATTCTAATATATTCTGTATTAGTGATTACAGCTTTAAAAATGTAATATGTGTGTATTAAATATTACTGTTTCAAAAATGTAGCTGAGTTACACCACTTTGAGTTACTTTTGGCAAAATATAAACTGAAAATAGTAATAATGCCACCGAGAAAAAGTGCAGTCAGAGATTTCCTTTTCCTTATATTCCTTAGTTACTAAAAAAGTAATAATTATATTTTTGTCACTCGCTACTTTTGTAATACGTTACCCCCAACACTGGTCATAGACAAGTTAAATCCTCTTATTGCCAATGGAACAAGTGCATTTTCCTTAATTCAAAGTATTTTGTATCATTTCAGGTGAAAAATTAATATTTTTAAACATTTTTTTATATATCTGATCTTAGATAAGTTCACTTCGACTCAAATTCAACATAAAAAACGTTTATTCAAGCGATTTTAAGTAAATGAAAGTCATTTTTCCAGTGTGACCATAATTTTTGTACCAACAAACAACTATTATGCAGCAGAAAAAATGATTGAGAAATGTCATTATTTTGCAAGAAGTTTATATTTATTGCCAATTTCATTCTTTTTTTAAGCCCCACCACTCAAAAAGAATCAAAAGTAAAAAAAGATAAAAACAAAGATGGTTGATATATCAGTAATTACTGGGTCGACCAACATGAAACAGTGTTTGACGTCTCTATACATAATTGTTCCCATAGAGTAATTTGTCACCTATCTTCACTTCGGCTTTCTGTAGAAAAAGCCAGATATTCAATGTTTGCTGTGGTGCTACAGAAGTACATGTCTGCTTTTTGTTTTCCGTCCTCCTTTTGAAGCTTCACAAATTCAGCCATACATATATATTCACACCTCTACGACATGTTCAAATACAGCACGTAAATTATTGTTCGATGCTGCGCAGAATATTGCAGTGGAATCTCAAATGCTCAAATAATCCAGATTTGTTTAGACTGTGTCGCAAATGCCACAATTCATTACCCGTCGCGGTACAAATTACAGTCTTTGTTTTGCTTTCGGATTAATTTTGGATGTAACCTGCCTCTGTGCTCTGGGAAAGGGGTCTGTGTGTAAACACAGGCAAACAGTCAGGGCTTAGCTGTTCTGTACATGCCAGATATAAATAAACGCAAGGCCTGTTTCAGTGGCTAATTGTCCGCAGTGCACTGTTACACTGAGCACTATGACGATGAGGAAGTTCTTCAGGTATGTGCTATAGTACTAAAGTGCGGGTCTATTTATTTCTGTTATACTTTGCACACTTAAGACTCACTTTTATTTTCTAGCATATAAAACATGTATGGTCCAGTGGAGTATTTTATTCATTTTAATTAATTTGATCATTCTTGCTTATTTGCTGCTATTTTATGCCGCCACTTTTACCTTTTCTTTTAAATAGATTTGTTGTTATTTTGTAAAACTGTTATTCTCTCTTATATACGTCACTTTGGAAACTGTTATACTTGAATGCATATAAAAACCCACTGCTTCAAGAAAACATGCTCCAATCTTTGTTTTTAAAGGAACAGGCCACCGTTTCTACTGAGATATGTTCTGACCTGAGCTTAGACCAGCTGATACGTACTGTCTGGTCTTTGTGCGTGCCCTCAGGCCCTCACGCAAAACGACCAAAGATGTTGTTAGCATTTGGCCTCTCCCTGCATATTCCTATAGCTCCAAACGGGGTTGAAGTTGGAAGCTACCACACTCTTCCATGGGCACGCACAGGTAAGAACATATCTCAACATATCTCAGTATGGAAAAACGGTGGCCTGTTCCTTCTAAGGCAGTAAGTAAGTGCTTTATTTGTCAGTGTACAAGCGTCCAACGAAATTGTGGTCAGGTGTTAGTCCTGAGCCGCGCCGCCACTGTGGGACAACCTGGTAGGAGAAACCGTAGCACCTGGAGAAAAGCTGGCTGGCTGCCTTCAGTGCTCCTCTGATCCTCTGAAACAGTGCACCGCCTCCTGGGTTTGTCTCTGTTTCAGAGCGTGGTGTCCTGCACTGGTCAGCTCCTCCACCTCCTCCTTCCGCTTCCTCCTGTGCAGCTCCCTCCGCTCCACAACAGTCTTTCTCCATCTCCTGGAAAGAGCTTAGCAGTTCATCTGTTGCTCTGAGTCTTGCCCGGATACCTATGTTGCCCCTTCCTTGTTTCCTGTAGCTCCTCTTGTGATGCCTCCACTGTGCTGCAGGTGTAGGGGGCTCTTTGTGCCTCTTCAGTGTTTCAGAGGAAGAAATTTGTAGGTCTCAAATGTCTTTAGCTCAAAGCTTTTTGTATACTTTTGAAAAGCTACTTCTTTACTTCTTTCGACCACAAGATTTTAATTTCTCGTCTTGAGTCTTGTGTGGGATTATGAGGTACAGTGCTCAATTGGTTTAAATCATATTTGACAGATCGGTCTTTCATTGTGAATGTTGATTCTTTTAGTCCAAAAAGGGCCCCCCTAACCTGTGCCACAAGGCTCAATTCTAGGACCAATTCTTTTTGCGTTGTATTTGCTGCCGTTGGGTTCCATATTTAAAAAATATGGCATCCAATTTCATTGCTTTGCAGATGACGTGCAAATGTATCTTCCTCTCAATGTCAACTCACCAAACATTTTGCATCAATGTCTCCAAGAAGTGAAGGACTGGGTGTCCTTTAATTTTCTAAATTTGAATGAGAACAAAACAGAGATTGTTGTTTTTGGCGACCTCAGTCTCTGCAAAAGTGCCCTTGGGCCACTTGAGTCTCAGTCTCAGTCCTGTGGCAAAGCTCTTGGTATTTTTATTGATAGCTCATTTAAGCTGGAAAAGCAGCTAAGCGCAGTGGTTAGAGCTGTTTTTTTTAATCTTAGGCTTCTTGGGAAGGTGAAGCCCTACTTGCCCTCTAACCAATTTGAAACAGTAGTCCATGCCCTTATAACCAGTCGCTTGGACTACTGTAATTCACTTTATTTTGGTCTGAACCAATCCTCGATTCAGCGCCTCCAGATGGTACAAAATGCAGCTGCACGGCTGCTCTCAGGAACATCACGATATGACCACATCACTCCTGTGCTTGCATCTCTGCACTGGCTACCTGTTGTTTATAGAATAGATTTTAAAATCCTCTTGTTTGTTTTTAAATGTCTAAATGGATTAGCCCCACCTTATTTGTCAGATTTGATATCCTTGCACAGTCCGGTCAGAGCTCTGAGGTCTGCTGAACAATGTCTTTTAGACATTCCCAGGTCTAAGCGTAAGAGCAGAGGGGACAGAGCCTTCGCTGTAGCTGGCCTTAAGTTGTGGAATTCTCTCCCTTTAGATATTAGAACTGCCACATCTTTGGAGAGTTTGAAGTGCTCCCTGAAGACTCACTTTTTTTGCGCTGGCTTTCGGCACAAGCTGAGCTGAATACTTTTCTTATGCTTATTTTACTCGTCTATTTTGTATTAAATGTTGATTGTTTTTATTTTTATGAACCTGTGGCAGTGTCTGCTGTTTGTAAATGTGCTTTATAAATAAATTTGACCTTGACCTTTGACCTTCTTTAGGACCATTATGGACTCCCTGCAGTAAAAAAAAATCCGCCGAACCCCACAAAAACACGGCAAAGACGTACAAAATTATCCAGTAAAACAATGTGGAGCACAGAACCCAAAAATCTACTTCACAGATTACTTCTATACTTAACCCATATTGTTACTCATGGTTGACTCGAAGGCTGTTGTTTGCCAGAGAATCCCACCCGTTTCCTGTTTACCTGTGTTGGATGGTGAACCTACAGCACGAGTTTCCAGGCAGGTCGTCCACAAAGAGAGGATTAACCGCTTTTAGTCTGCATCCTGTCAAGGTTAAATTATACTTCATTGATCGCCGTAGGGAAATTTGTCCTCTGTATTTGAGCCATCCTTTAATGCTTTAATGGGTAATCAGCAGGAGCAGAGGCAGCCGGCGTAGGCAGGCTGTACGTGTTTTTAGTGATAGGTTTTTTCCAGGTACTCCGATTTCCCCTATGTAGAACATACACACACCCATGGGGAGTCAGGGCAGGAATCGAACCTTGGACCTTTGTGCTGCGCTATTAATACCAGTATTACTGCAACTAAATGCGTATGTGACTGTATGAATGTTTTAGCATGATTTAGGGTTGTTCTTTGCCTGTTCTCTATAGCCTCTTACACCCCCACTGTTTTGGTCCGCCTAGGAGCAAGTAAAGACTAGCTATGTTTTATTTATTCTAAATAATACATCAGTCCTGTTCAGAGCTATCCCGCGTCAAGCACATGCCGAAAGCAGCGGCAGACTGGACGTGTGGGATCGCGATGGTCCAGTGTTGTGTTGAGCATTTGCCCTCGTGTGTTCAGGCTGTGAACATAACTTTTTAATTCACGAGGTTCTGCCCGATTCAAAGCTGCATAGACCCACCGCAGCTCCCTTGTCACCCTGACTTGTACCGACGTGCTTTACAACTGCTAACATGTGCATCATTATTTCCGTCTTGGTGAAAGTGGGTTATTGGAAGGGTTTCAGTCATCCAAATGGCCTCTGTGGGAACGTATGCATGAAAAATGAAACAGATTTAATTGAGGGAAAATAATAGTCAACCAACCTTTGTCCTTATTTTTACTGGTGAAAGTTAAGTAGAAGTCGGACCACTACACATATGTTTTGATAAAATGATTCATGTGCATCCTTCAAAAAGAATAGTAGTAAATTGTATGAAGTCTGTCCACAGCAGATACAATATTACAGCCTATATATCAGTGTGGTGATGTTTGTAATGTAAAAGTATTGTATAAATGTTCAGGTGCTGACATTTTGGACCATCAGACAGTGCTGCGTTTCATCTCCTCAAACTCGACCTTTTGTAAAATGAGTTTCCTTGATGTGGAGCCAGAAGCAACATTTATCATTTGACGGCAGCTCCCAAGTCCCAGCTGAATGTGCAACAGCTGAGAACATTTGACAGCATCCTTTCCTTCAGATTCTTGTGATATACAGGCTTTACATGAGGCTGGCTTTAAAAGGAAGTTTCATCGACAACTGAAGGGACCCGTTAATGGCCATCAACACCTTCCGCGTTATGATGCTGTTCTCTCGTCAAAAACAATGCACATAAAATCCTGTATTCTCGGACACTGAGTTTCTTGGTCTCAAAAGCCCTTTATAAACATGCATCTTCAGATGGATTCCAAGCGGCCTTTGCAAGAAGAGCTGCTTATTTGTGCACAGCACCCATGGCTTTACTATCCTGGCCAGAAAAAGCGATGGTCTATGACACAGCTGGTGACGCAAGTGTAATAAGGGTTTGCGTTCTATGGTGGAGTCTGGGTTCTGACAATGACCGAGGATGGAACAGTTTATGGCAAAAATAACAACGTTGAGGTGGGAGCTGTATGGTGTATTGTAACCAATAAGTAAGTCACTGTTAAAAAGGTATTAAATAACATTTATTTAAAAAGGCCTATATTAAAACAGGTCAGCCTCCGGTGCGCCTCCATCGATCCCCCATTGCGGGAGGTGTCCACATCCGGGTACCTGGACAGATGGACAGAACACAGCAGAGTACATGCGCCACAAGACCCCGTCACCATAGGCCAACTTTAGGAGCACCACTAGCCTGATCAAAGTACCCGCCGCGCAGGCGGAGTTCCTCACTCCGCCGCTGCTGGTGTTTCACGTCGTGGTGCTCTTTCCCGGGTCGTTCCTTGCACCTCCTCCTCTGCTGTGCTCCTGCCCTGCCGTTCACCCCCGTTGCCAGCCGCTTGCTGCTCCAGCCTCGCCCGCATGTGCAGCCCCGCGTCTTCTTCCATTGCGTCCGTAGCTCCGTCCGTCTCGCCCCGCGCTGCGGCCACGGCTGCCGTGAGCCCGACACTCCGGCCACCCGAACACGTCTCCTCAGGTCTCCTCTCCCCGCCGTGACTGCGGCAGCCACAGTGGGTCTTCTCTCGAGCAGTCCAACTCTCTGTACGCTTGCGCTCTGCCAACTGGCTCTCTCCTTTTTATCTCCCAATGTGCCCCATGGGCACAGGTGTCCTAATTACGTCCCGCTCTTGATTGGGTCAGATCTTCCCAGCATGGTTGGGGTCTCTACAGCATATGGCATATCAAAAGTATATGGGGCACAAAAAACGGTGACATTCACTTGGTAGCATCAAAGAGGCATTGCAAAAACAACTTAAAAGGCATCCAGAACAGTTATGGTCAGAGTTGGGAGGGGGGGAGAGAGGGGGAAAGGGGCATCATTGAGCAGCCTCACTGCGTAAGGGTACAGGCTGTTAGCCAGACTGGCTTTACTGGCGCCAATGGACCTGTACCTTCTCCCTGAGGGCAAAAGGTGGAACAGATGAGAGGCTGGGTGATGCTGGTGTATACTCTCTTCAGACAGCTGGTGTTGTAGATGGTACTGATCTCTGGGAGAGTGGTCCCAATGATTTTACCTGCTGTTTTTACAACCCTTTGGAGTGGTAAAAACATTGGAAATCCCACAGCAAATTGCAGCAAAAAGTGTGTTTTATACCAGGCCTAATGTTTAGAGTGCCACAAATTTCACACTCATTCTTAAAGGAAGTTTGAAGATGAAGCCCATTGACCAGCCATGTCACTCGACAAACTTCATAATTAAATATTGAAACCAAAAAAATGGTATTGTCTCACCAGTGACACAACTCCATGAAGTCTTCAGAAACTGAGATGGTTCATATTAAATACACAAGTATCGGCACCTATCTCTATCCAAATCTGCAAAAGCTGTGAATATTATGGCACAGCTCAAAGTATGATACCAAAACCAGAAGAGGCGGATCTGCCGCTGTCGTACAATGAGGTAAAGCTTTTAGAGACTTTAGAGAGATTTTTTGGAAGCACACTCTCCAACTCTGATAAGATTTCCATCAGTGTCACTCGTAAACACCGTTGTATCTGAACACGCCATCGGCCATTCCCTGCATTTCTACCACTGATAAAAATAGACACAGTTTTAATGCGTCTTAATAAGGAGTCTTTTGCAGCGGGGTTGTGGAAAGAACAAAAGAAAACTGGGCCGTCTAAGTCGCAATATCTTGGCATCTGTGGATTATGAGCATTCGGCGAGGAGCAGATGTGGCTATATTATATCCAGCAATTTGTCAAGTGTTGCTTTGCCAGATATCCCTTTAGAGACAGATAAACCAAACAAATGTCAAGTAGCTGCTACCAATGGTCCGCTGATTTGTCATGGAGATGGAGAAATTATGTCAAGGCGGGTGGATGGAGTCATCAAATTCAAGTAGAACAAAACCCCATCATCATTTAGTGACAGATTGAAAGAAACAAGAATTGTAGGTGATTAGCATTATTACAACTACAAATTCATGTTATGTTATTCCACATAAAAGAAAACAGTTGCACGATACGTCACTTACTCATCCCCTCACACGTTCCTTCATCTGGTAAAAGTTCTTGGACTGTGTTTTGCTGAAGAATCCTGTCAGAAGAAATCTGGACATTTTTATTTCTGTATTACTTCATCTCTTATCGGTCGTAATCTGGATTTCCCATCGGCAGGATGAGCAGAAAATCTCCTGTTTTTAACTTTTTGGACTGTGGCTGTAATGGTGGAGTGTATTTATGACCTGAATCAGATAACTTACAACAACAGATAACTTTTCATTGAATAGGACAACTCAGGTGAAAGAGGGTGAAGATTGGGGAGAGACATTCAGCAATTTGAAGAAACCAAGACTCAATTTATGAAAACTCTGACATGAAATGGGTCAGTCAAGGGCCTGTCTCACTGGCCTGGAGACTAGTTGGAGACTCGAGTCGCCGCTGGTCACAGAGACGTCCCCTGGAGATAAAGCTAGTGTCCAGGTAGTCAGCGGAGACTGCATGGAGACTTGACAAAGTCTCAGAGAAGTCTCCGCATGGTCACTGAGAAGTCTCCGAGAAGTCTACGCGGTCTCAAGCAGTCATGTCGTGAATAGTATTGTTGTCCTCAACCTGTGGGACGTTTCTATTAGGGCTGAACGATATGGACAAAATTTCATATCTCGATATTCATGCCAGATATCGCGATATCGATACGATACGATATAACTATGGGTTAGGTGAAAACTAAGTATTTTTCTGAAAAATAAATCATAATACAAAAGAGTGCAGTTTTATTAATGAAAATCTATATCGTTTATCGCTTTTTCAATTTTAATATTTTGAATATTCAAATCTCTATCAATACGATAACGATATATATATATATTTATTTATTTTTTACTTTTTTTTTACTTCATTGACATAAAACAAAGCTTACAAATAGCACAGAGACAAAGGAAGGATACACAAGGGTAAGGTATTAGATTGATACACATTTGATTCTTAGGGTCATTCTTGGGTTGTACATAACAAATAAGAATAAAAACATGGAAAATTATGATAGTAACAAATAATAGTAAAGAAACAATAATAATCGAGGTCGAGGTAAAGGTAAACTGAATAGGGTAGTGAACATGAGGAAGGCTAAACATTCAAGATTGAAATCAAACGATATATTTTTCTTTTCCGATATTGATATCTTGAATGTTCATATCTCGATATCGATACGATAACGATATATCTTTCAGCCCTAGTTTCTATGACGTCCCTGCAATGTCTCCGAGGCCTGTTGGAAGGAGATCTCAAAGAGACCCCATACGACTCTTTGAGATCTCCTTGGTATCTGACAGGTCGGAGACATTGCAGTCTCGCAACATCGCCAGAGCTGCTTGAGACCATGCAGGGACTCCGCGGAAATCAAACCTATTTGTTACCTGACTTTATTGACAAGGGACATATCGGAGACATCTCTGTGACTAGCAGCAACTCTAGTCTCCAGGCCAGTGAGATAAGCCCTTTGTATGCGCGTAATCAGTCCGAGTTGCAGAGACGTTCCAGAGACTTCCAGTCACTGCAGTCTCCACAACTCTCTCTGGTGAAATAGGCCCCTCACTCACATAAACGTATTTATTCTAGGCCTATTTTAAGCTCTCATAAAAATGGGAAAGAGCGTAAAAGACCTGAATATTTGCAAAACATTTTAACGAGGCAGTGAAATGGGGAAAGTGCATGCTATATATTAAATTACAATGAAACTGTCATTTGTTCTATAGTGGGAACAGTAAAACTGATGTGATAAACTTCCCAGTCTGACTTATAGCGTTCACGAAACCATCCCGATTATTCATGTGTGAGAATTTACATGCAGGTGTTACAGCTTTCAAACTGCGAAGCAAAGTTTACCGTCATGGAAACACCGTCAAATCCCAGCGCATTCTTCACTACCACAATCTAAAAAGAAAGATCAGACTGCATTGTTCCCTCAAAAGTTACATTATTGGACTGACAATAACTTGCTGAAAAACAAAGGGGGAAAAAGTTTTTGTTTTTCCCTTTAGCTTTTCGACCAAGCAAGGTTTATGTATTAATATCTATTTTTTTTTAAGGTGCTCTTTATTGAAGGTTGACAAGTTTGGGTCGTGGAGCGCCAATTGTCTTCATAGCTAAAACACCAAACTTCACAAGTGTAGCCCACGTAAAGCACCTTTTTCTAAAAAATAAATAAAAAGACAGTATTTTCCAAAGTTTTAGAGTACTTTATCACATATTTGGTTTCTGATTTGTGTAATGATATTTCCTACCCCTGCTTTATTATCTTGTATTATGTAAATCAGGGGTGTCCAAAGTGTGGCCCAAGGGCGAAATGTGGCCCAAAGGCCAATTTTTGGTGGCCCTGGCCCTTCTTGCTGAATCACCAGAGATGGTCCTTTTTATTTGAAAATGTAATAATTCTACACAATTCTAACCTAACAACTAACATTTTAGTGGAGCTGGCATTAAGGTTTTAAGCATAAATAGAGGTGTGGGGCACAATTTAACACTAACCGATCTATGGCCCTTCACCCAGTGTACACTGCAGTATGCGGCCCCCCATGAAAAAAGTTTGGACACCCCGATGTAAAGGTATCATCTGCATTTGACTCATCATTTGATGCCTCTGGGGAAACCCATAAGGCAGTGGTTCCCAAGGTTGGTCCCTTGCGCGTGCTGTCCAAAGCTGTGACCCCCACAAATGTATCAAAACATGATAGAAATTGCTAATAAGTAATTATTTCAAACAAATAAACTGAAATTGGAGTGTTTAATGCACCTGTTGTCCTTACTCAGTCATATTTGATGATTTTAGACCATTTATTTTGCTCAAATACTATCATTTATGACCTGACCCTCTGACCAGCCAAAGCTCTGGGCCCCCCCCTGCGCCCCACTGCCATAAGGAGCAGTGGACTTCTCAGACCTAGAGCCAGGCTGATGGTCAAAATCACCTGGCTGGAGCAGTAAGATATAATTTTAATTTTTTGATGGCCCTGGGGAAACCAGCGACACAGGCAGAACATGCAAATTCCACACCGAAAGGCCCGCGGCCGGTCTGGGATAGAATTCAGGACCATTTCTTGCTGTGAGAATGAAGCTGACCGAGCTGAACTGAGAAAGGGTTTGGGAGTCAAGCTCATGTGCAGAGAAGGCCGACCTCTTTATCGCAGAGCCACTGACCCCTGCTTAAAAGCTACATGCAGGAATTTCCATAATAAAGGATTCAACTAAAGGCCTTGTTTTAGCATTTCTTGGCATCACAATGTTCTCTCTTTTCCTCATTAAAAGTGGGCAAAAATATCTTGGGTCATCCAATCCATCAGGTGGTCATGCTGACACAGACACAGGTCATAAAACCATTCGCCGTTTCATGGTTGCGTCATTCTGTGTTGAAACTCGAAGCTAAAAACACCAGGCTCTGCCCTTGTGCGGAGAGGAGCTGACGGGGCCGGATCAGAGGGGTTTATGGGTAAGACCGATGGTATACTGTATCTCGACAGGTCAGTGATCTGTTCTTTGTGACGTGCGTTTTTACTCAACCCTTTTTATCTCACAACAAAAACAGCTCCATTGATCAACCGTACGTTGCACTGCCAGACACAAGGAGAGACCAACTGGTGTGGGTACACAGAGGTATAGTTGATTTTATGTATTTATTTGAGCTATTATTTACAGTGCATTATTATTTACAATATCTACATCATTTCGTTTACATTATCACAAAAAAAAAGAAAAGAAAAGAAAAATAAATAATAACTCAAAAGGAGTAGGCCGAAGCAAGAAAGCTTATAAGTGCCTACCCAATACAATACAATACAAATAGAAAAGTTTGTGATTTCTGAGTGTATTTACTTAGTTTTATAAGACAACACGAAGATAGAAATGTATGCAGTTTACCAATATGTATAAGCTTTTATTTTTATTTTATTTTATTTACAATTTGTACTTTTCTTTTCTTTTCCTCTTTCCCATTCACTTAATAACCATAACCAATCGAACATTGACTTAGTTATTATTAAGTATTACATAATCAACACGACCCATTATTATTGACATTCCCATTTCCACCATAAAAATATTAGTTGTGATTGTTTTATTGTTAGTTTTGTTTTGTTTTTTTGTTTGTTTTGTTGTTTGCCTTGTTTAGTGAGTTGCCTTTAAAAAGCCAGGGTGTAATGTGGCCAGTTGGTAGAGGGCAGTAGCCCCCCATCAGCAAGCCCTCACCCTGCTGCCCTAACTAGTTATTGTTGTGAGACAGTTCTGAGACCTATGCTGGGTGGTGCATTTAAAAAAGACAAGATTTATGAACCCGTTGAAAGGGGGGGTTCAGTCACAGCATGATTGTTATCTTTTGCTTATTCATTTCTATCCAGTTCCTTTAATTCATAACAACTTAAAGTTAGAGATTGGTGACATTGGTTCTATCAGCAATGACATGGTTAAAACAGATTCACAGTATAAGTAATAATTATAATTATCTATAAGTAGTACAACATTACCCATAGATAATAAGTACAAGGTCACATGTCTTTAGCATATTTCTCAAACACACTTCCCTTATACTGTTTTTTAAATTGTTGTAGACTATCAGCGCCTTTTAAGGATTCCTCAAGATTATTCCACAGATTTACACCTCTCCGGGTGATACAATGACTTTTTAGGGTAGAATGAATACATTGTACTTTCAGATTATGAGTGCCCCTTAGATCGTAACATCCCTCTCTTTTGCCGTCACTGTCCTCATAGCATCATATTAATCTTGATCTTGATTAGTTTTTGAATAAGTGAAACAAATGACATGTGCACCGAAGACCATATGCAGCCAAGAAGAGCAACAACAACAAAAAAAGTCCTTTAATCCCACAAGCTTTAACATTGTTTTATAAATCTGTTTTATACATGTAGATATCTGGTTTTTTTCTTCTTCTATTGCTTTTTTTTTCTATTGTAATTGTTCTTTCCTGCTAGGTCAATGTTTTAATAAACCTAAAGAGACCGGCCTGTGACAAACGAACAGATTAGAGGAGCAGTTTGAGCCCATTTTTGGCCAAACTGTGACCAAATCTGGCCATGAATGTTTCAGAAAATCTTGTAAACCTCCAAACACTTCAATATTGGCGCCATTTTCCAAACGAGTTTCCAAAATAAGACTTACTGTAAACAGACCAAGTGTCAGATCTGACGAGATAATGATACTTTTGTTTTATTTTTTTGACTATTTATTTTAATTACAGTGGACTTCATTCCAGTAAAGGTTCATAATCTTTTGTCCCCTCCCTCTGGCCGCAACCCCTCACTCACTGAACATATTCACACAGGCGGCGGATGAAGTGCCTTGCTCAAGGACACAACAAACCACTAGTCAGAGCCGGGCTTCACACACATTTCTATACACGGAAGAAGACTCTGTGCTGCTGATGAAAAAGATTTGAAAATGTGACCAGTCACAGGAAGCAGGGACACAAGTCGATATTGGTCATTTTGAGATTTTCACAGATTATTAAAGTGTAGTCTCCAAGCTTTCCAGCGATGTGTAACACATGGAAATCTGATAATATTTGGAGGCGTAGGTGTTTTGGAGGTGATTTGAAGTTAACAACTCCAAAAAGGCCAAAGGGCTGAAAAAGCTCTCCAAAGATTTGGGCCATTCTCACCTCTCTGCTGTTGGGAGTGACAATAGGGCTCATTTACATCTCATTGGGATAAGCCATACCCCCTGTCAAACTCCCCCTCAAAGCAGTAAAGCACAGGGAGGGAGCAAAAAGGTTATTGCTTCCACAACAAACCATTGTTTACCAGTTTCATTATGTGTATCAGTCTTATTTTTGGTTTCGTGTATTTATCTCACCTCACAGCAGAAGGTTGTTATTATTCTTTGTAATTTTTTAATATCAATTGATAAACTGTCACTGGCTTGAGAATGTGTTGTGTAACATCTGTAACTTTTATGTTAAAAATAATTTTAATGTTCAAATCAAAAACTGTGATATATTATATACAGTATGAGTATGAATCAGAATCCAAATAGATTTTATTGCCATTGTCATTTTTTGCTAATGATAAATAATAAGCAATAAACTATGGGGGGAAAAAAATATATCAATCAATAAAGCAAATCACTCAAACATTGCTTAGAGAGCGCTTTTCATACCAGAATGATAGGATAAGTTTACAATATATTTAAAAAAACAAGAGAAGAGATCTTTGGGTATTTTAATGTTATTGCAGTGCTCTGATTCATGAAACCTCACACAGTAGAATGTCTCTAGATGTGTAAACCTTGTAGTCATACTCCAAAAGATTTTCTGCTGTTATTGCAGCAAAAGGGGGTTCCACAAAGTATTAAGTCATGCTGTATGAATACTTGTGCACTCCCCACTTTTCACTTTTTTATTTTAAGAAAAATAACAGAAGCATGTATCATTTTGCTTTCACTTCACAGTTGTCTGTTACTTGTGTGTGAAATTTCAGTAAAAAATTCAAAATAAAATCTTTATGTTTATGGTTGTAAACATGACATAATGTACAGTGAAAATGCTGCTGCTCGCTTCCCCCCCAGTCCCTCCCTGTGTCAGCTCCAGCCTCAGGCTGAGAGAGAGTTAAACCGGGATTCCACATCTCGCGTCACCGCCCCGCTCCAGCCCGCCGCGGGCCGCCTCCGAAGGATTCCGAAATCAAACGCCCACTGCACACGTCTTGCTCCGTCTGGGCTCCACTCCGCCCAACCGCGGAGCTGAGGAGAGCATGTGCGAGACGTACGAGATCACGCGATAAAATGTGTGTACAGATAAAGCCGGTCCCAAACAAACTTTTCATTCATTGCAAAAGCGTCTGAGAGCTTCGTTTCTGGAGTTTATTCTGTTGTTCCAGTTTAAAAATGCACGTAGGACAGAGTTAACAGTGTGTAAATAGTTTATTCAGTATTATTACAGGCTCAATGCAATTATATTTATTTATCAAAGAAAGTGACTCATTGATGTATTTTAAAAATATATATTGTAATGTAATTTTGTGATTTACAAGTAGTGTACGATTTAAAAAATATTATATATAGCACAGCTTTAATGTAAATATACGTATAAAATACTTTATATGTTCGAAACGTTCTGTATTTATATTTCTACATTTTATTTCGAAAATCCAGATGTTGTTTCCGTTCTCTTTCCTGTCTTCTGGTGCGTTCTGAACTGTTGAGCTTGATACGAACGTAGCTGACGGGGCGCAGACGTAGCTGAAAATAGAGTTAGTCCGTATTTATATCGTGCCGAGGCGGAGCGGCGACGTTGGCCCTCGGAGCGGAGTGGACGATGTGGAATGTTTCTGAACGTTCAAAATAGCAACGTATTTGCTGCGGCGATCGGGGCGGAGTGGAACGGAGCGAGCACGGGGAATGTGGAATCTGGGGGTTACAGACTCCGGACATAACTGAAGTTATAACTTTAGAAAAGACTCTTGTACTACTTTAGTAATGCACATACAGGAGAGGAAAAGGCCGACATTGCGACGTATCGCCGCGCGTGGTCATATTGTGTTTGTTTCACAGCACATTTTATGCCCAGTAACTGTATCTGGGCATAAAACCGAAAATATGAAGCGGATCTCTCTCAAATAAGAAGTGGCTGAAAGCTAGGGATGCGCTGACTACATTTATGGAGTAGTTTAAGTTTGTAGAGATCTTGATTTTGTGTAAATAGCAGGTTAATTCCTCGTGACTAGATGACTGTCTCCCATGCTAACACCGGCATGTTAGCTAACAACAGCAGCACAGCACACATTGGCACGGCGGCCACCAGCAATAAAAAAAACAATCTTTCACTCACCCGTCTGAAGTAACCTTTGCCTTTTGCTCAGAAAAACTTGTGGTAAATCCATTTTAAAGCGTAAGTAGCGCCGGCCTCTGATATTATAGTAGATCCATGTCTGAGAGCCACACAGGGGAAGCTTAAGAGTCATGAATCCGCACACACACACGCGCCCACGACTTTTTCAACCTGAAAACTGATCGACAATAGGCGTATGTATAAAACAGCCTTTTTTGCGTGGCATTTGTTTGCTAAAGCATGTGTCAACAACACAACTGAAAGCAGCTCTGCTTCTCCTCCTCCGGGGTGTTTACTCAGTATGTAAATAGACACAGACAAAGTCACGCCCCTACTGCAAGCTCCGAAACCCACCTAAAAGTAGTCGGTTTGAACCTAAAAGTTTACGCTTTTAAATATACTAATACTGCTAGCTTAAACATGAAAAGGCTACTTTGTGACTTCAACTGAACGATTCTTTAAAAAGTGAAAATCACCAATTTCCCAAAAAAAAACGTTTGCATTTTTCTCGAGACACGGGCTGCCGACATGTGTCCCTGGTTCCCACGGTGGGTCACAAATGTTTAGCCTTATTTAGCCTTTGAATTAACACTGAATTCATCATGAACACTTAGTTAAATGTGACTAACACTTCGACTACTTAACTACAGTTAATGCCTAACTCATAATGAATAGTTCTTCAAATACTTCACTTATTCATTGTTAAGTAGTTATTAAGTGTTAGTCGCACTTAACATCTTAACCCCTGCAATTACAGATAGTATTCATTTTCATATGGATAAGTTCATTTATGCCTTAGTAATGCATATAGTTGTGTATATCTGTGGTATTTCTATTAGACATGGTTTACATCCATAATTTAGTCCAAATGATTTAAACTTTTGACCTGGTTTTGTCCAGTTTTGATTTTGATCCAGATATGGCGGCACTTGGAAGGTTTATGGTGTGAAAAAATTGACAATCATAGACCACTTGTCCACTGCATTTGATCTTTTTTTCTCTAAATTTCTTTGTACTTACATATGCAGTCATGTTTATTTTGTACTGGCTGACCATCAATTTATCTGATTCTGAGGTTAATACTTTGTAAACAACAACAGAAATCCGGTTAGTTTGCCCCAGTGGCGTGCTGGGACCTCATTTCGGCCCGGAAATTTAGAAAAGACCGGCTCACTTTTCTGTGGATTTATAGCTCAGTGTTAGCGCGCTAGTCTCTGGTGCAGGAGGTCCCCGGTTCAAGTATGGTTTTGACACATTTCTAAAGCTTTCTTTTTTACATGGGCCGCTGCACACAGTCTGAGCCTGATACAACCCCACAATAAGCACCAAGTTATGCAGATAAAAATATTTATTTGTCCACTTTTCTACCTTTCACTGGCTTTTTCCCTCTTTACTCGCGCGGACACTTGTCTCCAGGTCTGGGCAGCCAAACCCGCCCAAAAATAAATGAAAAACCGCGGAAAACCCGCGGACATACGGCGCGGCTGGAATTTTCAATATTGTTTACCAGTAAACAGAGCCCATGTGCTCCCGCAATGATGAGAAAATCATTAACATTAACACTAAGTTTACGTGTTGTTCTCCGAACGAGTATTAGATAAGGTTTAAGCAAATAGCAATACATTTGTATATTTCACAATAGAAATAGCCAATTTTACATTGAAAACAGCAAGGCAAAAAACCGCGGACAGTTTTTTTCACCCGCGGGTGAAAGAAACTGTCCGCGGTTTTTTGCCTTACTGGGTTGCCATGTCCGCGGTTTAACCGCGGACATGGCAACCTGCTTGTCTCCGCTGGATTGGACTGCACCAACTTTAACTAAAGCGGAGGGGTGTTCCACTTAAACACCCCTCTGAGTTAGTTCAAAGTCAAATGGTATCTCCCCGCCACAAGGATGAAAAGTTAGATGTGAAAAAAATTCTGATTTTGACACATTTCCCCCTCGTGGGGGCGGCCCAGCCCGGCCCTAAACAGTGCCGTGTCCCGCCAGGAAACCTCCTGACTCTCCCTATGGCCAGCACGCCTCTGGTTTGCTCTGTTAAGATGTGCTTTTACCTTGAAACAAATAAATCTACACAACAAATAATATTATGTGAATTTCTCCAAACAACATAAACCCCACATTTTAAACCTGACTTTGTCTTTTATTGAGATTGTCTCCGTGATAATGCAGGCAATTTGGTCATATTTCACCCATGGAATTACTTACAGTACATCTTTCAAACTTTTATCCTGGATTATTACTTCAGAACTTCAGAAAGCACACTTAGTGTGGAGTCGACAGGAGAGAGAAGGTCCCCAGACGTCAGAGGAGGAGATGCTGTCTCCCCCGACGCCACAAAGATCGAGATTGTCTTTTTCTTTGGGAAAGAAGAGAGAAGACAGGAGTGGAGAGATGAGCGGTCGGAGAGAGGGAGGGGGGGACAAAGAAACAAACAAAGAAAAACAAAGAAAATGAAACAAACTCCACTCACTGTGCCACTGTCGCCTCCTACAGAAAGAGAGAGAAAGAAAGGAAGAAATCAATAAATCAACCAATAAAGAAATAAATCAAGCAATAAATCAAGCAATAAAGTAATCAATAAATCCACCAATAAAGAAATAACGCAATCACTAAATTAACCAATAAAGAAATAAAGCAATAAAATAATCAATAAATCAAGCAATAAAGCAATAAATCAAGCAATAAAGTAATCAATAAATCAACCAATAAAGAAATAAATGAATCAATAAAGCAATAAATCAATCAGTAAATCCCTCCCCCTCAGTCCGGGTGTTGTTGCTCTTCCTCCTCATGTTTCTTGTTGATCTTATTGATCTTCTTCTGCCCTTGGATCTTGTGCGTCTTCATCGTGGCCTCGATCTTCTGGTCCCTCTCTCGGGCCGTCCTGTAGTCCTTCCAGACGTCCCTGTGCTGTTGGACCTGCACGTCCACCTCTGTTTTCAGCTGCTGCAGCTCTCGGTGACGTTCGTCTGTGTTGGTCTTTTCAGAGTTTAAAAGTCTTTCTAAAAGGACTTCTTTTCCCCTCTGGAGACACCTGTTTGTCTCCTGCAAGTCCAAGATTATTTTGACGCTTTTGTTTAGATTATCCAACTGTTTCTTCCCCTGTTCACGTAGAGTGAGTGTTTCCTCCCTCCATTTCTCTGCCTCTTCTCCTGCTTTGTCACGGGCAGCTTTAATTTCTGCTTTCTCATCTTGGAGCCTCTTTAAAATCATATCAGTTTTTGTTTTTAGGTAGAGCTGCTCTTGAAGAGTCTTTGTGGATTTCTCCAGCTCTGTCTTGGACGCCATAAGCTCTGCGTCCAATCGTGAGATGGTCTCTGATATTTCCGTTTTATATTTCAAGTTCTCCACTGGGACGATGTGTTTCTCAATCTGAAGGGATTGGTTTGTGCCCTCCAAATCGTTGAGTTGTTTGTCTTTGTCATGGAGAGTGAGGAGAATCTTCTCAAACATTAGATTAGATGTTTCTACAGCGTGTAGTTTGTCACTCATACTCTGCTCTGTGCTGTGGCGATGCTTCCTCTCTTCATCTTGGAGCTGCAGTGTTTTGGTGTCCAACTGTTTTTGAAGCAATTGCATTTTGTCATCATGTCCCTGCTTCATATGTTCATTCTGTAGGCGCTGCTCCTCCAGTTGTCTTTCCAGGTCTTTATTCTTCGTCTGAAGACTACTGTTTGCCACTTTGAGCTGGCCGTAGTTGGACTTAAGTTCCTTGATTACCATCTCAGCAATCTCTTTCTGATTATCCATCTTTTGCTGTAGGAGAGGGATTTGGGAGTCCCGCTCAGATAAGGAGACTTGAAGTCTCTGATTATCCCCCTGTAGAGCCTGGACTTGGGCGTGGAGAGCTTCATTCTCTGCTCCCTTTTCCCTCAGGGTCTGATTCTTAATGTCCAGAGTCTGCTGCAGATGTTGTGAGAACAGGGTTTTCTCATGGAGAGACGTCTCCAACGAGATTTTTCCCTGTCGCTCCATCTGCAGCTGGCCTTGCAAAGCAAGACTCCTGTTTTCTGCTGTGTTCAGAGCGAGCCGTAGCTCCTGAACCAGCGCTGCATCAGAAGAAAGCTTCTTCTTAAAGAGTTTCATGGTTAAAGTCGAAAAACGTTTGAGAGTGCAATGAATGCTGCTTACCGTTCAAAGGAGTAGCAAAGAGTGACCCAAGTCTGTGACTGACTTACATTGGCAAAAAGAGAATGTTACGATATGATGACGTCATCATGGAGTCAACTTTACTGCAGTTCTGAGCTTCCACAGATCTATAATGGAACTCTACAGACGTTGCCATGGTAATCTATGGAACCTATAGTTGCAGATGGCAACGCGTCATACAAGAGGGCGTGGCCTTGCCGAGGAGGAAGAAAATGTTTTTTCGCCATCATAGCTGGGTTTTAAACACTGAAGAAATCGTTATTTCTCTTAAGTTGTCCTCGATTACCTTTACGGAGCAAATCAATATTAGTACCCATGCGTCTCTTTGTCCTGATGCTAATTACCTGGCTCCGGGACAACCTCGTGTTCAAAACTGGCGAAGAAGGTTAGCTTTTGCCGTCAACACTACCCTAACCGCTAATAATGACATACCAGGATAGATGACCAGGATTCGGAAGATTAAAGTCACGAAAGCTTTATTTTCCCTAATACAAGTCACCTAAGCAGAGCGCTCTGTGTTTCTCCCCGAGTCTCCCTAACCTCTCTGAGCGTTTCCCGTTCACACAGGAAAAACTGTCTCTCTCTGGGAGGAGTTAGAGCTTACGTCACATTTTCACATCACACAATTATTTGAGCCTAAGCTACGTGTCGTTGTTCCATTGGCTTCCGATCCGTCATGTGATGTTTGGCTCCGCCCTCCGCGGCCATTTTATGAGTTCATTCTCTCCCACATGTTTTCCTCTTTTCCTGGGAGGGGGTCTTTCCTTTTGTTCTTTTCTCACACCTCCCCCTCAGATCTGTAATTTTCCTCTGTAATGAAGAACTGCAAAACACTTCGTACAACTTTGATTAACATTCCTAAATAGCTAAAAAGGCATAACTTCACATAAAATATTATATCTCTTCAACACCTTTACAAATATCACAATCAAAATAGTAAATAGCTTTGCAAAGAGAGTGCTACCTCTCACACGAAGAGCTCAGAGGTTAGAGGCTACGCCAAGAGAGGAGTTTGGAATTTCAAAAAAACAAGGTGAAATTTCAAATTAAATTAGTTCAAACTAAACAAGATATCAAAAATACCTTCATTTCATTTTATTTATTCTTATTTCATAGTAATGCAACATAAAATTGGTACAACAATCCAACAAACAGAACAATAATACATTCCATGAGAAGAAGAACAGGAGTAGGATGAAGAAAAAATCTTATAAGCTCCTACCCGATTCTTTAAAAAAAAAACGTTACAAATTAGATGGCCTCACCGATGCCGAAAAATAACAATAGCCCAGACCAGATGTAATCAACTTTCGATTTTAACAATTTTTTTCTTTTTCTTTTTTTCTTTTCTTTTTTCTTTTTCCCCCTTTTTTTTCTTTTTCAATTATTATTAATAATTTTGCTAAAACAACAGTGATGCAATGGTGACAACAGCAGCGACGGGAACAACAACGAGTCCATCAAACTACACAACGCACACCCAGATACACATACAAGCAGGCATGCACGGACACACACAGGCACACCCACAGTACACACACAAAAAGATGAAGAGGATCTATTGATGCATTTGTGATGAGCCCCATGCTGTGTGTTGCATTGAAAAAACAAGGTTTGAGTGGGCAGCTGTCGATAGATCTTTAACCTCCCACAGATGCCCAGCACCTGCTTGCCATACATTAGTGATTGACAGAGTTATGCCCTAAAATTATGGAGGATTGAAAGTGCCACAATTAAATAAATAAATACACCATTAAATAATTAAATAAATGTGTCATTAATTAAATAAATGTCATTAATTAATTAAATTACCAATGATTCTGTGTAAAAATTATAGTATATATAATTATTTATCTATTTAATTAATTATTTCATGGTCCTGTGTTGCAGTGTTTCATGAATTAATTTTATCTGTCAAACTCGTCCATCAAAAGTTGTGGGCGGGCTAAAGCCTGATTAACTCAAATCTTGTCTAATCCATTGCTTTGGCCTGAAGTGTTTGGAAACATGGCGGCTACGCTTATGGAGGCCCTTCATGAGGAGGGATGGGACTTGATAAGATTTTATTGATATCAATGCCATCAATAATTTTACCTATCGATTCTCTTATCGATGCCTGGCTTGTCTGTGTGTTGGGGAAAAGCAGGGAATGAATGTGCTTTCAATAAACTCTATCAAAAAAGACACATTGTTAGTTTTCCCAAGAAAAAATATTAATTAAATAAAGTAAGTTTCCAAATATACTGTGGCTCCTGCTGGCACTCAGCCTAAAGTATAATAGTAACATTTGTACTTTTCATCAAGGGTCTGTAACTTGTAACAGACTGATGCTGTTTGTAACACCTAAACAACAGGACTCGGTCTCAGCCAAAACCCTACAGATTTTCATCTATTTCTGCTTCATCCGACGCTACATTCTCCTTCCCTCTCAGGGCGGGGACAGGCAGCTGCAGCCTCCGCTCTGAGCCCCGGGCCTGAGCGGAGTCTGCCGAGGTGCGCTGCGCTCAGACCGGGACAGGCAGCCTCGGATCCGGGCTCAGAGCACAGCGGCGCGGGGAAACAGCGAGGCACTGAACCCCGTGTAATCATGTCAATAGCGACGTATCGAAAGTTTGGAAAGAAACAGCAATACAGCGCAAATAAACAGAGCATTCGCAGCAGCAAAGCGAAAACGTATAACTGACACATTTATAACAATGGACTGTTTTAATTGACGACACTCTTTCGTGAACGCGCAAACGGAGGGGAAGGGCGAAGCGGAGGCTAAGGGGTAGAATTGAAATTGGGCTGATGTTTCCCTGCTTACTTGAAGCAGCGTCAACAGACCGGAGAACTGTCATTACGCACGTGCGTCTAGCCCCACGGCGCAAAAAGAGTGTTTCAGAGCGGGAGCATCGATAAGAGAGATCGATAATGAAGCAGACGTACGGTTCCGATGCTTTGCTCAAACAGAACCAGGTCTACTTGCCCGAGGCTTGTGTTTAGTTTTTACAAATTTTATTTCTTAGGTAAGCTATGTGCGACTTCCACTTAAATGTTTCATCAATGAGTACTCCTAAAAACCTAAATTCTGACACTCTCTCAATAGTTATTCCATTTAAAGTCAAATTAACACTTTCAGGGCATTTTTGATTTGTAAACAACATACATTTTGTCTTGTTTAAGTTTAACAACAATTTATTTTTATTAAACCATTTCTGAAGTTGGACCATTTCTTGTTCAATAGTTTTCATTAATGTTCCTAAATTCTTCCCCGATACAAAAAAATTAGTATTGTCCGCAAAAAGAACAAAACGTAAAATCTTTGATTCCTCACAGAGGTCATTAATATATAAAGTAAAAAGTTTAGGCCCCAGCACAGAGCCTTGAGGGACTCCACACTGTATTGTTTCTAACTTAGATTCATGGCCTATATACTCTACATATTGTTGTCTATTTCTAAGTAACTACTAATCCAGTTTAATACTACACCGCTAATTCCATATGTCTGTAATTTAGATATAAATATTCCGTGATCAAGAGTGTCAAAGGCCTTTTTAAGGTCAATAATTTTATTTTATTTGACCTTTATTTAACCAGGAAAGTCCCACTGAGATTAAGAATCTCTTTTGCAGGGGAGTCCTGGCCCCAGAGGGGAACCTATTGTACATGTTTTTAGTGGTAGGGGAAACCGGAGTACCCGGAGGAAACCTACGCAGACATTGCCTGGCCTGCCAAACGACATGCCTTTTCATAGATATTTCAAAGACATATAGTCTGGGAGCGAGCGTGATCTCAACAATTTCCCGGTGGGCGTGATTGACAGACGGCATCAACCAATTAGAGCAACGCTAGATACGTTGCAGTAACAAGCGGCAGAAAGCCTTTCCAAAAACGTCCTTTTTTACGAGGAACGCTTCGAACGCTGTTTCTTGCTCCGGTTTTAGGGATTTCATATTTTCCAAATGATTTAAAACAGACGAAAGAGCCGAAGAAAACAGTGTATCGGCCGCCATCTTTAATGTTTGGAAGAGTGCGTGGTGGTGACAGGTGACGGCTTCCGCGTCTTGGTGCGTGATTGGACCGATGTGGGTCAAATCGTGAAATGATTGGCTGCGAGCAGCTGCCCAGACGGTTCTTCTTTTGAACAGAAAGGAGGAATGTCTGGCAGGCCAGGCAAACGCAGACACGGGAGAACATGCAAACTCCACACAGAAAGGCCCCGTCCAGGTGGGAATCGAACCTGGGACCTTCTAGCTGTGAAGCCCAAGCGCTAACCGCTGCGCTACCGTGCCGCCCAATAAAAACTTCAACTGTGTGATTTTTATTCTCCAATTCTGTAGTAATGTCCTCTGTGATTTTCATCAAAGCCATAGCTGTTGACCAGGTGCTTCGAAACCCAAACTGATTATCATGTATCAAGGAATGTATTTCAAGAAAATAATCAAGTTTTTTAACAAAACGTTTCTCCAGAATTTTGGAAAATTGAGAAAGCAAAGATATAGGCCTATAATTTGTGAGACTATGCCTATCACCCGATTTAAAAAGGGGAACAATCTTAGCCACCTTCATTTTACCTGGAAAGAAACCTGTATTAAAAGACAAATTGATTATATATTTTAATGGTCATTTTGTCATTCAAGTAGGACCAATAATCTTGCACATCTTCAATATTGTCCTTTCAATTGGACACTTTCCAGATTGCTTTAAACGCACATTATTCAGCCTCTTCTAAAAAAACTAAAACAAATGTAGATCCCTTAATTTTAGATAATTTTAGACCCATATCTAAATTTTTTATTTTAATCAATTTTATTTTAGAAAAAGCAGTTGCCTCACAGCTTTTGTCATTTATGAATTCAAATGTATGCATTCCCCTTGGTTCAAGGTCATTTGGTTATACCTGGAGTGAAAATACTGTTGCCTGCTGGACCTTCTACAAGTGCTACTGAAATGAAAGATTATCATAGACCATTTGTCCACTGCATAGTTTTTGTTTTGGTTTTTTCTCCTAAATTTCTTTGTACTTACTTACGCAGTCAAATTTATTTGTGTACTGGCTGACCATCCATTTCTCTGATTCCCAGGTTAATACTTTGTAAACAACAAGAGAAATCCAGTTAGTTTGCTCTCTTAAGATGTGCTTTTACCTTGAAACAAATAAATCGACACTATGTTACTGATGCATCACATGCCTCTCTTTGCTCTTATGTGCTTGCTTCCTAAAACTTGCACAGTAGGCTAAATCTTCTGACTGTTTCCTGTTGCTCAATATCTGGCGCTGCTCTGCGGTCGCCCACTCTTCCTGACAAGTTGCCCCATCTGCACTGAAGCATGTAAAGGACACATTTCACTGCAGGGACAATAAACCTCCTCTCCCATTGTCCAAAAGCATGAAGAACTATAAGCTTTATTACCTTTACATATTACCTCAAAATGCCAGGTCACCAGATGCTTTGCAAACTCTCAGATGCCCCCTTTGCCCTTTTTTCTCCTTATCTCCAGAATATGTTGTAATATTTTGATGAAGAGAACGAGACTTGGCCTGGACGTTTCAAATCTGTTCCTAATGAAGGCGACTATCTATCAGGGACGCGCTCTGCTGAGGACTCACTAAACCTGCATGAATTACGAGCGTATTATGGTATGTACCGCCAGCTGCGGCACAATCTCGGTCCTTTGGAAATGCTCTATGTCAAAATCAGCGCGATATTGAACTGCTGACAATCGCCATATTTCACTGAGCGGCTTTGTGCTGAGGAAGGCGGTTGCGGTAAATCGTCCCAAACAAGGACACGGGGAAGCATCCAGAAGAGGGAGGAATCCTGCCATCTCTGATACGTACTGTGAGACAGGCCTCAACTCAGACGATGCTCCATTCCAAGCCGAAAACGGTTGAGGGTAAATCAAAACTAGGAACTTGTCGTTTCCCTCATGTGGCTTGTTCATGTGCAAATACACAAGCGAGCAGTGACGTAAAGTTCATGACCCTCTTTTGCACAGGGAACGGTGTGAACCTGATCATATAATTGTGAATTGAATATCTCGGCCTGTTCTAATTTACCTGGAACAAACTCAAGAAACTGAGTAACAGCAGAGAAGCCAACACCAGGGAAAATCTTTTCATTTATTGTGATACCTACTTTTATTTTGATACGTATTTTCATTGGGTTAATTTGAATTAAAAGTTGCACCACCTAGCGATACGTTCTATGCACGCGAGTATACACATTTACAGGCTGATTATTTATGAGCAGGCTAGTTCAAAACGTGTTGCTATCCCAAACAAGAACACGACATCACCCTCATCTCGGAAGGTGATGAGTCCGCCTACAGTAGAGAGGTGGACCGACTGGCGTCCTGGTGCCGTCACAACAAACTGGAGCTGAACGCCCAGAAGACAGTGGAGATGGTCGTGGACTTCAGGAAAGACACAGCCCCACCGTCACCTGTCCCCTGACAGACTCTCCCACCCCCATCTCCATCGTGGACCTTCAGTTTTCTGGGCACCACCATCACCCAGGACCTCAAATGGGAGCCAACCATCAGCTCCCTCATCATGAAGGCCCAGCAGAGGATGTTCTTCCTGCGGCAGCGCAGGAAACTTAAGCTGCCGACCAAGATGCTGGTGCAGTTCTACACGGCCATCATCGAGTCAATCCTCACCTCCTCCATCACCGTGTGGTTCCCCGGCGCTACAGACCGGGACAAGCAGTGCAGTGCATTGTGCTGCTGCTGAGAAGGTGATTGGCTGTAAGATCCCATCTCTCAAGGACCTATACGACTCCAGGACCCGGAGGCGTGTGGGTCGGATCACAGCTGACCCTTCTCACCCTGGACAGGGCTCGAAATTAACTTTTTTCTTGGTAGCGCTTATGCTCCTAATTCTGAAATTTAGGAGCACAGTATAAAATGTAGGAGCGGAACCAAAAAAAAACAGGGACGCTTTTAACAGGGATGAAGGAAATTTAAGCATATCACACGCCACTTCCAGCCTTCTGTTGCATTTTAGAAGTATTATTTTAGCTGTTTGCAATGATTCACCAATCTACAAAACTCATTAGGCTAAATTTTAACATTATAAATGGGACACCAGATCGCCCCCAATCCCCGACTTGCTCCGCCCCTGCTTCACTGCACTTCATTGTCTCCTCTCTCTGCATCTACACTCTCCTCACTCTGTGCTGTGGGGACAGCTCCATAGATCGCGCTACACGCGGCAAACTCCTTTGCCAGAACCTTAGAAGACGTGTTAAACATTGCGTTTGTGACTTTACGTTTTGTATTTTGTGATTCGCTCTCAGCGCTGCACGAGGGGGCGAGCGGGTTGGATTGAAGTTTGCGTTGTTTCTCCGCCCGACATCGATTCGCACGTCATTTGAGAGATAGTTCCCAGTCCCAATGAGTTTATGAATGACATATATATTCCTCGTTTCTCATAAAGAGACTACAGTTGCGTAAATACATTGGCTTATTAAATGAAAGCGGGCAGAGGCACACGCAGAGAACACGGGCTGGGCTGGTACAGGTCGGCCCAGTGACCGGGAGGAATGACAGTGGCGCTGAGCCAAAAGAGAGAACAGATCGTACTATTCAGATATGCTCTCAAACTATTTTAGAACAGAAAGTTTGCTGTTCTTGGCAGGCAGCATTTGTGAAAACAATGACACAAGCGTTTCTAAGGTAGCACGAGAAGGTTTTCTTTTAAGGTGGACCGGAGCATTTGTTTGAAGTCGCAAACATGCAAGTGATTCTATTTTTAGATCGCAAAGGCATAATTTTGGGAGCATATGTGACCAAAATGGTCGCAATTTCGAGCCCTGCTGGACACGGACTATTCACCCCTCTCCCCTCAGGCAGGAGGCTACGGTCCATACAGACCCATACCTGCCGCCACTTGAACAGTTTTTCCCCACCGCCATCAGACTCATGAACGATAACAAGACCCATTAACTCTGTATCACACTCATGAATGCAATAACCTGTTCCAGCCATTTGCACTGCTCTATTGGCATCATTGAAAAAAAAGTGATGTAGAAAAGAGCCAGTCTCTGAAATGAACCGATCCCAAAGACTCGGCTCCCAGTAAAGACCATAAATCCCATATCAACGAGTAGCGCTCTGACAAGACCGCCATAAAACATCTGGCCAGGCCTCGGCGGTCGTGATGGGATTTATGGCTGAATCTCATGAATCTGTTTATTTCAAAACGGTCTCTTTCTATATATTTTTTGGTTTTGATTTTAAGATGCCAGCGAGATATTATATTATCCAATAGGCTACAGTATATGCACGCAAGCAACATGTAACTTCAGATTGAATTCTCTGAGTTTATTGCTGTGTCTTGGCAGGCAGTGGACAACATCAAAACATCACGTCAAGTCTTCTTCAGAGGGTATTCGGAGTTCATCAGATGGTTTTGTCTTGAAGCTAATGACCAACACTAAATAAAAATGTAATCAGAATTGTTGCCATTGCCATTGTTAGTGAAAAATATGATCAGTGGGGGTGAAGTGTTTTGACCAGATACACAACAAAAGTACTGTATATGCTCAGGCGGGAATATAATCAACAATCTTCAGATTCTGTGGCAAAGGCTTAACCCGCTACACCACAGCAGCTGCAAAACTACTCCTACAGGAAGGTGAATATTGCAAAATTTTGAATTGCTCTTGGTCAATATCAGTGACACGTGAAGTGAGAGGTGAGCTGCCAGATTCTTCCGTGGGGGTCCAACAATATTTTTACATTCTGTGTTGAAAACTGCAGCAATCTGAAGCCAAGAAACACTAAGAGCTACAGTATCTGATCTTCGTATTGGAGCTTTCCTGAATGCAGAATGTAAGAGAGGTGCAGAGATATGGAAAGTATGAGCAAAACAATCTTTGTCTGAACCACAATTCAATCACAAAGTCAATGTTGCCGTTTAAATATGGAACAGGTCAATAAACAGCAGCCGTATTCACTGAAGCATTTCCAGGTTTAGAAGAAAGTCCAAAACAGTGCGATGTTGTGGATCCTATTGTGTTACGGCGGGATGTTTTTGTTTACGTTTCAGCTGAAAGAGGCGGCATAACTTTGTGAACCGTATAGCGACATCCTTCTTTCTACTGTAAAAATATGATTCTATACTCGGCCTATACATGTCTATGTGTTCATTTCTGTTAAGTCAGACGATATCCCTTGATTAATTAAAGCCCTGTACCGGACTTTTTCTTTGGTTTACAAACATAAACCAATCGTGGTCCAAATCTGGGTGTGGTCAAAACTCAATCCTAACCTTCCTAACCAATCCCAGTTGTTCACAGGGATGAGTTTAAAAGCATGTTTCACAACACTGTCATGGTAAGGCAACTAACCCGCTAGTTCACAATCAATAAAAGGTGTATAGTAAGATGCACAGAGAACAAAGGTCTTTTTAATATAGATGTCACTGATTTTAAATGTGGTATATAAATAAAGTTGACATTGACACACACACAAAATTTGAATTCAGCATTAATGTATGTTTGAATCAGAATCAGAATCGTTTTTATTGCCATGGCTTGAGAACAGGTTCACAAACTAGAAATTTTTCTCGGTGCTGACGTGCAACATACTGTACAACATATAACACAGAATCTAGATAAAAATAAGCTATAAAACTTTAAACTATAAGGCTATGGGGCATGCATAAGAATATTAAATAAATAAAAATAAAAGGTAAAATATGGTAAGACGACAACAATTGACATAGAACAACAGCGGGATCGTATTTACAGGTGTGTCGGTATATAAGTGATAAGGGGATATAAAGTGATAGCAGCTGATCTAAGTGTGGACACACCACAAAGTGCAACAGGGCAGATTACATCCATGAGTCTGTGCCTAAGTTATGGGTCTTGTTTTTGTTCATGAGTGGCGGGATCTATGGGTCTTGATAGATTGTAGCCTCCTGCCTGAGGGGATAGGGGTGAATTGCTGGGTTTCACGTGACATCACAGCGTTCTAAAGGCCTATAATATTATATAAAGGTCAAATTATTTTGTTTTTGAGGACATTTTGTACAGAGAGATCATGGACCCAGTGGCCGATATTAATGATCCCAGTGGCTGATATTAATGATCATTTTTGTAATTCATACATCTTCATACATTTCTTTTTAGATACGACTTGTGAAAGTGTTATCATGTTATTATGTCATTCTCTCATTAAACACATGCCTGGAGTGTTGCCTTGGCTCATTCACATATTTTTGAGTAATCAGTAAAAACTTAGACGGCAGCCATTTTAGGTGTAGCTATGCCTCAGTCCTCCTAGGAACGCCCCCACCTCCTGGAGACGCCTCTGGACCTTTCGTCACCAGCCAAGCCACCAACCACTGCTCCTCAGCTCAGCAGAGCCCCCTCCCCGCACAGTAGTGTTGTTTAGATGCCACAGCAGTGTGCTGAAGGGGGCGTGTCGGAAAGCTTCTTAAAGAGACAGAGGCCTATTTCAAGACGTTCAGTACAGCCATTTTGAGAGAGCAATTTTATTCAAGGCAGTTATTTTAATTTACTGCATATACAGACCAACAGAAGGTTACGTCATCATTGTAGTATGCTATAGACTGGTGCTATGTGATTGAAAAAAGCATAATACCCCCTCTTTTAATGGGAAAACTGGCTCCTGCCCCCCACTGGGTCCAGTGACATCATCACATTCTAGTCCAGGCTGAGAAGGGTCAGCTGTGATCCAACCCACACGGTCAAACTGAATCAACTCTTAAACATTATCCAGCTGCTAAATGACATTTGATGTGATTTCAAATTACTCTTTTATTATAATTGTGATGTAAAAAGTCTGTACTCTACTGTATACACATTTTAGAGGACCTTCTTATCTCTGCATTTCACATCTCACACTCCGACTGTGTTTTGGCCCAGAAATATAAATATGCTTCCGTCAAAAAAGAAAATGTTTTTGTTCTTGTAAATCAACGAAAACAGCTTCTTAATAGATCCCAATCGTCTGGTCCTGACAATTTGACCTGCTCATATGATCTATATTTACATTACGCTACATTTCTGTTGGAAGAGTGAGCGCTGGCTGGTGTGTCAGTGTTGTATGCTCGTGTCATGCCAGAGGTAAGTGCAGCCTTCCTATAGAGGTCATGGACACGTTAAATTAGATTTGATCATAAATGGATGCAGATACAGAAACAGAGACGTGCGGAGAGAGATATGAGCCCGTGTTTGTATTAATGTTTCATCTCAGTCTGAGCACCTACAGAGCACAGACAAGAATGTGCGCCTTTAAATTATGCTCCAACCTGGCAAGAGACAGATTGATATTACAGCGTGAATAACATTAGCACAGTAATATCAAGCTGTAATGACTCCCTTTGAAACTGTACGGAAAGCGGACAGACCTTTCAGCGGGGCATGATTGGATTCAGCTTTTCCTTTTAGCCAATCACAACCAAGTTTCAAAAATGTAACTAAACAACAAAGCGCTACAATAGCAATAATAACACTACATTCACCTCACATCCGGTAAACCCACCAATCACGTCGTTGCTTGTCGTAAGCATGTATTTTGTGTTAAGGCCAATCTTGTTTATTTTTTATCCTATTTTATTTTGTTTGTGTGCCCTTATTATTGTGTCATTACTAGTATATGTCATGTTGCACAATTCACCTGTCGCAAAAGCCCCGCCCCCCGAGCAGCTGTTAGCTAGCTCCGTCAAGAAGTGGAGTATAAAACGTGTCATAATGGGGGATGCAATAACAGCACAATAGCCTCAAGATCGAGGCAAAATGGGTTGCAATGTGCAGTAGATTAATATATTTCAAAATGCAACGAGGGGAATACTAAAACTATTGAGGCTAAAGCACCAGTGTGATAGGAAATCAGAAAATATCCCATAGTCTAGTGTGGACTAGTCATGCTCTTGCACTACCAGGTAAGTTCTCTTCTCATGTTAGTCCAGTATTGATTGAAATAGTCTGCCAATCTACAGCCCCTGCTCCTGGCTATGGAGAAGAGAGAGGCTGCAGTGGCTTTGTCTTCCCCGCTCATGTGGTTCTTATTCAGCCAAGTTACATATTAGTCATGATTCTCCATAGCCACGATGTCCCTGTGCTCCCAGCTCTGGCAAAACAAAAAGCACTCGCTGCTGAAACATCAAGGCTCATGAGGCGTACAAGTTAGCAGGCGCTGTTTTCAGCGTTATGTTTCAGCTCTGAAAGTCTGCTAGCGATTGGACAATGACCAAGGGTGGAACAGGTGCGCAGGGGTTAGCGCTTGTGCTTCACAGCAAGAAGGTCCTGATTTCAATTCCCACCTGGACGGACCGTTCTGTGTGAACTTTGCATGTTCTCCCCGTGTCTAGGTTTCCTCCGGGTCCTCTGGTTTCCATACCACTAAAAACATGTACAATACGTGAAATGCAGAGGACAAATTTCCCTACAGGGGCAATAAAATATACCTTACCTTACCATTTTGGGGTGGGGTTTTGCGAACAATTGAACCAACAAATTGTGAATTTACCTTATCTGACAAAGGCAATAAACCTATTCTGATTCTGATTCCTTTCAGCAACATCTTGTTGTTAACAAGTAAGGACAAAACTGCTGATTGTCGGCTCATTCCACCAGTTGGACAGGGCAGCAGTGTATAGTTTTCATGCTCTCTAGTGGTGAGCACATTATCCTGGACCTAGATGTAAAAGTACTCAAAATTTCACTTAAAAAAATAAAAAAATAAAATAACATTCTGTCCTCTTCAAAAACATAACTGTTGCACAATTACAGAGATATGCGGCTCAGGCTACAAACACAGTGCTTGTCTAAATAAATCTTGATAAATTATTTAATGTACGCCGTTGCAACAGAGCTGGCAAAAAAGGCCATGGCATCCATCGACTTCACATAATATTTACCTCAATATATATATCAACCGATAACATCTTTGTCAATAATAAATCTCCGCTATATGACCCTAAGACCATCTGGTTCTGCTCTGTGAATCTGACCACATTTCTCACTGTTTTCTATGAATAGCAGAATGAATGGATTAGGCAAACATTTGAGACATTTACAACTCGGCAGATGTTTTGCGCAGCTGTGGGTTTGCAAGCGAAACGTTGTAAAAGAAATCCTTGGAGAGCCCTCTTTTTCTTTAAAACTATCAATAAATGCCAGCGCCGCGTTTAGAGGTCAGAGGAATATTGAGCGCTGCATTGACTTGAATAGGTTGCACGCAGAGGGCCGTCCAGGGTCCACTTAACACCGAGCTTGGAGAATGGAGTAAAGGAAGAAAGAAAAAATATTCTGCCCATGTGTAGAAATGAAACAACATTGGCTTAATGAAAAGTCTCTCAATGTTGTCATGGACTTTTATTACACATAATATTATGAAAGGCTTAAACACACACATTTTCTGGCAGCACGCGATAATTTGAATTGATTTAGAGAAAGTAAGTCCATGATAACAGTCTGAAAGTAGTGATTTTGCCTTTATTGCTACAATTGTAAATTGATATGATCCCGTGCTTTAGTTCAGTCAAATTGAAGAAACCCTGTGGCATTTGTATAGGCCTAATGGAAAGTTTGAAGGAAAAGGGAACAAATGTAGCTGTGAGCATCTACTGTATATAATAAGATGCAATCGCAAACACTTCCGGGTCGTGGAATATAACGCTTTCCAGACACACCGCGCGTTCTACATTCTCTGCCAGTGATACGCCGGATAGGGTCTATCTGGTGTCATGTCACCGCCATTTAGAAGATATATCAATGAAAAAGAAGCTCCATAGGTCGTGGCCATGTTTTTTATTTCCCAGAGCACTCCGCACGGCCTCCACGTGACCGTCCCACCAGCCACGGGTTAATAAAGACCACAATCACCACAATGCATTGCGACTCTACCGTCGGAGGAAACCCCTGCATTACAACACGAACAGCTGTTTTAATCACGTGTTGCATATTTTTCATGAATAAACTACTTGAATATAAATCGTTACTGGGAAAAGTTGCTGCGTAAGCTGCTTGAGCTGTTAAACAATCGACAGCTCTCTGTGTTTAGGCACAAAAAAAAGTCCACGTAAAATCCATGTGAAGTGAAACAGATCTGACTGCCATGCCTGTGTGCGCATCCAAACAGGGTGAGGTGTGTCATCGTCACTTACCGTAAACTGAAGGCTGTAGACACTCCACACCAATGGCCGCTGGCTGCTCTGCTTTATGACCGCAACACCGCCGCCATTGCTCCGCCATTGCTGTAGTACCTCCATATCGTCGCTAGGCCCCCATTGAAAAGTATTGGACTTTAGACACGTTAAAAACAACTTTAATGCCTTTAATGTTTCAATTTTTTAACACTTTCTATGGCTACATATTCCTCCTGACATAACGCTGGGTTACTCACAAAAAAAGAAACCAGGCTGGTTTTCGAAATATTTTTTTTAAAAATCTTAACGGAGGTCGGACTGTTAGCTACACGTCACACAAGGGCCGAGTCTACAGTGTAGATCCGCCCTTATGCCCTTATTAGGAACATGCTTCGTCAGAGCTGGGAGGAGGAGTCTGTAAATCCGCCATGATTTCCCCCTCGAACGTGGTCATTATGGTAAACGGGGAGGAGTGAGGAGGAGTTGTCTATTATTTTAACAGTCTATGCTCCACACCTACAGTTACATCCAACAAAAACACATGTCTTTGTTTCTCCTGCATGGTGACGAGGCTGTGGTCATTTAGATCCAGTGCAGTGCGTATGTCAGAGGCGCAGACAAATAAGTAAGATCCAGTCCTGGTCAAAATCCGCCTCCAAAGTTTGGTCTCCACAAAAAAGTACAAGCAGAAAGTCCAAGAACAGCCCAAACATGAGCCTCAAATCAAACACGCTGCTCCGAGTGCTTTAGCCTCTGTGTGTGGAAAGCGAAACTGAAACTACCACCTAACGAGCGATGACCTGCACTGCGCTGCTTCTTTTTTTTTGTTCAAGATCAGAGCGCTACAGTTTGTTTTCTATTTTGTTTTGTATTGTGAGCCACATTATAAAATAGCTTTGAAAGCATTGCCAATGAGATTATAAATGTTGCCTAATGATGCCCATTTAAGCACCGTGATACACCAAACTGCGGTTCCTGCACCATGAACCGAACCATGTGACAGCTGAAGCTCTGCTATCTAACCATAAATATTCCACTGTCTCTTGAATTTTATTCCCTGAGTCTAACCTATTGTAGGTGTAGTTGCTCATTCTGCTGGTGCTCTGGACAACGGACTCACTCCTTTCTGCAGCCGCAGCGAGAAGGCAACTTTGTACTATATAGACTATATAGTACTACAGTGGTTCCAAACCTGCGGGGCACCTGGGATTGAAATATATGAAATAAAATAAAAAACTCTTCCTCACCCTCCGCGGGCGGTCTCTTTTTCCTCCGAGCTCGGGTCCTCTACCAGAGGCCTGTGAGCTTGAGGGTTCTGCGCAGTATCTTTGCGTTCCTAGAACTGCACTTTTCTGGACCGAGATGTCTGATGTATTTCCTGGGATCTGCTGGAGCCACTCCTCCAGTTGGGGATCACTGCCCCGAGTGCCCCAACGACCACGGGCACACTGATGCCTTCACTCTCCAGGCCTTCTCTAGCTCTTCTCTGAGCCCCTGGTATTTCTCTAGTTTCTCATGTTCCTTTTTCATGATGTTGAAGTCGCTTGGTATCGCTATGTCGACCACCACGGCTTTCCTCTGCTCTTTGTCCACCACTACAATGTCCGGTTGGTTCGCCATTACCATTCTGTCCGTCTGTATCTGGAAGTCCCACAGGATCTTGGCTCGGTCATTCTCTACCACCTTTGGAGGTGTTTCCCTTGGGCTTTCCAGCCCATACTCTACACAGATGTTCCTGTACACTATGCCAGCCACTTTGTTTTTTTTCTTGTCACAAGGTATGATCTGGTTTAGCAATTTTCTATGTTTATAATTTACACTGTCTGTCCCACCAGGATTTAATACTGACTGATATGATCAGGGCTTACTGTAGTTGGTCAGGCCTAGGTTCAGCAAAACTATGTGCTCGAAGAATGAGCTGACCTGAACATCCTGAATGACCAGGTTATCCCATAAATATCCATTCCCTGATGACACAGTCTTATTCCAAGATGACAATGCCAGGATTAAAGATTGGCCACCACAGATCTTAACCCCATTGAGAATCATTGAGATGTGCTGAAGGAGGTTTTGCGCCGTGGTCATGCTCATCATCAACAGTGACGTAGCAAGGGTGCCCTGGGGCCCCGAGCATTAGACTGGGTCTATAGCGCAAGAGGTGTAACTGCAGCACCATTGTCATCTGGAAGACTGTATCGAGTGAGTAATTCATTCTAAGACTGTGCATAATGAGCCAGCTCGCAGCGGCCTTGACAAGCAGCTGCCTGCCTTGCCTAATGGCAAGCTACGCCTCTGATCGTCAATAAAAGATGTTGGTGAAAAATTAATGGATCTTATGACGTTGCAGGAGCTCATTATTAGAACTTAACAAGGCCAGTGAATGTGTGCTTTAATCAAAGCTAAAGGCGAACTTTTGAATTTTTTTGGTGCCAATCTTTTGGGGCAGAGTATTTGATCATTTATTTAACCAGGAAAGTCCTACTTAGATTCTTAATCACTCTTTTACAATGAAGGTTCTGGTCCCAGAGAAGACCCTAATGTGCATGTTTTTTAGTGGTAGAACAAACCAGAGCAGCCGGAGGAGCACATCACAGGGAGAACATGCAAACTCCATTCTGTGTTTCTCAATGGCAAAGCCTTTCAACATTTCAGCCACTTCTCTCACATCTGCAGGGAAAATAACTAACTGAATATACTGTAAGTAAGTATACTTACCGCTGCGACCCTGCACGCCGCCTTTGTGGGCCAACCTGACCAGCATGTTTTTGAGGTGAAACCATTGTACTGCTTTCAGTGCTCCTCTGTAACAGTGCACCGCCTCTGGGCTGTGTTCAACAAACGGCAGGTGTTAAAAGTAATCCATTGTCCACAACTGCCAGAAATCCTTCAAACATTAATAAACTGCATAAGGGAGACATTGCGCTGTAGGTAATTGCACTGCAGTTAAATATTGATATTTTCCTATGTTTAGAATAGAAGATGTGTCAAATGCTCGCCACACACGTGGAGAAACATAATTCATTCTATTTACTGACATTTACATGCGTGCAGCGCCAGGTTTATGCTCAGTCAAAGCACAGCAAAAACGTGCTTGTAGTATGGTTGTAACAGTGGCAGACGTTTTTTTGTGGATAAAAAACAAAGTAAAGACAAAGTAAACTGTATCACAGTACACGACATTTGCATATCTTTGATGTATTTCCTCTTTATTATCTTAAATACAAGTGACCAATAGTGCGCTAATAGTGAAGAGAGCGTTGGGATCTGAGCCAGTGTCATTATTCATGGGCTTTATTTGGCTTAAGTTTGAGAGGATAGAAACAAAGTAAGTGAACTTGTTTCCAAATATAACTCACGCACAGGCTTTACAATGGGAACACTCAAATGATCGCGAGTGCAGCTCTTGGTCAAATCATTAACAACTCTGTATGTTTTGGTTTTACTCCAGTGCTCGAGACCAGAGGGCCGCTTGAGACTACAGTGAAGTATTGAACCTTTGGTATGGTGTAGATTAAATGCTCTTTACGCACATTATTAAAAGTCCCATCCCAGCAGCTGCGGGCTATAGAGACAGTCAAGACATAATCTCATTTTCACTTCCTGAGCATTATATAACATTGTAACCCTTACCCTTCATCTGACTTTGTGGTGCCTAAATAAATTCCTTGGGAGCGCAACAGCGGTGCAGAGTTTTTATTCTTCTATCTCACGTACTATTGAACTCTTGCACGCCACTCAACTGACCTGGGATGTGCGTGTCTGTCTAACCTCTTGAACAGCTGAAGTTCATCCAATGTATTTTCATTAAGGTGTGTCTGTCTTAAGCAATGCGCTCCTATAATGAAGTAACATAATCAACACCACAACAGGACAAAACGCTTGGAACATTATGGGCAAAATACACCATTTGTTTGTTGTAGACATAGAAGCATCGTCCATTTGCCTAAACAATATATACAAACAATATAAGCAAAGGACATTTTAATAAGGGTGAAATTGAGGATTCTCTGTTGTTTTACAAATTCTTTATTGGCTCCTCTCAAACTTTGGTTTTGTTAATGGAGACTGCCAAACCAAAGAAAAGTATTTTAAAATGCATCGCCATTTTGAGAACTTCCTGACTGACCACTAAACCTTCCGTTTCCAGCTGGATTGCCGCAAGATGAAATTTGCACTTGTGGCCACTCCGCAGATGGTTTGAGACAAGTGACCTTTTGCAGAATCCAGCCGCAAAACATCATTGTCCACTTGTTACCCATCATTCTCCAGGTGTCCAGCCGTAGAAATAGTGGAGTTCTCATTTTCAAAGCAGAAGCAGCACCTGCTAACGTGTAAGTCAAGGTAAAACTCGTTTACCATTCATTTAGTCATTTTCCAAGAGTTTCATTGCTGGAAATTGTCAGAAAAAGTTGTTTCCGCTGCTGGGTTATCTGGCATGTTTACTTGACATTTAAGCAGTGCGTGGTTTTGTTTTACCATTGCACTGATGCACTGAACATCACAGCAGGAGAATCATGACTAATCTGTTTCCTCGCTGAATAAGAACAACAGCTGCGGGGGAGACAGAGCCACTGCAGTCAGTACCAGGGGTCTGTGAGCCGCTTTGCTCCTGTAGGTTTAGCAAACCAGCTAACTTAATAATAACGCTCATTTTTTTCCAATACTAGATTAACATAAGAAGATACCCGATAGTGCAAGAGCATGACTAGTCCACACAGCTGGCTGGTTGCATTATATTCACATTGCAACCCATTTTGCCTGGATCTGGAGGATACCGTACTGGTATACTGTAGCACCAAAAAGAGTAACCAAAACGCACTTCTCTCCGTCATATGCCCTTCTTGACGGAGCTAGCAAACAGTTGCTATGGGGACGTGGCTTTTAAGATAGGTCAATTTAATGGCAGCGTTGTTATGTGATTGGATTTTACATTTGCTGAAAAACAAAAGGTACACATTGACATTATACTGTTGTAGCAGTTTTATGTTTTAATCCTCTTTGATTGATCAAGCAAGACAGAAGCACATGCTCCACTAAAAGTCCATCCTCTTCACTTTCAGCGGGAGCCATTACAGATCGACATCACCCTGCTAAAGTCAGTCTGGCTTTTGTCATGACACAAACCACCACCATGGCCATGTCTCGCTTTGTTCCTCCAGTCAGTGCCTCAGTCATTAGGCCTTGACATGTGTGACTGCGCATTATCACACATGTGTTTTTGTTGCCCCCTGTGCTCTTTGCGTGTTAGAGATTAACAAGCAGATTCCGGCCCATAACAAACGCATAAGTGCTGTGAACACTAGAGTTTAAAGTTCCTGAGTGAATACCACAGACTCACTCAGACTCTGCGTAATCCACAAAGACACAGCGCTAATGTTGACTTTTAAATATACCGTCCTGAGCTTTGCATTGTGCTACAGGATTCAAAGTACTTCTTATGGTGTGGTGCAACTAATAAATAAATGTAAAACTTAGATGCAAGTTGTAACCAAACCAAAATTTTGCCACTTCTTCTAATACAGTTTCCCTTTCTCATTACAACATTTAAGATCTTTCAATATGTTGAGTATTCTGCAATTTTTATGTATGAAAAATGCTATGTAAACAAAGAGATGGATTGATTGGTATCCTGTGATCAAACGGGAACAGTATTAAACAATTGCACTGTCCCATTGGCAGTTTTACTTTCTTATTTCAAGCGAGATTCCAGTCTGAAATGTCATTAAACCAGCAAAGTAATCTTGGTCGATCGGAAAAAAAAAAGATTAATATTCTCAAACCAAGTACTTTAAATCCGTTTCATTTTTGTGGTGTAAAAGTGTCTCATTACAGTAAAATAGGTCTGTTTCCTCCTCAAAAGCTGCTGTCTGATCTCCTGAAGGAGCCTAATCAGATTACCCCTGACTCCTGGTCCGTGTTCCACATGATAAGCAGTAGTTTGGGGCCCCAAGGCGTCTTTCTATATGAGCGATACAGGGCAGGGCAGAGTTCCCACAACCTAAACTGAACCGCACTCAAAAGAGGGTGCATGCCGCTGCAACTCATAGGGCCACGTCCCCAGAGGGGTTTTTGTGAGCGACCGCATGACCTTTAGAACAGCTCTGTGATGTGAACGGTTTGAAACAGCTCACATTCATGATAGGAGCCTTGTTCTGTCTGTTTTTATGCAGTTTTGACTAAATGTAACAAAGCAAGAAAGCAAAGCAAGAAACCATGAGTGAAAGTTTTTTTTCAAATAAAATAAAAATAATGTGGCACAAAGTTTTAGTTACATGACACACATTTCAAAGTTTTAAGTGCTTCCAGCTGTAAGTATGAGTCATTTTCATTGCGCTTACCTCTGTGCAAATTAGGCCTCAGACAGGTTATCAGCCTGACTTTGTAAAATATCATTATAGAAAACGGACCAGACTTTTAAATTAATGAATCTCAAATATTCATCACAAATGCCATCACCGTCGCTCGTGGGCTCTGACTCTAGAGCAGTTTTCCTGGATAAAGAAGGAGCTATACGAGTTGATTGGATGAGGGAGATTGCACACTTGAGCAAATACATTAAGCCTAATATGTGTTACATATTTAGTCACCATGCTATGTACGTATATGCGCAAGGCTATTAGATCACTGACCTTCAGGACCATGGTTAGCGGCCACTCCTTACCTCTCCTATTCCCAGCAACACAAGTTCTCTACACTTCCTCCCCTTGACGAGAAGTGTGCTATTTTCTATTTTTATCCTTTATCCATGACACTTTTGAAGAAGCAAGTTCATAACGCAGGAATAATTGCACACCTGTCTCTACACCTCATTCATGTGTAAAAAACACAACACACTTCAAAAAGCCTATAGTAAACGCTGATCCCCGTGACTAATGTAACAATGCTGTTTACTCAAACATGAAGGCTCAGTCTACGCTTTGGGACAGAGGATGCCCCTTCCCCTCTGCTTATCTGCGGCTTACCACCTGCTAAAACAAAGAAAGACCATGAGAAAAGATGGAAACGACACACAGTGACGCAAAGCGATGTGGCAAGACCAGATATTTGGTTTGGACAGTGAGAAAGATTTTGGTGCTTTATGAACCACCAGAGACTAAACAAATTAAGGAAGATAAATGTGAACAAATAATTTTCCCACAATTGCTTTCTCTTCCTAAACAACCACTGTCAGGCGCCATTTTGGTGTAAACAGTGTAAATCTACATGTAGTAAACTTTCATAAACAAGCTAAATGCCTAATGCTGCCATTGTGTATTTACTCTAAGCTCAAATACTGTGTTGTCTGAATATTAATGTTTTTCTAACTTTACTGCATTGTATACATGCTTTTTTAAAGGAAATTTCCAGACCTGAGGGATCTTTTCAGGGGAATCCAGGCCCCAGTGGAAACACTATTGTACATGTTTTAGGGATATACTGCAAAAGTAATCTACAAGTTAGTTTAGAGCTGAATTAAGAAAAAACATAACCGACAGATTTCTTGAAAATGAGTTACTTAAAGGTGCACAACGCAAGTCTATGAGTTCTTGCAGAACTATGACCCCTTTGGCGACAAGCGGAATTGCATCCAGAGTTGTGCACGCTCATGGAACACACGCACGCTTGCACGAGCAGTTCAGAACACAACAGCGACAGCGATTACACAAATCTTTTGTTTAGACTCGTAATGTCTACAGAGGTAAGAAAGTTATAAATCTGTAAGTTATTTTGAATATGTGAATGGAATTTGGATTTGAGTAAACTACATATTGTTTGAGAGGAAAAACGGGGGTAGGGAGAAAACGTTTTTCACCATTTCTACCTGTTTTGTGTTATGATTGGATTATAATGGAAATGCGTTCATGAATAAGTTATTACTTTGTATAAGCTAAAAAAAAAAAAAAAGAATCACACCAAACACCCTATTAGTTGGTCAAAAAAGTACTAAAATGTCTCAAGCTAATAATCAATTGGCTCTGACATTACCTCTAAGCTAAAACAGCCTAATCCACCGAATATTTACTGGGGTTTAGCCTGTTTTATTAATCTGCTAATAGCATATTCCAATAGCAGTATATCATTATTAGAGACTAATTTGCTCAACATTGTTTTCTAATTATGAAACTTACATACCAGCATTTTACATCACTCCACAAAGCTGAACTGATTTACCTAAATAGCCTACAACAGTGCTGATTTATTTATTAGGTATTTTGACAGGGACAGTACACATTGATAAACATTTCTGTGAATTGTGCCAATACTTTTCAACTACTGTCCCTGAGCAAGGTGTGTAGTGCCCCAACAAGTTTCACTAGTTTAGACATTTAGAAGGGGGAAAAAAAGGTTACCTGTAAAATAACATGGAATTAGTTCACTCAGTACAAGGTCATATTTGCAGGGAAAGAGACCGTGCATGGGCCGGTAGTTATGCAGTTCAGAACAAAGCAAACGTAGAAGAAAATACAGTTATTTGCTACAGTAAATAGAAGGCCTGCTGTACAACATGAGGGAAGTAAAATAAGTACCCTTTATCATTGTATTTTCTTTCCTGTGATGTGTAGAATAATACAACATGTATTTGATCACAATAACAACATATTTTATTTTTTCCTTTAGAATTACAGCTCGAATCAATTTGATGTTCCTGTGGAGAGAAGCACTGAGGACAGCAGTGGCAGCAGGTGCAGGGAAGGAGGCCGGGAAGGTGCAGAGGACAATCAAGATCTAGACTGATCAGTGAGGAGGACAGACAATTATCCTGACCCTTTTGGCATTCATGTTTGCTATAAAGAAGCACCATTCAGGCAATAAACAAGTAGTGAGCACATCAGAAAATATGCTATGAATTAGGGAAGAAACGGCTTTATTGTAAATAATTCCATGTTTGTAAAAATAATAAATATATAATAAATAATATGCACTGCTTATGTTTGACTTGGAGTCTGTTCAGGGAGCTGATGGCATCTCCTAGAAAAACAAAACATAAATTTTTTGCCATTAGAACAGTTATTTTATTATGGAAAAGGACATGGAAGTGATGTGGCAAAAATATTAATGAAAATAGGAATCTTGCATAAATACACACTAAAAGAAAAAACAAATGTTCATTGTAAAACAATGAAAAACACAACATACCTGCCCTCTGTGGACTTGTGACTGCACCAGATCGGCTGTAGGAGGGGGCACAATGCCAAACAGAGGTCCCAGAAACTAAGGTTCACCTGGTCTCAAGCTTCGTTTTCTTGAGAGTTCTCCTGCAGACTGAAGTTATATTCCTAGAATTTTTGTCTGCAGGTCAGGGATGTAACTGTAGTCTTTTGCCTCTTTGTACCCGGTCTGTGACTTCTTGCTGTACAGTCGTTCTTGCCTGCAGAACAAATTATGACATTAGTTCCCAAAACATGCATTATATAGGAAAGTCATAAAGTAATCACTTACAACACTTGGCCTTTGTGGTTGTGGTGGTTGTAGTCCAACGCTGCAAGAAATGTCCTGGCTTCATATGAAAAGGCAAAGGTAGATTGGGCGTAGGGAATGGAAAACGCCCCTCTCCATGAATCTCTCCTTGTTATAAAACACAAACATTACATTATCATTATCTCAAATACAAAAATTATTCAGATTTACTTACGGAAAAAAAAAGTCCAGAGACAAAGCACATAAACCACTGAATTACCTGAGGACTCCTTTCGTCAGCTAAAACAGAAATACAGATGCATGTTAGCTATTTGAGGATTTGCAAATACATGCAGTTTATAACTTACCAAGGGCAACAACACTGTTTTTAGTCTGTAATCGGTTGATAATGGCAGCCCTCTTTTCTGTCCAAAACTCCCTTACAGCTGGTACACAGTAGAAATGTTGTATCCCATAGTAGAAGATGTCACCATTCTCATGTTCATGTATTTGAAGAACAGGGCGATCTTGGTGTAATTATTCCCAGACAATAGCCCGTTTGCTGCAAGCATAAAGTCCTTGCGTCCCATGTTTGAGCAACGGCTGGTTGTTTCACATCCACAACTTGTGTCCACGTGGGCAAAACTATGCAGATAAAGAATAAGCATTACAAATGCACCTATATTATTTTCCATTTGATATTGTTGTTCATGACTTTTTATAAAACACTACATAGCCATGTAGTACTCACCCACTCCACTATAACAGCAGACCCGGTCACAAATGTCCATGACAGCTTCTTCTAGGCCAATGATGAGAAGTTCATCCATTTGATTCTGCATTGGACCACCAGTGCTGTGTAACAAAAACATTTATTCACACCTTTACAAGGAAAAGACTGTAGGAATTGCATTATGACAAAACATACCACAAAGATATAGGGGCGACATAATCGGAGTCATATGGGTCTGTGGCCTGTTCTCACTCAAACTCTATCCTGTACAAAAGAAAATAAAGTATCTTAGCCAATAATGTTTGAAAAAATGCACATGAATACATTATTGACCTCAGACGAAGTAAAAAGAGATTATTATTATTATTTATTTGCAATTTACACACCATCTAAACCAGGACCAACTCAGGAGGACTAACTCAGAACACAACCAGGACTACACCAGGTCTGAACTAGGTCTAGACTATGAATAAACCAGGTCTAAAGTAGGACTAAACAATGACTACAAATGTATATGGGCTGCGCTCTTCACAAATAACAATTGATTAGAATCGAGTACACAGTAACAGCAACGTTAGCCTATCAAGTAACATGTTTTCTCCCCTCATAAACTACATGCAAAATGTACCACATTCCCGGGAACATTTTACTGATTTTGCCGAAAAAGAAAACATATACACAACGGCGTTGAAAATTCAGCCGTGTTGGTCAAGGACATGAGCACCTTTTAGCATTTTGCATCATTTTGAAGACGTTAGCCAAACACAAAAGGCTACCGGTAAACCATACACAAAAACATAGTTAGCATCTTTTATGTTATATGTTTTATGTTGCACGATTGCTCCGAAGAAAATTCCTAGTTTGTGAACATGTTCACTGACCATGGCAATAAAACCAATTCTGATTCTACATTTAGCTAACGCTACACTACACGCTAAACACATAGCATTACAACTATTACGCATCGTCATTTGTTCACATAGATTTACCGTATCAGACATTACAGACTGTATCTTACCATTTTAGCAAGAAGAAAGCCAACTGAGGGTCCGTTTGAGCCCGAGAGCGGAGCTGAGGTCTCCCCATTTGTTGTTGCCTTTCCGATGTTGACTCTCGTTTTACTCCGACGCCTGTCTGACTCCAATTTGCCCCTTTTGGTTCAACTAGACAAACGTTTTATCTTCTTTATCTTACGTGGAGTTTGGGATGAACTGGAGTTCATCTTCTCTTACAATCCATCCTCTACTTTGGCAAAAGTCGCTGGAGTCTTCGCTGATGCGGATAATGGCGGAATACACAAACTCCCCAGACTGAGCTAGCCAGGTGCGCGTGAACGCGCATGACGTCACGCCCAGGCTCAAACCTTAAGATTCCGACCCGAATCCCTCTTATTTATTTGACTGCACAGGATTATAGGGGCAATGGCAGTGATCAGACAGGAACTCATTCAGCACATCAGGCAATTGTTTAAGCACGTATGGGTTAGAAAACGGTTATTTTTAACATTTACAGTTGCACATAGCACCTTTAAAGCAGAATTAAGTAACTCATGCCCCTAGAGGACATAAGCGCCATTGCAGGTGTCGTAGCATGTTGCGTTTTTTTACTCATTAATTGTCCGTGAGAGTAAATACTATGCTGAAAGGATGGAACTCTGCACCACTGTTGCGCTCCCAAAGAATTTTTTTTTTTTTTTAGTGACGCCCGAAACGTTACCTTGTGGTGCCAAAATAAATTCTTTGGGAGCGCAACAGCGGTGCAGAGTTTCATCCTTTCATCTCACGTACTATTCAACTCTTGCACGCCACTAAACTGACCTGGGATGTGCGTGTCTGTCTAACCCTCTATACTATGCTGACAGAAAATCGAGAGGGATATTGTGAAGATAATTTGTTTCACTCAAACGTGGCTGTAAATACTGTTTAAGTGGCGCTAGCTCGCAGTTAGGTTTGCCGTTAACCTGTTAGCTTCTTCTTTGTGATTCCATTAGTGTGTATTGGTGACTCCAACCTGATGGCAGAGAAGTTGCAAGTGTGGTTTTCTGGCCAGAGACACCAAGGGGAGATGAATGATGAATCATCCCATTAACACTTGTATTACCCCCAGAGGACTACGAAATAATTTATTAAGGTAAACAGAGGATCAGAGAGACAGGAAGAGGGCAGCCACCGGGTTTCTTCCGAGTGCTACAGTTCCCCCGACCTCCAAGGTCATGCGGGTCAGGTTGACACACAGTGGCAGTGTGGCTCAGCCGCAGCAGCTCAGGACTAACACCTGAACACTATTTCATTGTACGCTTGTACAATGACAATAAAGCACTTCTTAGTTACTTACTTACAAGTTACTTAGTAGTTACTTCTTTAAATTAGAAAAAAATTACTTATTTTGACTTATTGACTTATTTTAAGACTTTAACTCATTTCTAGATTACTTTTTGCAGTGATAAGGCAAAACCTGCGCAGACACAAGGAGAACATGCACATAGCCGCTCTGAGCCCTTGCCACCTCACTCGAATTCATAATAAATGTATGTACTTATCGACCCGTCCTGACGCACATGTCTCTCCTCGTGTGTTGAACACCCCTGAACACATTTAGGAAAACAAGTCTGTCGTTTGAACTCTTTACTTTACATCCAACTGTCACCGTCTCTGCGGGAAACCATGTATTAAATTGTGTTGATTTACACTGAGCTCACACTGAACCACCAAAGCAGCTTTTTGTACGTCCTGTAATAATAAGGTACATGTCTAACCACAAGTAACACTGCTACACACGGTTAATGCGTAAGTCTTATGTAATTGAAGGTAATATCGCTCACAGGTTTCATCTTATGTGCTACCTTATAGGCAGCACAGACTAAAGCATTTGAATGAATTGTTCTTTGCTCTTTCCAGCAATAAATCTAAGTTTTCCACAGACTAAACCACAACATTACATGTTATTTAAAACAAAAACCTTAAGCCATTTATTTTCCGTCATCTGAGTTTACACTTCACAGGCTTCACACGTCGTTATAAACCTCAGAACATGGGCTATATCAGGTCTTAACCAGGGAAATAAAATGTTGCAAATTCAAGCCACTTTTCACCAAATAAATACAGGCTTTAATTGTTTAATGGTGTTTGTAAAACGCTAAAAAAAAAGAGATTCATCTGTTTGGTTCTGACTCATGACTTTGTTGGGAGCAGGACATCGCCATATTGTCTCTGTGGAGATGTCGCTGCTTTCATTTGTTTACAGGTAATGGGGTTTAAATTTGGGCTGGGAAGACCCTTTCCTTTATTTGACGGTGGGGTGTGTAGTGGCAAAGCAAAGCAAAGCATGAAGGAAAAACATGAGAAACTGTTGCTATAATATTGTTCCTGACCCTGTATCATCCTGCTCATGCATTTGATTCCGTGATCTGCTACTGGTGTCGTGGAAAGGAAATAAAGCATGACCTTCGGCTCTGAAACACCGCAACAACCACATTATGTTTATGAATGAAATGTGTCACTCCACAGCAGCGCTCTGCTGAACTGATAGAAAATGCCATGTCATGTGGCCTTTATTGAGATTTTTATTACATGTACATTACAAAGTACATTTTATTAAGGTGACTTTTTACTCCAACATTTATAAAGTAGATCTATTATAGGCCCTTTGAATAAAGTGAAATAAAGTCACTTAGATTCTAAACTAAATAATATCTTTATAGATTAAGCTGTATACTGTAGTTTTACAAGTAAAGGTTTTGTGAATAATTATGATTAACTGCAATTAATTACTGGCTGAAATGAATCACAATTAATCAGGTTTAAAATTCTGTCGATTTACGATCAATAGGTTGCGTTCACGATTTAGAATTCTATTTCAGTCGGAGGGCAGGTGCCAATACAACTCTATGGGAGACAAACAGTTTTTGAAAAAAATTTCCAAAAAGAAAATGTCCAAATGTTTTCTTTGATCATCATGTGCCAGTGATTGGATTCACAAACCTGACATGTGAATTTTATGTCTGAAAGTCCTTTCTACTGGCCAACATCAAGCACATGTTTTGAATATTGTCTCCACTTTTGGACGCCTTTGTGAGGAAATAATTAGACATATGTTCATATGTGCTGGAAGATATGACTTTGAACGTTGTGACAGCTTTTGTTTCATGTGAATTGGCCCAGTAATTACAGAGAAATTAGCAATGATTTAAGACTATAAATCTGCATTTTGAGCATTACTATGGTTACGGCCATGGAATTTTCAGTTGCCCTCCACCTCAATTTTAAACTATGGGCTCTTTAGACTGTTGTGATGTCACGTGAACGCAACCTATTAGTTAAAAAATGTGAATCCATTCCTGGCCCTGCTTAAATAAATTACGTGGTCAAATGCTTTGTTTTAATAACCAACTTCAAAAATAGCTTTATTGGTGTCTGGTATTGTTGGTATGTTTACTTATGTTTTGAATTTTACAACAGTTTAGTTTTAGTTCTTGTAACCTGGAATTTTCCACAGTGTGGCTTTAGAGCTATAGGTCGACCTGGACTAAATTAAAGCTAAGACAAATGTAAATCTCAAGACCATAGCATCCCAGTTGCTACATTTAAAGCAGTACTAAGTAACTTGTTTACCTTATCCCTTAATTCAGTTTAATGGATCCATCTCTCCCTGGTCTGGCAGAAACAATGCCTCCTGCTGGGGGTTAAATACCAATGTGTTAACATGGGCTAGCTGGAGGGGAGGTTCCTATCATTCATTACTGTCATGACGATAAAAATGTCTACTGTTTTGGAATATCAGATAAACCATTATCGTCTCAATCATTCCTCTGTCTGCACTCCCAGGACCATGTGAGTTACACAAAACGCTAAGTTAATCATCGATCATTCTCCACTGAGATATGGCAATAGGGCATACACACTAAGGAATCACAAAGAAGCTAACAGGCTAACGGGTAAAGCTAATTGCGGGCTAGCACCACTTAAACAGTATTTACAGCCAAGTTTCAGTGAAAAAGTTATCTCCATTGTGTAATTGGATGTACAATATCCCTCTCTCCCTTTGTCTTTTCTGTCAGCGTAGTATTTACTCTCACGGACAATTAATGAGTAAAAAAACGCAACATGCTACGACACCTGCAGTGGCGCTTATGGCCTCTAGGGCATGAGTTACTTAGTACTGCTTTAAATGGGGATAACCAGGTAAAATGTCCCCACTAAGTTCCACCTTGTGAGATGTTTAGCTGTCCAAGTTCCACCAGACCTAGACCACAGATTAATCTGAACTAATCATGTCTAATAAGGACAATTACAGCGCACATAAAACTATATCTAATTCAAATCAAACTGCGAGGATAAGTAGAATCACACATCCGCCAGCAGGACACATATGCACAGTCTGAAACCACAAGTCTGAAACAAATTTTGTAAATTTATTCCCATTTCCAGCAAATCTTCGGTATTTCGTGGCATTCTCGTGATTTTATGGATTGTTTACAGATGTCCACTCGAACAGGGAATAAAAGAAATGAGTCATGACAATCAAGTCCCAGCGGAAAAGGAAGTGTCGTGACAATTCTGATGTTTAAAAGGCCATTAATGCACTGCCAGGAAATAATGTTATAATGGAAAACATGGCTTTTCTTTATTACCAGTGTGTTCACATTCCACTTCCACAGCTTTTAGTAATCCTGATTAGTCATTTTTCTTCTGCTGAAATGCTCTGACCTGTACATGGCTATTATTGTTTTGACAAAGCTGTTCTATATTTTTCTTTGTAGCCAATCAGCCATCATCGGACTTGTTCTGTGCTAACAACACAACATTAATTTGTTTGGTGCCTTTCTCAGCACTTAAGGTCGCCTTCCATCAAAGAAACACATTAAAGAACAGATACAAACAAATTAAGAAACAGATGCGTTACAGATGAGTTTTGTGTTTGGATATGAAGTGTGGGAGTGAGAGGAGGGAGAGGGGGAGAGTGTTCCAGAGCTGGGGCGAGGTGGGCAGGAGGGACCATGAGCTGTAGAGAGAGCGGAGAGCGAACAGGTGTGGAGATATGAAAGAGGTCAGTCAGAATGTAGGGGCAAGGTTATGGATGGCTTTGAATGTGAGGAGCAGGATTTTAGTCAGTGAAGCGTGTTTGTTTTCACTGTTATTCCCACTGCTGCCTCATAGGGAGCTTCTGGTTAAATCCTAACCAGCCCTGACACTATGTCCCAGTCATTACTGTATTTTCTGCTCCTCATAGGCTCCTCATAGGTTTCCCCAGTGGCATTGAAGGATTGGGCAAATGCAAAGGACACATTTTCCTACGGGGATCAATAAAGTACACCTCAACCGTAATCCTGGCATTGCCATCTTGGAATATGCCCATGCCATCAGGGAAGAATAAATCCACTGATGGAGTAACTTAATCATTCAAGATGTTCATGTCATCAGCTGATCTCATTCTTTGGGCACATAGTTTTGCTGAATCCACACCTGACCAACTGCAGCAACCCCACATCAGAACAGTTAGTTAAATCCAGGTGGCGACTCAGGCACCACTTAAAATTCCACTTAAAATTCAAAGCATGTATCTTGGGACACCTCTAGACTTTTTTTGTGTGAATTGCAACACTAGGCCTCCTTCCAACACGTTCTCTTTGTGGCGCCTCTCAGCCAGATCAGGTTCCAAGTTCCTCCAGATACTTTTGTTGTCTTTCCAAATGTGAATACTCCATCGCACGCACTGACCACCAGGGGCACTTTGTTACAAATGTGAGGGTAAACTGTTCTGGCTCCTAATCCGCAAGTAAATGATCCAATTCCCGAGAGGCAGGTGAACAGGTGGGCCCTTCAGACCTCGTACGCTCTGTGTACGTCCTGCCTGTGTTTTGGTTTCACTAGAGTTATTATACTTACACGTTCATTTCCAGGGACTATTATTTCATATGTGGTTTGGCCTGTGCAATTATTCCAGATGTATATTGCTGCACAAAAGCATAATAAGCATCTAGGATGAGGGTCAAGCTTTCCCATACATTTTGATTAGCTTTAAGCTTATCTGTGACTAAATAGGAAGCTAATAGTCAAAGTTGGAGGGAGCCGAGCGGAGGATGGCGAAATCACTTTGGGAGTGGAGATAGTGATTGGATTAGGAATAAGTCAAGTGTATAAGGAGGAAATGGATTCGTTTTATGAAGCCCATTTCTAAACGCCAAAAGTCGCTTTACAGTTTTACAGCCTCCATTTGATTTTTATAGTCTTTTTGTCTGTATTTGGCGTTGTAGAAGATGCAGTTTTCACAACAACCATGTATTTGATGTCGCTTATTATATGCTGAGAAAGACTGTGCGTGAAACATCATAAAATGTCACGAACTGGGACCCTGCTGTTATGAAAATGTTAAAGGTTTTATGTGGACACTCTTTATTGCAGGGGTCGGCGTAATTGTGTGGGAGCTACAAAAGGCCGAGCCGGGCATCACCGCCGCTGTAAGTCTGGCAGAGCTGCTGACACCGCTGTGAACCATGCAGGGAGTGATCAAAACGGTGAAACGCATCGCCCAGCAGTGAGGATTGTGAACTAGGACTGAGTCAAGTTGTCCATTTGGTTGTATTATCACTGTTAATGCCAGGTCTTGACACAATATGGTTACCTACAGTTATTTGGAGTCATGTGATTCTAAATGGCCTTTTATTTTAGCTTTCAACCTTACTGCTCCTTCATTCTTCTCCATCTAGAACACATAAACCATAATATACAAGGAAATTCAAAGTAAAGTTTAAACATGGTTCAGCCTGAGATTTTAAAATGTCCGACAGAGACCACCTTCCCTTTGTTCCAACCATGTGGTACAGGTAAGTTTGTATACTGAAAAATACGAGTGATCGCTGTTATTGTTTACTGCCGCAATTTTCGCCTGATGTTTTTTTGAATGGTAAGCAACAGCTGATGCATCCAGGCCTCTAACGCGGTTTTATGAAATGATCGATCTGTTACAGCGCAAGAGAAGCAATGCCCTGTTTATGAACATTGTTTTTGCCTATCATAGAATTCTTATCATTTGTTTAAAACGTAAAATGCCCACCACAGCCCCCGGATGGGACGACATCACGATCGCTCATATTAACAAATTAACAAAGTTTTAAACAGACAATGTAGAGTGTAATTATTAACTAAACAAATAAATGAGTCAGATGGTTATTGTTAGCTGATGGATATAGTCTGGCTGAGGAGAGATGAGCGCTCACAGCAAACATACATTATAGGTATACTGTAGTGTCGGTATATAGGTATTCTTCAACAATCACAATATCTAAATGCTTATTATGTATTCTATTTATTGGGTGAAAAGTTATTCACTGTGGCTTTAATGTTATTGATTTGTTTGAATGCATTAAAGCAGTACTAAGTAACTCTTGCCCCTAGAGGCCAGAAGCGCAACTGCAGGTGTCTTAGCAAGTTACGATTTTTAACTTATTAAATGTCTTGGAGAGTAAATACTACGCTGACAGAAAAGGTGAAGGGAGAGAGGGGTGTTGTACATCCAGTTATACAATGGGAATATTTTTTTTCACTCAAACTTGGCTGTAAATACTGTTTAAAGTGGTGCTAGCCCGCAGTTAGCTTTGTCTGTTAGCCTGTTAGCTTCTTCTCCGTGATTCTATTAGTGTGTATTGGTTGCTCCGCCCCGGTGGCAGCCAAGTTGCAAGCATGGTTTTCTGGCCAGAGACACCAGGGGGAGATGGAAGACCCCCCTATCATCCCATTAACACTTGTATTACCCCCACAGGGACTACGGAAAGGATTTATTAAGGTAAACACGTTACTTAGTACTAGGGTTGCTAGGGTTGATATTCTTCGTTTTTTGGACGACTCCTCGCCGTGCGTTTATGTACCTAAGGAGGACGCGATGTTCCTCAACGCGGGTGAGTCCATGTTTACACCACGGTTCACATCTGTCGGGTTCAGCGCTGTTGTTAACTTTAGCAGGACGTAAACGACTCCTTTATGCTCTCATATCATTTGGGTGAATGCATTGTTAGGTAATCTGCTGTTTCATAGTCTGCTGTTTAAATGATGTTTTGGAGCTGTTTGACAGCCGTCTATAGAGTAAACTTTTGCCTTAATGATGGTCTGATGCTCTGGGAACAAGTGCTTGTTCCGTGGGTATTTGCTGATATGTGGTTACATGCTTCTTTTTAGTCTGACAAGTGGTGGCAAATGCGTTTAGTAGATCTGATAGTAAAAATAAAAAAAGCACGAACACCTTGTGTAACAGCCCCACCTAGAGTTTACTGTATCAGTGTGTCCATGCAAGATGCAAAAAAATAATAATAATCTGAGATTCTTTTTTCACGCAGTGTTGATTAGTTTGTTGTTATTGTTTTGTATTGGCAATTTTAAAAATAACAAAAAAATGTCCCGTATTTGGTTGAGAGAAAGTTGGCAACCCTACTTAGTACTGCTTTAAGCAAAGAATTATGCTTGAATATTGATAATTCCCTCTACTACCGCCAATAAGTTAATAATGTATGCCAATAAGTTGTTGTTGTTGTTGTTGTTTTTTCATTTAAAGACATCACTTTAAATTTGAAGGTGTATAGAATTATATCAATGCTGAGGTGCCCAAAAGGAGGTTAATAAACCAATTATGTGTGATATGTCATTGTCCACTTTAAATGTCTTCTCTCCAATATTAAAGCACTCTTGTTTGAAATTTACATTTGTAGTCCTGATTTAGGGAAGGCCAAGTGGTCATGATGCAAAGCTGTGGGACAAATGCCCTAATCAAAGGCATACGTTCCAAGTCCTGGCTCTGAACGTTTGCTGAATATCTCTACTCACTCTTTAACTGCGTTCAGGTACTGGAGGTTCTGAGCTTTGAAATAAAACTTGCACTTGGTGTCCTCATATGAAGCTCTAATCTCATCGCAGTTGCAATACTTGTTAGGAAAAAAAATGCAATTCTTCAACCCCCCAGTTCCTACAGTTTACCAGACAATTACAATTCCCATCCCAGACTTTTATGAAGTTGTTTATGTTCCAGTGCGTATTGATGTCTGCTACTGGGAGACGGAGAGCGATTCTCATTGGATCATTTACCGCAGCCGTCCCTCGGAGTGAACTGGGAGTCTGTGATGGTGCGATCCGGCGCGTTCCTGATCGAGCTCCAGTTTTTCCCAGACGCGACGACGATGAGAAACAGCACAAATCCCTTCCAGATGTTTCGGAGCGCAGCGACTCATTTACAAAAAAAACTGAGCCGTCCAAAACAGCAGGGGTAGAAAAGGCCATGAACCCAAATGTTGATCAGCTGAAGATTTACTTCACCAATGTTTTAGGCCGATGCATGATGTTGTCTTTCTTAAAGAGGGGGTATTATGCTTTTTTCAATCACATAGCACCAGTCTATAGCATACTACAATGATGACATAACCTTCTGTTGGTCTGTATATGCAGTAAATTAAAATAACTGCTTTGAATAAAATTGCTCTCTCAAAATGGCTGTACTGAACGTCTTGAAATAGGCCTCTGTCTCTTTAAGAAGCTTTCCGACACGCCCCCTTCAGCACACTGCTGTGGCATCTAAACAACACTACTGTGCGGGGAGGGGGCTCTGCTGAGCTGAGGAGCAGTGGTTGGTGGCTTGGCTGGTGACAAAAGGTCCAGAGGCGTCTCCAGGAGGTGGGGGCGTTCCTAGGAGGACTGAGGCATAGCTACACCTAAAATGGCTGCCATCTAAGTTTTTACTGATTACTCAAAAATATGTGAATGAGCCAAGGCAACACTCCAGACATGTGTTTAATGAGGAATGACATAATAACATGATATAAAGCTTGAAAAAGTCGATTTTACATAATACCCCCCCTTTAAAAAACAAATACTGTATGGTGCAGTATTATGCCAAAAGCAGCTCTCAGGAAGCCACTTAGAGATTTTGAGACAATCTTATTCAAGAGGAACAAGTGTTAGAGGATCAGCGTTATGCTTGCTGTAGGTTGATGGACAAGCTGTTGATGGAGTGGTTAGCGCTCTAACCTCACAATAAGAAGGCTTACTGGGGCTTTTCTCTGTGAAGTTTTGCCATGTTCTCCCTATATGTCTGGGAGGGTGACTGTGGCTCAAGAAGTAATCCAATAATTTGTTTTCCTAATGTATATATTGTAAGATTTTTAGACCAGACCAGTGTTGTTTTCAAACCTCACATCAGACAGCGAGTCATAAAAAACACTCGGATTAAAAAGAAATATTAAAATGTTAAAATTGGAAGGCTGTGGTTCGGATCCCTGCTCCTGTACCTGCAAACTGTTGTTGTGTCCTTGGGCAAGACACTTCACCCACCTTGCTGATGGTCCAGATTGACAGAAGTAGTAGAAGTGGTAATGGTCACATTCATATAGCGCCTTTCTCCCTGTTTAAGGCACTCAAAGCGCTTTTACATCAAGGAACCAGTCACCCATTCACTCTCTCATTCACACACCAGTGTACGCGGACACTGGAGGCAAGGAGGGTGAAGTGTCTTGCCCAAGGACACAACGACAGTCTTCGAACCGTCTGGCCTCCGATCACAAGACGACCTGCTCTACTATCTGCGCCACAACAACCATGTTAGTAGTTGCAGTAGTAGTTGTAGGAGTAGGAGTAGTTAGTAGACTTTAAATCTTGTAAATCCCAATACAAATGTAAGCCGTTATTATCTTAACCTTAAAGGGGGGGTATTATGTAAAATCGACTTTTTCAAGCTTTATATCATGTTATTATGTCATTCCCTCTAAACACATGCCTGGAGTGTTGCCTTGGCTCATTCACATATTTTTGAGTAATCAGTAAAAACTTAGACGGCAGCCATTTTAGGTGTAGCTATGCCTCAGTCCTCCTAGGAACGCCCCACCTCCTGGAGACGCCTCTGGACCTTTTGTCACCAGCCAAGCCAGCAGAGCCCCCTCCCCACACAGTAGTGTTGTTTAGATGCCACAGCAGTGTGCTGAAGGGGGCGTGTCGGAAAGCTTCTTAAAGAGACAGAGGCCTATTTCAAGACGTTCAGTACAGCCATTTTGAGAGAGCAATTTTATTCAAGGCAGTTATTTTAATTTACTGCATATACAGACCAACATAAGGTTACGTCATCATTGTAGTATGCTATAGACTGGTGCTATGTGATTGAAAAAAGCATACAGTAATACCCCCTCTTGAATTGGGATAAGGAGAATTCTCAACATGGTTCGAAAAACAAACATAGGACCAGTTTTTGCTTAAATTTGTGGATTAAAAAAAAAAATCATAATTATTGAGAATTTTAATTTATTGTAATATGTAAAATGCATAGTATGACACATTTGTGGAACACGTTGGTTTGATGTTGAGTATTGTCAAGTCTTGTTATATTATGCTTCATTTCAGGAGTAGGCAAGTGTGCGAGGGCCGATTTTCTTCATTGTCAAAAGACCAAGGACCGGACCCTCCACTTGTAAGCCGAAGTAAAGCATCACTTTCTACAAATACCAGTGTTTAACATTATATATGGTGTAAATGGGAGTTCTGCTAAGACATTTGAAAGGAATTGACAGTATTTATCACATTTGTAGAGTACTTCACAAGGCATTTGATCTCTCATTTTTTAAATAATATTCCTCAAAATCATCTTGAGGGTCAGAGGTTCTAAGCTGGAGGGCCGGTTTTAGCCCCTGGTCTTGATGTTTTTCTTCAGGGAAATCATTAAGAACAAATTCATATTAACAATGTTTGGCCTGAAAGGTGCACTTACGGAACCAGTCTCCTCCTCCTCCGCACCTTTTCAGTCATGTCTCAAATGGAAATCCCATTTCCGTAGCATATGCCCCTCACAGACAGTGTTATCAGAGAGAAGGTATGAAAAAGAGTGACGGGTCTGGGCTCGGCCAGCGTGAATGGAAGGCATATTACGCTCGAAACTCCGCTGAGAGCATTACCGTACGCTGAAGAAAAACAAACTCCACTTTACAAGGCTGGCTTTTGGATTGAGACATTTTCGAGGTTCAGAACATTCCCTTTTCCCCTGTTTAGCAACGCGCAGCGCAGAAGAAAGATGAAGATATTTATTGGTGTGACAAAATTATAAGTCTACCATATCTCATGATCAGGCTAAACTACGGCACACAATGCACCTCTTTTCAAAGCGTGTCTACATTAACTGAAGGGAGTATTGACAGGCAGAGTTCATATGGGTCACACGGGTATAAATCTAGTCTAAAATTGATATGTTTGTGTCTAATGGATGATCCTAAAAGTTAAGCAACAGGACTTGGATATTTAAAGAGGGGGTATTATGCTTTTTTCAATCACATGCACCAGTCTATAGCATACTACAATGATGACGTAACCTTCTGTTGGTCTGTATATGCAGTAAATTAAAATAACTGCCTTGAATAAAATTGCTCTCTCAAAATGGCTGTACTGAACGTCTTGAAATAGGCCTCTGTCTCTTTAAGAAGCTTTCCGACACGCCCCCTTCAGCACACTGCTGTGGCATCTAAACAACACTACTGTGCGGGGAGGGGGCTCTGCTGAGCTGAGGAGCAGTGGTTGGTGGCTTGGCTGGTGACGAAAGGTCCAGAGGCGTCTCCAGGAGGTGGGGGCGTTCCTAGGAGGACTGAGGCATAGCTACACCTAAAATGGCTGCCGTCTAAGTTTTTACTGATTACTCAAAATATGTGAATGAGCCAAGGCAACACTCCAGGCATGTGTTTAATGAGGGAATGACATAATAACATGATATAAAGCTTGAAAAAGTCGATTTTACATAATACCCCCCTTTAAACCAAGTGCTCATACAAAATAGTCAGAGGTTTGGGAACATGTGGTGACAAATCTGAGAAATCAGATGAAATGTTTCTTATTGCTGATATGTCAATTAGTTTTCTTTGTCCACATTAAATACATACATGCACACAGCACTGGAAATTAATAGGAAATATGATTTTATTCACACTATTTTACAAACAGAGCAGCCACGATCAAGGAGAGGTGCTTGTGGTTTTGTAAGTTAAACTCCACTCAATTTTTCACCAGAAGAACCATCTCGTGTGTATTTTCTTTCAAGTGCCTCCAGGACAAACCCATATGTACCAGGTAGAGTTAAAAGTGAACTACAAACAACAGCATAACTACACATTAGTGCTAAAACATCATGGCCTAAGGAAGTAATAGGCTAACCAACTGAACTGCAAAAAAAACTCATTTAGTCTAAGATGAGATAAGCATCTTATTGTCAATGGAATAAGCACATTTTTCTTATTCAGATTATTTTGTATCATTTCAAAATGTGAAAATTATTTCAAATGGGATTTTTGCTTATTCCTTGGCATAAGCATGTTTACCTTATCTTAGATTATTTTAAACCAACTCAAATTCAACATAAAGTACTTACATCCAAGCAATTTTAGCTCACGTGTCTCATTTAAGATAGTGGAGCAAAGCACACGCCGCACAAATATCCCAAAAGCAAACGGAGACGAACAGAACTAGCGTTTTCCCACTTACAGTCGACTCTCAAAGCACTTTTACCTCAAGGAACCACTTACCCATTCACATTCTCATTCACACGTCAATGTACGCAGACACTGGAGGAGAGGCGGGTGAAATGTCTCACCCAGCGACAGCATCCATCTGCGGGTGCTGGGAAAATACTGTGATTCACAAGAAAAAAGACACACATTTGGTAAAGAGCCTCTGCAGCAGGACAGTGGCACAGCAGTGAGCGCTCTTGCCTTAGTGCATGAAGGTCCTTGTTTCGATTCTGGCCAGTCGGGGCCTTTCTGTGTGTGTGGGGCTTGCGTGTTCTCCTCATGTTTGCATTGGTTTCCTCCATGTGCTCTGGGGCCAGGAATCCCCTGACTAAAGGACTTGAGAACCATGCAAAGAGAGTAAGTCAGTAAATTTTTCAAATCACTTTTCTTATAGACGCGTGCTGATGTTATTGTGCGTGTTTGTTCCTTTGACATTTGGTCCGCTCAGATATTGCCGGGAACTGGCCTCTGTCCTCATTAAATACATTCTTTATTTTTTGTCTCTTCCTTTGTTTACAGTATGGGACATTTCCAAGTGACTCTCAGGCAAAGAGTCAAAGGAGTAGAAGCCAGACTAAAATAGCACCAGGGGAAACTGCTGTTTTGACCCCGATAATTTATAATGCACTGGGCCTTCATCACACAACACAGAACAATATCAGAGCACGATTAAAGGAAGGTATATATTTTCTTGATTTCAAAAGGTAAACAACGCATTCTTGGAAGGAACAATCATCGGACACAACTGTATGAATAGCGCATAACTGAGGTGAAAATGCACAGTGCTTTGTGACCCAAACTCAACGAGCAAGTGACTCAAGACTCAAGGCAATTTCTTTTCAAAACAGCTCTTCGACAATCACTGGACATTCAAATGGAGGAAACATAGTAATAGTCTGTACATGTACACATTTAGACCTTTTCAACTCCTAGACCTCCTAACAGACCAAAAAACAAAAATGTTGCAAAATTAAAAAGGAAAAAGTTGCTCTAATATTTTGTCGGACCACTGTTGTGACAGTTTTAGAGTTATCTAACTAAAAGCAAATACACAGACTGTGATGGACCGTCTGGCTGCCATGCTGGGCCTTTTGGTCGGGCTGCTGGGGAGCGCCGGCTTTCTGCATCACACCTAAAGACATCACAATGGGCACAAAGACCGCTGCTGATTGCCCATATCACACTTAAGACAATAGGCCAAAGACCGGCCCTGGAAACGAAGGGCTTCTCGATTGTCCTAGCACCGCAGACGTCTGCCCTTCATCTGCATTAAACACACCAAATGGTCATGCCGTGACGTCACATACCGCGTCACCATTTCTGTGCTGTGCTGTCTATATAGCGGAGTCAGAAAGCTGGCTCCGCAGAACTTACCATGGACTGAACTCTGTGTGTAACGTATCCGCACGTGTGTCAAATAAATTGCACTTTTGATTAGACAATACTTTCAAGCTTTTTCCTTTATAGTGGTAAGAAATTCCACCACACCACTTTAACTTTGATTACAGCACACAATCGCAGTGGCATTGTTTCAATAAGCTCCTGCAATGTTAAAAGATCCCGTGTTAAATTTTCACCAAGATCTTGTAATGATAATGTCATATCCTGGCTGTCCTCTTCCCCTCCCCTTCTGTGTGTGTGCGCATGTTTGGGTGGAGTTACCTGAGCGGAGTCCTCCCAGCTGCTGGCTGATCATCACTCACCTGCAAGCCATCTACAATCAAACAGTCTTCATATACTCCGGGGCCGTTTCTCAATCCCCAGTATGCATACTCTGTACTTGTGAACTCCGGGGTACGGACTTGCGGGTGCAGACTTGGAGAACGGACTTGAGGAGTTCACAAGTGTGGACTCGACTATTTCAGCGTTTGGAACGAGTGAACTCGATGACATCACAGGAAGTAGCTCATGAACATGGGGCTGTGAGCCTTTATAACATTAAACAACCTCATATGAAATTAAAAGGGTGAGACACTGCAGGCAAAGTGGACAGATGTTTTCAAAGACATCAATTACAAACTTTTGCTGTAAACAAAAATAACATTTTAGTCAATTTCAGTCAATTTCACATTATTTATACAATTATAGCCTACATAGATAAGGCATTATGTGTAAAGTAATTAAAAATATCTGATGTGCAAACTGAAACAATAATAAAAAAAATAGGTCAAATATTATTTATTAATTTGTTTGGGGGTTGCAAATTATTCTGAAAAAAAACGAACAAACAATTTAAACTTTAAAATATGAAACTGTTTTGGAAGTTCCCACATAAAGATTTGTCTGAAGTGCCCCCTTAATAATACAATGTAAACATAAAATGCATTTGTCCTCAATAACTTGTTCATGACGATACGACTTAATATTGCTGATCATTATGAGAAAATGAAAGCACGACCAAGTTGTTTTAACACTTCTGCTCAGAAAACCATCTTGAGCTGGAGACACTTCTAAAGACTCTTAAACCGGTTACATCTCCACATTTATTTACATGCGCACGATCAGCTGTTGATCAGCTGGAGCGCGGCTCGGTGCGCGCGGAGGAGGGGCCGCCGCAGGCGGAGGCTCGCGGTGATCCACGTGCTCAAAGCAAAACGGATTGTGGGAAATATAGCTGGCGGAGAACGCACAAGTCTCCTCTGATGCATCCTCAGTAAAACGGGCGGAGCAAGTTCTCATCCGGGGATTCCAGCGGACTTGCTGAGAAGCGAACTTTGAATTGGAACAGGACTTGGGCCGCGCGTGATGACGTTTCACGAGTCCACGAGCACACAAGTCCGCACAAGTACACAGATTGAGAAACGGCCCGGTTCTCCTTCCACACCTCGCCAGTTCGTCGTACTACTACTGTGGTAACTAGACTACGGCTCCTGAAACTTTTTCAGTCCGTTTTTTTTTTTTTTTTTATATCTCTTCCATTATCCAGTTTGATAGTTTCCTTCATTTTCCAGAGGTTATTCAGCCAAGGACTCCAGCCCAGTCAGACATCTCTGCTCCACCGGCCCCAACCCTTGCCTACCTGCTTCTCCCTGGACCTCTGGCCTGATACTTACCTGCTTCTCCCTGGACCTCCGGCCTGATACTTACCTGCTTCTCCCTGGACCTCCAGCCTGATATCTACCTTCTCCCCTGTCCTGTTTAAAATAAATAAATATTCTTAAACCTTGGTTTTGTTCTGCGCTTGAGTTCTCCCCGGGTTTCATAACAGATAATGGGAGAGTGTGACCACTACGCCAAGCCTTCTCCAGCACATCCCAAAGATTCTCAAGGGGGTTAAGATCTGGACTCTGTGGTGGACAATCCATGTGTGAAAATTATGTCTCATGCTCCCTGAACCACCCTTTCACAATGTGAGCCTGACAAATCCTGGCATTGTCATCTTGGAATATGTCCATGTCATCAGGGAAGAAGAAATGCATTGTTGGAACAACCTGGTCATTCAGGATGTTCAGGTCGTCAGCTGATCTCATTCTTTGGGCACCACGGTGTTGCTGAACCTGGACCTGACCAACTGCAGTAACCCCAGATCAAAAGTGTAGATGCCTTTCATTTTGAACAATATAAATAAACTGAAATAAATCAAAATACTGCATCAAAAGTATACAGAATATTCTATTGTTTCATTTCACGATATCAACGTGTAAAGTCTTCGTAAATAAAAGTTCAAAATGAATAGATGACCTCTTAACCCCCACCGTATCCGAGCACATTTTCTCCAGTTTTACCCAAATCTAAAAAGCTTCTCGACTGAAGCTTACAGCCTGTAACACCTCATTTGAAAGCTAAGACCTAAGCTTTCACCTTATTTTTGGGGGTCATGTTTTGTTACGTTTTGACGTGTTTTCATAAAGGTTTTTGTCATGTTTTTGTAAAATGTTCTTACGTTTTGGTCACATGTTTGTGGCGTCATCAGTTACATTGCAACAGAAAACAAAATGCTGCCAAAACGCTTTAAAAAAAAAAGCTATGAAAACGTGACAAAAATGTGGCAAAAACCTTTCAAAAGCAACGAAAACGACTCAAACTTGACAACAAAAACAAGGAGCTTAGATGAGTTTTGTAGGCTTTAGCTTTCAAATGAGGCGTTACCCTGGCCTATAGGCTATAGCCTTAAAGAGGGGGTATTATGCTTTTTTCAATCACATAGCACCAGTCTATAGCATACTACAATGATGACGTAACCTTCTGTTGGTCTGTATATGCAGTAAATTAAAATAACTGCCTTGAATAAAATTGCTCTCTCAAAATGGCTGTACTGAACGTCTTGAAATAGGCCTCTGTCTCTTTAAGAAGCTTTCCGACACGCCCCCTTCAGCACACTGCTGTGGCATCTAAACAACACTACTGTGCGGGGAGGGGGCTCTGCTGAGCTGAGGAGCAGTGGTTGGTGGCTTGGCTGGTGACGAAAGGTCCAGAGGCGTCTCCAGGAGGTGGGGGCGTTCCTAGGAGGACTGAGGCATAGCTACACCTAAAATGGCTGCCGTCTACGTTTTTACTGATTACTCAAAAATATGTGAATGAGCCAAGGCAACACTCCAGGCATGTGTTTAATGAGGGAATGACGTAATAACATGATATAAAGCTTGAAAAAGTTGATTTTACATAATACCCCCTCTTTAAGATATGGGTAAAGCTAAACTGGAGAAAATACACTTGGTTATGGTGGGGTTAAAGGGTTAAAAAGACAAACAGAAAATAAACTCACAGTTCCTGTCACCTCAGAGATCAGCCCAATACTATACTCTTGTGGGGATGAAACAAAAGAAGCAAGTTCATTAGTTTTGATAACCAAACGTGTCCTGAGTCGGTACTGACATATTGATATTATGACACAGATCTGCTCATCACTGAAGTGTCTTCTGCATTTTCCACAGTCTAGAAACCATCACCTTATCCCTCTGCACTACTTCACGCGTGGCGCCATTGATTTGTTAAGATGCAGTTAGCAAAAACAATGTATTTTAGTTTGTTTCGTGCAGAATTCCATTTGCTCTGCCCGATCCCGTCAGCCCTTGGAAGCTAAGCAGGAAGGGCCTGGTCGGTACGTGGATGGGAGACTGTTTGGAAACACCAGGACGCCTAGCGAATGTAGTGAGTGAGTGAGTGAGTGGTGGTGGTCGGAGGGGCCGATGGCGCAGACTGGTTGCCTCGCTTCCAGGGCAGCTGTGGCTACAATAGTAGCTTACCACCACCAAGTATGGAGTGAATGAATAGTGCAATGTAAAGCGTGTTTGAGTGTCCAAAAAGGCGCTATATAAAACCGATGCATTATTATAATAATTCCGGCTGCTACCAGTTAAGGTATTCCAAGCAGAGTCCAATATTGTATGTCCACTGCTACAAAATGTACACAACCAGATGTAAATACGACCTCAGAATAGCCTATAGTATCACCTCATTCACAGCATATTCCTTGTAATGAGAGTCCTGTCCTCGCCAGCTGTCACCCCTCATACTGGACTTGTATGGAGAGTGTTCTTGCGACGTTCCCAATCTCGCATTTGTGATCCATCCTGTTCACATCACGTTTCGTTGCCAGTAAATTTGACGTAAGGCCCGCAATACGCACGGCATGCAGCAGGTGGCGAGTATACAGTAGTATGTTTAAATCCGCATATGCTTGGGAATTTGACTGATTGAATGTTTCCACTTACACGAAGACAAAAATAACAATTCCTAGAAAATAAAGGGAACTTCGGGTCAGAATTTTCCACTGGGGATTTTGGCAGAGCGAGATTTACTGTATAGCGGCTAAATGTATCTTCAAATGCACGCCAGCCCCATGGAGTTATGCTACCGCTGCGTTCTATCAAGGCTCTGGACTGTACCTGATATGACAGAAGCGAAGAAAACATCTGGTAAACATCATGCGAATTTAGCAAGCATAGGATATGTAAGTAGTGCAGCCAAATGATGCAACAACTTGACACTTTCACACTTAAAAAGCTTACTTGTGTGAAGTTGAGAGAAAATCATTCAAATCAACTTTTTGAGCTTCATTCATGCTGTTTTGGTGATCCTACTTACTTTGGCTGTTTCTTCTTCTACAACTGAACAGATCTGGATTTTTTCGTGAGTCATGAGACGAACACAATGATGTCCTTTTAAAACCTGAAATCCATCACTGGACCTTTTATGTGCCCAACACTTGAAAAAATACCCTCTTAAATGAGATAAATGACTTAATTCATCTCATTGCTTGAATAAAGGTTTGTTATGTTGAATTTGAGGTTTGGACTCATCTAATATAAAATACAAATGCTAATGCCAATGGAACAAGCATAAATCCCACTTGAATTCAGACAACTTCACTTTTACTTTTGAAAAGATGTATTATTCACTTGAAATTAAACTAAATAATCTGAAGGAAAATGTTCTTGTTCCATTGACAGTAAGAGGTTTCATCTTATCTAAGACTAGACCAAATCTACTCAAACTGTAGATTTAATCTTAACTCAAGTAGATTTTTTCCCCCAGTGCAAAGTGTGTTTGCAAAGTGTGTTTACCTCTGTGGCACTGACTTGAGCTGAATGTGAAAGGTTTTTTTCCCCACACAGTTTCATTCAGTTCATAATATGAAATCCTGACCAGACCCGCCCAGGCGCTCACTCCATACTGTCTCCCCTTTACATAGGGTTTTTAGGGTTGTGTTTTAAAGCAGTACTAAGTAACGTGTTTACCTTAATAAAGCCTTTCCGTAGTCCCTGTGGGGGTAATACAAGTGTTGATGGGATGATTGGAGGGTCTTTCATCTCCCCCTGGTGTCTCTGGCCAGAAAACCATGCTTGCAACTTGACTGCCACCGGGGCGGAGCAACCAATACACACTAATAGAATCACGGAGGAGAAGCTAACAGGCTAACGGGCAAAGCTAACTGCGGGCTAGCGCCACTTTAAACAGTATTTACAGCCAAGTTTGAGCGAAAAAAATATTCCCATTGTATAACTGGATGTACAACACCCCTCTCTCCCTTCACCTTTCTGTCAGCGTAGTATTTACTCTCCAAGACATTTAATAAGTTAAAAAATCGTAACTTGCTAAGACACCTGCAGTTGCGCTTCTGGCCTCTAGGGGCAAGAGTTACTTAGTACTGCTTTAAGATCATCTTTTACAGTATGTCAAGACCATCGTAGATTCTCACTGAAGGCATTTATGGAATTATGTTTTGTTATTGACAGTTTCTCAGTGGGATTCACAATATAGAAAACAAAAATGTATTTCACTTCAAAGATTGTTGAAAACTATTTCAGGTGACTGCCTTTTGAAGCTCAGGAAATGCCTAGATTAAAGGGAGGCCATTTTGAAGAATTTAAAGATATAAAACATTTAATTATCTTTTTCCTACATAATCCCATAGTGTTAAAAATAAAGAAAAGCTGATACATAAAAAGTGTATCAAAACTTTTGGCCAGTACTACATACCAGCTCTCCTTGAAAAACTGCATGATGCTCTGTGTCAGCTCTTTTCACACACATCAAGCATTTAACTCTTTTGTAAATAGAAATTCTTCATGTATAGCAAATGGCCTTCTTCATGGCAAACTAATTTCTTGGACACACAGTACAACAGAATACAAAACGTTTTCTTTCATTGCATCTTTGGCAAATGATGCATAGCAAGCAAACCCATTTTGGCTTTGTTCTCAAGCCTCTACGCTGCCTCCGTCCGTAATGGAAAGATATTGTTCAGGTAGAAGGCATTCAACACATCGATATATCATGGGCAAGAGAGAACAGGAGAGACTATTACAGTTTGCCACTCTATAATAAAGCTCTAGATAGGCCGCCTCAGGTCAACCAAATTCTAATTTAAAGTCATGCAAAAAGAAGGTCATAAATCCCATACACTCTATTGAAAGAGATGTGGGGGGATAAAATGCGTTTGCTCTATTACAAGTGGTGCATCTGTCATGGTCAGGACATTATTTTACAGAAATATGAATATGAATATTAAACCTATTCAATACAGACCTTGGGTGTTCATTTAACAAGGTGCTGAATAGTGTAGAGCTCTTTGTGGCACGTTGCACCAAATTTCCTCTTTGAAATGGGCTGTATTACAGTTTTAGGGCCCCAAATGTGACATAAATGAGAGAATACTGCTTGAGTAAAACAAAACAATAAAGTTTGAATGTTTCTCTGATTCACTTTTGCGCTGTATGGACAAATCCTATCCTATTATCAACAGATTGACTTTACACCAATGACTGAAAATGCTGACTTTTATTTTCCACAAGATCTTTTCGCATTTGTATTTTAGATGACACACAGTGATGGGCAAGCACATGAAGTACAGTCAAATGTAAAATGAAGCTGCACCCAGAGGTCACTGTGACTGTGCGCACCGCTACGAGTCAAAGCAGTGCCGATTTTCCCCAAGAGAGTCTGGCTGCAGACCTCCACTCTCAGGACCCTGCCTTGCAGACCTCCACTGTCAGGTCCCCTCCGCTGTCAGGACCGGAAGTTTATTCGAAGCCTTTCAAAATAAAACCGGATATACTGGAAGCACGTATTTGTCGTTGTTCCTTGGGCTTTATTTTATGTAATATGATAATATGATATAAAAATGTATAATATATGTATAAAAATATGATATAAAAGCAACTATAAGTAGTAGCCTTCATGTTTGGCTGCAGACCTCCACACTCCCCTTCCAAAATGAAAAGCAGGCATACCGGAGGACGTATTTGTCGTTCCCCATGTGAATATACTTCATTTATTGGGGCCATATTTTATGTATATAATGTAAATATGATTCAAAAGCAAGTATTCCAGGAGTAGCCTATGTAACGGAGGCTGCTTGGCTTCCAGAAGTACGTTAGGTAAATCTCACTCCTCTACGCTTCATAATACACAATGATTACATTACAGATACTTGTCTGGTAGTCATGTGGGTAAGTCGGGCGCCTCCCAGTGCAAACCACATAGGTTCGATACCAGCGCTGAACAAGATGACATTTCAATTTTGTTTAGTTTTCTATGTGAGCACACTTTAGCTCTTGGCGCATTCATTTATGTCTAAATATGTAAGTATTATTTACGTGTAATCACGTTGACTTAAAAACAGAGGCGTGCTGTCCATAGGGAGAGTCGGGACGTTTCCCGGTGGGCCGCTCGGTTCCGGTGCTTCTGGGCCGGGCCATCAGAATAAAATAATGAAATAATAACTCACTATTCCAGGCCTAAAGGCTTTAACTGGGCTGCAGCAGGAGCATGAGCTGCTGTTCCAGATATAAATGAAGTAACAGAAGCGTAATTGTCATGGAAATCTATCAAAATCCCTTTTAACACATATCATTAAGACCATTCTTGTTATCATGAGCATCAATCAGTCTGCGATTACTGTACCTTTCATGAATAAATGTGGAGTATTTTATGTATCATTCAAACACTTTGATACAGAGTAATGTTATATGGGTTGTAATGGTGATGGTGAATAACGGTAATGCCAACATGGTAATGAATTCTGTATGGGAGACAGAAATAATACACTGGTTGTAGCGTGTGAGATACTGTGAATGTTGACCTGGTATAATGCAGTGTCGAATTTGTTAATATGTAACCAACTCGGTTGATAGTTATTTTGTAAAATGGTAAGAAATATGCACTGTTGTCAGTTATTGTTATTGAAGTTTATGAACAGGGGTGGGAGTCAATAAGCTTGTCTTCTTCCCACTCCTTTTCGAGCTGTAATGTAAATTATTTTTCTTTTTTCTTTTATTATGTATATATATATTTCTGTTTTTTCTTTCTTCTTTAGCTCGAAATAAAATATTCAAATCAAAAATCAAAAATTCAAATCAAAATAACGACTGATGAATGAAAAATATTCGCATCGAACTTTTCATTCTTGCGGCGGGGAGATACCATTTCATATTGAACTAACTCAGAGGGGTGTTTAAGCGAAACACCCCTCCGCTTTAGTTCAAGTTGGCGCAGTCCAATCCAGCGGAGACAAGTGTCTGCGCGAGTTAAGAGACTAAAAGGCAGTGAAAGGTAGAAAAGTGGTCAAATAAATGTTTTTATCTACATAACTTGTGCTGATTGTGGGTTTGTATCAGGCTCAGACTGTGTGTGCAGCGGTCCATGTGAAAAGAGAAATTGTTAGAAAATTGTCAATGTGTGGTATTCGATCCAGCGACCTCTTGTACTTGAGACCAGCGCACTATTACGGAGCCATAATTCCGGACCGGTCTTCTCCACATTCCCGGGCTGAAATTAGGTCCCAGCACGCCCCCGCTTAAAAAAGATAAGAAAAAATATAGTATGGGAAACTAATAAATATGCACTTCTTCTTCTTATAATGGTTGCCGGCAGGCTGTACACGTTATGCTGCCCTCTTCCGTTCAATATGCACTTCCGGTCCGGTCCTGACAGCGGAGGGGACCTGACAGTGGAGGTCTGCAAGGCAGGGTCCTGAGAGTGGAGGTCTGCAGCCAGACCCCTCTCGATTTTCAAGGCAATTTTCCATTTCACAAGTAGGTTATTTAGAGTTACATTTCTGATTCGCCAGTGGCTCCGTGATTAAAGCATTTGTACCCAGATCCAAAAGTCAGAAGCTCAAATCCCGGCTCAGACGTATGCTATTGTTGTGGCCAAGACACTTTACCTACATGTGCATAAATTGTGCTACTTTAAAGTGATTTTAAGCTTCTGGGAACCTGCTTTATTATTATTTAGCACCTTTTAAATATTAACTGTAAGATATATTATTGTTGCTGTCAGCTTAAAAGTTGCATTTTCTCATTGTGACTCTTCAAATTACACTTGGTTCATATAGGTAAAAATAATTAAGTAAAAAACATTTGTAGTGTGGGTGGATTTTTTCCTCATAAGAGATGAATAACAACATCTACAGTGCCAAGTGGCTTCTGAACTGATATGTCCCACAAGACTAGTTTGGCTGAGAACATATTTGAGTGACAAACTTCCAGATTGTATCATGACGGACTTATCTTAAGTTTTGAAACCACCACGTTTTTGGCAGGGGTACGTTTTCTGTCCGTGCACTGACAGTGAGATAAAAACTCTGCATAGATAAGACCAAAAAAAGCTCAATATTTGGAGTTTATTCTGAGGGGGATTATTTATTTATTTATGACCTGGGGAGGGAGAAGCCCATATAATGTCTTGGATCTTCAAATATCGTCGACTGGACTGGGTTGATTGATGATCTGTGTTCCATCCTCGAAAGCTTCTTGTCTTCAGACGTATGTAAGACTACACAAGCTAGATGCCGATTTGAGCTTCAGCACCTCCGAGAACGTTTGATTCTAAAACTCTCTGAAATTCAAATTGGGGTGGCCTCCCGAATACATTACTGACCAATGCAGAGCCGGAAAACATCACACTTGAGCTGCAGTTTTTGTAACTTTTTCATCGCTTTTTTGTCACCTGTTTCTATCGCTTTTTTGTTGTGTTTTTATCCTCGTTTTCATCTTGTTTTAGTTGCTATTTTGACACTTCTTTGTCAAGAAGATTTTAGATTTGGGTAAATCCAAACTGGAGAAAATATGCTCGGTTCAGGTGGATGTTAAAGGTCCTATATCATGCAAAATCGACTTTTTGGAGTTTTTAGCCATGTTGTTATGCTATTTCCTTATCAAAAACACCCCCAGAGCGGTTTTGGCTTCATTCACGCAGTTCTAAGTAATCCTCCTGAATCCTGCTCTCTGAGCAGCTGCTCCGCCCTCTCCTGGTAAACCACTGAGCTGTTCAGTTGTGTCGTCACAAAGGAACGGAAGTGCTCGACGTCTGTAATGTAATGCCTTACCGCCTGGTTTTAATTTATAAAACAGCTTTTTCATTATTTTTGTTGTAAGAGGGAAATAAAGAAAAAAGAAAAAAGGAACTCTCCGACACGTCTGTGCTGTCCCACGAGGCTAATCAAACGCACCCCCGGCCGGAGGATCCATGGATCGGAGCAGAAGTGTTGTCTTTCTAACCTACTCTGGACACGCCTGACAGGGGTCTCGAACTCATTTGGACTGGGGGCCACAAATGCAAACCCAGTGTTGGTCGGGGGCCGCAACAGACAAAGCCTTTTTTATTAAGTCAATTATGATTTAGCAACTTTTTATTGTTTGCTGTAATATACCTTAAAATAGACTGTACATTAACTATCTGCACATTTTTAAGCTTCCAGAGGTTTCCAATCGGCCAAACATTTGCTGAGCTTCTAAATTAGAAATTACAGACTTAGACAATTAATGTTTTTGTAATTAATCTCATTTGGTTCAGGTAAATTGGTTCAGGGCATCAGTGAATGATCTTTCAGGAGTCAGGTCCAGTTTCTGTCTGTTAGCCTTTAGAATGCAAAATGTAATTCAAATGTCATTTTAATTTAGTGTAGAAAGACCCAACCAGGGACTGGAGCTGATAATGAGCACTAGCAATAAGCTTCACCTCAAGTAAATAATGTGGAGTCAGTGGCCTCAGGCCTTTTTGTGACCTACAGTTAGATAATGGATGGTATATTTTTACCATCAATGTTGCTGTAATTATTTGCAGTAGTTTTATACATTTCCATATTTTAATGTAACTATGGATCATGTGTTCACACATGTGTCCCAAATAAAGATTACATTAATTGACATGATAATTTTTTTTTTTTTTTTTTTTTTTTTTTTTTTAGTTTATTTGAATAGGGACAAGTATGTCACATAAGCTCATGTTACATACTACAACATTTTAGCCAAAGCTAATTCTCAATGTCCGTCCCTAGTTGCTCTGAGAGAGAGATGGAGAGAAAAGGCTCCTCACTTTACAGTTGTGATCAGGGGCGATTTTAGAGTTTGAAAAGATTAGGGGCTCAGCCCAACTGTGTTCGTTGAACTCCACAAAATTAGCGGGGGTCTGGGAGTCCTCCCCAGGAATTTTTGAAAAAATAACCACAATTTCCTGCATTCTGGTGAATTTTGGTAGGTCTTGAACAGATATTGACGAGTGGATAATTGTTTAGTTTAGTGTGCTCTGACTCTGTGCTCTGACTCTGACTCTGTGCTCTGACTCTCTGACTCTGTGCTCTGACTCTCTGACTCTGTGCTCTGACTCTGTGCTCTGACTCTCTGACTCTGTGCTCTGACTCTCTGACTCTGATCTCTGACTCTGAGTCTCTGACTCTGTGCTCTGACTCTCTGACTCTGTGCTCTGACTCTCTGACTCTGAGTCTCTTACTCTGAGTCTCTGACTCTGTGCTCTGACTCTCTGACTCTCTGCTCTGACTCTCTGACTCTGTGCTCTGACTCTCTGACTCTGAGTCTCTGACTCTGAGTCTCTGACTCTGTGCTCTGACTCTCTGACTCTCTGCTCTGACTCTCTGACTCTGTGCTCTGACTCTCTGACTCTGAGTCTCTGACTCTGTGCTCTGACTCTCTGACTCTCTGCTGTGACTCTCAGACTCTGTGCTCTGACTCTGTGCTCTGACTCTGTGCTCTGACTCTCTGACTCTGAGTCTCTGACTCTGTGCTCTGACTCTGACTCTCTGCTGGACTCTCTGACTCTGTGCCTGACTCTCTGACTCTGTGCTCGACTCTCTGACTCTGTGCTCTGACTGTGCTCTGACTCTGTGCTCTGACTCTCTGACTCTGTGCTCTGACTCTGAGTCTCTGACTCTGAGTCTCTGACTCTGTGCTCTGACTCTCTGACTCTCTGCTGTGACTCTCTGACTCTGAGTCTCTGACTCTGTGCTCTGACTCTGTGCTCTGACTCCCTGACTCTCTGCTCTGACTCTCTGGACTCTGAGTCTCTGACTCTGAGTCTCTGACTCTCTGACTCTCTGCTCTGACTCCCCTGACTCTGTGCTCTGACTCTCTGACTCTGAGTCTCTGACTCTGTGCTCTGAGTCTCTGACTCTGTGCTCTGACTCTGTGCTCTGACATACATACATACATACATACAATAAGTATTAGATAAAGAAACTGCTTCATCCTTTAACCAAAAACTGTTTTTCTGATGACTTTAGTTAGCCATTACTCATTATTTATTGTGTTCTAAATAATTATTTTGTTTGGGTTTTGTATTCATTATTCATTGTAAATATTAAAAAACAACAACATCTAAACCGTTTTCATCATTCTCCATCTCATACCGTTAGTGTGGGTGTGGCCACGCTCACAGGTCGTGCAGCATGAGGGCGGGACCACGGCCTGGCTGACACGTCTTCATTCAATTGATTGGAGGCCACATTGTCAATCAGCCTGATTTTTCGTTCGCGTCCCTCTCTCTGGATCGGTTGGAAGAAAAACTTTGCGGCAGCGGACAGATCGAGTTTATGGATTTACTCTTTGTTGATTCTATTTCCTTTATGGATTAATTCAAGTTTATCAGGACCATTTCTTGGGTTGTCGAACAGCTGAAGAGGAAATACTGAGGCCATGATCATGTCGCCTATGTCACTTCACTTCACCGGTAAGTCCAAATCATGTTTGTTATGGTTTTTTATCGCAGCTTCGCTTTGTGTTTCGGACGGTTTCGCCTCCAACATTTCACTCAGAATGTTCTCAACTGTACAACCTAACCGTGACATGTGTCAGAGCCTTTTACACTAAGACACACTAAGGCTGATACAAATTTCGCGCATGGGGCGTCCTCCTCTCCTAGTGCCGCCGCCCGCTCATTACGCACATGCCTTGGTCCATCAAACGCTTCGACTGAGGCCACTGTGATTGAATGGCATTAACCAGTATTTGCGTCGCAGTTTTATTAATGCATTTGACAAAAATATAGCCTGTATTTAATGAAAACCATGAGGAAGAGGAGTAAAAGAAACGTGTGCCAACGCGGCCAGCATCAGACTTTACGCACAGGCATGAACTCTCTGTTCATCAGGCAAAACATAAAACAAACATCAGCAAATATAGGTTTAGTTAAACAAACAGAAGGTTAGCGGCTGCTGTTTGTTCTTTGGAGCCGCGGTCACAGCGGAGAGAGAAGGCAGAGAGAGAGAGAGAGAGAGGGGAAAGACGCGTCTTGCCTATTCATCTGCGTCTGGGTTAAAATAACTTCCAACCTATTGATCAATGATCACCAACTTATTCTGCTGTACGCTGGTTACAAACATCGCTGTGGGGATGACAAGCCACGGCTCGAGGACACGAGAAAAGGACGGGTTTTTTTGGAGCAGAGCGCACAATGCAACAGACGTAATTTGCGCAAAAAAAGAAAAAAATCTGTCCATCAAATTGGATTCGGGGCTAGAGTGAAAACATCCGGGGCTGAAGCCCCGGTAAAATAGCCTGGCGACGCCGCTGGTTGTGATAGCCTGGTTTTTACCCTCGTACTCATTATTTTCGTTTCGTACATGTAGGGAAATTATAATTGACCGGAGTTACGGTGGCTAAGGCCAGGCTACTGTTGTGACGCTTTTAAACACTAATTACTATGTGTTCGCTTTGCAAAGTCCTAAAGGTAACGATGGAGGTGCTTTTTGTCATGCTGCTGTAACGTTTCCAGCACATGTTAGTGGAACAACTAAAGTCTCTCCCTCGCGTTCTGACAGTCTCCACCTGTTTCAGAAGCTCCTCTCACAGTCCGCTGCTGTTAGTCCGTTTCTTTGTTGAAAAAAGTTGATAAGTCGTCTGCAGAAACGCCGCATCTCCATTCCCCTGTCTGATGTTGTGGTCATTCTCACGTCCGCAGCGGCATTGGCGCTACCGCGCGGTGCCTCATGGGAAATGTAGTTCTAACGTGTTTAATGCAATTGACCGGCGGGCCGCATGTAATATAAATAAGAAATCATCTCGCGGGCCGCAAAAAATTATCTCGCGGGCTGCATTTGGCCCCCGGGCCGCGTGTCTGAGACGCCTGCCCAACGATAATGTCACGATGTTTGGCTATGAGAGGAACAGGACTATTCAACCTTCCTAAAGAAGAGTGCACTCGCCAGAAGTTGGAATTTCTTTCCAGGATTCAGCGACTATATCAACCAACCTGATGGATGCTTGGTGAACCTTGGCCAGAATCAAAGTGGATTAACTTTTATAACCAACGCGATCTCATAACCCGATGGGGAGGCCAGACTGAGCGGTGAGTCAATCAAAACGCATGTTAGCGTGTGTGTTAGCATGTGTGTTAGCGTGTGTGTTAGCATGTGTGTTAGCGTGTGTGTTAGCATGTGTGTTAGCGTGTGTGTTAGCATGTGTGTTAGCCATTTATGAAACTGTGTTGCACATGGCAACTCCTTATAACTGCATTATGTGAAGTAACTTCACTTTTTGCAGCGATATTTATATTTATAATACTACAAATGTGGAATGAGCGGAGAGAGGGGCGGAGTTAACTGAATCGAAGCATCTTGTCTTCCGGGTAGGGAAAATACCCCCAAAAATACTTATATTTCTCTCAGAAATGAGTACTCCATAGTGATAGAGGTACAATATATCATATAAATACCTATAGTTTACTTTGGAATGGCTAAAATAGCATGATACAGATCCTTTAAGAGTTAAAGCAGAACTAACTAACTCATGCCCCTAGAGGCCATAAGCACCACTGCAGGTGTCACAGCATGTTATGTTTTTACTCATTAATTGTCCTTGAGAGTAAATACTACGCTGACAGAAAAGACAAAGGGAGAGAGGGATATTGTACATCAGGGGCGTGCTGGGACCCGGAATTATAGCTCCGTAATAGTGCGCTGGTCTTGTGATATATTAGTTTAACGCTTGTTCTATTTCACATATAAAATGTTCTCTGGGCACTACGTGCACCAGATAGGGTCGGATGAGGCCTTGTGTTGTCCCACATCCAAATAAGGGATGCGTAGCTGTAGGATGAGGCCAGCTCTGAGCCTCAATGCCTAGACCTTATTAGGTGTAGGAGGAGAGTAAGTTTCGCCACTTCTGTGCGTTACCTTCTATGGAAAATGGCTACAACTGGTTTACGTAGCTGTAGGATGGGCGAGGAGAAGAAAAGCCTAGCCCTAAGGCAAGACAGCGGACTTCTTGATGTAACATCTGCAATGCAACATCTGTACTACCTGCTGAATGCTGAATAAACACCTCCTTGTGAACGCCATCTATTTCTCTGCTCTGATTTTTCCATCTGAAGGTTTTAAACGGAAGGTTTTCTTACAGTTAATACTGACAATTTTTTGGTGAACCCCGAGACGTGATTGAACGCGTAAGCGAAGATCAAAGACTGACCAGGGACAGTTTTTTTCTGTAAAGAAAACCCCGAGAGACTGCTTGTACACTGAGAGAAGAGGAGGACGCTGCCTTGGACGCGCACACCAGGAGAAAAGCAGAGAACACAGGCACGCGCGCCGGCACCAAGGGGACAGAAATAGACAGAGTTCAAACCGGGACAACACACGGCAGCAGCGGAGACGGGACAGCACCGAGGAACAGAGACATCAAAAAGAGCCAGCAAGGAGTCCCCGTAAAGAACCAGCAGCCGAACACGCTATAGTCGACACAAAAAGCGGGTAAGACAGACGCCCTTTTCTCCAAAGTCTATCAAAGATTGGCATATAAATCAATTAGTGTGTGACGACTGGGACTTTACGTTGTATAATAAGGCCATGAACAAAAAATGCTTTGTACATAAGATAGCTTGTGATAAGAAAAATAAGAAAAACACGTGGATACCGCGCTCTTTCCTAATGAGTTTCCTTTCATGCGCGAGAGAAGTTTAATGGAAAGTGATTTACGGCCTGTAAGTGCGAGGTTTTGTCAATACGGAGTTTTCTGGCGCACGTTAAACGATACCAAGAAAACGGAAAGCGTATACGCAAGAAAATAGGTAAACAGCTGTATATTTATTAAGAAAATAACTGAACGTTCATTAAATAAACAATAAAAAAAAAATATAAAATAAAATAAAATAAAAGGCGTAGAGTGGTACATGAATACGTACAAATAAAATAATAATAATAAAACGTAGATAAGAAAAAGAGATAAACCCCCCCCCCTTAACTAATTATGGCTAATCTAAACATTTGGTGCGCATTTGTAATCATGACGCTTGCAAGCTTGCATGGTGACGATCATGTCGACGTCTCAATTACTCAAAATTCTCAAGTGTCATATGTCGATGTAAAATACGCACCGGCACGATAATGGCGATGGAACTTCAGTATTCCCCTTGCTCGCCCGAGGGATTGTTGAATAATTTGGGGACGGTAGATGGAGACGGAGGAAGAATGCAGCTAATAGCTATGTATTCGCGCGACCATGGGCTCGCTTCGGAGACATGCACTCCATTAAAAGCGGACGAATTTGTATCCGATTGGACAGAAGTCGTCCTAGATTGTTTTTGGGCAAATCGGCCAATTCATGCAAATCTGTTCTGCAACTGCATTACACATCCTTACGGAACAAATTGACCACGCCCGCTTATGATTGTAGTGCTGAGATTCCGCCATTTTGGGAAGAAACCCCGAGAGACAAAATTACCAAAACTGTGACGCCTGTTCAAACCACTAAGTCACCAGTCGATATAGAAACGGTAGAAACGACCATAAGTGTGTTACAACACCACAACCAGAAAAAATAAGTACAAACGCACCTATAAACGCAACAAAAAGCGGAGAGACGATAATGATAACAAACGGGACACAAGGCCTAATAATGAATAGCACTGCGCAGAAGTACATAGGAACAATAATGTCGCCTGGAAGTAGTAATGTTTCACACATTTCAGAGGTGCTAAATAGCATCAATCAGCAATATAGTAATTTGAAAAATGAGTTAGGAAATAGCGTGAAATCATATAACGCTATGTTTGCCTCGGTAGTTGCAGTTTTTGCATGTGTGATGATAATGTTGGCAGCAGTGTGCGTGTGTACCCCAATTTGCGTTAAACGTCTCCAATCTAGCTTAGAAAAAATCATATTATTGGACTCGCAGGTCTGTGCAACGAGTCAACGGAGAAATCACAGCGACGCAGTCGAAGTATTTGTTTATCCCAGTTAAGTGGGCTAAAGCGGTGATTTAAATAGAACGTGCACGCAGATGCAAAAAAAAAAAAAAAAAAAAAAAACGGCGAGAGGCACAAGCACCGCCTCTGAGCAAGACACTCCATCCGTCTTGTGTCTAGTCTGCGCGCCTAGATATACAACATAGCACTTGAAACAAGTACATTGTAAGTCATATAGAGGTAAATAAATAGATAACATTGACAGTAATGTCGTAAGGTCCCATTAATGTCACACAATGTATATATGTATTAATGTTGGTCTAACGCTAAGGTTAAATTGTGTGAAATTGCATAAGTTTGTCTACATGTAATGGGTAAAAAACACATACTGCCACACAGGGAGAATCTATGAACGCCCGCCTTTAAGTAAACAAAGTGAGGACCATTTTGGCACAAATCAGGGCTTCTCATAAGAAGTCAGCACAAAATTTAGAAGAAATCCTGTCAGGTCTGGTCTTGACCCAGTTAATGCTAAGAAATGTCCCAAGTTAGATAACGCCTCTGTCTCTCGCATAAAGACAGCCCCGGCGCTCACAATAAATGACGTCAATAAGTCTCCCATGGGAAACAATAAGGCGCTCATTAGCAAGGCACTTGACCCATAACTAGAATGACATAAGGGCGCAGGGAAAGGGTTTTATTATTTTCTACATTATTGTTGTGGGAGGATTTCCATGCTTTGAGGAGACATTTTTTGGCTCTAGGGCCTCCAAAGCATGGCTTTGTTTTGTGGGACGGGCAGTGAGGATTTATGGGGTATCTAAAGTTTAGGACACTGCGTTTGAGTCGACCGACAAAATGGGATTGAACCACATTGCGTTGAAGGAGAAGAGTTAGTCAAGCTGGAGCCGCGCAAAACAGTTTTGCGTAGAAGCTTGCCCCAGACTCCTCGGCACAATGTCTCTCCAAAGCACTGTGGATAGCAACCCACAGTTAGCTTCGGCGATAAAGAACCAGTGTGTGTGGTATATTTATTTTGTGTTGTGGCATTTATCTTAAAGGCTGTATATTCTTGCACCCATGAAGGAGATAGAAATAGAATGCTGCGTTAAATAAAAAAAGTGAACTTATAGCCGATTGTATGAAAGTAAAATGTAATCATAGCCCCTCCTCCAAGGATTCACCACAGAGTAACGATGGGCTGTCAATAGTACATGCATAGGCTTGAGTAACCAAACAAATAAATAAGCAAAATAGGAAAATTATAGTAAAGGATTAATCAATAAATAATAACAAAAATAATTAATACATAAATAAATAATAACAATAATAAACAGGTAAATAAATAAATAATTAATTGATAGGAAAAAAAAAAAAAAATTTTTTAAATAATGACAATAGTTAAGCCGTAAGATTTCTAAAGGAAAATCGGTTATAGCCAAAGGTTTTACCAAAAGAACAAAATTGATTAAAGCAATTTTTCTTTTCCTTGTAGAGGCGAAGACTTAAGAGAAGGCGCGAAGCCAAGGCTGATCCAAAAGTGTAAAGGCCTTGAGGGGGAGGAACCAAAACAACAAAAGCAACCAATGCAAAAGTTCCTAAACATACGTAAGGTAATAATACAGTATTTGCGAAAGCTGTACCAAAGCGAATATACCTAAAACTATAAGCCAATTTACGCGATAGATTAGTAAACAAGCACAACTAAATTGCAATCAGTAAGTGCGACAATAACACAAACGCAATTGCCAATAAAATGTCCCAGTTCGTCACCCTAACTCAATTACAACAATTTTGGAACTGCAAGGTTCTGCAACATGAACCAGATCCAAAAAGGGCGAAAGTCAGTCAATCCATCATAAAAGACCTGCTGAAGAAATATGCTAAGAAAGGACTGATCCACGGAGGAAGGACAGCCATTGCGCCAACAGAAGATCAATGGGAGAACATCATGCAGTATCATGAAGCAAAGATCCTACAATACAAGACTCACCCTATTCGAACCATCCGAGGAAGAAAGTTGAATAATCTAAAGATAAGAAAACATGAGAACAAGGGAGCCCTGGCTAGAAGAATGCACAAGTGGGCAAACGAAATACAAGAGAAGAGGAACTTCAAAGAGCTGTCTTCAATCTTAGTCATGAAGCCAACGGATGAAGATAAAAAGGTGACGTTTGATGAAGAACCACCTCAAGGAGATGTCCTAAAGAAACCATCAGCGGGCATTTACACAGTAAATGGAGAAGATAAAAAACATGGATACAATACACGCTCACAACAACCAATGACGCCATACAGTCATCACAGCACACCAGCAGCAGAAGAAGATGACGATCTTGGAATGATAAATAAAGAAGGTCAAAGTGGATTGTCATCACGAAAGAGAAAAGAATCACGTAGTCACCTAGCAGCAAGTCTGGGAAAAGCACAAAGCCTTGAAGACATCCCTCAAATCGACAACTCTCTGTATCGCCCACCATCCAGTCAAAGTCTGGATCCACAGGATGACAAGAACCAACGGAGAGCATCACTTGATACCAGACCTCCACCGTACCGAGCTCCTCATTCAACACCTGCATCAAGCATATATCCATGGTCACACATCGCGAGCGCAGAAACCAACAATGCGCCAAAACCTTCAACAACATCACCGACGCCTCAAATGACTCACAGAGTCACAGGGGGAACATTGGCATTGGCACCCCTGCAACGCACCCCAAATCTAATCAACATTGAAGAACAAGTAAAATCAGTACAAAATCAAGTGACGGCATTGACCAACATCGTGGAAACAGAGAGGAAGCTAAACGAACTGGATAATTTCGTACAAGAAGCAAGACCCAGAAGTAGAGACACTGACCAAGTGATGAAAGGCCACCCAGCAAAAAACCTACAATGCGAAGAACCTTTCGCAATAGCAGGATCTTTTTCGGGAATCGTCGAAACGGAGGAGTACAATGGGGCCTTTATCAATGGCATGGTGGACCCCATGTCAGACGCAAACAAGGAACCACAAGTGGCGAACGTCAAGGTTTATCCATTGAGAACAACAGACAACCGACAAATGATTTATCAACCATTTACGCTCAAAGACTGGAGTTCCTTGATGTTGGTGCTGCCAAAACTAACCAAAGGAGGAATTCCATGGATGAGAGCCCTCATGAAACATACCGCCGGAGACAGAATTTGCTGGGAGACATACACGCCGCCTTAACCAAGGCAGCAGACGAGACAGTTGCAATTAACGTCAAGAATGCAGTGGAGCACAGGCTGCGAGTGGTCCTACATAAGAATTCGTCAATACAAATGTTTCGTGTTGCACTGGAAGAAGAACTGAAATCAAGATTCCCATGCATCATGACTGATGAACTCATGTCACTACGGATGAAGAATGATGAAGATTACTACAGCTACAAACAGCGTGCCAAAAGTCTATACCACGATGCAACGGGAGAGCCGATTCAAGCAGGCACTGGAATGACGGTCATGTTCTACTCAGCCCTTGTCAAGGGGATGCCAAGCCGGTACAAGACGCCTTAAGTGACGTAATGGGCTTATACACCAAAACTGAAGAAGAATTTGACGCACACTGTAACCACAATGTCACCAAGTGGTTGAACAATAACAAAGAAACTGACTCCAAGAAGAGAGAGATGGAAATGGCGACCATGAAGTTGCAACTCCAGAAATTACAAGCGGAGTCCAAAGACAAGAAGAAAGAGAAGACATCCAACATCATGACGGTCAAACAAGACCCCACTGAAGGAGACGTGCCGATAACAACAAACCAATTGGCAACTGCAATCAAGATGGTAATGCAACCACAACAGACACAAGGAGCACCCGCAACGCCGGCTGTACAAAAGAATCAGCCCTCATCGATCCCTGCCGCACCTGTTGTAATTTACAACACCGCCCCATTCGCTAACACCCAAGGAAGAGGAAGAGGGCAAGGCGGTTTTGGACGAGGAAGAGGCAACAACGGGGGAAAACGATATGACCAATGTCATGCATGCGGAAAAATGGGACATTGGGCAAGAAAGTGTCGTACGGTGCTCCAAGGACAAGCATATGGGTACAATCAACAAGGTAACCCTCAACAGATGTATGGGCAACCAATGGGCCAGCCACAAATGATGCAAAACGCCAACACGCAACCCATGGCACAACAGATGATGCATCCAGTAACCAACCCAAGAGTGATGAATCTTGGAAATAACCCAAGTGGAAGAGACACACACGGATGTTTCAACCAATACGGAGATTGTTACTAGAGAGGCCCGCAGCCAGACCAATCGCTTAAGTCATGGAAAAGCGAACCAATGGTGGTCTTGGAAATAAATGGACAGAAGATTCGATTTCTAGTGGACTCGGGAGCAACAGTATCCTGTATTCGACAAAAGTTTCCATTGACAACAAAAACAATGTCCATAACAGGCTGTGTGGGAAGGCCAGAAACAAAAACCTTTACTGAACCATTGGCAGTAATATTGAAGAACCAAATTGTGGAACATGAATTCTTGTTTTTGCCGGAGTGTGAAGTGTCCATATGTGGAAGAGACTTGATGTGCAAACTATCGTTGTCTCTGATATTTTGCCCTGAAGGTCACAAGATACTCAACAAAAGTGAAACAATTTTGATGATGCGAAGAATGAAGGAGAAACACATGGAAAGAATTCTATACCTTTCCCCAGACGTTGTACAAGATCTAAAGGCCCAGACAACAATATATTGGGCTCAAATCCTCACAGATCCAGAAAAAGGAAATGAGGCATCAAGATTATGGCAAGAATATAAGATATGGGCAAAATCATTGTATCCATTGAAAGAACCCTTCGATCCATTGCATGTGACCCTTAACTATGTCACCCTTGAAGACGACGCATATGATGAGCTTTGGCGACAAATATCAGATCAAACGTTTCAAGTGGCATATACCAGCCTATATTTGGGTCCCCAAGGAATGGCGCTCGCAGTTGCATTACCTGAAGAGCTGAAACCCTATTACACGGGAAGTGAAGAAAGTAGCCCCATGTATCGCTTGCCATATCCAAACATCACACACAGAAACAACTCGGCCCAATGGTCAAATTTGCTTCTACTTTGCAATATGACGCCACTGAGACAGACAAAATCTTCTACAACCCGCAGCATCAAATATTCAAGATAATTGTGTCGCAAGGATCCGGAGATGTCACAAGAGCTTCTAGACAAATGAGACATCGAACCTTTGAAGACCATCCAGACACAGACAGATATCTCGCACAAGTACCAGCCAATGTATGGATGACGGATCCCAATGACGTAGGACAAACGAACCACGTCGTCAAAGTGGAGCTTACAACAACAAAGCCCATACACCGCCCACAGTATCCGCTCAAAGAAGATCAAATAAGGGGTATACAAGAGACAGTCAACGGACTGTTGAAATCGGGAGTGATATACGAGACAAAGTCTGACTATAACACGCCACTATTCCCAGTGAAGAAATCTGATTTGGTGAACTGGAGAATGATCCAAGACTTGAGGCCAATCAACGAAGTAACAGCTGGAGAATCATATCCCGTTCCAGACCCATACCTTGCCCTGAACAACCTGTCACCAGAGTGCAACTTCTACACGGTGATAGATCTGGCAAATGCCTACTTCACGATAAACCTCGACCCAAGTAGCCGCAAATACTTTGCATTCAGCTTTGGAGGACGCCAATACACCTACCGAAGAATGTGCCAAGGCTGGAAACTATCGGCAGGGTATTTTAACCACTTCTTGAGACAAGACCTTGCAGATCTACAGCTACCAGAAACATGTACGTTAATTCAGTACGTCGACGTGTTTTGTTGGGTGGAGAGACAGCTAAAGACGTTCTGGAAGCCACCGTAGCGGTGCTCACAAGACTGTCTGAAAAAGGCTACAAGGTCAAAAGGCAAAAGATGCAAGTGGCAAGAAGATCAGTATATTTTCTCGGACGAGAAGTGTCAAGTGGAGCACAAGGAGTGACCGACAGCAACAAAGACGCCATCTTACAAGCACCAAAACCAATAACGGTGCGTCAGATGCTCAGCTTTTTGGGTCTCTGCAACTACTCAAGAGAGTACGTCCCAGGATACACTGAGCTCACTACACCGCTCAGAGAACTCATCAAGCCACACGGAATGCATAATCCAACAGCAACATTGTTGTGGAATCAAGAAGCCGAGGAAGCATTCATAAAGACTAAACAAGCGATTTGCTCTGCATGTACATTATGTGCCCCCGACTACAACATTCCATTTCACTTGGATGTGATGGAGAAAGGGTCGTTTGTGCAAGCTATTCTCTATCAAAAGCAACATGGAACCAGAAGAGTGCTGAAACATTACTCCTACAAACTCGACCCCCATGAACAGGCACAACCAGGATGTGCACGTTACTTGGCAGCCCTGACCAAGACGATCGAGAAAACCTCGCATCTAGTGCAGAATCATCAGTTGATAGTGCATACAAATCATGGCATACTTGCATATCTCAACTCTCGCTTGTTCATCACCACTGCACAAAGATCGAACAACATCTCAAGAACTTTGAGACAGTCTCACATAACGTATGAAAGTGGAACCATCAATATGGCGACCAATATGGAAACTGAAGGAATTCCTCATACGTGTGAAGAGAAAGTCAAAACTGAACTGTATGTCAGAGCAGATCTTCAGACAATCCCATTGCCAAACCCAGGAATGACTTTGTTTTGTGACGGCTGCTCGTACAGAGCGAAGGAAGGGCACGTCATCGCGTCGTACGCTGTTGTCAAACAATTATCAAAACATCAACATCAAGTACTGGAGGCAAAACAAATACAAGGAGGATCAGCGCAACTAGCAGAATTGATGGCAGTACTGCGTGCCTTGCAACTTTCAGAAGGCCAGAAAGTCAATATATATACTGACTCAGTGTATGCTTACAAGACGGTCACAATATCCGTTGCAGGCTGGATCAGAAATGGTTTCAAGCTGACAACGGGACTTCCCATAAAGCATGAATCACTGATCAGACAACTTATTGACGCAGTCCAATTGCCAACAAAACTAGCCATCATGAAATGCAAAGCCCATACCAAAGGCCAAGACTCTGTGTCCCTGGGAAACCATGCAGCTGATCAAGCTACTAAAGATGCAGCGAACTATAACAACAGACACATGCTTATTCGAGACGCTGAACAGTCTGGAAGTGCATCTGAAACCTGCATCATTGACACCAAATATGTCAAGGAAATTCAAGAAGCAGCGGGAGCATATGAACAAAGTGCATGGAAGTTAAAAGGAGCAGTGAAAGACACTGAAGGAATTTGGAGAAATCATGAAGGAAGAATCGTGGCTCCAACTCCTTTGCTTCAAATGTTGTTTGATGAATATCACCTTCCAACACATCGAAGCTACAAAGCCATTTGAAACACATCGATTTGTGGTGGCACCCACAAATGCAATCCATCCTACAATACTGGATTGATGATTGTCATATCTGTCAAACTATGACCCCGAAAAAGGCTTGCAGACCACCACCAGGCATCTTTACGCTCCCAAACAAGCCTTTCGAGAAGATTGTTATGGACTTCACAGATATGGGTCCAGAAATGAGAGTACGGGGCTACAGATACTTGCTAGTCATAGTATGTGAATATACAAAATGGGTTGAAGCTTTTCCCTGCAAAACAGAAACTGCAAAAGAGGTAGTTCATCACCTGACTACTGAAGTTTTTCCAAGATTTGGTATTCCACATACCATAAGATCAGACAATGGCACGCACTTCACTGCTAGGGTTGTTAAAGATGTGCTGAAGGCTCTTAACATCTCACAACGCCTAGGGAATTTATACCATTCTTCTTCGCAGGGCCTAGTGGAAAGAATGAACGCCACCATAAAGAGGAAACTGGCAAAAGTATGGCTAACTTCAAAACTTGATTGGGTGGCGGCCTTGCCGTTTGTTCTGATGGACATCAGAAACAGTGTCAATGCGACCACGTCATACTCACCACATCTTCTGTTGACTGGCAGAGAAATGCACAAGCCCCCTGGACCTTTCAATGAAGATACCCCATTTATTGAGTGGGACAAGCAGCACCATTCTTATGTGAAAATGCTCCAAACCATAGTGGCACAACTACATCAGTGCAGAAAAAGGACTCACGATCTTCAAGAAACTCCTGAGCCAGACATGGATGTTGTTCCAGGATCTTGGGTTTATGTCAAAGTACATAAACGTAACAATTGGACCCAACCATACCAAACTGGACCATATCTAGTTCTTCAATCAACAGGAAGATCAGTACAAGTGCAAAAAGGAACTTCCAAACTGTGGTATCACTTGTCTCATTGCTTCAAGTCACCGGTGGATCCGACTCAACGGAGTCTAACCCAAATCAAAAAAGACATTGCAAACGCTTCCTCTGACAATACGGAAGACAAGGAAGATGGCTGTTCAGCATCTCACGCCGATGATGAAAACCACCAGGCACCAATTTCTACCCCTGGGGCTCCAAGGGCAGAAAGAGGGGAGAAAGAGGGGATAAAAGAAATAATAAAAGAAAAAACAAAGACTTAAGAAAAACTTTTTGAACGTAAAATTTAAACCTTCTGATATAGAGTGAGATTTTTTAACATAACCTTAACTGTTTGACATTTTAATGTAGTATCCTATAACTTTTTCATGATATACATTTTTATACTAATTATTAATCTAGATGTTGCAATGCAAAAACGCTGCGCACGCAATTTTAGAACAATATATGCCTGAATGCAAACTCACAAGATGCAGGAGAAAAGAGGAATTGAAAAAGCACGAAATGTTAAATAAAAAGACATTGTTGCTCATAATCAAATACCAGATGACCTGCCGGATGAACCTTTTCCATTACAGGACGGGGAAACACCAGGTACTGGAGAGACTGGATCATAACAAGGACGATAGAAAAAAGACCGGTCATCATCCAGGTGGGAGAGTCCATGTCACGCGCTGTGGACAAGGCCCACGGCGGTGAAGGCTTTATAAATCTCCCTGAATCCTCCTCTCCCACCTGTTGAACTGAAGGTATCACAATTCACAGGAAGTAACCATCCAAGCACAGGAAAAGACACTGTTAGAACCAACTAAAGAGCAAGTGTTGATAACCTCTGCTCTAGGAACATAGACGATCGTGGTCACATCATACACCCTGCACGTGACCAGAAGAACCTGACGCCACCATGGACATTTTAAAAACTAGTCTGCAGAAAAAGGGCTGCTACCTCTGGATGGTAATATGTGGGTTGTCGGTGGTATCAGTTATGATTGTGATTCCTGTGTTACTGTTTGAAGAATGTTTGAAAATAAGTCCTGAAGTTGTTAATAAACGATACGTTGACAGAGGAGAAATAATGCATCATTATCAAGCTAACATGTGGTGGAGGTATATTAATTATACGGCCCACCTTACTAATAACACTGACTGCTATGTATGTACCCACCTTCCAGTGTCGACTACACACACCGGCATTTATGCGACCACACCGAACGACACCCAAATTCTCTGTCTTGTAGCCTTGTCAATTCACCCTGGTCAATGGAGAGACTTGGCTAGCGGCGACATGTCAGTACCAGCGCAATTACCAAAGGAGGGCCTTCTAAAAGATACACCATGCCATGCTGAACTAGATCTGCTGACATGGCCACAATTGGGGGACCCTCTTGTCATGGAGGACATTATAGAACCACATGACTACATCGTTTGTTATACGGGAAACGGCACTACCAATGTGGGGCACATTGAAAAAATCATTGCCGAAACATGCTTACCTTTTGCCCGCCCATAGATGAACCTACCTATTACGCGTGTTTAAACAATGATTCCTGTTGGCAAGACACACAGGCGAGAGAGGCTGCAAAAGTCATGAACAAAGACTTTGCTTTGTGGTGCGCTACTAGCCTCGGCTGTAGATGTTCCCGCGTAGCTCCAATTACTCACGTAGGTACTAGAGTACTGAGTGATTGGTATTGGCTGTGTGGGCATGCTATTTACACCAACCTGCCACCTCACTGGGGAGGCACATGCACAATTGTAGAATTACATCAACCCATCATGTACATTCCTAAAGACAAATTACATACTGTACATGAGACTGTCCAAACAGCAAACCGCAGACGTGGTAAGAGAGACGTCTTATTTGACCGCGGAGTTCCATATGACCAGCGGATCTTTAATACAGGACAACGAATTGCAATGGCATTGTTTCCCAATTTTGGCATTTCTGATTTACGTACTGAAGTAGAATATAATAGGTGGAGATTATTGGGATTTATGAATACGACTATAGTGGCCTTCAATGCAACTAATGAGGAACTAAAAGCCCTGCGCACCATGGTGTTACAAAACCGTGTTGTGCTCGATTTATTAACCGCCTCCACAGGAGGTGTGTGCGCGCAAATTGGAACTGGATGCTGTACGTTTATACCTGATAATAGTGGAGATGGGGGTTTGATCACACAGGCAATAAAAGACATGGTACAAGCCCGCGACGAGGTACAGGCTCATATGTCATCTGGAAGTTGGGACATATGGACCTGGCTGACTAGCGGCACATGGTGGCATTTACTGTTAAAAATAGGAATGCCCATACTTGCGGTTTTGTTGATGATTTCCGTAGTTGTCTGCTGTATAATTCCCTGTCTGCGATCGTTGGTAGTGAACCTAATCACAACTAAGCTGGCGCGTCAAGTTCCGACTTCACAATACATACTCCTTACCTCAGATCTCCAATCAGACCGCGACATTTTTGAATTGAGTTAAATTACTAATTTGAAAACACACTTGTGATTGTTTGTTTTGCTTCGGCCATACTAAAATGCTCACTGACTTTTACACATAGCAGCAATTAAAAGCATAAAAGAAATAGATGTAAAAAAGAGCTATCGCAATTGTAAAATTTGTATTAATGAAGGTGGATACATGCATCAAGTGAGGAACAGCGACTTGCATCTTTCAGCTTTAAATGCATTAAGATTTTGTGACATTTATTTGATGGCAATTACCTAAAAAAGGTAATTGAGAGGGGAAATTGTGATATATTAGTTTAACGCTTGTTCTTATTTCACATATAAAATGTTCTCTGGGCACTACGTGCACCAGATAGGGTCGGATGAGGCCTTGTGTTGTCCCACATCCAAATAAGGGATGCGTAGCTGTAGGATGAGGCCAGCTCTGAGCCCTCAATGCCTAGACCTTATTAGGTGTAGGAGGAGAGTAAGTTTCGCCACTTCTGTGCGTTACCTTCTATGGAAAATGGCTACAACTGGTTTACGTAGCTGTAGGATGGGCGAGGAGAAGAAAAGCCTAGCCCTAAGGCAAGACAGCGGACTTCTTGATGTAACATCTGCAATGCAACATCTGTACTACCTGCTGAATGCTGAATAAACACCTCCTTGTGAACGCCATCTATTTCTCTGCTCTGATTTTCCATCTGAAGGTTTTTAAACGGAAGGTTTTCTTACAGTTAATACTGACAGTCTCACAGTCTGAGCCTGATACAAACCCACAATCAGCACAAGTTATGTAGATAAAAACATTTATTTGGCCACTTTTCTACCTTTCACTTCCTTTTTCTCTCTTTACTCGCGCGGACACTTGTCTCCGCTGGATTGGACTGCACCAACTTGATCTAAAGCGGAGGGGTGTTCCACTGAAACACACTTAAACACCGCTCTGAGTTAGTGCAATATCAAATGGTATCTCCCTGCCACAAGAATGAAAATTTCGATGCGAATATTTTTCAGATTTTCATTCATCAGTCATTATTTTGATAGATTTCCATGACAATTAAGCTTGTGTTACTTCATTTATATCTGGAACAGCAGCTCAGGCTCCTGCTGCAGCCCAGTTAAAGCATTTAGGCCTGGAATAGCACAACTGTGAGTCTGTTATTATTTCATTATTTTATTCTGATGGCCCAGTCCAGAAGCACCGGAACCAAGCGGCCCACCGGGAAACGTCCCGACTCTCCCTATGGCCAGCACGCCTCTGTTGTACATCCAATTAACAATTGATTGATTGTTTATTCCGAGTTCAGTGTACAATACATATAAACATGACTATTTTAACATGCATCCATGACATTTTAACGTACTGTACATAAACTCGAAAAGGAGTGGGAGGAAGTATAACTTATAAATTCCCACCCCTGTTAATATCATATTTTCATTAATGTTGTTGGAGCCAGTAGCAGGGCAATGTATAACAACCTGATGGCAACAGTTAGAACAATGATCCCAGCCAATCCCAGCTGCAGCAGGCCGACAACGCAACGACACACCAGCAACGCACAAAGCCGCCGAGCCAGTGAAGCACAAATCTCCCTCCAACACGTGACAGGACACCACGTTCAGTCAGTATGACCACTAATATAATTTGTTGGCCTGAGAAGTCCAATTTGCTTTTAGTTTAATTTTACTTTTTTTCCTGTTGTTGTCATTTTTCCTTCTTTCTTTAAAACATTATTCCAGTAATGCACAATAGTTTGTAATATTCAACTAATTATGGTTACAATACGTGAATTTGCATTTTCCAACCAAATGTGCCAATCACTTTAATTATCCTACGGTTTTCCGTCACATGGCAACAATGTAACAATGTAATGGTAGGGAAAACAGCGCCCCCCGCATAACAACCTCACTACATCACCGGTATGCCACCACGCCACCCCCACACCACACCTAGGACCAGCCACAACCACCACACGACCGGTCACCACCCTGCCATCACCCACCGCCACACCACCAGCTCCCTTAGTGGTTGCTTTCTTTCACAAAACAGTTAATATAACAGATAAACAGCTTTTGCTTGCGAGAAAAATACATATATACACATAATTATAGACATATTATTTATAATTTATAAGTCACAGAACAAAAATAATATACTATTCAAAGAAATCTACTTGAGTACATCCTATATATTAATAACTCCTTCTTCCGCTTTATATTCATACAGAACCTTCTTTTTGTAAAGCATTTTAAATTACACAATGGAGTTAATTTTTTTCACTCAACTTGGCTGTAAATACTAAGTGGCGCTAGCCCGCAGTTAGCTTTGCCCGTTAGCCTGTTAGCTTCTTCTTTGTGATTCCATTAGTGTGTATTGGTGGCTCCGGGTCGAAGCAGGGAAAGTTTGCAAATGTGGTTTTCTGGCCAGAGACACCAGGGGAAATGAAAAAAAAACAATCATCCCATTAACACTTGTATTACCCCCAGAGGGACTACGAAAAGGATTTATTAAGGTTACTTAGTTCTTCTTTAAAGCAGGGTATCATGCAAAATCAACTTTTTCGAGCTTTAAACCACGTTATAACGTTGTTCTCTCGTCAAAAACATACCCTACTTTTGAGTAATCCTGTTTAATGTAGCTGTTTCTTCTTCTCCTTGGCTTCATTCTGTATTTATATATATAATCTTAAAACCGGAAACTCTACATTATTAAAGCCCATTCGCCAACATTATAGCGGTTCTGAGCCGCTCTGCCGCTCAAACTCATCACGGCTGTAAAGTGCAGGAGTCTGTTTGTGCAGGCTCTCAGTAATCCAGGAGTTTTTCACCATAGAGGTTTTCAAATATTGTCAGCAACAACCCAGTTCAGTCAATGGTATTTGAAAACATCGACTACAAAATCATTTGTATTCTAATGATCTTCGACCATGAGAATAGCTGGATTTTCCTGTTTTTCTTACAGTCATAACCCTGTCAGTATTAGGATACGATATAAGGATTATCGTAGATCAGATGAACTAAAACATCAAAAGAACTAGGTTTTTAGCACTATAAGATAAGCATATTTTTGAAATATCTCTCCTTTTCCACTTCATTTAAATGTCAGAGGCTTTCGACTAAAGCACAGGCCTCTTCTTTGAAACAGCCGACATCTGAGGACACTTCTGCAGGGTGCAAAATGCATGTATTTTCTTCCAGACACAAGCCTTTGAAGAACTGCTTTGAACTTATAGTTTAAAAGTGCATGTAAATTCAGTTAGCCAGTATTAACCTGTGGTGTCTGCAGTTATTGTTTTGAGAGCAAAATCTGGTGCCGCAGCCCAGGACCTCCAATGACTTTGAGAAATATTTCACACACCAGAGATTAAAAAAGATCACCTGTTAAAGTACTGGAAAAAACGCTGACATCAACCGACCCCTGGTCTTTTGACAAACCAGCAAATTGCAAAAAGTGCCGTGAATATTGTGTCTCTATGTGGGCTTACATGAAACCTGCATGTTCACCCTCAAGTTAGACCGCTACAGACATTTTTTAAAATGTAAATGAGTCTTGTATAGTTTCACTTTTCATATTACAATATTCTCTCAAATCACTCATCATCATCATCGTCATCGACAACGGCACAATTACATTCTTTTTGGTAACACTTTATAACAGGGTCAGTCCTATGTTCCCCGATACCTATGTTCCCCCGTCAATAGAAGTGGGGGAACATAGATTATTAAGATTAGGCACCAGCCCACTATCCTTAAAGGGAGTAGATGCAAGTTGGTCATTTTTATACTCACTACTGCCACCTCAGGTCTAACGCGTAACTGCAGCTTCTATATTAAGCTCGTGCATGACAGCACTTCGGACCCGAATTAACACCTTTTTGAGTGACAGGTCTGGGCTCATTCTACACATTAGGACATGGCTGGAACATGTAGAGGGAGGAAAATACATAATTTTAACATTTTTAAACTCCGTATAGTTCCTTTAAGGTTAGTGGCTATAGGGCAGGGTCAGGGTTAAGCTGATTGATATATGTGTGACGTTTCACTCTCATGACTTGTGATTGGTTGATGTACCAACTCAACTACGGAAAGAAAAAATCGCACCCGGGGAACATAGGACACATAGGTACGTACCCAAAACTACACTGTATTTAATAATAATAATAATAATGCATCAGTTTTATATAGCGTTTTCCTGGACACTCAAAGACACTTTACATTGCACTATTAATTCACTCCATACTTGGTGGTAGTAAGCTACTACTGTAGCCACAGCTGCCCTGGGATAGACTGACAGAAGCGAGGCAACCAGTCTGCGCCATCAGCCCCCTCTGACCACCACCAACCACTCACTCACTAACTACATTTGCTAGGCTTCCTGGTGTTACTAAACGGTCTCCCATCCAAGTACCGACCAGGCCCTTCCCTGCTTAGCTTCCAAGATCTGACAGGATTGGGCAGAGCAAAGGCGGTATGGTCACACGGTATTTAGCCTTAATAAATGATTAATTCACTCTTAATTCATCATGAATTAACCAGTTAATGCCTAACTCATAATGAATAGTTCTTCACATACTTCAATTATTCATTGTTAAATAGTTATTAAGTGTTAGTCACACTTAACTAATGAATTGTTCATGAGGAAATAAGTGTTAACTCATCGGCTAAATAAGATGTCATTATAATAAAGTGTTACCATATTTTCCCCCACGTTTGATCCTGTTGTAATAGATATATTTTAGCTGTTTGATTTGTTTGGCAAAGAGGAGCACGCGATGGGATTTACCTTGAGGTGTGTTTGATATTTTTGGAAATGTTGATGCTTTTTAACTTTTCAAGGTAGAGAGTCTGTGCAGGCAGATAAAGTCCCTGAACCTTATTTCAACACTCGAGTATAGTTAAGAACTAATTATATTTGATGAAAGCTTGTTTTTTGTTTTTTTGTGAACAACGTGAGTCATTTTGCTGAATGTGTGCAATGTGAAAAATCTGTCTTTTTAAATGTCAAGCACTTTGGGACGCACCGGTGTATGAAAAGCGCTCTATAAATAATGATTGATTGATTGATTGATTGATTGATTGATTGATTGATTACTTTGTGGAAAGACGTGAAACATTATAATTGCCAAACACTGGAAATAAATAACACAAAGGAGTAAATCTAAACCTCCTATAGAACTGATGCAGGTCTAATAAAATGCCTATTTCTGGTGTAGCTCTTTGATTTGTTTTGAAAATGTTCCGGGAACATCCAGTGGGATTGACCTTGAGATGTGCTTGACATTTCTTGACATTTTGAAGCTTTTTAACATTTCAAGGCTGAGAGTCTGTGCAGGCAGATGAAGTCCCCTGACACCTGTTCATGTCAACACTCAATATACAGTACTTCATATAATATTGTTTCTTTGTGAACAACTTCAATCACTATATTTGCTAAAGATGACTAAACATATTTATATGTGTGCACTGTGAAAAATCTGTGACTTATCTCTTGCTACTTTTAGTTTTTAGATCTATTTTCCAACTCTTAAACTTGTTTGTTTAAGACAAAGAGGAGAGAAATAACACAAAGGGCTAAACTAAAGCTACACCTCCAAGGAAAGAACTAAAGCAGGTCTAGACAAATACTTAGTCAGTTGTAGCTGCTTGATTTGTTTTGAGAAATGTTCCAAGAACTTCCGATGTGTTTGACATTTCTTGACATTTTGATGCTTTTTAACTTTCAAGGGCTGAGAGTCTGTGCAGGCAGATAAAGTCCCTGACACACGCTCATTTCAACTCAGGATTCCTTAGAAGTAAAGTCACAGCCACTCAAAAGAGGCTCTTTACCTGATTGTGCTGTTTACTAACAGTTAAAGCGTGTGACCAAAGGGGACAGGGCTTTCTCTGTTGCAGCTCCTAAACTGTGGAATGACCTGCCTCTCCACATAAGAGCTGCACAGACACTTGACATTTTAAATCATTGCTTAAGACACATTTCTATGCAAAAGCTTTTAACACTGTCTAGCATATCATGGCCAAAATCGGAGCTGTTAGTGCTTTGCTGCTTGTATATTGTGTTTTGTTTATTATTATTTTACTATAACTTTTTGTACTGTAGACCTTTTTGTGAAGCACTTTGGTCAACAACAGTTGTTTTAAATGTGCTATATAAATACATTTGATTTGATTTGATTTGATTTGATTTAAAGCAGAACTAAGTAACTCATGCCCCTAGAGGCCGTAAGCGCAACTGCAGGTGTCGTAGCATGTTGCGTTTTTTTACTCATTAATTGTCCGTGAGAGTAAATACTACACTGACAGAAAAGACAAAGGGAGAGAGGGATATTGTACATCCAATTACACAATGGAAATATTTTGTTTCACTCAAACTTGGCTGTAAATACTGTTTAAGTGGCGCTAGCCCGCAGTTAGCTTTCCCCGTTAGCCTGTTAGCTTCTTCTTCGTGATTCCATTAGTGTGTATTGGTGGCTCCGGGTCGAAGCAGGGAAAGTTTGCAAATGTGGTTTTCTGGCCAGAGACACCAGGGGGAGATGAAAGACCCTCCAATCATCCCATTAACACTTGTATTACCCCAGAGGGACTATGAAAATGATTTATTAAGGTAAACAAGTACTGATTTAAAGAGGGAGCGCATTCATTTTTCGACAGCATTACTAACATCCCAATTCTTTACAAGTGTCTAAGTTAATAAGCACATTTCATAACTTTCACTGTGAAATTCTGTCATGTCATGGTGATGTTAACAACAGCAAACTATAGCCTATAATTTGAACATCACGATAAAAGGTCTTTATCAGAGCCTCAGCAGAAAAAAGATTGTTGCTTTTACAATGACATATCGCACTTTACTTTCACTTCCCACTGCAAGACTTAAAGATTACTTTTATGGTGCAAAACCTTTAGTTTCATTTGAGAATATTAATTTGAAGTACTCTTAGTTCAGTAAAATCCATTTGTATTTAATAAAAAGAAAACTAAACCAGATTTTGTCAATGTACTGCACTTTGAGCCATCTTAATGTACATACACATGAAGATGGCTCACACATTTAAGCTCTAACTACACTGCAGTATTTTACTTTCAAGAAATTAGTTTGATGACACATTTTACTTGTACTTGGATTTAATTACTCCGAAGTATATTTTATTTTACTTAGTAGATGTTTTGGCTCCAACATCATTACATTTGGGAACTATGCAGCTCCCTTAGATCTATTTCTTCAACTACTTTGCAATGGCCGGTTACAGGGCTATCTGTAAAACATATTAGCATATACTTACCATATCTTATCAGAGGACAGTGGAAGTGAGAAGATAACGTGTATAACAAGGAAGTCGAATCAGGAACTAAACCATGACAAATTAAACCTCATCTAAACCACAACAATACCTGCAGAAACCGTTGAAGTGCCAGTTTTAGACCCACAGCTTTACATTTTGTCCCGTCCAGAGCTAGACCCTATTGAGTTTTCTTAAACAGGAAGTCAGTGATGGCCCATATTTGGGGCAGCTGCTGTTTTTCAACACATAAATGTCGTCATTCGAGACATACTTTGAGGCAAAGTTCATTAAAACAAGCAAGTAAAGACCACAGCGTATTTTTAGTTCAAGATAAGATGGGTTTTAAGGAAGTGGATGTAGAAATATCCCTTTCCTCTTATTGTCTTGTATTGCGCTCCTCTTGACCCCTAAATGCATGGAAGGATATACACATGGGGTAATACCAGTGGCATGCGGAGGAGCTTGGGCTCACTCAAACGTGTATGTAACAACAACACATTAGAACGTTACGTCACATGGCTTTTTCACATGGCTTTTCCCCTTATTTAATAATGCAAACCAGGGCAAAAAGCCAAAATAATAATAAAAGATACTAGACGTACAGTTTGGTGCTATGTGGGATGCTTTTAGCCCTCGTTGTCTCGAACCTGCTCTTTGGCCAAGTTTTAATTTAGTTTAGTTTATGTATTTAACCCATAACAGAGAGCAAGACGAGGTTCACAAGACAAGGGTGACCAAGAAAGACAAACCACATACAACATTACAGATTCAATAAAAACGCTTCGCCCTCCCCACATACAACCAGACAAGACGCATCAGCAACGCGAATACAAACAGGGCTCGCACACTGATGGCTAGCGTGTGCAATGCTGGCTACTTTTAGGTGTTTTTGAGTTCAGTTTTAAAGCAGTACTAAGTAACTCTTGCCCCTAGAGGCCATAAGCGCAACTGCAGGTGTCTTAGCAAGTTACGATTTTTAACTTATTAAATGTCTTGGAGAGTAAATACTACGCTGACAGAAAAGGTGAAGGGAGAGAGGGGTGTTGTACATCCAATTATACAATGGAATGTTTTTTTTCACTCAAACTTGGCTGTAAATACTGTTTAAAGTGGCGCTAGCCCGCAGTTAGCTTTGCCCGTTAGCCTGTTAGCTTCTTCTCCGTGATTCTATTAGTGTGTATTGCTTGCTCCGCCCCGGTGGCAGGCAAGTTGCAAGCATGGTTTTCTGGCCAGAGACACCGGGGGAGATGAAAGACCCTCCAATCATCCCATTAACACTTGTATTACCCCCACAGGGACTACGGAAAGGATTTATTAAGGTAAACACGTTACTTAGTACTGCTTTAAAGCCTTGATCGTCGTGCATGTCTTTATATTGTCAGGTAGTTTGTTCCACAGTTTAGTGGCCTTCACTGCAAAAGCTGATTGACCAAAAGGTACAATGCAGTCATGCTCAGAAGCTACTCCAGTGGATCTTAAAGAACTCACAGAGCGCTGTCGCACAAAGGTTTGTAAACAGCCAGGAGTCCCAGTGCAGCTGACGCGGGGAAACAAGGGGCACCAAAATCTACTTCATTTTGCCTCGTTCTGACATTTCACAAGGGAAATGAAGTTTTGTTATTCTTAGTTCCATGCGAGAACAGCTGCTTGCACACAGCAGAAGACGTCCTGTCATTGTATGCTAAATTTTGAATGGCTAATAATTCTATCTGTCATGCCAGCTCTCACTAATGTGTGTGGCCTCACAACAGAGGGCTACCTTGATCTGTAGACAAGGCCCAAAGCAGAAGCAGTTTACCAGGGATGTTTAACACATAGTCACTATATAACATGTCACTATTAGATCTATTATGGTTTTAATGTCATTGACTTATTTTACTTTTACATATATACTCTATTGTGTTGTACTATTCAGATGGATGAATGTGTGGCTGGGAGCTATGAATGAACTGCCCCTTGGAATAATTACATTTTTCTGAATCTGAATGTAAAAAATTGCAATAGGCTAATTCAATCTCTATTTATTGATTGTCACAATTTGTCGAATTCAACCCCAATTTATATCTCTGACCTGGCTTAACCTCTTAATCCCGCCTTAATCGAGTGCATTTTTATTCTGTTCATCTTTACTCCAATCTAAAAAGTTTTGAAAGCTAAGACCTACAAAACTCATCTAACTGGAGCTTTTTCCTCGCTTTGTTTCCACGTTGTCGTCACTTTTTGACATCGCTTTTGTTGGATTTTTGTTACATTTTTGCCACATTTTCATTGTTTTTTGTCACTTTTCTGTTGCTCTTTTTTTGGGCTTTTTGTTGCGTTTCATCACACATTTTGTCACTTTTTCATTGCTTTTCCGACACATTTTTGTCGCTCTTTTGTTGCATTTTCATCCTCGTTTTCATCTCATTTTCATGCTATTTTGACTATTTTTTTTTTTTCAAGAAGCTTTTAGATTTGGGCAAAGCCAAACTGGAGAAATTAGCTTTATTCAGATGTGGGTTACGAGATGAATCTGCATTCGGGTTATTTCAGTCCAGGGATGTTTGAGAATCACTCTGGACTCCATGGGAATATCGGCCTCTCTCTAAAGGCCTGCCCAACACTGTAATGTCACTTAATTGAACTTTTATATCATCACGAATCACGCACTTCCACTCACCACATGCAAAGATCATCAACATCAGACATGAGAATCTGTGAAGGCTTCTAAAAATACCTCTTTGTGGATAGTTTTGGGCACACGATTGTGCTCTCTGGGGCGTCGTTGGAAATCACAACAGACACAGATTGGAAGAAGAGGTCACACAGTAATAAGTGCAGGTGGGCAGTTTTAAAGGAGCTATATCATGCAAAATCGACTTTTTGGAGCTTTTAGCCATGTTGTTATGCTATTTCCTTATCAAAACACCCCCAGAGCGGTTTTGGCTTCATTCACGCAGTTCTAAGTAATCCTGAATCCTGCTCTCTGAGCAGCTGTTCTTCCCCCTCCTGGTAAATGACTGAGCTGTTCAGTTGTGTCGTCACAAAGGAACGGAAGTGCTCTACGTCTGTAATGTAATGCCTTACGGCCTGGATTTAATTTATAAAACAGCTTTTTCATTTTTGTTGTTATAAGAGAGCAATAAAGAAAAAAAAAAGATGAAAAAAAAAAAGAAAAAGAAAAAAAAAGCAACTCTCCAACGCGTCTGTGCTGTCCCACGAGGCTAAACAAACGCACCCACGGCCGAAGGATCCATGGATCCGAGCAGAAGTGTTGTTTTTGAAGACTGAGCTCTTTCTAACCTACTCTGGACACGCCTGTTCTTTTTCTTACCCAACGATAATGTCACGGATGCGCGTTTGGCTACGAGAGGAACAGGACTATTCAACCTTCCTAAAGAAGAGTGCACTCGCCAGAAGTTGGAATTTCTTTCCGGGATTCAGCGACTATATCAACCAACCTGATGGATGCTTGGTGAACCTTGGCCAGAATCAAAGTGGATTAACTTTTATAACCAACGCGAGTCCCATAGCCCGATGGGGAGGCCAGACTGAGCGGTGAGTCAATCAAAACGCGTGTTAGCGTGTGTGTTAGCGTGTGTGTTAGCGTGTGTGTTAGCATGTGTGTTAGCCATTTATGAAACTATTGCACAGGTCAACTCCTTATAACTGCATTATGTGAAGTAACTTCATTTTTTGCAGCGATATTTATATTTATAATACTGTAAATGTGGAATGAGCGGAGAGAGGGGCGGAGTTAACTGAATCGAAGCGTCTTGTCTTCCGGGTAGGGAAAATACCCCCCAAAAATACTTATATTTCTCTCAAAAATGAGTACTCCATAGTGATAGAGGTACAATATACTATTATAAATGCCTATACTTTACTTGGAATGGCTAAAATAGCATGATACAGCTCCTTTAAAGCATGTTATTTTGGTGTAAATAAACTGCTTGGACTTGCACAATGAGCATTCTCAGTGTGCAAGTCCCAAGTTCAGAGAAATGTAAAGGCCAGATGAAAATGCTAAGCGGGGTCAGTTTAATCTAAATGCAAAATATTATGTTGGGGGAAAATACATCAGTCAAACAGCACTAGAGACTTTTTAAATAAAGATCAGTTTATCTTTTGCGCAAGAAAAGATGGACACTGTGACATGTTTGATGGGAAAACAGCTCCACTCCTGTACATTTCAACAGGACAGGCATAAAAAGGCCTGATGAAGAGTTGGCAGGAATTTAAGCGCTAACCCACTCAGGATGTCAGTGCAGCGCAAAGACAGACACTTTGAATTGGACCGATGTGGAATAGCAAGCAGCATTATGATAAAGAGCTTGCACTCGTGCTAAATCACTCAGACTGTAGGTTTTTCTCAACTAGATTTATTTACATATGACTGACTGTTAACTCCACACAACTTCAGCAGCGTAGAAGTCCTTGGATTGCTCTGGTTCATGAAGGACAAGTGCATCTAAATGTAATCCACTCCGAAAAGGGACAAGGGCGCTGAAAAGTGTGCCATGAAAAGACTCGTGTAATTTGGCTGATGCTGCATTTCTTTGAAAATATGATATTATTTCATGAGATACTTTGCTGACATGTTGGACAATCATGCAGTACGAAGGATGAGGGTAACGTCAAGACAGGATGTCATTTGAGAATGCATTTCGTCCCAGGTTCCTGTAGACTACACTGCCCACACTCTAAGAAATGTCTGTAAAAATACAGGCCTTTTTACTATAAATTCTGACGGATTTGCTCTGTAAATTCATTTTACCTATACTTTCCGTTTGACAATAAGTTTTCCGTAAATAAACAAGACTTGTCCTGTAGTTATTTGAAGGACTGTTCCGTAATTTTATTTTACGGAAAGTTCTGTATTTCTTTTGTGTGAACACAATGCATTGTGGGTTATAACAGCCTTTGAGGCGGGAAAAATCTGAGCTCAGACAGAGGCTTTTGTGGGATGAATGCGAGCGCCCTTTTATGGTAAGTAAAACCTTTTTAAAGAATATTAATCATGTGTAGTAAATTAAATAGGCTACATTGAACTTGCTAACGACACATGTCAAACGTTTTGTTGAATGTAGTTAGTGCACGGTTGGGCAGTTACAAAGAAAAAGAACTCATCTTTGTCCTAAACCTCATTATATGATAATATATAATAAATAATATAATCCATCGCATTAAGTGTTGTGACAGTCAACATGTAGTAACACATGTTTATAATGTTAATCTTTAACGTTAGTACACTGTAAGTGTAAGTCCAGCTTTTCGGTTATTTGTACCTTTGATCAAACATATTCTGGATAGAAATATTTAACGTGCACTGTTGACGTCAGATCTGATACATTTTTGAATTTGGTTGTGTAAACCTAAATAGTACTAATAAATGTTTCTTTTATCTAGAGAATCAACTCTAGAAACGCCATCGTACTAAACTGGAGTTCATTGATGCACAAAGAATAAGGTAAAGTGACTATTGCCATAGTTGTGTTAAAGTAAAGTGTCCTGACCTCAGTATGTTTGTCCATTTTACAAATACAGGAGGAGGTGCTGTGATCTAAAGGCCTGTGAGGATGAAGACGTGAGGCTTTCCAGTGTCCACCAGTGTGTCGTACATTATGCGGAAATGAAGAATGCATGGAAAGGAGAACACACTGTGATAAGGAGTCAGATAATCAGTCAGAATGGAAGTACCGGTAGATTTGAGTCAGGTTTCAAACCTCTCATCTATTACTAAAATATTTATGTGCATGTTCTTAAATGTTTTTGTTACAGTAGACCTGAGGCCGCTGGGGATGAGACGCACCTCCAAAGATTCTCAGCTCTTTTTTATAAAGTGAGTAAATGTAATGCACTTGCTAAAGTTGTGTGTTATTTTCATTTTTACTGAAGCATTTACAAATTAAATAGTTATATTTAGGTGGCTCTAGACAAACTTTTCTCATAGTGGGACATCCTTTTTTTATGTGGTCGCATTTACATGGACTAAGTCGCACATTTATACACATTTATTGGACTATACATGACATTTTATGTTTTTCTATTATCATTGTTACAGACTCGTACAAGCCCCCTGGTATCCTATCTCTGAATGTGAAGAGGAGAAAGAGTCCAAGAGTAAATTTAAATACAGTTACATGATATTGAACTTAGTTTCATTTCTTGCTATGTACTGACAGACTTTCTCCATTTTTTTCAGATGTTGGAGCCAGAAAGCAATGTGAATCTGCTTGAAGTCAGTAAGGACTAACACACTAATATAATGTATCTTTAATATATTCTGAATTGTTGTGAACAACTCAGCCTACATGTTACAAATAAGGTATGTCAAATATTATTATATGAAAGTAAAAATCTGCAATTTGCCACTTTGTTATTGTTTTGGGGGTTTTGGGTTTGGTTGTAATGATGTGGTTAAAACAAGCTGATTGGACTTGAAAGTTATGGCATAGGCTAATTTGTTTCAACAAACTTTTATGGTGATGAACTGAAAACTGTAAAGTTGTACTTGGCTTAAAACTGTCAGGAGTTTTTAAGCTAAGTTGAACTTCCTGCACCATGAACCGAACAGTAAGATACACCTCTATTCATTTATATTGTTTGAAAAAAAAGGTGTTCAGTGGTCTTGGAAGTGTATGTCATTGATGTTGTAGCCATTATTTAAATTTTGTATTAATATTGATTCAAATTACCTGTTTATTTTGACTGTTCAGTGTCTTGTAAACTGATTTTTTTTTTACATTGCTTTGTTAATAAATAGAAAGATTTTGCCCATTATTCTTGAATAATGTCTTATGTTGAACTAAAACAAGTGAATTATGTTTAAAACACACGATATATACAATAAATTTACATAATATTTCCATTTCTGAGTAGTATGAATTTTATAAACCTTTAATAACAAACACATTATTACATATTTATTACATTATTTATTCCGTTTTCAGGCTTGAGGAATTAACGGAAATTGCACTTATAATACAAAGTTTCTGTTTTTCTGGTATTTTAATTTTACAGAATGTTTGCCGTAAATTCACAGGTCACAGTTTTAACAGAACATTCTAAAAGAAATACGGATAATGTCCTGTAATTTTCTGCCAGCACTTTTTACTGTTATTTTATGGAAATTTTTCTTAGAGTGCAGCTTTAAGTGCTACTTACTCAAATTCTACAAATAGTGGCACTCTTTGATAAGGCATCATTTTAATCACATATTATCTACTTTTGCGAGTGTGCCCGTGGCTGATCTGTTGTTTGGCCATGTCTCCGTTGCTCTTGGCAACACACAATGAAAGTTCCCGGTAATTTGAAATGCAGCGAGGCTTTCTGTTGATGCAGCTGAAGTGTGGTTTCGAAGGCCAGTGGCAGAAAGACCTGTTTTCTTGTATCATTAACTTTGGTACATTTTTGTCATTTTTTATCGGCTAGTTGGGGATCACTGCGCGGGCAACAGCAGCACAGGTGGAAGATAAGTCTTTTAACTGGGAGGTTGTTGGTTTGATCCCAGGTTTATCTTGTTTATGCTGCTGTTGTGTCTCGAGGCAAGACACACTTCTTCCATGGAGGCAGAACTACACACTTTGCAATGCGTCTTGCAGTTGGGATCGATATGCAATTTCAGCCTTTCAGCCTCAGTTTTGTAATTAAAGTTTTCAGGGGGGGGGGGAAACACTTGCAAACTCTCATAGAGATGAATTAGTATAATAACTTTTTTAGCCTTCTTTTTTTAGTACAAAGCTAATGATAACTGAAAGTGCAGACATGTATGGAGTATATTCATAACAAGGTTAATATTACTTTGGCTATTATGTTTTTGGTTTGTAATGAAATCAAGATTCAGCTCACTGTCCACATTTATTCTATTGGTCCTATTCGGGGAGCCCATTGGTGCAGATTGACTGTCACATCTTCGTCATCCCATAATTGTGACGAGAAACAAGACGCCTAGATACCACCACCACCACCATGTTGTGAATGAATAATAGCACTCTGTAGCGCGTTGAAAAACTCTTCAAGCACTATCTTTCCAAGCCATTAGTCTACATCAGTTGCACTGGCACAACCAGAGAGCAGTAAGAGTACTCAAAGTGATGGGCATTTTCACCCTTTGTGCATATTTATCTCAAAGTGTTGCACACATCCATTTGTGTGATGGCTGCGACAAAGGAACCAATAGCAAATGCAGTAGTAGCAGTACACTGTATATACTTTTAAAATATAACGTGTGTGAGGCTATAGCAAATCCCCTTTGGCAAAACGTCTTCACAACGTAGAGGAAATTGCCTATATGTTTTGAGACAGTCTCGTCAATGTTTATATATTTTTACAGACACTGGGTCAGGATATGGGGATTCGGCCATATTTATTTTTATGCATGTTATTTTTAATAGTTATGGTTATTATGTCGACAGGAAAAGACACACATGTTTTTGCTCATGGGAGTGCTGCAAAACCACCATAATTAAAATCCCTTGGTGCACTCCATATAGCTTACATGGCTCTCTGCAACGTGGGACTAATTGGCGTGAGTGTATTAACAAACAGTTGCTCTCCAGAGTCTCCTCTTGACTTTGTTTTCACCCAGCGCTCCATGGAAATGCCACAGCAGCAGGGTAATTGCTTGTCATCTATTGTTCAGACGTGAACACAAATGCTCTGTGTTTTCGCAATAGAGACAACACACACTGTCACCAGGCCATTAGCCTATAATTGCATATCGCAACACTTTAGTAAAAACTTGAGCAATGACCTACACCAACAGTCTATGGGGATAGGTTACCTGGTGCCTGGTAAGTGGATATATAATTATGTTTAGGTAGTTGGCTACAACTTTCAAGTAAGATGCATTTGCAAAAACAGAAAAAAAACCATTAAAAAATAACATGAATAGCCTATATTTTATTTGCTCAGGCATAGGACCTACATTTTATAAATGAGTAAAACCGAGGTTACTAATTTACCCTTGGGATATGATCAGCAGATAGGAATAGCCCATTGGGACAATAGCTATAGGCAAGTCTTAGTAGTACAATACATTAATAGTAGAAGCAACAGCTAATGATCACTTTGATTAAGTTATCAGTAATCTTACACATTCGCTGGTCCATAATTTTCTAATCACCAAAGTAGTTCTAACAACAGCATATATAGGCTATTGTAACTTTTACCTGAATGTTTTTACATCTTAATATATTTTATTAACAAAGGTGTGTATGTTTTTTTAAATTAATTAATTTATTTTTATCATGGTTCAATTCTCACCTGTAAATAACCTCACAATAACAAAAGAATTGTCGCCATCTTGTGGTGCTTTGAGCCTATTACACTTCAGGCTTTTCCAGCTATGTCTCCTACTCAACCAACCTTGTAGCCGTCTCTGAGGCTTCCCATTGGTCAAAGCAAACGTCAATCATGCCAAAGCTGTTCTCTGATTGGCTCTTTGAAACTCACAACAACCAGCATGTGTCCGTGAGGGATTTACAGTGCTTTAGCTTTAGCTGTGAATGTGTATGGCGTGAATTGGACAATCAACAGGTTAGTGTTTAGAAGTTTACACATTTGTGTTAGAGTATGGACGCGGAACATTTGCACGCGTCCAAGTGTTATAAAAGGTTATGGACATCGTGTGTTGTGGTTTCGAGTTCTCTTCTCATTCAAGTTTTCTCCAGTCTTCTTTGCTAATTAGCGTACAGTTGGCGGTGTTTGATTTTTATTTTTTTCCCCCACAGAACAAATCATGGCTTCAGCTTTGAGTTTCTCTCTCTCTGTTACAATTTATCTCCTGACTAACAGCTCTGAATGTAGAGGGGGTGTTTAAATGTGGCGGTGTGTGTGATTTGTGAAGTGACGCCGTGGGAGGCGCAGCGCGGAGCCAACTCCACGCACTGTTACTAGGCAACCCGAGATAGCTAAGGTCACGGGGATGTTTCTCTTTTAGCTCATTATTTCATCCAAGGTTGCTATGGTGGTGTTATTAAATGAATGTCGGGATGCTGTATTGGCACAAGAGCACATCGGAGGGTAGCTGTAGCAAATAAATCAACATTTGAGACAACGTTATGTTATGCTCGTCAGCCAATCGCCATAGAAACAGACGAGATACAGTGCATAGCTAACTACGTCCATGCTGTAAACACGGGACGAGTTTATTTGGCCTTGTCTTATGACTAGACACGGTTACCTGTTTAGCCCAATCGAAAAGGACACCATACAGTGAGTATGTAATGTGTTCTAGCATTGTTATTAAGCTCTGTTGCACTCGAGTCGTGATCAAACAAGATCAAAGGTTACCTTAGCCTTATTGATAGGTACCTAGGCAGTATGTTTTGATATTATGGTTATTATAAACGCCAAGCTAATGCGATCTGATTCATCTACTAACGCTGCATTTGTCATGTCATGGTTTTACACGTTGCTAATCGGCTTTGCACGTCTCTCCTTGTAGGTAATGGGAGAGCTGGTCCGAGTCGTCACCCAGCACCTGATGACTGGCAGGTTGTGACTCTGCAAAGGCGATGTTGTGCTGCCGAGTACAATGAAGAAGATATTCAACTTTGCCAAGAAAAAGAAATCTTCGACTGGAACCCCTGACAATGCCAGCCTGCTCTCGGTGGGCTACGAACTGAAGGACAAGGACTTGAGTAAGGTTCACAAGGCTGCAGCAGCGGGAGATTTGTCCAAATTAAAACAACTAGCAACCAAACAGAAGAATGACTTCAATCAGCTGGATAAAGAAAACCGGTATGGTGCATTGTAGCTGAATTATGAGTTGCCACAGTATTTCCATTAGGACACTTGGTTTAATAATCCAGTTCCCACCATGACGATTTAAAAAAAAAAGTTTGAATTCAAGTATACAAACACAGTGTGAGCATGCTATCATTCATGCATTTTGTAGAGCGAGTGGGTTTGTGACAACTGCTAAGTGTGAAAACTACTAAGTCAGCATTTGACACCTGTTCTGTTGGTTGTCTCCTTATGTTCCACTGGCAGATCTGGTTACAGTTCACAATAAGCCAGTATCTGACTCTGAACCAAGTGACATGCTTTCAGAAGAAGAATGTGTAGTAGTGTCAAATGTTTACAATATTTCAGAATAAAAATAGTACGCTTAAATGATGATCATTAACTTCTTGTTCCATCATTTTCTTTTCTTTAACAGAACTGCTCTTCATATCGCCTGTGCTGCCGGACATGTTGAGGTGGTACACTTCCTTGTCGAGAGTAAAGCCAAGCTTAACCTATGTGACAATCAAAACAGATCCGCCTTAATGAAGGTAATGCCTTTCGACGTATACTTACAATTATTTACACATGTTACTACGATTTGAATGTCACATAGTGATGACACTGCATTTGTTTATGGCTTTTGTTAGGCGGTGCAGGGGCAGCATGAGAACTGTGTTTGCGTCCTCCTGGAGAATCATGCAGAGCCCAACCTGGTGGACATCAACGGAAACACATCGTTGCATTTGGCCGCAAACATCCCGTCTGTGTCCACGGCAGGGCTCCTGCTGGAACACGAGGCCAATATCAATGCTCCTAACAAGGTATTTCTTAAACATTGATCTAACATATGATGCTACTTTGTTCTTATAGCCAGACCTTAGTGTTAGCTTTCGTACCTGACGGTTTCGGCTACAACTGTGGCCTTCCTCACAGGTTGTCACGTGGTGTTGCTGTGACGTGTCTGGTCAGCTGATTTATACAGTTTTTTTGGCACTGTCTTCCTGCTTGTAGTAGCCTATTGATTGATTATTGATCTAACGTGATGACTCTAATATAATTACTGTAGGCTTTCCAAACTTTGATACTACAGTAAGTGCAAGGCCACGCAATACTACGTTTTTTGTTGACATTTTTCAGGAGGGTCTCACCCCTTTGGGTGTGGCAGTCCGTGAGGATCACCTCGAAATGGCAGAGTTTCTACTAAAAGAGGGAGCTGATGTCAATGCCACAGATGACGATAAAAGGTATGTGTCAATTTGTTTATTCACTATCCATCACTATTATAATGTTATTGCTGTTTTCTCAAATGACCATTATTTTTGCCTGCAGGTCACCATTGATGATGGCGGCTGGAAACGGACAGATTGCAATGCTGCGGCTGCTTTTACGAAATGAGGCAGATATTACTCTAAAAGACGACAAAGGATGGTCCGCTGATGACTACGCTGTAATGAACGGACACCATCCGTACGTTCTCACTCTGCACAGCTTCCCCAAATTGCCGATTTGTTACATGATTATATTGAAACAAACAACATTTTATCCTTTTGTAGTTGTTCTCTTCTCATCCTTGAACACGGTGCACAGAAAAGGGACGGGGCTTCTGCTTCTGCTCAAGACCAAGACAAAAAGAATAAAAAAGGTCTGCTGCCTCACAACACACAGAAGCGGGTTTCTCTCTGGGAGGACCAGCCATTGACAAAGACGGTAACGATCAGTACAATTTTACAACACGTTTTTGTGTTAATAGGAACTTCAGGAAGTGCCGGTGTAACGTGTCTGTTTATTGACATTACTGTATTTATCCCTCATGCATTTCCATTGACTGGATCTAGAGCATGGAGCAAATCAAGCAGGGAGAGGTATTCCTTTGCTTAGCTGTAGCTTTGAAGCACAAAATAAATGCTTTTTTCCTGCTATGACCATTGACCACAGATGTTTTAGTGCAAGCCATGTGAATACATTTGTGTTTGGCTTCAGTATCACTGGTGTGTCAGTAGTTTTGATAGTGCCATTAGTAAGAGCTCAAAGAGTGAAATGATAATATAAACTAACTGACTTACTTTTGCAGATTACGAGGAGTACTCTCAGTCAGAGTCCTTGAGTAGGTGAGTAGAGTAACTTCGTGTTGTCTAATAATTCTTTCTTGTCTGCGATTGATGGCACATTCTAACAGCACGGCTCTTCGTCTCCTTTAGGGTTTCTAAAAGTGGTGCTGATGATTGGGCCTCTTCAGATAATGACGACGAATCACCCACAGTTCAAAAGGGTTGATTCGGATCATTTGTTTCTGGCAAATGGCCTACAATTCTGAATCTGCTCTGACCATATTAATATATGTGTTTCAGAAATCGAAGCGGTTCAGCCTAAACCTCAGGGAAATGATTGCGTCCAAAACGGGAGGAGGTACTGGAAATGTTATTTCTTATGCAAGCTCATATCAGTGAATTAGAATGATGTCAAAGTTTATTTTGTTTTTTATTTTGTTTATTTTGTAAATACTGTAAATATTGCATCTGAATGTTTGTTGAAGTGATCCTTTTGCTGGAGCTTTATCTGTATTTTATATTTTATAGTGTGAATGGACTTAAGTAAGAATGCGTATTGGCCACTGTATAAACCTGCTGTCACTTTGCCTCTGCCCAGGGACTACAGATGAAAATTAGCTTGTAGCTATCTCTGGTCTGTACAACACATTTGTTGTGCAATGTCCCTGTCAAATAAATAAATAAATAAATAAATCTGTTAAATCCACAAACATAGAAAAACCCAGAGATTTTATTTAGTGCATAGAATGAAATGTATCCAGCATTGAAGAATTATGACAAATTATGGTAATTACATATTTTTACTTGAGCACTTGAATCACTCGTTTAACCTCTTAACCCCGCCTTAACCAAGCACATTTTCTCCAGTTCGACTTAAACCAAATCTAAAAGCTTCTTGAAAAAAAAGTGTAAAAATAGTGACAAAACGAGACGTAAATGAGGATAAAAACACAGCCAAAAAAGTATCAAAAGAGCACCAAAAATACGTCGAAAAAGCGACAACAAAGTAACAAAAAATCTTAGATGTGTTTACTGTAGGTTTCAAATGAGGCGTTACATTGGCCTATAGCAGGGGTCACAAATTAAATTTCACCAAGGTCCGAAATGAAAAAAAATGGTCAAGCAAAGGTCCGGAACATACGGGGTTAATTCACGGTTCTATCAGGATTTTTAAGCCTTTTTTAAATCTATTTCTGTGATTTGAAAATAATGTAATCAATTGAATCCTGTTATTGTTTTTTTGCTCTAAAAATAAGTTTTGGCTCCTAAATATCAGAGTGCATAGGCTACTGTAGCCTATTATACACAATGTGCACATGATATATGACAGTGATGTGTTTCTTTGCTCAGTTCAACACACTGAGTCCTGTTTAGTCCAGGTTTAGTCCTGGCTTAGTCCTGGCTTAGTCCAGGTTTAGTACTGGTTCAGACCTGCTCGGGAAACAGCAGCGCTATTTGCGCATTACGATCGCGCGTGCATATTTACAGTAATTAGGGCGTCCTCCGCTTTTGTTTTTAGCAAGCCATATTTCAGTCATTCCGAATCCGTTTCTAAAAATTAAAAAGTATCATATAAGATGTAGGACTTTCTCTTTCTGTTCGTCTGAGCTGTAGTTTATCGCTCTGGTGCAGTCAGAGAGGGAGGGAGGGAGAGAGTGAGAGAGAGAGAGCGCAGACGCAGCTGCTCGTCTGAGGGAATTCACGGTCGGGTCCAAAGTTTGGATCCAAGGTTCGGGTCCGGAATGGCTGGCGCATGGGTCCGGTTCCGGACCGAGGTCCGCCGTTTAGTGACCTCTGGCCTATAGGCTGTAAGCTTCAGTCAAGAAGCTTTTAGATTTGGGTAAAGCTGAACTGGAGAAATGCTCTTGGTTAAGGCTGGGTACTCCTTTTTTTTTTTTACACATTATTTACACAATATGACATTACTGTGATACCCGATCACTTCCTAGATCATGGGTGTCACTAGATACAAGAAAACAACATCATGAGTTGCATAAAAGAACATTTTTAGGTTAGTAGATTTTTGTGCAATAACAAGCCCACTAACTTTCTGAAGCGCTGTCCTATGACCCATCATCACCTTTTATCACAATGTTGTGTCATTTACCATCCAGCCCTGCGTGTGTTTTACTATTAGGACCACTATTGTTTTCATAAATCTCCAAAGTCTACAATATATAACATTTTTGACTATTACATTGTTTCCTTGCGTCTTGCGTGTTTTGTGATCGTTACATTTCCCCCCTTTTGTCCCTTTAGCCTCTGCGCAGCTCGACACATCCCTGAGCGGCGCAGAATCCGAACCCGAGCCCGAGACTGCACCCTACACTGCCCCATCCCTCCCCAAGGCCTTACCCTCCAGCGGTGCCCCTTTACGTCCAATAGAACCCCGTCCTGAGTCCCTCCCTTTCAAACCGCCCCGAATGACCTCCACCCCCTCTCCAGCTTCCGAAAGGTAACACTTGTGTTTTTATGCTAAAGCATGTCTTCTCTCTTTCCATTGAAGCGTTTAAGCTCACAGGAAGTAGAGATAAGAAGGGGAAAAGCGCTCTGTCTGAGCAGCCTTCGTGCAGTAAAGCAGCAATGGAGGCTCAAGAGGAAAGCTCAGAAGAGGAGGAGGAGGAGGAGGAGGAGGATGACGATGAAGAAGAAGATGACGACGAGGAAGAGGAAAGTGAGGAAGAGGAAAGCTCAGAGGAGAGCGAAGAGGCAGCACCCAGCACAAAACATATCCAACATCTGTTTCAGTTTGATCAACCTGAAGCTACAAATGAGGAAGTTAGCGAAGTTAAAAACGACGCTACGGAAAAGGCTGCCAACATCCACAGTGGGACGTTTGGCTGCCCGCCTGAATTCTCGCACTCCGAAGAAGGCGAGAGTGAGGAAGAAGATGGCGAAGCGAGCAACGACACAAAAAGGCGTCAAAACCTTTTCCAAATCGAGTCCCCGAAAACAAATGATTTGCCAACGGACAACGAAAGTAAAGGTGATATTAGGACTCCTGAAAGTCCCGCTTCAAATAACCAGGCTGCAGAGGTAGAGAGTAGAAATGTTGACAGTCTAAAGGATGTGTCAAACTCTCCACAGCCAGTGAGGTTAGACATCAAGGAGGACTGCATCGTGTCCGCCATTAGAGTCGAGTCTAAATTTCTGATGAAGAAGAAAGCGTTGGAGCGAAAGACTGCATCGGAAGTCGGATAGAAAGTTCTGATCGGGACAGTCTTTGTGATGACGACGATGCATTAGTAAGAAAACGTAAATCCTCATGGGCATCTTCTACAGCCAGTGAGCCCGAGTTACCGAGTGATGAGCCGCCGAACGAGACCCAAGAGAACGATAGTAATTTAAAAAGAATTAGTCTTCAGTCAACGGATGCAGCGTCTCCTAAATGTGTGACCCCCTTAGAGAAGCGGATAAACCAGGGTTAGTAGCATCTCCAGAGTCCGACTGGGATTCGATGTCCGAAAATGCAAGCGCCAAAGAGCCTAAAATGTCACCACAAGCAGGAAACAAGTCGCAATGTTCAGAGACGGATGCAAAGCCTATTCAAAATGCATCCGGCGACCAACACGAAGACGTCAAAGAGCAAGGAGAAAACTCTCTACAAATGGTGGGAGTGGAGTCAACTAAAGAGAGCGACACCGATGACAGTAGTTGGAGCGACCATGACGAAAACCTGCCGGATGAAAACGAAAACAAAATCGATCCCACTCAAGACGATGCTGCCAGCGAAGATTCAGACAGCCGGGACCAAAAGCTGGAGTACGACTTTGCCTCGGCCACGGTCAAAGTGTCCGAAGAGGGAGATGCGCACGGTGCTGCTACTTTGATTTCATATGTTCCTAGAGAGAGCGGGAAAGACGATGCTGTTCCAAATCAGGGTCGTGAAGAGGCAGAAAAGGCAGAGTCTTCTGATGAAGCGCTGCCTCAGACGGATATAGATGATGTGGACATGGATTCACTTGGTGACAGTTTCAGTAATGCGTGTCCTGAGGGGAAGAAAACTAAGACATTGAGTACAAAGGTAACAACTAGGAATAGGAGGGAAAGTAGAAAGTATTTTGCAGGTGTTGTCGTTGTAGGAGTAGTAATAGCAGTAGGTGGCCATAGTTGATGATGTGCTTTGACATTTCTATATTTCTATATTCATTAAAGTTAATGTAGTTGAAGCAGTGATTCTCAACTGGACGGGCATAATCCAGAAGTGTAGTTGCACTTTATAAAATCGCTATAAACTGGGGGAAAAGCAATACAAAGACTGTTGGACCTGTTAAGAATCACAGCTACATTTGCTTTGATGTCGTCTTTACACAACAAACGCAGACAAAATAACTATTAATGTACCCAAGGATTTGTTCATTACATTTAACAAAGGAAGTGTCCCCTAAACTAAGTGTAAAATCTCATAAAAGCTGTTGTGTTCCTGCAGAAAGAAATCTCGACTGACGATGACGGCGACCAGATCGAGGACGTGGTGGACCAGGTGGAAGAGGAGGAGGAGCAGGAGCAGAGCGAGCACTCCCTCGACGCCGCTGAGACCGACACCTCGAAAGACAAGAAGAGAGGTAAAGAGCTTATGCGTGTGATGTGATGATTGTCCATTCACTTGAGGTTCCATTTCTATTTAACCTGCATGACCTCCTATTTGCTTCACGTTTACAGCTTATTTGTCTTGAAAAGCGCAAATGTGGTCTTTTCCGATCAGGGCGCTGTAATTATCCAATGTCTCTCATAACTTTTTTTTTTTTTTTTTAGATTTTATGTCTGAGTTGGGGCTAGAAAAGGAAGAGCCTGGGGACTCGTGGGACTCTGAGGTACCGCCAACACATTATCTTATTTCTATTTTTATTTTTTGTGTATATGAACATTTTTATCTATTCCCTCTTTAGTCTGAGGTGGATGAGTCCAATTTGCCTCGTGAAAAGAAAGAAAATAAAATGGTTATAGAAGAGGAAATGCCTTTGGTCAAAGAAGAGAAGGAGGAAAGTGAGTCGTTTCTTTTTACAATAGACTTGTTTTGGAATAACTTCAGTCATTTCAGGCACCATTTCATGCTGCAGTTACCTGTGGCCTGCAGACAACAGTGCAGCACATTCAGAACATGGAGCAATTTGTATGAATATCTGTACAACTCCTTTTATGGAAGTAGAGTTAACAACAAAAATATGTATCTGTTTTGTAGACCTGTTTTATATCCCCTCGTTTTTGAGAGGGGATGGGAGCGGTAGGCTGGCAGTGCTAGACTCTCGGAAGAGTGTAGACAGGCCAAAAGGCATCCAGGGAGAGGGTACGAGAGCCCGCCTCACCAGTCTGAACCACAGCATGTTAGCACTATAGACTTGTATGTTATCTCCATAAGACAATGCATGACTGTCACTAAACATCCTGTCGCAAACGTACATGAAAGGGGAAATAGATTTTGATATCTACCTGTCATAAAGCCGCCGTAACACGTCTCTGTTGTTTCATCTATGTGTGCAATGCAACTAAATCATACACGCTTTTGTCCTGCCTGCTCGAAGAATACCGTCTTCTGCTTGTTAACATGTACAGCTCTGCATTATGGGAATGATACTGTGGGCCAAATCATCCATCATAGTTCATCAGAATGCAGTTTATTTCAATGTATTGCAGAAATAATGTTTATCTTTCCTTGCAGGCAACAGCAAAACTGAGGATGGAGAGAAAAATGACCAAGCTGAAAGTTCGCCGAAGGATGTACTGGTAAGTCCTTAGTGTTAAAATGTACGAATATAATTCTTTGAGGAAAGACATTACATTTTTTTATTTCATTGTTTTAAGAGCGAAAAGACAAAATGGGGACCCCTTCTGAACAAATGTGAAGCTGCTGTTGAGGAAAAGACAGGTAGGTTTAAGTTTGATCCTTATTGGTCCCAATAGATCTTCATTATGCACCAGAGTAACACGGGACATGTATGTTTCAGACTTACTGGAGGAGTTGGGATTAGGAGACGCAGATGATCTTGACGGTAAAAGAACCGAGCACATTTTCTCCAGTTCGGCTTTACCCAAATCCCAAAGCTCCTCGACCAGAGCTTACAGCCTACAGGCCAGAGTAACGCCTCATTTGAAAGCTAAGACCGAGAAAACTGATCTAAGATTTTTCCGCACGTTGTTGCTGTGTTGTCGTCGTATTTTTGTCGTATTTTTGTTACTTTTTTGTCACTGGTTCGTCGTGTTTTTGTAACATTTTTGTTGTTAGTTTTTTTCTGCACTTTTTTTATCATGGTTTTGGTTGCGTTTTTTGTGGCCAGTTTTGTGGCTTTTTCATCACTTTTTTTGGTCATATTTCTGTTGCTTTTAGTCACTGTTTATGTTGCATTTGTGTCAATTTAGTTTAATCTATATCCATTTCATTTTGGTGATGAGGACGCTTATTTAGTTTCAACTGCTAGTCGGTACTGTCCAGGAGTAAAGTTGCCCACTAAAACACTTAATACCTTCACATTAAATCCTGTGTGTAAATATTGTGTGTAGATGCATCCGACTGGGACTCGGCCAGCACCACCAGTAAACGCACTCTCCCCGGGGGTCGCAGGATGCCCTCTCCTGGGATTGAAGAGTTCCCAGAAACTCCTGAGCCTCCAAATGAAAAGCCTATCGCTCCACCTATACTCGCACCACAGCGGAGCTTCAACTCCAGCTCACACAACACCCCCTCCCGGTCTGCCCCGCCCCATCCACCGCCACGGGCGAGGAAGATGACTCCTCGCAAATCTGACAGTCAAGAAGGTACCATTTTTTTCATGCCTGGATTTACAGATAATTCATCAAATCAGTCACTGAATTTACCACTTTAGTGTACTTTCCATTTCTTCATATTTTATGAAGTACCTTCTTATTTATGTTACATGACGTCTAGACTCAGACTGTGACTCAGAGCGGCTAAAGGACAATCACTTGATGGAGGCGGTTTATCAGCAGGCGCTTGATGGATCAGGTAAATGTCTTTTTTTGGTGTGTTTATGTGTGTGAATTACAGTATGTTTTACACAATTCCCAAATTCTGCTGATAGATGCCATTGAACCCATAATAGGGTAAATCCTCACTATTAGATTGACATACAGTATATACAGCCTGCTGCTAAAAGAACAGTAGTTGCTGACAAACAACCTTTGTGGCGAGAGGTAAAAAGTCCTCAACATTAAAACAAAACAGTATAAATGACTGCTTAACAACCTTTGTTTACAATAGAAAACCACTGCATGACTGAGTGCTTACACAAACATACCAGTTAAGTGTCAAAAGCATTTTTTTAAACAATCAGAATAAAGTATAATATAGGGCCTTGAAACATTATTTCTGTATTTTAGGTTCTCCAGAGCCAAAAGCAGCAACACCAACAGAGTCTGTGGAGTCTGAACCTGAGGGGGAGGAGGAGCCTGTGGTAAGAGGAATTCTTGATCATCCTTGTATACTAATAAATGTGCTAAAATATGCTAATATGCTAACATAATTAACAGTGCGAGTGTTGCCATATGTGTTAAGAATGAGTTACGTTATACTCACATGTTGGCTTTTGCATATTTTTTTGTCTGTTTCCATCAATCCCATCAAGCAAAGCGACACTGACACAGTAGATGTAGGAGAACTAGCTCACTCCTCTGGCCATCCCATATATGACCATGTTGACAGTGACACTGTGAGAGACCAAGATGATTATGAAGAGCACGCAGAGACTACAGACACTGCCCCGTGGGAAAACCGCTACGAAAAACTCTGGGTAGAGGTGGAAAAAAGAGATGTTAAGACTTCGTATAAAAGCGTCACTGCTGAATTAAAAGCCAGATTCGGAGAGATTTTCAAGTCGAGACAAAGTGACACAGAGGGTTCAGGAGAAGAGGAGGACATTGGTGAACATGCACCAGAGACATCCAGTGACGAAGACGAGGGAGAAGTTATTGCCAGGCCCATTGCGAGAGCGAGACAAACTACAAGACTGTCCGCCATACTGGAGCAAAGGGAGTCAGGTTTAGAAGACTCTGTGTCCGAATCTGTAGAGACCTCCGTATGGGAACAGGAGGGAGAAGACTCAAGATGTGACCAGAGTCCAGAGCTTGGGCAAGACACACGGAGCGTCCCATACGAGGAGGAAGAGGAGCCGAGTCCTCCTTCACCACAAGCTCAAAAAATCCAAAATCCAAATGAAGATAGATTTCCACAAGGCAACACGGAAGGTGTTCTGAACAGGCCTGCTTCACCTCCTCCTGCAGAAGATGCCTCTCACTCTTTAACCAACAAACCAGAGCAGCCTAAGACTTTATCTCTGCCGCCTTCTGAGGCCAGTGCTTTGGAAGATGCCACAAAAGAAGATGTTAAAGTGGATAGCCCTGTACCAAATGAAGAGTTCGAAGAGGTGTGTACAGAAAGTAGCGGTATCCCAACGTCTTATCTAGTTCCTACAGAAGCGACAGATGCAACTAGTTCTTTTACAAATAAACCTGAGGAATATGAGACCGCAGTGGCTGTCAGTGACTTTCACGAGGCCACTAAAGCAGACTCGGATCTCAACTATCGCTCACTCAATGATACAGAGGCTATTACTAAAGATACAACATCCCAAATAAACAGCTCTTCGCCAATTCCTGGAGAAGTTAAAGACAGCAATGCTTTAACAAATGGCACTAAACCAAACTTAGAAATGAAAAATCCAACTATAGGCAATCATAGAGAAAAGTTTGATCGAGAAGAAGAAAGTGAAGAAGCATTTTCCCAAGAGCTAGAGCTAGTTACCCAGGACGCCCCACAAGAGACTTCAACTTCTTCACCTCCAACAGACACAAACGGTGCTTTTACAACTAAGCCTGACTTCGAGAAAGACCGTGTGAAACCACTCGATGATGGCGTTGATGACAATGATGTGAGCTGGGAGGAAGAGCCCCGAGGCCCCTGCACTCCGAGCAGACGGTCGGTGTCCGTGGCAGGAGTGTCCGATGAAGAGCTGGAGGAGGACATGGAGAGGTTTAAAATGGAGGTAGGGATGCTGAAGGTCGTCTTCCGGGATCTTGAGAGGGAAAAGGCTCAGCTTCAAAAAGAGGTAGAGGATGGTTCACCAGTTCGCCTGTAGTCCTCCTTCATAGATTCATACTTTCTCTCCTTAGATGTAGCGGGTCTAAAGTGTGTTCATCTTTCCTGTTGAGAAGTTGTTTTGATGGTTTGTGTGATTTGAAGTGTCTCGAATTGAAAGCCAGAAAAGAGGAGATTAATTATTTTTCTGTTCTTTACTGCAACGCGTAGAAAAAAGAAAAAAAGTGGGGCAGTTATTTAAAAAAAGCATCTATGTTATGAAGATATGTTTGAAGCAAGGTTTCGATAACTTTATTGTTCTATTGGGGTGAATGGATTTGCAGCCGTGACTCGACAATAAAAGCAATGCCAAAGAAAGATGGATAGATGCCGCAATAATGTCCAATTTAATAAAAAAGAAAAAAAGAAAACGTACAGGGACACAACCCAAAGCAAATGTACAGTATAGTGCCAATTTGAAGGAGCGATTTGTGAGGGTAGATGTAACACCCATAAGATAGAAAATAAAAGAACTGTGTGTGTGCTACAGTTAAGTATGAGGCTAACAAGAGTACAATAGTGCCATCTTGTGTTTTGTTTTGATATTTTCAATGCATGGATATTGCATGTAACTTTGTGTGAACGCTTTAACGGACTTCTTTTTTTTCTTCATATAAAAGAAGTGCCTTTACATTAGTATTTCTCATCAATTCCTTGTGTGTTGTTTATTTGCATGTTATTTACATTTTAAGATGCAGCGCGTTTGAGGAAACTGATGTGTATTTCAACACTGAGAAATAACGTTGCGAAATGGAGCTGTAGTTGCATTCCCTCATCATGTTTACAGAATTAAAGTGCATATTCCAGTGCTTCATGTTTCCAGCAAAGTGGGAAACATGAAGTGACTCCGTAATTAACTAAAAATACCAATAGAGTAACCGCTGTAAGGTGTTAGGTCTCCATTGGCACGGGTGACACTAAATTATGAATGACAAAGTGTACCGCTACATGCTCCAAAACGCATCTTAAGAAGCCGGCCCTCGACTTGTGCGCCTGGTGGAGATTAATTTCTTCATCGGGATCATGAAACACTTGCTCTCTTTTCTCCAGGCCCGTAAACTCGGTACGGTCACCGCCTCAAACAGCACAGCGGCAGAGGAGGAGGAGCAGCAGCAGCAGCAGCAGCAGCGGCCTCTCTCCACGTCCCGGGACCAAAGTGGAAAAGCGTCTGAAGATGTGGAATCTGAGAAACCTGAGATAGGATTCAGGGAAGAGCTGCCCACGCAAGCAGCACCGCAAGAACAGAAGCCAGTGGCCAGTAAACGGTGAGTACTCTTCTTTTTCACATTCAGATTTTATTTCTGTGCACATTGATGGCATAGTTGTTTTAGTAGTTTTATTTTCACCTAGTAAGTATATTATCCTGTTTGAGTCTGCTTATTCCTCTTTGTGTTATCATTGGTTCTTACAGGGCTCAAGTGAATGTTACTCTGGCCAGTTCATTCATTCTTTTATTGTGTTCCTGAGCAAGACACTTCATTTCTCCTTGCTTATGTAGTATGCAAGTGGCGTGTGATCGGAGAGGCCAATGTCTGTGGAGAACGAATGAGAATGATGACAAGAATGGCACTTTAGTAAGCCTGTGAAACTTGTAATCATCGCTGTTCTTTCATACGTGCACTTGAAGTAAATGCATGCCATTGATTGTCAGCTGTACTTTTCCCCATAGCACCAACGGAGCACTCTCGAAATCCCACTTTTCCCTGCAGCAGAGGAGCAGTGGCAGCAGAAAGGACACGCAGGAGTCCAAACAGCACGATGTGGTCAGAGGGGCTCATAGACATGTTAACGGAAACCCTCTGTCTGTGTTTGACGATAGCTCTTTAAGTGACGTGTCCGACGCTGAAGGAAGGTATAGATGCAGTATACGCCTTTTATCTCCCTCTACTAACCCCTAAGATGTAAATAACTAAAAATAATATTTGTTTTGAATTCAAACTAATCTGGATTGCGGGCTACTCGGGTGCACGTTTCTCTTCTGTCCAGCATTTTAGTTGCTGCATGACTAACAGTAACACTTTATAAATAATGAAGGCTCACTAAAAAGCATTGTTGTCTCAATTAAGGGTAGAGATAAAACAATGAATGATTCACATTGTAGTTTATTATGAGACTACTATAGCTTTGTTGTGTACTATTATAAAGTGTTACTCAGATATGAAAAAAATATACTGCATTATACCAATTTAAAGGAATAGGCCACCGTTTTTACATAGTGAGATAAGTTCTTACCTTAGCTTAGACGAGTTCATTTGTACCTGTCTTGTCTTCACGTGTGCCTTCTGTAACGTAAACACAGCACAGATGGCATTAGCATTTAGCCTCTCTCTTCTCCTCTATAGCTCCAAACGAGGTGAAGAAGAAGCTACCAAACTCTTCCACGTTTTCCCTATTTAAATATGGTTACATGAAGTGTTACACCATAAAGTATAATTACACAAAATTAAACAATGTGGATTTTCTAAGCGGATAAAAAGGGGAACTATATTGTAAGGCGTAATAATACCAGGAATACTTCGGCATCCGCACAGTAAAGTGAAGATATCACTGCGCGGATGCCGAATTACTCCTGGTATTATTACGCCTTACAATATAGTTCCCCTTTTTATCCGCTTAGGAAATCCACATTGTTTAATTTTGTGTAATCATACTTTATAGTGTAACACTTCACGTAACCATATTAAATAGGGAAAACGTGGAAGAGTTTGGTAGCTTCTATCTTCACCTCGTTTGGAGCTATAGAGGAGAAGAGAGAGGCTAAATGCTAACGCCGTCTGTGCTGTGTTTACATTATGGAAGGCACACGTGGAGACCAAACGGGTACAAATGAACTCGTCTAAGCTCAGGTAAGAACATATCTCACTATGTAAAAAACGGTGGCCTATTCCTTTAACACTTCAAACAGTATTACTTTCATGACAGTAACTGTTTGACTAAAAACCTTTTTATTCTTTGTGTCTTCTGTTTGGACCAGAATGCCAATAAAAGAAACGAAGAACGAGGTAAACCCAGTATTTTTTTTTTAGTTCGACGTATAATCTCGCAGCTAAAACTCAAGCAGTTAATGCCATATTTTGTGGTGTTTGCAGAATTCGGAGGAGGCGGACATGGCAGAGGACTTTGATGATTTGACTCAGTCCTCGGACACGGCCACAGACGAGCTGGACTCTCCATCGGCCGGATACAGACATGCGGCTTTACTCGTGGAGAAGCTCGACTCAACCTCTCTGGGTAACAATGCAGCTCCTACACATTTTCACACAAATGTTATTTGAAGGCACACAACGGCCAAAAGAGTCAAACCTAAAGTACATTTGACAGGTTTTCATGTGTCATTACTTAGGCTGATGGGATAATGTTAGGGGTTATTGTTTACACATTAAAGAAGCAATTTTATAAAGAAAAACAGGAAGATTTATGTTCTAAAACATAGGGGGAAGAGTGAGAATTATTCCATATTATAAGGACAGAACAAGGCCTATTGCTACAATATAGTAAGATTGCAAGGAGATCGTTTAGCCCCTCTTATGTCACATCCTGTGCCATTTTTTAATAACTAAGTAAATAAAAAATGTCACAAAAAAAGTAAAACCAGGTAAAACTAAGTATATTCGTTAGCACAATTTTAAATATAATAGAAATGAAATTGGCGGTCTAACCTGTCATATGCACAACATTCACATTCGTTTAGCAACCACAAACTGTATGACACATCCTGTTTATTTTATCAGCGAGAGCTTTAGACCCCAGTAAATCAATGAATAAACCCCGTCTCTAATACTGTCCATTGTGAATCTCATAGACTCCAGAAACATGGTGAAACTTCAGAACATTTTCCACGAGTACGAGCGCACCATCCAGAAGCTGAAGAGCCGGCACAGTTACCTGTCAGACAAGGTCAATCAGCTGGAAATGGAGAAAGTGGACATGAAAAACGCTCTGGAGGAAATCAAAGATGTCAAGCCGACCCTGGAGCGCAATCAGCTCGAGCTGCAGACTGAAGTCACTAATCTCAAGTAAGAAATACAGTGCTTTTACAACCCCCTAATAAAGTTGACAGCGTTTCCTAGTTGCCCCTAACTAACAATTGAATGAATAATCACTAAGAATGAGTAGTGCTTCCAGAGGCTTGTGAAGTGTAACTGACTCCATTATTGATATGATTTCAGATTCCAGCTAAAGCAAGAGCAGGAAAACCGCCGTAACGCCACAATGATGTTCAACACCACCAAAGATAAGCTCAAAAGGACCGAGGAGCAGCATCAGATCGAGATCCAAGAAAAGCAAAAGGTGGAACTCACTTTGAGGAACCTAGAGCTGGAAATGAGGACTCTTGTCAACAACATGAAGCAGGTAAAAGGCCGTTTAGAAATGGATCACTATTAATGCTCGTCACTGTGTTGGGATCCATCTGTAGGCCTGTAGATGTTTTTTTGTTGAAATCATGTGTGTTCTGTGCAGCTCGAGGACGACCACAGCGCGACTCAGAGGCTACTGGTTCAGGAGCGCAGTGCACGAGTGCTTCAGGAAGACCTACTCAACAACCATCTCCGCAAACAGCAGCAGATTGAGGAGGAGAACAAGCGAAACATCAGCAAGAGCAATGAGGTATCCAAAAACGAATCAACCCATATCAAATAAGACGATATCAAAACGTCGTAACGCTCAACCAAAATGTCTGTTTACACCTCCAGGCTTTGTCTCAGCTCACAGAGGCCAGTGACCGGGAGAGAGAGCTCCTTCAGCAGACGACCACACTACAGGAGCAGATCACCATTCTGAGAGGAGACCTGGAGCGCTCACAGGCCAACAGCAGCCTCAAAGAGAGCCACCTTCTAGAGGAGAACGAGACCCTCAAAGAGCAGCTAGAGGACACGCGCAGGGAGGTCAAAGCCAACAGCGACGCTCTCACTCAAACCATGTTTAACTGTAACAACCAGCTGACGACACTAAAGTCCGAGCTGGCCATCATGACTAACCGCTTTGAAAACGAGAAACAAGGTCGAGAAACGATGGAGAAAGAGGTGGACTCCACTCGCACTCGTCTGACCGGGGCCGTGCAGGAGGCCGAGCGGTGCATGGCGGCCAACGCAGACACTGAGAAAGCTCTGCTGAGGGAGAAGGAGGAGAGCCAGCGACTTAAAGACAGACTCACAGGTTACTTCTGGGGATTTTCTGCTGTAGCGTTGTCCGTGTTTATCTCTCACTTCTAAATAAACGTGTTTTTCCTTGTTACAGCTGAGAGTGCCAGCCATCGCGAGGCAGTGAGCAGTCTGTCTCAGAAACTGTCCAAAGCAGAGTCCGACGCTAACAGTCTGGAGAATGAGGTGCACAGAGTCACGCTGCAGCTGACCGAGAAGGGGCTGTTTTTGGACGTGCTGCAGAAGGAGAAGGAGCAGCTGGCGGCGCAGGTCAAAGAGCTGGACAAAATTCTTCAGACTCAGAAAGACCTGGTCACAAAGACGGGAGCGCGACATGAGGCCACACAGGAGCGACTGGCCCAGGCCCAGAGCGAGAGCTTGTTACTGCGGCAACAGCTGGAGGAGGCCAATAACAAAGGAGAGGTCAAAGAGAAGGCTGTGACGGACGCTCAGGAGCGCTTCAGCGACATGCTTTCCAAGCTGCGCTCCGACTGTGAGGAGAGGGTCACTCTGGTGGAGGAGAGGAACAAAGAGCTGGCCAGTAAAGCAGCCGACCTCCGAGACCAGGTCTTCAAGTTAGAAGAGGAGAAGAATGAGAGAGAGGTACTTTTGAGGAATAACTCTTAAACTCTCCCAGGCCACTGATATGTTTTATTTGACTAAACCTTGTTCCTCCGCAGGCGAGTCTGAGGCAGCTGCAGCAGGAGCTGGCCGACTCCCTGAAGAGATCGTCCATGAGTGAAGCCTCTCTGGAGGTGAACACTCGCTATCGCAACGACCTGGAGGAGGGGAAGGCCCGCACCCTCAAGGATCTGGACAGGCTCAAAGAAAAGGTGACAGGAGACGGCGGCCCCTGTGGCAGTGCACTGTCTGATTTATTGTAGGCCTATATTATATAATGGTTTGTGTCTCCTGCAGCTGGCCGAGAGTGAGGACCAGTATGTGCAGGCGGAAAAACGCTTCAACTCTCTGAAGAGCAGCTACGATGAAAAGGATAAAGATCTTGCAATTACCACTCAGAGACTCCAGGAGGCGCTGTCGTCTGCGTCTGCTTCTGGTGTCACCATCAAACAACTGGAGGAGGCTGTGCAGAGGTAAACACACCCCTTAGTTCCTGTCCTATTTGTTTAATATCTGTTATTGCTTATATTGTTTGACTTTATTTTATACGTTTCCATCAGGTTGGAGATTGAAAATGCCAAACTTGAAGCCACTGCGAAACAACAGTCAAACAAAATCGAGGCGCTACAAAAAGGAGCTCAGGAAGCCGCCATGGTGAGCAGCACAGTTTCGATGAATGCGTGGAAGTGTTCAGTGAGGACGCGTGGATTTGTATATTGCTTTTAAAAATCGGTGGTCACTTGAATGTTAAGATGTTGAATCTTTTCCCAGCTCTCAGACTGGTCTCCTGAAGAAGGGGTTGGTATTGTAAAGTAGGATTAGATCTGTGTGGATTTACCCTCTACCTTTGCGCCTCAAGAGTCCGAAAATAATGTGTCTAAAAATCAAATGCTTCCTGGGCTTCGAGGGCCTTTGTGTGTCTTTGTCAAAGTCTCAGTTTAGAATTGAGCAGGTCTAGGTTTATGTCGGTTTGTGTCTCCTGTCCAGCTTCTCTCTGGTTTGTGGGATACTTTCTCTTTTATGATTCAAAGATGCATGATGCTGCATGCTGAAATATTTCAGATGCACTAGGACCAATCCTTCCCTTTCCGTATTCCTGTAGGTAAGGGGTCATTTGGAGGAGTTGGTTACAAACCTCCAAAGCAGTAAGATGTCTTTGGAAGACCAACTCAGTAGAGAGGTTTGTGTGTTTTCCCTTCACTTTCTTTTAAATGTGATCTTTTTCAAACCAGCTTCTCTAGTCATTGTGTTGTTTGACGATTTCTCTTTTCACTTTTAAATGTTGCCGTTCCATTTGATTTTTAAGCACCACAAATTATTTTACATAATTTTATTTTATTCGTCAGAGACTTGTGTTTGAAATTGTTTAGATTTCTAATTTAGTGACTACTCCTTAGGTGCAGAAGCAGAGCATGTTGTCGCACACAGCCCAGGACTCCCAGGCCTTATGGGAGCAGGAAGTGAAGAGCCGCTCCAAGTTAGGACTGCGTTTGTCTGAGCTCGAGAAAGAGAAGGGGGAGCTCACTTCACAGGTAAGATGCAAGATTTGACACATGTTTAGTTCACTTATTTCGCTTTTATGGCTCTCCAAGTAGAACATGGCAAAACTCTCCGAGCCATTGACTGATAAACTATTGTCTTATTTCGTCCCAGATGGAAATAGAAAAGAAGAAAGCTAAGAAAATCGCAGAGCAAAAGAAGGCTGCAGACGCTCGTCTCGACCAAGAGATGAACAGAAACTCTGAGCTCCAGAAAGAAATGTACAGGTGAGGTCTTCCCTGTTGTCTGCTATGTCGCCTTTCTACACACATTGTATTGTACAGTAATAGCCTAACTAAAACGCATGTGTTTAGGCTGCGTACATTGTTAAAAACTGCCAAGAAGAAGCTGCGTGACCAGGACATGGGAGCAGAGTTTAACTCTCCCATGAACAGCCTCAGGATGGACATGGCCCGACTCAACCAGGACCCTCGCAAGGTCTGCAGTCGTTTCTGTCGATTATTCTATATTATTGCATAGATTTCAGCAGTAATTTAGTTTGAGCTCATTTTATTATTCAGTAAGTTTCCTTATCAATAAAAGACAAAGTCAATAACTTTATAAAGGAAGTAGTTGTAATATTGCTGATTATCTCATAAGTATTTTAGTGTTTGTATACTGGTCGGCACAGTATACAAACACTGAAACGCTTCTGCTTTAAAATGTGCAATGAGAACTGAATCTGGATTTTGAAACATGAATCCAAGACAATCGCAATATCTGTCAGATAACCGGACAGTTTCCCCTTTCTGAGAAATGTTTTCTCATCACAACAGCAAACTATAATGTCTTTTTGTCTGGCCTGATTTGAGCGCAGGCGGACGATCTTCAGGCGCAGCTGGAGCGGGAGACATCGCGGCGCAGTCAGTTGGAGAAAGACAACAGTGATCTGCGAGAGGAGCTGTCGTCCCTGAAGCGCTCGGGACAGGACGGGCAGAAGCTTCAGCACGAGCTGCTGGAGCTGAGGAGGCACATGGAGTCGTCCGAGGACAGGGCCAGGCACGAGCTGCAGCACAAACTGGAGCAGGTCAACCTTTTCCTACAGGTAAACAAATCTGTCATAACTGAGTGGACGCAGGGAATCGACTGTTTTGACATGATCTGTTTCAGCAAAGGATAATTTAATGTCTTTTTGAAATAGTACAAAATGTTATTGTTCTAATAAATGTGGATGAGTTTCCCAAAATATACAAAAGTTATAAAGCATTTCTTGTAGTACAGGCACTTCTGATAAATCTGATTCAAAAATTTGATTTAAGAGACCAAAGCAAGTTATTTAAACCACTGCATTTAGTTTGCATTATGGTCCCACTGAAATATTAATATTAATAATTACATTTCCATAGTATTCCATCAATACATTAAGGGGGTTAGATCACATCAAAAACTCATAAAAAACATAAAAAGAAATCATGAAATCAATAAAAGGGTTAAAAAACTATAGACCTTTAAAATAATAACTTAATAATAATAAAAATTGGTGCTCGTTGTGGCTGGGGCTGCACAGTTAATTGCAATTGAATGAAAAAAGTCACGTAAACTAATCCGATGTGCCCTGTTTGCCCGTCAGACTCAGGCGGCCTCTCAGGAAGCGTTGGATCAGATGAAAGCGGCCAACCAGGCGTCGCTGCGCTCCCAGCTGGAGCAGAGGATCCGGGAGCTGGAGAGTGAGGTGTCCCGCGCCCGATCCACTCAGCAGGACAGCCTCAGCCAACGGGACTCCACCCGAACCGAGCTGGAGAGGTACAGGAGCATGTACTCGGAGGAGCTGCGCCTGCGCAAGTCTCTGGCTGCCAAACTGGAAAGGTAACGGTGGCGGTTTTCAAGATTAAATATATATTTTACGGGAGAAATATGAATTGTAGACAGTAGGTACAATGTGTCACGTTAAATACATTTTTAGATAATGTCCAAATGGCTGTTCCTTTGCTTTATTTTTTAAATAATTTTCACGTGTTAGTGTTACAGATTCAGTGACATGTGGTATATAATTATCTTTATCGTAAATTCTTATGTTCCCGCCTCAATAAATCAAATTTCAAACTCCGTTATCGTGACGGGCCTAATAGGGGAACTTTGAATGCCCTTCCTGTTCCATTCACTCACACTTTGTCTTCTCTTTAGGGCCAACACTCGCCTGTCGGACGCCAACTCCAAGTTGCTCAGTGAGCGCAGCAAGTCCCTGATCGCGGGTAGTTTTATGGCCGGGGATGGGGCACTCTGGGCTCGTCTCCGGGAAACCTGGGTCTGAACCGCAGTCTGGGGCTGTCGCTGCTCAGCCCGGTCAGCACGGGACAGAGCAGCCGTGTGGAGGACTATCTCACCAAGGTTAGACAGGAGCTTTGTAACTCCCATTTGGACCCATTCACATGTCCATAGTTCGTAGAGCTGGGCACCATTAAAATGTTATTGATGAATTCTTGGTTTATGAACAACTGAATTTAAAGCAGTACTAAGTAACGTGTTTACCTTAATAAATCCTTTCCGTAGTCCCTCTGGGGGTAATACACGTGTTAATGGGATGATTGGAGGGTCTTTCATCTCCCCCTGGTGTCTTTGGCCAGAAAACCATGCTTGCAACTTGACTGCCACCGGGGCGGAGCAACCAATACACACTAATAGAATCACGGAGAAGAAGCTAACAGGCTAACGGGCAAAGCTAACTGTGGGCTAGCGCCACTTTAAACAGTATTTCCAGCCAAGTGTGAGTGAAAAAAATATTCCCATTGTATAACTGGATGTACAACACCCCTCTCTCCCTTCACCTTTTCTGTCTGCGTAGTATTTACTCTCCAGACATTTAATAAGTTAAAAAATCGTAACTTGCTAAGACACCTGCAGTTGCGCTTATGGCCTCTAGGGGCAAGAGTTACTTAGTACTGCTTTAACATTGTTTTTTCCAAATTCTTCTGTTGTTGCCGTTTTAATTCTTATCCTCTTAAACATAGTATTATACTGTACTGCAATAATGTGGGCAAATTCTGTAAGATTTTTTTATATAAAGGTCTCATCACCAAATTGTTTTGTTTTTTATCAATTAATCACTTTTAGTTCCAGTAGTGGAGTTTTCCCCCAGTAATGGAGAGGTATTTTTAACAGTGCCCAGCCTTAAATCACTTTGTTGTGTTTGTTTCGTGGCATTTACATTGTAGTTTTTAACATTGTAAAAGAGAAGAAAATTGAAAGCGTCGCCGGATTGCGTCTCCTGTGAATTTAACCGGCGTCTGTGCTTTGTCCTGTTGGTCCTGCCTCTGTCCCCTTTAACTCCAATCTTCTGTGTTTCACTCTTTTAGCTCTTAGCTCAAAAGTCTGTCTCTCACCTCTCCTCTCTTCAGCCAGACTCCTAACAGGTGTGTAGACGCTTGAGCGCAGTGTCTTTTCTATCGGCTGTTCTCATTTTAACCAGTCATGGCTTTTTCTGCATCCGAGTATTCATAAAACCCCGCATTTAAAGAAGAAAGAAATGCTGTAAAACCAGTAATAAGTTTGTAGACTAATGCACGGTGACAGGAGGCAAGAGGGTGAAGTCACAAGACACGGCCTGTATATTTTGTTAATAATTATGTACATGCATTAATTCAGTGTAAAAATACTGAACATGAACGACCGGTTTGTCCTTTTTTGTTCGCATGATGACAGCCTGTTTCAAGCCTTTTGTGTGTTTTTAACCTGTTACATCATTATGAATTGGACAAAGAATTATGTTTAATGGATGAACCTGAATTATGCACGGTTAGAGACTGCATCCTGCAAAAGTTGCATGAAAAAAGCAGCTTGTGCTTGTCCTGAAATTCATTCGTATCTCCGACCGTGTCTCTGATCGTCGTTACATTCCCATTCCAATTTTGCCACTTCTTCGCTTCTAAATGCTGCTGTGTAATAAAAGGATCTAATACTTGCTTCCTTTTCTTTCCCAGATGCAAAGTGAGTTGGACAGAAATATATCAAAGGAGTTAAGCAGTGGTGAGTAAAATCATTACGGGTGTTAAGATAAGGAGTTTGAAAGTGTGATGTCGTAATGTCTATTGATTGAATGTACCAATTTCTTGAGCTAGCGTTCATCCAAAAGTGTTCTGACTCCTGTAGTGACCAAACCTGACCAGCGTCTCCTCTCGCTGTAGCCACTGTGGAGCTGGACCTGACCTCCGCTCGCCTCTCCCCGGTGGGATCGGCCTCGTTGGACCCGGTGAGCAGAGCCACGCAGCAGTATTTGGAGGTGCTCAAGAAGAACCATCGCATCTGAGCCCCCCACCCTCGCTCCCTGTACGCTCACTCGCTAAAAACGACCTACTCCTGCTTAAGCTGTAGCCATAGGACGGAACATAAGGCCAGTTATGAAACGCTTTTGTATTGTATTCAAAAGATGAGAAAAGCACAGAGACAGAAACAGAGATATTTTCAAAGCTATTTTAACAGGAGCATTAAAAGGAAGCCCGTGTATTTTTGTTACTTCAGCTCATCCACTCCCCAGTGCCGATAAACAAGAATATAGTTCATAAATCGCTAACAACTGCTGCTTCAAAATCTATATTTAACATAACATTTCAATCATTTTGTTTTAATACTTGACTCGGCACACTATTCTTTATCTGACACGCTGTACAAATTCAGGATTTTGTTTTAAGCTGCGCTGGCTAATAATGTGTAGGGCCAGGGGTCTCATTTATAAAGCTCACGTACGGACAAAAGGAGGCCGAAACCTTCCGTACGAACTGTTCTGCACCAAAGGTGGCATAGAAATCAAACTGAACGTGAAACATTACGCACCGCCACACTAGGTCTGTACCTGCCGTGTGCCGTCCGCACTTTTCAGAAACGCTGCACAGACGCGAGGAGAGGCAGCAAGGGGGAGTCAGTTTGAGGAAATCAAGTTTTGTGCACATTTTAAACCGCATAGCTTTCTTCTTTATTTAATCATCACCTTATTCATCAGAAATTATTGGTAATAAAATATAAAATATAAGATAAATTATAAGAATTAAACTTTGAGGCTTTGAGTAAAGCGTTTAAATATTTCGTTCTTATACTTTGTCACAGATTACAACAATATTTTTGTCAAAGACGTGCACGCTCACCGGAGCGCACTGCCGCCTCCTCCGAGCGAGAAGCAGGAAGGATCCGAACAGAACCGTTTTAACCTAGCCTGGAAAAATCCAGACTCACCGCTGTACCAGCGAGTGAGTCTGGTCACCGCTGCATCAAATCCATTTCCCACAGCGGTAGATACGCAAGCAAACAGGAAGCAGAGTAAACCAATCAGCGAAGGGCGGGCGTCTGTTGTTGATGTGGTGTTATTAGCGGTTTTGCGTTAATATTTGTGCAGGATTATGAATCACGAAACTCACCTACTGTCGATGTGTTTTTGGTCATTTACCGCCGATTGGAGACACGCTTTCTCTCTTTCGTGCGTCGTTCGTAGATTGTTATTGAGGGACTTCCGCATCCCGTGAGTGACGCTGCTCGCTAACAACACGTCACGGCAAATAAACTAATCTGATTGCACGGGAACGGTTTGATTTTGCGGATACAGCCAGCGGGGGCGGGGTGACCAGACTGATCGCTCGCTGTCCATCCATCCATTTTCTTCCTTTTTATCCGGCGCTGGGTCGTGGGGCAGCAGTCTCAGCAGAGATGCTCAGACGTCCCGATCCACGCACACCTCCTCCAGCTGTTCTGGGGGACCCCGAGGCGACACCAGACCAGCTCAGAGACATAGTCCCACCAGCGTGTCCTGGGCCTTCCACGAGGCCTCCTCCCAATAGGACATGCCTGGAGCACCTCCCGAGGGAGGCGGCCAGGAGGCATCCGGAACATTTGCCCTAGCCACCTCAGCTGCTCCTTTCGACGTGAAGGAGCAGTGACTCTACTCCGATCTCCTCCCGGGTAACGGAGCTCCTCACCCGATCTCAGAGGGTGCGCCCAGCCACCCTGCGAAGGAAACTCATTGTCCTTTCGGACAAGATCGCGCTGTATACAGCTTCCCTGCTGTATACAAAAATACAGAGGGGAATCATTCTGGTCCCACCAGGCTAGTTTTAACCATAGTCTGAACTCCTGCAGAGACCGCGCTGAGGGCTGGTCCAAGGTACAAATCCATTCAGAGACGCTGCGTAATTACGCGCTGCATCCATAGACATATTATTAATAGACCGTCAATACTCACTCCTCCCCGTTTACCATAATGACCACGTTCGAGGGGGAAATCATGGCGGATTTACAGACTCCTCCTCCCCAGCTCTGACGAAGCATGTTCCTACAAAGGGCATAAAGGCGGGATCTTCACTGTAGACTCGGCCCTTGCGTGACGTGTGGCTCGCGCAGCTCCAATGCTAACAGTCCGACCTCCGTTAAGTAGGAGATTTTTAAAAAAAAATCTTTCGAAAACCAGCCTGGTTTCTTTTTTTGTGACTAACCCAGCGTTATCTCAGGAGGAATATGTAGCCATAGAAAGTGTTAAAAAAATAGAAACCAGGCGTTAAAGTTGTTTTTAATGTGTCTAAAGTCCAATGCTTTTCAATGGGGGCCTAGCGGCTATGTGGGGGTACTACAGCAATGGCGGCCTCCAGTGTTGCGGTCATAAAGCAGAGCAGCTAGCGGCCATTGGCTGCATCTCTCTCTCTCTCTCTCTCGCTCTCGCTCTCGCTCTCTCTCTCTCTCTCTCTCTCTCTCTCTCTCTGGACTCTGCTCCTCATTCACGCCCAAAGCGAACCGCTGTCTCATCCTAAAACCCTGACTGCACGTACACCGAGCTCAAGAAACAATATCTGAGTGATTAAAAGCTTATTCTGTAGTTTCGGGAAATTTGAGCTCCGTGAATGGCACTGACAAATATCACAATCAGCGTCTAAAAGGCTCTTCTTAACTTTCTAAAAGTGTAATTCCAAAGGTTTTATTGATGAGACACTGCACTCTGTCAATAGATTACTTGTGATCAGAGAAACCGTGGTAACATGTCAGTAAAGATCCACCCGGCCTCTGCTGTCACTGCTGCGGCGTGTGGCCCCTCCCTCTCTGCTCCCTGGGTCTCGGTAAAACCCTCTCATTATCGCCTCATGTTTAGGTAAATCTCATTCATAAGTTACTTTGCATATCCTTATATGGTGACATGGAGGCGTGTAGGGGGCGGGACGTGAGGAGGGGTCATGTGCGCACATTTCTGAGGGTTTCATAAATCCCTTTTATTTCTCCATACGTGAAGTTTGGGTTTTGCTCATACGGACTCTTATAGGTAGAGTCTCACGGACAATTTTATAAATGAGACCCCTGGTCAGGTGGAAGACATCGGTGACATTTAGGGCTGGGTACCGTTAATCATTTTTTCAATACAAGTACTTTAATGATACTTGGTTTTCGGTACCGATACCTGAACGATACTTTTTATATACTAATATATTTGTTGTCTTGAACCAGAAAACGGAACAATAATGTGGAGAAGATCTGCAAATTTACAATATCGGGTTCATCTCCAATGTCAAGAAATGTGTGAAAAATGGGGAATAATTTGGGGACAAAAATAGGGGGAAATAGAGAAAATATTAGTAATAAAAAATTTGCAAAAATGAGGGAAAGAAATTGGGAAAACGAGAAAAAAATTGAAGCAAAAATTTGAATAAATTGTGTGAAAAAAATGGGGAAATCGAGGGCAACAAATAATATTGAAAAAATGGTGGATTCCAGACTGGTATCGTTTAACGGTCCCAACCCTAGTGATATTGCAGGATAAATACAGTGTCATCTAACATTGCGATAATAATAATTTGCTGATATATTGTGCACTGTTTTTTGCAGTGCTATCTTTTTTTAATTTAATATCATTTACGCCCAGTTCAGTCAAATTTAAAAATATGTCTGCAGTTTCCAAGGACCACCTGAATGCAGCACTTCATTCATTGTCTGGGCTAAAGGCTATTGAGGCTTTGCTTACCACTAACGCATTTATGTAAATGTGTTTCATATGAACAATGATATTACTGCTGCGTCAACTCCTAAGCTTCTATATTAAGGCCAAAGATCCGCCCTGTTTGCAAACGCTAAACAACCATCTCTTAAATGTTTTAATGGGTTACAAACAAAAGAAAAGGAAGGATCTGTGTACGCACATTGCACTTAGCCACTCAGGAGTAAAAGGCATACTATCAACATGTACTGCAATATTAGCGAGTACAATTAGACCTCAAAGTATTGTTTCTTGTATAAATTGAGCACGTTGCAGTATCGTCCAGGATTGAGGTTCGATTTTGTGAATATTTTGGGTTGTTGCTACATTTGAATATAAGTATTGTTGTATGCGTTGTTTCTTTCTGTCATCTTTATTAAGCCATGAAATGTCCCATGGTACGTGCCATCGATTGGTGCAATAGACTGAAATGAGTATACTTTTATTTATTTGCTTTTTTATATCATTTTGACATACTTGAAGGTGACGAGCCGGAGACTTTCTGGCCATTCCACAGGGCGACAACACGTGTAACACACTACCAGCATGTTATATAGGACAAAACCTTTGACACATGTACATTACAGAAGACTTTACATTGTAAATAAATTGTAGAAAACCCTGGACTTGATTTTGTGTTTGATGATTATATTTATAAATAAAAACTGGTACGAAAGGTTTAATAACGGAGATAAAATTCACTCACATGCATGTTCTATACTAAGGCAAACCCACAGGAAAGATGAGCTTCGACAAGAAAAAATGTTTAAATCTAATCTAAATCTAAAATTCCTGATCGATTTTCTGAAATTTACCGGGAACTTCCAATGGGAACATTAGCCTGGAAATTTTGAAAAAAAAACTAAAATATAATACTAAAATATTTAATTTTTTTATTTATTCATTTATTTGATAGGGACACGTGTGAACAATAAACATGTACCACACGACAACATTTATAGCCAAGGCTAATTTGCAATGTCCGTCCCTAGAAGGGCTTTTCAAATACACATAGAAAGTACAGAAAATACATTTACATTTACAGTAACATTAATTCATTCTCACAATACACAAAGGATGTGCATTTGAGCGCAAACTAAAAATGATTGCACACTTGATCTCTTTTAAAATACGCTTAAAATAAACATGATATTAAACAGCCAGGTGCTACTCTGGGTGCTACGGTTTCCCCGACCTCCAAAAACATGCTGGTCAGGTTGGCTCACAGTGGGGCGCTCTCAGTCACAGCGGCTCAGGACTAACACCTGAACACTATTTCGTTGTACGCTTTTACAATGACAAATAAAGCACTTACTTACTTATATTTTTTTCCAATGTTTTGGTTGAATAAGCTATTAGTGAACTATTAGCTACTGTGTTTTTGAACCATAATAAAACATGCATTTGACTTGAGTAATGTCACAACCCCAACCCGTACAAGAAGTATCGCTAAAACAAAATTCAGCTAAATTCTCTTTCTAATAAGTGGTGAGACAAACGACAAAGTTTTATCTCATGATGTTGTTTTATCACACTGATTCAAACAGAACAGACCTAAACTATAGAACAATCTTTCCAGACTGGCACATGGCACAGACTCCTAAAACACAATAATACTGTAATACTGCACACACATACGCACAAGATGGATACGGACATGGAGGCAGTCTATTCCTCCACAACCTAAAACACATGAGGAAGACTGTTTTCCTCTCTCTGCGATTGATATTCAAGTGTATAACTATTAAATCAGATTCTAATGCAGCTGTTTATATTTGTCTGTAAAGAAGCAAACTTCAGTTCTATTTATTCCCTGTTTATTCCCATTAATTCCCAGATATTCCTGTTAGTTCCCATAGAAAACTTTTGATATGGAAAATTCCCAAAATATCTCAAATGAGCAAGCAAGATCAACATAAATTTAATGTGTTAAAGGAGAAGTATATTTTTCCTGCCTAGACCTCTCTTTCTAAAAGTGATTTATCCAACCTAAGCAACATATCAAACATTTCTGTTTTCATGGCAATTTTGTTTAAATACTGTATCTCATTGTAATTTTCCTGCCAAGTATTACAATTCGCTTAGATTGGCATTTTATTAATCACAATCAAGTTTTGTCCTGGAGCGTCAACATGAGGAAAGACTAAACAAAGCTAAAATAAATCGCACATTTCAGGACATGTTTTTAAATCCTCGCTGTAGGATTTGTCTTTTATCAATAGGAATAAAATCCAATAGACACAGATGACTGATGTTTTCAGAGAACACACATAGGCCTATAATCCACAAATGTTGTAATTGCTGCCTTTAAAATTGTGATTTATTGTGCCGCTCTTCCATGAATCTATTGTTGACTGACCCTTTTGCTGATGCTTTACTCCTCGTATAAACCTCACTGTCGTCTTCACATCTCATGGCCCCTTTTCACGCCTCAAATGAAACTTGCCTCAGTCTCTGTGTACCTTAACCCGGCGCTCGTTAGCCATGTTTTGATGTGTTCCTATCTTCTCTCGCTACAGCACGCGTCTCTTTAGGATGCCTTATTAAAAATCAGACAATGTATTTCTAATGGCCCTTTTCTGCAGTGTCTCCGCTGCCTTTGATCCGTCTCCTCCGCGTCAGAACCAGATGTTAGATATTCAAATCGTGCTACATTTATTTTGTTTTTTGACAGACTTGACTATTAGCTGTTTTATTATTCCCCACGTGTTTTTTCCCCCCCCCTAATAGACGACACTTCTCGCGGCGCACGTACAGCTTGTTTTGATTGAGGAGGTTACAGCCGCTGTCACAAAGCTTTAGAGGCGCCACGTAACGCAAATAGACACAGGAGGAATGAAAAGGGTTGTTATTTTGAAAAGCAACGCTGGTATAACGCTGTCACAGCTCGTCAGTGGGTCGTCCCGCACGTGTGACGCTACCCACTGGTGTGCAAATGTCCAATATGAAATCACTGGGACTAAACAAGTGGCCTTTAGACGAGGAGTGTCCAACCATTCCATCAAGGGCCACGTACTGAAGCGTGGCGGGCAACAGATCTTTGGTCAGTGCAGAGACACATTCAACCAGCTGCACAAGAGAGTTCAGCCAACCAGTGTTAATTTCGTCGACTAAAATGTTTCATCATAATTGTAGTCAGTCATATTTTTGTGACTAAAATTGGACTAAAACTAAATTTTTGTTAAGTTAAGTTGTTCATGAGACTAAAACTGGACTAAAATATCCAGATATTTTTGAAAATGAACATGAAAATGAAAAGAGACTAAAATCATCATGGATTTTAGTCTCATTTTAGTCTCTTTTAATTTTCATGTTCATTTTCAAAAATATCTGGATATTTTAGTCCAGTTTTAGTCTCATGAACAACTTAACTTAACAAACAAATTTAGTTTTAGTCCAATTTTAGTCACAAAAATATGACTGACTACAATTATGATGAAACATTTTAGTCGACGAAATTAACACTGCAGCCAACTTCATTTAGGCTTGGACCTGTGGATATATTTCTATACATGTTTTTGTCATACTAGGCTTTTGTGATTATATATAAAACTGTGTTGATGTAATCTGTGCTTTGAGTTGAGCGGACATTTTATTACTCCATTGTTGTCTTTTCTGTTGGAGCCACTGGGGGGCAGTGTGTTAGAAGGAGGAGTCAGATTGCGCAGAGGAAGTGCCGACAAGAGCACTGATTGGTTCGACAAGGAGACGCCTACTTCCTGTTCCTATAAATTACTCGCGCGCTGAACCACCAAGATGTAGAGCTCCGCGTAACTTTTGTTTTAGTTTGTAATTCTGGGAATAAAACAATGATTTAGATTTAATAGAACGAGCGTCCGTCTTCTGTCCATAGTAAAGAATACGCCGACTGACCTTAAAAGGCACTATACCTGATTTTCTTTTAGTAGTGGAAGGAAATTAGTTTTGTCCTACCAGGCATTTGTGGGGAAAACACTGTGCATCTAATTCTAAAGCATTTGTATCAATTTCATGAACTTGCAGGTGAGTTTTCTAGCATTTCTGTTAAAGTGACCTTGCAAGTTGTGAAATGTTTGTTTGTCATTATACATGACCTGTACAACGAAATTTGTCCTCTGCATTTAACCCATCCCTCAACGACACTGGACGACCCGTAGGAAGCAGTGCTGAGCCCAGGGACCCATCTCCATGATGTGGAGCCAGGCTGATGGTCAGAAATACCTGGCTGGCGGATTCACCTGTTGTACATGTCTTTAGTGGTAGGGGAAACCAGAGGAAACTCCACACAGAAAGGCCCCGTCCAGGTGGGAATCGAACCCGGGACCTTCTAGCTGTGAAGCACGAGCGCTAACCGCTGTGCCACCATGTCCCACATGTGCCTATGAACTCATCTCTGTGAAGAATTGGGATGCTACAAATATGTTAGGAATGAGTTTGGACCACAACTAACATTTTAATTTAACCTCTTCTCGACTGGAGCTTACAGCCTATAGGCCAGAGTAACGCCTCATTTGAAAGCTAAGACCAGCAAAATTAATAGTAACTTAATTGTTGCGTTGTCGCCACCATTCTGGTCACATTTTTGAAGCGTTTGTCTCTCTTTCACTCTTTTATTGTGTTGTCTCTTTTTTTGTCTCTTTTCCGGCTTTTGTCTTTCTTTTGTGTTTGTTGCTTTTTTCTCATATAGGTTTTTTGTGGCGTTTTGTCACCGTTTTAATCACTTTTTTGGTCATGATTTTGTCGATTTAAAAAAACAAAAATTTGTCTTGTTGCTTTTCTGGCTCACGATTTTTTCAAGAAGCTTTTCGAGTTTAAGTGGGCGTTCAGAGGTTACCTTTCAATGTTTGTAATAAAAGCGCAGGTATAGGGCCTTTAATGCCAGCTCTGTCTTTTTGAGGCTATGATAACATCTAAAAAACTTAAACATAACTAAACTTAATCATTAAAGAGTAAAAAGCACAATTTCTGTCAATGTGTCCCAGATAAAAAAAAAAAAACTACAAATACTGGCAGGACCCCCCACTGTAAAACGTAGACTTTAGGGCAACAAAACATAATAAAATCAAGTACATTTAAAAAGGTTTATTTTGATAGTGTGTGCAGCTGCTGATTGCTACAGGAAGAGCATAAAGTGCGAAAAACAGTTGCACTTTACGTAATAGGACAGTAATAACATGGTAATAGCATGGTAACTCTATGAATAACATGGGGTCATGCTTTTCATTTGATTAGGGGGGTATTATGCTTTTTTCAATCACATAGCATCAGTCTATAGCATACTACAATGATGACGTAACCTTCTGTTGGTCTGTATATGCAGTAAATTAAAATAACTGCCTTGAATAAAATTGCTCTCTCAAAATGGCTGTACTGAACGTCTTGAAATAGGCCTCTGTCTCTTTAAGAAGCTTTCCGACACGCCCCCTTCAGCACACTGCTGTGGCATCTAAACAACACTACTGTGCGGGGAGGGGCTCTGCTGAGCTGAGGAGCAGTGGTTGGTGGCTTGGCTGGTGACGAAAGGTCCAGAGGCGTCTCCAGGAGGTGGGGGCGTTCCTAGGAGGACTGAGGCATAGCTACACCTAAAATGGCTGCCGTCTAAGTTTTTACTGATTACTCAAAAATATGTGAATGAGCCAAGGCAACACTCCAGGCATGTGTTTAATGAGGGAATGACATAATAACATGATATAAAGCTTGAAAAAGTCGATTTAACATAACCCCTTTAAGTTTGTTTCGTTTATTTGGGCAGCATAAAAAAAAAAAGTACAGCAGGAAAAGGAGTGAATTTGAACACTCAAAAGGAGTCAATTCAAGGTCAGAGAACTTGTTGCATTTTCACTTAGAATTGTTTCCATCCACTCCATACATAATTTCCATCAAGCCAGTTCCAGACAAGTGGAGCGTATGTGTCCTGTTTTCATGTAATTACCATGCTATTGCACTCAGGACACTTTGTTGTGTTATTTCCCCATCAATTTTCATGCTTTTATTACGCTGTAAAGTTGATGGCTACCAAAAAACTGTGCAGGGCTGATTCGTTGTGGTAAGTTACCTTCTGTGGGAGCACAAACAACAGGCTGGCGAAGCTGATGGCACGTTTCCCCTCCACTCAGCATTGGTCATGTATAAAAGGGTCGAACAAATTGCGCGGGACAAGTGGAACAAACCTATATTTATTTGTTAGCGCCTATATCTCCGTGCAGTAAATCACCCGTCAGCGCAGTGCATCATGTCACGGCCAAATCTAAACATGTTCGAATAACATACTTAAATTCAATTCCCTCTCTCTCTCTCTCTCTCTACCTGACAGCGCGTCGTTTTATTTTTGGCTGTTTACTCCGCCTCGTCGACTTCTAAGGAAAAACGCTTTCAATCTTCGAGATAAAGGGAGGAATGAGGCTGCTTTCATGTTGTTTTATATGACAAATACGAAAAGAGACTCGAGGAGGAGATGACTGCGTTTGTGGCGCGCCCCCTTCCTCTGCAGCAAAGAGCGAAAAGTCAAAGCGGCAATCTCACAACATCAGAACTGTGCTGAACTTCGACACCCGTGTTTGAGGGCCCCGCAGGTCAATGCCTTTACATGTAAAAACAAAAAGGATTTATTACGGAGGGAAAAAAGAAAAGTGAGATGTGAGACATGATTTTGCAATGTTAGATTGTCAACCTTGGTGTCTGTTGATTCCAAGTAAACAGTGAGTTTTAATGTTCTCCCAGACAACAAAAGTCTTTGAGTATATAATCAGAAATATGTGTGATTTTAGCATTTGTTAGGCAGCTCATGTTTTCCGTCTTTTCTCAAACGTGTTTAAATTTGCACTGGGAACTGAAACTTGATTGAAGGAGGAAGCCAGATTACTTTATGTTGGGGCAAGGCCAACTTAAAGATGCACTATGTAACTTTTTATATTTGTGCGTATTTGACCTTTGGCAAGTTTCTGGTACGAACCCCTAAAAACGATTGATCCTGGAGCGTCATAATGTCCACTGTGAGGGAAAGCAAAGGTGCCAAGCTGCCCCTCTATAGCCACTGAGTGACTAAAAGGTAAAATATGGCACAAATATTAAAGCAGTACTAAGTAACTCATGCCCCTAGAGCAGTGACGTGCGGTGAGGTTTGTTGCTGGTGAGGCACATGCTATTGACTCCAATATAAAGTAAACAAAACTGCAGGGGAAAAAATGCAACTTGCTGTCTCTGGTAATTGTCTTACTTTTAAATAGCATTCAATAGCAACACATTTAAACATAAAATACATTCACACGATATTGCAAATAAAAATGAAAAGACAACATTATGAACGTGACCGGGACTCGTACCCCGCCCGTCCAAATTATGAGTTATTGACAAACCTGATGCGCCACGCGGGCGGTGCGTGATAGCGTCGACATGTTCAGTATAAAGACTCGTCTACAGCATTTCCTCCATAAAATGTCTAATTAGTTTTTCCTTTTATGTACTCCTTTACGTTTAAATTGCCTCTCCTGAACCGTGCAGAATAATAAAACAGACTGTTTTTTTCACGTGTAGTCAACATGTTTTATAGAAATGTGTAGCGCTGACACAGCGCCCCCCTCGTATCGTCAGGGCAGTGCATTGGAGGCGAGCCTCACTTCGGGACTATCAAAACGCGGTTTAAAGTCAAATGAACAGGTTAAACAAGTCGTTCTTTTGCCTGATTCTTTATCCAGATGATAGAAAACCAACGCGCCCAACAAAAACCCATTTACAAATGTATTTTACTTTTAGGGGGCGAAAAAAGCCCCGAATGGGAGAGAGCGCTGAGCGAATGAGCCGAGCTCAAGTGTGTGCAGGACGCTGGAGGCTCGCCGCAGCTCCGCCCTCTTTACACGATATCGACAACTGGTGAAACATTTGGGCATTTTTTAACCACGAGATTGATTAAAATCGTAGAAAATCCCTATCATCTTAAGAGAAGGGACTTGTTTTCATAAAGTTTATTGTATTTTTTAATTTTTGTTTTTTTCCATAATGACTGGTGAGGCCTGGCCTCACCTGCCTCCCCTGACCGCACGTCACTGCCCTAGAGGCCATAAGCGCCACTGCAGGTGTCGGGGATATTGTACATCCAATTACACAACGAAGATAATTATTTTCACTCAAACTTGGCTGCAAATACTGTTTAAGTGGCGCTAGCCTGCACTTAGCTTTACTCGTTAGCCTGTTAGCTTCTTCTTCGTGATTCCATTAGTGTGTATTGGTGTCACCTAGCCGGTGGCAGTCAAGTTGCATTTGTGGTTTTCTGGCCAGAGACACCAGGGGGAGATGAAAGACCCCCAATCATTCCGTTAACACTTGTATTACCCCCAGAGGGACTACGGAAAGGATTTATGAAGGTAAACAAGTTAATTAGTACTGCTTTAAGATGTATAGTGCACCTTTAAACCTTATGTGGGCTATAGAAAACAAATATAGGCAACCATTCCTTCACTTGTTAAACGTATTTTGACAAAATATTGATCATTTGGATTGACCATAGGCAACATCAACAAATCACAATACATGAGAAAAATGTAATACAAATGTACAAGAAATTGAGATTGCATTATTCATTCCATTAGTCTGTATTGATCAAATACAAAGTTCACGCATTGATCTTATTGTTTTCACAAATTGCTACTTTTCCAGTTTCCGCTTTGGGCAAAAAGGATTTTAAAGAGGTCAGACCTTGAATTCACTAACATATTTGTATGTATGTATTCAACCGTCTCTGATACAATCATCAAGAATCAAACTGACCAAACCACCTATATTTATTTGAGCAAAGTTTACAAGTACAAATCCTATTCATTATTATATATGTCATTGTGTGTTTTGGATGGATCGATGTTGTCTCGTCGTCTCTAAATGGGCAATTTCAAGATTTGTGGATAGTCCTTTTGAATATATACAATCAAATTAAAAAACTATAAATCCATTAGGGTCAATCCTAAGCCTGAAAGTGCATCCATACATACATTTTCTTCCGCTTTATTTCCGGTTAGGGAAACACCACCTTCCAATTTCACCACAATTAAATCAAAACAACAACACACAACTACTTTTCCCCCTGCTTTGGCATTTGTGTAAAATGCAAAGTGTCACTAGTGTTTTAAAACAGTGGTTCCCAATGTTTTTGCCTCACTTGCTCGTGCTGTAGTCCGGACCCGCCCAGTCCAAATGTATCAAAACATAAACATAATTTCCAAAAAGGCATTTAATTCAAACACTTAAAGGGGGGGTATTATGTCAAATCGACTTTTTTAAGCTTTATATCATGTTATTATGTCATTCCCTCATTAAACACATGCCTGGAGTGTTGCCTTGGCTCATTCACATATTTTTGAGTAATCAGTAAAAACTTAGACGGCAGCCATTTTAGGTGTAGCTATGCCTCAGTCCTCCTAGGAACGCCCCCACCTCCTGGAGACGCCTCTGGACCTTTTGTCACCAGCCAAGCCACCAACCACTGCTCCTCAGCTCAGCAGAGCCCCCTCCCCGCACAGTAGTGTTGTTTAGATGCCACAGCAGTGTGATGAAGGGGGCGTGTCGGAAAGCTTCTTAAAGAGACAGAGGCCTATTTCAAGACGTTCAGTACAGCCATTTTGAGAGAGCAATTTTATTCAAGGCAGTTATTTTAATTTACTGCATATACAGACCAACAGAAGGTTATGTCATCATTGTAGTGTGCTATAGACTGGTGCTATGTGATAGAAAAAAGCATAACACCCCTCTTTAAACTCAAATTTGAAGTGTTTCCTGCGCCTGTATTCCTTCTTCAGTCACATTTGGTGATTTATACCATTTGATTTCCTAAAATAATATCACATGACCTGACTCTGACCAGAATTACAAACTTGACAGTGAAGTCCATGAACATTGAGTTTTACCCTCTCTGTGTAAAACGCTCAGTCCTCAGCTCCGATGGCAGATCTGGCAACACTCCAGGCAGAACTCCAGAAACTCCACGGGCTCACAGCAGGAGTTGACCAGGACGGACTGGCAGTGGGTGTGACAGTTCAGCTCCTCCACGGGGGCGTCCTGCACAGTGGAGCAGCAGCACGAGCAGCCCTCAGCGCAGCAGGAGCACAGGGAGGAGAGGCCGAAAGAGCACAGGTCCAGAAGCCCCAGGAGCACGGCCGAGCAGTGGCAGAAGAGACACGACAGCAGCAGGTCAAAGCACCAGTCTGCGGGAGAGAGGGACACTCCTACTGAACATCTAAAGTAAAATATCACCACGCCTAGTGTAATCAAGAATATAGTACTCTGACTGGACAAAGTAACGAAATATGTTCAGTATTCTGCAAATAAATACATTTTAAAGCTCAAAACAGAACCACCCTAAGTATAAAATAGTCCTGAGTCTGTGGTACATGGACCACATTTTTAGAACCAATGATCTAAAGCAAGTGCTGGTATGCTGCGACTCAAATACAACTTAGACTTGTACAATTGTATGTACAATTTTGTCTTTTTCTTAAAAAATGTTGAATAAGCAATGGAATAAACCCCCCAAAAAGCTGAAATTACGATTACGATTACATCCAGATAACAGTCATTTTAACAGACTCAAGTAGTGATTCTATACTTTTCTGTACATAAAAAAAAAAAGTTTTCTGTGCTGGCGACCCACAGAAAATGGTTCGTCGCTCCTCGTAATCTGTTGTTGATCGATGAACTGAACTGAAATCAGGTATTAATTTGACTCCTCATCAAAAGTTTATTTTCAAATATAGTACATAATGAAAAGGTTGTTACGTTTACTGTACATTTTCTGTTTTGGTTCTCAAGCTGATAATCCAACCAGATGTAATGGGCAAGACATGATTTTGTAGTGGAGGCAACTTGAGCGCTGAAATGGTGAATGTGTTCAGTGAAAGCTGTTTTAACACTGCACACAAAAAAAAGTGAAGTTTTCTTGAAATAAGTAATTTTGTCCATGGAGTAGAGCTGGGCGATTTTTTCCTCCAAAAAAATCTGCGATTAAAAAAAAAAAAAAAAACTCGATTTCCGATTCGATTCCCCCCCTCCCCCAATTTAAAACAAAATAACTGCGCACTGGAAATATATTTTAAAAATATATATTTATTGTATTTAATCAAAGTGCATCAACATAAATAAAATTGCAAAGGCAAACCCTTTCTCTAACTGAAAAGTCACTGTGGAGAGTGCAACAAATATTGTTAAACATCCAAATTATTTATACTGTATTTGGATTGAGCAAATAAAACAACAAATCCTGAGGTGGGCTCTGTTCGTCTTGGCACATTTCTACAGCAGGACCTTCTTCCTCTGAGCAGAGGGCAGAGAGCTAAATATATATAAAAATAAATACAAATTCTAAAAAAAATAAAAAAATCGTTGTTTAAAAAAAAAAAATGAATCGATTTGACCTACCAACTCGATTTTTTAAATTAAATTGATTTTTTTCGCAGCCCTAACATGGAGCAAGGGTTTTTTAACGCTTAAATTAAGAAGAACTCAATGCGCGGCATAAATAAAGTTGCCTCGCCTAAGAAAAAAAACCCCATACCATACTTAACCTCTTAACCCCCACTTTAACCAAGCACATTTTCTCCAGTTCAGCTTTACTCAAATCTAAAACCTTCTCGACTGGAGAGTTCACAGCCTTTAAGCCAGTGTAACACCTCCTTTGAAAGTTAGCAAAATTGATCTTTTTCCTCACATTGTTGTTGTGTTGCCGTTACTTTTCTGACTTTTTTTAATCATCACTTTTTTGTCACTTTTCTGTTGTGTTTTCGTCACATTTTTTGGTCACGGTTTGTTGGTCTTTTGTCACTTTATTTCTGCTTTTTTTTTGCCACTTCATGGTGCGTTTTTGTTCCTGTTATGAAGCCTTTAAATTTGGGCAAAGCTAAACTAGGGAAAATGTGGTCGGTTCAGGTGGGGGTTAACAGGTTAAGATTAGATAAAGAAAAACAATCTTAATTTACTTGAAGGTTGTTGTAGATCTCTCTTCTCTTTCTTGAAATGAGGGACAAATATCAGATAAGCACCGCCTCCAGCTTTGACCGATGCCGTTGTGGCCTTGGGCAAGACACTTCACACACACCTCGGAGAGCTTTTGAGCCGAATTCTCTTCTCGTCACACAAACAGCCTTGTTTATTTCAACAGCAGCCCTTGATTTGGATCAGAGCTTCCGACTCTGGCGTGTTGTAAGCGCTGTCAGACGCTTCAAAGGCGCGGATTAACAACACGATTAACCCTAAATTAATCTCTCGCATGTTTTGTTTGTTGTGCCAGTGTGGGAAAAAAAACCTTAACAGTACTTTGTTGTAACGATCAAATAATGGGATTGTGTTTACTAATCACGGCTCGTTCGTTCCTTGGGGAGCGTAAAGAAGGCCACGGAGGCTACCCATGATGAACAACATCTAGAGAGGAAATCTGTCAGGAGATAATTGAACCCAAATTAGTCACGCTTCAAATTGCACACGTTAACCCGGGTGCTGCGCTGGCGTCCGTGTACCGCAATCCGTAGCATTGTATTGTTTTCTCGGCTTTGGTTTTTCATCCTCATCCTCGTAAGAGACCACGGGATCTGGTGAGCGCATGCAAATCGAGCTGTTTTATCCTGTTTACTCAAAGAAAGTAAATGAAGGAAATGGCCATGTTCCCTGGGGAGCTGGGTCCGCTGGATTGCTTGCTTCGCCCACCCCCGGTGCACATAACGTATGCTAATGCCTCCTGTGCCAGATGAAAACAGAGCATTATTATATGTTGCTTCTGTATTGATTTAACGGCGAACTTCATAGAGATAACAACATGGACACAGCGGTAAACAAGAAGTGGCCCTCGTACTTTGATAAAACTGGAACAAAGTGCAGATTCAAAGTCCTGCAGATGCAAAACTTCACGCAGACTTATCTGGTCCAAACAAATGCTTACTTTTTTTATATGTAACGCCCTAAACAACTGTAAGACAAAGACAATACATGTGCTAAAACTGTTTTCTAGGGTGTGTCCCGCTTAAATCTAGAAGGTACTGGGGTCCAGATTAGGGCAAGATCACAGTGTTAATGGTTGCAAAGGATGATCTCTGTATTTCTCAAGTTGAGACATTTTTTAGACTTTTCATTGGGCACTTTGGATCATTTCCACACACAAAAAACCCGACAGGGACGATGTATTGTTGACAACCAGCAACACAATACTGTGATTGCAATACTGTACTTGTATCAGGGTAAAGTAATAAAGCAATTCCTTGAAATACCTAGTCACAATAGTCTGATTAGACAAGGAGAGCAGCAGAGAACAGCTGAAACATGTAAAGATCTGGCGATAAGAACTTAATCATTATCACTGAATCACAAAACATACTCATAGATCATGATATTGCAATACAAGTGTATTCTCCCAGCCTTAGTACAAAACATTTCTTTCTGTTGTGGGGTGCAACTGCCCTCTACCTACTGGCCATTACACCCTGGCTTTTTAAGGCACCTCACTAAACAAGGCAAACAACAAAAATAATAAAACAATCACAACCAATATTTTACAGTGGAAATGAGAATGACAATAATAATGGGTCGTGTTGACTACAGTATGTAATATTTATTATAACTAAATTAATAGTCAATTAATAGAATGGTGACTGGTGTTTATAAGTAATGATTGGAAATGGTTATTATGTGAACGGGAATGATGAATAAGAGAAAGAAAAAAGTAAAAATTGTAAATAAAAATAAGTAATTCAGGAATTTGTAATGTAAAGTGTTGTATTGTATGTAAACATGAGATGTTGTATTACTGTATCCGGAATGTAAATACATTTTGAATATGGGGCTAGGCACTTATAAGCTTTCTTGCTTCGGCTCCTTTTGAGTTTTTTGTTGCTTTGTTTGTTTTCTGCACTGTAATAATGTTGTTGTAAAAATCACTGAAATAAATCCAATCAATCAATCAATCAATCTGTTGAAGGCTATTGTTAATAGCTTTTAACTCCGTTTGTGCCTGTGTTTGTTCAGAAATTATTGAATTATCTGTTTTCCATACATTGACACTCATTTGCTTCGGTTACCAGGCTCTGAAATCATCTGCATTCTAGGGCTGGGTACCGTATTATTTTTTACTACTTTAACTATACTTGGTTTACGTTACCAATACCTTAACGATACTTTTTTCAATACCTATACTAAAATATTTGTCATCTAGAACCAAGAAAACCCCCAATATTGTTAATTTATTCCATAAAAGACCATTTATTTTAAATTTGTATCATTTATTTGATCTGAAACAACCAAGTAACTGCTTTTAATGCTGACCCTGGATCAAAACTCTAAATATCTCTAAAGATATAATGTGTTTTTCGATACTTTTTTCTCCCCTATATCAGTACTTTTTTTTTTATACCACACTTGTATCGTTTAACGGCCGAGCTTACCTCCAGGTGTAGCAGCAGGTCGGTTTAACGTGGCCACACTGACTCCTTTGCTCTTGCTCCTCCTGCTGTTTACACTGTGTACGGACAGACTGGAGCCCTGTGGTCGCCTCAGGTCCCGGGACGCTGGGCTCTGAAGACCGCATTGAGGACATGTGGGGCTCGTTTTGGGCTCAGGCGGTGACGTCTGTGGTTCATCTGTTGCAGCTGGGACAGGTACAGGCACAGGTTGAGCTAAAGAGAAGAGGTAGTGAGTTATGATGACTGAACGTGTCTATAAATTCCTCTTGCCGAAGAAAACTGTAGTATGTTGTTGACCGATACAAAAACTGTTTTGTTTGCATTTGGTTATTTTAATTAGAATTCTAAAGTTACATGAACTGTGTTTACTACAGATTCCCACCGAGAACATGAGGGCACTTGCAATCCAATTGTATTGTTATATGTTTATGATTATTTAAAAAGCAAAAAAGTATAAATATTTCATAATTTACACTGCAGCTTCATGGGAGAGAACGAAAATTACCCCGGAAGTATGATATTCTCCTCTTTATGAGAAACTCTAACTAAAAAAATAAATTATAGAATTGTTTATTCTCAGTAGAGATCGGGAAATTCCACAGTTACCATGGAGACCCGCCATCTTTGCAGCTGTTAGCATACATTTCCATTGACTAACATTAGCTAAAAACTGTATAAAAAGTGGAGAAAAAAAGCCGTGGAACAGTGTCGTTAGCTGCTGAGTTACTGTTGGTAAATACATCTAACTTACTGTGGTGTCCAAGTGTTTAAATGTGAACAATAACTCCAGTATTTTAACTTTTAAAATCTCCATTAGTTTACAATTGCTGTTAATCCCATAATGCATAGCGGTATGACATCACATTCCCGAACTCTGTACTCAAAGAAAACAAGTAAAATGTTACTCTTCCTTGAGTAATTATTTGAGCCACTACTTTTACTTCTACTAGAGTAAAATGATTTTAAAGTAACGCTACTCTCACTTGAGTTAACATGTTGGGTACTCTACTCACCTCTGATGAATTATTTTAGTTATTTATTCAGGTGTTGTCCCTCTTTCTGTCCCTCAACTCTGTCACGTGATCTCCGGATCTAGAAGCTGGTTCTAAACGGCTAATGGTAAGTAGCCTACATTACATTGTGTAAAGTTAGTTTATTGGAGTTGTTAAATGTTAGTGGCACGTACTGCATAGATTAGATGAGGTTAGATAATCTATGCGACAAACATTTAGCGGTAATCAAGAAAATCCTCGATTATTTTACCTTTGCCCTTCACGTGGGCTAACAAGCTTGCTAGGCTAGCTAATTAAACACGTTAAACACTATCATAAATCTATTACATTGGTCAATAATACTTGGAAAAAACAATAAATATGCGCTAAGTATGATGTGAAAATAATTTCAAGTGCATTTGTAAATCTCAGTCCATTAACAATCTGGATTATTTGCCTAACAATATGATTAGCATGATGATAGCCTTTAATGCGTGATATGGTAGACTAATTATTATCACTGATCACAACCGTGCACAGTGACAATATATGACGTGGTTTTGTTCTAAGACTAAAACAATATTCTGATATCTATCTGCCTTAGTTATCATGTTGAACTCACAGCTGATGAGGTCAAGGGCGATGGCATTTCCTCCACAAATGGGGACAGTCTCAGGAAGTGGTCCCACTGGTGGCTTTAAACACACACCGCCTTCAAACACATCAAAAAGCAATGCGTTTTACACAAGTCATTTATATTATAAGTCGTTTTACAATGCAAATGTGCACATCACCAGAAACTCTTAACACTTTTCGTATTTTCCTAGTTGACTTCCAATTCATCTCCAAGTTCCTTTTTTATCTCAATATAGAGTCAGACTACTTGCATAAAGGAGTAGATAGTATATGCCTGTATTACTGCAGTGATTTTTATAGAAAGAATAACTTTATACTAATACTTAAACTGTTAAAGGGAGCTTATTTACTACTTAAAATCATCTTGATGGTCAGATAATATTTGCTCGAGGGTGTGATTTTGCCCCGTGCCTGGTGTTATCTAGCCCTAGTCTACTGTAAATAACTTTTTTGCTCTGTCATTGACTTCAAAACAATATTTCTTCAACATTGTACTGTGTAAAATAGCAAAAGAGACTCTCAACTCTTAAAGAATGAACTTCTCTAGTAATATGTACATAGTTTTACTTGCCTTCAGTTGCGGTGACCTCTTGCTTTGTCCCATTCGGCGCTAAATGTCTCCCCGGTACCATGTTTAATTCTCATTTTCGCCTTTACTTTCTGTCCACCAGGTCGTGGAAATCCTCATCTCTTCCATTGTCCCGGGCAGTCCACAGTAACGAGATCAGGAAACCTCCACGTCCGCCGCCCCAATCGCTGACCGTGAGCTGGGCATTTGTGAGTTGTTTTGGTTGATGACTAAAACACTCCCCTCCCTCTTCATCACTGTGTCCCGCTGTGAAAATGCTGATAAGGCCCAGCGCTGGAGTGGAGTGTCCTGTTTTTCGTCCCCTAACACGCCACAGACACATGTCCCATCAGAGTGTGAGATGATACTATATGTACGCGGCCGCTCACTTTGAACAGAGAGCTAATTAATTTGGCCGGGGGTTCACACGACAAGACAAAGTAACTTTCATTTGGCCTGTAATGGAGAGGTCGGTATAATAGACCCTGTTATTATCAGTCTCATCTCCGTGCAAAGGAGCCACACTTCTGTTAATCTATCCCAAAGACAACTGTGGCTGGCTACATACAGTATGTGGCTTATCACCAGCAAATATGGAGAGAATGAAAAATATTGTCCCTGAAGTGTGTTGGCCGACTTTTGTCATGTGAAAAGCAATAGGGCCGAGATCTCGTGCCACAAGATTGTTCGGCCCCACCTAGATTAAGTATTCTTTATTTCAGACTCAAAAAAGGTCCACAAGAAACATGTAAAAGAGACAGACAGACAAATAAAACAGGGAATTACTATAGTCCATATACAGTAAGCAATTTCTCCAGTGCCTCCAAAGCACCGAGCTGTACCTGATACTACTCTGGTCAGGCCGTATAAAAACAATTATAATTTCATTTTGCAAGTCCATGAGTCTCATCATAAATTTATAAACAACATTTCTTATTACAGCATTTAGTGTGGTCACATAATTCTGCACAAACAGCTGACTGGCACTGGTCCAGCGAGGGCAGATTAATATAGTAGATTTCTTTTGCCTCCAATATACTCATTGTAGACGGCTTAAAGGTACTTAAAATAATATTTTTATTTAACATCTTCCCCCACATGAACTGAGCATATTTTCTCCAGTTTGGCTTCTTGAAAATAAGCGTCAAAATAGCGACAAGAACAAGAAAACAAGGATGAAAACACGCACAAAAAATATGAAAAAGTGACCAAGAAAAGCCACAAAAATGTGACAAAAGCACGAAAGTAGCAACAATGTGACAAAAACAGCAATAAAGGTGCAGCAAAAAAGCCACAAAAACGTGACAAAAACGCAACAAAAAAGTGACATGTAAAAGGAAAGTGAAAGAAAATGACGACAACAGGGCAACAACGCAAGGAAAAAGATCCATTTAGATCAGTTTTGTAGCTTTCAAATGAGGCCGCGTTACCCTGGCGTATAAGCTCTCCAGTACAAAAGCTTTTAGATTTGGGGAAAGCCGATTTAGAGAAAATACAAGTTGGTTAAGGCGGGTGGTAAGAGGTTAACAATTAACCACCTATGTTATGTAATATATTGTTTGCACTTTTAAATACATCTTAATTTTGTTTTACTGTTCAGTAAAAGAAAATATTACTACAAATTATGTCAAAGTCTCGTCTCGTGGGGCATTAAAAGGTGTTAAATGTCATTAAATGAATTGTGCCTAAAAAAAGCATTAAATTGAATTCAAATTGGCACTAAATCTAAATTGATTATGATTTTACTGTATAAGTTCATCGAAAATTATGGACTATTTGTTTTTGTGTGTCTGCGGCATTAAAATATAGCATTTGGGCATTAAAATGGCATTAAAAAGCATTAAATGTGACTTGTTTCTACCTGTGTAAACCCTCTGCTGCCTTCTTCCTTATTACCTCAACAATTGTAGGCTGTGCTATTCGCAACCATTATATTTGCGATATTGATTTGATTGCGATTTATTGTGTGGCTCTCGTAACAACCTAAATGTAAAGCTTTTTTTCATGATACACCAAGAATTCTCTTTTTCCAGGAATCTCATTATCAAGATATTGTCGGCAACACACTCTTTATCTGGGCTTGGGACTGGCACAAGGGAGATGTTCTTGAGGATTTTGAGTCTCACCTTAACAATATGCAAACTGTGCTTAATTTGTGCTTAATCTCGTCTTTTTATTTCCCACGTTTAGAGGCAGGAGGCGTCACGTCGTCACCGCGCTGACGAGCAGCAGGACCTGCCTTCTTTAAAACACACTGTTGACTGTCAAAATATCTGCGTGGAAAAAAACAACATGTCTTCTCACCGTGAGTACACTTCACTTCAAAGACGCACATAAGTGACGCCGTTGAAGTCCTCGCGCTCCGTGCTAACTCCCAGTCAATAAACAAGACAGTCAGAAGGAAGCGTCGTCTAATGGTCTGACGACGAATCAAAGCACGCCACCCGAGGCAAAGCTAAAGTCGTTATCAGCCGAGACAATTACTGACATTAGTCAAAACAAGCAACGAGGAAACAGCGCCTTTGTTCTGCGTTTGAGAGAGAGGCCCACAGTAACAACTCCACTTTGGGCTGTCTGTCAGAGCACGCGGAGGAGGAGGGTTTGATTTCATCATAAAAGTAGTGTCTTTACATATGGAAGAGGCTTTATATTCATTTACATACACCAGATGAGGATTAGAATTAGGGCTGGGCGATATATCGATATTTAAGATATATCGATATATTTTTAAATGAGATATGGAATTGGACCATATCGCGTATATCGGGATATTTCAAATTCAGATAAGCTATTAAGTTAACAGAAAGAAACAGGTAATCTCAAGCTGATGTTTATCTTAAACTGAGCACTTTATTTTGTTATCTCTTTATATATAAATGCTGCGCTCAGAAAAAGATTGACCTATTATATTATAATAAACATGCTGTACTCAATGCCAGATCGTTAAAAAACAAGTCCTTTTTAATAAATAGTTTTATTTCTTCTTATAATCTAGATTTTATGTTTTTAACTGAAACATGGCTTGACAAAAACACTGGTAACGCAGTTTTGATTGAGTGTAGTCCATCAAATTTCAATTTTGTGTCTGAAACACGCCAAAACCAGAGGGGCGGGGGTGTCTGTGCAATATTCAGGGACAATATAGTCATCCACAAATTGTCATTTGGGGTTTTTCTATCATTTGAGTATGTGTCTTTCAAAATGGAGATAAAACAATCGTCCATTCTTTATATGACTATTTACAAACCACCACAGAATTGTTTTATCGAAGACTTCACTGAATTACTTTCATTTATATGCACTGATTTTGATTGTTTGGTCATTTCAGGTGATTTTAATGTGCATGTGGATGTGACCAATGACAGGCATGCAAAAGAACTTAATGCTGTTCTTGAAATGTTTGGTTTAACTCAGCACGTGAGTGAGGCGACCCACAACAAAGGTCACACTCTAGATCTAGTTATTACAAAAGGTGTTAATATATCAAATGTGAATGTTGTTGATGTTGCTTTATCTGATCATTTTTGTGTCTTTTTTGACTTGTCTGTTGCACCCAAACCAGTGGTTGGGCCTGGAGTTATTCAAAGAAGACACATAAATGATACAACAAGGACACAGTTTATGGAAATGATCAGATTTGAAAATCCTCCATGTTCAAATGTTGATAATCTGTTGGACTCTTATACATCAAGCGTCTTAAATGTTTTGGATACTATTGCTCCTGTCAAGGTAAAAATGGTTAACAATAGACAAAAGGCACCATGGAGAAGTGAAGATTCGGTCAGGGCACAGAAAAGGGAGTGCCGAAAAGCCGAAAGGAAATGGCGCAAGTCAAAGCTCCAGGTTCATTGTGAGATATACAAAGAAGTGCTTTGTGAGTTCAACCAGATTTTGCGTGGAGAAAGGGAGAAATACTTCTCTAAAATCATCGCAAACTGTAGAAACAATTCTCGTGTTCTGTTTTCCACAGTAAACAGATTAACTAACCCTCCAGTTTCACTGCCCTTAGAACTAATCTCTACATCTAAGTGCAATGAGTTTGCAATATTTTTTATGATAAAGTCCAAGGCATAAAAAATGCCATAATTTCCACAACACAAATACCAACCCTGCCACCAACTAGACACCTTGAGCTGACACATTTCACACCTGTTACTGGCAAAACAATCGAAGAGGTCATCTCCGGTCTGAGTTCATGTACATGCTGCCTTGATGAATTACCCACTAGATTTCTGAAGTCTGTGCTGACCAGCTTGTTACCACAACTTGTTCAGTTTGTTAACATCTCATTTGAGACTGGAGCATTTCCAAAGGCCTTGAAAACCGCGGTCATTAAGCCTCTTCTAAAGAAGAGCAGCCTTGATCCCAAGGTACTGAACAACTACCGGCCCATATCAAACCTACCGTTCTTAGGAAAAGTCCTAGAGAAAGTAATATATCAACAGCTCACTTACTTTCTCCTATCTAACAATGTGTTTGATACTTTCCAGTCAGGATTTAGGCCCCACCACAGCACTGAGACAGCTCTGATCAAGGTGACAAATGATATCCGTATGAACACCAATGCAGGTAAGGTCTCAGTTTTAGTTCTGCTGGACCTGAGCGCTGCCTTTGACACAGTGGACCATGGGATCTTACTTCACAGGTTAGAAAACTGGGTGGGAATCTCTGGTACTGCTCTAAACTGGTTCAAGTCCTATCTCGAGGATAGGACGTACTTTGTCGAAATTGGCAACTGTGTCTCAGACAAAATTTCCATGACCTGTGGAGTCCCCCAGGGGTCAATCTTGGGACCCCTCTTATTCAACCTGTACATGCTTCCATTGGGTCAGCTAATAAACAGCAACAATGTGTCGTACCACAACTACGCAGATGACACTCAGATCTACGTGTCACTGACGGCAGGTGAACATGGGCCTGTAGATACTCTCTGTCACTGCATCGAACAGATCAGTTTGTGGATGCAAAACAACTTTCTCCAACTAAATTCAGACAAAACTGAAATCATTGTCTTTGGCCCACAGACACAAAGACAAAGTGTTATCAGTCACCTTGAGTCTCTTGCTCTAAAACCAAAAAATCAGGTTAGAAATCTAGGAGTAATCATGGACTCAGACCTGAACTTAAACAGCCACATCAAAGCAATAACATCATCAGCTTTTTACCATCTGAAGAACATTGCTAAGATCAGAGGAATAGTGTCAAAACCAGACTTAGAGAGACTCATCCATGCATTTGTCTCTAGCAGGTTAGACTACTGTAACGGCCTGCTCACTGGCCTGTCTAAACCAGCTGTTAGACAGCTGCAGTACATCCAGAACGCTGCTGCTCGAGTCCTGACAAAAACCAGGAAATACGACCACATTAGTCCAGTGCTCCGATCTCTGCACTGGCTTCCTGTCACTCAGAGAATAGAATTTAAAACAGCTCTGCTTGTGTACAAGTCTTTTCATGGTTTAGCACCAAAGTACATCTTTGACATGTTAGAGCCGTATGAACCATCTCGGGCCCTGAGAACTTCAGGGAGGGGTCTCCTGGTGGTTCCCAGAGTCAATAATAAACACGGTGAGGCTGCGTTTCAGTTTCATGCAGCTAAAATCTGGAACAGTCTTCATGAGGATGTGAGACAGGCCTCAACTCTGACAATGTTCAAATCCAGGCTGAAAACAGCTCTTTTACCCGTGCATATGAAAACTGAAAGTATTTTATCTGCACTCTTGACTTTTACTGTAATTGATTAACTTTGTGTTGTTGTTTTATTGATTGATTTTAACTGTTTTCTTGTAATTTTTTCTGCAACTGTGAAGCACTTTGAATTGCCTCGTGTATGAATTGTGCTCTACAAATAAACTTGCCTTGCCTTGCCTATAGAGGCTTTTTTTATCCAAGACATTTTTTATTTAAATGTGCACCTTACAGAGCGTTGGTACAGTGTTTATGTTTACATTTTATAGTGAGTTTTCAATAAAACTACTCGTATTTGGCTTTGACTTAACATTTCATTTCACAGCGCTCACTTTGCGGAAAAAATATCGGATATATATCGTATATCGATATTCAACCTAAATATATCGGGATATGACTTTTGGTCCATATCGCCCAGGCCTAATTAGGATTTGAATATTTTTACTCTCATTGGTCTCAATTTATAGCGCACATTTCTACCTACATTTGGTGCTCCAATCATTGATTATTATGATTTGACCATTCAAACATTTCAGAAATCAAATTTTTTTTTATTGCCTGTAGCTATACAGGGTGACCCAAAATGTTATTATTTATTAGTTTGTTTGAGACAGTGCATGTTAATGAACACACATGGGACACATGCATGTAAACACACCACGCCGGATTGTACACGGCAGAAAGTAATACACTAGATTATTTTAAATGTCTCAATTTAAGCATAATTATAATAAGATGTAGTTGGGCATTTGTCTTAGATTATTTCACTTGTTCTGGTATGTTTCTGACTTGTTTCAATACATTGTGTGTTTATTTCAGGTAATTTTCTATGCCAATGGGGTAAGAAAATTAGTCTTATCCCTTTGGCAGGTTTACTTTCTTATTTTAAGCAAAATTACCTTAGAACTAGTCTGAAATGTCATCAAACCAGCAAAGTAATCTTGGTCTGATCAGGAAAAAAGTCTAAATGAGTGAAAAATGCTCAAACGATACAATTCAAGCCATTAAAGCCAATGCTTGATATTTAGTTTTTGTAGTGTAGCTATGGGCTAATTTGCATCCGTTGTCTCCCACTCCCTCTCACACACACACACACTCTCATTCATCCTGGCCTATTGTGCATGTTTTTAGTGGTAGGAAACCAGAGTACCCGGAGCAAACCTACACAGACATGCAAGCACCACACAGAAAGGTCCTGTCCGCCCGGGGATCGAACCCAGGACCTTGTAGCTGTGAAGCACAAACGCTAACCGCTGTGCCCATGTGCCACCCAATAAGGGAAGTATTATCCAAAATCGACGTTTTAGAACTTTTCACCATGTTACAATGTTGTTCTCTCAGGACAGCCATACCTGAAGCTGACTTTAGACCCACTTGCGCACCTTTGAGTAATCTTCTTCCCCAGACTTAACAATCCTCCGTCACCAGGAACTCACCTTTCAATCTCTTGCTAAGCTTCATTGCGAAGGAAATACTCTTGGTCTTAGCTTCACCACAGCCACACAAGCTTTTGTTCCTCTGTTGAAACAGCTGCTGGAGGCTTACGGTGAGATAGCTTGAAAATCAGGAATCAAAAGTACTGGATCTTTTGTTTCAACTGTTTTAGATCAATATTGTATTTTCTCACCAACACAAGTGTAAGATAAGATATACAGTATATAGATGTGTTTTTAGTTTACTACCAAATACCTGCATACAGCATAATACCCCCCCTTTAATGAATATCCTCTAACTGCAATATCAAAACAGGAGTATCTTTAGTTTCAATGTCTTGCTGAGCTTGAAATGAGAAATACTAATTTCTGTTTAATTTATTGAAATACTTATTGGCCATTTTGGATTCATAAGGTAGTTGATAGTTCATTGCCTGCCTTTAAAAAAGAAAAAAAAAATCAAGCTGTGTGTAATTCATATTTTCCAGCGGTCTCATCTATTAAAACAATGTCCTTCCTTTTCCATTAGCTGAAATAATAATAATAGCCGGAGTTAAGGAGTTCAGCTCATTGGTTTATTTTAGTCCCACATGGAAACAGGAATGACGCATCCAAGTTACAAACACATTTAAAATAGACCAAACTTGTAGCCGTGCAGTCAGTACGTACATTTTGGATGTTGAAATTATTATTCTGTTACGGAACAACATGTCAAACTATCAATCATGATCGAATCTTAAGTGGTTGCAATCTTTTAGGCAGTGCAATATCCTTTGAAAAGTACAAATGTTTCCTGTGTCCATGAGGTCTTATAAAACCTACTAATAGTTTTAATGTTTCCTCCCTTTAACCTTCATATTTCCCTCCTTTCAACCTCATATTTCCCCCTTTCAGTCCCCTATTTTCCCCATTTCTCCCTCATATTTTCCCCATTTCACCCTCATATTTTCCCCATTTCACCCTCATATTTTCCCCATTTCACCCTCATATTTTCCCCATTTCACCCTCATATTTTCCCCCTTTCTCCCTCATATTTTCCCCTTTCTCCCTCATATTTCCCCCTTTCTCCCTCATATTTTCCCCATTTCTCCCTCATATTTTCCCCATTTCTCCCTCATATTTTCCCCATTTCTCCCTCATAGTTTCCTCCTTCACTCCGATATTTTCCCCATTTCTCCCTCATATTTTCCCCATTTCTCCCTCATAGTTTCCCCATTTCTCCCTCATAGTTTCCTCCTTCACTCCGATATTTTCCCCATTTCTCCCTCATATTTTCCCATTTCTCCCTCATATTTTCCCCATTTCTCCCTCATATTTTCTCCCTCATAGTTTCCTCCTTCACTCCGATATTTTCCCCATTTCTCCCTCATATTTTCCCCATTTCTCCCTCATAGTTTCCTCCTTCACTCCGATATTTTCCCCATTTCTCCCTCATAGTTTCCTCCTTCACTCCGATATTTTCCCATTTCTCCCTCATAGTTTCCTCCTTCACTCCGATATTTTCCCCATTTCTCCCTCATAGTTTCCTCCTTCACTCCGATATTTTCCCCATTTCTCCCTCTCATTTCCCCCCTTTCACTCTCATAGTTTCCCTATTTCTCCTTCATATTTTCCCCCTTTCACCCAATTTATACAGTTTTTCATAGAACCAAACACAGGATTTCTTCAGTTGTATTTTATTGTCACAATACACACAATGCAAGTAAACACAAGTAACAACAATAGGACTTCACTGACACACCTTTAGTCGTGTAGTGTCTCTCATACCTCAAAAAGAAAGTGCTCTGTGTCGAAAACCCTAAGGTTTGATAAAAAATAATTACTTGGACATTTTTAAAACTCTCTTACGATTTAAGACATTAAAGACATGACACCATTTACTTAATACGAGTCGGCAATTGTACATCACAGTGAACAGAGAAGATATGGCTTTTCTACATATTACAGGATTCTAACAAATTCCCATGTTAAGTTATTGAGATGTTTCCTCTAAGCCTTGCCTGTCTATATCCAGGCTCACATAACTGCATTTAGCATAATGAGTTACAACACACTGATCACAAAAAGGATTGTGACATAAAAATTGCACCTCAACATCCTGGGACTTGAGTAATTTATTCGATGTCAAAGAAGTGGTCACCGTTTTCAGTCAGCTGCATTTCACTCATGGCTGTGTCTCGGTTTGATGATTTGGGGAACCTGGAAATAATAAATTTAACACCATCAATCGCCATTTACAAAGAAATCACGGGGTGTGACAATATATCAAGTTTGTGATATATCGCGATATTTTGCAGGATGATACGATACTTTTTATTTCTGATATCCGTGGCCGTGCTCTAATAGAGGCCAATAATTATCAAGAATTCAGTCAGAACAGTAGAGGGCAGCATTACAATTTTAAGTACTTGTATATTACCTTTTTTTTAAAATATATATTACTTTTAATGATAGTTTTATAATTGTAAATATGCTTAATTTGTAGTTGATTTATTCCTTTTGAAACAGGACTGTTGTTTGTTCATGTAAATGAAGTGATGTCACTGTCAGATCATAGGCCCAAAAGTGTCAAACAAACAACCTACAAAAACCACACACAAAATAGACAAAAATGTGACAAAAACACGGTTTTGTAGGTCTTAGCTTTCAAATGATGCGTTTCTCTCGCCCATCGGTAAGTTCCAGTCGAGAAGCTTTTAGATTTGGGTAAAGCCGAACTGGAGAAAATGTGCTCGGTTAAGGCGGGGGGTAAGAGGTTAAGGATAGGGCGTACAAAGCACATGAAAACAAATGAATACAATGTAATATGTAAAAAAAAAAGGGTTAAAAATCACATGTTTCTTTCAAATTAGTGATAGTTATTTTTGTTCAAGATTACCGTGGTGTATTGTAAGGTTATCGTTATCGTGAGCCATGTCGCGTATCGTATCGAATCGTATACAGAAAGTATAACCACAATTCAACAAAAGTGTTTAACTCACTGCTGGACTGGGGCATTTGGGCCTCGATGACTGTTTCTTTTCTCCAATGTGTTTCCTAGTTTTCTACTCAGGAATCCACTCTTCAGTCTTGAAACTTCAGCCAGTGCGGTCTAATAAACAGAACAAAGACAATTCAGTCATGGCACATTTGATATAAAAATGGGCTGTTTTAAACATGAGAAAGTCGACCTCACCTGTAAACTGGTGGTCATTGAAGTCCCAAATCCACTTTTTGTTACTGACGACCCCCTGCAAAATGAATTAGATAGTAGTTAAAGCCAGTTAAAAACTTATTAATGATAAAGATGGGATTTAAATCGTATTGATAATTAGGGGTGTTGAAAAATATCGATCCGCCGATATATCGCGATATTACGTCGCGCGATTCTCGTATCGATACAAAAAGCGCCCGTATCGATATTTAAACATCTATTTTTGGGGAAATATTCATTGCAGCGTCTCTCTTTGGTCCTGCACTTTTACTCCCGCCCGCTAGATGGCAGCGCACCACGCAGCTCGCTTGAGTAACACTAGAATCTAGTGAGAGTTAGAGAAACACAGGAAGAGTTTACCATGGAAAAGAAAGAGCTATGAGATGCTCCGGGGCTCTTTTAAAACTCTACATTTGGCCTCACTTTGGCATTTACAGCAAAGACAGAGACCTGGATTATTACGAGAGCCACCAGCTGTGTGCATATGTTGCTGAGTCTGTCGCCGCTGCGTTCGGAGAGGATTTATCTTCGTAGCATTTTATTATGGAATTAAACAAAGCTGAGGGGAAACTGTGTCTCGCCACTGCAGTACTACGACACAAGTTTAAAAAGAGCCTGCTGTATTTAGTTTCCCCTCTGCTTCGTTTGTGTGCTACTGCTAACAAAAATATTTCGAAGAGATGAGCGCTATTGTCACGGTGATGCCCGTGTTGTCATTATGTCCCTGATCTACGAGTGACACCCGTTGTGGAGCAGATAAGATTTTAAATTCCCCATCTGAGTTATTGTATATTTTAATGGATGGAACCCATAATAGTTATGACTGATCGCTAAGGACTCCCAACTATAGAAATACTAGAAAACGTGCATCCCCAGTAATTGGTTTCATTACTAGGTTTCCAAGAAATCTGTTTTTCGTTCAAAGTTACATAATCACCATACAACACACAGTCACAGCACATTAGTGAAAAGCATTTATATCATAAGATAGATAGATCAAATGTATTTATACAAATCTAATGAAGGTGGACTAGTTTACTGAATAGTTGTTTCCAAAGTAGTAAAAAAATAATTGCAATAATCGTCTAATTCTTCAATATCGGGATATATCGTATCGCGACCCTTTTATCGGGATCGTATCGCCTGAGACTAGACGATACACACCCCTATTGATAATAGTGATAAAAAACATTTGCCAGAAATATTGTAGGTTTTTAACAAGATGCGGAAAAATACAATTACAATTTTGTATACTTACCCCGTGATCTTCTGGGACCTCCTCCTCTGGTACTCCGCCTCGTCCACTGTCCACACGGCGCCTTTCACATTCTCCTCGAACAAAACACTTGTGCAGACTCAGGTTGTGCCGCACTGCGTTCTGAGGCAAGAGAGAAGCCGAAAATGAAGTAAGCTCTAAATAAATCATGGTCTCCCCGGGTGACATACCTTCCACGTGGCTGCGTTGCGTCTGAAATAAGCGAACGTTCGAGTGAACCAGTTGTAGATTTCATTGAGGGTTAGCTGCATGTCTGTGGCCTCCAGAATGGCCTTGAGGCAGAAGGTGAAATCAATTAGAAGTTGAGAAAATTAGTTAGTAGCATTTGCTGTTGACAATACCTGTCTGATGAGTGTCGCGTAGGTGAAAGGAGGTCTTATGTCCGCGTTCTTGTAGAGCTCATATTCTTTTTCTAGAAGCAAACAAGTACATTTTTGACCAGATTAGACATTTAATTTAGTTTTCACACAATGAATTTTAGTTTTAGTCAAGGAAGAGTCCTATTTAAATGGACTAGATGCAAGTTGGTCATGTTATACTCACTACTGCCACCTCAGGTCTTGCGCGTAACTGCAGTCTCTATATTAAATGGATATTTCAGGATTTTTGACACTGGGCCTCATTTCCTAGTTATCCAGAGTGTTGTTGATGTCTGGAGATATTTTTTTCTTAAATTCATGCAGTTCTTATATTTGAAGAGTCTAGTGGCGCTAGGCTAGGGCAAGGCTAAAGCATTTCTATGGTATCAGTTAGCCTGCATTAAAAACAGTCTGACCCACTCCACAATGCACCTGAGGTAAATCACTTATAACGCCAGACTAACCATATAAGTGTCTGTGTTAATAGAATAATTTTTGAAATATAACTGACCTTGTATCACATGAATTACCGCATTTTGAGGGACTATTTTCTCGCAGATCACTCCACCACTGCCTTAGCTTACAGCCACGAAGCTGATGCTGCTCAAATATAAGTTATTTTAAACGCAAAATGGTTAAAATTATTCTATCGACACAGACATTTATATCATTAGTCTGGCGTTATAAGTGATTTACCTCAGGTGCACTGTGGAGTGGGTCAGACTGTTTTTAATGCAGGCTAACTGATACCATAGAAATGCTTTAGCCTTGCCCTAGCCTAGCGCCACTAGACTCTTTAAATATAAGAACTGCATGAATTTAAGAAAAAAATATCTCCAGACATCAACAACAGTCTGGATAACTAGGAAATGACGCCCAATGTCAAAAATCCTGAAATATCCCTTTAAGCTCGTGCATGACGGCACTTCGGGCCGAATTAACACCATTTTGAGTGACAGTGCAGGATTTTAGAGGCAGTTATAGTGAATAAATCTGGGCTCATTCTACACATTAGGACATGGCTGGAACATGTAGAGGGAGGAAAATAATAATTGTAAAATTTTTAAACTCCGTAAAGTCCCTTTAACAATTGCTGTTGGTTTCATTTTTGTCTTGCGGACCTTTCAGTGGTAGCCCGGCTACCCCCTACCTCGAGGGTGTTGCAGGTTATTTAGAAAGCAATCACTTAACATCGCTATTTATGAGTAAAAAGACAATGTTGCTAATAAAGCTAAACCTAACCTTCTCCCCAAACTACTGTAAAATATAGCTTTTCCCATCAAAATATTGTTTAGTTTCCCTTTTTATCCAATCTGATATACAGTAGTTCCAATGGCCCCCTGCTACGTCCTCGAGTACCCAAGAGGTCCCCGTACCCCAGGTAGGGAAACACTGTTGTATAGTATATCCTGACACTAGTTAAGTATTTGTTTTACAAGAAAATCATGGCATGAAAACTATATAAAACTTAGCAATCTGTCAATACATTTTTCCACTTAGGTAACAAACAACATGACTTTACTCATTTTTATTTCACCTGATGACAGTGAGTAAACCAGTGGGTGTTGCTGTCTCATTGCTCCGCTGCAGGGCGTCTCTGTAGCTTCCTCATCCTCCTCCTCTTCACAGCTCTCTGACGGGACAGTCCCATGAACCAGGGCCTCAGTCTGTGCCGAGTCCACACTGACGGAGGTGAAGTTATGAGTGACCAGCACCGAACTGACCTGAAATTACATTTTGTATCAAAGGGTTTACGTTTTATAAAAAAAATTTCTTCTAGGGCTGATTGATAAAATTGCGATTTCTCAGACATATTGCAATTGTAATTAGAGTAGAATTTAAGTTTAAAGGTCAAGCATTAAAGAATATTTGCAATTATCGTATAGCAAAGAGTGCAATTATTTAGGTTTTAGGTAATACAAGCAATTAAAACAATATTTTCTCCAGCAAACATGTTTTGCAATGCCGGACTACTCTTTAATATTTCACTTTTCTTCCAGAAGCTGCTGCTCTAAATTGCAAATCCAAGTACAATTGCAAGAGTTGTCAGAAAAGTTGTGCTATTGTGTCATGGTTCAGCCCTGATCTAAAGTAAAGCTAAACATAGTCAAATGAAGATAAACATTCTTTATTCAAGTCGTTTTAACAAAGTGTAAGACTGACAGAACACACCAGACTCATTCAACAGACTGTAACAAAACGATCGGACTCGCCTCCTCAAATGCGACCCCTCCGCAATCACCAGAGGAAGAAGACAATTACCGCTAATTAAAGGGTGAAATTGTTTGGAGAGTGTTGTGATAATGGGGCAGTATTTGTGAGATTAGGCGCTGATTAGTTTGTGTGTTACAGAGCGTGTCTCCGTCTGGAAACGTAATGGACTCATCTGCCGCAGCTGCACTCACACCTGGACTCTGTGTGGAATAAGTTTCTGTGACAGAGTTCTGTGTAACGCTACGCACAAATCAAAAGATACACGAAAGAGCGACAATGGCTTAGAGTGATTTAGGTTTAGGCTGTGTCCTTGGGCAAGACACTTCACCCACCTCACCTGTTTGAAAGGAGTGTGTGTGTGAGTGAGTGAATGAGCGTAAGCTATTATTAGAGTTTAAAATAACGTGAATAATAATGGATCAGTATTGCACCTTTGCAGACGCCCAAATTTGTTTCCAAAGCCTCAAATATTGGTGTGTTTTTTGTGATCGATTATTTTTGTTATTCATGTGTTACCATAGTTGCGTTTACATTTTCACAATTTTTTGGTATGGATCACACCATTTCTTATCCCCTCTTTTTTTCCCCACTTCCCCGTTTCCCAGAAACAGAAAACAATCCCTTACAACAGCCATTCCAAAACATCGCAGCACCTTATAAATCCGAAAAGCCCTCAGGGCCCCCCAATAATAATCATTTACTCCATTTAAAGAAATGTGTCAATTTACAGCTTAAATTACATCTAAAATAACAATTAGCAATGACTCTGAGCTAAAAACTGTTTTAAAAGATGTAGATTTAGCAAAAACATGTACATTTCCTTTCAAAATCAATTTTGTTTTGAGGGGCTCCTGCAGTGCCCCTGAGGCCCCAGGGGCCCTGGACCCCATTTTGGAAATCAAAGGCTTACACAATGAGAAAAATAAATACACACATATATATATATATATATATATATATAATTTTTTTTTTTTTTTTAAGAAAAAAGATTTAAATATTGATTTACTCCCCACTTTTAATTGGGGGAAGCTACTATTTGTTGTCATAGCTGTGTTGACATGGCTGCCATGGTCTCAGATCCTTATTCCCTTATTCATATACATACGCCCCCCGGGGGCGAAGTGTTTTTCCCCATGACATGACTGACAATGATCAGTTGACCACCAATTCTTCTTTCTCCATTTCAAATCTGATTTTCATCATATCAATAGTCTAGTTTCGTTTACTATTTTTGTTTGTTTATTTTAAATGTTTTAATCCTTTATCTGTACAGAGAGAGAGAGAGAGAGACCTGTTAAATTGGACCAGGACTTGTGGTTCTTAATCTTTTCACACCATTTACCATCTATTTGGCTCTTTGAATACCAACATCTACGTCTATAACTGGTCATACTGTATGTGTCCAGTTGAAATATAATCCCTCTCAGGCCGAAGTGTCCACTCTACATCAATGGTCCAAAAAAAGCATTTTCTCTCAGCAACTTCCTGCGTATTGTAACTTCTAACCTATCTGTGCTGTGATGATTTCGCGGCTCATTTGCCTTTCTCCTGTCCGTGTTTCAGTTGTTACCTGTGCAGAGTGAGGGTCAGTGGCGCTGTCGGAGTTAAGGAGAGGTGCTTCCAAAGTCGGCAGCTGCAGGTGGGACATCATGGCCTGCAGGCGCTTCTTCTCCTTACAGAGCTGAAACAATCACAATATAATGTTAACAGTGTTTAAACAGTAATCATTTGACACTACACTTCCAAAAGTAGAATCAAAGACTTTCGCTGAATAGACTTACCTGAACATGGAGTTGTTGCACCACCTGCCTCTGGACTCTGCACTGAGCTGTTGTTTTGTCGCCCAGAGAGTGTTCGTTCTCCAAATGTCTGAACAAACAGACATTATTAAAATATTGAAGTCAAAACTAGGGCTGTCACGATAACAGAATTTGAAGTTTGATATATATCGAGACAGAAAAATATCCTGATATTATCGAAGACCTTTGAATGCCACAGAAACTAACTCTAAAGCTTAAAAATGACCGTAAAGCTTTGTCTGAAAAGCACATCTCGAAAATATCCCACAATAAACATGAAATACATTATAACACAACTTACTTTGGGTAAAAAATAATGTTTGACTTTACAGAAATGGGATCAAATGCTAATAAATATTGAGCCAAAAAATGTATTGTTTATTTGTCATTCATTGAACTATAAGTCAATCTAGTCATTATCTTGGCCCAGTCAAAGCTCTTTAAAAAACAACAAGAGGGTAGTTGCATTGAAGATGAAGAAAAGCTAAAAGTACAATGCAAGACAAAGAGCTAACTGGGGCGGCGGCACGGTAGCACAGTGGTTAGCGCTCGTGCTTCACAGCTAGAAGGTCTGGGTTCGATTCCCACCAAGGCCGGGGCCTTTCTGTGTGGAGTTCTGCGTAGGTTTCCTCCGGGTACTCCGGTTTCCCCTACCACTAAAAACATGTACAATAGGCCAGGAAAAAAAAAATGTATGAGAGTGTGTTTGAGAGTGCGCATGGGGGACGACGGATGGAAATTAGCCCAAGGCTACAATCCGGTGTGGCTTGTTCATTAACTTGCACTGTCTCTATCAAATAAACAAAAAAACAAAACAAAAAACAAGTCTGGAGCGCACGTTAACGCTGAAAACTGGTGCAGCAATACATTTGTTAAGTGTGACGTCACGACTTCCGCTTCCGGGTCCTGGCAGACGGGCAAATATGCGAGAAAAAAACTCTTAAAAATCAATATCAACATCAATATTTCTGAAACTCAACAGAGAGTTACTTACGCTACTTATTTCTCAGACTCATTAGCCAAAAATGCTGCACCTACTGCTATAAAAGTAATATTTACTAAAGTCGGTACTTCCGGGGTTAGCGTAGCTGCTGCGCCGTTAGTACTTCCGGGTCCGGCAGATGTGCGAGAAACTACAAAAAACTCTTTAATACCACAATCAATATTTCTGAAACTCAACAGAGAGTTACTGAACATACTTAGTTATCAGGCCCATTAGCCAAAAGTGCTGAACCTACTGCTATAAAAGTAATATTTACCAAAATCGGTACTTCTGGGGTTAGCGTAGCTGCTGCGCCGTTAGCATTTTTTAGCTAACCCGGAAGTACCTGTGATGTCACCACTTAACGAAATCTGGCACAGCATTTGCTCAAACTAAATAGTTGTTGGTTTGATTCGAGCTTCCACTCCTGCAAACTGTCACTGATGGGAGAAAGTGGAAGGAAAATGAGGGGGATCTTATTCGTACAGCGCCTGTTAATGCGACACAAGTCACCCAAAGCGCTTCACTGTGTCCTTGGGCAAGACACTCACACATCTTGCCTGTGTGTGAGTGCGGTGAACACGTAATTGGACAGAGGGGGGCGTCGGCCTCAAGACAACCATGGCCAAAAAAAAGGAGCTTATTGTAGCCAGACTTGCCCATTATTACAACAGAGCCACGGCACATAAATGGTAGCAAATATAAATAACATAATTCCATAGTTTTAAACATTCTCCCTTTTCACATTTTGGCATTTAATGAGACTTGAGCCGAGACTTACTTGATAAATTGGCTGAAGTCGTCGCAGACTGACTCGCAGCCGGGCCACAGACACACGCCGCGACTGTACAGAGCACTGCGCGCAACAAAGGAAAGCTCAGTTACCAAACGGCGCTAATAAAACATGACAATGGATTTTGGGAAACTAATTACTTGTGATTTCGGGACTCGTAGTTTTAGAGTTTAAAGGGGGTGAAGCAAACAAAAGACGCGACTCCCAGTGGGATTTGAAAAAAGTGTTAGCTCAACAAAGAGCCTCAGGAGGCCTTTGAAGTTTCCCAAAAATAAAGGATAGTTTTTAGTTCACATTTTGGGCTGCGAGATTTTGGAAAAAACATCATGATTATCAGGTTTAATATATGAAAATGTATTGTGATGGCTTGTTTTTTTTCCCCAAAGTCCGAGTTCCATTTAAGGCTGTACCTTTTCGTGTCCAGTGGTGGCGATAGTGAGTCACTGCTCTGTTTCTCTTTGGATGGGTCGTTGACTGGAGGCGTTTTACGGTCCCTTTCTTCTTCTATCCCATTCAGAAGCTCTTTCCAAATTTGCTGAATTTCTGCTGGAGTAAGGACGGAGGAGGACACAGGTCTCTGGGCCGAGAGGAGCTGCTGGAAAACCCACTGTTGGGAACTGGGGCCCTGAGAGAAGAAGACAGAGACAAAGGAAGGGCAGAGAGGTAAATACATGTAATTACAGAGAGTGTAGATCTTTGGAGTAAAAAAAAAGAAAGTCTCCTCACATCTTTGACTTTCTTTCCGTGGTGCTGCTTGAGGAGCTGGAGATGGATCTGCTGCTGTTGCTTCTTGTAAAACTCTTTCAGATGTTGCTGATGGAAGAGAGAGTTTGTAAATGCAGAGTGTCGGACAGTGAGTTAATTGGACATAATGTAGGGAAAGATATGAGGTCACAATGCCAAGGCTGGTCTCTATTTCCACATTTGTGCTACTCTCTATAATTGCTCCACAAGGCAGCACATTAGAAATAAAGTTTCAGATTAGTGTTGTAATTAAAATGCTTTTAACATGCAAAAGATCAAATAAACAAGCAAACACAAGGATGCACACTATACAGCATTGCCAAACTATTGTAATCTCAATATGAGGTGATTCAATGTCCATACCACAAAAGCAGCAATACATTGCAAAATTACAAAGGTGATTATGATTTTTCTTTTTCGATCTTTATTAGAGCCTTTGAGACTCAGTTTACCCCTGATTTGATCTTGATATACTGTAGACCTGGTGGCTCTTAGAAGGTAAAATATGTTTTACGTATGTTATTTTATTTATGTAAAAAATGTAAAGTTCATATTAGTGCGTATTTGAGCTTTCAGTGACACAGTGGCTGTATGCGCGGGGTTAGCTTAGCGCCTTTACTTACCATCCCAGTGGCCCCGATGATGCTCCAGGATCAATTATATTTCAGGTTTTTAAGGCTTTTTCAATGGAATGTATATGTAACCATGGAGACGGTTCAATCAGCAGTGAAAACCTACCAGAAATCTAAAAAAAACAATTGATCCTGGTCCTACAGGCCACCGGGATGGTAAGTAAAGGCGCTATGCAAACCACCCAAGCAGCCGCTGGGCCACTGAAAGATCAAATAGGCACTCACTTTTTTTTACATAAAAAGTTGCATAGTGCACCTTTAACCTTTATTTAACCAGGAAGTCCCTTGAGATGAATCGCTTTTTTTGAGGGAGACCTGGCCAAGAGTCACCGGTGACATGATGGTGACGAAGATACTTGATAAGTAGCCAAGTCAGTAAATATTATTTGTGTAGCACTTATCACAGACAGGACTTAGGGATGTCAAGAATAACCGTTTTTTTTTACGATTACCGCTGTTATTAAAGGTAGATTAATCGAGAGCCCACGGTAAACCACTGTCACGTCTCTTGAGACATATTTTTGTCCAAAACACATATAAAGTTCAGGTGCAGGTTCAATAATCCAATGTGCAAAGAGCAGCAGATCTTCAATAATATCTCGCTATAGATCTATTAACATACTAATAGGCCATGAATAATATGCTTATTCATGGCCTATACCCTAATCCTAACCTTAACCCTCACCTTAAGCAGATTACTAATGCTTATTAATAACTTATTAATACTTAACAAGCACACCTTCATATAAAGTGACACAGCTTTCCTTTTTTTACACAAACACAAAAGCATAAAGATAACGGCGGCTTTCAATTAAAACAACCCTTTAATAAATATACAAATGTACTTCTAGTCTTCTGTCTAGTTTCCTTCTTGTGAGCTTTTACATAACGGTTTATTGGCTTTCCAAAGCATGTTTAGCTGTTGTTTAAAGGCCTCTGTCGAATCCCGTGTGAACAGTGTGAGAACCACGGGTCTATTGCATACATTACATAGTCCTGTTTCTTCAGTGTTACCTGTTGTAAGAGCAGGGCCTGTTGTTTGTGCTGGAACAGGGCCTGCAGCTGGTTCGGCGTCAGGAGCTGCTGCTGCTGCGTTCCCATCATGGCCATCACCAGCTTCATACACGCGCACAACAATAACAATAATCATATCAGTGAACACAAATAAGACACCGGAGACAATGCGACTGTACAGGACAAAAGCCAAGTGTCAGTGATAAACAGTAATCGGCCTCGGAAGGAAAACGTCCTCAGTCCAATTACGCGAGTGTCCAACCTTTAGTGAACATCATTACTGCGGCTCGTGTCATTGACCCCAGCGCGATGGGGAGCGCCGGGTTGACCGCGTCATTAGGGACACAATTACACACTTGTTGTGACTCCTAATAGAAGTGTACGGCTGTTAATAAAGCCAAACACTCACTGAATAATAACGACGCACATATGACACAGGGATTATCCTCCGCCTTTGTGTTGAAGCGACATCGACACAAGCTGGTATCAAACAGGCATATTTACTGCTACTAATCTAATATTACTTTGAAGTGATTTTAAACACTGCTTCAAAACTGTGTGCAAGTGTAGTTTTATATTTTATAGACTCATAGGGACCTGTTTGGAAAAGATAAAAAGTGAACGATAGCCGACAAGAATGTAGGACAAATCTGTATCGGTTGTAGACCAGACTGAAAAATGAACCACACTAATACAAAGTGTAGCGGTAAAGTAAAGAATGAGCAGGTTTTGTACACAATAAGACTTCATGGAGATAGGATTTAGGTAATGCTTATAACTACACCTTATTTAGCCTTAATGAATGATGAGTTAAAGAGGGGTATTACGTAAAATCGACTTTTTCAAGCTTTATATCATGTTATTATGTCATTCCCTCATTAAACACATGCCTGGAGTGTTGCCTTGGCTCATTGACATATTTTTGAGTAATCAGTAAAAACTTAGACGGCAGCCATTTTAGGTGTAGCTATGCCTCAGTCCTCCTAGGAACGCCCCCACCTCCTGGAGACGCCTCTGGACCTTTCGTCACCAGCCAAGCCACCAACCACTGCTCCTCAGCTCAGCAGAGCCCCCTCCCCGCACAGTAGTGTTGTTTAGATGCCACAGCAGTGTGCTGAAGGGGGCGTGTCGGAAAGCTTCTTAAAGAGACAGAGGCCTATTTCAAGACGTTCAGTACAGCCATTTTGAGAGAGCAATTTTATTCAAGGCAGTTATTTTAATTTACTGCATATACAGACCAACAGAAGGTTACGTCATCATTGTAGTATGCTATAGACTGGTGCTGTGTGATTGAAAAAAGCATAATACCCCCTCTTTAACACTTAATTCAACTACTTAACAATGGATAAAGTGATGCATGTGAAAGACTATTCATTATGAGGCATTAAGTGTAGTAGTTAAGTAGTTATTAACCTCTTACCCCCACTTTAACCAAGCGCTTTTTCTCCAGTTCAGCTTTACTCAAATCCAAAAGCTTCTCGATGCCTATAGGCCAGTGTAACGCCTCATTTGTAAGCTAAGACCTACAAAACTGATCGTGACTTTTTTGACACGTTGTCGCCGCGTTTTCGTCACATTTTTGAAGTGTTTTCCTCACCTTTTTAGTCGCTCTTTCGTGGCTTTTATTTTGCTTTTTCATCACGTGTTTTCATCACTTTTTTCCCATTGTGTTATTGAGAAAATGTGCCCGGGTCAGGTGGTCAGATTAAGTGTTAGTCATGCTTAACTATTGAATTGTTCATGATGAATTAAGTGTTAATGAATCACTGAATAACGCTAAATATGGTGTAGTTATTATAAAGTGATACCGATTTATTGTTTGCAGAAGAAATTATTGTGCCCGAGTTTTGGATTAATTGCGCAGAACCTCGTTATAAACAAATAGCAGTTAATCGTGTCGGAAAATAAGAATATGCTGCACATTTTCTCCAGTTTGGCATTACCCAAATCTAAAAGCAAAAACGTGCCGGAAAAGCAACAATAACACAATAAAAAAAGCGACATAAACACACGACTAAAGAGAGAAATGAAAATGAGACGAAAAAGTGATGAATAGGCGTCAAAAAAGCAACAGATAAATGGACAAAAAAGTTATTAAAACACAGTGACAAAAACGTGGCAAAAGAGCGACAAAAACGTGCTGGAAAAGCAACAATAACACTCAAGAGTTAAGAGTGATGGAAAAGCTACTAAAAATCAACAAGAAAACCACGAAAGAGCATAAAAGGGTGACAAAACTGCAATGAAAAGTGATCGAGCTTCAAAAATGCTACAAAAAGATCAGTTTTGTAGGTCTTGGCTTTCAAATAAGCTCTGAAGGCAGGAAGGTTTTAGATTTCGGTAAAGCCTAACTGGAGAAAAGGTTAAGGTGGGGGGTGGGCCATTATCAAATTATGGGCAATAACCTGTCCCTGCACTTCCCACCCCTGAAAATGAAATATTTTTTAAAAATCAACAATGCAGTGAAACCAAAAAATATTAAATTGAGCGCCACATGATAAGAGACAGGTAATATCAGATCATATTTTTTGCAGTTTTTACTTTTTATTCCACTTTGAATATTCAGAGTATGTTGAAACCCCAGTGTCCCCGACCCCATTTTCACACCTTTGTGCAGTTAAAAAGAATATTTCCACTATATCTATAAATATTGTTCTTGCCAATTCCAAACAAACAGAGAATAGACTTCAATAATCTGCAGAACTTATATGAAAAATCACAACTATTAATTAAAAATAATTAAGAAAAATCTCTGTCCCTCAGTTTTGTGTCATTGGTGTTATCAGCATTACTTTCCAGGATTTGTAAGGTTAAAAAAAGATGTGAAGAAATATTTTTCTGGTCTGATGAGACCAAGTTAAAAGCCTAATCCTGGGAAATATAAAGAAGGACATATTTTCCTCACTAAGAACAAATAAGTCACTTTATACTGTGGATCATTTTGAAATGTCATCGGTGTTACGGCTGTTTGCATCAGTTAGTAGAATTTCTCTGGGGAAAAAACAGGTTCACAGCTAAAACTATACAACTGTACTGTGATTCACCACCTTTGTTCAGGAATGACTGAAATACTTAAGAAAAAGGGACAATTGATTGAAATTCGTCACTGGTGTTACAGTCACTGGTGTTACAGTCCCACATTAAATGAATGGAGGCATCTGATGCAAAGTCACTTTTGTCATTGGTGTTATGAAAACATCGAGCTTAATTAAACATATAATTCTCCCTTATTTTAATAAAATACTGTTTCTAGACAAAATGGCTATTGTTTAATTTCCTAAATGCAAAATTTTACACAATTGACAAAAGGTTTTGTTGCATTATTGCCTTATGTTTGTCATTAAAATAGTTGTAACACCAATGACAAAATACTTAAAATAAAAATCTTAAATGAAAAATACCCAAGCTGTCCCTTATGACTGGTAGTAATGCTAAGAGGGTATTGAACATGTTCTGGTGATTTTTATGTAAAAATAATGGCCCGGGTAAGAGGTTCTTGGGACCCCTAGCTCAGTGCCCCGTGTCTCCACTTTGGGATCCCCTGCTCTAAATAAGGAGCAATAACTGCCAATTATATTATCACAATTCAATAAATATTTGACTTGAATTAACTAAATTAAACCTCCTTTCTGTAGCATAGTCACTGGTTACAATGCTCTCCTTGTATTGTAAAATCCTTTGACAGCACTGAAAATGTAATTAGCCACCATCCTGCCTCCCTTTTACACTTTCAGTCCAACCCATCTTCCTAAAAAACCCCGCCACACAGCCGCTAACTCTATTCTCCCGCTTTACAAATAAGCAGGTAACCATTTATGTCGCGTGGATTCAATGCAAAATTACATTCCCCGCTCTTTTACTACGTGAGAAAGCTTGCCTCCGCCGCGCGAACCGTCCTCATTGAAAATACTTGTTAGAGACTTTTTTTCTTTTTATTTGAAAAAGCTTCATATCACCGGGCCGTTATTGTGTTGTGAGGCTGAATTTCACACTGCCGGCTCCAGTGGCGTTCTGACATTGGCACTTCATTACAGACTCTGAGAAATGCCACGAGCTTTTACCACGACTTAAAGAGGAAACTGAGCCCGCCGTCACTTTTCCTTTCTTTCTTGCAGTGTTTCAGCTGTAATTAGTTGTTTTGTCGATATGTCTTGAGCATTTTCTTATTTGTATTTTAACATATCTTTAAAGGCTGCCTTCATTTAGACAGCAATCAAAATCACAAATGTTATTATTTCAGTGATTTCCAACCTTTTTCTCACATTGACCCATATTTACAAGTGAATATTGACCATAATACTCTACTGTATTTTAGAATATCAAAGTCATGTATTAATGCCAGTGGATAACATAAAGAAGTTGTAGAACGATAACCAGAGTGAAATATATTATATCTTAGGAGTAAACCCATCGTTTACTTTGCCTTTCTGTTTTTCAATACGTCCAGGAGCAATAACACCTGAGAGAAGCCTGAACTTATACAGAGCCCATCAAAAGATTAGAAACACTTCTTATGTATTGCAGGGTTACCACAGGGCATTAAGAAGCATTAAATGAATTGTGCTGAAATCAAGGCCTCAAATGTCATTATAAAGCATTCAATTGGATTCAAATTGACATATAATTTCAATTTCATGGGAAAATTGCTCAACATTTTTTAACTCTAAACAGTTGCTCGATTTTCTTTCTTTTTTTTTTTCCTGCGCTTGTGGCATTAAAATATAGCATTATCTGGGCATTAAAAAGCATTGTGTGTCAGTCTGCGTTCTCAGTGAAAGGGACACAGTTATGGAACTCGTTGCCACTGGAGCTAAAGTCCCAAATGGACCTGAGACTTTTCTCCCAGAAGCTGAAGCTGAAGCTGTGGCTAAAGGACAAACAAGTGAAGTGGTCAGACATGTCTCTCTTCTTTCTTTATATTGTTGTATTGTCTGATCCTTTTTACTGATTTTTCTTTCTATTCTTTTATAAACACCTTGAATAGCCGAACCAGGGACCAGGGCTGCAAATTAGCCACCGAGTTGGCAATGTTTTCTCGTACTGTCCCTGTCAAATAAACAAATACAAAATTAGCTTTGACCTTGCCTGTATAATCCCTGTATTGGCATTTATCTTTAACACTTCACACTGTATGATTCTCATTGAAGACATTAAACTATGAATGAACACGAGGGATTATGTAGGAAACAAAAGGGTGAAATAACTGAAAATGTGTTTTATATTTTAAATTCTTCAAAGTTGCCAGCCTTTATTCTTAGCATTTTCTCACTGAGCTTCATAAGGCCGTCCCCACGTCATGAAGCTCACTGAGAAAATGTCAAAAGTGCAAAGCAGAAATCAAAGCGAAAGGCGGCAATTTTGAAGAATCTATTTCAACTTTTTTTTTTGTTTAAAACATAATTCGATATGTGTCCATTCATAAATAAGAAGCTACAATGCAAAGAGTCTGAAAAGTAAAGAACTATACATAAAAGCGTTTCCAAACTTTTGACAGGTACTGTATGTCCAAAGTACAGTAATTGCAACCATAAGAACTCCTTCTCCTGTGTTTTCCAGAGGAGTTCTGTCTGTGAGCAGTGAGCACTCAGCGCGGGTACTCGGAATCACTTCAGATTAAAAAGGAAGTCAATTCTGAGTAGTATTTCAATATTTTCTCAGGTGTCGTTAAAGACATTTGGTCGTAAAAAGCTGGACTTTGGCGTCTTTTCGCTTTGTTTCGTGCACAACATATTATCTTTTAATAACTAATAAGTGTGACAGCAGCCAAGGGGTACACAAGACAAAAGAGGCTGGGAAACACTGCCCAAGTTGATGCCGCTCTTTCTTCTTTTGTAATAGACTTTAACTTGCACTACAAGCTTTATGTGTTCAGCTTAATGTTATAGCTTTAAATTTCAATGTTGCCTTTAACCTCTTAAACAAGTGCATTTTCTCTAGTTCAGCTTTACCCAAATCTAAAAGCTTACGAAAAAAAGACCTACAAAACTAGGGCTGAACGATACGGACAAAATGTCATATCTCGATATTCATGCCAGATATCTCGATATCGATACAATACGATATAACTATGGGTTAGGTGAAAACCAAGCATTATTCAGAAAAATAAAATCATAATACAAAAGAGTGCAGTTTTATTGATGAAAATCTATATCGTTTATATCTTGCTTTTTCGATTTTAATATTTTGAATGTTCATATCTCGATATCGATACAATAACGATATATCTTTCAGCCCTATACAAAACTGAACTCTGAATCATTCTCCTTGCGTTGTTGCCATGTTATCGCTTTTTTGCCACTTTTTCATAGGTTTTTTTTGTCTCTTTTGTGCCTTTTTTTTGTGCCTCTTTTTCATAATCTTTCTTCACTTTCTTGTTGCGTTTCATCCTTGTTTTCCTTTCGTTTATGTTGCAATATTGACACTCTTTTTTTTTTTCAAGAAGCTTTTAGATTTGGATAAAGCCAAACTGGAGACAATGTGCTCGGTTCAGGCGGTTCGCCCGACTAACGTTACCCGCCTATTTCGACATTTCTTTCTACCTAAGCCTGGTCTATCTTCCCCCCCCCTTTCCGGCTCTCAGGAGGAGCGGAGTCTCACCTGTCTGTGGTGGAGGCTGTGCCAGTTCTGAGCGCTGACTTCGCGGCAGGACGCCCCATTAGCCGCGCTCTCGTTGGCCGCGGTGTCGGAGTGAGAGAGGAGCGAGCTGACGGAGCTTTGACGAGCGGCGGAGGGACTGAGCGGAGACTCGGGCATCGCAGGTACTGGCTCTGAACAAACTGGGATAGGAGTCTGGGATATTTGAAAGAGATAAAGGGAAAAACTACAAATTAAAAAAATGTCTTATAAAAGTACAATCTTCAACATGCCACAAGAATAGAATAAAAAACAACAACAAAAGTCCTTTTTTTCCAAACGCATTGTCACATGTCTCAAAATCAGTTTTATTTATTAACTAAAAACATTCAGATTTTATTTTCTCATAAGGGTTCCCTATGCTTCACTATTTTTATATTGCTTTGTTCTTTAAGAAGACAAAGATATAACTACATGCACTGAAGTAACGCTCCCGTATAGAGGACTTTTCATTTTTTCATCCGAAACATCCCGTAGATCAATGCTTTTATATTGTTTGTTCTTTTTCTTCCTACTTTGCAATGTTTTCTGGAAGTTACCGTCCTTTGTGCAGTTAAACATTGCCTCATAAATATTGTATTCACTGCAATGTCGCGTCTCAGTATGAACTCGCACATGAAAACACGGCGCTGTATAAAAAATGCACGATAAACTTTATAAGCCTCTATTAAAATCCTCTCAAATCATCGCCTTCAAGGGCATACGCAGTAATCCTACAATACAACAGTCCACAGTAGTGATAGGTGTATTCTTACGTACCTTGGCTGCAGTAGCTTCTGTAGTCTCTGGTTCTCAGTCTGGAGTGAGCCTCAGATCTGATGGACCCTTCAGTTTTTGTGTTACCTGAGGAGGAGGAGGAGCCTCTGTCACTCAACAGCTGCTGCACGGCACCGGGATGAAGAGCGTGTCTCAGTCTTTTCATCAACTCAACAGCCACGACATTGTGTGTTGTCTAAACAAATCCTTCTACTGTTCACACTGTTCATTGTGTCCGTGGGCAAGACACTTCACCCCCTTTCAATTCAATTCAGTCGGCTTTATCGTCAGTTCTATCATATGTAAATGTTCTATCATATGTAAATGCATCGATTTTCCTTTTAATTCCACTTCCATATATGATGTACAGATCTTAAATAACCATCAGATTCATATTCACACACAAAAGACCTCTTAACTCCCACATGAACCGAGCACATTTTCTCCAGTTCGGCATTACCCAGATCTAAAAGCGAAAAAGTGGCAAAAGAGCGACAAAAACGTGCCGCAAAAGCAACAATAACACAATTTAAAAGGCGACAAAAACGCGACTTAAAGGGACTATACCGAGTTTAAAAATGTTAAAATTTAAGTATTTTCCTGCCTCGCTACATGTTCCAGCAATGTCCTAATGTGTAGAATGAGCTCAGACCTGTTCACCACAACTGTCACTCAAAAAGGTGTTAATTCAGGTCCGAAGTGCCGTCATGCATGAGCTTAAAGGGATATTTCAGGATTTTTGACATAGGGCTTCATTTCCTAGTTATCCAGAGTGTTGTTGATGTCTGGAGATATTTTTTTCTTAAATTCATGCTGTTCTTATATTTGAAGAGTCTAGTGGCGCTAGGCTAGTGCAAGGCTAAAGCATTTCTATGGTATCAGTTAGCCTGCATTAAAAACAGTCTGACCCACTCCACAGTGCACCTGAGGTAAATCACTTATAACACCAGACTAACCATATAAATGTCTGTGTCGATAGAATAATTTTAACCATTTTGCATTTAAAATAACTTATATTTGAGCAGCATCAGCTTCGTGGCTGTAAGCTAACGCAGCGGCGGAGTGATCTGCGAGAAAATAGTCCCTCAAAATGCAGTAATTCATGTGATACAAGGTCAGTTATATTTCAAAAATTATTCTATCGACACAGACATTTATATGGTTAGTCTGGTGTTATAAGTGATTTACCTCAGGTGCACTGTGGAGTGGGTCAGACTGTTTTTAATGCAGGCTAACTGATACCATAGTTATCAACTGATGCCCTAGCCTAGCGCCACTAGACTCAAATATAAGAACTGCATGAATTTAAGAAAAAAATATCTCCAGACATCAACAACACTCTGGATAACTAGGAAATGAGGCCCTATGTCAAAAATCCTGAAATATCCCTTTAATATAGTGACTGCAGTTACGCGTAAGACCTGAGGTGGCAGTAGTGAGTATAAAAATTACCAACTTGCATCTAGTCGCTTTAAGAGTGATGAAAAAGCGACGAAAAAAGCGAATAAAAAAGATGAAAACACAACAAAAACACTTCCAAAATGTGACAAAAATGCGCCGGAAAAGCAACAATAACAACAACAAAAAACACAAGTAAATAGTGATGAAAATTGATAGAAAATCAACAAGAAAAGCCACAAAGGGGCGACTCAAAGGTGACGAAAAATGCGATGAAAACGTTACGGAAACACGGCAAAAACGCTTCAAAAATGCGACAAAAAAGTTATGATCAGTTTTGTAGGTCTTTGCTTTTAAATGAGGCGTTACTCTGGCCTATAGGCTTTAAACTCCAGTCCAGAAGCTTTTAGATTTGGGCAGAACTGAACTGGAGAAAATGTGCTCGATTAAAGCGGTGGGATGGACATTGTGTTAAAAAGATCATTAATCAAATATTTACATTCCTTTCACTGTGATAAATCAATCAATCAATCAACGTTTATTTATATAGCACAACAACACCAGGAAGACCAAAGTGCTTCACAGAAAGAAAAACAATTTAAAAACACAAAATTATTACATCCTAGACATAAACCGGTGCGTTCTAGGTGTTAAAAAACAGTTTGAAGAGATGAGTCTTTAATGGACTTAAAAAGGGATAATTGATCATTGTTAGTCGCATCTCTAGAAGAATGAACCGATGAACCGTTAAAAATTGCGTAACCGAGCAAAATGCTTTCACTCGGTAAAAGCATTTTGCTCGGTTAACTGGCGTGTATAATTTGCCGTGCCATTGAAAATACCTGTAATACATTTTGCACCACCAGAGACCGCCAGAGCGCTCCCAAACATTTGTTCACGAGGAGCCGTCATCGCGCATGGCTAGCTAGTTTAACTTTTCAATATGAAGCGGGCCATAAACAGCACATGGGAGCGCTTTACAACCGAGAATGACGGATTAAAATGCAAGTACTTCGTTGTTGTACCATCTCAACAGCCGACACCCGGGCATCACTTAGGAGGTAACTAGGTAAGCTAAAGGCACAAAACTCGCCTTTCTCGTTATTGTTAAAACGTGGTGGAGAGATAAATGTTGTTGTTGTACGCATGAATGACTGTTTCTTTGCACAATGTTTTTAAAAAAGCGGGCTAAATGACTGCAGGTAAAATAAATAAAAATACTGTAGGGCCACGTGAACACAAGTCAGTGACCTACTTTGGCTTTGATTAACGGTTAATGAAAAACTTGAAAACATGCAGCCCTAGTGGGGATTTTCTTTGCGTAGTACGGTTAATAGCCTCGTCTCACTGAGTGTCAGTGAATAGATGCTGAACGGTGGGAGGAGATATGCATATGGGCGTCGTCCTGTATTTTGGAGCCAGTACGATCGTTTTTTTCTAGTAGTGGAACAAAATGTGTTTCCTTCTCCTTTAGTATATTGTAAACTATGTCGGAGCCTTTCTGTGTGTAGCTTGCATGTGCAGTCGCGCTTCTGTCTGTCTACCTTAGAGGAAATTGTACGTACATAACTTACCACTGCCGTGTGTGTGGAGTGAAGCCTACATTTATTTCTAAATAGTCTTTTAGTTTTTTTTGTTGTGTCTGTGACTTTATTTAGCGTCGCTGTGTCTAAGAACAACAGCAAACCACTGTCAAACCAGAATCAAAGATCTATTTACAGTCCTGTCTTAGGCTTTATTTATCAGCCAGAAACAAACAAAAGGATAAGTGCTTGTGATAAATGTGCTGTAGACGGGATGATAGACATTTAACACGAGCAAAAATAGAGCCGTTTTATTTAGTGGGACTTTGTACGTGGCATGTCAGCGCCATCAGTACTTATTACATTATTATTTTTATTAAGGTTTTGTTTTTGTTTGCCTTCAATATGAAAGCAATGGGTTAAAGGACAGTGGATGACATTTGAAGCTAAACTAAAGTCTAGGATTCTTATTTAGTAACTACTCCAGTACACAAGCCACTGCTTCTTCAGGTGAGACTCTAGGTCAATGCATTTATATTAGTTTTTTTTTCTGGTTTAGACATGGTTTACACCCAGTTTAGAGACTTTAGACTCTGTTTAGTTTAGCTTTGATCTACACCTGCTGACAGTTGGAACGTCAAATATTTTACGAGGTGGCACTTGGTGTAAAAAGTGCCAAAATTCACCTTTCGTTAATACTGTAAGTAACTCAATGCCAGTTTCATTGTCGAGTATTAAGGTACGTTGATACTATCTGGGAATTCATTATTTTTGACAACCCTATTACAATAGTTATCAGTGAAATCAGTGTCATATACTTCATTTCATTTTTCATTTTCATTTATTTATCTACCAGGACAATGTACAGTTACATTAAGCTCGTGAGCAAAGATGCTTGTACCAGACTGTAGCTTTTTCAATCTAATTTCCATCTGTAGTCCTAGGGGACAAAAGCAGAAATACAATGTGAATATATACAGTGCAAATAATCATTCAGTCATCACGATCACAGATCACATCACCATCACATCCATAACACAGGCTATGACACATCATTCGTTTACATGTTCATAAATTGGACTACAGTTATCACATGCGGACATCATGTAAACAGTCACACAGCAAGGCGATGCTCTCAAACCTTACCTTACTAACATCTAAAACAACCAATGAGTCTAATTAAATTAATACTGGGGAGGGACACGTTTAAATGTTATACGTATGAGATTTATTTTTTGCCAATTCCGTTCAATTTGCTTTATTGTCAATCCCAGTGTTTCCCACAGATTTCAAGGAGACTGTGGTGGGAGACAGCGCCACCTTGGGGGGGGGGGGGTCCTCCCCCGTGAGATTTGTTTTTAATTTAGATGCGTTTTCCTGCATTCTGGTGCATTTTAAGCATAAAATAATAACTATTTTTGGCTATTATGCTGCTGTGAAAAGAATTTATTTCCACTGCGATCCAAAAAAATAAAGTAGAATAATTATCAAGCAAAGGTCTGGAACATAATTTATCATAATAATAATTTGTGTGCTTTGAAAACAATGCAACAATTCATTATAGTTTTGTTTTTAACTCTAAAATTACATTTTGGGTTTCTAAATAACAGAATATATACACAATGTGCCGATGCAGGGCTGTGTTTCTCCTCTTTGCTCAGCTCAACAATGAGCCCTGTTTAGTCCTGGTTTAATCCAGGTTTAGTCCTAGTTTGGTCCTGGTTTAGTCCTGGTTTAATCCAGGTTTAGTCCTAGTTTGGTCCTGGTTTAGTCCTGGTTTTATTCCAGGTTTGGTCCTGGTTTGGTCCTGGTTTGGTCCTGCTCGCTGCTCTTTTGTAACGATCGTGCGTGCATATTTAATTAGATGACTAGCGTCTTCTCGGTTTTAAATCTTTAGCGAGCCGTATTTCAATCATTCTGAAGCCGATTCTAAAAGTTTAAAACGAGCTCAGAGGCTGCAGTTTCTCTTTCTGTTCAGCTGGGTTAGCGTAGCGTGAGGGGGAGGGAGAGAGAGCGAGGGTGAGACAGCGCAGACGCAGCTGCAGGACTGAGGGAGTCACGTCGGGTCTAAAGTTTGGATCCAAGTATCGGGTTTGGACGGGTTGGCGCGTGGGTCCGGACCCGGACTGAGGTCCGCCATTTCGTGACCTCTGGTTTAATTCATTATAGTGACAGCTGCATTAGCAGCAGTAAAGAGGTTTACTATGCAAATTAGCCATGTGGTCTTTTAGTTTATCAGCGAAAACAAAACTATGCGAAGCTGCCATCATTGTTTGTAATAATAATAGGCTACTTAAGCAGTGAGACATTGTTCACTGCTCCTTATTTGTCCTGTTAAACCTGTGCCTCTGCTGCAGATGTTGGTGTTGGGTGAGAGACAGAGAAAGAGAGGGCTGATCGAGACTGTGGTGGATAAAAATAGACTATGGCGGGCCGCCACAGACTAATGTATTAGTGGGAATCCCTGCAATCCTATTACTCACGAGACCATACAACAATAAATAATATGTGTACAATAATGAGCAGTAAGAAAAGTTCACATGCAGTCCAAAATATACAATGTATTATAAGTGCAATGTAACAAAACATGACACAAAACTATGCAGGGTTTCGGCGGGGCATTAAACAGCATTGAGTCGCCTTATGTACGAAATGCACAGTATAAATAAAGTTTCCATGCCATTAAAAGTCCTTAAATGGTAAATGGTCACGTTTATATACCCTTTTATTACCTTCACTAGGCCTAAAGCCATTTGCATCAAGGAGCCACTCACCCATTCACACTCTCATGCAGACTCTAGAGGCAAGGTGAGTGAAGTGTTTTGCCCTAGGACACAACGACAATGTGCACCTGCGGGATTCAAACCGCCGATCCTCCGGTCACAAGACGACCCGCTCTACTATGCTCCCCCCATTGTGCCAAAATCGAGGCCCCAAATGTCATTAAAAGCATCTGATTGGATTAGAACTGGCATTAAATCTGCATTTCTTGAAAAATTATGACTTTGCGCAACATTTTTTACTTTATAAGTTCATCGAAAATACCACAGTGATGGTCTAAAAAGTATTTAGCTGCAGTTTTGGCTGAAATTTACCACATTTTGTTTTGCTTAAAAGTTGCCCGTTTTGTCCAATTCTTTAGAAATTGCAAATCTTAAAGGGATATTTCAGGATTTTTGACATTGGGCCTCATTTCCTAGTTATCCAGAGTGTTGTTGATGTCTGGAGATATTTTATTCTTAAATTCATGCAGTTCTTATATTTGAAGAGTCTAGTGGCGCTAGGCTAGGGCAAGGCTAGTGCATTTCTATGGTATCAGTTAGCCTGCATTAAAAACAGTCTGACCCACTCCACAGTGCACCTGAGGTAAATCACTTATAACGCCAGACTTTGCATTTAAAATAATGTAAGCTAACGCAGCGGCGGAGTGATCTGTGAGAAAATAGTCCCTCAAAATGCGGTAATTCATGTGATACAAGGTCAGTTATATTTCAAAAATTATTCTATTAACACAGACATTTATATGGTTAGTCTGGAGTTATAAGTGATTTACCTCAAGTGCACTGTGGAGTGGGTCAGACTGTTTTTAATGTAGGCTAACTGATACCATAGAAATGCTTTAGCCTAGCATTAGCCTAGCGCCACTAAGCTCTTCAAATATAACAACTGGGAAATGAGGCCCTATGTCAAAAATCCTGAAATATCCCTTTAAGAAATTAAATATGCATCTTTTTTAATTCTGCATTTTTTGCATTAAATTTGACTTGTTTCTGCCTGTATAAACCCTGGCAAGGCAAGGCAAGGCAAGTTTATTTGTAGAGCACAATTCATACACAAGGCAATTCAAAGTGCTTCACAGTTGCAGAAAATTACAAGAAAACAGATAAAATCAATCAATAAAACATCAACATAAAGTTAATCAATGACAGTAAAAGGCAAGAGTGCAGATAAAATACTTTCAGTTTTCATATGCACGGGTAAAAAGAGCTGTTTTCAGCCTGGATTTGAACATTGTCAGAGTTGAGGCCTGTCTCACATCCTCATGAAGACTGTTCCAGATTTTAGCTGCATGAAACTGAAACGCAGCCTCACCGTGTTTATTATTGACTCTGGGAACCACCAGGAGACCCCTCCCTGAAGTTCTCAGGGCCCGAGATGGTTCATACGGCTCTAACATGTCAGAGATGTACTTTGGTGCTAAACCATGAAAAGACTTGTACACAAGCAGAGCTGTTTTAAATTCTATTCTCTGAGTGACAGGAAGCCAGTGCAGAGACCGGAGCACTGGACTAATGTGGTCGTATTTCCTTGTTCTTGTCAGGACTCGAGCAGCAGCGTTCTGGATGTTCTGCAGCTCTAACAGCTCGTTTAGAAAGGCCAGTGAGCAGGCCGTTACAGTAGTCTAACCTGCTGGAGACAAATGCATGGATGAGTCTCTCTAAGTCTGGTTTTGACACTATTCCTCTGATCTTAGCAATGTTTTTCAGATGGTAAAAAGCTGATGACGTTATTGGTTTGATGTGGCTGTTTAAGTTCAGGTCTGAGTCCATGATTACTCCTAGATTTCTAACCTGATTTTTTGGTTTCAGAGCGAGAGACTCAAGGTGACTGATAACACTTTGTCTTTGTGTCTGTGGGCCAAAGACAATGATCTCAGTTTTGTCTGAGTTTAGTTGGAGAAAGTTGTTTTGCATCCACAAACTGATCTGTTCGATGCAGTGACAGAGAGTATCTACAGGCCCATGTTCACCTGCTGTCAGTGACACGTAGATCTGAGTGTCATCTGCGTAGTTGTGGTACGACACATTGTTGCTGTTTATTAGCTGACCCAATGGAAGCATGTACAAGTTGAATAAGAGGGGTCCCAAGATTGACCCCTGGGGGACTCCACAGGTCATGGAAATTTTGTCTGAGACACAGTTGCCAATTTCGACAAAGTACGTCCTATCCTCGAGATAGGACTTGAACCAGTTTAGAGCAGTACCAGAGATTCCCACCCAGTTTTCTAACCTGTGAAGTAAGATCCTGTGGTCCACTGTGTCAAAGGCAGCGCTCAGGTCCAGCAGAACTAAAACTGAGACCTTACCTGCGTTTGTGTTCATACGAATATCATTTGTCACCTTGATCAGAGCTGTCTCAGTGCTGTGGTGGGGCCTAAATCCTGACTGGAAAGTATCAAACACATTGTTAGATAGGAGAAAGTAAGTGAGCTGTTGATATATTACTTTCTCTAGGACTTTTCCTAAGAACGGTAGGTTTGATATGGGCCGGTAGTTGTTCAGTACCTTGGGATCAAGGCTGCTCTTCTTTAGAAGAGGCTTAATGACTGCGGTTTTCAAGGCCTTTGGAAATGCTCCAGTCTCAAATGAGATGTTAACTAACTGAACAAGTTGTGGTAACAAGCTGGTCAGCACAGACTTCAGAAATCTAGTGGGTAATTCATCAAGGCAGCATGTACATGAACTCAGACCGGAGATAACCTCTTCGATTGTTTTGTCAGTAACAGGAGTGAAATGTGTCAGCTCAAGGTGTCTAGCTGGTGGCAGGGTTGGTATTTGTGTTGTGGAAATTATGGCATTTTTAATGCCTTGGACTTTGTCATGAAAAAATATTGCAAACTCATTGCACTTAGATGTAGAGATTAGTTCTAAGGGCAGTGAAACTGGAGGGTTAGTTAATCTGTTTACTGTGGAAAACAGAACACGAGGATTGTTTCTGCAGTTTGCGATGATTTTAGAGAAGTATTTCTCCCTTTCTCCACGCAAAATCTGGTTGAACTCACAAAGCACTTCTTTGTATATCTCAAAATGAACCTGGAGCTTTGACTTGCGCCATTTCCACCCTGCTATGAATGATGAGAGAAAACAAAACAAAAATAGGGATTGTACATTATAGACATGATTATGAGAGTCTTAATTTGACACCTATCAAATGACTCTGGAGGTTCCAAAATCTAAGCGTAAAACCAGAGGAGACCAAGCTTTTGCTGTAGCGGCTCCGAGACTCTGGAACAGCCTTCCACTAAACGTCAAAACAGCCCAGTCCATTCATGTTTTTAAGTCGTTGTTGAAAACTCTTTTGCTTTGGCCTTCAATACAAGCTGAGCAGATCCCATGTATTTTATTATTATTGTTTCATGTTGTATATTTTGTGACTGTTTTTACTCTTCAATTATATTTTATAATGTTTGTTGACAACATTTTGGCAGTTGTAGCTGTTTTTAAATGTGCTATATAAATAAAGTTGACATTGACATTGACCTGTGCTGCAAATGATATTATATGAGCAATTAAAAGCAGCTCTATATGTGAGCCTATAGTGTCGTCTTGTCAGTACTAACTAGAGAGGAGCTGTGCTGTAAACTCTCCTGGACATGCTGTGTCTCTCTGTACATCTTCTATATATAAAACCAGTTAAGTGTGTTGTTTTGACAGGCTACAGTTGGAAGTGTTTTCTCTTGAGATGGCACCAACCTGCAGTGGAGCACAGTGCGGTCAGGCGCACTGTAGTACAGCGGAGGTATGGGCCAAACTGAGTGCGTTACTCTTGTTTTCAGATTACCAGGAACCTTTTCTTTGTTAAAGCAGCCTGTAAGCTCATGGCAAACCCAAATATGTGGAAAACAGTGAAAAGAGGCTCAAATTAAACATGTGCCAGTTTCTGTAGATTCAGTCTGTTCCTGCAGAGGGCATTGTGGCACTGGATGAGCCTGCAATGAATGGACTAAAGATGTTTGTGATGATCTGCATTTCGATTCACATGTAGTAGTGTTTAGGGTGAATCTAGAGACCAGTCTGATTTTTTCCTTTTTGATCAAAGCCTTTATTTGTTCATGGACAAAAATAGTTCCTCTTTTGTGGCCCTTTGTAGCCAGAATATGCTTTAACCAACATATTTTAGTTGAGCGACTGCAACTCAAACTTATCCAGTGCTGTGTTTTCTCCATGCATCCATTGACTATTAAGTTTGCATCTGTTTTGTAACTTCTGGCCTCATGTGGATCATTTCTGGTCCCAAAGCAACAACATATAAATATCTGCGGTGAATGTCATGCCCCGTTAATCACTGTAATAGTGTCTGGGGAGGGATTAATTCAGAGACACAACAGACCAGGCCTCAACAACCACCCAATTAAAAGGGCCACGCGGTACAGTACATAGCTTACATAAGAGCGACATCAGCTAAGTATAATGCAGTGATGCTGAAGTTACATAAGTACATATGTATGTTGCTTTTCCTCCTGGAGCTGGATACGTGATTGTTTCCCTGCCTTTTCAAACTGGGAAAGGAAGAAGTAGCCTAAGTTTAAGCTGTTATCTGCAGCCCTAAGTCACTTTTAGCTCTCACAATCTTTCCCGCTTAGAATCAGAATAGATTATATTGCCATTGTCAGTGAACAGGTTTGATTTATTCTTTATTTCGAACATGTTATGTACAATCATAATTCTGTGATAAAAAGCATATATAAAATAGAAAAGAAAATACAATACAATTACAATAATAATACATGCTCGAAAGGGAGTACGAAGAAGTTACACTTATTTGATCCCACCCCTCATTTACATACTTCATTACTTTATCAGTGTTTACCATGATTGGCCTGTCTCTTCTTATCTATTATACATTACAATCATTCATCCATAAACAACAGTAAGTATCAGTACTTCTGTATTGTTAGCAAGGACAGACTGATACAAAAGTATTGGTTCACAAACTAGGAATTTTCTTTGGTGCAAACATGAAACATAAAACTTGTGGTAGAGCTAAATAGTAGAGTATGAAAGCTTTAAAGTGCATATGACAGATTTTAATGCTCTTGAAAATATGACTTATTTAGATGGATTACATCAGTTGCAAGTTCATCAGTTGCATAGTTAGCATTTTTTTTCAGTGAAGCAGCAATTTTAATGAAGAAATGTTGGGCAGAAAAGTTATTTTATTTGAATTTTTAAGCTGTTGACAGGAAGTGACCATAGACCATTAAAAAGACCTCCTCACTCCTCCCCGTTTACCATAATGACCACGTTCGAGGGGGAATTCATGATTTACAGACTCCTCCTCCCCAGCTCTGACGAAGCATGTTCCTAATAAGGGCATAAGGGCGGGATTTTCACTGTAGACTCGGCCCTTGTGTGACGTGTAGCTAACAGTCCAACCTCCGTTAAGTAGGAGATTTAAAAAAAAATCTTTCGAAAACCAGCCTGGTTTCTTTTTTTGTGAGTGACCCAGCGTTATCTCAGGAGGAATATGTAGCCATAGAAAGTGTTAAAAAAATTGAAACCAGGCATTAAAATTGTTTTTAACGTGTCTAAAGTCCAATGCTTTTCAATGGGAGCCAAGCGGCTATATGGGGGTACTACAGCAATGGCGGCCTCCAGTGTTGCGGTCATAAAGCAGAGCAGCCAGCGGCCATTGGAAGTGACATAAAAGAAGGTAACATTCCATAGCAGTTTGACTCATTCATTTCCCATTGACTTAACATGGTTGCACGGCAACAGTTTAAAATTGTTTACCTTCTTCGATGTCACTTCCTGTCGGTGTCCAATAAGGAAGTGAAAACACAAACATCACAAAAATGGTCAAACTAAAGAAAACTGGGTATAATCTTTAGCAAAATCTCAAATATAATCGTGTTAACTGTGTTTTAGCAAAAATTGTGTCTAATGTGTCATATGCACTTTAAAACTATAAGGGCATGCATACTTCTTTTGTGAATTAATTCAATGTGTGCACGTACAGCTTTGTGTGGACAGATGAATGTGGCGGCCTGTCTTTCCACACTTTGCTCGATTTACATTTCTCTGTGATGACTGAATGACAGATGAAAGAAATCTACTGTACTACAAGAAAATAGGTTGGTAATCTCAAATTTAATGACTTAAAACAATCAAAACTTGTATATTTATTGATCTCATCTCTGGTAAGTCCAGTTGTTTTTTTTATTTTTACACAGTTGAATTGCATTGTAACATCACATACCTAGTACTCCCATATCGATTGGGGACTGTCCCACATGTCTCTCTCCAGCTGAGAAGGAGGAGGAGCGACAGGGGGCATGATCTTTTCGAGTCCCGATCTGAGTCAGCTGTACATACCACAGAGTCCCTTCCCAACTATTTTTAGTGCTGGCCCCTTGCAACAATGTCATCTGTAACAGGACTCCATCTGTTAAGTCAGTCGTAGCATGTTGAATGTCACTTGCCAGAATCAGGAGGCTCCCCTAGTCCCGGCCAAGGTTACAGCCCGACTGGAGAGGTGTTATGGAGTTTGCGGGACACCGTGGCTCCTCTGCCGGGGCCGCCGGGCTGTTGGTTGTCCCTGGTCCCAACTACCTGGACTTGGATGTGGATTTGGATGACGAAGATGAAGACGTTGTGATTAGAATTAGGCCAAAATCTTCCCCACAACCGAGGAGGAAGACATCTCTCGACGAGGAGGACTCTGACATCTCTGAACCCCCTTCCTTGAGCGGGTCTCGCAGGGTGTCATTCGCGGACGCTGTCGGGCTGAGTTTGGTGCAAATTAAGGAGTTCGGCAAATGGGACGTCCCACAGCTGCCAGACTTTCTTGACAACATAAGCAAAGACCAAGAGGAGTATTTCATCTCACCTTTTAACTTTACCCTGTCATTGTCTTCAGAAGAGATTGCTGCGAAAGTCACGGATCACAAAGTTGAGTTGGAACGCATTGAGCTACTACCAGGGACCACTATTTTGAAAGGTGTAATCCGCGTCCTCAACATATCCTTCACTAAGGCAGTTTATGTGCGAACCTCTCTGGACAACTGGGTGAGCCACTTTGACCTGCTGTCCGAGTACATCCCCGGATCGAGCGAGGGGCAGACGGACAGTTTCTCATTTAAGCTGACTTTGGTGCCTCCGTTTGCCGAACAGGGGGCAAGGGTTGACTTTTGTTTGCGTTATGAGACTCCGTGCGGGACATTTTGGACCAACAACAGCAATAGGAACTACGTGTTGTTTTGCTATAAAAGGAAAAAAGAAGTTCTGGACAAGCCTCAGAAGGAAAATGCCAAGAAGAGCTGCCTGAAGACAGCCAGGTGAGTGTAATGCATGTTCTGAGTTTGTGTTTGAATTGCAGTTTGAATTGCCTTTGTGCTGGTTTGCAAGGTGATCTGCGGTGTAATTTGACTCCTGGCTAAGCTGACTTTGACATTAACAGCCCTTGTGTGTCAAACCTATTGTCTCTTCAGTGTCCTAATATATCTGTGGTATGTGGGTTCTTAAAAGTATCATAGTTTGTGATATATTTCATATTTTTACAATCAAGATACAAATACTGTATGTATGCATATGTTAAAGAGTACCTAAACGGGCGTGCCAAAGCTTTTCCCCACCCACAAACAAAGGTCAAAAATATGGATGTGGAGGGCATGGACACGTCTCCAATCAATCAGGAAATTCTAATTTAGTAGCAGAGTTTACCCTGAAGGGGGCGCAACCCATTCGTTTTCAGGCCAAAGTTGGGATTTGACACATGTTTGCGCAATAATGTCAGAATAATGTCAGGGACCAGTAGACAACACTATGAGACACCCATTGAGACAGTTTATCAGTAAAAAAAAACTTGATTTGGTGTTTAGTTGCTCTTTAATGATAATAATGACATTATGTACATTTACAGCCAACTTCAGAAACATGTTTGTGACCTGTACAAACCAGCCAAACTATAGCATCACCAACGCAGCAAAACTATTCAGCAGGAGGAAAAAATTATACAAAGGACTTGAAATTCAAAGCAAAGAACCTGGACTTGCGGCCCACTACCTTGGGACTTACAAAACAAGGACCTCTGCAGTCTGATAGACTAAAATGAATCTGTATGATATTCCTTTACTTTGAATTGAACCACTTAAAAGAAGTTACTTTCCCATCATATCTTAATTTATTGACGTGCTTCATTAATAACCTACTTTATTGTTTAAATGTGGTGCTTTAAATAACCATTGCATAGACCCTTTAACTGCTGACATCATCAGTGACATCAGCTGGAGGCAGGAAGTGATCAAGAGAAATAAGATTAAACTAAAACTAGTCATTTTAAGTGTAAAACTACAACTGAAACATGTGGTCCTGTTGTGGCTTAAGGCGCAAGAACAAGAGGAATGACATTTGAGACGATAAAATAAGGTTTATCTGATATTTCCGAAAACAGTTAGACATTTGTTTATCGTTACTATGACAACAGCTACAATGGAAATAGATAGGAATCGAGCTTCCTGCTTCCAGCTAAGCCCGGAATGTTTACAAACAATTAAAGGGTCTATTCCCTGAACTTTTGCATAACTAAAACTCGGTGTATAATTCCCACTCATAACCCTCTCACTAATTCACAGTCCGAGCTTCTCCGTCGAGGAAAGCATGTCTTCTCTGGAGCGAGAGGACGATCCACCAGGTGATACTTTTATAATTGATCTGTTAAAAGTAATGAATTGTTGTCCTTTTGTAGTGATTTAGTGTAATTTGAAATGCCTTGTATTTAGATGCGACGATTCGACAGAAAAGCGAAAAGAATGACAGTCAATCCAACGAGAGCACCAACAGTCCAGCGGAGAGGTCAGAAGAAGACGGAAGCCTGTCCCAGGTGGGAAGATCTTATTGGTTACTATGCAAGATATCAGGTGGTCAATTTAATGCAGATATTGTCTGATACTGTGCAGACGGCGTGAACAGTAATTCAATGTGTTTAATGAATTTATAATTAAAAGATGCATTGCACTGCAAATTCTAAAACAGGGTTTACTTTAAAGGTGCATTATGTAACTTTAGGCGTGGAAAAAGGTTGACATTATTGCATGACCTTTCAGTGAACCGGAGTGTTTAGCCTGGTGCCTTTACTTGCCATCTCAGTGGCCACTGAAACGCTCCAGGATCAATTGTTTTTTGGGTTTCTGGTAGGTTTTCACTGCTGATTGTACCGTCTCCATAGTTACGCATAGAGGTGTCACGATTTCAATTTCTTTAGTCACGATTATTGTGAGAGAAAATATTGCGATTTTACGATTATTCACGATTATCGACCGAATGAAAGGAAAGAACTGATATTTTTAGTTTGTCTTTAAAAAGCTTTTTAATTCTTGAACTTGTAAACATTCACCGATTCTAAAAATGAAAAATGTTTTAAGATTGTTTTGCATTAAAATAAATAGGCCTACATTGAATAATACAAAACAATGTCAACTTTACTTATTAATAATGACCATAATTATCATCACTATGTATTACTAGGCCACAGTCTAGGCTAGGTTTCCTGTTCTCATAAGTTATGCTGTTGCTTAATTATTTGTCAGATGTTTTGATGAACAGAGAATGAAACGTGTTACAAAATGACTAAGGAGACTCTTTGGAACAGCTGATTTCCACATCTGTTACACTGAAGCAGAGCGGAGCGCGTTAGCTTTTTGTTTACATCCTGAGCCAGTTGTGGCGGCTATTTCCGAACATTTGGACAACTTTTTTTGGAATTATGCAGTTCGTTACCTTGACCTGGACATTCACAGCAGAGGATTATCTCCAAGAGTTTGTTTCATATTCGACGTAGCCGATATCAGCGCCTTTTGCTGCAACTTCCTGACGACAGGGTTTGCATAACGGATGTTCCATCGACAACAACAACGCTTTGGTCATGTTTTGGATCCTAAAGAGGTCCCACTCTGCTGACTTCAATCGTTTTTGAGTGGATACAACACTGGAGGAGAGCGTCCTTCTGCCTTGCTCAACTACCGGTGAGTTTACGCTGTTTAAGGCGTGCAGCGGCTCATACGTCAGCGTGAAAAATATCCGCGGTAAACCGTGGCTTCTAAAATTCTTAAGGATAACCTACCGCGTCCTTTATAATCGTGGTAATCGTAAAACCGGTTAATCTTGACATCCCTAGTTACGCATATGTTCCAACCAGAAAACCTACCAGAAACCCTAATGAAAACTGACTCCTGGAGTGTCATAGTGATGGAAAATAATAGCGCCATGCTAACCACCCATAAGGACACAGTGTCACTAAAAGCTCAAATACGCACTGTTAACTTTTTTTTTTTTACTCAAAAAGTTGCATAATGCACCTTTAAAAAATACTACCTGTAAATCTTCCCAGGAAGATTTTTTTTTTTGTAATGAATGTTGTGCATTTGCATGTGATTAATTTTATAAGCACACTTTAAAGGGACTAGATGGAAGTTATTTTTTTACTCACTGCCACCTCAGGTCTTACGTGTAACTGCAGTCTCTATGTTAAGCTTGTGTATGATTGAGTGACAGTGCAGGTTTTTAGCAGCAGTTGTGGTGAATAGCTCTGGACTCATTCTACACATTAGGACTTTGCAGTAGCATGTAGGGGATGGAAAATACATAATTCAAATTCCGTCTAGTCCCTTTTAAAGAAATGGGTATCTGTTTTATGGATAATAGTAGATTAGACTCTAAAGGTAACCGAGAACTTGTGATGTCTCTGGTTATGTCCTAATGTCACATGACTCCAGTCACATCATGTACTGTGCAGGACTCTGCTGAATCTGTACTGCTCCTAATCGTCACACAGGATTCTCTTTAACCTGCCAATTACATCTTGTGCTCTCATATCATTGCATTTTTTGTCCATATTTAGAAAAATAATCATGGTCAGTAAGTGACAGAACCTGAAACACGATAAAAAAAAAAAAAAGAATCTGTTAAACAGCTGGGGAGGGCTTGCTACTTAATAATAAGTGTAGGGTGACCGCTTAAACAGGTGTAAAATGTTTTTAGCTGAACACATTTTAACCATTCTTTGTTGTTGCTGAACAGGTTGAGAACCAACGAAACCGCAGTCGCCGAAATCGCAGAAAAGCGGCAAAGGTGGCTCGAGTGCAGGACTACTTTGGCCAAAAAGACGTGACAACACAAGACAGTGAGACCCAGCCATCTCCCGAAACACAGACAGAGACGGCACAGGAGCAAAATATAGAGAAAAGACATTCTGACTGTACAGGAAACATTCAATTAGAGGACAATGCTAAAGCCTTATTGATAAACAGCTCGAATAGCAAGCAACACGAGACGCTCAATCCGGCTGACGCTGCTATTTCAACTGACGAGAGCGGAGACTTGCCGAACACTGCTCCCACCCTTCATCAAAATATCAACAAGTTTGTCTCCTCCAGCAGTGAGGAGAGAGGTCCGGAGGCTGCAGCTGACTGTACACGTCTTTCAGGGGAGAGCCTTGACAGTGAGAAGCTTGTTAGTGACTCCGGCGGCTTCGCATTTGGGACTGTGGTGGCCCCGCTTTACCACCAGGTGTCATGTAGAGTGGGAGGTCAGCCTCACAGTGAAACACGTAGCTCAGCGTTCACAAAGGATCAGCGAGGAGCAGGAGGGAGAAGTAGCAGTGGAGAAATGACTGATTGCAAGGATTTTGGACTATATTGTGATGAGAAAGTTGAAAGTATTGAACTATGTAGGGCTATGATGGACATTGTGGAGATGCCGAAGGATCCAAAAGAGCTTGAAAATGTTGCTAAAATAAACACTAAGGATTCACCCCTTGTGGAAACGAATTCAATCTCCGATTCTAATCCCATGAACAGTTTGTTAAACTTGTCTGAGAAGATTTTGGATGTTGAAAGGGAACGCCAAGATGAAAAGTTGAGTTTAGATATTCAAGTTATGTTTGCACATGAGGCTGCCCAGGCTCATTCATTCGAAACATTATTTCACATGACAAAAATAAGGATGAAACAGTATTAATAACCGGAGAACAACAAAGTCCATATGACATTGAAAAACAGCCTTGCCAGTGTAACAGTCCGGAGAATAATGTCGATGTAGCTTCATCTCTAACCAATACGTTAATTCAAGAGGAAAATATAGCTTTGCCGTCTCAAACTGTGTGCCGGCAAAAGTTGGAAAGCTCTTGTAAGGATCTGAGTTTGGAGTTTGTTGACAAAACTTTGGCGATAGCATTAGAAGATATCTCTGGAAAATCGCAGGAAGATAATGTGTCTTTGTTGCGTCAACCTTTGCAAAATGAGGGTTTTGTAGATCAGTTCATCAACATTACGGATAATATCAAAGAGCCAAGCGGTGCCAAGAGTGATCTATATGTATCACCAAAGCATGTATCCAAAGAATTTAATGATGAAAATCCACCTTTCACAACTGAAGATTTGCCAAAAGGCAGTTTTCTAGACCCTCCTTCCAACCCTAGCAATATTATACAACAGAGAAGTGCAGTAGTATGTAATAAAACTATGACGGCATCTTCAAGTCATACCCGTGAAACAGCTGAATATTCAAATCAATCTTTATTGCTTGAACCAATATTGACTGAAAATGTGGCAGATGAGTCAGCTAACACGACTAGTCCAGACAATGATGCTGGTATTGTACTACCAAACCACATTTCGACAACATGGAAAGAAGAAAATCCATATTCGACCTCTCAACTTGCAGAAAATTATAATTCAGCAACCATCCCAACATGAGCCAAGTTTTTGATTCCCAAACTAGGGCAGCATCATCAACCACTGCCTCTGAAACACCTGAAGAAAAATTGTTGCTTGAACAAAATGAGGATTTGGAGAAAAGTCCAGTCGAAAGCACAACAAATCTGCACCAAAATCTCAAATACAAGAAATGGAAGAACGTGTTGAGAATTCATTTTTGTTGCTTGGACAGAACAGCAGTGCACCGGTCTCTTCAACCAACAGTCGTAACTATGTAAAAGAACATAATGATCTTGCTGGTACTGCGGTATTACCAACCGCAGCATCTAAGTTATACGTAGAAAATTCATCTTTGTCTCTTCAGCTATCGCACGGTGACAAGTTCACCGGCCCAGATGAGTTTAATGTACATCATGATGAAAAGATGGACGCTATATCACAAAATCATGCATTAACTGAAAGTGAAAACGTATCTCAGTCCAAGCAACTTTCTCAACATGAAAAGTTGCCGGATCAATCTAAAAATAGCTTCGAACCCAATAACCTTGACTTGGATCATGAATTGGGCAAAACTGTGGCTTTATCTGCATGCGACAAATCTTTATCATTCACAGAAGAAAATCCATATTTGCCCATTCAAGTTTTGGAAGACCAGCCGCCAAACACCAAAGACCTTGTAGCTCATCCGTACAAAAGGCAGGAATTTACAGAAACTACGGCTATATTACCAAAGAAAGAAGGTGAAAATTCATTTGCGCATATTGACCCGAGTGCGCAAGAAATTATAGCAAATTCTGTTGCTTTTGTGGAAGTCATGGAGGAAAGAGAAGTCGCTAAAGGGATTGTGGACGAAGAAATAAGGCCACTCACTATAGTCTTATCAAACAAAAACGTCACAATGCAAAGTGTTGGAGAAATAGCCAAGTCAAAGGCAGAAAATGATAATTGTGTAACAGAAACTACCAAATTCGCAACTGATAATGTCATAGACGTTATACCTGAAGATGTAGAACAGTGCGAAATGTCTCAAACGAACACAATGGAAGATGGGCCTAAAAAGTTAAGTAAAGAGAAAGAGGACTTCAATGACCTCATTTTACAGACAGGAAATGAAGAAATGATACAGGAAGTTCAATCAAATTTGGTAGAGGATGTCGTGTGGCAGGTTTCTGATACAAACATTAATTTAGAAGGGGCTGAACAACAAGAAAAAGCAAAGGTGCTAAGCTTTAAGACGGAAGAAGATGCGATGAACGAACTTGAAAGAGCACAGGAACCAACATCGAGAAATGAAAAGTGTTTTGATTCGCCATTTGAAACTGAAATGTTAGCTTTATGCCCTGTTGATGAAAAAAATGAGGGAGATCGAGCAAGTGAAAGTCGCAGCACAAGTGGAGCTATGAATGAGAAAGAATTAAATGAAAGTATTTCAAGCCAAATAGTGGGTTATGATGTTGACTACAAGGAGGAAGAACAAGTCAGAATGCATTGGGAAACAGATGAAGAGAAAAGGTCAGAGATATTGCCGTGGAAAGTCGAGTGTAATCTATCTGCTCCAATGGACAATGTGCAAGTGGGCATTGAAAGTAGCCGTAAGAAAATAACGATAGAGACCCAGACATGCCAATTGAAATAGACAAAACAGATGTCCCACACTGTTCCAATGATACAAAAGATTGGTCAGAAGGTGCAAGTCAAGTTCAGGGGTTGACTTTTACAGAAAAGTTGAAATACGAACAAACGGGTGACAACGACAACAGCCACTCTGACACCGATTCCGGTTCAGAAGACGAGATGGAGCTGTACATGCACTGTCTAAGAGCGGTTTACGGGCAACAGAGCTCGCCGAAAGCCACAAGGCCAGAGCAAAACCGAGAGAAAGAGTTCAAAAGACTGTCCGTAAGCCGAGGTAAACACTTGTCTACGTCATTGCCTTCTATTAGTGAATCTTTAGATGAGGAACAACAATGTTTCAAACAAGAAAAGGAGCCAGAGGGAGTGGAAGTCCAGCCCGCTGCACCACTTTTGCCAGATTCAATCCACAAAGAGGAAATTGACAAGTATTTGTGGTGGAAAGAGACATTTTCTTGCAGGAAAGTTCTTAAAGCAATGCTGTACGCCATATTAGTTTTGGTGTTTTCGGCAGTGGCGTATCATTATGATTTCATAGCCTGCTTTGGGCTTTATGTGATATCAGTGATCTGGCTGTTCTTCCAAGGAGAACGGCAAACAGGAAAAAACAATAGTGAGTTACTTGAACAAAAATACAGAGATATTAGGCAGCCAGGGAAGACTTGATTCCTCTAAGCTGAGTGCAAGACTCAGAAGGAGAAATGAGAAAACATTTTTGACCGGTTGGTATTGCAGTAGCTAGACATGGTCAAAACTGCAGAACTTTTGCAGTGTTCGTGGTCAGAGGTGGTCCAAGGAAGGAACTTTGTTAAAACCGCTGGTGACAAGTGAAAAGTATGTTCTTAATCAATAAATGAATTTTTACACCACTACTGAAGAAAAAGGTCATCCTGGCTTTGATAGAAGTGTTTGAATACGTGGTTCAAAGATTAGGTTGGTGTAGAAGTGTAGTCAATGTGTTAATAGTGGAAATAGACATGCTTTATGTTACAGCTGTTTATAGCATTACATATGTTTTTATTTTGTGTATTCCATATGGGAAGAAGAGCTATTTTTGAATTTTGTTGTAAATGAATGAAACCAACCAGCAAACTGCGGACCATTGCTGTCGTCCACCACATCTGTCATGTTTTAGTTGAATTGTGATGTTGATGATTGTGTGACTTGTGAATTAAACGGAAGATTAAACGGCCTCATACGGTTGTCAACTTTACTGCAACGTTGCTGTTGTGTTTGGTGACATCTGGTGGAAATCCTACGAACAGCAACATCATAACTTGCAACCTGTATGTCGTGTTTAACAAATTGTTTAAAATGTCCCGTGCAATTCTGTGAAATGCGTATATTCTTATTTGCAGACAGTAGCATAGTCCTACAAAAGGGTATGGGTAGGATTCATACGTCTTTCTCATTTGCCTAGATCTATTTAGGAACTAATTTAGTACATAAACGTGGAGCACTTTGGGAACTGTTGTTGAAATGTTCTATAAATCATCGGGATTGGATTACTAATTATGTATGCACTAGGCTAGCTATTGTAAATGCATAGGCTGTCTTAACACAAAAAGTCAAGAATCTTAGCTTTGCGGACTGTGAATAATATAAGTATACCTTCTTTGACTGAGGGTAAGCTATAGCCAAAATAGACCCAGAGCAAATCCAGACTAAATTGGGTCCAAAAAAAAAAAGAGCTAAATTAATGCCTAGAAAAAACAACACTCAACTTGAAGGCCATACCTTATTTTTTGTGTGTAGCCACTAAATAAAAATGTTACTGGTCTAAACTCATTCCTAACTTTGTCTTTATTTGTAGCATCAAAATGTATAAATCCAAAGTTTAGAGGCAAATTTTACAACTTGCAAGGTCAGTTTTCAGGGTCACGTTCACAAAAATGGGAGAAAAATAGCCGTAAAGTTCATGAAATTGATACAAATGTGTTATTGTTGTATGTTTCTCCCCCACAAATGTTCACGTTTACATTATAATAAAATCAGGTATAGTGCCTTTAAAGCCATTTCACACCGTATAAAAACCAAGCAAAAGAATATGTTTATAGTTGAAAATATAGTATTTTGTGTTATTTACCGTGAGTTTTGATCATAGACAATAGGCTCGTTCGAGATGCGGTTGCGGCTCGCCTGGATGATCGGCGAGAGTAGCCGACGCAACGGGGGCGGGGGAAAAAGTCTGAAGTCCAGCCGACCGCTCCACATCCAGAGAACGAGAGCGGCCTCAGATCACGCAGCGTCTCGTTCAGATGTCGCGTTCATTTCAAGTTTATCCTAAATGTGAAAGTCATTTACCTCCTGCTCGGCTTCCTTTACTCCAGTGACATCATTCTTCATCAGAGAAAACTTTCTCATTTGTTTGTTGGTTCAAGTTTGTGAGATAAAATATGTCCTTTTAAATCATAAGTTTGTTCTGAAAAGTATCAAACATGAGCTCTATTTTAGGGGCGATACATAACTTTGAAGGGATATTTCAGGATTTTTGACATAGGGCCTCATTTCCTAGTTGTTGCTGAGATAATTTTTTCTTAAATTCATGCAGTTTTATATTTGAAGAGCTTAGTGGCGCTAGGCTAGGGCAAGGCTAAAGCATTTCTATGGTATCAGTTAGCCTGCATTAAAAACAGTCTGACCCACTCCACAGTGCACCTAAGGTAAATCACTTATAACGCCAGACTAACCATATAAATGTCTGTGTCGATATAATAATTTTTGAAATATAACTGACCTTGTATCACATGAATTACCACATTTTGAGGGACTATTTTCTCGCAGATCACTCCGCCGCTGCGTTAGCTTACAGCCACGAAGCTGATGCTGCTGAAATAAGTTATTTTAAATGCGAAATGGTTATAATTATTCTATCGACACAAATATTTATATCGTTAGTCTGGTGTTATAAGTGATTTACCTCAGGTGCACTGTGGAGTGGGTCAGACTGTTTTTAATGCAGGCTAACTGATACCATAGAAATGCGTTAGCCTAGCATTAGCCTAGCGCCATAAGCTCTTCAAATATAAGAACTGCATGAAAAAAATATCTCCAGACATCAACAACACTCTGGATAACTAGGAAATGAGGCCCTTTGTCAAGAATCCTGAAATATCCCTTTAATAGTTTCAGTCATAGTTTATTTGTTCAGATCTAAAGTGTTGCCCTGAGGAGGGGGTCAGAGCCATTGACAGTAACTCGTATCCAATCACCTGAGCGTGAGCAGCTGACAGGTGGGCGTTTTCCCGTCATGCACGCACGGGGCTGTGGAGCCGCTGCAGTAGCCTTTGGAGAGATGCAGCGGCTGATCAAGTCGGCTGGTCTCGTTGGGTCTCACGATCTTTTCGTGCCCCACAGAAATCTAACCAGCATATGCACCGTGCGTCTACAGTCGGCTGTCAAAACTGCGTCCGTCTGGCTCATCTTGAACGAGTTATATTAATCATCTTTTTTGCGTGTGTTTGTATGAGTCCCGTTTCCTCTGCTCTGATTGGCTGCTGACCTGTCAATTCTCGAGCGTGTTTGTCAGCTCGAGCCAATCCACGGGCGCGTTGTTGGCACGTCCCCCCTCGTTTCGCCGGTCCCGGGCACAGCAGCTGCGATCAGGGGGGAACTAAAGAGCCTCTCCTCCTGTGACGGTGGCTTTTCGGTGCGGCGGTGGTGCTATGGAACCCAGGGGCAACGTGGAGACGGGAGAGACCGAGAGGGACCACCGGGAGCTGTTTTACGTGCCCATCCCGCACCAAGAGCCCACCAAACAGGAGCAGGAGAAGCTGTCCGGGGTCGTGAAAAATGTGCACCGAAAACTGCGCAGGAAATATCGAGAGGGTAAGAGCAAGAGCTGCTGCTGTCGGGGCCCCCTGTGTTGGGTTTTTTCCTCTGCACCGATCGTGGGTTAGCGTTAGCCTCGGATCTCTCTAAAAGGCTGTTGATTCGTACAGACGTGCTAAAATTGCGCAAAAGCTTTCACGAAACTGGCTTGTTTTTGTCACGTCGTCAGTCTGTTGCGCTGCGTTTTCTGCAAGTAAACAAGGCCCTTTTCCACTACCTTCCCCATCTTGACAGTGAATGAGACTTGCCCACCTTTGCTTAGCCTGTTTGTCACGCGTTATTATCCAGGATCATCTACTGACAACTTGTTTACTCCTCGAGCTACTACGTGATGCTGGATTTGTGCCACTTTTACGCAGAAACTTTTCTCCATAGTCAAGACAAACGGTGCAAAGCCAGAGCAACAAAGGATTACTGACTTATCTTTCCACATACAAAAATTGAGCTAGTATAGATGGTTTAAACCTCCTATCCCCCGCCTTAGCCAAGTGCATTCTCCAGTTCTGCTTTACCCAAATCTAAAAGGTCACACAGCCTATAGGCCAGAGTAACGCGGAGACCCAGAAACTTGATTTAAATGGATCTTTTTGCCGCGTTGTTGTCACTGTTTTGATATTTTTTTCATCACTTTTTCATTGCATTTTTGTCACTTTTCTGTTTCTTTTGAAGCGTTTTTCGTCACATTTTGTCACTTTTTTTGTCACATTTTTGTCACTTTTCGTCACATTGTCGTCACTTTTCTGTTATTCTTTGGTTACTGTTTTGTTGCGTTTTCATCTTTCATTACGTCACATTTTCGTCACTTTTTCGTCACATTTTTCGTCACTTTTTCGTCACATTTTGTCACTTTTTCGTCACATTTTTGTCACATTTTGTCACTTTTCGTCACATTTTCGTCACATTTTCGTCACATTTTGTCACTTTTTCGTCACTTTTTTGTCACTTTTTCGTCACATTTCGTCACTTTTTCGTCACATTTTCGTCACATTTTTGTCACTTTTTGTCACTTTTTCGTCACATTTTCGTCACTTTTTTGTCACTTTTTCGTCACATTTTCGTCACTTTTTCGTCACTTTTTTGTCACTTTTTCGTCACATTTTTGTCACTTTTTCGTCACATTTTGTCACTTTTTCGTCACATTGTCGTCACTTTTTCGTCCCTTTTTGGTCACTTTTTTGTCACTTTTTTCATCACTTTTTTGTCACTTTTTCGTCACATTTTTGTCACTTTTTTTCATCACATTTTTGTCACATTTTCGTCACATTTTTGTCACTTTTTTTGTCACATTTTTGTCACTTTTTCGTCACATTTTGTCACTTTTTGTCACATTTTTGTCACTTTTTCGTCACATTTTTCGTCACATTTTGTCACTTTTTCGTCACATTTTGTCACTTTTTCGTCACATTTTTGTCACTTTTTCGTCACATTTTTGTCACTTTTCTGTTATTCTTTGGTTTGACACTTTTTTTCAAGAAGCTTTTAGAGCTTTGAGTAAAGCCTAAGTAAGTAAGTGAGTGAGTAAAGTTTATAGCGCCTTTCACAGACCAGGGTCCAATAGCACTTCCCATAAAAACATACTATAAAATCAATACACATACAAGTCACATTACATTATGTCGGGGAAGTACACGATAGAAAAGGCACAATACACATAGGCCTAAGTATGGTGAGGCATGAAAGCCTTTCTAAACAGGTGCGTCTTAAGTTGACACTTGAAATTGTCCACAGAATCCAACATGCGCAGAGACAGGGGCAGCTCATTCCAAAGGCGAGGAGCGACAGCCTTGAATGATCTGTCTCCTCGGGTTTAAAACAAGTGCGAGGGACCATCAACAAGTTCTGGGTGGAGGACCTCAGGATCCTGTTGGAGACATAAGGCTGGATCAGGCCTTTTAATGTATTCAGGCGCCTGACCAGGAAGAGCCCTAAAAGTCAGCACCAGGATTTTAAACTTGATTCTGTGTGTGACAGGAAGCCAATGTAAAGATTTTAAAATTGGAGCAATGGGCTCTCCTGTGTGCGCGGGTTAAAACTGGAGTAAATGTGCTCGGCTCAGGTGGAGGTTAAGAGGTTCAAATTAAATTGTACCCATGTCTTGTTATGCTGCACCTTGAGAACATTCCTCGTTCTGCTTGCTGCACACCTAAAGGTAAACTATGTAGCTTTACAGATGTACACACACTGAATTTGATGACCCATACTTGGTGTTGACACAGTAGTTTTCCTGTTAGTCGGGGATTGTTTCTTGTTTAAGAGATTGTAATTTGTGAATTGAAAGTGATACTAGGCCTGTCACGATAACATTTGAAGTTCGATATATTGAGGCAGAAAAATGCTGCGATAAGCGATATTATTGAAGACCTTTTAACGCCACAGAAACGAACACTAAAGCTTTGTTCGAAAAGCACTTCCTTAAAATATCCCACAATAAACATGACATACAGTAAAACACAACATACTTTGGGTAAAATAATAATGTATTACTTCAGAAAAATGGGTGGTTAAGTGCAAATATGATAAATCTTGAGCCCAAAAATGTATTGTTTATCTGTCATGTGTTACACTGGAAAAAAGTGCCATCTCATCTTGGTTCATGAATTAAAGGGATATTTAAGGATTTTGACATTGGGCCTCATTTCCTACTTATCCAGAGTGTTGTTTGATTTTTTGATGTCTGGAGATATTGTTTTCTTAAATTCATGTAGTTCTTATATTTGAAGAGTCTAGTGGCGCTAGGCTAGGGCAAGGCTAAAGCATTTCTATGGTATCAGTTAGCCTGCATTAAAAACAGTCTGACCCACTCCACAGTGCACCTGAGGTAAATCACTTATAACACCAGACTAACGATGTAAATGTCTGTGTCGATAGAATAATTTTTGAAATATAACTGACCTCGTATCACATGAATTACCGCATTTTGAGGGACTATTTTCTCGCAGATCACTCCGCCGCTGTGTTAGCTTACAGCCACGAAGCTGATGCTGCTCAAATATAAGTTATTTTAAATGCAAAATGGTTAAAATTATTCTATTAACACAGACATTTATATGGTTAGTCTGGTGTTATAAGTGATTTACCTCAGGTGCACTGTGGAGTGGGTCAGACTGTTTTTAATGCAGGCTAACTGATACCATAGAAATGCGTTAGCCTAGCATTAGCCTAGCGCCACTAGACTCTTCAAATATAAGAACTGCATGAATTTAAGAAAAAATATCTCCAGACATCAACAACACTCTGGATAACTAGGAAATGAGGCCCAGTGTCAAAAATCCTGAAATATCCCTTTAAGACAATTGATGCTGATTGAGAAAATTTGGACTGTCTTGATATAGTAATAAAAACAAACAGTTGAAATAAGACAAAAAAGTCTATGGCAAGACAAATCATTCTTTCATTGGAAATAAGAAAGTCTAAACATACTCAAAATCAGCACACGTTCTGATAGTTAAAGCACTTAAAGATGAGATATTATTTTTCCATATTTACCTTTATGTGCGCACACACTCTGACAAACATGTTGGTTCCTGTTCATAACGGTACAAAGTTAGAACAGGTTTGAGTAACAACTAAGCCACAGTGCATTGGTACTTTGTTGTTTTGATGAAATCTTCACTTGGCATTTTTTTATTTTATTTTTCATTACAGCCTCTCCTTACAACTCTAGTCTGTATCTTCTTCAAACTCTTATCTATTCATACACTAAGTACTTGTTTAAATAAATAAATTCAACACATTCAACATTGCAACTATTGAAGGTCTAAAGTAGGACAGAACAAGGCGTGAACTAGGACTAAACCAGGACAAAGGTTAAATATTAATACACTGGTTGTGTATCTTGACAGACAACAATGTAGTATTTAAAGAAAGATGTGGCTCTTTGAATCCCCAACGTCGCAGACATCTTTCCTACATTGACTTAACTTGATGTAGATTGCTTGTTGTAAATAAGAGCTTGAAGCCCATTGCGATAATGACTTATTTGCATTTGTTTTTCACCAGTTGCCGCAACAGCCGTATGTACAGTATTTGCATCCCACACTATGTAAATACGCACACTCACAGAATGACAAAACGATGGTCTATGGATTTCACATTACACTCAACTATACATGAGCTTTATTGTGTGGGTATTTCGAGCTGTTGGAAAATCCCTTTTCTTCACACTGTGATAATGAAAGTTAATGGCACTTTGCAGAAATAAAGACGCATTAGCAGCAGTGTGTGGACAATAATTACATGTGAAAAGTGTAACATGTACAGACTGGAACTAAGCTGATTTAGAAAATGTTGTTCCTTTTGCCTTCAGTACAGTTTTCTTTCATACTAAAAAAACATAAAACCCAATGGTTGCTCTTCACCGATCAAACATATCTAATTCTTTTGTCTCTAACAAGGCACTCACAAAAAGTTTAGGTCTCATTGATTTTGATCACTGTGGGTGATTTTTGTGTGTGTGTGTGTCTGTGTGTTTATGTATTTTGTATTTGTTTTATATTTGCAACTTACTCTCCTCCAAGTCAAATGTCTCACTTCAGAGACAAATAATAAATGAATCCTAAATCCTGAAAAGCAAATGATAACTTTAAAATATGTCGTGTTAGTCACAATTTTGCTAATTTAGTTAAATTTTGGTCTTGTTATGGTCCTAATTTTGCTTTTTTTTTAAGACACATGTTGGACAAAAAGAAAGAAGACCCTAACACTTTCTTGTGATTAGTTAAACCTCTTAACCCCTACCTTAACCTACAGGCCAGTGTAACACCACATTTGAAAGCTAAGACCTACAAAACTCATCGAAACTTTTTCCTCGCTTTGTCACTTTTTTTTACATTGCTTTTTTTTTTTGGTTGCATTTTCATCACTTTTTTGTCACTTGTTCTTTATGGCTTTTTCATCACTTTTTTTATCACGCATTCTTCACATTTTTGTCGCTTTTCTATTGTTATTTTGTGGCTTTTTTGTCGCTCTTTTGTTGCATTTTCATCCTTGTTTGGTCTCATTTTTGTAGCTATTTATATGCTTTTTTTTCTTCCAAGACGCTTTTAGATTTGGGTAAAGCCTAACTGGAGAAAGTGCACTTGGTTCAGCTGGGTTTTAAGAGGTTAAGATTAATAGATGAAACTGGTTTAGTAATCATCATTGTATTACGTTATTCAAAAAGGTTATGTAATGCCACACTTGTTTCTCAAATCGTGCAGCACTGATAATTCATATGTTTGGATTTAACATTTGTTCAATTCTTCTTACATTAATATGAGTGAAGTTGCATTTTCACGCCTTACAGCGGGGTGAGGGTTATTTTCAAGTGTAATGTTTTTTTTTCTTAAACAACTTCTTCTTTGGAAAGCGCATTCTTCCTCATGATTGCTTAATAAGTTCGGCATGATCTCGTCTCGGGCTTGGCAACGACTCATTGGTCACGCTCCTGTGTATTTACCACTGCTGCTCTTTCTCGTGTTGTCCTCTCATTTCTGCAAATCTGATAGGTGTTTTTTTTTTTCTTTTTCCCCCTTGTGGTCATGGGACCGAACCGTTGTTATCAAGTTGTTTTGCCTTCAGGCTGTAAACTGCACCGCTACGAGCCAGTGATGAAAGGATCTGTGTAGGCACCGCTTTTGTTATTGTAGCTTTACCTTGAAAATGAGGAGGTTGAGTTTTATTATTAAACGCCCTCTAAGGTTGTCTGGTATCTGCGACTCCAACAAACAACGTGAACAAGTAGGTATTTGCCAGTTGACTTTATTATTTTATTGACTTGTATGATACAAAGGTGTTCTGGCTAATTGCCTGGAGACTTTTCCCCTTTGTGGTAAAGTTGGGTTTAATGTGAGGAAAACTCACAACTTTAAACTTTATTGTGGATTGTTGACCTTTTGTAACAAACACCTTTTCAAAATTAAATACTCATTTGAGTTCGTATTTTAGCTCACAGAGTCTGTTGTAGTAGTACGTTTATCAGATTTATTTGATAAGGACGGCTTCAAAAACTTAGTCACTTATAACCACAGTACAGTGGTTGCCTCTTAGTTTTGGCCTTTTTATTATGTCGGGTCAGTTGATACTAAAATGTTAAGTCACTGTTATGTAAAGGCTCTATATTCTCCTGATTTATTATTATTATTATTATTATTATTATTATTATTATTACAATCACCAATGAAAGAGGAAGCCACTGAAGTAAAAAGTTGTCCAAATTCATTCCTGACTTTCCTAACATATTTGTAGCATCCCATTTCTTCACAAGAGCAAATTTAAAAACGTGCAGGGTCACTTTTCAGACTTACTGTCACAGAAATGTAAAGAAAACTAGCCTGAAACTGAAACAAATGCGTTGGAGTTAGATGCACAATGTTTTCCCCCCACAAATGTCTGAGTTTACAATATATACTAAAAGAGGACAAAACAAATTTCACTCCACTACTAGAAGATAAATCCGGTATATTCATACAGGATCTAAAGTTATAGATTCAAAGTTACTTTATCCACTTTTTGTTTATGTGAAAAGTCTTGATAATTAATAAGAGCTAATGCCCTTGTTTGAGACGTGCTGTGACCATAGACTGTACAAATAATAGACAACTCCTCCTCACTCCTCCCCGTTTACCATAATGACCACGCTCGAGGGGGCAATCATGGCGGATTTACAGACTCCTCCTCCCCAGCTCTGATGAAGCATGTTCCTAATAAGGCATAAGGGCGGGATCTTCACTGTAGACTCGGCCCTTGCGTGACGTGTAGCTCGCGCAGCTCCAATGCTAACAGTCCGACCCTCATTAAGTACGAGATTTCTAAAATTTATCCTATCATAACCAGCCCGGTGCCTCTGATTGTGTCTAACCCAGCGTAATCACAGGAGGAACATCTAGCTGTAGACAGTTCCAAAAAATTAGGCACCGGGCATTAAAGTTGTTTTAACATGTCTAAAGTGCAATACATTCCAATGGGGACTAGCGGCTATATGGCGGTACTACAGCAATGGCGGAGCAATGCGGCCATCACAGCCAGCGGCCATTGGCTGTGACTTCCACTGAGTCCAGGAGAGCTGGGTGAGAGTTACATTAAAAATAGTATTTATTGAGCAGTGCATTAAACTGCCTTTGCTCTGCCCGATCCTGTCAGACCTCGGAAGCTAAGCAGGGAAGGCCTGGTCGGTACTTGGATGGGAGACGGTTTTTATTTTTATTTTATTAAGTTTATTTGAATAGGGACAAGTATGTCACATAAGCTCATGTTACATACGCTAATTCTCAATGTCCGTTTGGGAACACTAGGAAGCCTGAGTGAATGTAGTGGGTGAGTGGTTGGTGGTGGTCGGAGGGGCCGATGGTGCAGACTGGTTGCCTCACTTCCGTCAGTCTACCCCTGGGCAGTTGTGGCTACAATAGTAGTTGACCACCACCAAGTATGGAGTGAATGAATAATGTAATGTAAAGCGTCTGAGTGTCCAGAAAAGCTCTATATAAAACCAATGCATTATTTTTTATTATTATTATTATTATTAAAATCATTTTCTTTTAGTCAAGGCATTGTCACTAGGCCTGTCACGATAACAAAATCTGAAGTTCGATATATTGAGGTAGGAATCACAATAGACCCTTTAATTGTTTGTAAACATTCCGGGCTTAGCTGGAGGCAGGAAGCTCGATTCCTATCTATTTCCATTGTAGCTGTTGTCATAGTAACGATAAACAAATGTCTAACTGTTTTTGGAAATATCAGATAAATCTCATTTTATCGTCTCAAATGTCATTCCTCTTGTTCTGGCACCTTAAGCCACAACAGGACCACATTTTTCAGTTGTAGTTGTAGTTTGATGTCAGTAGTTGTAGTTTGATGTCAGCAGTTAAAGGGTCTATAGACCCTTTAACTGCTGACATCATCAGTGACATCAGCTGGAGGCAGGAAGTGATCAAGAGAAATAAGATTAAACTAAAACTAGCGATTTTTTATCGTCTCAAATGTCATTCCTCTTGTTCTTGCACCTTAAGCCACAACAGGACCACATTTTTCAGTCGTAGTTTTACACTTAAAATCGCTAGTTTTAGTTTAATCTTATTTCTCTGGATCACTTCCTGCCTCCAGCTGATGTCACTGATGATGTCAGCAGTTAAAGGGTCTATAAACGATATTGAAGACTGTATAATGCAACAGAAGCTAACTCTAAAGCTTAAAAAAGCTCTGTTTGAAAAGTACTTTATAACGATCCCACAATGAACATGAAATACATTGAGACACAACTTACTTGGGTGGAAAATAAATTACTAAATAAATGACGAGTATTAAGTCGATATAGTAATTATCGTGACAGCCCTAGTTGTCACTCATGTACACAGCAGATGAAAACCTGTTTGCTCTCGTTTCCTAATTGTTGCTCTTTTCTTGGTTTGCTCAGTGGGCGACTTTGAAAAAATCTGGCGGGAGCACTGCGAGGACGAGCGGACGTTGAGTGAATATGCCAACGCCATGAAGAACCTCGCGGACAACCACTGGACAAAGAAGTGCGAAGGAGAGGGGCGCATCGACTGGTGCCGCAGGTAACGTTTCAAATGGACCTATCCTGCTTAATTCAGGCCTTCTTACCTTGTCTTAGCGTTGTTGGTTAGAAAATGCAATATTGATCTGAAACAGCTGAAACAAAATATCCAGTAGTTCGCTTGAATATCCAGTAGTTCGCTGGAATAACCAGGAAGTGAAGCTAACTCGGTCACCAGGTTAATGATTGTAATTTTTCCTGACAGTCATTCAGTAAATTGTGCAAAAAACATTGCTCGACCCTTTTCCTCTAGGAGTTTATTGAAGAATCTGGTATCGGATATCGGAACCGATGCCCCAAAAAATACAATATTGGGTACTGGCTACAAATATCCGATACTTAACTCTCTACTTGGCTCTCACCGATTTATAAACAAGGGCTGATTCCGAAACCCTTAAATTATAGCCTCTAAGTACTAACACTAGCAACTAATCCTTAATCTTTCATGGGGTCAACTGTTAGATCTCTATGCAGTTAGTGAACTAGAGCTTCAGCAGCATTTGCCCAATTTGATCGTCCTTACCCAGGGGAAGGGGAAGTGACATCACCAACAGCTGTTCTTCTTCTTTAAGGATATTGGCAGGCAAACAAAAGTGCATGCCGCCACCTACTGTAGTGCATCTGCAACAACATGGTGTCCAAATAAAGACATTTAAGGAGAAAAAAAAAAGAAAAATCCAAATGAGCCATCATATTTCCCTTTAGCCTTATTTTATCTCAACAGCTGTTTCATAAAGCTACAGTATGCAAATTAGCCATGTGGCTTAAATTTCTACTAAATGAAAACAAAAGCACAAACTGCTTCATTTAGGTCATTTACTGAGGCAGCTCTTTAAAACACTGACATGTGACTGTGCAGTGATGACTCTAACATGTATTTCGTCACTTTTACAAAGTTTGGCTTGTGCAGAATCTTTTATATATTGTGCACCTGTAAATCAACAGTGGTTGTGCATGAAGAATCACTCCAGGGTGGGGGCGAGGGGGCCGGACATGCGGCGCGGTGGCTTATGGGATGGCACATGTCTCCTAATCGCCAGTGAGGTAGCATCAGAGATCCCTATGCTAAAGTGGCTATGATAGTTAGCATTGAGGCTCCTTTCCCTAACTCCTTCTTAACTGACAGCCCAATTCGGACGCATCTTATCATGGCGGACGCTGACGCACATCCGTTTTGGCGTAAGACCTCTTACCAATTTAACGGTTTCGGAATCAGCCAAAACCTTCATCGACTAAATCCAAGTGAATATGGACATGCTGGATTTCATTTTGAAGCAGATAACCTGGAGAATTCAATCGCTAGTAGTTTTAACCTCCGCAAACTGATTTTTTGGTTGCAACATAATGCTAAAGCTAGCAGCAACTAATCAAGACTGAGACAGAAACCTAAACAGCCGGTCATGTATTTAGTGTAAAAAAGTCCAGTTATTCTTGTTTAATGTTTTTCCATTACAGTTTATTAAAAGATGGCCTATAATTGATAACGTCTTGTTTGCAATAAAAAATAGACTTTAATGATCTCACAATCGAGAAAATATGACCATCTTTTTCACTCACAGCAACTACTTTTAAGAAAGTCTCTTAGTATCGGATATCGGCAGATCAACCCTCAGTATCAGTATTGGAAGCAAAAAAGCTGGATAGGAGCATCTCTAAAAAATTCTGTCAATTTGTATCAGTTTCACAATTTTTTGCTCAAAACTTTCCCGTTTTGTGGGATGGTTGAAAATCTTCAGACATTTTAAATGCATAGATTTTTTTTTTTTGAATTTGTTGCATTGAAAATATTGTGTTCAGGCTTTAAAATGGCATTTAAAAGCATGCAATTGGGCTTATAAACTCCTGTCATCTGAAACGTGTCCATAGGTCTTAATGTAATTGTCAAATATCTCTCTGCAGTGTTTGCCAAGAGTACTTTTTGGAAGGAGGGATGAAGAAGATGATCGAGAAAGACAAGAAAAGTGCCGCTGCTGCTCTGGGTTTGACCTCAGCCGCCGTAACTGCCCAGAATCACAGCACTGTCCCCAGGTGAGAGACTCTTACCATGAGGAGGAATGAGGAGACATTTAATTTATACTGAAGTGCTTTGTAGATTGACTTCTTCATTTCACACGTGGATGCACATTTGTCATGTCTGCAACAATGCATAAACACGGATACTAATGAAGGAAGACACAATAATAGAAAAATAGAAAATGTATATTTGGAAGAGAGTGGGATTTCACAATAAATGTATTTCTACTACTGCTAATACCATAAACAACAGCTAGCAGATGATCTAAAGGTCTTTGAGCGGCATTTGAGACCTATAAATCCACAGAGTTCGTCTTCTGAAACAATGAAAGGCACCAAGAGCCCCCCAATACCTGCAGCACAGTGGAGGCGCTACAGGAAACAAAAAAGGGGCAAACGAGGAGGTATCGGGGAAGACTCACAGCTAACCCACACAAGCTTTCTATCCCTTCTATTGTTCTGGATAATGGACGTTCACTGGAGAATACGCTGGATAATATCCGTCTGCTACACTCTTCCCAGATTAGTTTTAGTTTATTAGTTCATTTGAGCAGTTAAAATTCTGCTCAAAGGGAATGGGCTGAAGCAAAAGCTTATAAGCGCCCACCCCAACATCATTGCATTAAACATTAAAAACATAAAAAGACACATTAATATACATATTATACTCAGTGAATATTATTGTGTACATTTTACAACTACAACAACGCTGTCATTTCATGTACGATGTCTGGTACAAAGCAAGTGACAAAAGGCCATTACTTGGTTACAGATGGTTATCAATGCCAAACACAGTCAACATTCCCGAAAGTCATTAGTTTTGTGTTTAAAAAGAACATTAAATACATATTATCAGTGATCTTGCTACTTCCCAGTTGTCATTTCCATCCTTAATATGGTATTGATTAGTGAACAATTTTGCTTGGTTGCTTCCTCTTTTTTTTTTTTTTATGTATAATGAAATTATGTAATATGTAAGCCCTGCATAGTGTAGTGCGTTAAAAATCCAGGGTGTAGAGCGGGTCCATTGAAGAGGGCAGTAGCTCCTCATCAACAAGCCCCCACCCAGCTGCCCCAACTAGCTGCATTTGGTAGATGATGTTCCTATGCTGTGTAGTGCGTTAAAAACAAGGTATATGAGCCCATTGGGAGGATCCCTCTCAACAGATTTGGAGCTCGCTTACTCTAATTCTCTATTTGCAATTTTGAACAATAGAAGAGAGACTATGCGTTTCTTCTTCTCTGTACTTTTCAAAAGTCTTTTGTTTGTATTTATATTTGAACAGGTTGATGTTTGGACATTGTTTCATCTCCATCTCCATTTTGTTCCACAATTGGACCCCATTAACTGTCGGGCTAAAACGTTTCAAATTGTGCTATGTTTCTGAATCCTAAAGTTCAATTCATCACGTAATTCATAACGACCAGTACGTTCGTGGAACCTTCTTTGTATTTGGCCTGGTAACAGTTTGTACCTTGCTTTGTATAACATCTGTACTGTTTGGAACTCAACAATGTCACAAAACTTCATGATTTTGTGATGGTGAAAGACTGTTGTGTTTTATAATCACTGAGGCCTGGCTCACCTGTGGCGGCGGAGTTTCACAGGTGACCCTCAGGTGAAGAATGGCATCGGAGCCAGGGGAGAAGGAGGACGACAAAGATGAACGTGAGTGGAGGTGGGAGCAGAGGGAGCTGCGCAGGAGGAGGTGACTAGTGCAGGACACCACGCTCTGAAACGGGGAAAACCCAGGAGGCGGTGCACCGTTTTTGTGGAGCACTGAAGGCACTTCTCCGGTTTCCCCGACCTCCCAAAACAGGCTGGTCAGGTTGGCCCATAGTGTTGGCGCGCAGAGTCGCAGCAGCTCAGGACTAACCCAACATCTGATCTACGCAATTTCGTTGTACAATTGTATAATGACAAATAAAGCACTTAGACACATACAAATGGCACAAATATAAGATGTGTGATTTATCTTCTGGTTCATGTTTCCCCAGTTCCTCCTCTCCGTTTGGAAAGATGCGCTTGCTGGATGTGGGGAGCTGCTTCAATCCATTCCTGAAGTTTGACGAGTTCCTCACTGTGGGGATCGACATTGTACCGGCCGTCGAGGTACGTCTCAAGTGCATCTTTACCCAAATCTACAAAACTCATCTAAACGGACAAATTCCCTTGCGTTGTTGCCACATTTTCTTCCCTTTTTGTCACTTTCATGTTTGTTTTTTTATGTATAATGAAATTATGTAATATGTAAGCCCTGCATAGTGTAGTGCGTTTAAAAAGCCAGGGTGTAGAGCGGGTCCATTGAAGAGGGCAGTAGCTCCTCATCAACAAACCCCACCCAGCTGCCCCAACTAGCTGCATTTGGTAGATGATGTTCCTATGCTGTGTAGTGCGTTAAAAACAAGGTATATGAGCCCATTGGGAGGATCCTCTCAACAGATTTGGAGCTCGCTTACTCTAATTCTCTATTTGCAATTTTGAACAATAGAAGAGAGACAATGCGTTTCTTCTTCTCTGTACTTTTGGGGATCGACATTGTGCCGGCCGTCAAGGTACGTCTCAAGTGCATCTTTACCCAAATCTACAAAACTCATCTAAACGGACAAATTCCCTTGCGTTGTTGCCGCATTTTCTTCCCTTTTTGTCACTTTCATGTTACTTTTTTGTTGCTTTTTCATCTTATCTTTTGTCGCTTTTTTTTTTAAGCTCTTAGATTTGGGTAAAGCCAAACTGGAGTAAATGTGCTCGGTTCAGGCAGGGGTAAAGAGGTTAAAGGGGGGTATTATGTAAAATCGACTTTTTCAAGCTTTATATCATGTTATTATGTCATTCCCTCATTAAACACATGCCTGGAGTGTTGCCTTGGCTCATTCACATATTTTTGAGTAATCAGTAAAAACTTAGACGGCAGCCATTTTAGGTGTAGCTATGCCTCAGTCCTCCTAGGAACGCCCCCACCTCCTGGAGACGCCTCTGGACCTTTCGTCACCAGCCAAGCCACCAACCACTGCTCCTCAGCTCAGCAGAGCCCCCTCCCCGCACAGTGTTGTTGTTTAGATGCCACAGCAGTGTGCTGAAGGGGGCGTGTCAGAAAGCTTCTTAAAGAGACAGAGGCCTATTTCAAGACGTTCAGTACAGCCATTTTGAGAGAGCAATTTTATTCAAGGCAGTTATTTTAATTTACTGCATATACAGACCAACAGAAGGTTACGTCATCATTGTAGTATGCTATAGACTGGTGCTATGTGATTGAAAAAAGCATAATACCCCCCTTTAAACGGTTGATTCATCACATGAAATAACTGTTCCTCGTAGATTTTGCATGGTTTGCTTTTACAGCTTATAGACTTTTAAATATTGCCTTTTCAAGCATTAAAATGACTGTGGTCACACTTTTCCACATATTAGTGATTTGCAATGTACTCTTTAGGACAATTAGGATGTTACTCTACAAAAAGAAAGAAAGTAAGGTACAAGGCTATTAAGTAAATTGGTTTAGATTATTTGATATTTTTCAAATAATTCTCACTAGTCAAGATGCTTATTCATATATTTCAAGCAATTGTCTTCTAGTAAAGATGAAAATTGGTTCTTATTTCAAAAGCATTTTTCCTAAAGTTGCTTTGAAATAAGTGAAATTCATATTAAACCAGTGAAAAATACCTTATATATTTTAACCTAGTCTTAAAAACAACTTCATAAACCAAGTTGGCTCTTTTTAACATTTGTTTTTTGACACATTCACTCTTGTTATCCTGATACGTATTTACTGTTAGAGACCTGTTGCTGTGAGGTTTTCCTGTTCGACTGTGCCTTTGATTAATGCACTTGTCATTTCGAGCCGGTCTGACTCATGAGCGCTGAGAGTGTGGTTAGTGTTAATGAAGAAACAGGAACAAAAAGTGTTGTATTCGTGCAGCTGTCAGCGATAACTACCGAGAGGCGTTTTTCAAAATGCTTCTGGGGCATCGAGAAGACTTCCTGATTCTTTTCGTACTGGAACACTGAAGCGCAATATTATCGGAAATAAGGTTGCATGATTGTGGAAAATTTCCCCTTTTTGTTGTTGTTATTACTGTACATGTCCAGCCCAAAGGTCATATAGTTGGTTATTGATGAATCTCAAGTAATTTTCTTCAGTAACATACTGTGAATGTAAGGTTTGGAGCCAAGATGATTCAAGTGTCTTAGAAGCCTTAGTAGCATTTTAGCTCTGATTTAGGGATTTTATTATCTTTTTATTGTGTTTGCCCTCTTGTTTTACTCCTGATTCATTATAGTCACATTATACACTCCAAAAAAATGAATATCTAGATTAGTTTAAATGCCTCAAATTGAGCATAATAATCTAAATTGAGTTGTTTTGACTAATTGAGATTTAGTTCGGAATTTGACTTGGAGTATTTCACTTGTTCTGAGATAATTCGGACTCGTTTCAATACACTTTGTCTTAATTGCTCTTGTCCCATTGGCAATTTTAGTTTCTTATTTCAAGCAAGATGACCTTAGAACCAGTGAGAAATGTTCACAAACTAGCAAAGTAAACTTGGTCAATCAGGAAAAAAGTCTAAATGAATTAGAACAACTCAAAATAAGATTAATATTCTCAGTTCAAGCCACTTTAACCCATGCTGATATTTAGTTTTTGTAGTGTAGCCCTGAGTTTAGACCTGATGGTACTAAAGAGGGGGTATTATGCTTTTTTCAATCACATAGCACCAGTCTATAGCATACTACAATGATGACGTAACCTTCTGTTGGTCTGTATATGCAGTAAATTTAAATAACTGCCTTGAATAAAATTGCTCTCTCAAAATGGCTGTACTGAACGTCTTGAAATAGGCCTCTGTCTCTTTAAGAAGCTTTCCGACACGCCCCCTTCAGCACACTGCTGTGGCATCTAAACAACAACACAGCTGAGGAGCAGTGGTTGGTGGCTTGGCTGGTGACGAAAGGTCCAGAGGCGTCTCCAGGAGGTGGGGGCGTTCCTAGGAGGACTGAGGCATAGCTACACCTAAAATGGCTGCCGTCTAAGTTTTTACTGATTACTCAAAAATATGTGAATGAGCCAAGGCAACACTCCAGGCATGTGTTTAATGAGGGAATGACATAATAACATGATATAAAGCTTGAAAAAGTCGATTTTACATAATACCCCCCCTTTAAAAAGCCCCTGGTTTCTTCTAAAACCAGCATCATCTGTTATTGTTGTTTTATCCAGAGCGTGTACAAGTGCGACTTCCTGAACCTCCAGCTGCAGCCCCCGTTGCAGCTGTCCCGGGACGCGGTGGAGGCCTTCCTGCGTCAGCTCCACAGCCCCATCGACTCGTTCCCGGCTCAGCTCTTCAATGTGGTGGTCTTCTCCCTGCTCCTCTCCTACTTCCCCTCCCCGTACCAGCGCTGGATCTGCTGCAAGAAGGCCCACGAGCTCCTGGAGCTTCACGGCCTCCTCCTGATCATCACCCCCGACTCGTCCCACCAAAACCGCCACGCGCTCATGATGCGCAGCTGGCGCGTGGCGGTCGAGTCCTTGGGCTTCAAGCGCTACAAATATGTCAAGTATTCCCACATGCACCTGATAGCGTTCAGGAAAGTGTCCCTCGCCACCACCAGCGACTCGTGTCCCAAAACTACCCGGAAATGCTCTACATCCCGCAGGACTTTCACACGAACGAGGAGGAAGACGGCCCGGACGCGCCCCTCTACGTGCGCTCTGACGTGGAGGACGACCAGATCGCGTGGGGGTTCGGCGAGCTGCCCGAAACGCCGTACGATTCGGATTCCGGGGAGAGCCAGAGCAGCTCCTTGCCCGGGTTTCACGAGTTTGAAGACCCCATTCTGCTCCAAAGCTAAACCTGACGCTAGTCTTTACACGCGCGCGATTCTAAAGGCGGGCCTTCATTGAGCGAGATGCTACGGGACGGGTGCAATATTCGACATTTCCACAAAAAGTGAGTTGAGCACAATCAGTTTGTTAACCATAAGACACTTTACAACCAGTGTTTTAAAGCTTATATGATTGTCAATTTTACCCATTTATTTTAATTCCTCTTAAGGATTTTACTCTGACTCGTAATTAAAACAATACTTAAAGCCACATTGCGGAACAGTTTATCTACTAAATGGAACTAAAACAAGCCAAACTTTGCTGGGAGCGGGACATCACCGCTCGTCTCCATGGAGATGTTGCTGCTTTTACTTTGATTATTATGCAGCCAGACAATTTACCAAAAAGAAAAGTTTAGGTACTACTGATATCGAAAAAATTATTGAATTTTCCTCCATTTTTTTTTTTTTTTAAATAATTTTTTTTTTTTTGCCCCATTTTTGTCTGTTTCTCCCCATTTTTGCTCATATGTATTACTAATATTTCCCTATTTTAGATTTTTTATTTTTATTTTTTACACAATTTCCCCCAATTTCCTCCCATTTTCCCCACATTTCTTGACATTGGAGACCAACCCGATATTGTAAATTGCAGATTTTCCACACTTTGTTCCGTTTTCTGGTTCTAGACGACAAATATTTTAGCATGGGTATCGTTCAGGTATCTGTATCGAAAACCAAGTATCGTTAAAGTACTGTTATAATTTTTTTTTTTTTTACGGTACCCAGCCTTATGATGTGTTGCTGATTATTGGGAGAGTATTTGGTCTCGCGGCATGTTTTCGATCATTTAGTTGATCTTGTGACGCAGCATAAACCTGGAATGTTCCGCATAGTGGCTTTAAGCTTACAACAGGAAACAAGTGCATTTACATTGTACGCAGAAGGCCTACCATTCATTCATTCATTCATACGATGGTTTGCTTCACTCTTATGAAATAAACATTCGCCATATTCAAAATCAACACATAAAGGTACCAGAGTTGCTTGTAGCGTTGAGTTCTGTGGGACTGTCCTGACCCGTATCATCCCGCTCCACTTAAACCCCACCCTGAAACTCTCTCCCTCTCGACTGCTGCGCTGCCAAAACTGAACCTGCTGCATTCTCCTCCAGCTCCTTAAACACGATGCAGTTTGCACAAAGGTGAAAAAGACGTTTACAGTTATGTTTCCTCATATCGAAGGCACACACACATTACCACACAAACGCATCGAACGCACCCACACGAAAGATGGATATATTTTGATAAATAGCTAGTTGTTTCTTTTTAAAGTCGGAAAGAATGAATGCCCCTAAAATTTCTCCAAATCCCCGCTCCTAAATGTCTGTCCCATCTTCCAGTCGACTCTTAACAAACTCTGTCTACAACGTGTATTCAGACTCTCTTTAGAATAAGCTATAGTGACAGGGTGCTCGGTATAGGCCCTTTTTTAAGTGTTTGTGAACAATTTGGCTGCGCACGCAGAATGGTGGAACAAGAGAAGCGTTCACTGAGCATTATTCCCGTGTCAAAAACCTACCTGGAGCTCCCTGGTCAGTATTTTCTGGGTTTTGTTGCATCATCAAGTTCAGGGGTTCCCAAAGATGATTTTGAAACAATATTTTTTACATTTCCGACATTGCTTTGCTGTATTTTGACTGAAAACAGGATATTGTAGTGAAATTAAGCCAAATATCAAAATACAGTCTTCAAACTAACATCATTAATGGAGGTTGTGCATATATCGGCCCGGCCAAGATATCGGGCCGATCTTGGGGATTATACATCGGCCGATCTAGCACCGATAAAGGCCGTGACTGAAAGTGATAGAGTGAAGTCAGGGCTTTAAAACGAGTCGTCCTACAACTTTCTAGGCCTCAGGCGAGCTGAGAAACATCGCGATGAAAATTGGTTAGCTACAAGTTTGTTAAACACAACTTTCACCAACTAAACCTCAGTCAATATGGACAATGCTGCATGTCATTTTGAAGCACAGAACCTGGAGAATTCAATCGCTGAGTTAGTTTTAACATCCACAATTGTATTGTGGATTGCCGAGCAAAATGCAGCGGCTAGCAACAGTATGCTAATGCTAATAGCAACTAATCAAAGCTGGGACAGAAACTATGAATCACCTAAAGTAATAAAATAAAATCGGCCACTGCTGGAGTGGCCAAGTATTTATGATTTTACAGTATTGATATATAGAAATATTGGCCGAAAATATTGCATCAGCCAATAAAATCTCCCAAAATCGGCATCGGCCTTAGAAAGACCCATATTGGTCGATCTCTAATCATTAAACCAGATTTGAAATGTTTTGCACCTTTAAATTATTATAAATGCTGATTACATTTTACAGAAGGGGTCACAGAAGTTGGTTGAGTGATTTTGAGGGTCGTGGCCTGAAAAGTTTGGCAACCTCTGATCCATCCCCGGACCCATTCTGAAATCACGGTGCCGTCATTTTGGTCGCATGCCGTGAGCTCAAAGTGAATGCCTGTTTTTCTACTGGACGCAGAGAGCTCTTCTGGGCCTCCTGTTTTCTGGCAGCTCTGTACTCGGCATCCTCATCTTCCCTCCAAACAAGCTCAATCTTTATCTTCTAAACATCTAACATGAGCTGTCCCTCTGATGGAAAATGAACAGAAACTACCTCTGCCTCCTGCACATCTGTCAAAAATCTTTGGGTATAATAATAAATGTCAAAAGTGTGCTCACAAACTGGAAAATATGCTTCTCTTGCCTCTAAATCTGCGTGCACAGCCTTTTGAGTTACAAAGAAAGGGTCTATAAAAGCCAAAATTTGCAGGATTGCACTGGAGCGACGAAAATGAATGATACAAATGGCTTGCTTGTCTCTCATGCAGCAAGACTTTTCTCTCAAACTCTAGATGTGCGTTTAGTTTCTCGGAGACGGTTATATCTCTACGTATTCTCGCACTTGGTGTTGTCCGGTGTAAACGTGCGACAATGCCATGTGTTTTGCATCTCAATCTCTTTGTGTGTGTTTGAAAGAACAAGAAGAAAAAAAACAATGACAGTGGTAATTGTAGCATTTGCAATAGGTTGCGTTCATCACAGGGTTCCCGAGTTTAACATCGAGAAAGAGGGCAGATGTAGAACAGCACAATCAGGCTGAAGGTTCAACATCCAAAAGTGGTGCTGGCTTTATTCAAACATACAAACTCAGTGGGCTGTATGCAAATAAGCGACTCGACTTTCCGACAGCCACTGGTTTACCTCTCCCTGTGTATACATGCTTTCCACTCATGTGACTTTTGTTATGGCGGCCATTTTTAATACCGAAGTAGAATTATGCAGTACTACAACATGTAACAATATCTCAACTCAGGATGAAAATGAAAGACGACTGATGACAGTGGTATTTTTATGTCCTCGTAATCATTGCTCAAGAAGATAACAGTTAAAACAAGGCCCCAGTAACGCATGTTTATGTGAAGAAACCAGTGAGTCAGTGTTTAAGCTGCTAAAGATGTAAGCATGCTACCAGTTAGCATTTAGCTTTAACAGCTCCGCTCTGACCTCTCCAAAGGAAAGCCCTGAACCACAAACATCTAGCCTTGGATTCAACATGTGACAGAGGTCAGAGCTGAGCTTACTGTAGGATTTCCTCAGTGTTCATACATGTGAGCCACACGTGTGTTTATCGTGTTGAAGCCATTGACAGTTGCTAACCGGTAGATGCTAACATCTTAAGCAGCTTAAACACTGACTCAGACTGAGACTCTGTTGACATGACAAACTTAAAAATCCCAGAGAAACCTTTTCTGTTTCCTCTTTGAGTTAATTTAGTCTGAGGAGTGAAGCAGCTCTTTAGTAAATCCTTCTGTAGCTCGACAGACAGAGCTGCTATGTTTCTGCTACATTTGCTGATTATATCATATAAACGTGCGTCTCTGGTTCCGTGTTTTAACTGTTATCTTCTTGGTGCTCAAAATGGCCGCCGGAACTATGCGCGATGTCATTGGAAATGCATGTATTGCAGTGTCTCGTATGGATAAAGATTACAAGGTGGACAGCGAGTTCAATACAAATTAATACAAAAACTTCACTGTTGGATAATTCTGTGTGCATAAAGTCCAGTCGGAAGTCATGTGTCGCTCCTTTGCATAGAGCCCATGGTTTTCAAATGACTGACCTTCAAGAACATTTGTGGATTTGCTGTGTAGAGATTTCTTTACAAAATTGTATCTCTTCAACTGAGTAATCCAGGCCTGTGCCCTCCACCTGAGACTTTGACTCCAAATCATGGAACGTGAACCCGACCTGTACCATTTGGTAGAAGTATTATTAGGTTTTATTACTAATGTGAAGCTGTTTACTCATCGGTACAAGTGTTAGGTAGGTTTTTCTCTCGTCATCATATTTCTAATATATCAATACAGACTTGTCGTAGTAGTTTTTTCACGTGTCATTTAAAACTTTTTGCAAAACAACCCCTACGAGGGATGTCGCACTTCAGAGCATTGACATGAGCACAAAAAAAGTCAATGATCGGGTTCTGAAAATTGAAAAAGGAATAATACGGAAGCGTCCTGGTCTCACTTGCGTATGTGTTATTTGTGTGTTATTTCTTTCGCTGGTATCTCGTAGATAATTTAATGTTCGTACAATATACGGATCCCATTATTTCGTGATACCAATTTATTATGATTTCATGATTTAAAAAAAATCAGGTAATAAATGATACCATTACCAACCCAGATAGCAGTCGTGTCTGAGCCAGTTCTGGCTTTCTTGTGGCACAGCTGGCTGACTGGAGACCCGACTGTTCTTATCTGGCCCAGTAACGAGACATGCGTAATAAATCGAGAGTCATAATCAGCATAACAATTATTGGGTCCAGTAATGGTTATACTGCCCCACAACAATCACAACTGGTGCGGGCCACAGCATTCAGAACATGCCGTGGTGTGATGCAGTGCCATCTTCTGGCCCAATAACAAACAAACAGCGAGTGAACCACAAGTTTTGGATTAGATGCAAATGACACTTGGTCATGAAAAGAGAAGTTGTCTATAAATGATCCCGCCCGCTTGGCAGGCACATGCTGGCGTCCAGAACCAGCGCCGGCTCCAGAACAAACTGACTGAGAGGGCATTCGAGTTTCAAAAGGTTGCACCCTTTTGAAACTCGCCATTAAAATACATTGTGATGCCATTAAAACTGAGGGGCAAACAATTCAAAATGAGGTTGCAATGCACCCCTGTAGATCCGGGCCTGTCCAGAACCAACAAACTTGTCACGTCGTATCATGAAATAACCTGATATTTCATTATAAATAGGTATCACGAAATAAGATGAAACCAGCGAAAAATAACACATACGCAACTGAGACCAGGACGCTTCTGTAGAATAAAGATTTCTCTAACTCGGATGTTTTGAAAGGAAAAGTGTACGAAAAGCTCTCGGTTGCACTTTACTTTTCAACACAACAGCATGTAATAACTATAATTACCATGTTATTACACGTTTAATCCCGGTTGCCATGCTAGTAATGTGCTGTGAAATGCTGCCAATTACTCCATCTCTGAATCTTATCTCGCAAAACCCTTGCCCTGAAATGTAAGGCTGTGACATCCCTTGTAGTTACTGCGATTTGGGGAAACCCTATCTGTCTGATACTGTACTGCACTCTTTGGATGGATCATTTGTAATGAGGTTAATGGGTATCTACTGTAGAGATATGATTCTTATCTTAAAAAAAAAAAAAACATAAAAAAACATATCACCATTTTGAACTCTCCTTTCAGGACCCAGCCTCATACTACTTCTCCTGATCTTTCTGCATTAAGACTTTGCACTAGGATATGACTTTTGTAGATTTTAGCAATAGTGATTTTTACCTGATGTGAGTAGATCCTAAAAAGGCAGTGATTCTCAAATTGGTCTCGCAAAGTACCACAGACTAAGCCCGGTGAGTGACGGCTAAGGAAGAGCTAAATCCGGGATGACGTCAAGACTTGGACCCACATTCGGTACATCTTCTGTTATTGTATATTGATTAATCGTAGTGGCCTCATAGTGTCTACCGTCTGTAATTGGTGAATACTGCAGTAAAATGTAGCTTATAAATATAATACTACACTGATCAAAGAAAACTCTCACCCCCATAGTAGCCATGAACTGAAACGTAGACCTGGCCAAGTTAGGATCAAACTGCTCTATACCAGGGCGACACTATGGGTCTGCGGAACATACAAAGCATAATTAAACTGCAAAACACTGAAAAAGACGCACCAGCAGCTGTACTTGCACCACAGTTTGAGAAGCGCTGCCTTTGAGTGTATGGTTTCAGACACTACCATGTTGTCGTGTGAGGTCTGAATCGGACCGGGCTGATCGTGTGGATGGATTGTGTGAATGGCGGAGGATGGCACTTTAACTCATCGATCCCAGATTATTTTCTTACTCTGAAATGGCCCCACACGACCGTACGAAGGTGCCTTGATAGTTCGTATTAATGTTGCTAACAGGCTTTTCATATTCCAATTCATTAACCAGCTTCGGCCAAACTTATGCAGGGTATTTCCAGGGTTTTTCCCCAAGTAGAATTTTAAGACATCACAAAAGCATTTTAACTTATTTTCTACAATGCCTCACTAATATTCGGCATTATAAAAATAAATAAAAAAAACTTGGAGATTTCCTGCCTCTAGTTTGTCTTTTATTGTTAAAGCAAGAAATTCAAAGATGTTGCCATTGTACCATATCACTCCGTGTCTGTATTTTTCCGATTACGCTGAGGTTTTCATGAGCATTTCAAAATGTGAGCGTTTTTGTGATAACTGGGGGGCATTGTCTTCCACTGTTTCTTTGGTCTGTTGCATGAAATGATTTGTCATTTTCACCAACGCGCAGAACAATGTGAGCTTTTAGTATGGTTGTATTTCTCTATTTTATAAATGAATGTAAACCTAATGCTGTGTCTGGGTGTTTTTTCTTCAGCTGTTTGAGGACTGTCTTGAGTAAATTTATTGGCAATATGGTGTCTAGTCTAAGCACTTTATATGCTAATTTTCTCACCTTATGTCTTTGTGTGTGTGTGTATATAACTTAATTTAGTTTTAGTCTAATTCTAGTCAGCAAAAATATTACTTTGACCAATATTATGACAAAATATTTTAGTCGACGAAATTCACACTGAAATGAAGCAAGATTACCCTTAAGAACTACTTGCTTTGTGGAAACCCTAGCTCTGTTGAGCCCTAATGTGTACAGCTTTACTGTAGAGACAAACTAACCCGGTAATGCAGAATGGGGGCGTTTCCACCAGGCAGCAGGAAGGACAGTAGCTGCAGAGCTGACGAGGTGGCTTTATCTTTGGGCAGTGCTCGGCTTTGAGTAAAGGTGTGTGGAGGACCCAGCAGAACAATGTTTCTGGCAGCGCTCGGCTAAACTGTAGGATATCTGTTAAAAAAACAAGAAAAGTAACACAATGATGACACTGTCATTGATCTTCAATGAAGGTACTTGAGTCATGTTCTGTACTCAGTAGTTGAACTCTTCCGAACGTTTCGCCTCTCATCCAAAAGGCTTCGTCAGCGGACTAAAGTCCCGCTCAGCCCGCAGCTTAGATAAAGACCACGACCCTCTAATCACAGCTACTCTCAACTGTGGGTAAACAACCTTTGAAGTAGAGCGTCTCTAACGACCTGCTAAGCCCCAGTATCGGTCAGTCCTGTCCTATTCATAGATGATCACTGCCATTATCTGTCCTATTCAAGGCTGATCACTGCTAATTACCTGCCTATTGTTCTTTTGTTAGCTGAGGTGCCGTCTCCTTGGACTGTCTGTGCCCTGTTGGTTTTCCCCGAAGGAGTTTGGAGTAGAGTGACGGGAGATTTAATCTGAGCCCACCATTCCGGTTCATGGAGGGATTTCTTTCTTGACAAAAATAGCTTCTTTTACTCCTCTTTCAAACCAACGTTCTTCTTTAGCTAAAATTTTGACCTCCCCGTCCTCAAAGGAGTGGTTGGAGGCTTTGAGGTGGAGGTGCACAGCCGACTGGGGGCCGCTTGTGCTTTCTCTTCGGTGTTGATAAAGTCTCTTCTGTAAAACTGTCATTTATGCGATCAAAGCTTGGCAGTAGTTGAGATTTGGAGCAAGAATCTTAAATCCGTTTACATACACCACTGTTACACAAAAATGACCTCAATGCTTTGCGACATTTACTCTTTGCATCCTGCTGTGAAATATAAACCAGGTCCAGTCGTAGTTCTGTCTGCTTATAGTGCCTGTACTAAGCTGTACAGTCTATGGTACTAAGTTTTTGCCTTTCCATATTATTCTTGACATGCTGTAAAGTCTTTTTCTGACCCCCCTCCAAAAATCACATGTTTCCCTATTCTGTTCAAAGTGTCATTGAGTCCTGTGTGTCTTTATTGCGTCATGATAACGTCTTGTCTTGTACCAATTATACAGTACCTCCTATTCTTTTCTTTACCGTAAAGTACCATCTTCCAGTTTTCCCTTGTGCCCAGTCCTTCTGCCACTTTTTAACCAAATTTTCCTTGCCTCTGTCTTACCCAATTTCACTCATGTCTTCAGTTGGTCTACCCGTTGCCGCTTTTGCTGTCCTATCAGCTTCCTCATTCCCCTTGACACCTACATGGGCAGGTACCCAGATAAAAATAACAATTAGTCCCATTATTTGAATTCTGTACAACACCGTAGCAATCGATGAGCTCGAGTCTGAGCAAATTACAGATCTTAATGGTCTTACCTCCTCCACCCACTGAAGGGCGACAATAATCTCAAGTAGATCTAATCAAGCCAGTATAAATGATACCAGTGCTCGTCTATCCGCTCCCCATTCCTTTCCAACTAAACGCCTTAAAACATTTTAAACCTTTTTACACTTCTCAACAATCTTCTGAATAAGAATTGCCCAGGTCACTCGCTCATCAAACCAAACCCCCAAATACTCGAAGCTCTTCACCCTTTCCAATACTTGACCATACAAACTTAATTCAGCCCAAAGACCATTTGGGGGACCGAAAGACCATCTCAGGAAATGGTCCCCGCCTGGTCCGGACCACTCGCACAGTGCCCAATGCCCATAGAGGCCATGGTACGGAATGGTCCGGACCAGGAAGCACTTGACTTCACCCTTGACCATACAAACTTAACGTGACCGCTCTTTTCCTATCCGAGTACTTGTAAAAAAAATTTAAAAAAAAATTAAAGCTCTTAAAGGATTAGGATTCTCTGTATGTATCTTGGGCTTTTAACACGTTTAACCCTGTGAGCAATACAATTATGACCTGAGACCTGGCTGTCTTCGAACATTTGAGAGTAAGAAAGATAATAACCAAGAAAAAGAGAGATTAAAGAAGAGGGTGGTTTGTTTGCTTCTATTATTTTAGTGTAGTCATTGCTAAATTCATGTTTTAACGAAAAGTCGGCTGTGTCACAGTTAAGTAGAGCCTCGACGCTAGGCTTTTCGCCGGCGGCCCGTGGCTGCGCAGCAGGGTTGCCAGGTCCGCGGTTAAACCGCGGAATTGGGCGTTTTTTTAACCCATTCCGCGGGTCAAAAAAACTGTCCGCGGTTTTTGCCTTGCTGTTTTCAATGTAAAATTGGCTATTTCTATCTTATTTTTTGATCACTATCACTATTTCGAATGACAAAATCTCAAATCCAAGGCTCTTTGAGCTGTCTTTTCAATAAGAGGGGGAGAAAGGGGCGGTTTCTCATCATCGCGGGAGCACATGGGCTCTGTTTACTGGTAAACAATATTGAATATTATAGCCGCGCCATATGTCCGCGGGTTTTCCGCGGTTTTTCCAGTGGGGGGGTCCGCCCCCTTTGCTCTGAAATGAGTTGTGATAGTGGCAGGCCGTGATATTGCACCCTACGGCTCAACAGCCTTTTTCGCCATAGACAACAATGTAAAAGGAGCAGCCTGTAAAATGGTCCACGGGGCATCTGGAGTTTCAGACTAAGGCAAATATATTTCTTTAAAATTACTATTTTTAGGACATGGACTTTTTTTCTTCGTAAAAAAATTGTAAAGCATCAAAAACAATTTTTAAAAAGTATTCCAATGACGTGACGTCACCAGTGCTGTGGACGTGCGCGAGCGTGTGCGTGAAGACTCATGAACGAGCAGAGGTCTTCCCCGTTAAGCGGTCTGAGAGCCAAACAGACAACAATACGGTAATGAACGGGACTGGACTAGGATAAACGCTAACAGGCACCTAAAGTAAGTTTTTTCTTTACTCAGTACTAAAATGTATTGCGAACCTACACATGGCAAGCGTGTTTAAATGTTAAAAAGTAGGCCTATTAGCTAACATGAACAACAACAATTTAAACTAATGAAGACGTGATCGTTTTTCTGATTAGGCTGCACGGCTTTGAAAATAGCTTTTGGTTCGATAATAAAAAAATGGTAAATCATTTAAGTTACTTCAGTGGTGATGTTTATACCTTTCTTTTCAGATAACGTAGGTACAGTACCAATAAAACCTATATTGAAACAACAAAACATGATTTCTGCATCTGCCCTGGATCCAGTACAGATAAATGCTGTACTGGTACAGCATTTACTTCAAATTATACTAATGATAATACAATATAGAACACTTTTGTAGTGCTCCTTTGTATTTCAGCCAAACAATTCTAGTGGTGAGGTTATACTAGCAAATACAGTGAAGTAAAAAGTCGATTTTTATCATTTCTATTGCAATATGAAGACGGCCAGCACTTACGAAACTTCTCAGAAAAGTGGCCGAGCGTGAGTACATTAGCGCGGCGACGTACGTTCGAAGGGCCGCTGTAAGTTACGGTTGTTGTAAAAGAGCGGGGCTATCTAGCTTATTAAGCCCTGCACTGACAAACTGACCCCACAGATCATCTTAACATAGTAACTTAATCGCCTCAAATGGCCTTAAAAATTCATTTTGTATTTAAAGTACGATTATATCAAGAGATTTAACTTACAGCGTAATGGCGTCCGCTCCGCTCTGAGGCTTCGTCGGCAGCTGTGCGCGCTCCCGCTGCTTTTACCCACTTGGGCCGTACGTGCATAGATACAGGTGACGCGTCATACGGGTACTATGGGCCGTTATGGCGGACGAAACTGGTTTCATGCGCCACTGAGCACCACTATGTAAAGAGATAGGAGCTGGGACAGCATGCCTCTTCCATCTATATAATTCAATGGGTTTTTCAGATATTTTGGGCGGGTTTAGCTGCCCAGACCTGGCCTGCTGCGCGGCAAATGAGCTGCGCACGGCGACTCCGGTTCGAGCTCGACCGATCATCGCGGGAGTGAAGTTGTTTTGTTGACTTCATTTAGTCAACAACAGCACGCGCGTTGAAAAACCTTAACACAGAAAGAGTCAAGTAAGTGTAATATTACTTTATGTCTGTATAAAATTGTTCCTCAGGCCACAGGAAAAGAATCCTTTTGTAAAGTTGCTAGTTTTTAATTGCCGCAGGTATAATTAGGAAAATATTATTTGTGTGTTTAGAACAGTTTTGTTTAAGCTGGCGCAAATCTGGATGGAGATTTCTGAGGTTGCTCAACTTTTCTTTAAATCAGAGGAACGAGGCAAATAGAATCACGAAGAAGAAGCTAACGGGCAAAGCTAACTGCGGGCTAGCGCCACTTCAAACAGTATTTACAGCCAAGTTTGAGTGAAAAAAAATATATCTCCATTGTGTCATTGGCTGTACAATATCCCTCTCTCCCTTTGTCTTTTCTGTCAGCGTAGTGTTTACTCTCACGGACAATTAATGAGTAAAAAAACGCAACATGCTACGACACCTGCTGTGGCGCTTATGGCCTCTAGGGGCATAAGTTACTTAGTTCTGCTTTAACTAAATTAATGGAAGCAAAACAAACTAACTTTTCTTTTATCTTTCTTGTTTCTTGTTATTATCTTAGTCTTACATTTACTCTCAAATGTTTGAAGACTGGCAGTAAAAATATAGGGCCAGATGTGCCATTTGCCCAGGGCCGGACGATTTTCGGACTTTGGAACAGAAAGTGAGAGAGACTTGTGGTCATTTGCGTTGGAAACTGGCAATTTAAAGCTTTTAAACAAGCCCACCCTGGTCTTTCTACGAATCTACGCCTTTGGGGAGCCGTGTAACATCGCAGTGGAAATGTGTACATTTACTTCAGAAGTAGATGCTCCTCCTCCAATAGGTCAAATGAAGACACGTGACAAACGACTCCGCTGGAGGTCGTCATTTCGGCTAAGTGTCATATGACACCTGTCAATCGTTGTGTTGATTGGTTTGCAGTGGAGGCAGGCTGTAGTGGTGCCAATCCTAAAGCCAGGAAAGGAAGCCAAGAACCCGGGTTCGTACAGGCTGATTGCTTTAACAGCGGTGATATGCAAGATTATGGAGAGGATGGTTACTGATCGTTTAGTGTACAAATTAGAGAAAGAGGGATGGTTTACTAACATACAAAATGGATTTACACACAGGAGCTTGTGTGTAAATGGCAGAGGATATGGGATGTAGAGAAAAGAGAGAGACATTTTTATTCAAGCCAAAGTAGTGTCAAGGGGGGAGACGCCACCTGGGGGAAAAGTAGAAGGGAACAAGTCATTTATACTCGGTTAAGATTGGGCCACTGTGGATTTGCCCCAGACCTTGCTCTTGTGGGAAAGAGTCCGGATGGATTATGTTCGTGCGGCAGGAAAACAGAGACAGTCCGTCATGTACTCAAGGAATGCGTCTGTTATAAGCAGGAGAGGAGTCGACTGTTTAAAGCTGTGATGGGAATGGGAGTTGACGGAATATCACTGAGGACACTTTTGGACCCACGGACAAGTCGTTGTGATGTAGTTGGCCCTGTAATGGAGTTTGTGTATTCTACCAATCTACATATGAGGATTTGTCCATGATGCAGTTCTGCTAAGAGACCGTGGAAGGCCTGGCGGCGTCTAGCCTGCCGGAAAAGTACAAGAAGAAGAAGAAGATTGGTTTGCAGCAGAGAGAGAAGGAAATCATTTTGCCCACAGCTGAGATCCAGGCTCTGCTAATTTGGTCCAAATTGCTACCGCAACCTTTCACGCAACAACTGTTCACCATTTTCTTACTGCAAACCCTTCTGTTTAGTGGTAGCTAACATAAATAATCACTCAGCGTCCCACCAAGAAGAACACAGGCAATGACGTCTACCCTCCACAATGGCACGCTCCAGGGGCGAATGCGGTGTAACATTAGGCTTGTTCAAGATGAGCCAGACGGACGCAGTTTTGACAGCCGACTGCAGAAGCACGGTGCATGCTGGTTAGATTTCTGCCTGACTTGCTCTGATGTCACGTGAGACCCCAACGAGACCAGCCGACTTGATCAGCCACTGCATCTCTCCAAATGCTACTGCAGCGGCTCCAGGGCCCCGTGCATGACGGGAAAACGCCCACCTGTCCGCGGCCCACTGCAGCAGTTTCTGCTCGTGAGCATTCAATTAACAGTTTAGGGGAGGCCGGATAGACGGTTTATGCACAGCTGCAAGCCTCTGGAGGGTCCTACAGCTTGATGTTCGGGAGACTCCAGAGGCACCAGCAGCTTCAAATACCTGTTTGCTGCTTTGTAGCAGATGTTCACTTAATCTGATGTATTTGTCTGGCAGAAACCGTCCTCATTGTGCCTGTATCTGCACAAACCTGTGTGTGCTCTGAATCAGACACACATCTCTTAATAGTACGATGATTATGCTAAATCTTTCATGAAATATTGAAGGTTTTCATACCTAGTCCAAGGCATTCAACTATTTCAAGCTTTTCATCAGCAGAGAGATCCTTCTTCTTTCCCATATTCCTTGAAAATGGTGGTCTGCTTAATAATGGTTAACGCCCCTTTTCAGTAGTTTTTGCCTTAACTGGGCTTACCTGACAACTAATCATCACAGGCGTCTGAGATTGATGTCAGTGATTCAAAGAGCCCCGAGACACAATACCAGCCATGAGTTTAATTGATTTTTTAATTTTTTTTTTACCTTTATGACACTGAAATACAATTTGCATAATAATTGTTAACGCAGTGTAGGAGCATGTTTTGGCAACAGTATAGTCAAAATGTTACGCAGTGTGACTAAAAAACACAAAAAAGCAGAGAAAAAGCTTTCGATTTTAGTTTAAAATCTTGTTTTGTTTTTAATCTTTTTTTTTTAATCCAACATGGTAATTATAATATATAGCCTACTCACTTCAAAGTTTATTGTTGTTTTGTGTATTTTGCAATGTGAATTCTTTTCAATATTGCGTTTTCGAAAAGTTTAACAATTTTGACCCTCTGTTCGTGCCGTAGCTCCAAGTTGGAAACATGGCGCTGGTAACTGCCTCAAAACTTTTCACGGGACCGGTTCAGTGAACGGATATGCCTTTTCTGCCTCTGTCAGCGGGTTATGGATCTTTAAGACGCTTTGTGTTCAAATTCTCCTTCGGAAAAGATGAGAACGGATCGAACCACGATGTTAAAGATGTAACTTTAGCGTTGTTTGCGTTGACCGCGGCGCAAACCTGGGCTAACCACAGGGGGCTAAAAGCTAACTTTATCAACAAGTGAACGCCGTAACGCTTTCTAAACCAATTTAAGTCCTGTTGAGAGCGTTGAAATGACCTAAATCACCTTAAAGTGGTATTCAATTAACCGCTGTGCCTTTAGTTGACACTGGTTACACTAAAACTAGGGAAAGATGTGTCGCTTTTTGCGCTACTGCGTGAGCCACTGCCTTCACGCTGCTATGACCAGACTGGAGGAGGTGAACGGGGATGTCAGCGTCTGGTCCTCGGTCCGATGGCTGGGATACGTGTCCGGGCTGAACCTCCTCATAGCTCTTTGCCTGGGTCTCTACGTCCGATGGGAGAAGACGGAGGGATCCACGTTACTCGTTATCCTGATTCTGGCGATGGTTGTGCTCGGGGTAGCCAGTGTTTTGCACTATTTCTTCAACATGGAGAGAGTGAGCTTGAGTCTGCTGCATCTGTGGTTTGGGTTTTTGCTCGGGCTGCTCTGTTTCATCAATAATCCCGTCACGGTGAGGAGCGACGTGAAGGAGATGGCGGCCAACTACATGATGCTGGTCAGTATGGCTTTGAGGACCATCTGGGCGCTGCTGGAGAGGCTTTTCGGTCGAACCAGGTAAGTTTAGTACTTTTTTTTGTGGACATGTACGGAAGACATAATGAATGGAAATTGAAGGAAGACTGTTGTGATGGGCAAGGATGCATCTTAATAATAAATCGACAACAAATTAATCAAAAAGTGCTTAACCTCTTAGCAGAAATTAAACTAATGGAGATTTTAAAAGTTAAATTACTGGAGTTATTGTTCACATTAAAACACTTGGACACCACAGTGGGTTAGATGTATTTACCAGCAGTAAATCAGCAGCTAATGGAGTTGTTCCACAGCTTTTTTCTCCTCTTTTTATACTGTTTTTAGCTAATGTTAGTCAATGGATATGTATGCTAACAGCTGCAAAGATAGCCGATCTCCATGGTAACTGTGGAATTTCCCGACAAGTGATGAAAAAATGACAAAAAATGTGAGGAAACGTAGGACAAAAGCAATGATAAAAATTAGGGCAGGGCGATATGGCCAAAAATCTGTATCACGATATAAAAAAGAAATATCTCGAACGATATATTTGACGATATAACTGACAATGGACAAATTACTTCAAAATCCCAGCCTTACGTCTATTGGGAAGATTAATTCAGTGATATTTATTCTTTCTTTTTTTTTAACAGTATACTAATTCTCGCAAATATGATCTACTCAAGCAGTTTACATCCTTCATTTCATTTCACTGTTTAAGCACCTGCTCCCGTGTTCTACAGTCAGTGTTTATGCTGCTCTGATGGAGCTGAGCGTAACATAAATTATATCGTGTCCACTAGGGGTGTGAACGGTTACAAAAATGGTAACCGGTTAACCGAAAAAATTGTAACCGGTTAACCGTTTGTTTAAGAAGTGGACCGCAGTTGCGCTATACGGCCAATGGAGCGTGCAGTCACTTATCAAATGATTCCTTCGCGTCACGGCCGCCACGCAATTGCCAGACATATACAATTATGATAAAGTAGGCCTAATTAGGTCGTACAGAAAACTTGCCGTAGAATTTGTAAAAACAAGTACCTGACTGTAAAGTTTGGAGTCTGTAGGAGCTACTATAAGGGCTCACCCGCTGCCCGAGTGGGCCTTCTCTCATTCCGAGAAAACAAGCCTTGAGTTTTGTGGCGAGTGCGCATGCGCGGAACCTTCTTCGCCTCGTCCGTCCCAGGCGTCTCCCAGAAGGAAATATACCATATTTGGGCGTGATAGCGTCATCACGGAACCCTTTGCAGCACACGTGGATGCAAAAGCTGTCAATATTTGTGAATGAAATACCCGCTGCAGAGCGGTCTTTCGACGCCGGTTTCTTACTTCCGGGTTCCGTCTGGCTCGCAAGCGGACAAATCATCATAAAATAAGCATCATGCGGGGTGAGTTTTGTTATTTTTATACTCTGACATGAAAACTAAGATGTAAAGGGAGGAAAATAGATACAAATCTCCACTTCGACCACTGCGTGAAAAATCAATATTTTCACCTGCCGTGTCTCGCATTTCTAAATAAATAATACGTGTTCAATTTGACTTTTTTCGGTTATCGGTTACTGATTTTCCTAACCGGTTATGATTTACTAACCGGTTTACACCCCTAGTGTCCACAACGATATCAAAAATGACAACGATATCAAAAACGCATATCACGATAACGATATGCGATACGATATGGCCCACCCCTAATAAAATGCCAAAAAAGTGATGAACGACAATGCAGCAACAATGTGACGATAAAGATCCTTCTAGATCAGTTATGTAGGTCTAAGCTTTCAATTGAGGCGATACACTGGCCTATAGACCCTTTAATTGTTTGTAAACATTCCAGGCTTAGCTGGAGGCGGGAAGCTCGATTCCTATCTATTTCCATTGTAGCTGTTGTCATAGTAACGATAAACAAATGTCTAACTGTTTTGGAAATATCAGATAAACCTTATTTTATCGTCTCAAATGTCATTCCTCTTGTTCTTGCTCCTTAAGCCACAACAGGACCACATTTTTCAATTGTAGTTTTACACTTATAATTGCTAGTTTTAGTTTAATCTTATTTCTCTTGATCACTTCCTGCCTCCAGCTGATGTCACTGATGATGTCGCCAGTTAAAGGGTCACGTTTTAGATTTGGGTAAAGCTGAACTGGAGAAAATGCAGGTTAATAAAAATCAACAATAAAATGAATCAAAAAATGCTTCGCTAGTGTGTAATTGCTTTTCTTTGCCTCAGGTACCGTCCAGCTTTCCTGACCTCCGCTGAGCGTCTGGAGTTGGCAGGATTCGCCGTGGCCAGCACCGTCCTCAACCAAAAGTCCCTCTCCATCATGGTTTTACTGGTCTCGCTGGGCACCGTCATGGTCGCTCTGAGAATGAAGGCGCTCCTCTCCCTCCCGATCCTCGTGTCATTCGCCGTCATCGTCGGAGTGGCGTTTTTTCAGTCGCTGCATTTGGACGTAAACCCGTTCGCCCTGGCCTGTTTCTTCTCTCAGCTCATCTGTGACCCTCTGCTGGACGTGTACTTCAGCGGGCTCTCGGTCACTGAGCGCTGGCAGCCGTTTCTGATCTGGAGAGGACTGTGGAGGAGGCTGTCGCTGCTGCCTCTGCTGCTGGTAATGAGTGGCTTTTAATTTTCACCTACTATTAAAAAATATATTAGCCCTGAAAAATCAAAACATGTGCCCTGGAATGAGTATCAAGAAACTTACAAGTCTGTGTTCAGTATACTTTTCCTTTGCGCTTTCTGTCAAACTGAATGAGAAATCTGTCCAAATATTAGTATCTTCGTCTACAGTCCCTTGCGTACTATCAAATACTGTTACTGGTAATCATTTTCAAAACATAGATTAATTTATATTTTAACTTGCTCCAACTTGTTCAGCTGGGGGCAAATTAAACACTTGGTGTTTTAACCCCCACCTGGACCGAGCCTATTTTCTCCAGTTTGGCATTACCCAAATAGAATAGCTTAAAAAAAAAAGAAAAGCATCAAAATAGCGATGAAAACCAGGAATAAAAACACGACAAAAAGTGTCAATAACGTGATGTCAACACGATGTAAAAGCAATGAAAACACAATTATAAAGTCACAAAAAAGCTATAAAAACGTGACGAAAACACGATGAAAATCAATGAAAAAGCAACAAAAACGCTTCCAAAACCGTGGCGACAATGTGACAGAAAAGGTTACAAGCACTTTTGTAGGCCTTAGCTTTTAAATGAGGCATTAGGCCAGTGTTTTTCAACCACTGTGCCTTGGGAAATTATCCAATTTCACCTAATGGGTCTAAAAAATCTTATTTGAAAACAAATTAATTATTATCCGCAAATAAAGTGCCATTGTTGAGTGTCTTTGCTGTCTAGGCAAGGCAAGTTTATTTGTAGAGCACAATTCATACACAAGGCAATTCAAAGTGCTTCACAGTTGCAGAAAAATTACAAGAAAACAGATCAAATCAATCAATAAAACATCAACATAAAGTGAATCAATTACAGTAAAAGGCAAGAGTGCAGATAAAATACTTTCAGTTTTCATATGCACGGGTAAAAGAGCTGTTTTCAGCCTGGATTTGAACATTGTCAGAGTTTAGAGTCTAGTGATCAGCAGAGTCACCATGTAATACTCTTCCATATCAGGAAGAGACAAGAGAGTAAGGTATGCATGGATGCGACAGGTGGCGGTGACAGAGGCATTGTGGCTAGCGAGACTATACTGTGTTTCTATTCAAGACACTTTGAGAATGACTTTTTATTGTGAATATAGGCTACAGAGTTAAAAAAAAAAAAATAATTCTGCTGGTTTTGTGCCTCATTATTTTTTTCAATGAAAAAAGTGTGCCTTGGCTCAAAAAGGTTGAAAAACACTGCATTAGACTGTTGCACTCCAGTTGAGAAGCTTTTAGATTTGGGTAAGGCCAAACTGGAGAAAATGCGCTCGGCCAGGCCGGGGTTAAGAGGTTAAGTGAATGCCTGGAGCAAATCTACAAAAAGTCTGCTTTTTTTTTGTGCGGTTTGTGAAAATGCAATCTGAAATATAAAGAGTCCTCAAACGTTTCTTTCCCCTAACTCCTCATTTAATTTCCCATGGTTTTCTGGATTGCACACATTGGTATTTTTCAGAATTATGATCTAGTTCCATGTAGTGCTGGGCGATATGGAAAAAACTTATATCACGATATGGATTATTTTATATCACGATAGCGATATATATCACGATATACCACAATAAAGTCAGTTTTCAGTTATTCTTTGAAAAGTTTGACAAAAATATCATTGCTTACTTTTTTTCAACTTTATTTTGAAGCAGTGGTTTTGCTATGGATAATTTATATAGCATATATTGTCAATGTGTCAATTGTCAAATGTGAGACTGCAGGATAAATGGGCCAAACATGATCTGACCAGAGTCAACACGAATTTAACAACAGAAATGTGTAAACTCGTGCGTAGAGAACGACTTACTCAGAGCATCATCTGCTCCTCAATATCAAGGCTCATATTACACTAAAACAAATGTAAATTGGAGCTTATTACCGCCATTTTCTCAACTTTAATGTAATGTTTAAGAAACAGTGGGCGAGCAGTTTGTATTGTACGTCTTTAGCTGCTCTACGCGCTGCCCGATCAGTCTCTTACCTCCTGCACCACGCCTCTCCTCTCTTCTCTCTCGTGTGTTTAATCCAGATCCACGCGCTAAAAAGATCCATCACTAAAAAGCAGTTTAGTTGCCGTGCGTAAAGCAGTGAAACCACGCGGTGTTTAACAGGGAGAGAGAGCCCCGCGTGTACGTCCATTAGATGTCGCCGTTGCTACAGCAGGTGTGGCGGCGGACAGAGATATCGTAAAGCAGGGTGGTGTCGCAAAACCACAAGGCAGAGTTTCTTTGCGAAAAAGTTCTTTTTTATTCTTGTTTATAATCACTTAATATAAACCTAGAGGATGCATAGTGACAAGACAACACTAATACATTCTTGTGGCCTATTTAATGACATATTTGCTTTAATAATTGATTAAATTAGGTTAGAAACGATAGAAACGATAGAAGAGAAATGGCACGATAGGCACTTTTCTATCGTCCCCACGATATGTATCGTCATATCGCCCAGCACTAGTTCCATGGGTTGGGCAACATTGGAAAAAGTAAATGGAAATGGTTCTCACTTTTCACTGTGTGTGCGTGCAGGTGGAGGGGGCGTTCATGGCTCTCGCGGTCCGGAAGCTGCTGCACTTTGATCAGTGGTACCTCCTGATCCCCAGCTTCATCGTGGCCTCGCTCTTTTGGTTCATCTGTCACATCGTTTTTATCATCACCGTTTGGGGCTTCCACACCAAACTCAGCGACTGTCAGCGCCTCAGCTGGTCCCAGGGGCCGGACCTCAGCGGACTCGACAAAATCATGGCGTCGAAGGGGATGAGACACTTCTGCCTCATCTCAGAACGACTCGTGCTGTTCACTTTAGTGTCTACAGTCGCTGTGGGTGCTTTGTGCTGGCAGGTGAGACGCGTTGCACGAAACACATCTATTAATCTGCAGTTGTGTGATTTTTGCACCACTGCTACTGTTTCAGATGGTAATGGACTCCTCTCCTGGCCTAGTCTAATCCTTAGTGGTACCTGGTGTGAAATGTTAAGATAAAGTAGGGATAGTTTAAACCATATACAAGCTAACCAGTGGCCGCTATAGCATTTCTTTTTCTTCCTTCTTGCATTAAAGGGGGGGTATTATGCTTTTTTCAATCACATAGCACCAGTCTATAGCATACTACAATGATGACGTAACCTTCTGTTGGTCTGTATATGCAGTAAATTAAAATAACTGCCTCGAATAAAATTGCTCTCTCAAAATGGCTGTACTGAACGTCTTGAAATAGGCCTCTGTCTCTTTAAGAAGCTTTCCGACACGCCCCCTTCAGCACACTGCTGTGGCATCTAAACAACACTACTGTGCGGGGAGGGGCTCTGCTGAGCTGAGGAGCAGTGGTTGGTGGCTTGGCTGGTGACAAAAGGTCCAGAGGCGTCTCCAGGAGGTGGGGCGTTCCTAGGAGGACTGAGGCATAGCTACACCTAAAATGGCTGCCGTCTAAGTTTTTACTGATTACTCAAAAATATGTGAATGAGCCAAGGCAACACTCCAGGCATGTGTTTAATGAGGGAATGACATAATAACATGATATAAAGCTTGAAAAAGTCGATTTTACATAATACCCCCCCTTTAAGTCTTCGTAAACTAAACTTTGTCCTCTGCCCCACAGAGCTCGAGCAGTCTGTTCCTGAGCGTCTTCCTCCTGGTTTTGCCGCTGGAGTCTCTGTTTCATGGACTCTTTTATGAACTGGGGAACAGCCTCGGAGGAACCTGTGTGGGCTACGCCGTCGTCATCCCAACCAACTACTGCAGGTAACGGGGCGGTGGGGGAAAACGTACCCAAAAGACGACTAATGTAGACATACTTTGCATTGCAGTATTTGTTAGTTGGTAAAATATATTAAGCAGTGTGTCCTCAAAGTGGGCTAAAAGTGAGCTTGACATGGGACAAATTACGTTGTGTAGAAAACTGAGTGACAACCTCCTAAACTGCGGCTCTTGATGTTCATTCCTGGCCTGCAGTCGTGAGGAAGGAAAGTTGTGAAGTGTACACTGAAAAAAGTTTTTGTTAAAGTTACTTAAAAAATACTTCAAATGGTAACACAGTTAAGTATATTGAACTTCCCTTTTAATGTTTAACAGACTGATATTTTAAAGTCAAATTTTATTAAAATAATAATTTGATTTAATCCAATTGGCTGCTTTAGTCTTAAAGCAGAACTAAGTAACTCATGCCCCAGAGGCCATAAGCCCCACTGCAGGTGTTGTAGCATGTTGCGGTTTTTAACTTATTAATTGTCCATGAGAGTAAATACTACACTGACCGAAAAGACAAAGGGAGAGAGGGATATTGTACATCCAATTACACAATTTCACTGAAACTTGGCTGTAAATACTGGTTAAGTGGTGCTAGCCCACAGTTAGCTTAGCCCGTTAGCCTGTTAGCTTCTTCTTCGTGATTCCATTAGTGTGTATTGGCGGCGCCGACCCGGTGCAGGGAAAGTTGCAAATGTGGTTTTCTGACCAGAGACACCAGGGGGAGATCAAAGACCCCCCAATCATCCCATTAACACTTGTATTACCCCCAGAGGGACTACGGAAAGGAACAAGTTACTTAGTTCTTCTTTAAAAACGGCGGAAGGGCCGTGCATGTGCACTCGGTACGAGACGTTCAGGGCTTGTTTTCTCTGAATGAGGATAAAGCCCACTCGGGCAGCGCCTGAGCCCTTATAGCCGCTCATACAGACTCCAAACTTTTCAGTCTTGGACTTAACAATATTTTAAGGTTTTTCAGAGGGATTTTTTAATATCTAATTCCTAGCCTGATTTATTTAGCTTTGAACCCAAAAAAAACAAGGCGGAATTTGAGTTTTTATAGATTTTTTTCATTTATGATTAGTTTATGGAACTGTATATCCAAAATCCCCTCTGAAAAAATCTTAGTTACTAATATGTTAATAAAATTAAACCATACATTTTAATTTGGCTCAATCCATTATTTAGATTTCGTTGCCCAAAATATCGGCAATTTTGGCCATTTTCATGCACAAAATGCCTTATATCAGTAAGGTATATCAGTGATGTTCAGCAAAAGTTTCAAATCGATCTCTACATTTATTATTTTTCCCTATTCACCTGCAGTGTCTCGCCTTAAATAAAAAAGCCACACTCTAAGGCACATCTATACTGAAAATTAACTTAATATTTAGCACTTTCCCCATTCAAAGTATCGCTACAATCTAAGGCAACATTTAAGTAAAAATGTACTTTAATTATGTGTTTATTTTAAGGTGGTTCAACAAAAAAACTCAGTGGAGACTTATTACACTTGTGAAGTTTTTGTTGCCCACACCTATTTGCATCTAGGATTTGGTTACAGTCAAATTAGGGTAAAAACAAAAGTCAATCCTCCACGTTCCCTCTCGTCTGCAGTCCTGATGGCCAGCCCACCCTGCTGCCTCCGGACCAGGTGCAGGAGCTGAACCTCCGCTCCACCGGGATGCTGAACAGCGTGCAGAGGTTCTTCGCACATCACCTCATTGAGTCGTTCGGCTGCGACTACTCCACCAGCGGAGTCACGGTGGACGCGCTCCAGGCCAAAGTCAGGGCCTTCTTAGACCTCAGGACGTCGGACGGGCCCAGACACGACACCTACGTCATCTACTACAGCGGACACACGCACCGCTCCGGAGAGTGGGCCCTGTCCGGTATGGATGCAAGAGCAATGAGTCTCGTGTAATGAACTTGTCAGTGTCACAAATACAAACTTTGCTTCTGTTCATTTTCAAAAAGGAGGCGACACTCTTCGTTTGGAGCAGATCGTGGATTGGTGGAGGGAGAAGAACGGCGGCTTTTGCTCTCGGCTCATCCTGCTGCTGGACTGTGAGAACGCGCTGCCCTGGGTCCGAGAGGTGAGGCGCGTGGACGGGGTTTACGTGGCAGTGCAGGGGGCCACGCTGTCCAGACCTGCAGACATCTCAGGACAAAACGCACAGGTGAGTGGAAGCAACAAAAAAGGCTTATGGAAATGTAATTCAAATTTGATGATTCATCTCAGGGCCATCGATTTGGCAAAAGTGGAAGCTTGTTTTCTTATTCCTGCCCATTTAACATAGTCCTGTCTATCACTCCTTACTGTCTTTAACACATCAGTTGTTATATTTCATTTTCTCCAGTTTGGCTTTACCCAAATCTGGAAGCTTCTTGCATATATATAGAACCCATAGGCCAGTGTAACGCCTCATTTGAAAGCTAAGGCCGCGCTGTTACCGTGTCATCACTATGCGTTGTCACTCACTTTGCGGCGTTGTATTTTAGATGCTTTTTTGTGTTATGTTTTTGTCGCTTTTGTGTCACTTTTTTGTTACATTTTGTCGCTTTTTTTTGGCCAAGTTTTCTATTGTGCATTTGTCACTTTCTCGTTGATTTTGTGATGTGTTTTTGTTGCGTTTCATCCTCGTTCACGTCTCATTTTCATCGCTATTTTGACGCCTTTTTCACGACACTTTTAGATTTGGGTTCGGGTTAGATTGTGTTCGGTTAAGGCGGGGATTTAGTGGTTAAAGGGATATTTAAGGATTTTTGACATAGGGCCTCATTTCCTAGTTATCCAGAGTGTTGTTGATGTCTGGAGATATTTTTTTCTTAAATTCATGCAGTTCTTATATTTGAAGAGTCTAGTGGCGCTAGGCTAGAGCAAGGCTAAAGCATTTCTATGGTAAACTCTAGCCTGCATTAAAAACAGTCTGACCCACTCCACAGTGCACCTGAGGTAAATCACTTGTAACACCAGACTAACCATATAAATGTCTGTGTTAATAGAATCATTTAAAATAACTTATATTTGAGCAGCATCAGCTTCGTGGCTGTAAGCTAACACAGCGGCGGAGTGATCTGCGAGAAAATAGTCCCTCAAAATGCGGTAATTCATGTGATACAAGGTCAGTTATATTTCAAACATTATTCTATTAACACAGACATTTATATGGTTAGTCTGGCGTTATAAGTGATTTACCTCAGGTGCACTGTGGAGTGGGTCAGACTGTTTTTAATGCAGGCTAGACTTAACCATAGAAATGCTTTAGCCTTGCCCTAGCCTAGCGCCACTAGACTCTTCAAATATAAGAACTGCATGAATTTAAGAAAAAAATATCTCCAGACATCAACAACACTCTGGATAACTAGGAAATGAGGCCCTATGTCAAAAATCCCGAAGTATCCCTTTAAACTATTGAATCAATATGTGTGTTGTTATAAAGCTAATCCCTGAACTGCAATGTATTTGTGAATGTAAATAAAGTCTTCCCATCCTTGTGCAGGACGTCCCGCAGCTGGGCGACTTCACCTCCCAGTGGGTGGATTATAACTGTACCCTCAACAGCGACATCCGGTGGTCAGAGCGGGGGAGAGCAGTCAGTGCCATCTACGGTCTGTCCAAGCAATGGGGCGACTACACCTTACATCTACCGACGGGTAACGACGTCACGAACCACTGGGGGGCGTACTTTCCGCGCATTACCTACCCCGTGGTGCAGCTGGCGTTATGGTGCAGCCAGTTGGACGTTTTGTGGCTGTGCGGGGTGTGTTTAAGATGCCTGAAAAGGTTGAAATTGACTTGGTTTCCTCCGGCTGTACTCGATACAGGCCAGGGATTCAAACTAGTGAGGTCCTAGGACTTAACGCGAGAAAGACGGTCCCCTCTGCTAATATTGGCTCCTCATGAATTCATGGTGTCGCTTTGGAGACTTTGCTTCCTGAAAATTGTGAAACGTGCTTATAAAACTCATCTCTGTGAAGAATTGGGAGGTTAGGAAACGAGCTTGTGCCACAACTAACAGTTTCTCATTGTCTGCAAATAAATATATCGGGATGGGCCTTTTTCCCCCCCGTTCTCAAACAGTGACAGAGGGAAGAAGTTGAGTTTAAACTGTAAGCTGTGGGCCAAACTTGTTTAGACACAGTTTATAAATGTTTCACAGCGTTTTAAAGCAGTACTAAGTAACTCTTGCCCCTAGAGGCCATAAGCGCAACTTCAGGTGCCGTAGCAAGTTACGATTTTTTAACTTATTAAATGTCTTGGAGAGTAAATACTACGCTACTAGAAAAGACAAAGGGAGAGAGGGATATTGTTCATCCAATTACACAATGGAATGGAATTTTTCACTCAAACTTGGCTGTAAATACTGTTTAAGTGGCGCTAGCTCGCAGTTAGCTTTGACCGTTAGCCTGTTAGCTTCTTCGTCGTGATGCCATTAGTGTGTATTGGTGGCTCCGACCCGGTGCAGGCAAGTTGCAATTGTGGTTTTCTGGCCAGAGACACCAGGGGGAGATGAAAGACCCTCCAATCATCCCATTAACACTTGTATTACCCCAGAGGGACTACGGAAAGGTTTATTTAGGTAAACACGTTACTTAGTACTGCTTTAAGTTTAGTCATACACGAACAAACCCCCGCACATCTGATGCCATTTCCCTGCTGTAGTTAAAAATGATTCATGACCCGATGCTCACAGCAGCCTCACTTATCATATTTTATTATCAGCTTTTATTTATTAAGAGATTAAAACTCCATTATGAAGGTGGTCAATTTCATTTTAACTATGTATAAACTCTCTATGGGGCATCAAGGATTTTATTGTACGACAAGAGACAAAAGTTGGGTACAGGGCCTTTAACCCGCTCTGATGCTGGAAAGTTGTGGATGGAATGTTTCCTGGACATGGACATCCAGGGTTAGAAGAATCAATCAATCAAACTTTATTTATAAAGCGCTTTTCATACCGAAAGGTATCACAAAGTGCTTTACAGATAACATTTAAAACAATACGCCCCGCATCATACATCCATACACATGCATACATATATACACACACACACACACAATATATCATTAGGACTAAATTAATAGATGTCAGTTAAAAGCTAAGCTAAAAAGGTGGGTCTTGAGCCTGCTCTTAAAGACATGAACGTTCTCTGCGGTCCTGAGCTCCTCCGGCAGGTCGTTCCAGAGGCGAGGGCCATAATATTGGAAAGACGCCTCGCCGTGAGTCTTTCTGTTGACTTTAGGAATAACTAGGAGACCCCTGCCAGAGGAGCGAAGGGGCCGCGAAGGTTCATAAGGTAAAGTATTTCTGAAAGATGAGAAGGACCAAGACCATTAAGACATTTAAAAACCATTAAAAGAACTTTAAAATCAATCCTGAAACACACGGGGAGCCAATGCAGCGACTCTAAAACCGGTATAATGTGGTCCCGCCTCCTGGTCTTTGTCAGGACACGAGCTGCTGAATTTAGTAAAAGTTGTAAACCTGAGATACTCTTTTTGGGAAGACCAGAGCGCAGGGCATTACAGTAGTCGATACGACTGGTGATAAAAGCATGCATCAGCGTCTCCGTGTTGGTCCGAGAGAGAATGGGGGGACTCTGGCTGTTTTTTTTAGATGGTAAAAACCTATTTTTGTGATATTCTTAATGTGTGGAATTAAAGTCAGCTCAGAGTCAAAAATCACACCCAGGTTCTTCACCTGTGAGGGAGGATTAAAAGACTGAATAATATCTTATATTTGTATGGCCTTGTAGAAAGAAAAAAACCCCCACAAACAGTGATGGCGAGTGAAGCTTGTAACACGGCTTCCAGCAAAAAAGGTTCGAATTCTCAGGCTGTTATTCTCATCATTGCGCGATCTTTTTATTTCATTCAGTCAGAGCTAATTTAGACACTATTCTCTGAAGATGGCGCTCCTTACGTTTCCCTCGCCTGGTCAGCCATCCACGCCTTTGTAAAGAATAGGAAGTGTTTATTCTGGCTCTGACAACTTGCACCACATGAACACAGTGGGAAATGGGGGAAATAAAACACATTTATTTATCACTAATGATACAAGCTCCGACGCGCCGAGTTCTTTTCCCCATCACTACATAAAAAAAAACAATAGCTACCTTCCTCATGTCTGTCGATGGCACATTAGCGGAGGGGACTGTCCTTATCAAAGTATCAATTTTGACCCAATAAACCTGGGCAGCTACTGTGTTAAGTTAAAACTGATGCGTTTGAGTTCACACCGGAGTCAAAAGTGGACACGATTTTTCCAGTTTCCGGTCACCTGTAGCTCAGTCTGAACAGGCAAATCTTTAAGCGACTGTGATGAACGCCGATATGACGACTGCTACTTTAACCTGGTCGTGACGTGGCATTTCCAAGTAGATTTTAATTTCAAAATCACCAACGATACTGAATTTGTTTGATACTTGATTCACACTCTAGTTTTTGCATGGTGATTTTACTTTTATATCATCTGAATGAACAGTAATTAACTCTAATATTTGACCCTGTGTATCTGAAGCTCCCATAAATTCTTATTTTTTTTACTAACCGTCCACTTTTCTCTCCAGTGTGAACCCATTCTCAATGAATAGTTACTGATTTGTTTGACACTTCTTAAATGTTTTATAACGAATTACATATATTTTAATTAACAATCCTGAAAACGCTTGCGTGGGGACAATAGGAAGCACATTGAGAAACTTTGCACAAGTGTATTTTGTAAATCTGTGCCTTTTAACGCTGAACACCAAAGACCAACTCGATGACAATCTAGATCCGCCTGCTCCACTCTATGCATTTTTTATATACTGTAGGTGTTAATGCTCCAATCCACTGGACTGTGATCACTCCAGCCGCTGTAGACTCCAAAGACGACCATTTCTTCCAGAGATTTGCACAAAACACCTGAGAACTTACCTGCGCTATGCAACTGTTAAACCTTTTTGTACTTCTTGAATAGCTATGCAATAAACAAGTGTGCACATCCACGTCCTTTGTTGTTTTTTTACTTGGTTAAGCATCAGAGACTATCCATCACTGCCTCCCATATTATTCCATTGTGTATGTAACCCATACGTACACATTACATTGTACAAAGTGTTAAAGTAAACCACAGACTCACATTTTAAGCTTCATTTTAATTGAAAACTTTATAAAAATTGTTAATGTTAGTTACAGCAGCATGTTTCAGTTGGTCTTGAACATAATAACCATGGCTTTTTTTTCAGTGACTTTCCAATGATCAGCGTCGACAAACTGCTGCCCTCTGGTGGCTGCAGCTATGAACCACAACGAATTAAATTATTCCTATTGGCTTTTTTTTTTTTACAATAGAAATCTGAAAGTAGCCCACAATCTACAAATGAGAGAGTCCTTAATCAGTTCCATATAAAGCAGCAATTTAAATATTCTAAGGGAAAATATACAAACTGGCAAAATATACAGCAATTTAATATAAAACGCTGAGACAAAAAATGGCAGTAACGAACACATTATTGCAAGTAAATTTGGATGATTTTGTTTTCACATACAAAGGGGCGACTCGATGACGGTATGAGCTCAATCTTTGTCGCAATGGCTCGTTCATTTGAAGTGTCACAATGTACAGAACATAGAGGGAAAAGTGTTTTAATTCAAAATCATGAACTTATTTAAACATACAAATATTAAATGAGGATGTTAGTGTTAAGGGCTGAGTGTTTGAGCTTTGTCCCAGTACATCAGACTCTGCGTCTCCCTCAGTGTCAAACCCCCGTTAGCTTCAGATCTGAATGCACTGGTTAAGCTCTCGTTAATGCGAAAATCATTTATACACAGGACAATCTTTGCACGCGCCGTCGCGGATCAACCACGGGTTTAGCGGTAAGGCTGAACGATTTTTTTTTCAATTAATATTGCGATTTTGATTCCGATACTGCGCACCTTAACTAGGCTGAGAAGTAAACAAAAGCATGCGGGGGAGCGGACGTTGCCACCATATCTCGCCACTACATTCACTTGTATCGGCTGCGGTCCTCAGCTGGGCCAGAATTGCGTTGTGTAATATCGGATGCGATTAATTGTTCAGCCCTATTTACGGGACGGCCGCAGACGCTTTTCCTTCTCCTTCCTTTTCCTCTCATCAGAATGAGAGGAAAACTCAAAGTCCCCAATCAGTCTGACAGGCTCCGCTCTGTCTTTACGACAGATGGGCCTAATACAGAAATTGCTTCTCGATTAAACTTTGGCGCTGCTGTTGTAGCGAGGGCTGACGCACAACCTCAGCCGCACTCTAGGTCTCTGCAGAGTTTTATGCACTCTTGGGTCCACAGCTCGCCTCGAGGTTCGGTTCTGGAGTGGATGGCATTAAGGTTCAGAACAATCTCATCTACGTCTGAATTAAAAGGCTCTTCTGTATAAGCGTGTTTCCCGTACAGCGCTTTTAACGGGTCAATTTTTTCTCCGATTGTGATAGAATTTTTTTTTTCCTTGACAGTTTGCAGGGGTTCCTGCTTTAGAGCACTTGTGTCGCCTGCTCCATTGTTGGGCTGATTCTTGTGTTAGTTCGGGGGAGCTCTATAATAATATGAACTGAAAAAAATTGAGATTGAGATCCGGTTTGAACCGATCACCTTAAAGTGCAACTAAACACCAAATCAAGTTTTTTTTATTGATAAACTGCCTGAATGTGTGTCTCATAGTGTTGTCTACTGGTCCCTGACGTTATTCTGACATTATAGCGCAAACATGTGTCAAATCCTAACTTTGACCTGAAAACGAATGGGTTGCGCCCCCTTCAGGGTTAACTCTGCTACTAAATTAGAATTTCTTGCTTGACTGGAGACGTGTCCACGGCCTCCACAGAACGTCATAAGCCGCACCAGCTCCACCCGCATGCCACCCCCAAACTTCAGAGACCGCAATTTTTGACACTTGTTTGTGGCTGGGGAAAGGCTTTAGCATACCCGTTTAGGTACTCTTTAAAGAGGCCAGTCGTCATGAACATCACATCACTATTTACAATGTTTAGTGTTATATTGTTACAAAGTCATTTTAATCCACGCATTTCCCCCTCATTGTGACAGTTCAAAAATAATTCAACGCTTTGGTTGAAACTAGGCCTTCTATCGTCTGCAGCCCTATGGATCCGTGTGGCATTATGGCTTTAAACGAAAGCTAAACTTTGGCAATTCAAAAGAGAAACCTTCGAAGTCACCGCCGGGCTTTGTGTGTCGTTAACCGTTGTGATTTATGATTGTCGATTTGCTGCTCATTTTTCCTTTTCATTAAAAACAAACCAAAAAAAAGCGACAGTTCTCATGTTGTCTATTGTCCGGCGCTAAATCCACCGTTAAGAAGAAAAGCACTTACGAAAACGCACTCGAACTATACATGACCCCATCTATTATACATAAATCTATAGTCACCATTTGAAAACCGACAATATGTTACACCTTCCTATTTTTATACAAAGTTACACCTTTTTTTTTTTTACAAGAGATATTTGAGTACAGCGGCTCAGAGCATCGTTGGACAGTGAGGTCTAGTAAGAAAAGAAATCTCCATAACAGGGGCTGCGGTAGAGATATTAAGACTTTGCTATTGCCTCAAAGTAAAGTTGTTGCCATCAAACTATGAGCTAAATTAAGTTATATGAACAAGATTGATGCAACATGATCAAATAAATGTCACAGAAGCTTATCAATTATCAACCGTCCCCTTTTCTCAACTGCACAGAAACAGAGCTTTCATGGTCCGCAAACAAGACCAAATTCAGTGCATTTATGAAAACCATACCAGGAAAAACGGGTCTTCGGATCACGCTTCGCAACCAGAAACCAGACTGAATGATGCTAGTTTTATTTAACAAGAGATATTTCTTCATGATTTCACTTGAAGATCCAGAGAAATGACCCGTTTTATCCATATGGGTTTTGGTATTGAACTTAAATTCCCAGTCCCCTTTGTGCAAACACCACATTACGAGAATTATTTCCGAAAGTGCAGGAGAGAAAAAGGTGGTCAGCTTTCGTCCATCAAAATAGACAGTCCCCCTTCAACCCACAAAAACAAAAATACTAAAAAAAGGACAATGAGGTACATCACTGCGTCACTATCCTCCTATGAAACTGATCAGCCAGGATATAATGTCCAATACGTCTACTATCTGAACTCATTTCAATCCCTAAGTCCTTTTAATTGGTTACATTATGCCTTTGTGGCCTGATCAACTTAATTTCTATGGCCCAAATATTTCACATGCCGAGCTTCAGTCCGCGCTGCGTTGAGCCTTTTTGAATCCACCACTACAGTCTTTTCTACACGTTCTAGTCATTTTAGTTCCTTTGGTCCTAGTTTAGTCTCGGTTTAGTTCCAGATCCAGTCTAACACATGAGGGCCGGTCTCAGGACTTCCTTTGCCTCAGCGTGTCCGAGCTGCTGCCGTTGAGTTTGCTGCGTCCCGTCGGGGCGGAGCCGTTACCGAGGGGAGCTTCCTGTTTCTGTCTCTGCGTTTCCTTGTATCTGAGCGTGATGTTGCTGAGGGAACAGAGGAACAGAGGAATAGTTATTAGAAGAATGAAGCTTAAAAAAAAAAAAAATAAAGTGCTTCGCAAACACTCCATCAAACAGCGGAATGGGAGAAAGATGAAATTCAAAAGCAAACTGGATACAACAGGCCACTTTTGTGCAAAAAAATGTGTACAATTTCAGCAAAAATTGCACTTGAATGTGTTATATACCAGGGGTTCCAAAATCTTTGGACCACCCCAAAAATGACTGACACTAGGGCTGGGTGATATGGCCAAAAATGAAAATCTCAAATTTGTTACTCAGTTTGGACAATTACGATTTGAATCGATTTTATTGGATTTTTCTTCTTTCTTTTTTTAAAGGTCTCCTGATCTTTCATAATAAGACAACTGCTCAGAATCCAGACCATTAATATTTAGATTCATAATATAGCCCACAATTAGGCCCATTAGAAAATTGTATTTCTCTTTAAATATTCCTTGTCTGCTCTCAAAAGTAAAACTTCTAAATAAGCCATGGAGTTTTCAAAAGCATTTTAGTTTTCTCATCCTCATGCCTTGCTGTGATTGACAACAGTCTCCATGGAGACTCAAAGGGAAAGGGGCGGAGTTAAGCTGCTGCTGTGCCTCCGCTCAGAGCATGGCTCAGGGTGAGAGAAGGAAGAGGATCAGACTGGGGAAAACACCGTTTTAGCGGAAGAAATCTCTATTGCGCTCTCTGAAAACACAATGCACGGCCTTTGTAAAGCAGCAGAGATCGTCAGAAAATCTCTGGGTTCTCTTCAGGTGACATTTCCGAAAACAGTCGCTCGGAGCGGTTGAACACACTGCTAAACTGGCAACATGGCGCACGTGAGGCGGACACGATTTTGCCATTTTCCACATAGTCTGTTTTTAAAAGCATGAATTAATTGAATTAATTCGATTTATCGCCCAGCTGTTATAACAAAGAAAATATTGTCCTGAAATCATCTTGTCAATAGTAATTTTGTAAAGAAATGAAAACTGAATTCACTGTAAAGCTTAGACATTTAAAGGCACACTTTGTAACGTTTTGGATTCTACTGTAGCCAAAACAAAACATGCTCCTAATGATCAGCTCGACAAAGAAAATGCTGTTTATGCAGTGGGTGATCAAAGAATGGAATTGGATGAGGACCTAACCCATTCAAATCTCATATTTGTCTGGTCGTTTTGCGTGCCCTCAGTTACGCAAAACGACCAAAGATGTTGTTAGCATTTGGCCTCTCCCAGCATATTCCTATAGCTCCAAACGGGGGTGAATTTGGAAGCGACCACGCTCTTCCACGGGCACAAAGACCAGACAGGTACGTATCAACTCGTCTAAGCTCAGGTAAGAACATATCTCAGTGTGGAAAACGGTGGCCTGTTCCTGAGCCGGAGACGTCCCGCTCCTCGTGAAGTTACAGTCAGGTCTGAGGAGAGGTGAGTCGCTCACCGCAAAAGACACATTTTCAACGATAAAAACATTAGTCATAAAATACAATAATAATAATATTAGAAAGACATTTGTGAATACTTGTATGCTGTTATTGCGGAAACAGCTGCCCTGAGGGTAGACGGACCTGGGCCAGGATTTGGATCTCTGACCTTTGGATCCATGGACGAATGATGTAACCACCGCACTGAGACACTGTAGGATTAGAGCGTGTGCGAGAGGAAAACTCCACTGAGAGCCCTAGGCCTGAGTACCGTTACATTTGATGGTACTTTAGCAACACCGATGCCTGAATGATACCGTGTTCGATATCTATACTATCATCTAGAATCATAAAACAGATTAATAATGTTAATTTAGACCATTTGTTTTACATTTGTAATACTTATTTGAGCTGAAACAACCAAGTAACTTCCTTTAGTGCCTTCCCTGGACCAACAGGCATCAAGACTTGTCATCAAAATATATATCCTTTAGAGACCAACTATAAACCTGTGTAAAATAATGAAGTTAGATGCAGATAGATTCACATTTCTCTATAAATTAACTAGTTTCACCTTTGCCTTACTCTGGGATTGCTCAACTGCCTTCAGCTCAGTGGTTTCGTGGTCTGGTTATGTCAGCAGAGGCGTGTGCTGTGTCATGAGGTGAGGAGTTTAAACTTGACTCGTCTAATTTGATAAGCGCGCACACAATGACCGCTTTGTTCCCCAGTCAAACCGTCTAAAATGTGCAGCCTGTGGAGCAGTGACATCATGTGACTTGTGGGTCGTGGTTCGATGCCAGCAGCCGGAAAAATATTGGCTCAGAGTAAATAAAGCCGTTCTCTCCTGCACATTTTGTCCTCACCGTATGAAGAACCTCCAGAGGGTCCAGGAGACGATGAGGATGAAGCCCAGGATCCAGCAGTGGATGATGGACAGGGGGATGGGCAGCGTCAGGGTGTGAGGGTCGTACTTCACCACGATCAGGAACTCGGTCACAGTGATGGCCGCCACGATCCAGGCCTCCTGACCCAGCTTCTTATAAAACTTTCTGATGTTACAGTGAGAAGAGCACATTTATAAACTAAAAACATCACTGTTTTTAATCAAAGTAATCACTGCGGAAAATACGGCTTTTTGCATTTGTTATGTTAAGTTATAGAAGTACAAAGTATTGTCACCCACACTTTGCCAAGATTTGGTTCATTTTTTAATCCATGTTTAGACCAGAAAAAGATCAAACTACTTGTACATTTGTTGTGTTCTTGGGCAAGACACTTCACCCACCTCGCCTGTGTAATGTAGCTAGTACGAGTATGGAGTTAATGAGTACACTGTAGCACTGTGAGACACTTGTCAGCACAGGCTTGTAAAGTGCAATATAACTTTAAGCCGTGATTATAATGATTATTATTTGCCCCATTCTTGTGTCTTGCAATTTCCCTTCAATCCCATTTCGAAATGAAATCTTTATGTTGTGTCACATTTTAGACCGGGGTGCTCAAAGTGCGGCTCAGGGGCCAAATGTGGCCCTGGGAACAATATTTGGTGGCCCTCAGGCTTCTTGTTTTATTGGCACACATCACCAGAGATGTACTTTTCACTACATAAAACCTTCACCATATTTGACTTCTTTTCCAAGTCTTGTTTTGACACAATTTAAAAGTGCGGCTTCATTCACTGCACTCGTCTCTGCTGTGGAACTAGTTACTCACGGGTCGTCCATGAAGTCGTAGATCTCCCTCATAGCGACTCCGCCCACGTTGACGAAGAAGACGAGCCGCAGCAGCACCAGGTAATGCTCCGGTGGCATCCACAGAACAAACTTCAGGTAAAAGGTGTTCAGCTCAGCCAACAAGAACTGCACACACAAGCGAGATGAGGATTAGAAAGGCATTTTAATTAAACCAATAACAATACACAAGTTCATTAATTCACTTCTATTTTAGCTTTGTTTAATATTGTCAAAGTCTCGTGAAAATGAGGTTGAAACAAAGGGCTGCTGAATGTGTTGGAAAGTATTGTAGGAAAACAATTTACCTCCAGGAACAAAGCGAAGAGGATTATACAATTAAGAGGCTGATCCTAATGAGGTAATGTGTGGGCGATTACACGATTACTGCTCGTAAACAAACTGGTTTCAATCTCTGAGATGTAATCTATATTAGTAATCCATGCAATGTTATTTAATATCCTCCAACAGGGATTCACTTTGCCTGTCTGGCCTCGACCAGTGAGCTAAATATTAAACTAACTCTGGGAAATTGTGAGAAATAAAAGGCTGCATTTGGAATTTTATGTGGATATACTCTTTAATACCATTTCATACCGATATTGAGCTACTACTATTGAAAACCACATCCGTGTTTAATTGTGCAGCTCTGACAGCGACATTTAATCACTTTGGTTTTAGCAGTTTAAGTTCCTCCGAGTCCTTACCATGAAGATGATGCCCAAGACGGCGAGCCAGCGCCGTAGATTAGAGGCAGGTTTCCACTCGAACTTGACCCAGCTGTAGGGAGTGAACTGGAAGGCAATGCGCTTGATTTTACCCCTGAAGAACAAAACAGTGTTCATTTTTAGTCTTTTGACAAACATGCAAAGTCATTAACAAGAAGTAGCTAAAGAAAAAGAACTGCGTGGATCCGTGCTGTGAAAAAGTAAAAATGGAACAGGTGCTTGATTGGGAGGTGGGGTTGCTGAAAATGCAAAAAAGAGAAAATCCAAGGCACACTGTATAGAAAGAATTAAAAGGCCTAAATCATGGCTCCCAAAAAATAAAATGCACCAACGCGTTTCAGCCGGTGGCCTTCGTCAGGATGCAAGCGATTAACACGAAGTGTTTTGCCTTAACTGAGCGAATTTTCTCCAGTTCAGCTTTATCCAAATCTAAAACAGGCATGAAAACGGGTCAGGGGTGAAAAAGGTGAGAAGGATATTCCCCTCTTCGGGAGTCCGGGGGCATTTCAAAGCCAAGACCATAAAAACTGATCTAAGATTTTTCATGTCATATTTTTAGTGTTTTCTTTACGCTTTTTGTCGCTTGTTTTGCTGCGCACTTAAGTCTTGTTTTTGTCACTATTTTGTTGCTTTTTTGTCACCTGTTTTGCTGCGTTTTTATCCTCATTTATGTTTCATTTTGTTGCCATTTTGACGCTTTTTCAAGAAGCCTTTAGATGTGCGTAATGCCAGAGAACTGGAGAAAATGGGCTCGGTTAAAGTAGGGGTGAAGAGTTTAATCTAGGTTTAGTTCGCAAATTCTTCATGTACATTTTGTCGTCTAATATTAATATAATCCAGTGGTTCTCAACCGGGATGCCCCAAGGACCCACCATAATCCTAGGATGGCAAACCGGGACCCAAATAAGAATAGAATATCATGTAAAATAGGGTGGGCCATATCGTATCGCATATCGTTATCGCGATATAATTTTTTGATATCGTTGTAATTTTTTATATCGTCGTGGATACGATATAATTCATGTTACGCTCAGCTCCATCAGCAGCATAAACACTGACTCTAGAACATGGGGACAGGTGCTTATGAAGTTAAATGAAATGAAGGATCTAAACCGCTTGAGTAGATCATATTCGCGAGGAAAGTAGTATGCCGTTAAAAAAAAAAAAGAATGAAATATCACTGAATTAATCTTCCCAATAGGCGTAAGGCTGGGATTTTGAAGTAATTTGTCCATTGTCAATAATATCGTCAAATACATCGTTATCGTGATATTTCTTTTTATATCGTGATATAGATTTTAGGCCATATCGCCCTGCCCTAATGTAAATATTGTATTTTCCCCAAAAATTATCATAGAATAAACATCACATTAACCTATGAAGCTGAGAATGACCAAAACAACCATCATATTTAACAATTCAGATATTTATATCCTTTCGTAGAAGATAAATATTGACAGAAATGTACCCTGGAAAAGGTTCACGGCCCACTGACATTGGTCAGGACCCACCAGCTGGGAACCAACGCTTTGGTCAACTTAACTCTGTAAAATATATTTAACTATATTCACTGGAGCTTCTCCCACCTGAACAAAGCACCAGACTTGCTCTTTGAAAGAGCCTCATGTTTAAATAACATGAGGCTCTTTCAAACCGTCCTTGGGAACTTTATGTTTTTATTTCTTTCTGTTCCCTTTAATCTACGTGAATCTCTGGAGAATCTAGCCAAAGTGTTTTAGTCTCTTTAACCCTAATCAACAAGGTCTGGGGAAATACAGTTTTCTAGGAGATGATTTGAAAAATGTCAATGTTATGTGGATTCAAAAAGTATATAAAAACAAATGTTTGAGTGAATCCGTACTTGTACGTGGGATGTTCCACAGCCCCTGCCACTGATAGGGCTTCATGGAGAGCCAGGCCAACGTCTTCATCCCGCAGTAGATCCCAAGCCCGTTGCACACCAGCACATCCATGATCCACTGTCAGGAAAACAAACACGGTGATCTTATCTAGGTTGTATCGAACTGGAGAGACAGACACGGGACAGCGTTGGCACGTACGTGGTCCCACCAGCACTCAGAGAAGTTGGGCAGCTGATGCTCGAGGCTGTACTCCAGGAACTCGAACATGACGCTGATGATCATACACATCCACCAGTCGCGGATCATCAGTGTCTGACGAGAGAGGAGCAAAAAACATGATAGTAAATCCTTTAACAGGGGCTGTATATATTCAGACTGTGCATATTTTATTTAAGACTGTCAAACATGCCAACAAAAAGAGGAATGAGGGACATTTTTATACTCTAGAATAGGGAACTTAAAAGCAAAGATGTGTACAATTTCAGCCAAAACTGCAGCTGAATATGTTTTAGACCATAACTTCTGCATTTCTGACAAACTTGCATCATTATTTTTCTACCTTTAATGCCCGTTTGAATCCAATGTGATGCTTTTTAATGACATTTAAGGCCTGATAAACTCTGATAATTTCATACTTGTTGTAAATTTTGTTAGGCAGTGTATCGTGTGACATTTGTGGGAAAATAAAGACTTTCGCCTCAAGTCTGCAGTCTGTAATGAACGATTGTAAACCAGGAAGAAGCACCGATGCTAAAGCAAATTCAGTTCACCTATGGGAGGCTAATATTGTATAACATTACAGGTTCACTGCAACCGCAAAGCTGTGAAACGTGCTTGTAGACCCGTTCATGCAAAGAATTGGGATGTTAGTAATGCGTGAGGATATTTAGGGGAAACTTTGAAAATGGGAAACTATTTCTTTACAGAATCTTTAAATAACTAACACTGGGATATGAGCACATTAAAGTAAAAATCAGCGTTTCTACAGGTGGCAACAAGTCAAATTTAATACATTTTAATGCCTAATCAGCCCTGTGAGGCAACTCCTGTTGTGATATTGGGCTGTACAAAACGATTGATTGAATACTACATTTTTAATTTAAAAAAAAAGGTACATTTCATTTTGTAAGATTTGTAAACAATCAAACGGCGAGTGAGGGGACATTTTGATATTCAAAACTAAATTGGTCACAACAGAAAGGTTTTCAAGATTTTGTCAAATTTCAGTCAGAACTGGAGCTGAACTTTTTTTAGATCATTGTTTTTGTGTTTTTGATAAAAATACGCAGTAAAAATAGTTGGGCGATGTTATTGTTGTGGGTTCTGTCTCTTAGGAAAACATATATTTCTAAGAAATGTATATTTAATGCCAGTTTGAATCCGAGTTAATGGTTTTTAAATGACTTTCAAGGCCTTAATTTTGGCATTCTTGTTCATGACTTTTAATGCTTTTTAATATCCCGCTGACACCCTGAATAAAAAAGTGATGTAAAACTTTGTAATTGAAATGGAATTACAAGGAAACGTCATAAAACGGATTCACCATCAGTAACTATTGCTGTATATAATATAAACTTTTAAACACAAATCTGCAATCTTCAGTGCGCAACGTACATTTATGCAGAAAACATTAGACATGAATGCCAAAAAATCATCTACCATTTTCAAAAACAATGCATTTGACCAGAATGTTCTTATACATAGATATTGACAAACGTGTAGTGGTGATGTACCTTGATGTACCATCCCCAGAAGTGAGCTGGCACAAATCCATCCATCTTGTCCTGAAAAACAAACACAACATCAAACCATTTCCTGTTACAACATGTTTTTCCTGTCGATACTGCGGCGAAGACACAGAGCCGTTTATTGAGGAAGGAAAGGGACGATGAGAGGCCGATTCATCATAAACCCAGCTGTCTGTAAAGTGTGAAACACCTGCAGAGTGTAACCCCCTTCCCCAAACTTCAGTGAGTAGAGAGACTGAAATCCTCACCCAGATGTTGTGAAAAGGGTCAGTGGCGTTGTCCGGGTCGTAGATGAGACAGTTCCCTCCATAGCCTCGCTCCGGTAGCGGGACCCCGAGTTTAGGATCAATGTATTTCATGAAGATGCGACCGTCGTGAACCGTCTGCGGTAAAAACAGATTTAATCCAAGAAGCAGAAACTTTATATACCCTGTTTTTGTTCAAATAAAGTTATAATTAGGGGGAGAGGATGGTTACTTGGCTAATCTCCCTCATGGGCTTAATTGATACAGACAGGATCTCTGGAATGTTCGGGGGGGGGGGGGGGGGGGGATTGTGATTCCTGTAACTAGTTTCTTTCCCCCTCGGCTTGGCCACGCCCCCTTGTATGTCTGTATTTATTAAGAAACACAATTAATCATTATGCAGTATGAAAGATTATATACAATATTACATAAAATTACGTGAAATAGGTTGAGCATCCCTAATGATAATATTCCTCCAGTAGGTTTGCAATGCTTCAGAAACATTTGCAGAAAAATAAGATGGACAAAAGTGGGAGGAATGTATAAAGTGGGAAAGGTCAGATGTGATCAAATATAAAAACTGTGTAAAACAAAGCATTTGTAAATAATGCATAGAATACAATATTTTTGTATAATCTGGTTGCAAAGCATATTTTAGAAACCGGTAAAACACAATTTATTAAAACTTATGCCAGATATGTTATTTGAGACTTTCAGGGAACTCATTATGCAACATCTTTCTAATGCATACAATATCAAATGTACAGCACATGCAAGATACAGTTGAGAGAGGCTGTATACTTAGGATAGAATAGTGATTATACAGCATCTACAGTTGCTCAGCATTTTGCTTTTAAATGAACACATCCACAGCCTCCTGTGGCAGTAAGTTTAGACTTTGCAAGCACCATGCTGCATGGTAAGCATTTATTTGTTGTTTAAGATGAGGTGGACAAAGTCTGATCAAACGAGACAGCTGGACATTTCTTGATATAGACGGACAAAGTTTTGTGATTAGCCAAACCTTCTCCATTTCTCACTTTGAGATCAGGTTAGTTTTGAAATGACTGTGTCAGTGTTTCTCCGACAGTGATACGGTTACAAAGCTGCTTGTCGTGCAGCGCGGGAGTCTCTCTGCAGGGATAGTTTTTAATTCAAAGTCAATGCATTTTTTCCTCTACTGCGCAAAGACTAGGGTTTGGTCCAGTTAGAGACTTGGTTTAGCCCTTGTTAAAGCCTGGTTTAGTCCGGGGTTTGGATCTGCTAAATATTTAAAGTGGTACTTGATATGAAATGATTGAAAAGCACTGGTTTATCATATTTTCCCACATCTCCCCAAATTGCAACTAAACAGTGGCAAGTGTGCAAGAAATGTGCTTGTTTATGCTTCCGTGCAGCTGACCACTGACCTGAAAGAGGATGAAGATCAGGAACAGCTCGTAGACCACGCTGACGCACAGCCAGAATCTCCAGTACGCTACAAAACAACCACGATCAATAAAAATGTTTGAACAGTAAACAAGGCCAACGTGTGACTGACTCCACAGAGCATGCAGCTCTAACAGGGTTCACCGCGGGTCATTATCCAGGCTCTTCACACACACACACTGAATTACCCTGTAATGAACTCATGTCACCACCTCAACCACCAATTTCTCTCACTGAATTCAGTTGGTTTCAGTTCTAATTATCGAGTAATTCTTTAGATACAGAACAGAAATGTAGATCCATGTTGTTGCACGACGTTAATGAACATAAATAAGGATTGCCAAAAGGTGGCTTTACTTTAATAACATAATAATAGAAGGGATACTACATGCTAATTAGGGTTAAGGAGGATTAATGCATTTTAACTGTTTTCTGGTCATTTACAGTCTTAATGGATATTGGTGAGAAATAAGGGACGGGAGCGAAAATCTTTACATGTTTGGTTGGGCTGCAGCTGGTCTTATGTTTTGAGCGTTTATGGGAGGTGTTGCAGGACTGGGATGTGACACCTGTAGTAGAGCGGGGAGGGAAAACTAACCAGTTGCCAAACGCGTCCCGTGACGTATGGCCCTTTGATCCTGCCTGTCAAAACACCCAACCCAGAGCCTCTAAGAACAACCACCACTGACCTCTGTGACACATTGGCTAAAAGGTGAACAACACTAAAATGTATACGTTTAATGATTTTAAAGAAAGGTAATGCTAAAGGTTTGCCCATGGCGCTCTAGCACGTCAGTGACAGCGAGAGAGGGAGAAAGGGGTGGTTCTGCATCATCGGAGGAGCACATGGGCTCAATACCTTTGAATTATATTTGATTTACTAGAACCATGGCTCACAAACATTGGAAATTCCAGTCGCACTAAATGTCTGCAGGCTTTGGGCGGCTTTTCAAATATTTTGGTCGGGTTTGGCTGCTAAGGCACGGCAACGCCTGGAGCTGTGGGGTCTAACACGAAGGGCGCATCCACATTCGGTCTCTTTCTAGAGCCGGTCAGCGGTAGTAGAAAACACACACTTTTAGCGGCCACGGCGTGTCTGTCCCGCGGACTTCAGCGCTGTCTAGTAAAATACAGACGGCATGTCAACACACCCATCATTACCTCTGCTCAAAGCCGCACTCACAGGCCCCTGCAGAGGGTAAAAACAGATCACATGCGGGGCAGACGCTGAGCTGATCGTGTAAAAAAAGGACGGTCAGGGCGCGTCTATGGTCTGTTCCCTGAGCTATGACGGGAGGAAATTAACTAATACATTAATGAGAAACCCTGTACATTTGTCATTCATATGTATAAAATAAACTACATTATCTTGTTTTATTTTTATGGATGGAATGGTACAATTTGAAATACTACATTGTAAATAAAGATCGCGGTGTATTCTTCCTCACTAATAATCACCAGGACAATCTAAACTGCAGCAGGCAGATTAAAACGGGTACATTTCTTTGACTTCTTTTGCCTCCACACCTTAATCCCCTGTGGATCTTCTCCCAGGAAACCGAGCGAAGCGTCAACAAACTGTGAGCGACGCTGAACCGCCTCGTCCGGTTCAACGGGTCGAGGCGAGTGACGCGATGCAGCAAACGACCGCTAACAACACCTTTGTCTGATTTCAAAATCTCAGCCTCACAAACGGCTAAGGGCTCAGAACGAGAAGCTCAATCAGGCCTATCCAGATCTTGCATCAAACTGTCGTCGAGTGCCCTTCCCCTCCCTCAGACTTCCTTCCCTTGAGTAAAAGTTGAACGACGGTAACCACCAACACAACAGTCTGCCACAGGAATTGAAGAGAAAGTAGTTTGTGGGAAAAACACTGGGGGCCTCTAAGACTTTGAGAGACATTTAAACTTACAATGACAGAAAGATAATAAACATTTGAGTTTTCCTTACTGAGGCGAAATCTAATCGAAATCACAATCACAGCTTTGGTAAATCTCGTGGTTTTATCTATTGTAACCAAAAAGGCCCCTATGTACAGGCTTTGAATTCTCTAACACTTTAAAACAATGCATCTGGTCTGTCCAATATTATTGCTGTGTCCGTATTGAATCTTAGAAATTCAGGTAGTCTTGAACAAGCCTCTCCCAGTAAAAGGTTTCCCAACACAGGTTCTGAGCTCTGTTTTCTCAGGTGTCTCCTTCACTTGGCCTTACGTTAAGCTGAATCTGCGAGCATTGATTTGCAGCACTCAGATGATGCGTATTACATTCTCTTTCGCGATATTGATCCTTGTAATGCACACGGGCTGAGATTCCCATCAGAGCATTAAAAGCACCTGAGAATCTTTCAGTGATGTTACGATGGGCATAAAAGGTGCTCACAGGAGTATAGAAATGAATAGTGCAAATACAAATCCTCATTTTCCATCCATAAAACTCCTCTCTGCTCTTCTTCTAGGCTTCGTGTTTACTCAGCATGGTCCCATACCTCTAATGGACTCATTTTTTGTACGGAAAAAGAAAAAAAAGAAAACGTGATTGATCGTATTCATACCTGGATGTGGCCTGGTGAAGGGTCCATCTTTGGCTTGTGTGACTCCAAAACAAAGAAACACCAAGATACTGGCAACAATCCCTCTGAAAGAAAACACACACAGTTGTAAGTGTACACAACACTTTCAGTGAAGAGAGTGCTATGGCTATAAGGACTGTTTTTGCCTTGATTCTGCCGTGTACATTTTTTGTAATGGCTTACACATGTATTGGGCTTTACATGTTTGACAAGCTTCATAAAGCGCCACACTGCTGTCCAAATTCATTACCATTCATGATATAAAAGGATCAGCTGAGAATAAAAAAACAGCCATCCATTTTCTTCCGCTCTATCTGGGGTCGGGTACCGGAGGCAGCAGTCTGTGCAGAGATGCCCAGACTTCCCGATCTACATACACCTCCTCCAGCTGTTCTGGGGGGACTCTGAGGTGACACCAGGCCAGCTCAGAGACACAGTCCCTCCAATGAGTCTTGGCCTCCTCCCAATAGGACATGTACGGAACACCTCCAGAGGGAGGCGACCAGGGGGCATCCGAAACAGATGTAGAGAAAGCTCACAGAAGTATCACTCGTGACAGAGTCTGGACGTGTCAAATATCCCATTACATTTTACTACAGTGATACAGTGTGTGGGAAAGGAGCGAGCGCTGCGGGGAGCGTAACTTTATCCAAAGAAATAAAACAAGCATTTTTAAAACTGTCATTAAACCAGTCCTCACGGTATTTAAACACCCCTAGTCTAAATATAGTGCATTTTAACCGATCGCGAACGTGGAAGAGTCTAAATTAGCGCAGTGTTTACTTTGGTGGTCCGCATAGCTCACTTCTCAACACTGTCTGAGCTCTGATTGAAACATGCACCTAATAAACTCACTTGAACAATCGGGAGAGCTAGAAAACGCGATTTTACAAAACTACCTTTGACTTTCACAGTTTGAAAACTGGATAATTCAGGTAGTGCAGCTTTAATGCTTCACTATGTGTATATGTGCAAGCTCTGCATTTAAAAATTAGACATACAGTATAACCTGAACACATGTCGCTTAAACACTCAAATGTTTTGAAAGGAAAAGGAAACACCACAAAGCTGTGATGTCATTAGAATATTTGCAAACACTCATGGATCTGCATCAGGCACAGAATAAATGACAATAATGATATGACAAACATGCTCTTCTCCTCGTAGGGTGTATTTTAGAGCGCGTGTCGAAGCGTTCGGGCTCAGACTGACCTTTTTGTGTTGTAGGTGGTGTCCTGCGGCGTTTCCTCCAACACAGTGACGTAAACCAGGACACAGGTCAAGATGAACAGCACCGTCACTGTGTGGGCCCGCCTGAGGGAGAGAGGAACAGGCTCAGGAGGAGATCATACTAGTCCCTGTGTTTTACTTACAAACATTTCTGGTAGTAATTCACACTCGCTTGACTCTAAAATGAAACCCGTTTGCAGAGGTATTGTTTTCAAAAGTCAAAATAAAGTACAAGCCACAGCAGTAACGATGGTAAAATATTCCAAACTGAAATGACATGATTTCCAAGAGGAGTCTTGTGTTGTTGGGAACAGGACCGACGATCACATCTTGTGGGTAAATGTGATTACGAACTCGCTACCGCCGTTATAATGAAATCTGAGCTTTTACTTACACAATGTTGAGATACAATGTCATCTCAAGAAGACGCCTCAGTCAGAGCATAAAGCTTTCCGTAAGGCTGGGCATTATGACGATGGAATCACATATTGTGGTGGTCTGATCTCTATGACCAGCTGCTTATTTTGGAAATTATGTTGATTCAGTGGATTTTATGTTGAATGCAGCTCTGTGCTCAAATACAGACCCTTCACTCACTGCACAGAGATTAACGGGGGCTTTTAATTAAGCAATCTTACTGAAGTGTGAATTTAAAGAAGCAGATGGCTTTAGTTACCTCCAAAAGGCAATATAGAGAACCTACGAAGTGCAGCTAAATGGGCTCAAATAAATAGCCCTAGTTTACATGGCAGGCAGAGTTACTGAACAGCCACTAGCATCAAAACGTCACATCGGGAGCAAAGACTTCACTGGAGGAAGCTTCGGTTCATCACGGTAGTTGTTTTTGTCTCGAAGCCAACGACTCATAGAAAATAAAAGTTAATAATACATTTTCATTATTGTGTTGTTTTTTGATACTAGCCATTAGGGCTGGGACAAAATATCGTATCGCAATACTTTTTGCTGCAATACCAAGTATCGATACTTTAACATGTATTGCAATGCTTCCAATAGACCCTTTAACTGTTTGTAAACATTCCGGGCTTAGCTGGAGGCAGGAAGCTCGATTCCCATCCATTTCCATTGTAGCTGTTGTCATAGTAACGATAAACAAATGTCTAACTGTTTTGGAAATATCAGATAAATCTTATTTATCGTCTCAAATGTCATTCCTCTTGTTCTTGCACCTTAAGCCACAACAGGACCACAATTTTTAGTTGTAGTTTAACACTTAAAATCGCTAGTTTTAGTTTAATCTTATTTCTCTTGATCACTTCCTGCCTCCAGCTGATGTCACTGATGATGTCAGCAGTTAAAGGGTCTATACTTGTGTTTATGGGTATTTTTTATCCTGCACTCCTTTTTTTTCCAGTAACAGTTACACAGCACTTTGTTATATTTTGTGTTAATGCTCTTTTCAATATTAACACTTCAATAAATGTAATTTGGTTTATAAACTTTGAACACATTACGGTTTTCTTTTTACACATTTTAAGGTAAACATATTACTTATCATATTTACTTATTTGTTGACCTTTAATTAATCAGGAAAGTGTTTAAATAAAGTATTGTGATACTTATTTTATCACAATACGTATCGGATCATTCCCCGAGTATCGTGATACGTATCGGATCGTGACAAAAGTTGTCCCAGCCCTACAAAGCCATTAATTGAGATATAACCCATCCATAATGAACACAAACGTCTCCTCCGGTCAAGTATTTACATCTAACGTAATGTCTTTAACACTTAGCCATCAGTAACACGCTGCCTTTCATGTTCATTGATGCAAGAACCCTAATAGAGAAGTAACTCTGCCTCCGCAGAATTCACTCAGAAGTCACGTGTCACTCGTGTCCAATGTAATAAAATCATTTTGGGATCTAGGGCTAAAGAAAATCCTGTATCCAAACAACATTTTACTTAGTGAAATATTGAAAATACGAATGTCACATATTGTTGAGAAACATTGCAAGCATTTCATAAATACCCAGACAAGGTCATCCCTGGCTGCTCTAGCTCCTGCTTTAAACTACGCTGCTCATGCATTTCGATGCAGCCTTGTGTCCTCAGGTCAGGTCTGTGCTCCCTGAGCTCTGCTCTCTGTCAGTGCAGTGCTGTGTCAGACTCTCATGTCAAGGACAGGCTGCCAGCTCCAATCTGGGACTCCCCTGGTCAGACCTGGACGACTCCTCTCTGTCCTGAACCACCTACACCCCCCACAGCAGTCACACCGACAGGAATAACCAGCAGGCACAGCGGCTAATGGGGAGGCTGGTAATCAACAGAAACCAGAGCTATCTATTCACGATCTCAGCTCCTGTGAACTGAAACTGATGTTACACTGACTGTCGTAGATGTGTCAAAATCACAACCTTAATATTGCCTAAAGACACTGCAATGTGACCTAATAAAACATGAGCCACTTTAAATGCGAGTTCTAAATTAAGTCCAGCGTGAGTCTTTGCCAAACGGCTTTTTTAACCCGTTGATTATAACTGTACATGGCATATGCTCGTACTTTTTAGCATCTTGACTGAATTAGCATTAGGTGGCTAAAAAAAGGCCCAGGAGCAGGAGCAGGACAGAGGCTGGAGGGCTGCGGAGGGGAGACGTCTGACATAAATTAACCCAAATTGCAGCCCTGGCCTTTTTTGAAGTCGGTATCCAAGAGACTAAAACTTCAGCCTCATGTGACCACAAGCATGAAACCAACTGATGGATTTGGTCGGATTTGTTTTCGCAGCAACTTCTGTTTCCATAAAAGGAGTTGCGTTTCTTATCAAAAAATGTCAAAATGTTGTTAAGGCTGTGAAATGTGTGGTAAAGTCAGAAAGGTAGTGATAACAATGAGAGCATGCTATATGTGGAGCGGAGTATTTCAGGAAAAGTTAATATTTAATTTTTTTTTTCTTCTGTCAGCTCTGAAAACAAAAAAAAATCTGTCTTCATAAGGATGTATTGGGTATGAAACCCTTTAGTTTTGATATTATAAACGTTTTCTGAAATGCATTCTTGTATTATAGTATTATATTCTTGCTGCAAAGTAGGGATGTCAAGATTAACCGGTTTTACGATTACCACGATTATAAAAGGACGCGGTAGGTTATCCGTAAGAATTTCAGAAGCCACGGTTTACCGCGGAAATTTTCCACGCTGACGCACGAGCCGCTGCACGCCATAAACATAAACTCACCGGTAGTTGAGCAAGGCAGAAGGACGCTCTCCTCCAGTGTTGTATCCACCCAAAAATGATTGAAGTCAGCAGAGTGGGACCTCTTTAGGATCCAAAAGATGACCAAGGCGTTGTTGTTGTCGATGGACATCCGTTATGCAAACCCTGTCGTCAGAAAGGCGCTGATATCGGCTACGTCGAATATAAACAACATCTTGGAGATAATCCGTCGCTGTGAATGTCCAGGTCAAGGTAACGAACTGCATAATTCCCAAAAAGGTTGTCCAAATGTTGGGAAATAGCCGCCACAACTGGCTCAGGATGTAAACAAAAAGCTAACGCGCTCCGCTCTGCTTCAGCGTAACAGAAAGGAAAGTGAAACCGCGCACATGTGGAAATCAGCTGTTCAAAAGAGTCTCCTTAGTCATTTTGTAAACACGTTTCATTCTCTGTTCATCAAAACATCTGACACATAATTAAGCAGCAGCAGAACTTTTGAGAACAGGAAACCTAGCCTAGACTGTGGCCTAGTAATATATAGTGAAATAATGATGATAATTATGTGCATTATAAAGAAGTAAAGTTGACATATTTTTGTATTATTCAATTTAGGCCTATTTATTTTACTGCAAAACAATCTTATGACAATCTTATGACAATCTTATGCGATGTGAAAACAGGAAGAAACCTCCCTCTCTCCTGGTACAACTTAATTTTTCACCTTTTTCTGCGACCTGCATTTGTGGTTTCTGTGTTCCACATTGTTTTTCTGGATACTTTTGTACATCTTTGCTGAGTTTTTGTGGAGGTTTGGTGGATTTGTTAACTAATCTGAGAGTCCAAAATGGTCCTGAAGAAAGCAGCTTTTTAAAGGTAAACAAAATGCTAGCTTATCAGCTAAACCCATTTGAGACCCACAAATGTCTTTTTCTGAGACACTAAAGAGGCACCAAGAGTCCCCACAGCTGCAGCACAGTGGAGGCGTCACAAGAGGAGCAAGTAAGGGACAAACGAGGAGATGGTGAAAGACTGTTGTGAAGCGGAGGGAGCGGAGGGAGGAAGAGGAGGAGCTGACCAGTGCAGGACACCACGCTCTGAAACAGAGGCAAGCCCAGGAGGCAGTGCAACGTTTCAGAGGAGACAGCGAGAGAGGGCATCCAGCCAGGTGTCTTCCGAGTGCTACAGGTCCCCCGACCTCCAAGGTCATGCGGGTCAGGCTGACACACAGTGGCAGCGCGGCTCAGCCGCAGCAGCTCAGGACTAACACCTGAACACTATTTTGTTGTACACTTGTACAATGACAATAAAGCACTTACTTACTTACTTAAAGCATTTACATTTTTAGAAATGGTGAATGTTTACAAGTTCAAGTATTAAAAAGGTTTTTAATACTTGAAGGTCTACTGCAAAGCGAGTACCACATGCAAAAGTGGATCAGTCTTTAATGCATTTTTTTACTCACACAACATTTGTCTTATTTACATCTCAGATTTGGGTCCCTGATACTATAATACAGACAACATCAAATGGTAAATCAAGTGCAACATGCCAACAAGTGTAATATTTAATTTTATTATGTGTTTTTTGTGTACTGTGTTGTTGGTACGTTGTATGTGACTGCTGGCTGCAAACTAAATTGCCCCATGGGGGAATATAAAGCTAAACTGAACTGAACAAAACAGCGTATGTTATTTTTCCTGCTTGCACAAACTATTTAGCACCTACCTGCAGCTACTGCGATTCACAAGAGTTTATAGCAAATGTTTTTAACCTTCTTGCCCCAAGTTTGGCCTTTCCACACATTTTATTTACAACATAAACATGCAAACGCACACGCAAATCTAATCGCGAAAAAGCTTAATTTGTTATTTTTAGGTTGTCCAGCCCTAATTGACATGATATGATTGATAATAATGTCAGCCCTGATCTTAACTTTGCACATTCACCAAGCTGTTACCATCCTTCTGAGGTTAGCACAATCCTTGCCACCAAAATGTGAGCTATCCATTACACACAGCTTATTATACGAACAGTGAGTGGTCAGAGAACCACATTCAGCAAACACACAGTTTCACAACCATAAAGTACTTTAAGTAAGTTGTGTTATCAGCTCTCTACAGGCCTGAACCTGGGAGTATCGGGTCAGCAGTCAAGCAGCCCCATGACAAACTATTGGCTGATGAAAAGATAACAGTGGTGTTGTGATGTTAACTGGGTGGTCTTATTCTTTAGGCCAAAGTACAGCCCATGTTATTTTGCCAGAGGTAAAAAAGGAAGTCTGTGCATATGGAGGATTATTTTTCCTAATTTCATATATCTCAAAACCACAATGTATTTTAAATGTATTGGGTGTTACTATGAAGTGAATACATGTTCTTTATTGGGAAATTATGCCCTTTCTCTCTCATGCATGCTTAAATTATTTAAAAAGTAGCATAAATAAAGGCATTAGCGCATTTTAAATAACAGGAAGTGTGCCGTTACTAGATAGAGGTCCACGACAAGTATGTGAAAATTCAAGTTTCTCTTCATACCTTTAGCGTTAACATGACAACAGCACATTTTGACATGAATAAGTTACTGGGTCAGTAGGAGCAACAAGAAAAACATATCGAGATTTTATGTCGGAATACGTTGCTACGTTGTCATTTGAGAAGTTGGCTCTGTGGTCTGCACTTTTTATTACAACAGCGCTCACCACCGTATTGATCACCCAGTGTTGTTAAATGTAGATTTTTGAGAAGAAAACACATTAGCTTAACTCTATGATGCATTTGTGTCATTTGCACGGCACTACAAACATGAAATCATTTATTTTATGATTGTGCTAGTACCAAAGTCAGAAATAATGAATGGTTAGTGTGTGGTAGTGTAAAAGCCTATACCTCATCAGTATACTGAAGAGACTGTTTTGCAGCATTCTTTGGTGATATAGCCATGTTATGACTGGAAATGAATAGCACCGATAAACAAATTGATACATGAATTAAAATATTTCATAGGTGCCTGGGTTGCTAGCACTTTTAACCACATTGTTGACACATTGTGCAACCCTGGCTGTCACTGTGTCATGTTAAAACAAGACTCCAACAGGTTTGACCAGAGCAAAAACAGGGAATCACTTTTCTGCAAAAAGGCGCTTCACAAAACCACAAAACATCACCTTGCTATTAACTATTTTAGCCTACTTTTATTAACTACACAATTATGGATTAATGTAAAGCATGTATTACCAGGCTGTTTTCAGAGCCATGTGTGGCGCTTGTGACTCTTCCCAGCAAAAGATGGCCGGGTAAAGCCCTGGTTTAGTCCTGGCTTAAATATGTTTTCAGTCTAGTCTAATCGCCAGTCATTAGATTGTTTAGAACCGATTTGGTCTTGGTTTGGTACTTTTTTAGTCCTCATTTTCACAGTAAGTGCATTCCTCAAAACTGGTTGTGGCTCATTAAAAACAGGAATTTTCTATTCAAAAGGGAGAACCGTCTCTCATGGGCAAAAGCATCCACAATAAGTCTTCAAAGCCAACTATTAAGTCCGTTTCAGACCCGATTTTGTCCCATTAACTCAAGTCAATGACAGTTATGACTTGCATGTAACCTTGACACATTTAAAACACAAAACGCAGACTAGGAGTTAATGTGTCATCGACAGGGTGAAAGCTTATAAAAATCACTCACCAGAAAAACGTGTTGGTCCCGTCATCGTAGACCTCGCACTCGGTGTTCCTCCGGTGCAGGCTTTCTTTGGACGCCTGCTTCATCACCTTGGGTCTGACAGCGGGCTCTGAACAGCTGTGCTCCACCGCAGCGTCGCCGGTGCTGCTGCTGCTGCTCCTGACCGGCTCCCCCGCAGACACGCTGCTCTTGCCGGCCCCAACAAACGAGCTCGCGGTGCCCTTCTTGGTGATTTCAGTCTTGGTCATGTCCGCAGCAGCACCGCGTTGCTAATAAGATGACAAAGACGCCTCAAGGCAAGCTGTGGCGCGGTGGTGGGTTGTCCTCCTTGCATGCGCTCCTTCGTCTGTGTCAGCCCCACCCCAGCGCTGTCAACATCCTGGGATTCACACACCGGACATTATCGTTAATTGTCAAAAAAAAAAAAAAAAAAAAAGCAACCAGATTTACAAGTCCTGCGAGTTCTTGCTTTCCCTCACAACCACTGACAACACGAGAGATCCACCGCGCGCTTGTCCAATACCCAAATCCCTCACCGGTATCGCCTACGCAGCCTCCCCTTATTCAACATGCGCACAAAAGGCACAGTAGACACACTCCCTTCAAGAAACATACGTATTATACCAAAAGCTGATTTATAGCCGACACGCGAAGGGAATGAATCACTGCGCGATGGGTGCAGTGCTGAATTGTGCGTCCTTGACCGTTTTTTTTTTTTACCACACACCCTTATGAGTGTTGCAATTTTTCTCCTTATGCTTACAATTACTGAAGAGCAAGCAACTTTTCATTTGCAGGTTTAAGAGTGTGTTAATGGACAACAAATGTTCTACTATGTGCACTGATGCGCAGAGTTTGGTTAATGGCTATCCGTGTTAAAATTTTAGGTACCTTGGTCGTTACCATGGTACCGCTTTAACTTCGTGACATTGACAGGTTTTAGCGGCCTAAATAAAAATAAACAATAAAACCAGGACCTTTATTTCATGCCAATTAGTTAATAAGTTGGTTCTTTAGCGCCAGTTTAAAAGCTACAATCGTCTGATACGCCACATGTGTTATTATCAAAACAAACGCATTCATACAATAAAACCAGGACCTTTATTTCATGCCAAGCGCCAGTTTAAAAGCTACACTTATCTAATACGCCACATTTGTTATTATCAAAACAAATGCATTCATACAATACCTAAATCTATCGAAATGTATGTTAGTCTAGCAACTTTTCACAAAGGGCTGCATGACTTAGACGGGGACACAGATTTCGGACTACTGTTGTCTGAGTGTCACGGCTTGGCTAAATGTGTTAGCTATTTGTAGCAGCCTATTTTTGCCCGCCCGACCTTGTGCCACTAACAAGGCTGCGATCAATGAATCAAGACCAAAAGGGCACGTCTGTATCTGCACTAATCTGCCCCATTAACTCTCATAAATAATGAGCATTGTTAGCGTAGGAGCTTTTAAGTGGGTGGGTTAAAATTAAAGCTAACGTTACTCACCAGATGAACTGAAGGGATTAATTTGGCCGCGCTGCCGTTCAGAAGCGTTAAAAGTCAGCAATCGCTTTATCGACATAAACGCGTGGTATTTGCTGAAGTTTAGAAAGAAAATATATAATTTGTGTCCTGCATTGACAACAACACACAAACACCTCCAGACTTCACCGCATCACATGGGCACTGGTTTGGTCAGGTTTACAGAAGCTAATAAAAAACATCCGGCTACGTCTTTTCAAAATAAAATCGACCTGTGTTCCCCGATAACTGCTATCCTGGCTTGTTTTGTACATTGTAAAAATAAATAATGTAAGAATGCATAAATACATGGAAGATTAAAGATAGCGTAGGCGGGCGTGTTACGAAGTTGACTAAAAATAATGACATTTGTAATTTTCTTTTTCTTTTTGTGAGTTTCCCTTAAACGACTTTGAACAACCAACCTGTCTGATAGGGTTCGGTTCTTTATTTAATAACAAAACAATTTTTTTCTAACACAATAAAACACGCAATTGCTTATTTTATAGTGGTAGGCTATTACACGAAAATGGGGAAGGGGATGTTTACTCACGACTTGTTTTGAAGGTAGGCTAATTAATGTCTGCCGTAATTTCCGGTCGTCTGAAAGTAGAGGTCATCCTCAGGACTACGCAGATCTATTTTAATTGCCTACAGCTTAAATAAACGCGGACCAATAGGGCTCTACGGTGTTACGTCACAAATCAAGCGGAGTGAATACAACCCTCTCGCTTCATTGAAAACAGTGGGAGATCGCTGATATTGGGTGGTTGTTTGAGAGGATTTATTAAGATGAATAATTGTCGTATTGTGATGAAATGTGATTTGATTACCATGTTAACCTGCTTATTGAGGCAAAAGTCTGATATAAACAGAAATTGGACTTGATTGGTCTCGATTAATGTTTGAGGTCGCCTAGTACGTGTCGCTATTGAATTTCCCGCATTTATGTTTCGCCTTTTGGGAAATAATCATGATCTAAGTTAAACGTAATGCTGACGAGAAAATGTTTTAGAAGCTTTTAGGTGACGTTCTGTCTATTGAGCTTTAGATTTAGCTAAAGCATGACTTAGCTAACACATGTCATGACATTAAACATTTGATTAACAATTTATTTTATCTTTAAAGCAAAGTAAATGGTAGAATTTGGAGCCTGATGTGTCCGGCACAGTTACGTTAAACTTTAAAACATAATCCACACAATGTGTTTAGATCTGCAGACGTCGATTCTAATCATAAAACTTACTCAGTTTCCAAGATTGAAGCTGTAGTTCCGACAAAATGGAACATCCGACCGCACAGCTTTTAGGCAGGATTTACTGAGAAAAACTAAATTTATCGAACACAATCTGTCACTCACAGGCAAAAACACTGTTTAATACCACCATTGTTTTCACCTCCACATCTGCGGCGCACAGAAAGTATTAAAGGGGGGTATTATGTAAAATCGACTTTTTCAAGCTTTATATCATGTTATTATGTCATTCCTCATTAAACACATGCCTGGAGTGTTGCCTTGGCTCATTCACATATTTTTGAGTAATCAGTAAAAACTTAGACGGCAGCCATTTTAGGTGTAGCTATGCCTCAGTCCTCCTAGGAACGCCCCCACCTCCTGGAGACGCCTCTGGACCTTTTGTCACCAGCCAAGCCACCAACCACTGCTCCTCAGCTCAGCAGAGCCCCCTCCCCGCACAGTAGTGTTGTTTAGATGCCACAGCAGTGTGCTGAAGGGGCGTGTCGGAAAGCTTCTTAAAGAGACAGAGGCCTATTTCAAGACGTTCAGTACAGCCATTTTGAGAGAGCAATTTTATTCAAGGCAGTTATTTTAATTTACTGCATATACAGACCAACAGAAGGTTACGTCATCATTGTAGTATGCTAAAGACTGGTGATATGTGATTGAAAAAGCATAATACCCCTCTTTAACAGTAAGATGGTAGAAGAGCCCTATACGTTTGCGTCATAGTTGCGTGAATAAACATGATATGAAAACTTGTGAAATATGAGCACATTTTGGAATCAGAGCTAGATTAAATGTAGGCTAATTAATTGAGCCTTCAACACTTAACCTCTTAACCTTCGCCTTAACCGAGCACATCTCCTGTGTGATATTACCTAAATAAAAGCTTCTTGAAAGAAGCGTCAAAATAGCTGTGAAAACGAGGATGAAAACGCAACAAAAGTGCGGCAAAAACATGACAAAAACGTGACAAAAAAGCGACAAAAACATGACAAAAAAGTGATTACAATTACTAAAACAAAAAAGCAATGAAAAACTAACATTAAAAAAGTGACGACAAAGCGGCAACAACACAGGGGAAAAGATCCATTTAGATGAGTGTTGTAGGTCTTAGCTTTCAAACGAGGCGTTACTCTGGCCTATGGGCTGTAACCTTTTAGATTTGGGTAAGGCTGAACTGGAGAAAATGCCCCTGACACTTAAAGAGGGGTATTATGCTTTTTTCAATCACATAGCACCAGTCTATAGCATACTACAATGATGACGTAACCTTCTGTTGGTCTGTATATGCAGTAAATTAAAATAACTGCCTTGAATAAAATTGCTCTCTCAAAATGGCTGTACTGAACGTCTTGAAATAGGCCTCTGTCTCTTTAAGAAGCTTTCCGACACGCCCCCTTCAGCACACTGCTGTGGCATCTAAACAACAACACTGTGCGGGGAGGGGGCTCTGCTGAGCTGAGGAGCAGTGGTTGGTGGCTTGGCTGGTGACGAAAGGTCCAGAGAGGTGGGGGCGTTCCTAGGAGGACTGAGGCATAGCTACACCTAAAATGGCTGCCGTCTAAGTTTTTACTGATTACTCAAAAATATGTGAATGAGCCAAGGCAACACTCCAGGCATGTGTTTAATGAGGGAATGACATAATAACATGATATAAAGCTTGAAAAAGTCGATTTTACATAATACCCCCCTTTAAAGAAGCCCAAGCCATACATCTACTGTATATTACACTGTTGTTTCTACCTACTGAAATCATTGAAGTTCTAGTCTATACCCAACGGGAAGTCACTTATTGTCCCAGACTGAATAGCTTGTTTTGTGTTTGCATTAGAATTGTTCAATCGTTTATCCAGACAGAGTCATCTCAGCAGACTCATACCCTGCTACCAGCCAAAGGGAGACGCTAAGCTGCCCATGGTTTTGTTATTGTAATGGTAAATGAATGGCAGCAGTTGGTAGCCACGGGGTCAAGTGTGTCTAGACTGGGGTTGATATGTTACTGAAAAGCTATTCCCATTGAATAACAAAGACTTCCTCCCAAGATAAAAGTGGAGGCTTTGAAGAGCGTTGACATATAAATACTGGTAAAAATAAACCCTTTCAACTTAAAGCAACCGTATCCTTAAAATTAGATTAGCTATTAAGATAGCTGAAAGGAAGTTGTTGGAGGCTCTTCATTAAGTTTTAATGTGACGTAAACACAAGATGAAACAGAATTGGTTCGTCATCAACTCCGGGAAAATAGTAGAAAACTTTATGCAAACTGCGAGGTAATGTGGAAAATATAATATAACAGTGTCCAGAAAAGGCAAGTTTATTTGTAGAACACAATTCATACACACGGCAATTCAAAGTGCTGGGAATGACAAGTTAGCAGATCAATCCATAAAACATCAGCATAAAAATTCATTAATTATTACAATAAAGAAAAGAGGAGTAGAAAATGCTAATTTCCACCCACAGTCGCTGGACAGGTTGACATTATACAGAATAATACAGAGAAGCATCATTGTTTCACTCACATCTTAAAAACTCACTCACTCACCATACTATTCATATCACAGTCATTCAGTATGTTGCTTTGCTTTGATAATAACTGTTTGATCGCTGTTTGTAAATGTACTGCAGTTTGTGCATGAGATCACTGTGTTTGGAAGAGTGTTCAAAAGGCTGCAGCTTTATAAAGATTGTTGAAACACTCTCCTCGCTCTGACTGTCGTGGCTCTAGAGATTTTCCCCGAATTCAGTGTGACACATTTTCTCAAAGGGGAGCCGCGATGTCATGGTTTATTTAAAGGGGGGGTATTATGTAAAATCGACTTTTTCAAGCTTTATATCATGTTATTATGTCATTCCCTCATTAAACACATGCCTGGAGTGTTGCCTTGGCTCATTCACATATTTTTGAGTAATCAGTAAAAACTTAGACGGCAGCCATTTTAGGTGTAGCTATGCCTCAGTCCTCCTAGGAACGCCCCCACCTCCTGGAGACGCCTCTGGACCTTTTGTCACCAGACAAGCCACCAACCACTGCTCCTCAGCTCAGCAGAGCCCCCTCCCCGCACAGTAGTGTTGTTTAGATGCCACAGCAGTGTGCTGAACGGGGCGTGTCGGAAAGCTTCTTAAAGAGACAGAGGCCTATTTCAAGACGTTCAGTACAGCCATTTTGAGAGAGCAATTTTATTCAAGGCAGTTATTTTAATTTACTGCATATACAGACCAACAGAAGGTTACGTCATCATTGTAGTATGCTATAGACTGGTGCTATGTGATTGAAAAAAGCATAATACCCCCTCTTTAAAACAGTTTAATAAGGTTTTCGATACTCAAAATGTTATCTCTGGTTCGTACCTTACAGTGATGGTACTGGTAAATAGAAATCATTTACCAAGGCTCGTCTTCCACCTGATTCCTATTCTAAATATGATAATAAATCATTTAGCAAAGTTCATGGCTTAGGTGGATTTACACTCGAGGAGGATTCTTCCTCTCACTCTAAGAATGGCAAATGCTGACATTATTTTGTTTACATGCAAACCTTCATTGCCAGCCTCAATTACACCAAACATAGCAGTTACGTATTACATATTACCTCATGTATCCAGTTCACAATTTCAAATGTAGCACTGTGTTATATTGAGTATTTCTTCACAATTGTTAGATCAAAAGATATAAAATATCATCAAAACTGAAATAAAAAGCTCGCTTCATTCCATTTGATTGAACTCTTTCAGTGACATGCTGTAACATCTCTGTATACGCGGTTTGCTGTTACATATTGCCGTTTTTATATACAAAACACAATGTACAAGAAATAAATAACGAGTAATAGCCTCTTTATTTGCGTGCTGCATTTCCTTTAGTATCGTAAAGCACCTGTTAAGAGGCACATACTGTTTTATGAGTGGATCAAATGACAGGCTCCGGTGTATCCTGCAGGGCCCTACACAGCGTGGCCCCAAAGCCCCATGTGACTTCAAAAGGCTGGGGGAGGGCTCAGGTGTGGGGCAGGTGGAGGAGGGGCACAACCTGTAGTTTGTTTATTGCAGGTGCGTCCAAAGCGGGGCCTACATCCCAAACGTGGCCCTTCATTGGGTTTGATTATTATGCGAGGGGTGCTGGAGGATTGTAAGTGGTGTCTGTCTTGTTTCAATTGTGCACTGGAATAGTTGGACAACCCATCGTTTAAGAGCCACATGCACATGCGGCTCTTTAGCCCGTGGCACTTTGACATGTGAACGATTGTTTACAAAGTCCTGATTTGGTCATGGCTTAGTTCTGTCCTGGATTCTTTATTTATTTACTCTCGATAGGCCCTATTCCTGATTTTTTGGTTACAAACAATTAAAGAGAGTGTAAATCAAAATGTCCATTGTGGTCTAAACTCATTCTTAAAGGCCCTATAGCTTTTTTTATTTTATTACAATCAATAAAAGAGGAAGCCAGTAAATTAAAATAAGGTCCAAGCTCATTATAACTTTACTAGAACATTTGTGGCATCTCAGTTTTTCCACAGCACATTTCACAACTTGCAGGGTCACTTTTCAGGATCACGTTCACAGAAATGCCAGAAAACTAGACGGAGATCTAAGGAATTGATACGAGTGCTTTATAATTAAGTGTTTTTTCCCTCAAATGTCTGAGTTTAGTATTGAGAATGAGGAGTCACGTGCCGAGTTGGGGTGAATTGGGGGGGGGCTCTGCGCCTGTCGACATATTGGCTGTGGAACGGGGGCACGCCCCCAGAATTTCACGCATTCCTCATATTCCAGAGCACTTTAAATTATACGCATTTACGTTTTCGGCGAGACAGAGACGGATCTACGAATACAACAAAGAAAAGGAAGAAAGTAAAACAATGCAAAGAGATAAGGCGAAAGAAAAGGGACCGTACAGGAACAGGCTCATACCAAGCGCAAAACAGCGGTATTTGGAGAAGCTAGTGGACATCAAAAACATCGACCCATACGAGCTCCCTGCAGCGGAGACCTGGACCATTTACCTCCGTGCACATACATGGACATAGTAAACTACCTTGTATTTGGTGTAAGTTACTACACGATGCAGGAGTTTAAAAGCCACAAGTCTTTGGAAAGTTACGAGACTTTCTGCTGTGGGTGCAGGACTTGGTCATCTACAAGCCTCCAGCTGGTGAAAACAGCGCTGTACTGGCAAAAGTAAGTTTCTTCACATATGCCTTTAGTGGTTGTAATTACATTGCATTTAGCAGACACTTCTTGACCGAAATGACAAAGTAATTAATGAGGTAGGCCTAGGCTGTGTTTGTTGAGGTATTTAGTTGAGTAGAGTGCAGACTGTAAGTTTAAATAATAATGGGCACTCTCTGTCTTGAATCCTTTTTACTGTTTCCCTAATTTCTTAACCTTTGTGTATTTAACAGGTCCTGCATTCACGGCACCTTAGTGAGCCTCCTCTTACTCCATGGATAATCTTAACACCATCGGGGCAAGTGTGTTCGGCCCACTGCACCTGTATGGCCGGTGTAGCAGAGTCGTGCACCCACGTTGGAGCCCTGCTCTTCATGGTCGATGCCTGTGTCCGGCTAAAGGCCACGGTCACAGATGAGCCGGGTACTGGAAGCTCCCAAGCAGCATCAACAAGGTGCAACCTGAGGTTAGTCACCAGGTCAACTTCATATCTGCAGCAGTTCAGAGATCCTGTTCTTCCCATTCGGAGCCTACAGTCTCTGGTAAATGGAACTGGCCTTAATCGGAGTGACCTACCTGCGCTGCAACGGCACTGTCAGAACATAAAGACTGTAGCTGATGTGTCTGAGGAACAGGCAGTGCAGATGGAGAGACGGACAAGGGGACAGCACACGTCATCCCTTTACGGGCAGGGAGAGTCACGGCCTCCTCGATGCATAGCGTCTATGGAACAGACCTCAGTTCTCCAGCACTGTCCATCGTTAGGAGGGTGTGTTACCCAGCTCGTGGGCCAGGAACAGCTGCCACCAGTTGGGGAATTAGACAAGAGGACACGGCGAGGCAGGCATACAGTGTCCAAACTGCCCCCCAGCACACCAATCACCAAGTGCTAACCTGTGGGTTTTTTGTCAACCCAGCCTTCCCACAGGTAGGTGCCTCACCAGATGCCATTGTGACCTGCATCTGTTGTGGGAAAGGCTGCGTGGAGGTGAAATGTCCAGCTAAATACAAGGACTGCACAATCCTCCAAGCTTGCTCCTCGGATGACCGCAACTTCTGCTTGCATGTTGTTGATGGTCAGGTGCACCTTAAAAAGAGTCACCCGTATTACACCCAAGTCCAGACACAACTGTTTGTGACAGAGAAGTCCTACTGCGACTTTGTTGTGTGGACCTTGATGGACACAGTGACTCTGCGCATAGCTCCAGACCGTGCTTTTTGGAAGGCACGACTCCAGAAGGCACAGGACTTCGTTGTGATGGTGGCTCTCCCTGAACTTGCGGTGCAATACTACACTATCCCACCTACCTCTCAACCATCACCTGGTCACAGCGTGCTACGTGAACTACAGCAGCCACAACAAGTAGGTGGGAAGAGGCCGAGAAAGCAGCCAGCCAAAAAAGCAGCTTCATCTGTTTTTTGTACATCTTGTGGCCTAACAACAGGGATGGTGTCCAGTCAGGGTGGTTCTCCAACATCTCATATGCTGGTTTACCTACACGAGAATAATAACAACATATAATTAATATAATAATTTGCACAATCTATGTAATCAATGCTTTAAACTGGCAACTATGTCATGAACAGCATCTCAACTACTTTTTAAGTCACCTCATAATGTCATATGAAGGTTTATGTACAACAGAATAATTAGATTATGAGAAAATCTATGTAATCTATGCTTTACACCAAGACATCGCAGAACACGTGCTAAGTAAGAAACAGCCTGAGAGGGTAACAAAGACACAGAGACAAAGGCACTAGAGAAACTATAATAACATATGCTAACCTACACTTCCTAGCTTTAAAAGACAACTACATAAAGACATTTTTAGAGAACGTACCAGAGTGAAAATGCAGAGAACACGCTCTCGTCGACAGGGGTGTGTGATCGAAAGTAAGGTCCTTTCTTCTAATTGCAGCCAACCAACCCTTGATGCTTTTTCCTTTTTCCATTTCCATTTCCGTTGTTACTAGGTTTTCCATATCCATCGTGTGAGGTATTGGAGCAGTTTTTAACGCAGCAGTTATTTCCAGGCATGATAAAACAGTGCGGAATAGCAAGAACCTCCGCTACTACCGCGTTCACAACACACGTAAACAAACTGTACTGCCGCCGCCGGAGCGCAGCCAATATGGCGGCGAGGGGGGATGGGGAGGGGGGCTCTGTCACAGAAAACAAGGCTGCAAGTGTGATGCAAATGCTTTGTAAATAAATGCAGTCATTTGTTCTGCAATTAGCTTTTCTTTTTTTTTTACTTGAATGAGGACAGAAGTCTATATTCCACACTTTCATTGTAAACTTACTCCTCAAAACTCGCGGCACTGTTTCAGTAAGCTTCTGCGTTGTCACAAAAAGCCTTCTCCAGCACATCCAAAACATTGACAATGGACTTCAGATTGGAATTCTGCAGCGTCCAATCCATGTGTGAAAATGACATCACACACAGATACTTCCTTCTTGGCCCTGTCATCTTCAATAACCATTTTCAGTACATTTCCCTGACCTCTTCTAGTCTAGTCCTGTCCAACTGCAGCAACGCCAGATCCAGGTGACAACTTTTTACACTATTGCTGGGATGCAGGTGACATCACAGCATTCTAAAGGCCTAATATAATATAATATAGAGGTGAAATTATTTTGTTTTTGAGAAAATGTTTGGCTGTACAGAGAGATCATGGAGCCAGTGACTGATCATTTTTGTAATTCATATATTTGTGAAAGTGTAATGCAGAAAAACTGTCTCCTATGACATCATTGCATTCTAGAACGTGCAACCGGGCAATTACAGAGAAAAAAACAATTGAAGAATACAGTTCCAAATGTCACTCAAATAATGTATATAATGTTCTGCTAGTGCTACCTCTGCAGAAGTCCAGGTGCTCAGGTGAGAGGTGGGGGAGGGGGATAACTAACCATGTCCCGCTCCCATTCACATTCAAAAGGCTCCATCTGAGGAGGTGAGCACAGAGACACTTTCTTTCAGTGGACACATTTACACATCTATTGACCTGTAAAAGAAACTGTTAACGGCCAAGTTAAAACTCTCCTCCATTAAGCAACACCATTAAGATATCAAACACAGTGAATAATGTTGACACTTCTCATTGCAATTGGTCATGCATTTTTATACCCTGTAGGGCTGAGGGTAAAATAAATAAATACATTTCGTGGACAGTAGCAGAGTATCTTCCACTAGAGGGCGCCATTGTACAGCAATTTGAGGTCTGTCAACAACATCTGTTGATAGTTTTAGCCTTGAAAAACAGGTGACAACAAAAACATTTTATCTAGCCTAAACGTAAAATAAGTTCACAACAACTTCAGTCAGTAACACACATAAGGCCTATTTTCTGTATCATCACCTAATCATCTAGGCTAATATTTACTACAATCAATTATTGGAGCGGGGCTGCCGAGTGTCTGTCCCAAAGCACAAAAAGAAGCTACTTTTCCCTTCTCTTTTTGCTCTTTGTCCTTACCTGTTCAAATCCTTGTGTGAGTTTTATTCCCACCACCGCTAAGGGGCGCTCTGCATCCATGTCCTACTGCCTCTGTACTCTGTACTCTGCCGCTGCAAGTGAAGCCACTGAGCATCAGGAGCGTTAATGGAGAATTTGACATTCTAACAATATGCGTAATGCGCTTAACGAGCCTCTCGAACATAAAGCTGATCCGCCTCGTGAATACATCTGATCAGTATCAAACGCTGCGGCGGCGCGTTGGTTTAGCCGCGTGCTTTGACAGCTTCTTTGTTTACTGTTGTCAAGTGCCCTCGTGCAAACGCAGCAGAGGGTCCTGTTTGGGTTGTGTTGACACGAAGCGCGTGTGTTGGAGACGGAGCAAAATGGAAAGAGTGGTTCAAATGAGCCACAACCATTTGCATTGTATTTAGCGCATATTAGATCTGTGTTTATTGTTGTTAATTAACTGGCTCAATTTGTGTGGAGTCAGCATTTGCACAACTACACACAGCCCCGTGCGTAAAGGCCTGTGCGTAAACCCGAATGGCCTGCAGACAGCGTGTGCACGTATGACCCAGAGCTCATGGAGTAAACGCTGACACCGGGAAACTCCACTCACTCCAATCCACATCGACAGAAAAAAATCAAAATGCTGCGCTCCGCTATGGCACAAAGCCAAACGGGGCGCAAGGGGCCGACGGGAAACGCGTTGGGGAGGGGCCAGTGTGCGGTTTTCAGTGGGGGAGGGATCGACAGTAAGCAGCCAATCAGGAGGTGGTGCGAGGTGTCTGCGGACCCGCAGAGGTTTATATGCCCCGCAGAGCTGGAGAAGGTACATTTAAACCCAAGTGCTCAGAGCAAAAACACGCACGGACTGAGCTTCAGTTCAACAGCGATCACCTGATCCGCCTCAGGAATACTTGGACTGTGTGACCCTCTGCTGCGGTTGTTTTTGTTGTTTTGGACGTATTTGGAAATGTCGGACGTGCAGCTCTCGAGCAGCTTGGAGCGGCTGGTGGCCAGGCGGACCTTCCCCCTGCAGAAGCGCACCTCGGTGTGTCGAAACCTCTTCGGCCCCGTGGACCACGACGAGCTTCAGCAGGAGATGAACACCAAGCTCCGGGAGATTTCCGAGCGGGACCAGGAGAGGTGGAACTTTAATTTCGAGGCCAACTCCCCGCTGGACGGAGCGTACGAGTGGGAAGAAGTCTCCAGCGATGAGACGCCGGCGTTTTATCAGGACTCTGTTCAAAGAGGCAGGATGCGAGTCCCGGCTACGCCCGTGAAGAGGAGACCTGATCCTCCTCCTGTGGAGGAGGATCAGCCCGAGACTCCACAGCGGGACGTGATGGAGCGACTGGCTGCTCCTGAAGCCGCCAGTCCCCCCTGTCCCACCGAGGTGAACCAGGAGAACCGCAAAGACAAGATGAACTCAGGGAGGCTGGCGCACAAACTCGTCCCCGGAGTCAAACGCAGGAGGACGGACTCTTCTGACAACAACGCTCACATCACAGGTAATTCAAGGCCATTTAACTCATGTATTATTTCTTATTCTGTGATTTTATGATTTTATGATTGCTTTTTCTTTATTCTAAACAGCTTTATAATTTATTTTATCCAGACTTTTTCGTAAAACGCAAGAAGGTCGTGGACAGAAAAGATATGGGCTCGTGCCACCACTCCTCAAAGTCCCCCATCACAGTGGAGCAGACCCCGAGGAAGAGGATCCGCTGAAGGTAAATAATGAATCTGATTTATTATTATTATTATTATTATTATTATTATTAAGTGTTTAAAATGATTATAATTCTGTGTGTAGCATCATGCTTTCGTGTATTATATTCGCATATTGTTTAGACACATTAGACTGACGTGAGGCAAGAAGCCAGGGCCGGTGTATTTGCGGAGGGGGTGGGGAGGCTGCTGAGCTGGAGAAATGGAAGCGGTGGAGATAGTAGTAGTTGTAGTAAGACCATGGGTGTATTGAGTAACACTCAGGGCTGGGGGAGGGGTAAGTGCGTCACGAAGTGGCGGGAAAAGGCTTGCGTAAAGAGGGCGACGCCTGCTGCCGAGAGCTCGAGCTTCTCGGTGCAGATCGCGTCTCTCCACACAAAGAAAGCGCTCTGTGCCACAGGATTTTGATCGTTTACTTCTTTTTTTCCCAGGTGATTTTTGCACTACTGTCTGAACATTTTGATGACCTCGAGAAGGACTCTACCTCCAGTAAAGCATTGGAGCCGAGACTTCTAGAGAGCGGAGTGAGTGGATGTACAGACCGAGCGGTCGCTTCTTTCTCCGAGCACAGAGCTCCGCGCGCAGTGCGCACTGAGCCAGGACTGGGACGCGGGGACACGGGGAGGGACCGGCTTCATGTAGCAACATTTTGGACTGATTTCTGACTCGTCTGATTCAGGTTTTTGACTAGTTCAGTAAGGACTGGCTCAGACTTTGCGTTCGTACGACACTATGGCATAACGATTTGGCCTCACTTGATATTAAGCAACTCATGGGAATTATTTTGTGAACATAAAATCAGGCCTGGTCCGTCTCCTTTGTGAAGCCGCCCTGATGTGAGAGGACTCTATCCAGTACAAATGTAGCATTCATTGCCTTTGCATTCAGCCACTCGACAGTGTTAAATGTTTAACATCTGTGCAATTCTAAATTAATGTCTACACTGGCCAAAAGTGTACAGCTTTATAGAGACAATAATGTTTATTCTGGGTTTCTGTAAATGTTTATTTTTAAAACTATTCTAACTTATAATTTATTTATGTTTCTTTATTTGTTGAATGCCTTGTTGATTTAGCCAAAGGGCATCATTTTATTATGTTATTTTATTCATGTTGTGATGTTTTGCAATCATGTAGCTTCATAGTCGACACTTGAAGATAGTTTCTTTGTGTTCTGAGCCTTTTAATATGTGTGATTTTGCAAATTGTGAAAATAAAATATTTTACTTTGAACTTACCTTATGTGTTGAATTCATCCCTTTATTCGTTCATATGTTAAACGCCTCATTCAAACAACATTTTAGATGATTGATTTAGCAGTTAAATAGTGAGAAATGTTATTACTGTTCTGGTTTAGGAATAATTTGATGTATTGCCCTTGTGCATCACCAAAAGCAAACAACCAAAGCTTTTGCAAACACAGTAAAAGGCAGCGCTGTGTGATCAGACAGATTCACACAGGTGTCCTGCTCCCTCAGGTATCGCTCTGTGCGTCCTGAGGCCTGTACCTTGCGGAGCGGAGCGCAGGGAGACGTGAGCGGCTCGGGCTGGCAGCTGCGCGACACAGGCTGGATTTAAAGGGCCTTTCGCCACTTTAAAGAAACAGCAGCTGCCTTTGGATCCCCGCTTTGTCCCCCGAAGACACCCCCATCCTCCCGCACTCAAGCCCCTCTAAAGACCCACTCACACAGTGTTTACCCCGGCCTGGATACACCGGGCGTGGAGGCCACCTGCCAGAGCCGCAGAAAGAAAACTACATGTCTTTGTAATTGTCCAGCTCTATTGAAACAAACCATTGAGCGGGTCAGCCTCGCAAGTTTACTCTTAATTGAAAGAGGTCTGAATGCGTGGGCCTTCTCTGTGTGTTTGTGTCTTTGAGTAAAAAAACAAACAAAACAAAACTCATATTTTCTCTGATTAAGCGATATGACATTTCTGTTTTGATAAATGAGACTCTTGACGGCCACGATGACTTTGCCAGATCTGTACAGCTATAAGCTCTGACGGCCTTGTTCTTATTTCCAACACAAAGCTCTCTGCGGCTCCATTCTTTCCTTTTTGTTGCCATATGGCAAATCCATGTAGACATAGCCAAGACCCATTCACTCAGCCACAGAATGTCCTGCGTCACAGAACAAAAGCCACTTTGTCTGGCTGCTCTATTGATACGAATGGCTGAAAAAAAATATTATAATTAATCTATGGCTATATCCAGCTAATTAACGCCCATATGCCCAGGGGGAGCCAAGAGGGCTTTGAGCGGACTTTTAAAATCTCAATAGTTTACATGTTAAAGACAACAGCTGCGCATGAGTTACTTTAATGAAGTCCGTCTCTGTCTGGACTGGACACATTCAGGTCCGCCTGGAGGTAAAGGGTCATATTCCTTTATTTGTCCGCGCTACTATTTATACAGTGTTCCAATAAATACAAGTTTAATTCACTTTGTTTTCCAAAATACAGCGAGCGCAGAGGTGAAGGGGTCAAGCAGGCCTAAAGCGCAACACTGTTTACGTCTGTGGTGACGTTTTGGGCACTTTTACGCACTCGGCCCACATACACAGCCGTATCCCACAAGGCCTCACACAGAGAATAGGTATATGAGTATGACAATTACATCTTAATTCGTGACTGCTGTACATTCAGAGTGCCATAAAGGAAAGAGATGACAGCGAACATACAGCGCTGATTAACAAGGCCCATACAAAAGAATACGATTATGAAGCCAGCTGCCCGAACGCCTTGGGCCTGGTATAGTCCCCCGCGTGACCCTTTAACTCTACGGCCTATATCAATCTATCATGATAATGGCGGTGTATTAAATATGAATTAGGCCGTGTAGGTGAATCACATTGAAGTAACGAGGCTATATGACATCCTGCAAACCCAAGCCTACATTTTTTTGGAGTCTGAAAAATAGGAAAGCCAATTGTTTTTTTGTGTTATATTGAACTGATAAAGCCCAGTTAATCGGCCGATAACATCACACACATTTTGGGGAGGTCTAAATATGGGGAAAGCTATTATGTTGAACTAAAAATAGCTTCTCCTCATGACAAATCGGTACACGGGGAGAAAGGGAGAGGGAGGGATTGAGGGGGGGGAAAGTCCAAATTGTCACAACACAGCATTAACGGGACAGCGCACAAAGAAACCCCACAATTAAATATAGAAAAACGCAGCAAAATCATCCAAAAGGGAATTAGCATTTTCCATGACCATCTGGCATCAGCGCAGGCGACGGCGAACAAAGGCGAGGCTGGATGGAGAGGAGAGGCGAGTGTGCCATCGCATTGACCTGCAAATGAGGCTTTGTCACCGAGTTAAAGCTCCCTGACCCCCTTTACCCCCTCCACCGAGGAGGAGAAGAAGAAGAAGAAGAAGAAGAAGAAAAAAAAACTATAGTATGACGAATGGCGGCTTGCGTTCAGACCTGTGCGCGCATCATATCGGAGGAGCGTAAACAAGGAGGAGAGGCGTGTGCGTAAAAGCAGAACTCGCATCCGCTTCAAATGCAGTGGATGGTGATCATGGGCGAAATCAAGACGTAAACATGGTTCTGTCTGAAATGAAAGCAAAGGCATATAGTGTTTTGTTTTGTTTTATTTAGTTTTACGCAGAGTCGTTTTGCTCACTCGAACAGCCCACTTCGATAAAGCGTCAGCAAAACTTCCTAACACCACGAGTCGCGCAGTCTTGCCGCGAATTATACTTTTGTCAACGCAATACAGGACGTCAAATTGATCTGTGAAATCGAAAAGCCGATATTTGACGTCTTTTTGTTTTTTTTAGCGTATAGAAAAATGCCCATTACGCACGCCGTTTTTGGACCATCACTGTGTCAAACGTGTGCGTAAAGTCACCGCACCATGGCACCACCGCGATATGAATTTAATTCCGGCGATCTTGTATTCAAAACATAAGGTAGCAAGCGGAATTTGATTTAAATAACAAGTCATACACAGGAGGGGTTGTTTTACGCATGATGTTATTACTTTTTTCCCGTAGGCCGAAAACAGCAAATGAAGTAGTGCAATGGCGTCCTACAATTTCTACTTTCTGAGGCGGTCACCCCACTTTACGCACGCATCCCTCCTTTGATTTGCAAACCACAGCGCAATTCACCGAGCACATACATTATGCAACGGATTGATATACTATTTTTGGGGGATTTCACTGCGCTCAATTATTCCGCAGCGCAGCCCCTTTAAACAGCGTATATCATTAGTCTCGCTGCTGGGTTGGAGTGTTTTGGGGAGGGTTTGGACACCTGTGCGCGCTCCCCCCCTCCTCTCCTACACCCTCCCCCCTCTCTCAAATCCCAAAATCACCCCCCCCCCCCCCCCTTCTCCTCTGCTGACGAGTGCGCAGACAGAGGCCCACGTGTTTGCATAAAGGTGATTGTATCCGGAGGGGAGATGGATTAGCCCTATAGCCTAATGTGCGCCTTTGTTTGCGAACTCAATCGGCAATCCAAAGTACTGTAAAGAGGAGACAAAAACTCGAAAGTGCTCGGGATAAGCGCGCGCCAAACAAACAGCGAGGCGGGCTGTAGACGCGTACGCAGCCTGTCGGAAGGCGTGATGTTGTTTGACGCAAGAGAAAGACACTGATTACTCTCTCCATTAAAAGGAGTTTACATTTAGTTTTCCTGTCTTTTTCCCCCCACTTTACATTCGTTTGGCTGAGAGTATTTGTTTGCGGAAAAGTCTGGTTTCAACGCGCTAAGACGCCACGTCAAAGCGTAGCCAAATACGCCACTTTCTCTATCGCTTTACGCACGCATCTCTCATCTGTTTTTCCTCCGTTTGTGTGTGTGTGTGTGTGTGTGTGTGTGTGTGTGTGTGTGTGTGTGTGTGTGTGTGTGTGTGTGTGTGTGTGTGGAGTTTTTTCCCCCCTATACATCCACTCAGTATTCATGCTCGCGGGTAACAAAGAGCTCGCCTCAATCCACACAGGAGGCGGCGTGACAGCGAACTCGTGGCACCTTTCTTTTCGCTCCTCTCGCTCTTTCTCTCTCTCTCTCTCTCTCTTCGCGCACCTCATCGCGTCCCTCTCCCCTCCGCGTGCATCGGGAGGGTGGAGAGGGGGGGAGTGAGGAGGCCCTCGCTCTCTACAGGCCCCCCCTCCCCTCCTTTACAAGCTTTACTTTGCTCTCCGCACGCATCAAGGAGATTAAATTTAACGCTGCCCGCTAAAAAGGACATCCTCGACAATGTTCTCCAACGTGACGGAGAGATGACGCGTTTAAAAAAAAAAAGAAAAGAAAAGTGGAGCGTCTTGACTTTGAATGGGTATTATTGTGTGGTTAAAATGACATTTGCCACGGTGAAGTTGGCGCACATCTGTCAGAGGAGTTAAACCTGGTTAGGGCCATGAAAGACGACTCTCTCTCGTCTTCAACAGGCCTAGATTATACTACACCAAATTTAAGATGGTAGCCAAACCAAACGATCATTTAAGAACAGATTTCATGATCTATTCATTGGTTCAATGCCATTTCAACAAGAATCCTGGGCAAAACCGATGACTGCGTTTTGGGTTTTAATTAAAGCGAGATATTGGGGAATCAGCTTCAACATTTTTTGGATATTTTAGGCCTTTATCAATACGTCACACTCCATGCAGAAACTCTCCACCGGTCTGACATAATCGATGTAATAATAAAATAACACATTTAGATATAGCTGAACTCACAATATATCTGCCTCATGTTATATATCTACGTTAAGTAGTAACTGAAAATGCCTTTTATGTCTTGCATCTTTATCAATATAGGCTTTGTTTTCAATGTTTCGTAAGAGCCTCTCAGTCACATGGTTCACGCACCGCCCTATAGCCGTGCGTTTTCCCGAAAAGTGAGAGGTCAAGCCATTGGAGAGCACAAATAAATGACCCCCTCCCCAAAGGACTAAAAATGTCAATTAAGGTGATGCATTATGTTAAAATCAGTGGGCAAATAGAACATTATAGTGGTGATTAAGTATCGTCTACACAGCTTCACATGAGACGCACAATTCGAGTCAAGGATCAGACCCTTTCATTTATTTAGTTATTCTCCCTCAGAAATTGCACATACAAATCAAACAAACATAAACCTTTAATAGCATGGGGTAAATTCTAAGCATTCAAGAGTTCCTGAAAACCAAAAGTGCACGATAAATAAGAAGCGTCATTCAAAGTGCACGGTTCTTTAATGTTTATGGCCTTTTGTTAAAATTGTTACTCACCAGTTTTAGTGTAGGCTATTAAGGAAACCTTCCACATTTGGAAATTGAGTTGTGCAAAAGGAAACAGGCTCAGGAAGTTGCAGAATCAGGATTAAATTCAAAGTAATTTAACGAAAAAACGAGAACCACAAAAGAAGAAGTTGGGGAAGCTCAGTCATCGCGATACTCAGTCACATAATCAGTCATCAGTGTTAACAGAGGGAGCAGTAACAGTATGCCGCCGGTTCCCAAAGTGGGGTCCGCAGCCAACAACACATCATTCACATAAAAAGAAAGAAAGTCTGCAAACTCTCAGGTCAAGAAGCTTTTAGATTTGGGTAAAGCTGAACTAGAGAAAATTCACTCGGTTGAGGCGGGGGTTAAGGGGTTGAGTGAACCTTTAACCACAGTCCTTGGTCCTTTTCATTCTAACTCTAATGGAAAAACAATGTACTTTTCCGATCTCTCCATCTTCATCCTCATGTAGCAGAATCCTCCCTGTCTCCGTGGGCCAAAACGCCGATGTTCCCCCCGCCCTGGCGTGTGAACCAGGTCCCGCACATGGACACCAGGGACATATGGCGTGCAGAGGGTCCTTTATGAGCTCATTCCCACAGGAGCAGAGCGCAGCAATGTGGCGGGACACCTTCACATATGTCGCAGTGTCTCCGGAAAACGACAACAATGTGCGACGGAATGTGGATATATTGATTGGTTTGACGTGTAGGAGGCGGGATAATCGTGATGGACTGGTTTGAACAAGGTCGGAGAATACAAGTCATGGTGGTGCCGAGGTATAGAAAAGACATAAGCATATAGAACAGGGGTAGGCAAGTTTGCATCGTGGAGGGCCGATTATCATCAACGCCAAAACACCAAGGGCCAAACCTCACCATTGTAGCCCAAAGTAAAGACCCATTTTCTGCAAACGCCAATACATTACATTAAATATGAGCAAGTGGTTTGTTCTGACCGGAGATTTAGGAAATACATTACAAAAAGTAGTGGCTTTTATGACTTCAATTGAGGAAGTCTTGTTTTGAGTGGTTTTTTTTAAACTCCTTTTTAAAAACTTTTTTCCTGATCTGGCCAAGTTTGAGGTCATTTCAGACAATAGTTCTAAAGTAAATCTCACTTGAAATAAGAAAGTAGAACTGCCACCAATGGGACAAGACCAATGTTCTTACCCCATCGGCAGATAAAAAGTCTTGAAATGAAGACTAAATGTATAGGTTGCGTTCACGTTATAGAATTCTATTTCAGTTGGAGGGCAGGTGCCAATACAACTCTATGGGAGAGAAACAGTTTTTGAAAGAAATGTCCAAAAGGAAAATGTCCAAATGTTTTCTTTGATCATCATGTGACAGTGATTGGATTCACAAACCTGACATGTGAATTTTATGTCTGAAAGTCCTTTCTACTGGCCAACATCAAGCACATGTTTTTGAATATTGTCTCCACTTTTTGTGAAGAAATAATTAGACATATGTTCATATGAGCTGGAAGAGATGACTTTGAACTTTGTGACAACTTTTGTTTGATGTGAATTGACCCAGTAATTACAAAGAAATTAGCAATGATTTAAGACTATAAATCTGCATTTTGAGTGTTACTATGGTTACGGCCATGGAATTTTCAGTTGCCCTCCACCTCAATTTTAAACTATGGGCTCTTTAGAATGTTGTGATGTCACGTGAACGCAACCTATTGAAACGAGTCAGAAACATTCCAGAACAAGTGAATAGTTAATAATCAATAATGTCAATGATCTGGGTCAAAAGCCCAAATACATCTTAACTCGCCCAAACAACTCAAATTAAAACGAATCCCGTTAATGACTGTTTGCAGTGGCCTGACGGTATTACACTCGTACTTTAACAGGTATTTGATCTCTATTTTGCATAACAATAATATTGCTCAAAATCATCTGGGGGCCAGAGGTTTTGTGCTTGAGGGCCGAATTTGGTCCCCGGGCCTGACGTTGCCTACCCCTGATATAGAAAGTAGGGCTAATTGTTATAATGCTATTAGATGACGTAATATCCATAACGCATGTCACAGAATCATTAGTGATGTTTTGTTTCGTTCATGGTAATCTTTTCAAGGGCTCAAAACACCCGATGATGTCATGAGGTGGTGCTCCTATGTGTTTTTTCTTAATGCTGAGATCACTTCACGTGACTATTTCTGATCATTTTGACACTATTTCTTCATGAAAGAGCAGAAATAAAACCGAGGCTCTACTCGATCATCAACCGTCTCTATTCACTATCATTGTTTAACATCTTACCCCCTCTTACCTCTTATGAAAACATGACATAAAAAGCAATGAAAAAGTATTTTAAAAAAACGCTTCAAAAATGTGACCCAAACACGACACAAGTTACGATCACTTTTGTCGGTCTTAGCTTTCAAATGAGGCATTGCACTGTTGCTCTCCAGTTGAGAAGCTTTTAGATTTTGGGCAATACCGAACTGGACAAAATACACTCGGTTCATGTGTTTTGGTTACTTTTTCATTGCCTTTTTTTTGTCGTGTTTTCGCCTTGTTTTTATCACTTTTTCTCTGCGTTTTCATCTTTTTTTCCGTCGCTATTTTGGGAACAACCATCATTCCCTTGTGCTTAGCTATATTGTGAATGTTTTTCCAGAAGGATTTGTTGATATCTTATTACTACTATTTTTTCCAATAACACGTTTATTCAAAGGCTAAATTTGCAACTTTATGGATCAACAAAATAGATCCATAAAATTAAACTTGACTCCATCTTCATTTCCTCTATTTTCAAAGACTATTTATTCTATCCCTGTTCACCTGCAGTGTCGTCAAATAAGTATTTAACAAAGCCAATAATGATCTCTGGGCCCTTACAGTGACCCTCCCACACTGTAGCAGGGGAGAGGTGCATTGCTCCCCTTGATGGTTTTACAGCGGTGGGACCATATGTAGCCCGGCGGGACGGGGCTTGTAGCATTGTGCCGGCGATTGTGAGGCGAGCGCAGAGGAGGAGACGCGGACAGAGCGGAGATGACACTTGAGAAATTAGATCTAACTCCGGCCCAGCGCCATGTCCTGTCCCATTGTCCCGCGGCCATTCACCAAACCTGTTCCCCGTCAAACCCCCTTCTCATCCGGGACGGCCAGCGGCTGCTGTAGAACATTTTATCTGTCCGACTCCTCAACCCCGCGCTCTGCACTGCAAAAAAAAAAGTGAATCAGTCAGCCGAAGGACACCAGCAAAACGCAGCTATTTATTTTAGATATTGGTTTCACTTCTGACAATAATATTTCACACATTTATATCTTGAAATGAATTTACTTTTTGCTTTTGAAATACGGCCTTTCATTTATCAGAAAGGAGCCATTCAGACTGAGATCTTATTTATCTTATACTATAGGATATAGTAACAGGAGGAGATACTGCAGTTTACTCTTGCTTTGTTTTATTACATATTTCACTGTATTTATATGAAAATACTCACTTTAACCTGGGCTGAGGATATGATTTATTCATTTAGTCGTTTTCTTCTGAGTCCAGGGAATCCCTCCTAAACAGAAAACCCCCCAAATGTCTACCTCTAAAACTGTAGTACGAGATTTAAGGAGCTTCAAGCTTCAAGTGCTCGCCATCGCCCTAGAACGACGTAATAGAGAGAAATGTGTTTGCACATCAAAGGCTTGGGGCGGGTGCGTATACGAGAGAGCGACACAATTATGTTCATTGACAGGAGAAATTCCTGCACTAACTTGCTAAAATAACTTTATTCTGACATCATGAATGTTTTGGTACTAAGTCCTTCATCAGGGCGTAGTCAGCACCCAAGGGTGACAGTGAATTCAAAGAAGAGCGACCAATTACTAATAATATTGTTTACAGTAATGTTGGGATTACTCCATAAAAGTAATCCAATTACATATATAGTTTTCTTGCCCCTAGAAAGTTCTTTATTCATTGTACATAAGATACCCTATATCAGAGGTAGGCACGTTTGTGTCATGGAGGGCCAATTTTCTTCATTGCTAAGTTGCCAAGGGCCAAAACTTGTATTGTAGCCCAAAGTAAAGCACCTTTTTTCTACAATTATTTGTTTGTATATCATATATGACCAAATTAAAAGTTTTAATGTTAAAATAATTACTGTATTTTCCACAGTTTAGATTACTTTCTCACATATTTGGTTTCTGATTTATGAAATCATATTTCTGCAAAAGTCCTCTTGGGGCCAAAGGTTTTATGCTAGGGCCAGATTTGGTCCCCGGGCCTGACGTTGCCTACCTCTGCCCTATATATTTACTATCACTTCTTTGCACATTATTCTGTTCTTCTTTGATTGCACATTTTCCTGACTATTTGCACCCTCTGAGTGTTTGTGAGCGCTGATGTTATCTTATCTTATCTTTAATCATGTGGCATTATCAAACTTGCTGTCCAATTCTACAAGAAGCCTGAAGGCCGCATTATGTGAGCAATTCCAAGCCATGGACAACAGTTATAAGAAAAAGGAGAAACACATTAATGCTCAAAAGGAGTTGGCTGAAGAAAACAATGCTTATTTATGTCTAATGTAAAGATGTAAACGAAACAAGAACGTGAAATCAACCCTGAAAATAAGAAGTGTTTAAACTTTCCGATCAAAACAACTAAACTCACGCACATATTAAGAAATCCTCGACTCTTGACCACACTTTTTTGCAGTGTGTTGGTAAAACTTTTCTTTCTCCGGGCCTCCCCATCATCGTGGCTCATAAAACTCGGGGAGGAGGAGCGGCGGCGGTGTTTTCAGGGCTGGCTACACCGCTATGAGTGCACTGACTTGGACTAATGCTATTCACGCCTCGCATTTGCTGCACAGGTCCCATGAAAAGACAGGGGCACCGCGGCTTTTATCAAACCCCTGACAAAGGAGCGTCATTCATCAGGCGCAGAGCGGAGAGGAGTGGCCCCGGCCCGAGATAGAGGGGAGAGCATCATGTTGTCCGGGGGCGAAGTGGATTTTCAATGGGATTTGTCTTTATTTAAAGCAAGGTCATGGCTGCAACGTGGACAAAAAAATAAAAAATAAATGCTCAGAAAACACGGAACTCAACAACTTTGTAGTAACAGGTTTCACCGGATGGGGCTTGGAATGACTATGAAAGATGAAATGCGTCGGTTTTAATGTCATTACTCTGAAAATTGCGATTTCACACATGTACGGCGGCCCTGAATGGACATGTGTTTGTCCAATTTCACCCAACGAACAGCACAAAAAGTCTCATTTCATTTTTATCTGTCTCGTTTCCATGGCGATGTCGCTTCTTTCCCTTACAGCCTCTTCACTCTACGCGATCAGAAAGTCGAGATGCTAAAGCCAATGCGGAGAATACATGTTTCAAGTTGTTTAAAGGCTCCCCAGCCCTATAGAGTTCGGGATTGTGACGTCATACCGCTAAGCATTATGGGATTAGCAGCAATTGTAAACTAATGGAGATTTTAAAAGTTAAAATACTGGAGTTATTGTTCACATTAAAACACTTGGACACCACAGTGTGTTAGATGTATTTACCAGCAGTAACTCAGCTTTATTTCTCCACTTTTATACTGTTTTTAGCTAATGTTAGTCAATGGAAATGTATGCTAACAGCTGCAAAGATGGCCGATCTCCATGGTAACTGTGGAATTTACCGAACTCTATACGTTAAGTGTTAAGTGTGACGTCACGACTTCCGCTTCCGGGTCCTAGCAGACGGGCAAATATGCGAGAGAAAAAACAAAAAACTCTTAAAAACAACCATCAATATTTCTGAAACTCAACAGAGAGTTACTGAAGCTACTTATTTCTCAGACTCATTAGCCAAAAATGCTGCACCTACTGCTAAAAAAGTATATTTACTAAAGTCGGTACTTCCGGGGTTAGCGTAGCTGCTGCGCCGTTAGCATTTTTCTCCGCTAACCCGGATGTAGCGATTTTGGTAAATATTACTTTTATAGCAGTAGGTGCAGCATTTTTGGCTAATGGGCCTGATAAATAAGTATGTTCAGTAACTCTCTGTTGAATTTCATAAATATTGATTGTGGTATTAAAGAATTTTTGTAGTTTCTCGCACATCTGCGGACCCGGAAGTAGAGCTGTGACGTCACCACTTAACAAACGTATATTGAGGAGTTAACATGACCCAATTTAAGAATATCTGACTTTTAAGGTGTTTTTTTTACGTGGAAAAAAACGTTTTATCTGTGTACTTGATCCTTCAGTGACCCAGCGGCTGTATGAGTGGTCAGCACGGCGCCTTTACTTTCCATCACAGTGGCCTCTATTAGAGTTTCTGGTAGGTTTTCACTGCTGACCGACCCTCTCACACCAGAAAACCTACAAAGCAATTGATCCTGGAGTGTTGTAGATGCCACGGTGACGGCGCCGTAACCAAAGGAGTGTCAAAACACAATAAGCAAGTGACAAAAACACGATTAAAAAGTGATGAAAAAGCAAAAAATTAATAAAAGAGTGACACAAACATGACAAAAAAGCGATGAAGAAAGCAACAAAAAATACAATCTGTTTAGTAAGTCCTGGCTTTCAAATGAGGCGTTACTCTGTTGTGTTTTTTTGTGTGTGAAAAAAGAGTTGTTCCACTGGCAGATTTGTTTTTACTTACCAATTCAAATCGTGGTAAATAAACTTTGAGTTGAATATTCAAACTAAGATCATTTGATGCATGACGGAGGTGTTTCGAGCAGGTTGTACTAAGGCCCTGGTTCGGTCTTTAAATACACTGAGGAATCCCCTGAAGAAGGAAGTGAGGACAGGGAAACCACAGCATCGTAATCTGTAGAAGTAGAAAAGATGGATGGCAAAGATTTGAATACCTGTTTATAAGACTGAACGACTCACTCAATTTGTATAATGTACAGTATATGTGGTTCACATATCTTAGACAGTCTTTCTCCTCTGAACATTTCATCTGTAATTTGTAACTGACTGATGCTGTAATCAGAAATAAAACAGGAGGACCATGGACTGAGTGCTCGGTGTCAGCCCAAAACGGTTATCGGTATCGATATCTGATATTTTTTTCTAGTATTTACTCTGATAAATTATACCAGTATTGGATCAGTGCATCTCTATAATTATTAGATGGTAATTTGACATTTTTTGCAGTTGCACCACTTGACTGTCTGGTTGCACCACCTGACATTAGCAACTAATTTCAAATTAAATTGTCTTTTATGTGGATTCTTGCATTAGCTTTAGCATTTGTTAGCATGGGTAAACATTTACTTTAAAAACAAATTAAGACTTTTATAATAAAATAATATTTTCCAATATTTACATTGGTTGTACCACCTGACCAAAAGTGTGACAGTTTACCTATGAGTCGGAAAAAAGCTGTTTTTTCTCAATTCTTGATAGAGATTTTCAAACGTTTTCACTCAGCCATAAAGACAACTTGTTCCTCTGGCTGATGTCATATCCTGTTTGCTGATACTACTCTTTATTTCAAAATACCAGCCCTGTTCTTACGGTTGTGCCACCCTGACATCTGAAGATTACAAATTACGGAACAAAAGTGTTTTAGTTATGTCAAAAGCTTTAAAACTATTAATATTCACAAATGACGGCTTATTTGAAAGTTATTTAACATACAATTATGCCATGATGTTTATTTTTAAATTGTTACCCTGAAAGTACAATTTTCAGAAGCTTTATTAGTTTAATCTTTTGCTCGGACGGTTGCACCACCTGACATTTAAGGGGTTTGAGGTGTGAAAACATAAAAAAAAAATCTATTATTGAAATGTGATGAAAATGTGTCTAAACTAAATAGGTTTTGTAGAATAAAGTGATACAAGTAATGAAAAGATCAAATTATTTTTAAAAGAAATGTAACACTCGGACACAAAAATATGCACGTCATGTCAATCACCCATTTACTATGCCTTGTTTCGATTGCACATTGTTTTCTTGCGCCCCCTAAGAGCTGTTGTAACAAGTGAATTTCTCCATTGTGTGATTACTTAAGTCTGTCTATCTTATCTCACCTCAGAGAAGGAGTTCCCCAAAGGATGTGGCCGAAGTGTCTGGGATGATGAGCAGCAGCAACTTGACAAAAAGGCAGTTGAAAGTTGGTGGTAAAAGTTTAAAACCCCTATATTTTTAAAGGGATATTTCAGGATTTTTGACATAGGGCCTCATTTCCTAGTTATCCAGAGTGTTGTTGATGTCTGGAGATATTTTTTTCTTAAATTAATGCAGTTCTTATATTTGAAGAGTCTAGTGGCGCTAGGCTAATGCTAGGCTAAAGCATTTCTATGGTATCAGTTAGCCTGCATTAAAAACAGTCTGACCCACTCCACAGTGCACCTGAGGTAAATCACTTATAACACCAGACTAACCATATAAATGTCTGTGTTAATAGAATAATTTTTGAAATATAACTGACATTGTATCACATGAATTACCGCATTTTGAGGGACTATTTTCTTGCAGATCACTCCGCTGCTGCGTTAGCTTACAGCCACGAAGCTGATGCTGCTGAAATATAAGTTATTTTAAATGCGAAATGGTTAAAATTATTCTATCGACACAGACATTTATATGGTTAGTCTGGTGTTATAAGTGATTTACCTCAGGTGCACTGTGGAGTGGGTCAGACTGTTTTTAATGCAGGCTAACTGATACCATAGAAATGCTTTAGCCTTGCCCTAGCCTAGCGCCACTAGACTCTTTAAATATAAGAACTGCATGAATTTAAGAAAAAAATATCTCCAGACATCAACAACACTCTGGACAACTAGGAAATGAGGCCCTACCTGTATGTCAAAAATCCTGAAATATCCCTTTAAGCTTTTTGTTTTGTTTTAGACCAAATAGGATTCCCAGTAAAAGGCGTGTTGAGTTTTGATCATCTGTCCACATTTACATCGAAAGACAATGGCGATTTTACGCGATCTGTAATTGCCTGGAAACTCCAAACCATGCATACCCCCTCAGCTACTTAAGCCCACTTTTGTTAACTAAAGTAACGTGTCCAGTGACCCGGCCGTGATTTAACGTTATGGCGGCCCCTCCGCCAAAAGAGCAACATGGTCCGCGCCGCACATTGTACCGTATATAGATTTATAGCACCACTCCCAGGTCACAAAGCCACTATTAATCTCCACCTTTTGCTTTAGCGCTGCCCCCTTCGCATTTAGTCCAAGGCTTTGGGCTCCCGTCGGCGACTCCGAACAATACCCAGAATGCCGCTGGGCCCTTGTCAGCCTGCGTCTAATTTGTGGCAGTGGTCCCATTGGTTTTGCATTGAGCCGCCGCCGCCTGCTTGACCCAGCGCTTTCTCTCGGGCGGATTAGCAACATCTTTTAGTCTTCACGCGGGGGCAGCGGCAATGGCGGCAGTCGCAATTACCCAGCGGGACGGGCCCGTGTGGACGCGTATAGGGGCGTTGGCTTGAGGCGACTTGGCCCCGGAGAGAGGCAGGTGATGCGGAGGTGGGAGCTTTGAAACGGGGCAGGGGAGAATAGGTCTTTAAAAAGGGGGCACCATGGCCGTGTGTGTTTAGGGTTTTGTGGCGCACAGCAGGTCTCTGTCTCATTGTGGGACACGGCACAAGTCCAGTCTATAGACGCCTGCTGCAGCGCAGACTGACAACTGTATCCATTAATGTAAAGTGAATAGCTCCGAGACAAAGGGGGGAGAGCCCGGTCGGACCAGATGAAGTCATGGTGTTGCCGGGTTTTGAAGGCTGTTGCTTTAATCGTGTGAACTGCGGAGCTCGGTTTCCCAAAGTTCAGTCGGTTTGTGTTTTTGTGGGAGGTGGGGATTTCTCATGGCCTTTTATCACTGATTAATGTTTAACTGAGCTCATCATTTTAATCTGTTGTTAGCGTCTCAAAAGCTAAACCTTTGTTTGTTGATTTTATCCATAACTTTTTATGGATGAAACGCATGGATTTTATTTGAATTTTTAAGCTGCTGACAGGAAGTGACATAGACAAAGGTAAAGTTCCATTGCAGTTTCACTCATTTCCCATTGACTTAACATGGTTGGCACGGCAACAGTTTAAAATTGTTGTCCTTCGTCTATGTCACTTCCTGTCCAATAAGGAAGTGAAAATATAAACATCACAAAAAATGGTCAAACTAAAGAAAGCTGGGTACAATCTTTAGCAAAATCTTTAATATAATTGTGTTAACTATGTTTTAACAAAAAAATTGTCTAATGTGTCATATGTACTTTAAACTGCATATGACAGATTTTAATTCTCTTGAAAATATGACTTATTTAGATGGATTACATCAGTTGCAAGTTCATCAGTTGCATAGTTATCATTTTTTTCAGTGAAGCAGCAATTTTAATGAGGAAATGTTGGGCAGAAAAGTTATTTTTATTTGAATTTTTAAGCTGCTGACAGGAAGTGACATAAAAGAAGGTAACATTCCATAGCAGTTTGACTCAGTTCATCCCATTGACTTAACATGGTTGCACGGCAACAGTTTAAAATTGTTTACCTTCTTCGATGTCACTTCCTGTCGGTGTCCAATAAGGGAGTGAAAACATAAACATCACAAAAATGGTCAAACTAAAGAAAGCTGGGTACAATCTTTAGCAAAATCTTTAATATAATCGTGTTAACTATGTTTTAACAAAAAATGTGTCTAATTCATATGTACTTTAAGTATTAATAAGGTATTAACAAGCTGCTTATTATACTTTTACCTGTTAACATACAATATGCTTATAAAGATATTAATAGGCTGATCATTATATTGTTATCAACTACCATGCTACTAGACCATGAATAATGATGCCTATTCATAGCCCTCACCTTACTCCTAACCCTAGAAAGATTACTAATACTTCATGAGCACACCTTAATCTAAACAAGCAATACCAAGTTTTCTTTTTGCTGACAGCAATGCTGGGCATTTCTCTTGCAATTATGTTACTCTAAGGACAGCTCACGCTAAACTCGGAAAGTAGCAGTGTTTGACCAAGATGCTCACAATAAATAATAAATGAACATGAAAACGTTTTCCCCAGTTCCCGAGGACCACGTGAATGCGGCGCAAGACTTTCACCAACTTCCTTAGAGGAAATAACTCGGTCACTGGAGACTACGCACATGAAACACCTTTCTCCGCTCTCACAGTTGTTGTAGAGTCATCTTTTCCCCCCACAATAGTCTTTCTTTGTAAACGTGGTAATCAAACCAGACCTGACCCTGCTGTTAGCATCTCAATATAGCACATTTTACATGAGCTGTTTAATAATAATAAGCCATTATCAAAAAAGTAGATTGATTAACTTATAGTCTTGCAGTTGCTTAATATTATGATGATGTTTCATTGTTTCTGTATCTTTAGTCTTAATTGTTAATGTGTCTTGTAGTCGGTTAAGTAAATGATGGCGATAAATCCATTGACTGATTAATCATGAACACCCGTATCTGGATGAAATGGGTTCTGAAATATAATATTAATAAAATCAAGGTTGTATCAGTTAATGTGGTTTGAAGTCAGACAGTCAGATTGCATTGAAGTAACAGCACAGTGATCATTTTTGGGGCCTTTATTACTGACAATGTGGCCAAAAAGCAGCTTAAGCAGAGAGATGTCAAATGTTCCTTACTAGCTTCTGAAGGATGTACACACTACACAGCCTATATCTTATTTCCTGTTCCCAGGCGGCAAAGGCGTTGGGAGATTGCCGCAAATGAAATGTAATAAGGTGGAAAAGTGGAGCAGAAACACTTCACAATGTAAAAGGTGTCAGAACTGGAGGCTCTGAAACTGTGAGTATCAGCCCCACAACAATAACATTGCACTGACACTGTGGGAAAAGCAGGAGAGATCACTAAACCTATATGTGCATCTGTTTACTCTCTGGGATGTTTAGCTCTGACTCATCGTCTTTCAATTGATTCCTGTTACGTTAAAGGGGGGGAAGCATGTTTTTCATACATTTAGTGTTAACCTCTTAACCCCCACCTGAACCGAGCACTTTTCCTCCAGTCTAATCTAATCATCCATCCATTTTCTTCCACTTGTCCGTTGCCGGGTCGTGGGGGCAGCTGTTGGAGCTGCCCAAATCACATTGCACCAGCCCCTATGGCTCCACAGAAGGACGGCCTCATGGTTCTAACCGGGCCTGTTGGTCTCTCATAAGGGGCTTCTGAACCGCTCTTTGTCTGACCCGTCACCTAGGACCTGTTTGCCATGGGAGACCCTACCAGGGGCACGAAGCCCCCGACAACAGAGCTCCCAGGATCAGGGGCAACAGTGGCACAGATGGTAGAGCGGGTCGTCTCATGATCGGAAGGTCGGGGGTTCGAATCCTGCCTCCTGAAGGTGCACACTGTCGTTGTGTCCCTGGGCAAGACACTTCACCCACCTTGCCTCCAGTGTCTGCGTACATTGGTGTATGATTGAAAGTGTGAATGGGTGAGTGGATCCTTCCTGTAAAGCGCTTTGAGTGCCTAATGTAGGTGGAAAAGCGCTGTATAAGTTGAGTCCATTTACCATTTGGGCGCTCAAACCTCCACCACGTTAAGGTGGCGGTTCCAGAAGGGGCTAATATAGTCTTAGATTAGTATCAGTCTAATCTAAAAGCCTCTTGTGAAAAAATAGCAACAAATAATGAGACGAAGGATGAAAATGCAACAAACGAGCGTCCAAAAAGTCACAATAAAGTGATGAAAAAGTGGCAAAAAGCTGACAATGCCGAGGGCTCACATTGTGAAAGAGTGGTTCAGGGAGCACGAGACGTCATCTTCACAGATGGATCGGCCGCCACAGAGTACGGATCTTAACCTCATTGAGAATCTTTGGGACGTGCTGGACAAGGCTTTGCGCAGCGGTCTCGCTCTCCCATCATCAACACAAGATCTTGGTGAAAAATGAATGCAACACTGGATCTATTGACATTGCAGAAGCTCATCGAAGCTAGAGCGTGTGACCTTTTTTGAGGCTACTTTTATTTGGTCTGGCAGGCGGATATTGCTGTGCTCAAACAATCTCCCTGTAAGTCATTAGCACGGGAGCTCAAAGTGCATCCAAGGGCTACACACAGCAGTTTGGCTTCATCGCCGGTCGCAGGGATCAAACTGCTAAACTTACAGTCAGTGGGAGAAAGTCAGGCATGCGATATCCATGACGTAATTTCTGGCGCTTTCAAAACAAACAAACAAAAAAACTAAACGCGCAGATCTTTGTCCCGCCTTTGGGTCGTCCTTTCTGTCACAGGTTTCAAAGCCGCGGTGAGATCTGTTATTTCCAGTTTCGTTGTAAGCAGATATAGCCACGTCGCATTGGGAACCGCTCGCAGCTGTAGTTTTTGTCTTTGACCGGAGCGGACACAGTATCTTTCATTCACTCATTCATCCAGGGCTTAAGGACAGAGCGGCTACAAGTTTAATGCAAAGAAAAAAAAAAAAAAAAAAAAAAGAAAGAAAGAAGAGAAAGCCAGCCCAGCGGACGAACTTTTGCCAGGACTAAACACAAAGCTACATCTGCACGGCGCGGAAAAAACAAAACAAAAGACCTGCGCGTTAAAGACAGATACGGAGCGGGTCAAGCGCGCGCGTCAGGTTTGGCAGTGCGCGGTAAACAAAACGAAACGAAAAAGAAACGAAAAAAGAAAGAACCCCTGAATGAGCACAAAGAGGTGAATGATGGGAATGAGGGGAGAATTGGCAAACGTTAACGTGGCGCCCTGCCATCGTCGACGCGCCCTCCGCCTGAATTGCAGCAGATGTATAGGCCCCCGAGAAGACACTCACTCGGGACGGAGAGGGGCGACATTAGGGAGCAACAGGCCATTCGTAAAACCGCACTTGGAGCAACAGAAACAATGGGCGGATGAAATTTGAAAGTAGAAATTGGTCAAATTCAACTAAAAGGTAATGTTTTATGGCATCCAGCAGCATCTTAAAGGGATATTTCAGGATTTTTGACATTGGGCCTCATTTCCTAGTTATCCAGAGTGTTGTTGATGTCTGGAGATATTTTCTTCTTAAATTCATGCAGTTCTTATAGTTGAAGAGTCTAGTGGCGCTAGGCTAGTGCAAGGCTAACGCATTTCTATGGTATTAGTTAGCCTGCATTAAAAACAGTCTGACCCACTCCACAGTGCACCTGAGGCAAATCCCTTATAACACCAGACTAACCATATAAATGTCTGTCGATAGAATAATTTTAACCATTATGCATTTGAAATAACTTATATTTGAGCAGCATCAGCTTCGTGGCTGTAAGCTAACACAGCTGCGAAGTGATCTGCGAGAAAATAGTCCCTCAAAATGCGATAATTCATGTGATACAAGGTCAGTTATATTTCAAAAATTATTCTATTAACACAGACATTTATATGGTTAGCCTGGCGTTATAAGTGATTTACCTCAGGTGCACTGTGGAGTGGGCCAGACTGTTTTTAATGCAGGCTAGCTGATACCATAGAAATGCTTTAGCCTTGCTCTAGCCTAGCGCCACTAGACTCTTCAAATATAAGAACTGCATGAATTTAAGAAAAAAATATCTCCAGACATCAACAACACTCTGGATAACTAGGAAATTAAGCCCTATGTCAAAAATCCCGAAATATCCCTTTAAAGGCTTAGGCCACCGACTGCGCAGTAAAGTGAAGATATTACTGCGCGGACGTCGAAGTGCTCCTAAGGTGTTATTGCGCCTTACAATATAGTTCCCCTTTTTATCAGCTTAGAAAATCGACATGTTTGATTTTGTGTGACTATACTTGGATCGTGTAACTTTTCACGTAACTGTATTTAAATAGGGGAAAACGTGGAAGAGCTTGGTCGCTTCTAACTTCACCCCAATTTGGAGCCATAGGAATAATGCTGGGAGAGGCTAAATGCTAACAGCGTCTTTGGTCTTTGTGCGTGACTGAGCGCACGCACAAAGACCAGACAGGTACACGCATCAACTCGTCTAAGCTCAGGTAAGAACATATCTCCGTATGCAAAAACGGTGGCCTGTTCCTTTAATAGTGCTGTAGTGAAGATATGTAAGTAATAAGTAATAATAATAATAAGAAAAGTTGATGTTACCATATAAAACCTGTATTTTATCACTGACTAAAGGTCGTTTAAATAACCATTATTATAAATGTTCATTACATTTCATAGGAGGAGGGCCCGAGTGTTACCATGTGAGCAGTTTTGACTTGACTTCAGCCATTGTTTCAGACCTCTGTAAAAACTGTTCATGTCAGTCTGCAGTTTTGATGAATATTAACTGATGTAAACATTGCAAACATGCAAACAACAATTTGCGAGTCATCGTTTTCCTTTTCAGGTTACATCCTTTACGCTAAATGATGGCAAAGAAACTAATAGGAAAAATAAATATAAAATATTTGTAAAAAAAATAAAAATAATAAAGACATTCAAACAAATGTACTCGGGGCGACAATGGCGCAGATGGTAGAGCGGGTCGTCTCATGATCGGAAGGTCGGGGGTTCGAATCCTGCCTCCTGAAGGTGCACAATGTCGTTGTGTCCTTGGGCAAGACACTTCACCCACCTTGCCTCCAGTGTCTGCGTACACTGGTAGCCCCCTAGGAGAGACCAACAGGCCCGGTTTGAACCGTGAGGCCGTCCTTCCGTGGACCCACCACCTGCAGAAGGAGCCATGGGGGCCGGTGCTATGTGACCTGGGCAGCTCCAACGGCTGCCCCCACGACCCGGCAACGGACAAGTGGAAGAAAATGAATGAATGAATGAAACAAATGTACTCTTACATGGATTTTGTTACTAGATTCCATTGTTTTCAATAATCATTGTAATTAAAAGCCTTTTTTCACGTTACAACACTTTAATGAGATTGTTTTGTTGTTGCTTACAATGGGTATTTGGAAATTAGTTAAATGGGCACAATATATAAAAACCTGTTCCACATTATCCTTCTGCTTATCGTGATCCTTCTGTCTATAATGTGAACAACAACATGAACCGCCACAATGCTTAGATTTTTTGCCTAAAAGTGCGCAGACGAGGTGCGCAACAATTGTGAGCTTCCCCATGACTTTGTTTATATTTGACAGGCCTAATTTTGTTAGTACACTTATTAACCTTTGTGAACTTTGATTTTGTTGGTTTAGTTTGCAACCTTTATTGCACACTTTTTTATCAACAATGAGCTGTAGGCGATTGTAACAAGCTAACCGGGCTAACCTAGCTTATAGCCACTTGCCATCAATGTCCCTTCAACCGTATGGGCTGGATATGAGCTTAAATACTGGGGAGATCCTGCGTAGACCATGGGGGTATAGTTAAAGATCCATAGGACATGGCAGGAGCAAAGAGGGAGACTAGTTAGCCTCCAAACAACTGTAGTTTTCAGGCAAGAGCTACTTCCATGATGGCTACGAACGTACTCTGAGCTGACACGTGGCCAGGGCGTCTTGACGCTTGGTGACATTTGTGACAAGCGTTTGACTTCAATAAGCACAAGCGTCCAACTAGGGCTTTGGGCACGATTTTGAAGCCCGAGAAGCGTAAGGTCTGAACGCAGCATAATGGGTTATCGGACCAATGGCATGGCACCCCAAAGAGCACAGTAGCCTCCATCACTCGTAAATGGAAGAAGTTCTAAACCACCAGGACTCTACATAGACCTGGCCATCCATCTAAACAAATCAAAGAACCCAATGGTCACTCTGACAGAGCTCCAGCGTTATTCTGAGGAAATGGGAGAACCTTACAGACAGACAACCACCATAAAGGCCTGATTTGTGGAATGCTGCAGTTTTAATGCTTAGATTTTTTGCCTAAAAGTGCGCAGACGAGGTGCGCAACAATTGTGAGCTTCCCCATGACTTTGTTTATATTTGACAGGCCTAATTTTGTTAGTACACTTATTAACCTTTGTGAACTTTGATTTTGTTGGTTTAGTTTGCAACCTTATTGGTTTTGCTTGCACTTGTAAATATGTAAATGGCCGTTTTGTTCACCCTTTAACTCCAGTTTGTTTGAAATGATCTTTTACACACCTTTCATTAAATTACAACTTTATTTATCCATTTCCATCTTGGTTTTTTTGTTACTTCCCGTTAACCTTCCCGTCACACAGCATCTGAAAAAAAAATGAAAAAAAATAAAATAAAAAATAAAATAAAATAAAATAACTGCCTTGAATAAAATTGCTCTCTCAAAATGGCTGTACTGAACGTCTTGAAATAGGCCTCTGTCTCTTTAAGAAGCTTTCCGACACGCCCCCTTCAGCACACTGCTGTGGCATCTAAACAACACTACTGTGCGGGGAGGGGGCTCTGCTGAGCTGAGGAACAGTGGTTGGTGGCTTGGCTGGTGACGAAAGGTCCAGAGGCGTCTCCAGGAGGTGGGGGCGTTCCTAGGAGGACTGAGGCATAGCTACACCTAAAATGGCTGCCGTCTAAGTTTTTACTGATTACTCAAAAATATGTGAATGAGCCAAGGCAACACTCCAGGCATGTGTTTAATGAGGGAATGACATAATAACATGATATAAAGCTTGAAAAAGTCGATTTTACATAATACCCCCCTTTTAACATTAGACTACATGTCATAGTCCCAGTAATCTGGTACATTATTAAATTAGGATACATATATTTTGAGAGCTCAATTATGTCTGACCGAAAGTGTTTAGGCGGAAGTCAAAACTACTACCAGTTTCATTTTCCACACATAGTACCCCTATTTTTGTTGTTGTTTTCACAAAATTGTTTCAAAACAAAAGAAAAAAAACGACATTTTCATTCATAAAACATCCCACATGTTTAAGTAGTTTGCAGGTGTAAGCTTCGGGAAAAACAGATGTGAGACCGGCCAAAGGTCAAGCAGATTTAATCACCTCTCAGAGCAACGAGGTCGAGACGAGACCGGAGCAATTGCGCTTTTTATTTTTACAACTTTTTCCTTCCGACAGAGAACACCACAGAAAACATCTGTCTGTTGATTTTTGTATACGTTGAGATGTGCTGAGCTGTTTTATTTCAGTCTCCTGCGCATAAGCCGATCGACAGGTGTGGACTTGAGTCAGACTTGAGTCACTAATCTGACGACTTGAGACAAAATGGAGTAAGGCTTTTGACTTTCATAGACTCAGGAGTCAACTTTGGATCTGGGCCTTGAGAAGATTTGACGTTACTCCTAAAGAAAACAGATCCTATACAAACAATTTCTTCAACTTACATGAACAAAACGTCCCTTTGCTGCAGAGGAACAAACCAATCAACCTTTGTGTACTTCAATATATTCTGTTTTTTTTAATAAACTCTGAACTCTTGCCAGAACCTCTTCAAAAATATCTTCAAAAGCGACACTTTCTACGATTTAACACGTGCCAACTCTTTGCTCTCGCTCTCTAATCCGCAGACTCTCCTGATCGGGCCTTTCCGTCCCTGCGTGAATTCATTTCTTGGGAGTTTTTCTGGCCCCACCACCCACAGAGCTGGCTCAGGTGTGGAGCGTGTGCAGCTGCTGTGTGGTCCCTGTGTGCTAAATACGATCAGATGGGCTTTTAAACGCACGGGCCTCGGACATTTAGCAGCAGTAAACAGGGAATGAGGTTGACAGCTGAGAGGAGTGAAGGAGGAGCGCGTTTCAACATGGTTCAGGACATACAGTAGTACTATTACAAGCACCCTTTGATGCACACAGCACTGCAGTAGCTTACACACAATAAAGAGGGCAACTACAGTAAAGTCAGGAAAGTCTACGGGCTGTGAGGTGAACTCTGTCGAGAAATACTGTCTTTTTGTGCCAAGCCAAAAACTGGAAGCTAAAGAAGAAGAGCTTTATTTGTATCGCGCCTTTAGCAACCAGATAAACCAAAACTAAACGAACCTGAGAGAAACGTAACAAAGCCACGGTTAAAACAGGAAACCTCTGATTCTGAACCTTGTCCGCTTTCTGCTGGCACAAGGGTTTTTATCAGTTTAAAAATAGACTGGGCGAGCGTCTGAGTCAGTGCTAGTCACGGCATTACTCAGCGCAAAAAGCCTGAAAGTCGAGGGAAAAACCCAGAATCTCCGCTTTGACTTTGAGTCTGTGTGAGGACAAACGGCCAAATGCCACATAAGAGAGACTAATGGGTCTTGACTGATCAGCGCAGGAGCACATGCGGTAAACTGGTAAAAAACATTCAAAATTCCATTCGCGTTGAACTGTATATCTATGGATTTGGGCGTTTTTCAGATATATTTGGGCAGGAATAAACTTGCCTTATAGTGGAGTACGTGTGGCATAAAAGATCCGAGGCACTGATAAAGATAAAAGTCCTTTATCTAGCAGAGGACACGTCAACGCGTTTCGACCACAAACTGATCTTCTTCAGAGCATGATCAAAACAATAGAAACACAAATGGTACAAATACCTAATTAGAGCATCACGTGGTCAGTCACGTGTGCTGACCGCAAAAAAAAGAAAAAGAGAAGCATTATAATACAATATATAATTATATTTGGGCAGGTTTGGCTGCTGAGACCTGGTAACCAGACCCCAATTGTCCAGTTAATATACAGTGTATCCGGAAAGTATTCACACCCCTACACTTTTTCCACAGTTTGTTATGTTACAACCTGATTAAATTGATTAAATTCAAGTTTTTTTTTCTCATCAATCAACACACAATTCCCCACAATGACAAAGTGCATGTGTTTGCTATGGCACTCAAAACTGAGGTGCATCCTTTTTCCACTGATCGTCCTTGAGATGTTTCTACAACTCTCCTGGAGTCCTCCTGATATGGACAGGCACACATCTCTCTATAAGGTCCCACAGCTGACAGTGATGTCAGAGCAGAAACTGAGGTCAAAGGAACTGTTTGTAGACCTGCGAAACAGGTTTGTTTTGAGGCCCAGATCTGGGAAGGGAACAGAAAAATTGTTGGAGCATTAAAGGTCCCAAAGAGCGGGGTCGGCCCATTAGCCCGACAACCCATTAGTACGACGTCTCATTATTCCGAAAATGTCCCATTGAGTAGGGGTTGAAAAATAAAATTAGGTTCAGGCAAGAGTCCACTGACCTTAAGGTTAGGGCCAATGGTTGTATATGGCTCTCTAATCCACAACACAACTGGGTTAGAGATGTCGGACTAATGGCACCTCTGCTCAATGGTAAATTTTCTGAATAATGAGACGTCGGACTAATTGGTTCAGACCAAACGCGGCCAACATAGCGTCAGGTTTACATTGAAAATACACGGGGACGCGCATGTAAACAGTCAGAGTCACGGAGGGGCTTCATCGTGTTGTGAACTGGAGCTACAGCAGCTGCAGGACTTTTACAAAGACACACATCAGTGTTTCTTTTACCTAAACACCCAGGATTACAAGCGGTGACAAGAAAACTTATCTGAGTGGCTGGATCTGCGCTGGGAATGTGTTTGGGCCTTGATGATGCACAGAGCACTCCCAAAGCTAATGCTACAAGCTAAAGCTCCAATCGATGTGAAAACGAGAAATATGCACGAATAAAGGCTATTAAGCCCCATCTACATAAAGCAACCGTGTAACAATGATCACACACTGAGCCGGGCTTGTTGATTTTGAAGTTTATTGCTCACATTTTATCTACAACGGGCCGTAGTTGATCTGTTTTCTCCCGGAGCTAGTTGCGCATAGAAATAATTACCGCTATGCTAGCCGCTTAGCAGCAAACAGATAGCTCGCATTGACCCCATGAAAACAAGTATTATGCACTAATAACGTCAATAAAGCCCTTAACTACACAGAACAGCCTTTATGATGGTCACACACTGAGCTGGGCTCGACACATTTGTGGTTTATTGCACACTTTTTTATCAACAATGAGCTGTAGGCGATTGTAACAAGCTAACCGGGCTAACCTAGCCTATAGCCACTTGCCATCAATGTCCCTTCAACCGTATGGGCTGGATATGAGCTTAAATACTGGGGAGATCCTGCGTAGACCATGGGGGTATAGTTAAAGATCCATAGGACATGGCAGGAGCAAAGAGGGAGACTAGTTAGCCTCCAAACAACTGTAGTTTTCAGGGAAGAGCTGCTTCCATGATGGCTACGAACGCGCTCTGAGCTGACACGTGGCCAGGGCGTCTTGACGCTTGGTGACATTTGTGACAAGCGTTTGACTTCAATAAGCACAAGCGTCCAACTAGGGGCTTTGGGCACGATTTTGAAGCCCGAGAAGTGTAAGGTCTGAACGCAGCATAATGGGTTATCGGACCAATGGCATGGCACCCCAAAGAGCACAGTAGCCTCCATCACTCGTAAATGGAAGAAGTTCTAAACCACCAGGACTCTACATAGAGCTGGCCATCCATCTAAACAAATCAAAGAACCCAATGGTCACTCTGACAGAGCTCCAGCGTTCTGAGGAAATGGGAGAACCTTACAGACAGACAACCACCATAAAGGCCTGATTTGTGGAATGCTGCAGTTTTATTTTTAATACTGTGTGCGTTTTTGTTACCATCATCGTACTGCTGTTTCATAGCGGTGTAACTTCAGTCCTTTGCTCCGGCTGTTCTCGCAGACAGAACATGTGCTTCAAGGTGGAGACAGCACATGATCCTTAAGGCCCCAGCTGTGCCTTTATAAATCCGGTTTGGGGACAGGCGACCGGTCCGGGCCGACTGTTTAAACCTCCCCTCGTGGCATCACTCTTCGCCCCGTCTGAACCGGGACGCTTACATCATGCAGGCCTCCCCTGTAAAAGCACCCGTCCCACCAACAAAACGCACTGGAACAAATGGCACCAGTCGAACACAGAGGCCAATGAGGCTGGGGCGCCCCCCGAGTGAAGTGCCCGGTGATAAAGTGTAAAGGCCTCAGACAGGACGATGTGTGTGTGTGGGTTTTGCCCCGTGAAAGGGGATTGTGCGCGTTCAAAAGAGGGGGGTTTGTCCGACAGCCCTGCGAGCGTGCACGTGTGGGAGTAAGAGTGCACGTGTGGGAGTGTGTCACAACAAGAGGAGTGTGCGAGGGGAAAGAGAAGCCTCGGTTCAAGTATGCCCCGTGTGACGACCGTTAGTCACTTTGAAAGAATAGCAAAAAGTACTCAAAACAAAAAGCCGTACTGCGGAAACATTCATGGTTATTACCTAGTTAGCAAAGTCACAAAACATGAACAACTTTGCTTTGGATTATCAAAACAAAGCTTTAACGGACATTTTTTGGCCAAATTGAGATGTTTGTTTCATGGGATTTATGGCTCTGTAACAAGAGAAAAATCTTCAATGATTTTTCTAAAGACGCCAGGCAGAAAACTAATCTGAATTTTTGATAAAATTACTAATGCTTTCAACGGGATTTGTTTGTCTATATGGCCACAATTGACGAATACGTATTTATTCACGTAGCCCCTTAGTAACGACGTCCGCCATATTAGCATCAGTGAGCAATTTTTATGGGTGTCTGTGCAGCGATCGTGCCGTGGCAGGTTGTACCAAAAAAAAACGTGTTCGTTTCTGAGCGTGTTCCTGCAAATGCGCACTTATAGTAAACAACCTGTAAATAGGCCTCTCTCACTAACTGCCTCCATGAAATAAAGTCCTGGTTCACTTCAAACTTTCTCAAACTCAATAGCAATAAAACTGAACTCCTCCTCATTGGCACCAAATCCACCCTCAATAAAATCAGCAATTTCTCCATTCCATTGACGGCTCCTCCATTTCCCCCTCCCCTCAGGTAAGGAGTCTGGGTGTCATCCTCTCCTTCACCGCACATCCGCCGGCTCCGCCCTTCTCTCTCCCCTCACACCACTGCCATACTTGTACATAGCCTCGTCACCTCCCGTCTATTGTAATTCCCTGCTGTTTGGTCTCCCTCAAAAAACTCTCCATAAACTCCAACTGGTCTGAAATGCAGCCGCCCGCATCATCACACGCACCCCCTCCATAAACCACATCACTCCTGTCCTTCAACGGCTCCACTGGCTCCCCATCACCCACCGCATCCAATACAAAATCCTGCTTCTCACATTCAAAGCAATTCACAAGCTCTCCCCTCCATACCTGACTGACCTCCTTCATGTCTCCACACCTGCCCGCTCTCTCCGCTCCTCCTCCTCTCTCCGGCTCACTGCCCCCCTCCCGCCCATCTCGTCACCATGGGGAGTAGAGCCTTCATACACAAGGCAATTCAAAGTGCTTCACAGTTGCATAAAATTACAAGAAAACACATCAAATCAATCAATAAAACATCAACATAAAGTTAATCAATGACAGTAAAAGGCAAGAGTGCAGATAAAACACTTTCAGTTTTCATATGCACGGGTAAAAAGAGCTGTTTTCAGCCTGGATTTGAACATTGTCAGAGTTGAGGCCTGTCTCACATCCTCATGAAGACTGTTCCAGATTTTAGCTGCATGAAACTGAAACGCAGCCTCACCGTGTTTATTATTGACTCTGGGAACCACCAGGAGACCCCTCCCTGAAGTTCTCAGGGCCCGAGATGGTTCATACGGCTCTAACATGTCAGAGATGGACTTTGGTGCTAAACCATGAAAAGTAGGGATGTAACGATTCATCGAAAATCGATTTAAAATCGATTTAATATGCGTAAAATGTGAATCGATGTAAAAAATTAAAGAATCGATTTAAAGCCACCCTCAGCTACTCCATTTGCGCGACCGAAACAGACCGGAACATAGCTCGTTGTTTCTAACACGTTAACTTTTTCTCAAGACGAGCTCCACACCTCCACCTGCCTCACCCCCAACACACGCCACACCATGTAAACACATACACGTGTAGGCATCGAAGCAGCAGACGCAGCTACGAGATTAGCGTTAGCGGCTAACGCAGAGTTTAGCATTTTGACAGAAGTTTACCAAAGATCGTAAACTGACAAACATCTGACCGACCTGCTCTGATTCTGCTGAAATCCTCATCAAATGTCCGCTTGTCAATTAATCCAATACCTACAGGAGCTGTCATGTCTTTTTCCTCCTTATGATTACAAAGGCTGCACAGGAGGCTGTGAGGCGTTCGAGGGTGAAAAAACTGCACTGTAAAATTAGTTCTAAATGGTAGAACTAATGTTCAAACTGCAAAAAAAAAAGTTTGGTAAAATAAATATAATCTCAAAATATTTGCTTTGCTTTGCTACACATCTTATTTATGATGAAAACATGTAAATTTACAAGCACTCATGTCAAAATGATTATAGTTCATTTTCATGTCTTGTAATTTTTGTAATGTACAGTTCTCTTACTGAGACAGTTGCAGTTTGTTACAAGGACAAAATGCAGATGTTAAAACAAAAGAAACTTTGGTATGAATGAGTCATACTCTTTTCTAAAAAAAAAAGTTTAAAGGTAAAAAAAAAATCGGAAAAAATCGAAATCGGGAACTTAAAATTGGAAATCGAATCGAATCGGGGCTTGAGTGAATCGTTACATCCCTAATGAAAAGACTTGTACACAAGCAGAGCTGTTTTAAATTCTATTCTCTGAGTGACAGGAAGCCAGTGCAGAGACCGGAGCACTGGACTAATGTGGTCGTATTTCCTGGTTCTTGTCAGACTCGAGCAGCAGCGTTCTGGATGTACTGCAGCTGTCTAACAGTGAGCAGGCCGTCTGGTTTTGACACTATTCCTCTGATCTTAGCAATGTTTTTCAGATGGTAAAAAGCTGCTGATGTTATTACTTTGATGTGGCTGTTTAAGTTAAATAGAGCTTTTTCTCTCCATATGGTCTGGAATGGTGAAGCCAGTGCCGACTATGGTGATATAAGAATGTCCGTTTCATAGCATTTCTATCATTTCTGAAGTTTCTCCATACAAAAACAGATTATTAGATGATGGTTAGTGGCCATTTCGATGTGTATACCGACCCACATAAAGCATATGTATAAATATGTTTTAACATTTGGAATCTAAATGAGGTCAGTGGGTTCACAACAGCCAAAAACATCTGCATTGTTCATAATTTGCGATGTTTGAGGCTAAATGCTAACGCACATAGGAAAAATAAACTGACCAAAATACAGAATTCTCAAAGTTTCCCAGAGTAGCCGGCTTGGTAACTGTTTCCGGAGGTCGTAAGCCATTTGCCCGTCCTATTTGTAGTTGTATAAAGCGTTACATGTAAAAATGGCTTTTTCTAACACCTTGTTCCGTGGTTCATAACATTGTGGAGGAAAGACGACATCGGGGGGTTTACGTTTACAGCAGAGAACTGGAAAACATGCCCCTGGTTCGTGGTAAAAGTCTCAGCTTGCACAGAGAGAGAGACCAAAGACGCAGCAGTGGGAACAGTTCAGAACCACATCTGACCAGACCCCAGACCCAGATGTGGACTCTTCAAAGATCACTTTTTCCACTCAAATGTAGAGGAAACTTCTCTCAAACGCAACAGATAAAAGATTTGAGGTTTCTCTCTCTTCCTCTTTCAAGTCTTCTCTCTGTTTTCCTTTCTTTCTTTTCTTTCTCCCTCTCTTAAAACATCCTACAGTTGTGCTCAAAGGTTTACATAGAATTCCATTGGCCTGGTTGACAACTAAAAGTGCACCGCACCTTCTGTGAAATATGGAGCTGGTTCGCTGATGCCATTGGCTCCAGCAGAATAAAGGGAAGGTCCCGTTAGTGGCCATCTCAGTCTCCTGACCTCAATATCACTGAACCACTGTGGGGAGAGCTCAAACGTGCAGTTCATGCAAAACAGCCCAGGAAATTACAAAAAGAATGGGCCGCTTTACCGTCAGAAAAAATAAAGAACCTCATCCACAACGACCACAAAAGACTCCAAGCTGTCATGATGTTAAAGGGATATTTCGGGATTTTTGTCATAGGGCCTCATTTCCTAGTTATCCAGAGTGTTGTTGATGTCTGGAGATATTTTTTTCTTAAATTCATGCAGTTCTTATATTTGAAGAGTCTAGTGGCGCTAGGCTAGGGCAAGGCTAAAGCATTTCTATGGTATCAGTTAGCCTGCATTAAAAACAGTCTGACCCACTCCACAGTGCACCTGAGGTAAATCACTTATAACACCAGACTACCCATATAAATGTCTGTGTAATAGAATAATTTTGAAATATAACTGACCTTGTATCACATGAATTACCGCATTTTGAGGGACTATTTTCTCGCAGATCACTCCGCCGCTGTGTTAGCTTACAGCCACGAAGCTGATGCTGCTCAAATATAAGTTATTTTAAATGCAATGGTTAATTATTCTATCGACACAGACATTTATATGGTTAGTCTGGTGTTATAAGTGATTTGCCTCAGGTGCACTGTGGAGTGGGTCAGACTGTTTTTAATGCAGGCTAACTGATAGCATAGAAATGCTTTAGCCTTGTCCTAGCCTAGCGCCACTAGACTCTTTAAATATAAGAACTGCATGAATTTAAGAAAATTCCTCCAGACATCAACAACACTCTGGATAACTATGAAATGAGGCCCAATGTCAAAAATCCCGAAATATCCCTTTAAAGGGGGCAATACACAGTATTAAAAACTAGGTATATAAACTTTTGATCAGTGTCATTTTGGTACTTTCTTATTTCATTTTGATTTAAAAATAGCAAACTCATGGGTTAAACTATGAGTGGGAAAAAAAAAAAACCTTTTTGTGTAATCTTATCCAAACTTCTGCCAGGGTATGTAAACCTTTGAGCATAACTGTATATCTGATTTTTTTTTCTTTGTTTGTTGCAGCCACAAGAGGTTAGTTGTCATTCGTAACTTTTGTTAAGCGCGTTTCACAACTTTCAGGAACAATATTGTCACAGTAATGTACGCATCAACAACTAGCCTTGATTAAAATGTTTTATGATTAGATGCACACAGCTTACAAATGTCTTTTTTCGTCAAATGTCAGCTTTAAGATGCAGGTAGATCATTTCAGTATCTTTCTCTCTTTATGTTTCTCCTCCCTTTCTCTTCTTTCTCTCCCTCAAGCTATGACCCCGATTGAACGTCCGACATCACAAGACTTGCCTAAAAGATGTTTGTTGTTTAAGTTTTTGAAGTTTTCGCTCTTGATAAGCTCCACTCTCGGACCATTAACAAAACTGCCGTCATTATCGCCGTCCGATAAGACAAGAATAATAATACCGAAAGTGAATTTGTGTTTTCTGAAGCAAAAAATAAACACTAGCTCTATGGCAGGCCCAGCTTGTTTGTGTACTTCGAGCAGCCTCTTTATCCAGGTCCCTGCTGACAGTTTTCACTTCGGGGCACTATAAACCTTCATGCTTGTCTTCTTTTGTTGACGCACTTTCACTAAATCTCTTCTTAGAGCAGCTTCAGTGAAAAGGTGAAAATCCACTTGTTGTAACACTTATCTGTCAAGGAGGCAGTTGCTCAAATACTGCTTGTACAATAGTTATTTTCAAGTAACTTACGACATCTGCGCACTTTTAATGAGACGGTGCCTTATGGGAATTAGAATATAAATGCTACGGTCAATGGAACTGATAAAGCAGGGGCAGACAAGTTTGCAGGGTGGCGCTTTTTTTCCTCTCAAACCACATTTACAAACACTATTGTACTTAAATAGACCTTCAAGGAGGGTATGGGTTTTTCCTAAGGACATTTGCCAATATTTGCAGTACTTTTGGAGTACTTAACAAGGGTTTAGATTACTATACTATTACTATGGTATGGCATCAGGACCCACAATCACCCTGGGATGACAAGCCCAAATACGACTTTGACTTGTAACATATAATGTAAAAAAAAAAAGTTTTTCCCTCAAAAAATATTGTTGAATAAGCTGAAGTCATGATAACAACCCGATTAAAGTAATTTTAAGTAGCCTAGTAATTAAATATTGTTCTGTGCATAAATATTAAAAGAAATGTTTTCTGGGAAAGGCTTGCGACCCACTGAAAACAGTTCTGCGAGGCACTTTTGGATCCCAACCCACCAGTTTAGATCACTGTTTATTATTACTCTAATCATCTTGGGGCCTGAATAGAGAAGGAGACGTCAGTGGTGCACGCTGCCATTTTCTTTTCTTCTCTTTCACATTACTTGCTTGACCGAACAGCACACGTTTAACTAAGATCAATCTTAAAAAGTAATTTTTTGGCAACTTACAGTAAAAGGGGGTATGCAAATTAACTTTGTTCTCTCATCAAAAACATACCTGGAGCTGTGTTTCGAGCTTAATGCAACTTTGAGTAATCTTTGAATCCCCTCAAGTGACTACTTGTAGCAGTGCAACGGCAGCACCCAAAAAGCTCATCCTGATGTCCTGATGCGCAGTGATATCTTCATTTTACTGTGCGGATGCTGAATTACTCCTGGTATTATTACGCCTTACAATATGTAGTTCCCCTTTTTATCCGCTTAGAAAATCCACATTGTTTAATTTTGTGTAATTATACTTTATAGTGTAACACTTCACGTAACCATATTTAAATAGGGAAACCGTGGAAGAGTTTGGTAGCTTCTATCTTCACCGTGTTTGGAGCTATAGAGGAGAAGAGAGAGGCTAAATGCTAACGCCGTCTGTGCTGTGTTTATGTTACGGAAGGCACATGTGAAGACCAGACAGGTACAAATGAACTCGTCTAAGCTCAGGTAAGAACATATCTCAGTATGTAAAAACGGTGGCCTATTCCTTTAAATAGTCTATGTTCGGGGCGAACAAGCAAACAGCATAATGACGTCATGAGCGTTCACGCTTAGCTGTAGCGTTAGCTGTAGCGTTAGCTGTAGCGTTAGCTGTATCTCCTCTATACTGACGCTGCAGCGCGAGTGGTAACTTCAGAAGGATGGATTTAGAATAAGAGGAGACCGGCTTCAACCACCATCGAAACTCCAGCCCAGACCCCAAATAACAAAAAGAAACGAAGAGTTTAATCGAGTGCGACAAAAAAGGCGAAAGTCCAGTCTGATCACCGTAGGCAAAGAACCAGAGTAAACATCGGTGTTGAGAGAATCTCTCGAAAGACCCGCAGCTTATTTTTGCTTGAAAGGTAAGAAATTATGACTAAATACTTGGGGAAAAGTGTTGTTGATGCTTCAAAACAACGGTGTCCGACTGTCCGTGCATGTTCTACAAACTTCACTGAAACAAGCCATAAAATAATCATATTTGGAAGTTACCAAAATAGTTGATCTAATAGTTTTATACCTACAGAGAAGTTGTGTAGTATTACAGTAGTAGCAGACTAGTAGTGTCAGTAATAACAGTAATCGTGCTGTACCTACAAAACATTTGAGTAGTAACAGTGGTAATGGTGCTGTATTTACAATGGCAAAAATAATGCTGCTAATGTTAGCTTTTCTTGGCCTAATAAGCACGACTGTTCACAGATTTATAAGCAGTGAAACGACATGTGGACATGTGCCATTTACAATATAGTTTACGAGTTAGCTACGCTAACTTTGGGCCCAGGGAATTGAAGAGACGATTTAGGCTTTTCCTAGTAGCATTTCTACAAGTGGAATTATTTTATTATTTCAATTAGGCCTACGTTTATGCATACAAAGTATACAGTATTTTTTTTCTCCTTCAAACGTCAATTATTCGTTTATCTGTATTATTTGGCTTCTTCACTCGATTCACTTTGCTGCATTTGCTCAAGTATCACATCTTGGAAAACACTCAAACTGATTTGGTCTAAATATCTTACAAAACAGTAACGTTTCTTACCTCAGTTTAAGTCACGCCTGCAAATCTGTAAATTGACCAGGACGGGACTGTTATTTCTGGTGCTCGTAAAGCCTGAGCGCCTCATGCACGAGCTTATCATCGAGGCTGCAGTTACACGTTTGGCCTGAGGGGGCAATTGCGAGTACAAAACTGAGAAACTCCACACAGCCCCTTTAAGGATATTGAAGGTGAAAAAAGTATGGGTGATATGCAAGACAAAACCATTGTGGATGTTGTGGGTGCCCTGTGAGCTGAAGTTTCATTCCTCTGAAGATGTGTACTCACTCACGCGATATCTCCAGTCCATAAACACAGGCTGAGGGGAGGGTCTGAGGTTTCGTGGATCAAAGCCCCTCTCTGGTCCGTGTTAGAGTGGCCTGTTCACTGTCTGGGGTGTGGGTCTGTGGCTCTTTCTGGCCGTAACCACTGCACGGTTTGATGAGGGAACACGATTTCAACACGCCGCTCCCTGACGCACTGCACTGTGGGAAACGTATGCTCTGTTTTATTGGACAGATGTCAATGAGCCACGTTTCCGCTCTTTCAAGGAGCGTTTTGAAGTCCTATCAGAACACACTCAGTCCAGTTTTTCCATCCTTTTGATGGTGGTGAGGATGATCTTGTTGAAGTTGTGGAAGTAAAATGGCCCTGTGGGGGCTGAGCGCTAAAATCATCCCGGTGAGCATCCCCGGTTCAAACATCAGCTGTGTGTGGACACCGTTGTGGACTATAAGCCGCTACTTTTCCCCCCATGCTTTGAACCCAGCGGCCTATACAACGATGTGGCGAATTTATACATGTGTTTTAAATTACATCAAGCATAGTTCCGGCCGCCATTTTGAATACCAAAGTAGAATTATGCAGTACTACAACATGTAACGATATCTCTACTCAGGATGAAAATGAAAGACAACTGATTGGCAGTGGTATTTTATGTACTCGTAATCATTGCTCAGAAAGATAACAGTTAAAACATGGCCCGAGAGACGCACGTTTATGTGATATAACCAGCAAATGTGGCACACTGAGGAAATACTACAGTAACAGCTCAGCTCTGACCTCTGTCACATGTTGTATCCAAGGCTAGATGTTTGGAGTGTGGTTCAGGGCTTTCTCTTGGAGAGGTCAGAGCTGAGCTGTTGAAGCTAAATGCCTCAGGCTAACTCTGGTACAATGCATCAAATGGCAACATTTATGTTATAATTGTACATGGTCCCTTTTAAATAAATAAATAAACTAAACTAATAAACTAACCGGTAGCATGCTAACGTCTTGAGCAGCTTAAACACTGACTCACTGGTTTCTTCACATAAACGTGCGTCTCTGGGGCCGTGTTTTACTGTGATCTTCTTGAGCAATGATTACAATGACATAAAAATGCCACTGTCGATCAGTTGTCTTTCATTTATATCCTGAGTAGAAATATTTTTACATGTTGTAGTACTGCATAATTCTATTTGGTATTCAAAATGGCCACCATAACAACAAAAGTCACATGACTGAAAGGCATGTATAGATTTTATTGTGTCATCTTATCAATGACAAATAACAATGCACCTATATTTAATCAGATAGAGCGCAACACAAGCGCTTTAATACGAGTGGGTCTAAAAACACTCCGACCAGAGAAAGACGCAAGAACAGCTCCAAATCCAGGCATAAATTGTGCGCGTGAAGACGATGGAAAGCTGCTGGTGTCACGAGATTCCTTTCGGACGTACCCCACTCGTCTGCACAATAACTCGGACAAGTGGCGATGTTTGCTGTGGGTTGTTTGCAGGAGGCCCTCCCGCTCCTGTACCTGTAACGTGGCTTCAGATTCAAAAATTCATTCAGTCTCCTGGCCAATTTTCATATCCTCCCGGACACCATTGTTTATTCTCTAACAGTTTTATTATGTTTATTAGACCTTTATTTAACCAGGGGCCAAGTCCACACAGAAAAGCCCACCTGGTGCCACCGTGCAGGGAGTAACAATGTCCCACGTCATAAACAATGGTATCAGTCCGGTCTCATCAACAAGCGCCATCCTGCTGCTTTCTCACTCTCATCTTTCCTCTCATTGTTCACTCCATAATTTTAACTTCCTGCTTCATGCACTTTGTTTTTCCTCTCCAACACTTCCTCGTAACAGACTCCTACAGGCATTGCACAATACAACACCGTGTGCAGATATCATACAGCAGAGACACATTAACTACACTCTCTCCAGACCCAGCGTTTTAAAAATGTGGAGCATTTTTTCCACATAAAATGCTGATTTCCATATATTACATAAAGGAAAAGTCACAAAACATCCTTCTCTTATAATCTACAGATATCAAATGTATATCTTATTTCTATTCACCTGCAAAGTCTTCTGTTGTTTTAGTATGACTGACTAGAACCTGTGCAGCCCAGTCAAATGCTTGCCATAATAACATACGATACATTTGACCCTATTTTCCAATCTCTCACTTCTTTCTTGAGCTCTAGACAATGGGAGAAACAACCACTTTTTTGGCTCTTAACCGAATCCAGCGCAAGGCTTTAAAATAAATGCTATTTGTCATAATTGTAATGCGGAACAAGGAATTCTTGCCAAATCGTCTCCAGCGTGTGACAAACCTTGTGTCAGTCATATAGCGAGCGTTATGTGCCTGGTCACATTACTTCCCTCTCACGCTCTGTTACAAATCTTTATCCGACTTCTCTTTTATGAACTATATTTACTCTAGTTTTCAACATCAGCTGATTCAGACAGAGATTAAAGTCATTCTGGGTTTAATGAGGGCCCACTTTAATGACGTAATGGTGCCTCTGCTACAACACTAAATGAAGATCCAGAGCGTGTTTCGGGTGAGTGAGACCTTTACCGTATTATTACATCTTTGGTTTTGGGTTTGCACCGTTCTCATGTGTGAGTCCTGCTCACTTGCACTGGCAAAAAAAAAATGAAAGAAAAAAAATACAACAACAACAACTGCTACTACTACTACTGATACTGATACTGTCTCCACTCCCCCCACACACACACACTTGCTGACAGCTCGTTAATGGCAGGTAGTAAATGCTGTGTACACACATCTGTCACTGCAGTAGTGTACACAGTAAAAGTTCCCCAGTGGCGGCTGTAAACTCCTCCCTCCACATTTCACCTCCTTGTCACTATCTGTGTTTTATTTACCTCATTTAAGCCTTTTGTGGACAGATGTTTGGCCAGTGTGCTCGGAGTTTGGATGTCAGCTTCGTTTCGGATCGGCTTCATTTACTTTTGACAATAACCTAACTACAAAACAAATACAAATACACAGCAGTCTTTCATCATCTCCTGGGGAAAGCGTAGCAGGCAGAATATAATACAGCTTATTCTCCAGTGAACGAACATCAGCCAGAACAATAGTAGGGATAGAGTCTTGCCCGGACACCTCCTAGTTTCCCCCTATTTTGTTCCTGTGGCGCCTCTGTGACGCCTCTACTGTGCTGCAGGTGTGGGGGGGCTCTTGGTGCCTCTTCAGTATTTCAGAGGAAGAAATCCGTGGATTTGTAGGTTTTAAATGCCGCTCAAAGACTTGCTGAATGGACCATGTCTCTCGGCTGACCTGGGGAACACATTGGGATTCACACGGAAGACTTGGATAGTGAATGCTGGCATCTCTGCACAGACTGACCCGGCCTGAAAATGGATGGAATGATGGACTTTTGTAGAAGTGGTAGAGCACGTTGTTACTGTAGCTAAATCAGTCGTAGTTATTAGTTATAGTGAAAGTAGTCGTAGTGTTGACGCGGTATTAGACAGATAAAGTGCTGAACATTTTGGAATCCAATCACATTGCCTCTGAACTTTATTACCGTACATTCATTTTTGCAAATGTCATATTTAGTGCACATTTTGAACACATACTAATGGCAGAAAGCAGTCTTTTACTTTAAAGGGATACTTCGGGATTTTTGACATAGGGCCTCATTTCCTAGTTATCCAGAGTGTTGTTGATGTCTGGAGATATTTTTTTCTTAAATTCATGCAGTTCTTATATTTGAAGAGTCTAGTTGCGCTAGGCTAGAGCAAGGCTAAAGCAGTTCTATGGTAAACGCTAGCCCGCATTAAAAAACAGTCTGATCCACTCCACAGTGCACCTGAGGTAAATCACATATAACACCAGACTAACCATATAAATGTCTGTATTAATAGAATCATTTTTAAATAAAACTGACCTTGTATCACATGCATTACCGCATTTTGAGGGACTATTTTCTCGCAGATCACTCCGCCGCTGCCTTAGCTTACAGCCACGAAGCTGATGCTGCTGAAATATAAGTTATTTTAAACGCAAAATGGTTAAAATTATTCTATCGACACAGACATTTATATGGTTAGTCTGGCGTTATAAGTGATTTACCTCAGGTGCACTGTGGAGTGCGCCAGACTGTTTTTAATGCGGGCTAGCGTTTACCATAGAAATGCTTTAGCCTTGCCCTAGCCTAGCGCCACTAGACTCTTCAAATATAAGAACTGCATGAATTTAAGAAAAAAATATCTCCAGACATCAACAACACTCTGGATAACTAGGAAATGAGGCCCTATGTCAAAAATCCCGAAGTATCCCTTTAAATTATCTAGTCTAAGTAGTATCAGAAGAGACTATAGCTGTGATAGTAATGGCCTGACTTGCTGTTATCCTTTTAGGCCTGATGCTGCTTTGATTGATTGTATTTGCTGTTTGAGAAGAACATAGACACTGAGTGAACTAATCAGAGAAAAGCGAGTGCACCAGTTCAAGTAGACACAGTTGATTATGTGTAATCGACTTGTCTTGTATAGAATTAATGGGAAAAGTCAGTCGTACAGCCAGACTAAAGTAGTATAATGCTTCCAGAAGAGGTTTTTATTGTGGCATTACTTCAGAAAGTCACAATTCATCTCCTCATCACATCTGTGTGTTTATGTTCCTGATTTAAGTTCTTTGTGATGAGATGTTTGGACGGTCATCTTTGAGTTTGAACGTCAACTGGCTTTTAGCTTTGGTCCATTGGCCACGGACACTTTGCACTGTGGAGGTTTGGTGTCAAAATAAACAACAGAACAACCTGAAAACAGCTGCAGACACATGGGAGGAGTAGATGGGCTGGTAGTAGCAGTTGTTGCAGTCAGTGATTGATTGATGTTCTATTTTGAAACACAGGGTAATGGTTAGCTCATTGCTTTGTTCTTCCATTGTGTGCTGTTTTTCAATTGCTCGCTTACACTTTATTCACTATATTCAAAATAATAAAGCCCAGATTTTTGAGAGAAAAAGCCCAATTTTGTCTCTTCACCTTGGTGGAACGTTTTCACAGCTCACTGTCCACCACTGCCACCCACACTCCCACAGTTGAAAGGCCGAGGCTGTCCGCGTTTGTCTTGTTGATGGACAGCTTTAGGAAACCTCAGAAGTCAGCTGTCTCCCTAATCTGTTACATATGGCACACAGTCAGCCTGTAATGACACCCTTTGGTCCATGAAGTCTGTCAGTGGGTGGGACCAGCAGGGGGATGGGGTTGGGTTTGTGGCAGGTGGGACGCACACCTTGCATTAAAGCCCGTCGATCAAACGGGTTTAGGTGCCGTGACGTGTGCACTGGGGGGTGGGGACCGGAAGCGGTGCCGTCGGCCCAGTGTACACCCTTTAATTTGAGATTTGTGTAGGTTAAAAGTGATTCAAGCTTGAATAAGTTTAGGAAGCAGAGATGGAGGTGTTTCATCTCTCTTTGTTCATGATCAGGACGGGTGACGTTAATAGGTGCGTCAGAGGAACACCTCATGTGAGATGTTTAGGAAATAAAGTCTCTAGATTTAGTTTGGATGTACTTTGTATTTGGACATGAAGGGACAGGGACTATACAACGCCATACCATACAAACTTTATTTTGAAAAAACATTTAAAAAACTTCACGGGTGACCACAGTGCTGCACTCAAAATTAACATATACAAATCGAGATCAATGTGCAGAAATGATTTTAGTATAAGAAAATAAATCTTACAACAAGTCTAAGGTGCACAGGTAGGTTAAGATGAACAGGGCAGAGGCAACTGATTTACAAAAGGTACCAATAATTTATTTACTTTTAGGTTCACATTGCTTTATATTAAAGGTTTTTTTTCACGTGCCGTCAATCTACACGCCAATGTCCAGTTACATACGGCATACAGGAGAGTCCAAAGGCTGCAGTCGTCATGAATTACATTTCCAGTCTATTAGTTGGGCAAAAGGGAGGCATGGTGGTGCCACCAGGACCCTACACATTAAAACAATAATACAATGAACACAAATACAGGGATACGCGCTAAAAGATAGCGTGGGCTTAGAAGTGAAATCATATTACACCAGTTTTAAAGCCGCGCTTACCCAGCGAGGATTGTTGTCTGGGTTGAAACTCCAATGCGATGGATTAACAACCACAACTAGCACTCGGGTGGATACACAGGTCCTGGACCTGCACCGGCAGATGTGACGTCAGAGAGAGGAGAGGGAAGGTAAGGCGGAAAAGGTCTCTATTTATAGCGCACACCTTACATCCCACCTGCTAAATGCAGGGACACTATACCCCATCTCACAACAATAATATACTGAATTAAGATAATCTCAAACTGTGTTTTTTAAGAACCAACAAAACAAATACTGTGCTTGTTATATCTCTAAAACTGCTGCCAAGGCCTAGAGGAACACCAAAGATAATCAGATGAAATGAAGAGCTTGTGCTGTTTGTAAGGGAAAGAGGATGTAGAATCCCGAGTGACGTGTCCCCAAATGTACAACAAAGGCTTTATACTGGACAGGTTAGTACATGAAAAGGTAGAATGGCCAACCAGACGACACACTTTTCCTGCATTATCTCCACGAGCTCTGATTGTCAGTAAAAGTGATTAATAAATTAGAAAAAAGCATGGTCCAGGTCTGGCCAGGTTAATGAAAGTAAATGTTCTGCAAAGAGAAGGACCAGCAATGTTCCCATATACTACATCTTTGTCATGGTAAAAGGTGGAATTTAAGCTACTGTATTAAAATGCAAATTAGTACATTGGCGTAAGTCTGCTTTTACATCACAGTATGCAAGTGCATTTTTTACTGAACAATCCCATTACTGTTCTGGCTCTTGTGTTCAGATTTACATTTCAAAAAGACACCATTACCATGACTGATTATTGCCTGGATTAAAATCAATGTAAAGTCAACGTTAACAAAGGAGCATCCTTTTGTTGATCCCCTTCTTCATTTATCAGGCCATATATTCAGACTAAAATGATCCAACTACCACTGCTACATTGATCCAGTTTTACAATAGCGTTCGTATTTGCATTTACAAAAAAATGCCATTACAATCATTGACTTGATGCCTAATTCAAATCAATGCTTTGCTGATTTAATAGGCCCTGTGTCACCGAAATGCCATTACCCAAACCCTGTAGATCCATAAAGTTGTTTTGTGGGCGCCTTCTGCCCCATTGTGCATCACCGTTATTGATCAGGTCTAATCACATGTATTGATTTCTGTTCGTTTGGAGACTGAAGTAATGATATAGTTGGATAGTGCACCTGCTGTTTGTTTGGGGGTCGAGAGGTGGTTACTATTAAGTTTAATTATATGGAAGATTGGACATGTGACAGAATTCCCCAAATGACTGCAGCACTATGATACAAAGTCTTAGAAAGGTCAAAAGGCAAAAAAACCAAACAACCAAAAACTCTGCTTCTATAGGTAATTGCCCTCCAAATCACCATCACAAACATATTCACCAAAGGTCTGATCATAATCTGATTTCTGGAGTGCTCCAATAATCAAAGTACCGCAAGAGAGTACCGCAGGGGTCCATTCTCGGGCCCCTGCTCTTCTCATTGTACATTAATGATCTTCCAGACTCATGTCCAACAGCAGGATTTCAGATGTACGCTGACGATGCAGTGGGTTTTGTGCGAGGGAAAAGTGTGCATGCAGGTTCTGATGAACTGGCAAAACACCTGCAAAGTGTGGCAGTGTAGTTTCAAAACGCAGGTCTGTCATTGAACGTTAAAAAGACCATGTCTGTTTGCTTCCCCTCAAGATTCAAGTCCATATCCGAAGAACTAAATATACAGATAAATGGGCACAAGATCCAGCAGGCCTCAGAGTTCAAATGGCCTTGTATTTGAACTTAAATTTGACAGTCATATTAAAAAAATCTGTCAAGTGGCCAAAGCAAATCTGTACACATTCAGATTGATCAGGGACTACCTACCGTTACATGCCACTCACACTTTCATGCACGCCATGATCTTCTTGTATATAAGTTACTGCATCTGCTCATGGTCACAAGCCACTGTCACCATAGTCAAGCCACTTCAAAAGATTTATAACAGAGGAATAGTCTGAGGAATTTAAACATTTTATCTTTTGAACATTTCATTACATTTTCTCTGCTGAAGCTGATGCATGGATGTCTGAATGAGCAAGCCCCACAGGTCTTGAGTGAGTGCATAGTTCCTTTCAGGGCTGTGGATTCAAGGACTAGAGGAGCTCAGAACTGGAACTGTCAGATCCAGAAACGTAACACTTCATTTGGACAATCAGCTTTCACAGTACAAGACATTAAAGCCCAGAACTATTTACCCACTGAACTGAAGGGACAAACTGGGTCCTTTTCAGAGGTCGGAATTGTGACCACTGACCGTCCACTGTGTTTATATTGTGTTGTACTGTATTATGTTTGTTTTAACTATTGTTTAATTTTTATGTAAAGGCCCACTAAATAGTATGTAACATGAGCTTATTTAACACACTTATCCCTATTCAAATAAGTTTAAACTAAACAAAGAGGTGTGAAAAAATGTTCCCCTCATGAACTGAAAGCTGTGAACCTGTGAACTGCATGCAAACACTGTGGTTCTCAGACTTTTCACACCAAGTACGTCCTTGTACAGGGCTGCTGCAAGCCATTTTGGAACCCTAACTACAAATATTAGGTGGTTCTCATAAAATATTAAGTGTAAATTGGGTATAAACCATGTCTTAACCGGAAAATCACACAAAAATCTAAAATTACAGATGTCTTTATGTATCACCAGTAGGAGGTGGGACAAAGACCACAGTTTTAGGACCACAGAAGTGTCAGATTACTCCAGTTATATGATTTCTCCGACACAAAGTAATCCCTATTTCATCTCTCCTCATTGGCCGGAACATTTTATTTTTCTCCTTGGCCAAAACAAACCTGAAAAATAGAAAACACCTTAAAATTCATGATATAGATCCACATAAAACACTAAAAGCAGGGCTGACCTTATAAGCACACAAACTGAACATGTATTTTGGCAGGAAAACTCCAACCTGTCCATCCCATATTGTAAATCTAAGCGCTCCCATCTGCGTTCTCCTCTCCGCTGGGACGATGAATTAAAATTGTACGCGCTAAAAATGCTGGCGTGGGCTCAGGAGTGGCGCGGGACATATGGTTTTGATTTGTTCACACCTTCAGGAAAAAGCTCAGGGGGGAAAAACTGGGAGGAACGGGGATAAAAATGGCCACAAAAGAAAGACTCGAGAAGGGTTTATTTCAAGCATATTTTGAATAAACATGGCTGACCTTAAAGAGCTGCTCACAAAATGCTGTCGAAATAAAGAAAAATCCTGTAAGTTTTTGATCAATTTCTACTTGATAAAAACTTCTATAGCCACAAATGATTCTTTTTGAAATGACGCTGGGCATACCAGTGGAGAAACCGTTAAAAAATCTTGTTCAAGTGGCCACTGCCGGCGTTTCCTTGAGCAAGAAAATGTGGGGAAAGTGGCCAGAGCAAGACCGAGGAACATTTGCTGGCCTACCTTCAAACTCACAAACTCCTTCTCAATCAGACTTTTAACCTCTGAATCCCCACCTGAACCATTTTCTCCAGTTTGGCTTTAACCAAATCTCAAAGCTTCTTGAAAAAAAGCGTTTAAAAAATGACAATTATGAGAGACAAAAGACAACCAAAAGAAGAAGAAGAAGAAGAAGAAACTTTATTTATATAGCACCTTTCACAGATAAAATCACAAAGCGCTTCACAGAGACACAAAAACAACAGATTACAGAAAAAATCTACATAGAAACAGTTTACAGCCCGAACAGCCATGTCTTCAGCAGCTTTGTAAAAGAATCACAGTCAGAGTCGGCTATACGTAGCGACAGAGGAAGGTCATTCCACAATTTAGGAGCAACAGCTTCAAAGGACAAGTCCCCTCTGGTTTTAAAGCGGGTCCTTGGGACAGTGAGGGGGTTCTGGCCCGAGGACCTTAGAACTTAGGGTGCGACCGGAGGAGTAAGGGCACAGCAGGTCAGACACGTATTTGGGAGCCTGGAGCAATTCAGCTGAAGGCAGTTTTCACAAAGCCATGACTTTACACTTGAAAGACAATCCATTAACTCTGACAGTCTGCACATCTCTGACTCCTTACTCGAAAAGTACAGTTGAATGTCATCAACATAGAGATGGGAAGAAGCATTTTTAAAGTGGCTGATGATTTTTCCAAGAGGGCTGATGTACAACAAAAACAAAATGGGCCCCAAGACGGATCCCTGAGGAACACCATGCAGCAAAGGAGTAGCTTCAGACATAATGTTATTTATACAACAACAAAAAAGTGACAAAAGAGCAACAAAAACGACATGAAAACGCAACAAAAAAGCGAAAATAACATGGTGAAAAAGTGACAAAAGGAGTGACAAAAGCATGACAAAAAAGCCATAAGAGTGACAAATGAGCAACAAAAGAATGACAAAAAAGTAGACAAAAACGATGATGAAAAAGTGACAAGAAACACGGCAACAAAGTGATCCGTTTTGATCAGTTTTGTTGGTCTTGGCTTTCAAATGGGGAGTTACTCTGGTACTCTGGCCTATAGGCTGTAAGCTTTTAGATACAAAGCTGAACTGGAGAAAATGCACTTGGTTGGTGATTGACGATTTACAGTATAAAGATTTCTCAGATGGATAAGGTTGTAATACTTAACTTCCTTCCAATTCCATTTCCTTATATCAGTTTGTTCGCACTTCAATCATCGGGGTGTGGCTCGCTTAAGGCCCCAAGTGTTTGACTCCCACTCCGCCACTCGCGCCCGAAGATGAATGAACATTTAAAACGGAAACGTGAAACCGATAAATGCCCTCGGCTCTTGTCGCTGATTTGACAGATAGAGCCCAGAGTAAAGGCAAGCCAGGACTGTTTCACTTTAGCTTTCCACATCAGACGTTATTCATCTTTTCACACCTGCAGAGGCTGTGCATGAGCTAAATCCTCCTTTATCTGGTGTTACTCCTACTGGCTACATATTTGCACTATAGTGAGCCGATCCTCCCGTCCTAAAAACATGCAGAATATATATAGGCTGACACCAATTCTCCAAATCTATCTCAAGATTTGAAGACCCATGGGTCCCCAGGCGCTGTGCTGACTATAGTCGCCATCTGCTCCTGGTCGCCCCAGCCTCAATGGAGGATCAAAGTGAACCTGGAAGGATCAGCACACAGGAGAGACAAGCTGTGATGAGAAACAAAATCCAATCTGAAAGCCACACCACGTAACATTTCAACCATAAAATCAAATCAAATACAAGCATCTATATTATTACAGATGTTTTTTATTGTTGAAAAATACCCCCCAAAAAACAACACCTCACTTCTCCAAAGACCTGACTATAACTTTACCGGGAGCGGGGACGTCTCCATGGAGATGTAGCTTGTCTTCTTCCCACTCCTTTTCGAGCTAGAATGTTAATTTTTTCATCAATCAATCAATGTTGAAACAAGGCAGCCAAATATAAGATTTATAGACTGTATATCCTCATCCATACTTTCAAAACCCACTGCAAAAGTAGCAGACTATAGGAAGAGGAAGCCTCGAAATTAAAATGTTAGTCGTGATCTGTACTCAAGCCTAACTTTCTGAACATACTGTATTTGTAGCCTCCCAATTCTTCATAGGAACGAGTTTATATTCCTAACTTTCTAAACATATTTGTGGCAAACAAAACGGTCACTTTTCAGGGTTGCTGTCACAGAAACGCTCATGAAATTGATACAAATGTTTTATAATTAGATGTTTTTTCCTCAAATGTCTAAAGGAGGATAAAACACATCACGTTCCATTACAAAAAAAAAAATAGGTGTCTTTAAAAATAAAATAAAAATGAAAGCAGAAGAAAAACATGCTTGTTTCACTATCTTCTTTTAAGATAAATTGTTATGGTTTGTTAAAGTTGGACCCATAAACAGACACAACACCAAAGCGTGGGTGCAAGTGAATGTTTTTTTTTGTATTTCTTCGTGACTTGGCTTAGTCCAGGGAGTTTCTCCAGAGCAGGCACCGGTACTAAAGGAATAAAAAGGTGAGTCTGAGGTCTTTGTATTGTAGCGATGAGCAATTGGAGCCAGGTGTGCCTGCTCGGAGTCCACCCACGACCAGGACCAAGCCTTAAGGTGCGTTCAGACCAAACGTGCGTCCACGCTCCTTCAGCCACTCGCGAGAAACGCCCGTTTGCTGGCGCGTGAAGTTTTGCAAGCGTCATAATTAGGAGGCGTGTCATACAACTCAGGCCGAGCGCAAACCGCGATGATCAACTTGTCCTCCATGCTGCAGGTCCTCCCCCCACACACACGCACACACACACACGCACACACATATGGCTCTTTGATGGTTGTTTCTTTTTTTTAAAGAAAATAAATGCCCTCTGAATTGACTTTATTTTAACGAAAATGTCACTATTTCACACAATATAACAATATTTCCCTCTATGGAGTTTGTTATCACAAAAAACAATCACACGGCCCGATTAAGCTTCTGTTAACTTTTCCTCTGCCCCTCTCTCTCCCTCTCTCTCCCTCGCGCAAGAGGGCAGAAAACAATGCAAGTGAAAGAGGTGTTTTGCTTCAACGCTATCTCCTCTGTAACCGTGTTTATTATTTCATTAGGACTTTTATTTCTCAAACTTGTTGCCTTATGCTCACTTTGAGCTCCTCGTGGGGCTGCAGCAGCAGCGGTGATGACAGTCCCTCTGCCAATCCTCCACTCCTCTCTGCCCCACTCCAGCAGTGACTTTGTTTCGCAAAATAAGCATGCACAACTAAAGTGACGCCTCACCCCAAAGAGGAATAAAAAAAAAACACTTCACCACCGCGAACTCATTCATATCGTTCACTATAAAGACTCGTTCAAAAGAGCCGGATCGTTCGCGCCCCTATGAAAGGCATATATTGCGTATGCCCTTTTTGTGCCACTGCTGCAGGTAACAGGTGACGCTTGTGCTCACTATTTGAGCCCAGTCCCTGATTGGTTAACAAGGCGTAAATGAACGTACGTGTAGATTGTGATTACTTGAGTGCATGAAGCAGTGGGCGCGGCATCGCTGCTCGTGTACCGCGCTGTTCTCACTGGCTTTGACGTGCGTTTATCCTCATCCCCTCACATTTGCAACGCTTCATTCACGCGGACGGCTTTGCTTACATTTCGAAGCGCGTCGAAGCACGTCTACATAGGGTTAACATAGAAGTTGGTGGTGTGTCAGCGTTTGGTCTGTATGCACCTTAAAAGAAAAACAAAGAGCCACATAAGGGGGAAACAAAACAGGCACATATGGCCAAAAACATAACATAAATCTTCTTAAAATCAGCATAAATTCTCTTAATTCAAGTGTTTTTATGTCATTTTCTTATCTAAGACAATTATGTTTGCTGTGAAAGATGTTTTTGTATAAGCTCTTTGTCGTACAGGAGTTTTCCATTGGAGACAATCTAGTTAGAAGGTTTACCTCATTTTTGGTTCCACCCATTTTTCCTCCTAATCGGCTACTCTCAACTTGTTCAAAGCCTCAATTGTTTGGTGAGTATCCGTATCAATAACTGTTTATCTTCTCATTAATTGTCTATTGTTCTGATCTGGGCTGTGCTTTAGACTCCTTGGAATAATAGTTCCCTTGATGAATCAGTATAACCCAGCCTGCTGCTGAATGTGTGAGTTTGCTGACAAAACCTTTCAAGGTGAGAGGCGGAACGACCTCAACACTCAAGTATAGGCTTATAATATATTGAAGAAAGATCCACAGTACGTTTCGTTTCAGGTGAAGTGATTCAGACAATACCTGTTTGTCAGATTGATTTGGAGGCCATGACGTTGCCCGAAGCTTAACAAATAACTCCTGCTGGAATCCACAATCCAGGAGGTTTCTGCTCTGTCATTAGCTGGCAGTTGTCCAGGGTGTGCCCTTGTGTCACACCCAGTGGAGCCGGTGTATACTTTAGCCCTTCACCAAAAGTAATAGAAGTGAGTTAACATTAAAGGGACCACAGTGGGAGAGTGCGTAGTGCCCCGTTGCCCCAGCATCTCAGTATGGTATGAATGGTAACTTGGTTGATAACACTGACCCAAATTCAAATTCACTTGCAACTTTGAATAATTGAATGAAATAATAAATAGATTTAGCAATATACGGAAAAAAATCACACTGTTAAAAGGGTGTACCACTAGAATTAACTTAAAGATGAAGATGCCATAATTTTATCCACATGAAGAATGAAGAACTGAGACTGCAACAAACCTTTTCTTACTAAAATACTAAAAATCCTTTCTGCCTCATAGAGTATCTTGTAAAACCAGTATTTTGGGGAAAATGAGACCACTGTGTGAGTTTAAATTGAGTGCTTTGGTGTTTTGTGATGCCAAAACTCCACTTTGCCGTGTGAAAGTTGTAAAATGTGCAAAACATAAACCCACACAGATGAAGAATAGAGATGTGAGGGAGAGGTTTGTGAGAGTTACAAACAAGTGGGGGCTGTGGCTGACAACGCACTTGAATCTCCTTGGTTTCCTCTTCTAACTGGTGTTTCAGGTGTTGTCTCTTCCAGTAAGCCGCTGGTATTTGAGTCACTCACCTGGTTCAGCCCTGGTCCCCTGCTGACAGTTTGGAGCAGCTTTGTCTCACTGTACCTGAGGCTTGGAATCGTCCTGGGGCTATTGTTTCGGGACGGTGTGGACTTAATCACATACGGACAAACAACACTGTTCGAGGAAACACAGCACTTGATTTCCAAGAAGCTACAAAGACTTCCTCAAAAACGAAACCACAAATATTACCAAGAAGTGTCCTCTGCCGCGTGTTTGGACAGGCTGCTTCACATCTCAGAGTAAAGTGCCTTCAGGGGTTGTTTGTCTTAGTATTTCAGGTCTTGTTCATTAAAGGCAGCACTTTTGCTTTATACTGTATTTACCTCTTAACCCCAACGTTACCAAAATCTGAAAGGTTCTTGAAAAAAGTGTCAAAATAACAACAAAACGTGACGAAAAAGTGACCAAAATGTGTGATGAAAAACGCACATTTAGTTTCTAGTTTTGTAGGTCATAAACCCTATTTGCATGGGATTAGAATTATAGGCACCTCAGGTAAAAAGTAAATATGTCTGACGTCCCCGATTTTACCTGCAAACTCCGTGGTCCCCAGGTGATTCTAGTTTCGTGCGAATCGACATGTCGCCGTTTGGAAAGTTTTTAACCAGCGTAATAAAGTATAAAGTAAAGTAAGGGCAACATCGACTTAAAGCCAATGGCCGCTGGCTGCTCTGCTTTGCAATGACGACACTGGAGGCCGCCATTGCTCCGCCATTGCTGTAGTACCGCCATATAGCCGCTAGGCCCCCATTGGAATCCATTGCACTTTAGACATGTTAAAGGACCTGTATCATGCTATTTTAGCCATTCCAAAGTAACGTATAGGCATTTATATGATATATTGTATCTCTATCACTATGGAGTACTCATTTTTGAGAGAAATATAAGTATTTTCTGGGGGTATTTTCCAAACCCGGAAGACAAGACGCTTCGATTCAGTTAACTCCGCCCCTCTCTCCGCTCATTCCACATTTACAGTATTATAAATATAAATATCGCTGCAAAAAGTGAAGTTACTTCATATACTGTAGTTATAAGGAGTTGACATGTGCAACAGTTTCATAAATGGCTAACACACACGCTAACACACACGCTAACACACACGCTAACACACATGCTAACACACGTTTTGATTGACTCACCGCTCAGTCTGGACTCCCCATCGGGTTATGGGATCGCGTTGGTTATAAAAGTTAATCCACTTTGATTCTGGCCAAGGTTCACCAAGCATCCATCAGGTTGGTTGATAAAGTCGCTGAATCCCGGAAAGAAATTCAAACTTCTGGCGAGTGCACTCTTCTTTAGGAAGGTTGAATAGTCCTGTTCCTCTCGTAGCCAAACGCGCATCCGTGACATTATCGCTCGGTAAGAAAAAAGAACAGGCGTGTCCAGAGTAGGTTAGAAAGAGCTCAGTCTTCACAAACAAGACTTCTGCTCGAATCCATGGATCCTCCGGCCAGGAGTGCGTTTGATTAGCTTCGTGGGACAGCACAGACGCGTCGGAGAGTTCCTTTTTTTTAAATTTATTTATTTATTTTTCTTTATTTCTCTCTTACAACAAAAATAATGAAAAAGCAGTTTTATAAATTAAAACCAGCACTTCCGTTCCGCTGTGACGACACAACTGAACAGCTCAGTCGTTTACCAGGAGAGGGTGGAGCAGCTGCTCTGAGAGCAGGATTCAGGAGGATTACTTAGAACTGCGTGAATGAAGCCAAAAACCGCTCTGGGGGTGTTTTTGATAAGGAAATAGCATAACAACACGGCTAAAAGCTCCAAAAAGTCGATTTTGCATGATATAGGACCTTTAAAAACAACTTTAATGCCCGGTGCCTAATTTTTTAAAACTGTCTACAGCTAGATATTTCTCCTGTGATTACGCTGGGTTAGACACAATCAGAGGCACCGGGCTGGTTATGGTAGGATACATTTTAGAAATCTCCTACTTAATGAGGGTCGGACTGTTAGCATTGGAGCTGCGCGAGCTACACGTCACACAAGGGCCGAGTCTACAGTGAAGATCCCGCCCTTATGCCCTTATTAGGAACATGCTTCGTCAGAGCTGGGGAGGAGGAGTCTGTAAATCCGCCATGATTTCCCCCTCGAACGTGGTCATTGTGGCAAACGGGGAGGAGTGTCTATTCTTTGTACAGTCTATGGTTAAAACGTCTTTTGACCACTATATTTATGTCCGCATTTGAGCTATAGTAACAATATCATGCTATCAAAGCATTACTCCGACCAAAATTCTGTTTTTTTCATCCATTTAAAGTAGTAAGTATAAAGTGTATAAAAGAGGAAAACTACGGCGGAAGTACAGCCCCGTTGTTTATGGCAACGTTAAACAAACCAACATGGAGACTCTCAGGGAAAGGTTGGACGCGTTTGGTGCAAAATTTAGACGAAGGAGGCTGTTTCAGAGCGAACGGATATGGTCAGAGCTGATGTCGGTCATCGTAGCGTGCGCCATGCGGTAAGAAATAGCCTTCCCCTCTAAAGCAAAGTTCACAAATAATCAAATCTGACAGTTAGCACTCGTGTATTGCTTATCCCGTTATTCAGTTTTCCCGATGTCCCAGGCAATTCTAATTATGCTTTAGCTTTCAAATGAGGCGTTACACGGGCCTATTGGCTGTAAACATTTAGACTTGGGTAAAGCCAAACTGGATAAAATGCACTTGGTTAAGGCGGGGGTTAAGAGGTTAAAGATAAATCTATGGTCATTTAGTCGCACTCGTCTTTTTTTATGTTGAAAAGCAAGTTATTCCATATTGCCGTTGTCAAGCATCTAAAAATGTATCTGCTAGCAGTTATGTGACTATTAGGTTTACATGATTACTGCCCTCCAAGTGATGTCAATGAAAACATAAAAATATCCCAGCAGGCTATGGTTGAAAATGAGTGTAATCACATAAACAGCTCTGCTCCAAAAAATGACCAAAATTGCACTAAATTTCACCAGAAAAACGGGGAGGATTCTGTGGTGTTTTAAAACACAGGTCTAAATATGCATCGGTCGGGAGCATGTAGTTAAAACGCGTGTTATGTAACGAGTTCTGACAGGAAAATGAGTTGTATTTTGGTGCATGCAGAAGCAGATGATGGCGTGCGCCGCTGTGGATCAGGCTAACTACTGGCTTTTACGGTCCAGACCCCGTTTCGGGCCAGACCTGGGACTTGGCTCCAGATGTTTGGACCAAAACAATGGAAAATCATTCTGGATGAAGAGTCAGATTTCTTAACAAGACTCTCTCAGGCCTCAGAGGCACAGCGGACCAAAATCGCACGGTTTATTTGCAATATTTGATGGCCCTAAACTAATTTACTGTTAAACACAATCTTAAGTAGGAATAGAATATGATGCAATAGATATGTTGGTGCAGACATATTCATCCATATTTGGATTTCACAGGTAATGTCATTTTGTGCACACCTGTGGCTTGCTTTAATTTATTGCACAGATACGCTTCATGCAGCATGCAACATTACAGTGCAATAAAAACAGATGCCAACTACTAATAAAATCAAACTGAGGCGCGGCGGTGCAGCGGGTTTATCACGGCACGGTGTTACTGAAGCCAAGTCACTGAGACGAAAGGGAAAAGCTGTGCCTTTTCCATTTTGTACATTTTAGTTTTGTCTTTGTTGTTCAGGCTTTTGGTCAATGTTGTTTTTAATAACAGTGCACTGTAAACAAACTGGAATTGGACTTGGATTGAGCATTTTCAATTATTTGGCTTCAGTGCTGTATGTCTTCTTTATTGTATGTTTATATAATACATTTTAATTGAGTTTTACTGATACTATTATGCAAATTACTCAATCACACTATTTTTATGCCTGGTTCTGATACGCGTTGGACTGTTGAGTGACTGTTAATTACAATGCTAACGGTACAAAATATTTCTTATTTTTATACAGTAAGTTTATATTATTTCTCTTATCGCGTCAGACATAATCCATTGCCACAAACTGACATTATGCACTGCCTGACAAAAAAGAAAAGTCATGCTCGCTAATATTTGGTTGGACCTCTGCAGTGTCAAAAGATCCACTGTTGCATTTTTTTCCCCACCAAGATCTTGTATTGATGATGGGAGAGTGTGACCACGGCGCAAAGCCTTCTCCATCACGTCTCAAAGATTAAGATCTGGACTCTGTGGTGGCCGATCCATGTGTGAAAATGATGCGTCATGCTCCCTGACAATGTCATCTTGGAATATGCCCGTGCCATCAGGGAAGGAGGAATAACTTTGTCATTCAGGAAGTCAGCTGATCTCATTCTTTGGGCACATATAAGCCTTTTCCGCTGGCAGTTCCTCCCCAGCCCAGTGCCAGGTTCTTCCTGAAACGCCAAAGCGCTGAACTTATACTAATGTGAACAGAGTGCTGGGCTCTGATTGGCCAGAGGACAGCCCTCACTAATCGAGATTTAATATTTCACAACATCATACCGCTGTTGAAAAAGGTGATTTTGCTGATGATAGCTTTTAGCCGCTGTTAGCACTTATTTTCGCTGATGTTAGCATAACATTAGCATGTAGCTTACCTTGTTTGTCTTTTAGCTGCTTCCTTCCACTTGTATTTGCCTTGGCACCACTGAATAATTCCATGAACTCCACCAGAAGGTGTTATTTGTCCACATTGTTCTCACCGTTACAAAACTTTTCAGGCCATCCTGTTGTTGCGTCAGTAATGTGTGCGCATCTGTGGGAGCGCCGCCCACAACAACTGCGGGCCTTGCCTAGTGGAAACCCTCGTGTGTACTAGAGTAGATACGTGACTAGGCGAGTACGTAGACTGAGGCGTGCAGGATACAAGCGTGTTATGTTTGTTTATTTATTTGAGCAATTTGCACAGTAATAAAAACTCACAAGGAGTAGGCCGAAGCAAGAAAGCTTATAAATGCCTACCCCCCCCCCCCATTCCCCCATTCAAAGTAATTACTATCATGCAAGAAATCACCAAGAAATACAAAACATAAATGAAAGTCCTTTCAAAAGAAAAGGCCCATCATAACACTAAGAATATACATAACTGAAACGCATGTGTCCAGCTGTAGGTAAACCCCAATAGTGGTAATAATAACAGTAATACAAGCAGCATCTCATATTTTCATACAATATGAAACAATCAAACACTTTACATTACAAATTCCAGAGTTACCCAGGCACATGTGCAAGGCGTGCATGTACTTGTTTACGTACAAGCAATTAGTGAATGACAAGTTTCATTTTCCACACATGGGCACACACACAGCCCTGTGGGTGTGCCCATCCATGAATCACAATTATATCCTTTCAACAATTACAAATTACATTTGTCCGCATTAACCTCAAGTATAGCTGCTTTGATAAAGAAAAGCATTCACAAGAAGAAAATCAATGAGGTTTACAAGACTTCCATAATAAGAAGACATAGCATGAAAATAGAAATGCATGCGGTTTACCAGTATATATAAACATTTATTTTTATTATATTTTTACATTCCATTTTTTTCTTTTTTCCTTTTTCCCATTCACATAATAACCATATCCAATCATTGCTTAGAAACACCAGTCATCATTCTATTAATTGACCATTAATTTAGTTATTAAGTATTACATTTGTCATAATCAACACCACACATTATTATTATATGTCCCCTTGCTGTCATTCCCATTTCCACTGTAAAAATATTGGTTGGTTTTATTACTTTGTTGTTTGCTATATATGTAGTGAGGTGCCTTAAGAAGCCAGGGTGTAATGTGGAACTGTGGTTTTAGTGTTGCTGAGACTTGACCAACAGCAGCAATCCCGGATCATAACAGCAACATCCAGGTGGCAGTGTATTACGTTATACAATTACCATATCTACATTTACGTATATGTATGTTGATGTTCCTCTTATGCCTAACCCAAAACCATGCACTGATTTAGCAATTACAATAGCTGTATTTACCCCAATCCCTGCCACTTGGCACGGCGGCCGCCCAGTGCTCATTATCACACTGTTAAATCCTAATTACATGGGGAAAAAAAGAAGGCCTTGACTGGGCAAAAAAGTGCAGCAAAAGACAGAAAGTAAGCAGAAAAAAAATGTGTAAACTTGACTTGCATGCTCACGCATATTTGGCCAACACATGTGGAGAGGACCACCCAAGAAGAGGCAGAAAACCCGGCCCCGAATGGTGCGGCTCAGGAGAGGGGGGCGTCCCACCTGGTGATTTCCAATTTAAGGACAGGGACAACATTTTTAATATTCGAAAGTTGAATGCCCTGTTTATTGCGTATAGAACTTCATTGACCTCACACTGGAGTGGAGCTGTATTTCTGTGTCAAAGCATTCATTAAAAAGAAAGATAATGCAGTACCATGAGAACACCCCCATGGTGTGTAAGGAGAGCAGAGGTTACTTGAGTCCAGATTGGTTCGGCGCCAGATCCTTTGACCCAGAACAGTGTGTCCCTCCTCTGTCTCTGTCTGTTTTAGCCCGTTTTAGATAGAAATACCTCCAAGGACTACGTTATCTCACTCAGTTTGTTAAAAATACCCTTTAACTTACTTTCCTCCGTGCAGGTTTTTAAATGGCGGAATTATAAGGATGTGTTTTACTTAAAGAAGCTCTTGCACATCCACAACAACCAACTTTCAATAGAGTTGCGCAATGTTTTCTCTCGTCAAGGTCAAAGTTATTTATAAAGCACATTCAATTCACAGTCCACATTCTCTGACATAGCCATAAAGAAATGGAACGCTCTGAAATGTTAAGCTTAGATGATCCCAGAGCTTTCACTAAAGGAGTGAAAGGATGGTTTATTAAGAACCAGAGATATGAGCACTGACTTTTAATACTATTTGCTCGTTGAAAATGTTAAGATTAAAGGAATAGGCCACCGTTTTTACATACTGAGATATGTTCTTACCTTAGCTTTGACGAGTTCATTTGTACCTGTCTGGTCTCCACGTGTGCCTTCAGTCACGTAAACACAGCACAGACGGCGTTAGCATTTAGCATCCGCGCAGTGATATCTTCACTTTACTGTGCGGATACTCCTGGTATTATTACGCCTTACAATATAGTTCCCATTTTTATCCGCTTAGAAAATCCACATTGTTTAATTTGTGTAATTATACTTTATAGTGTAACACTTCACGTAACCATATTTAAATAGGGAAAACGTGGAAGAGTTTGGTAGCTTCTATCTTCACCTCGTTTGGAGCTATAGAGGAGAAGAGAGAGGCTAAATGCTAACGCCGTCTGTGCTGTGTTTACGTTACAGAAGGCACACGTGGAGACCAGACAGGTACAGATGAATTTGTCTAAGCTAAGGTAAGAACATATCTCAGTATGTAAAAACGGTGGCCTATTCCTTTAAGAACGTGCTTGAAAGTTCCTTTACCCGGACATGATGTAAATATATTTTCCAAGGATTGAGAGTATTCCCTTGTAGTGTGTCTGTGTATGTGTGTGATTATTGTAGTCTGTTTTATGAACATGAAGAGATCGAGGAATGTTATGTTGTAACTAGGGCCGGGACTCGATTAAAAAAATTAATCTAATTAATTAGAGGCTTTGTAATTAATTAATCGCATACAAATATTTGACCTGACAACAGTGAGAAGTAAGTTTTTTCATAAGGATTTTTAGTATACCATTGAATAATGATTGAATACATAAGCTTAAGCAACAAAATATTGTTTATTTTTGTTCAACCAAGTCCAACAGACCAGTGCAATATTGCCATTAATTGTGCGTCTGCAGGAAAAAAGGAAACTGAAGTGTGGAAGCAAAGTGTGATTAATTTCGATGAATATTTTAATCGCACTAAACCTCATGTAATTAATTAATCACAATTAATCGAAAAAGGTCCCGGCCCTAGTTTTAACCTCTGTTATGGATGTTATGGTGATGACTGAACAATTATTTGCACTGTATATTGCACTTTGTAACTAAATGAAAATGAATTGAAATTCCCACCTGGACGGGGCCTTTCTGTGTGAGTTTGCATGTTCTTCCTCTGTCTGTGTCGGTTTCCTCCAGGTGCTCCAGTTTCCCATGCCACTAAAGCATACGGGTTGCCCCAGTGGCATACAAGGATGAGTCAAATGCAGAGGACAAATTTCCCTACGCGGACAATAAAGTACACTTAACCTTATTAGCTTTTGCTATAAGCACTATGATGCATACATGATGCTAATACATTTGATTTACTTAGGACATGAACTGACAGTAGCTCTGACAGGTACGATGCCCATCTTTACCCATTCATTGATATTTATCTGTTTGGAATTTTTGAAATAATGTCTGTGTAAAGAAAACACAGTAAGGAGTGAGTGAGACTGGGCTGGTCAGGATATCAAATTGGCCTGGCTGGAGGCATCAGTGGCAATAACACGTCATAAAACAGCGGTTTCACTTTCAGCTAAAGGCATGCAAGCAAATCAATGATGCCGTGATGAACACTTTGAGAGCACAACGGTTCCGGTGATGGATTATGGGCTTCTTGTTTCCTCTATGAAGCCATAAATCCAGGAAATGCATATCTGAGGATTTCAGCTGAAGAAGAAATTAGCAAAATGCAAAATTACTCAAAACTGTGAAACAAGCAAATTTCCACTCCTGGTATGTTTTTGATATGTAACCTTTCTCCGTCTCCACCAAAGGCCCATAGTTGCTTGGTTATGCTCTCACCCTGTATGAAAGAAGAAGCCCCTTATCAGTCATCATTATAGATTCCTGAGTGCTAGCCGCTAGCCGCAGCATTTACCCCAGAACTACAGCACGTATGGCTGAACACAGGTCTCATTTTATCCCTCTTCTCTCTACATTTCACCACACACAGCTCAACCTTTGGACAAATATAGCCCCGAAACCACACAGCGAGGTCACAAAACTCCAAGCTGCCAGCCCGATCCCCCCTGGGTCCCAAAGTGTCAGCTACTTAAATAAAAAATCTCAACAAATTCAATGCTATTTTAAGACGTGCGGTTACAATCTACGCATCTGAATTTGCCCACTGCACACACATAAACCAGTAAATCTCTGAGACGTGCTGTTGACCCTCGATAAACAGCTGCAGACCAGAATGTCTGTCTGAAACAGTGCTTACCTGTGAGATCGGGGGTCCTAAAATATCCACTGGGCCCCGGGAGAGTTTTAATGGGACAGAAGGGCTGTGTTGTGATTGGCCGGGGTCCTGGTGTGAGCATAAAACCTACCAATGGGACTAAATAAATCACATGTGTAAAACAAATTACGCTACTTTGCTCCGCTAATAATGGTTTTACTCTCATTGAAAAGAATACGTCGCCAAATCGTTGCTATTATGAGGCTTATCCACATCACAGCGAGTCACAGAATATTGCAACATTTCAATGCTCTGCCTAAAACAAACGGATGGTTCAACACGGTTTTCAATTACGGTTTTTTCATTACATTTTACACAGATTTACCCTGAACAGACTCAGCACAAAAGCAGAGAAGGACACCTCGGCGTCCGCATAGTAAAGTGAAGATATTACTGCGCGGATGTCGAACTATTCCTGATATTATTACGCCTTACAATATAGTTCCCCTTTTTATCCGCTTAGAAAATCCACATTGTTTAATTTTGTGTAATTATACTTTGTAGTGTAACACTTCATGTAACCATATTTAAATAGGGAAACATGGAAGAGTTTGGTAGCTTCTATCTTCACCTCGATTGGAGCTATAGAGGAGAAGAGAGAGGCTAAATGCTAACGCCGTTATTCAACTTTGCACACTTTTGACATTTTCTCAATGGGCTTCACGATAGAATGGTTTGCACTTCACAGACTGTTGAAAACAATTTCAGGGGACTAACTTATTAAAGGAATAGGCCACCGTTTTTACATACTGAGATATGTTCTTACCTTAGCTTAGACGAGTTCATTTGTACCTGTCTGGTCTCCACGTGTGCCTTCAGTAACGTAAACACAGCACAGACGGCGTTAGCATTTAGCCTCTCTCTTCTCCTCTATAGCTCCAAACGAGGTGAAGATAGAAGCTACCAAACTCTTCCACGTTTCCCTATTTAAATATGGTTACGTGAAGTGTTACACTATAAAGTATGATTACACAAAATTAAACAATGTGGATTTTCTAAGCGGATAAAAAGGGGAACTATATTGTAAGGCGTTATAATACCAGGAGTGATATCTTCACTTTACTGTGCGGATGCCGAGTATTCCTGGTAAGAGTTTGGTAGCTTCTATCTTCACCTCGTTTGGAGCTATAGAGGAGAAGAGAGAGGCTAAATGCTAACGCCGTCTGTGCTGTGTTTACGTTACTGAAGGCACACGTGGAGACCAGACAGGTACAAATGAACTCGTCTAAGCTAAGGTAAGAACATATCTCTGTATGTAAAAACGGTGGCCTATTCCTTTAAGCTCATCGAGAAAATGCCAAGAATAAAGGGTGGCATATTTGAAGACTTCACCGGTTGTTGTTTCCTACATAATCCCATGTGTTCAATCATAGTTATTCAATGACAGTGTTGAAAATAAAGAAAAGCCAATACATAGAAAGTGTTTCCAAACTTTTGACTGTACATGTTTTTCAAAGGGTAAAATATATATCATCTTAATTTTGGATAGTTAACAGTTAGTAAAACTCATCATCTCATATCATGCCGCCTTCATTTGGACATATTTAACATCACGGTTTAATTAAAAGTCTTAGTGTTGATCTCAAATAATTTTCAACTTTACCTTCAATCAACCTTATACCAGATAAAACATCGTATAGTCTATAGTTTTAACCCACTCCTGCCCCAACAAGGGCTTCAGTTATCTGGCCCAGGCCCCCTCCGCTCCCCCGCACCTCCGGCCCGACCTGCATTACCCCATAATAACGTCCCAGTGCAGACAGGAGACCCCCAAAATAGCAGCACTTAGAGGTCTAGAGTGGTCCAGTCATCCACCCACGGGACGACCAGACCACTGCCCCTCAGACTCAAGATTGAGACATGAAGCCCACCTACTCAGGCCGGGACAGGCTGAAGCATGGGCCAGAGGTAATGAGTAGCTTTGAATAAACCAAAGTCTATAAGGAGCTATAAGGAACTCTGACCACAGTTTCCTTTAGTGCAGGGGCAACATACTGTTTGATTAAGGCGGGGTATGATGCTTTGTCAGCTCTTTGGTGGTCATTTCAAACACATCTTGATCACTATCTAACATTTAGTTGGTTAGATAATGGTGTCATAACCTAAAATAGCCGCTTATCAAAGTTTCCCATAGCCTGACTAGAGGTTGACGTTGGGTTATGGGAGGCGCCTGGGAGAAATTGTTTGAGCAATGAGTGTAAAAACCGTGTCACCATGACACTTCAAATTCAAAGATTACTCAAACACGCATGAGTGGCTTTGATAAGAACACGGCAAATAGATATGGCAAAAAGCTCTAAAAGCAGTGAAGGTTCAAAGAGACTCAACCATTGACATTTAGATTTATTTCAAAACATGCTAAAAATATATTTCATTTAGTGAGTGTGATGGAAGGTTAACAAAAACCCTCAAGGGTCTTAACAAGTGGCGAGCTCCCCACAAAAAACTTGACAAAATTGTCCCCTTTAGAAATATAAGATTCTATCTGGTGTTTTGACATGTTGAGGTTTTAATGAGATTTTCATGAGCTAAAATATTTTATGGAGCCGCCACCTTAACGTGGTCGAGAGGTTTGAGCACCCGAATGATCCTGGTGCTCTGTTGTCGGGGGCTTCGTGCCTCTGGTATGGTCTCCCATGGCAAACAGGTCCTAGTTGATTACAAAGAATTAGTTGAACTTTTTCGGCATCATGTCCCGACTAGAGCCCTACGGTCTGCTGACCAGCTCCTCCTGGTTGTTCCCAGGACCTGTCGCAAAACTAGAGGCGATAGAGCCCTCTCTGTGATTGGGCCTAAGCTGTGGAATGGCCTACCTTTGCACATTAGAATTGCACAAACACTCGAGCACTTTAAATCGCTACTAAAGACACACCTTTTCTCATTGGCTTTTAATGCCAGTTAATGATGTGTCTTGGCATTGCTGTAACTGTAAATGTACACCCTTGTTAATGTTATTTGCTCTTTATTGTACAGCACTTTGTTAAGCTTTGGCTGTTTTAAATGTGCTTTATAAATAAAGTTTATTATTATAAAGAAGAAGAAGTAGAAGTAGAAGAAGAAGAAGAAGAAGAAGAGAAAGAGAAAGAGAAAGAGAAAGAGAAAGAAGAAAAGACTGGATCAGATGAGATGTTGGGTTAATCCTGAGCCGCTGCGACTCTGAACGCCGTCGCTATGCCAACCTGAGCAGCATGTTTTTGGAGGTAGGGGAAACTGGAGTACCTGGAGGAAAGCTACGCAAACACGGGGAGAACATGCAAACTCCACACAAAAACCCCCGGATTAAACCTGAGACCCATATTGCCCATTTCCATTTTGTTCCATGAGGGTCAAAACTTTAAACATAAATATTTCTACTTAGAAATCAGAGAGAACCTTATAATTGCAGTTCATTTCCTTATATTGTGCAGCAGTAACGCAGAAGGAAAATACATCTAAAACACTACAGCATCAGAGGCTTTGAGTGAAAGCAAACTTTTCACTTGAGCATTTTGTTTTCTGTCAAACTAACTGTAAAATTCAGTGCAGCATTTCAACACACACTCGATGTGTACTGTGGCAATGTACAAACTCAACCAACAGTTATACCCAGAAGCAGAGTCCTGTGTGACTCACTGCTGGAGCATGGCCTGTGCCAACACACCTGCAGATCTCCCCTCCTCCCCCCTCTCCTTACCCTTACCCCACCAACTCCCTTATCCGGGACAATCTCACAGGCACGGATGGAACAGCTGGGCAAAAATCCCAAACAATGTCCATATAAGGTCAATAATCACCTATACCAGCTTCATACCCACCAAAGGAAAAGACTCACATCCCCAGACGGGACAGTCGAAACCACGCCCCGTCCCGACCTATTGCCCCGGGGAGAGGGCTGTGGACCGGTCGAGACATGTCCCGACGTCTGGGCATTTACTCATAACCCCAAGGGAGAAACAGTGGGATTTTTGTCCAGGACGTGCCAGGTTCACATCTGTTCAAGAGACGACATGAAACAAAAAAAGGACAGATTATTTGGCCCCTACAAGAACTCAGTTTGATTTAACGAACACTATACGTAAGGATTAAACAACGACGATCAGTGCATATGTTTTAACGTGTGACGTGGAGTCTAGAAGTGCAGAAGTCATCTTAAAACTGTGCAAAGCTTTGATCCGAGTTGTTTGATTTGCTTTTACCTTGGTTCCACAAACTGAAACTGTTTATTTGTGCTTGCTTACCTTTTTGGGGGAACATTAAAGTCCAGGACCCTGGTCATTTCAGTTTTTAAGCTGTTTTACTGCCCACTGTGTGAGCCATCAATAATCTTTAAAGGAATAGGCCACCGTTTTACATACTGAGATATGTTCTTACCTTAGCTTAGACGAGTTCATTTGTACCTGTCTGGTCTCCACATGTGCCTTCTGTAACGTAAACACAGCACAGACGGCGTTAGCATTTAGCCTCTCTCTCTTCTCCTCTATAGCGCCAAACGAGGTGAAGATAGAAGCTACTAAATTCTTCCACGTTTTCCCTATTTAAATATGGTTACGTGAAGTGTTACACTATAAAGTATGATTACACAAAATTAAACAATGTGGATTTTCTAAGCGGATTAAAAGGGGAACTGTATTGTAAGGCGTAATAATACCAGGAGTAATTCGGCATAAAACATATTTAAATAGGGAAAACGTGGAAGAGTTTGGTAGCTTCTATCTTCACCTCGTTTGGAGCTATAGAGGAGAAGAGAGAGGCTAAATGCTAACGCCGTCTGTGCTGTGTTTATGTTACGGAAAGCACATGTGAAGACAAGACAGGTACAAATGAACTCGTCTAAGCTCAGGTAAGAACATATCTCAGTATGTAAAAAGGGTGGCCTGTTCCTTTAAGCCTCTCACAATAATTACTATATTTCAACAAATGATTGATAAACAATATGTTTTCAGTTTCAACATTTATCGAATGCTCATTAACTCTTCTATTTCTATGTAATTATATGGTCTTCAATGATATTGTTTATCAAGATATTTGATAACTGCCTTAAAATTCTGTTATTGTGACAGGCTTAGTAACTTTACGAGTGTCCATCAAAGACTAATGATGACATGAGCTAATTGAGCTTTCTCATTGATTTGTACATTACTTATTAGATCATAAAAACAACCACCTTGTTTGGGTTTATAATTATTATATCATTGAGGCCATATTTCGCCTAATTTTTACCAGTTTCTTAGCTTAAAGCCACACCGCGTAGAATTTTACCCAATAAATAAAATTGAAATACAAGCATTATTTTATGACAGATATTTTCATCATTGAAAAATACCTCATAAATGTACAAACAAACATTTATGAGGCTTCACCTTTCCCAAGACATGACTGTAAACTTTACCGGGAGTGGGTACGTCTCCAGCTCGTCTCCATGGAGATGTCGACTAAGTCAGCAGAATTTGAGATTTAAACATTTAAACAAATCCATTCTTTGATTACCCACTACAGTAATAACATTTTCTGTGTTGAGCTGGTCATTAGGAGCATGTTTTGTTTTGCTGGCAACAGTATAGTCCAAAATGTTACGCAGTGTACCTTTAAATTATCCGCTGGTTCTTTCTCACTGTCATTAAGCTTTCCAAATTCACAACTGGAACACAGCAAAGCGGGAAATAACGGCATCCCCATTTCACAGTTACGATATCTAAGGAGCAGCATTAGTACAGAAGTTGGGAATACCAGTAAACATGTCAAAATATTGTTCTCGAAACATCCGTGTAGAAAGAAAGTTGGTGACAAAAGTTCGAGTTGGGACAGATCTTAATAGACAGATTTCTTGTTCAACGGTTAATTGGCATCTGCACAGATTTCCTCGAACTACCTGTCAGTGATCCCCATCCATCCCCATCTGTCTGGCTTCTGTCCAAACGCTCTGGGCTTAACACTGCCAACACACCTCCTTTAACAGAACCCATTATTAGATATCATCTGTGTGTGGATACGGCACGGATTATGTTGGATGAAGTTTGCGTAGGGACCTGGCCAACCAGAAACTTTTCAATGTGCCGTTACTTGCCATTTCAGCCCAGGCAGCATCAATCACAGCTGTGAGTGTTTAAGAGAAAGATTGCAGAGAAAAGAAAAGAAAAATATTTGGTTGCACGCATTTTGTACTTTAGGGCTGAAAGTGAAGAAACTATGGGCTGTTAAAGCAGTACTAAGTAACTTGTTTACCTTATTAAATCCTTTCCGTAGTCCCTCTGGGGTAATACAAGTGTTAATGGGATGATTGGGGGTCTTTCATCTCCCCATGGAGTCTCTGGCCAGAAAACCACATTTGCAACTTGACTGCCACCGGACCGGAGCCACCAATACACACTAATGGAACCACGAAGAAGAACAGGCTAACGGGCAAAGCTAACTGCGGGCTAGCACCACTTTAAACAGTATTTACAGCCAAGTTTGTGTGAAAAACAATCATTGCTGTTGTGTAATTGTATGTACAATATCCCTCTCTCCCTTTGCCTTTTTTGTCAGCGTAGTATTTACTCTCACGGACAATTAATAAGTTAAAAAAATCGCAACTTGCTACGACACCTGCAGTTGCGCTTATGGCCTCTAGGGGCAAGAGTTACTTAGTACTGCTTTAATGGGCTATCCAACAACACTACGCCATATGTTCCTCATGATACCTAGCAAAATAAACACGACAGTCTTTCTGTTTGGGAACCGCAGCAGGGTCGGCCCATTAGCATGCCCATAGTCCCACTGAGTAGGGGTTGAAAAATAAAATCAGGTTTAGGCAAGAGTCCACTGACCTTAAGGTTAGGGCCAGTGGTTGTATGGTCACAACAGAACTGGGTTAGAAAGATTTCGGACTAATGGCACCTCTGCTCAATGGTATATTTTCGGACTAATGAGATGTGGACTAATGGGGCGTCGGACTAATGGCATGGCACCAACGCAGCAACCATAGATTTGAATTTGCATTTCTATAGATTGTTTTCATTTTTGATTATGAGTTGAAAACTGAGTTTGTTTTAATTCTTTATTTCCGAAATACATTTAGGTCACTTTGCGCATCACAGCAAGCCTCAAGCAAGTGTGAACAGCCAGATGTTGGGACATGGTTGGAACCATTGGGACAGGTGTAAATGAGCCAGAACTGTAGAAATATTTTTGTGACAGGGGGAATCACAGTCTAAATGCATCTGAATTTATCATATTGGGTCATGCTGTAAGGCCATACCATCTCTGTAAGTCATAACCTTGATTCCATAATAAATAAGCTAATCGCAAAACACATTCGCTAATGCTGATGCGGCTAGTGCTAACGTCCACAGCAGCTTATAAATACACTCACTGAGGAGGGTCTGCACCTGCTACAACATCATTATTCTTAGGAAAGACTTACCTTTGCAGTGCTTCCATGTCGCATTTAGAGTAGAAGAAGAGTAGTCAGAACTTTGGTAGAATTGAGTCAAACAGCTGTAATGGGAGCTCACATGGCTAGAGTGTGTTTTAGTTTCCCCTATGCAGCTTTGTGGACCTTTATTTTAATCTATAATAGATAAAAATAAAGGTCTACAAAGTTTTATCAGTACTGGGGTGGATCACTTTTCTTTACCAGTTTCACATTCTGATTGTTGTGGCTAAACAACACAAAATGCTAAATATTCATATAAATTCTATAAAGGTCAATACATTTGGAGAGGTAATTTTTACCAGCAGGAGCATCAAAACAACCTGTTTTCAGAAAGGGTTTAACTGCATTGAAATGAAAATGGTCACCACCTCAAAATCAATCACTAAGGCTTTGCAATATTCTTCACAAATAACAAACTATCCTGAGACTGAACATGTACATATACAAAATCTCCTGTAGATCTACATAAAAGGTTCCAAAATGCATATCATTTTTGTTTGGGAGTGTATGTCTCATTTTATTGTACATTGTGATATCAATTAAATAAAGTATTTTCTAAAGATATTTTCTAAATCATGTTCTTACTCGCAACTTGAATATAGCCACATCACAATAGGAAGGTTACAAATTGTGGCACTGGGAAAGATAAGACTGGTTTAAATCAGAGGATGGCGACAGATGATATGTTGTAAAAGAGAGTTATGTGCTGAGGACAATCCCACAAATTATGAGGCAATGATCTGAATAACCGCTAAAAGGCCACACACACACAGGACGTACAGTGGTTTGTATTGAAATACAGCGTTACACTTACTCGCCTCAATTACAGTCACAGACACTTAGATCTAAAAATACTCTCTGAATCCTATTCTCTCAAACAAACTTAACATTGTACCATCTTGAATTACATTCACAAAGCTCCTCTTTGGTCTTCCTAGGCCGCTGTTTTCCTAGAAGGTCTATCCTCAGCGTTGTTCTAACCACATATTTACTATTCTTCCTCTGTACATGTCCAATCTACTTTATTCTCGACCAGAGGTGGGCAGAGAAGCCAGAATAACATTTACTCATTTAAGAGTTATGTTACTTTAAAGGGACAAGACGGAGTTTAAAAATGTTAAAATTATGTATTTTCTACCCCACATGCTCAAGCAATGTCCTAATGTGTGAGATTAAGCCCAGACCTATTCACCACAACTGCCGCTAAAAGCCTGAACTGTCACAAGTTGTTAATTCGGGTCCGAAGTATCGTCATGCACAAGCTTAATATAAAAACTGCAGACCTGAGGTGGCAGTAGCGAGTATAAAAATGACAATTTCCATCTAGTCCAATGGCCGCTGGTTGCACTGCTTTATGACCGCGACGCTAGGGGGCCGACATTGCCCGCCACTGCTGCAGTTCCTCCATATGGCTAGTTTTCCATTAGATAGCATTGCACTTTACACACGATTTAAGCAACTGTAAAGCCTGATTTCTAATTTTTTGAACTTTCTACAGCTAGATATTGCTCCTGTGATAACGCTGGATTTTTGTAAGGAACATTTTAGAAAGCTCGTATATTAATGAGGGCCGGTCGTTGATTGACAGGCCGTTAGCATTAAAGCTAATGGCACGGGTATGGTTACGATCAAACTACACGTCACGCGAGGGCCGAGTCTACAGTGAAGATCCCGCCCTTATGCCCTATTTAGGAACATGCTTCATCAGAGCAAGGTAGGAGGAGTCTGTATATGCGACATGATTTCCCTTTCGAACATGGTCATTGTGGTAAAGGTGGAGGAGTGAGGAGCTGGTGTCTATTATTATTATGTCTATGATCTAGTCCCTTCAAAGTAGAAGTATAATGTTGTGGCCCAAATAATTACTCAAGTAAGAAAAAAAATATTCATGTTTCAGTAGTGACATAAATTATGAGAAACAGAACACGTGGAAATTGTAATATTTTCAAAATAAATGCCATAAAACCATAGAAGAGAAATTATGAAGAATTAAGATCATGAAACACAAAACACATCTATTTTATGCTTCAAAATAAAGATTTGCCACTTAAAGATTTACACACAGTGGCATGAGTTACATTTGTTTACTCAAGTAAGAGTACAGATACTTCACTTTAATATAGAGTAGAAGTAAAAAGTATTGTACGAAAAATGACTTGCAGAAGTAGTTACTTCAAAAAGTACTCAAACACATGTACTTAGTGAATGTAATAGAGTACTACCCCCACATATGATCTTGACTAACACATCTCTTTATAAATGCCTCACCAGTAAATCAGTAAATAAATAAATAGTAATAACTTCATTTCTAATAGGATCAGGTTTCGACTTTGGTTAAAAAAAGAGTTTGAAACTTTTCTATTTTTAGCTGCATTTATAACTTGCCTCTTGTTTAAAGCTAATCCACAGCTTCACTGGGACGAGACGTTAATTACAGCTGAGCAGGATCTCCCCACATCAGTTTGAGGTTCAGACTGGAGCAGACCACAGGAGCCAGACAGCACAGCCCCAGGGCCCCTCTGCTCACCCAGAGTCCCCGAACGCAACGCGTGTGTTTGAGGGCGCTCTGGGATGGATGGTCTTGATTCGCAGAGGTGGAAAATATGTCTTTACAAACACAAATTCAGAAAATTTATATTTTTCTTGATAGTAATAGATTGTAAAGGACAAAACATAGACTGATTCAGATGTCCATGGGGTTCCACAGGGACTGTCTTACCCCCAATCTTCTTCACAATGTGTAGAGTTCAATTATCAGTCCAACACATTACATTCAGAAATTGCCTATAGGTCTATTATACACACATCTGTGACATGTTAGAAATGTACTAAAGATACAAATACATGATGATGAATAAAAATGAAACTGTCTGTTGTTACAATTTAAATCGCTCAAAGGTAACGGTGTCTGTAGGAACTGTTTAGTGGCACACAATAATCGGTCTCTGTGTTTTCTGTGCTACATTTGTTTCACATTAAGCAGGCGCTAAAACAGTAGCTCTAACCGCTCAGCTCAGCCTCTCATTACCATCATTTGCTGAATTAGGGCCATAAATTTAAATACAGAGATTGTTGGCACCAGGTTTTCATTATAGTTACGACTCGGCTCAGGTTTCATTCACCTCTGTCTCCTGCAGTAAATCTAGGAAGAAAATACATTATTTATTTATTTTAATCAAACATGATTGAGTGATTGGATCTGCTTGTCTTGAATTTCAGTTTCCAGTTTTTTGGCAGGGAATCAAATGGATTGTCTAGGCTTGTTGTAACTTACTGTACCTTATTTATACATGATTGATGAAGAAAAGCATCAAAAAGACATAAAAAGTGGGATTAAAACATAAACCATATATAACTCATCGTACTTCACTTCACTGACAACCAGATAAAACTGTATACTAGACAGTATTTGCTTGATATAAGATTAAAGTTGGATGAATAATAACTCTTTGACTCTATAAAGCACATGCACTCTTTGTAGAAGTCACAAGCTTGTCAAGCGTTGCATCAGAAAGGTCATTTGGGGTAAAACGTAACATCAATTATAGGCATGGCAAATAGTGATGGCTAGATAGATGACTATCTATGGGTTTTGGAAAAACTAGGACTGTTGCCATGTCCCTGCAGCACTATGGGGATCAATTGCAGGGCACAAATACTGTCAGGCCAAAAAAAATAAAATAAACGTGGCCATGAAAAAACATCAAACCTGTTGGACCGCCTTTAACTTAACACATTTGCTGTGGCACTGTTTTAATACGCTTCTGCAATCTCAAAAGATCCAGTGTTGAATTCATTTTTCACTAAGATCGTATTGAGATTCTAATGGGGTCATGATCTGGCCAATCCATGAGTCAAAGTTATGTCTCATGCTGCCTGACCCACTCTTTCACAATGTGAGCCTGATGAATCCGGCATTGTGATCTTGTGGTATCAGCGAAAAAGACATCCATTGATAAAATAACCTGGTCATTCAGGATGTTCAGGTGAGGTTAAGATTAAGGTGTACTTTATTGTTCCCGTCGGTAAATTTGTCTTCTGCATTCAACCCTTCCTTCGATGCCGCTAAGGAAACCTGTAAGGAGCAGTGGGCGACCGCAGTGCAGCTCCCGGGGCTGGAGGATTAATCTATTGTGTTTTTGGTCATCAGCTGATCCCATTTTTGGCCCATGTTGTTGCTGAACCTACACCTGACCAACTGCAGCAACACCAGATAGTTAAATCCAGGTGGACACTTTTTTGGCGTTGTATATACGTCGGCAAGAAAGTGAAATAAATGTAAAACTGCACTTCTTTCGATTGCGCTCCGTCATCTCAGTTTCTAAACATATATCATAAGCTGAGGAGTTCAATATTAGCCCACTACATCCGCAGTTATGTGGAAGACTGCAACAGGAAGGGCATTTGCATCGCTATGTTGCAGCAACTTCTAGTCAATGGGGGTAGTAGTAGCTGAACAAGAAGAAGAAGTGAAAGAGATTGACTGGCCTTCTAATTTCATATAATCTTTTGATGATACAAAAAGGAATACTACTTGAAAGGCCCTAAAATCCCCCGAACCTCCATCAGTGATATCACATGTCTTTATTTGATGCAGATTGGTGTTCACATTAAAGTGCAGCTGTATGACTCCGAGGCCTACAAGCATCGACATATCGACTCTAGACTGAGGCGGATTGAACCAGCTCCAGAGAGAGAGAGAGAGAGAGAGAGAGAGAGAGAGAGAGAGAGAGAGACAGAAGGTGATGAGAGACAGAAAAACTGATTAAGAAAGTTGTTTGCTGTCAACACAAGGGTTCCATTGTGTTGGTTTGAGTGATGTTTATCGGAAAATAAGATGAGATGTTCAAGCACATTGGCTGCGTTGACAGGAGTTTGTGTTGTTTTGTGTTTGTTAAGGACCTCTGTGTTTTCAAAGCAAACATTGTAACATGCTTAATCTTTTTAACCCCCAGTCAAATATGATGTTTTAATTTGCTCTTGCCATGGGGAACGTGAGACATAGACGTCCGGGGTGTCCTCTGTCCCCCCAGAGGATTTTGAGAAATATGAATATTGGCAATTTCTTTAGCAACTCTTCACGCAACACATTTTTATCTCTTAACTTTTTATTACGAATAGTTGTAGCTTGAAGTAAACATGAAAACAATTTCTATTGGCATGTAACAGAGCGAATGTGAAGATGAACGCAGAAATGTTTTCATAGTCAGTGCAGGAAACACTGGGAATTCACCGGGAACATGTTGAGTAATAGAAAATCTGCGTATGAATGAGTGACGACGGGTGTTGAAATGTACAGCACAGGTAAAGCATGTATTTCTTGTTTCTTGAGTTTACTATGACTTCTTTTTAAATCCAGGCTTGGGACCAGCACAAAAAGCAGAATAGACGGTGACCTCTGTCAACGGTACAAAGTGAATAGGACTTAAGTTCCCGTCTTTGAGGTGTATTGAAGTAGCTGTAGCCTGAAGTAAAATGAGGGCAATTACATCCAGGAGGGACTAGTTCAGACATATCCCTGTTACATTAGGTCATGAGGCTATACTCAGAATTTATACATAAATAAACCAGAATTAACTTAAATAAAGTAAATGTGCATTAGCAATCTTCCAAAATCAAGATGCATTTGTAACCAGCCACACACACAAAAAAGTACATTATTTCCAGAAAGTATCAAACTAACATCTGCCTGTGTGTCGAGGTATTTTGCTCACACTGCAACGAGTAATCTAAAAATAAGATGCATTTTCGTGTAAAATGTCAATTTGTCCTTGTTTTAAGTAACTCATTTCTATGAATCTATCCATGGGGCTAGTTTTAACACTTAAATCAAGAAGAAAAAAAGATCTCATCGCACTCAAAATTTGATCAAACAGTATCTTAAAGAGGGGGTATTATGCTTTTTTCAATCACATAGCACCAGTCTATAGCATACTACAATGATGACGTAACCTTCTGTTGGTCTGTATATGCAGTAAATTAAAATAACTGCCTTGAATAAAATTGCTCTCTCAAAATGGCTGTACTGAACGTCTTGAAATAGGCCTCTGTCTCTTTAAGAAGCTTTCCGACACGCCCCCTTCAGCACACTGCTGTGGCATCTAAACAACACTACTGTGCGGGGAGGGGGCTCTGCTGAGCTGAGGAGCAGTGGTTGGTGGCTTGGCTGGTGACAAAAGGTCCAGAGGCGTCTCCAGGAGGTGGGGGCGTTCCTAGGAGGACTGAGGCATAGCTACACCTAAAATGGCTGCCGTCTAAGTTTTTACTGATTACTCAAAAATATGTGAATGAGCCAAGGCAACACTCCAGGCATGTGTTTAATGAGGGAATGACATAATAACATGATATAAAGCTTGAAAAAGTCGATTTTACATAATACCCCCCTTTAAAAAAAAAAAGCATCAAAATAGTGACGAAAACGAGAATGAAAAAGCAACAAAAATGTGACAAAAAAAACTGGCGAAAACATGAAAAAAAAAAAAAAAAACGACGAAAAAGAGACGAAAACACAGCAACAACGTGACTTTTGTAGATCTTTACAAAAGGGCTTTCAAATGAGGCCCTGTTGCTCCCCAGTCGAGAAGCTTTTAGATTTGGGTAATAGGTTAATTTACCCAAAAAAGATTGTTGTGGACAGTTTTTCTTAATTTAGTGTAAACAATTTAGCTTCATGGACAGATTTCTTGAAATGATTTACTCAAATAAGGACAAATTCACTTATTTCAAGATTACCTTTTTGCAGAGCAGTTCATCGCCCTTGATCTTGTGTTTAAACTCAAAGCGCTTTTGTTTTGTGTTTTTCTTTTTTTATACCTAATTTGACATCTACAACTACAGTCCCAAATCTGAAGCCCTGGATTTGCCGGGACCTGTCTGCTCTGCACCACTCTCCAGTAATGAGTGAAGACATGCAGAGAAACGGCTGTGCAAAAAGGTTTTTCTCTCAACGCACTTACATCTTTCTAGTACGTCTTACATTGTCCATATTGAAACGCTATGTCACTCACGCTCTGTCGATTCTCCCGCAAACACGTAAAGTGGCATCAGTATTAGAAAGCTCCCATTACCATTAGCGGATACAGACCGGCTCCATTTGTCGGCTCACGGCTCTGACTGAGGGCTTTGATGGGCCGCGTTTTCGTTGTCACCTAATAATAGAAAACCCCTGCGACTTCCTTCACACCTCGACGACAAAGCTCAGGGTCATTATTAAACCAAACGCAGCTGACCCCGGGGTCCACCTCATGCGAGAACGTTTGGGGCGACAACGGCGTCACAAAAGAACAGCGGATTTAAACGTTTGCTTTGCCACATGAGACTCTTCATTTGTAAACGGTGTTTGTGGATTAGGACGTTCAGAGGGCTTTGTGTCGCTAACGACGCCGACGCCGGGGAAGGAGGTGATGGAGCTAATGTTAGATTATGCCGTCCTTTCACTGACTTTAAGCGTGATTATTGTTTCCTATTACCTGTTTTAGCTGCGGCCTATTGAAATGCATGTGTGGCTCTCTTCAGGGGACGTTAAGGCCTAATCTTGTCAACACGCTTTGTGAATCAGGATCACAAAAGACCCACCAACAAGTGCAAGCAAACTAACGACTGCTCTCACTATTGTCTTGAGAAATATGATATTTTACCCACCAAACTCAAAAATAATCTTAAGGAAGAAATTACATTGAATTAAGAGATTCAATCTAAAGTTTGGGAAGGTTTGTTCCAGTCGAATTGTTTTAGTTCAGATTGCTTTGTGAACAAGAATTATTTTTAAATGTAAAAGTTCATTTGTCTGATTTCAAGTGAGATTTATGTTGTTCCGTTGACATTAGCTTTTTATCTTAGATTTGATCATAGATTAAGTTCAAAGAGACTACATGAAGTGCCTTAATTCAAGTGATTTAAGTCATTTGTCTCATTTAAAGGGGGGGTATTATGTAAAATCGACTTTTTCAAGCTTTATATCATGTTATTATGTCATTCCCTCATTAAACACATGCCTGGAGTGTTGCCTTGGCTCATTCACATATTTTTGAGTAATCAGTAAAAACTTAGACGGCAGCCATTTTAGGTGTAGCTATGCCTCAGTCCTCCTAGGAACGCCCCCACCTCCTGGAGACGCCTCTGGACCTTTCGTCACCAGCCAAGCCACCAACCACTGCTCCTCAGCTCAGCAGAGCCCCCTCCCCGCACAGTAGTGTTGTTTAGATGCCACAGCAGTGTGCTGAAGGGGGCGTGTCGGAAAGCTTCTTAAAGAGACAGAGGCCTATTTCAAGACGTTCATTTTGAGAGAGCAATTTTATTCAAGGCAGTTATTTTAATTGACTGCATATACAGACCAACAGAAGGTTACGTCATCATTGTAGTATGCTATAGACTGGTGCTATGCGATTGAAAAAAGCATAATACCCCCTCTTTAAGACGGTCCTTTTCCAGTGTAATTGCTCTGGAACATCCCTGAATCACTTTAAGATGCTAGAATACAGTGACGCGATAAAAAGTGCAGGAAGTTAATACCATATTGCATAACATTTCAGCCAATAAACAGAAAAAAAGGTTTGCTTCTTCCTTCGACATGACTCAAAACTTTTCTGAGAGCGGGACATCAGCGGGTCTATGCGGTAGATCCTGCTACACGCCATGCTGTGTTAGGCAAACAATGCTCGAGGATCACCACATTGAGGTTGGATGGCATTGTACAGTGTTTGCGCCTCTGTTTTATTAATGCAGTTGACAAAAACGGCCTTGTATGTAATGACAACAATGATAAGGATGAGGAGTAGAAGACATTTGTGCAAACGCGTGGATCAACTTCGCTCAGTGAAGTCTCCCCGTTCAATCAACAGATACAATGTCATAAATTAATCTGCAAACATAGGTTCAGATTGAAGCCCTGACAGAAAGTTAGCAGCCTGTTAGTGTCCTCTGGAGCCGGTGCTCACACAGCGAGAGAGAAAAAGAGGCCGAGGGGGGTGCAGAGAGAGAGAGGGAAAAAGATGTGTGTGAGCTGGAGCACGGCTCGGCTGCAGCGGCTGAGCAGGGAAACTCTGGTTTTGCTGGCAGGTCCACCAACATTTAAACCATTTAGTCTAAACTCAAATATTCTTAAAGGGACTATACAGAGTTTAAAAATGTTAAAATTAAGTCGTTTCCTCCCCTACATGTTCCAGTCATGTCCTAATGGGTAGAATAAGCCCAGACCTATTCACCACAACTGCCTCTAAAATCCTGCACTGACACTAACAAAGTTGTTAATTCAGTCCAAATTGCCGTCATGCACGAGCTTAATATAGAAGCTGCAGTTACGCGTAAGACCTGAGGTGGCAGTAGTGAGTATAAAATGACCAACTTGCATCTAGTCCCTTTAAGTATTAGTTTTAAAATCGTCTAACTGAGCATGTTTATGTTTTGAGTTTTTGCTAGTTGATCTGTATGACCGTAGCAGGAGCTTGGTTGCATTCCGGCAGTAAGTCAGGCCTGTTCCCGGTGCGTGTTGGTCTCCACCAGGGCTGCCCTTTGTCACCGGTTCTGTTCATTACCTTTATGGACAGAATTTCTAGGCGCAGCCAGGGCCGAAGAGTGTCCTGTTTGAGACCTCAGGATCTCATCTCTGTGTTTGCAGATGATGTTGTTCTGTTGGCTTCATCAAATCAGGACCTTCAGCTGCTCTGGGGCGGTTTGCAGCTGAGTGTGAAGCGGCCGGGATGAGGATCAGCACCTCCAAATCTGAGGCCATGGTTCTCCACCGGAAAAAGGTGGCTTCTCCTCTTCTGGTCGGTGGGGAGTCCTTACCTCAAGTGGAGGAGTTCAAGTATCTCGAGGTCTTGTTCACGAGTGAGGGACGGATGGAGCGTGAGATCGATAGACGGATCGGTGCAGCGTCAGCAGTGATGCGGTCGCTGTATCGGACTGTTGTGGTGAAGAGGGAGCTGAGTCAGGGGACAAAGCTCTCGATTTACCGATCGATCTACGTTCCCACCCTCACCTATGGTCATGAGATCTGGGTAATGACCGAAAGGACAAGATCGCGGATAAAGCGGCCGAAATGAGTTTCCTTCGCAGGGTGGCTGGGCGCACCCTCCGAGATCGGGTGAGGAGCTCAGTTACCCGGGAGGAGCTCGGAGTGGAGTCGCTGCTCCTTCACGTCGAAAGGAGCCAGCTGAGGTGGCTAGGGCATCTGTTCCGGATGCCTCCTGGTCGCCTCCCTCGGGAGGTGCTCCAGGCATGTCCTATTGGGAGGAGGCCTCGTGGAAGGCCCAGGACACGCTGGAGGGACTATGTCTCCGAGCTGGCCTGGTGTCGCCTCGGGGTCCCCCCAGAACAGCTGGAGGAGGTGTGCGTGGATCGGGAAGTCTGGGCATCTCTGCTGAGACTGCTGCCTCTGCGACCCGGCCCCGGATAAAGCGGAAGAAAATGGGTGGATCTTGTGATATAGCAGCACATACAGTTGTGCCAATAAGGTTTACACACCCTGGTGGATTTTATGGCCATTTCTCAAAGAATATGAGTGAAAACAGAGAAACTTTTTTTCCATTCATGGTCAGTGATGTTCTGAAGCCATTTATTGTGAAAAAAACATTTCATTTCAAATCACCATAACTAAATACCAAAATGACCCTGTTGAAAAGTTTACACACCCCAGTCCCTAATACCGTGTATTTCCCCCTTTAGCATCACTGACAACTTGGATTCTTTTCTGGTCGTTGTGGAGAAGGCTCTGTATATAATCTAATGGTAAATGTTAGCAAAATAACAATGGAGTCCAAGAGGATAGATGAAAAATGGGCAGGAGTCTGGATGTCTTATGCAGGAGAAGTTTATTTACCATTGGTGCAGGACCCGGAGACATGAACTCGAGACACAGCGCTAGTCCTACCATTCAAGTCTGTCCATGCTTCCACGAAGAGGGATAAATACCCTGTCGAGCGTCATACTGATAGGCGAGCAAAACATTCAGTGGCTGATGGGAAGGCGCCTTCACAGTCAAGGCTATGACAGAGATAGTACGACTTTACAGCGTGACCCAGTATGATAAATAGTGATTTAATTTGATCCTCTAACAGTAAAGCGGCCAATTCTTCTTGGCAAAAAGCCTCCAGTTCCTGTAAATGAACAGAGCATTTGAGCTCTCACAGTGGTTCATTGATATTGACGTCAGGCGACTGAGATGGCCACTCCAGAACCTCCATCAAGGCCTATGATGAAAAGTGCAGCATATATGGAGGTGGTTTGCTGATGCCACTGGCTCCAGGTATTAGGAACTTTTTTTTTTTCTCACAACATCACTGACCATGAGTGAAAAAAAGTGTTTGTGTTTTCATTCATATTCTTTGAGAAATGGCTCAAAAATCCACCAGGGTGTGTAAACCTATTGGCACAACTGTAAATAAAACTTTCTGTAACTAATTAGATTCAGGTAAATGGCTTATACTTAATGCATAATTCAAACAGAGCACACACAACATAACATCATCTCTCTTCCTTTAACCCCCCCTTCTCTCTCCCTCTCAGATGATGTCAGTGGGTCTCTCCTTCCTCACCATTACCTAATCCCGCCTGAATAAAGCACTGACCGACTTCTGTCCTCTCACACCGAGCTCCTGTATCTCTTTCCTGATCTCAATAGGCCTGAATGCGCGCTCTCAATGTGGTATATTAGGTTTCCATTATGGGGAAGCCTTAGTAAAGCTGCTGTAGCTTTCCACTAGAACGACTCTGTGTGTGACCTCCTGTGGTTTAGCTGCAGTTCTGTTTGTAAATACGACAACTGGAATCATTAATAATTATTTGCATTTCATGACAGATGTGTGAGTATTTCTATCATATGGTCAACCCTCCCCCCATAACAGCATTAAAAGCAAATGTTCTAATGTTCTTACACTTTGTTGGCTAGAAAAGTCAATATTGATCTAAAACACCACCAGTAGTTTTCACTTCCTGATCCTCAAAGCGAGCTAAAATAAGCCCCTCACACTCCTCTTGCTCAAGTGGGTCGTAAAGACAGCTCCAGGTATGTTTTGATGAAAGAACAACATTGTACTGTAACATGCAAGGTAAAAAGCTTTAAAAACGTCACATTAGATGCTTCAGGGTCAATTTTTAGGATTTCTGGTAGGTGTTCGGAATGTAATGTATGTGTAACCATGGATACGGTTCAATCAGCAGTGAAAACCTAAAAACAGTTGATCCTGGAGCATCCTACGGGCCATTGGGATGGTAAGTAAAAGTGCTATGCTAACCACCCAAGCAGAAGCTGGGTCGCAGAAGGTCAAGTACGCATTAAAATATCAACTAATATTATCTTTTAACATTTTTTACATAAAAAGTTGCATAGTCCACCTTTACACATAAACCAAGTCAAAACTTTTACATTTGGACCGTTTTCAGTTTTCAGACCTTTTCACTTTTTACATCGGAGTACGTCACCTAAAAAGTAGTGCATGGATCCAGCTGTGAAGTTATAAAAAGTAAAAGTAAAAAAGTAAAAGTATATATCACAGTAAAAAGTGATGTTACTTCACAATGCAGTTATAAGGAGTTGACATGTGCAACACAGCTTCATAAATGGCTAACACGCTTTTTGATTTACTCACTGCTCTGCCTCTGGCCTCGATGATCGGGTGTTTCCGTTATGGCACTCGCGTTTGGTTATAAAAGTTAATCCACTTTGATTCTGGCCAAGCTTCACCAAACATCCATCAAGTGACTGTCACAGACAAACACTATTCTGGCTGATAGTCGCTGAATCCCAGAAAGAAGTTCCAACTTCTGGCGAATGGCCTCTTCTTTAGGAAAGTTGAATAAAGTCCTGTACCTCTCGTAGCGCATTTTCTCCGTGACATTATCGTTAGGTAAGAAAAAACCCGCAAAACAGCCGTGTCCAGAGTAGGTTAGAAAGAGCTCCTTCTTCACAACTTTCGGTGCAAACATGACATCTGTTCAGACGCTCAGGGGGTGCGTTTGTTTACTCCACAGGGGCAGCGCGGGCAGGCTTTTTTTCCCCCTTCTTACAACAGAAATAATGAAAAAGCTGTTTCTATCAATTAAAATCAGTCTGTAAGACATTACATTACAGACATCGGGCACCAGAAGTGCCCGACGTCATAGTGTCACAACTCAGGAGAGGGCGGATTGCTTAGATCTGCGTGAATGAAGCCAAAAAACACTCTGGGGGTGTTTTTGATAAGGAAATAGCACAACAACATGGTTAAAAGCTCCAAAAAGTCGATTTTGAATGATATAGGACCTTTAAGACATATTATTCATACCTGTTACGTGCCTAAACAGACCGTGTGAACATGCTTTTACCCTCTAGCTTCCATCTGCCTCCATTCTCCGCAGCCTCTCATATGTTACACGGTTATACAGTACCTCCATACTGACTGCTCGCCTGCTGTTTCCTGTGGAGGTTCAGCAATACGATCCTGACTTTAGACAAAGCCGCGCCGCCATGGGGTCACTCCATTAGCCGCGAACGCACAGGAAAGATGATGCATGTTGTTGTGTTATGGGTGGGAGCTCGCGCTAAATAAAAGGACATGCATTAAGTCTATGCGGCATCGAGGAGAATAGCCCCACTGTATCCCAGCGGGCCTGCCCTCTCCCGCGCCGGTGGGAACCTATTTGTCTGTGTTCCCTGGGCTTTCAATGCAGAATGTTTTAACCTATGCTTCCCAAACTGGATCTGTATTGGGTTTCAGCTTTTACCTTGGTCCCGGGAGGATGCACTTAGCTGTCCCAGGTGCAGCAAAACATGACAACCTTTTCAAAAGACGCACAAAAAGGACTTCAACTTGGGCTCGGAGAGGATGTGTACAGAGTATTATGTTCGACACAGAGCAGCGATCAGGGGGTTTATGTGACATTTCCTCTGCAGAACAACTTAGAAAGAGGTTATAAATTATGGATTTTAGGGGAACGAGTTGCCCAGAAAATGTTACATGGCTCTAACTACGCGAAAAAATATCAGAAGGGATGTTGAATTTACGAAAGCCCAAGAAACGGTTATGGCATTGTATTGTTCCAACTGGAATACACCTACTATAGATCTGTGCTAAACTAGCTATAAATCTTTACAAAAATCACCAAAGGGCTAACATAGTGAAGTGTAAATTGATCACTCATATGTTTATATGGGCAGTTTACTCATTTTCTGGTCTAATTTCTCCAGAGAACTGTTTAGACCAGGGGCGCCCAAACTTTTTGTCCCCGAGGGCCAAAGTGAAAAAGTGCGTATGGGTCGCGGGCCAAACACGGCAATGTCAAGCTTGAAACACATATAATAATAGTAATAATAATAATAATAGTTACTTTATTTTTCGGTATATATTTGCATTTGATTATATCTATGCAAATAACATGCTATATTAAAACAAATGTTAACTATGGCAAACGCCTAGCTTTAGTTGAACAAAATCAACAATTGTAGCAATATACGGCAAAATGTAAACAACAACAACACCTGTATCTACAGCACCTACAGTGAATTTACCTCATTCATTTGTAAACTCAAAGAAAATTCCATATTAGATCATTTTGAAAGTGTCAGTTCAGCATCAATTCTTTTATAAGTCAATATTTTTTGCATGACCTATGTTGATGTCAACAAACTTTGCAATAAAGTTGGAAAACTGCAACTGCAACTTTATTTATAACGCACTTTAAAAACAACCAGGTTGACCAAAGTGCTACAAAATGCAAATACCTTAAAATATATAAAACTGGGAAAGTTGATGCTACAAAGCTCTGTGATTGATACACACCAAGACACCACAACAGTGTTTCCTTAACTTTGCGAAAGAAGTGAAACAGCGCCCCCAATTTGACGCTGGTGGCCAAAAGGTGTACTGCATCTATATTTGAGAATGAATGGGAGAGAGTTGGTATTAACCAGATGCTGCGCAAAAGTATGTCACTCTATGGCGGGCCAACAGAATTCTTTCGACCAAATATTTGAAGAGCAACCAAGCGTTAATCTAGATCAAATCTGGAGTCGATAAATGATGTTTAAACTTGGTGTAAACCATTGTGTAAACTAGAAAAATACAAAACTGAAATTGATTATTGTCGGAAACATGTATTTATTTATTTGACAGGGACAGTACACATTAATGAACATTTCTATAAATGTGTCAGCTGTGATAGCTGCAGAGCTAGTTTCCCACTGCTGTCCCCGGGCAAGGTGTATAATGCCAAGAACAATGATACAGTGTTAATTTTGACAACATATTTTAATTTAGTTTTAGTCTTAGTCTTTTGACGAAAATTCAATTTTAGTCGAGATTTAGTCAAAACAAATATCTTCAATTTTAGTCTAGTTTTAGTCTAGCAAAGCTTTAGTCGACTTTGCATTTATAATATTCATTATAATCATATTTAATCAGGTTCATGGAGCTGCTCCCACATGAACAAAGCTCAGAACTGTTCCTTTGGCAGTAAATTTACATGATATGAAGCTCTTTCAGACGGTCAATAGAAGTTTGGATGATTTTAGTCTCTCCTTTTCATTTTTATTTAGTCTTATTTTAGTCAACTAAAATATCTGGACATTTTAGTCATAGTCTTAGTCTCATGAAAAACTTTAAATTTAGTTTTAGTCCAATTTTAGTCGTCAAAAATATCACTTTGACTCAAATTAAGACTAATTATTTGAGTCGACGAATTTAACACTGCAATGATAAAACAAGGACCAAAGTTCAATTAAGATTTTATTCACATGGTTATAGTGTGGAGTGAAACTGGGCCAGACTGTGGGTGGGGGCTCCGTCTCAGATGAGCCCACTCGAAGCAGAAGAATCAGTGCTGAAAATAAAACAGACATGGAGTGAGAGAGGGCGGGGTCAACAGTTTCTAACAACTCGCGTGCTATATATGACTCATGGGTAATTAGAGGAGTGGTTAGGTGAATGCACGTGTGGTTGTTTGAGGCGCGGTCCTGCTTCTGAACCTAGTCAGGAAAATATTAGCTCCATATCATTTTAAAAGTTGAGGCTACGTACACACATAACATAGCATTGTTGGTACACAGTAATGGAGTTAATACATTAATACCATCACATGTCCGTTCTGTGACTTGAACAAGAGGGGAAAAAATGAATTTAATTATCTGTAAATCTAATATTGCAGTTGGGTATTATGTAAAATTGACCTTTTCAAGCTTTATATCATGTTATTATGTCATTCCCTCATTAAACACATGCCTGGAGTGTTGCCTTGGCTCATTCACATATTTTTGAGTAATCAGTAAAAACTTAGACGGCAGCCATTTTAGGTGTAGCTATGCCTCAGTCCTCCTAGGAACGCCCCCACCTCCTGGAGACGCCTCTGGACCTTTCGTCACCAGCCAAGCCACCAACCACTGCTCCTCAGCTCAGCAGAGCCCCCTCCCCGCACAGTAGTGTTGTTTAGATGCCACAGCAGTGTGCTGAAGGGGGCGTGTCAGAAAGCTTCTTAAAGAGACAGAGGCCTATTTCAAGACGTTCAGTACAGCCATTTTGAGAGAGCAATTTTATTCAAGGCAGTTATTTTAATTTACCGCATATACAGACCAACAGAAGGTTACGTCATCATTGTAGTATGCTATAGACTGGTGCTATGTGACCACTTGTGTCTCATATGCAAGGCAGGACCAGGCACATACCTGACATTGAACAGAAGGAGCACATAAGCATGAGAGAGATTTTCATGAGATGAAAATTTATATAGAAATGAATGACTGAAACAGCTATTCACACGAACACCCTCAGAAAATCCACAGAGTCCACAGAGCACGAAGTCAAATGTCAAATTCTAGTCTCTTCTGATGGCTCTTTGAAGCTGTGGGTCGTAGCTGTGAAGTAACAAGTTTATCCTAAAATCCGTGACTTTGGCGGATCGGGACAGAACCCTCGCTCACACATCACACACACACACGGGTCTGAAGACGAGATAATCCTCTCTGCAAAGGACAGATCAACGCCAGGAGCGAGAGGGAGAGAGACGGACGGAGAGGAGAGGCAGATTGCTTTGAAAGGATTAGACAGACAAACTGCTTTGAATGCAGACAAAAAGAGGTGCTACAAAATGACAGTCCTGCACTTAAAACAACTCCAGAAATGTATCTTTCTTTGGGGGTTTAATGGGCTTTATATGCTTTAATCTGACTTGGGCATATCAGGCATAAGTGTGGCTTTTATCATTTAAATCAATGTGTGTGAGTCACTTGATGAAATCTTGCATCATTTGGAGTGGCCTTTACTGCAGGGATAAATAACCATGAGAAAAACAAAGTACAAAGCACTATATTTATCCAACAACATGCTGACAAGCCGATGATGCAGTGATGAACACAGCCCGAAACATTTTCAAGAAGAAAATATGACTGAAATAAACAAGATTAGTTAAGCCTGCATGAATTAAGTAAAAACACTATTCTAGGTGCCATTAAAGGCATGGTTAAATGCTAAAAAAGTATTTTATTTATCCACTTCATATACTTAGAAACACATTTGCATAGGTTTTATATTGCAGGGGTGGTTGTAAATAGTGTGCTCTATTTCCATGTTTGTTTTAAAATAATTGTTGTCTTAAAGCAGTACTATGTCATTTGTTTACCTTAAAGAGGGGGTATTATGCTTTTTTCAATCACATAGCACCAGTCTATAGCATACTACAATGATGACGTAACCTTCTGTTGGTCTGTATATGCAGTAAATTAAAATAACTGCCTTGAATAAAATTGCTCTCTCAAAATGGCTGTACTGAACGTCTTGAAATAGGCCTCTGTCTCTTTAAGAAGCTTTCCGACACGCCCCCTTCAGCACACTGCTGTGGCATCTAAACAACACTACTGTGCGGGGAGGGGCCTCTGCTGAGCTGAGGAGCAGTGGTTGGTGGCTTGGCTGGTGACGAAAGGTCCAGAGGCGTCTCCAGGAGGTGGGGGCGTTCCTAGGAGGACTGAGGCATAGCTACACCTAAATGGCTGCCGTCTAAGTTTTTACTGATTACTCAAAAATATGTGAATGAGCCAAGGCAACACTCCAGGCATGTGTTTAATGAGGGAATGACATAATAACATGATATAAAGCTTGATTTTACATAATACCCCCCCTTTAATAAATCATTTTCGAAGTCCCTCTGGGGTAATACAAGTGTTAATGGGATGATTGGGGGGTCTTTCATCTCCCCCTGGTGTCTCTGGCCAGGAAACCGCAATTGCAACTTCGCTGCCTACGGGTCGGAGCCACCAACACACACTAATGGAATCACGAAGAAGAAGCTAACAGGCTAACGGGCAAAGCTAAGTGCAGGATAGCGCCACTTAAACAGTATTTACAGCCAAGTTTGAGTGAAAAAAAATATTTCCATTGTGTAATTGGCTGTACAATATCCCTCTTCCCTTTGTCTTTTCTGTCAGCGTAGTATTTACTCTCACGGACAATTAATGAGTAAAAAATGCAACATGCTACGACACCTGCAGTGGCGCTTATGGCCTCTAGGGCATGAGTTACTGGCTAACTCTGGCTCATTTACACAAAGTAACTGTGCTGAGTGTTCATTAATGTCCTCTCAAAAGAAACACATAAAAGAAGAAGAAGAAGAAGAAGAAGAATGTAAAGTAAACGTCTGTTAGTCTTCTAAGTAGTAGTAATTCTGTGTTGATTTGCACACTTGGCCTTACTTCCTTGTTAGGGAAATACTAAAGAAATCCGGGGAAATGTGAATAAGACGGGGCACAGTCTGGATGTCTTAAGTGGAAGAAGTTTATTACCGAAATACAGGCCTGGAGACATTTGAACAGTCAATACAGTATTCAGAGCATTGATCATTCAGAGTCGATTCTTCCACATGAGGAGGGTTAAATAGCCTCGGTTACACGTAGGCACTAACAGTCTACACACAGACAATGTGACACGTTGACTAGGCCACAAGTCGTATAGAAGGTCGGCGCCCAAGTGTTCCAATTTGACAGTACGATATGATAAAGATCAGTAAATATTTGTGAGGCATATTATGTGAAGGCCGAATTAACTCTATAATTCTCCATCAACTCTAAGTTTCTAGAAAGTCTATTTGCCTACATTTCAAAAACCTGCTGTCCTTGTTATTGTGGAGCACTGTGAGCAGAAACGTTAATGTTGACACTTCAAATGCGGCTTGGTGACGCTGAAACCATAGACGTCTTCAGTTGATCTGGTGTTACTCTTTAACAATGGAGCTTCGTTTGTTTTAGGTTGCCGTAGAGAAATGTCATAGCGACCTCCAAATGAGCTAAAGCCGTGCCATTTCCAAAACATTTTTCAAACGCGTCACAGTAACTCAAAAAATGTGCGGTTACTTTCTCGTTTCCCTGTAGTGAGAAGCGAAAATCACTTCCTGGTTCTTTTTAAAGGCAGCAGTGACGTCTGTGGTGTTGGTTTTGTGAAAATAAAAGAGGAAATGTGGTTTAGGCTGTGAGTTCACCAGAAATGTATCAGAGTGAATAGGAAGATGAGTCTCATTGTGGGCGACAACTTCTGCTTCTGCTTTTGTACGAAGAAGGGATGATAACGAGTGTTTTACAAAATATTTCTGAAGCACCTTCTTAAGAGCTACGGTTAGGGCAACAAAAAAAATAAAGTGAGAAAACTAAAAATAATGATATGTTCATCAAAGGTGGTCAGCAACAAAGTCAATTTACTTAAGGAAAGTACTTAAGTTGTGTTTTTGAGGATCTCTACTTTACTTGAGAAGTATTTGTGTTGAGAACTTTCCACTTTTACGCAACTACATTAAAAGAAAATACTCCACTCCACTACATTTCTAGACTTCAAAGTAAAAAAGTAAATGTGTCCATGTGTTTGACTCATTTTAAAAGCCTCATTTTTTTTACCACAAATACTTCAGTACTTTCACTTAAATAATAATTTGACTGAGCAGCTTTTACTTTGCCTGGAGTAATATCTGACCAGTAGTACCCTCCCTCTCTTTGGTACAGTTGTGTTTTTTTTCCTTTTTCTGCAAAGTGCATTTGTGGTTTCTGTGTTCCACATTGTTTTACTGGTACTTTTGAACATCTTTGCTGTGTTTTCAGTGTTTGGTTTTTTACTGCAGAGAATCCATAATGTTAGCTTAGCTTTTTAAAAGTAAGCAAACAGCTAGCTTATGAGCTAAAGACATTTGAGACCTACACATTTCTTTTCTGAAACACTGAAGAGGCACCAAGAGCCCCCCACACCTGCAGCACAGTGGAGGCATCACAAGAGGAGCAACAGGAAACAAAAAAAAGGGGAAACAGTGCAGGACACCACGCTCTGAAACAGGGACAAACCCAGGAGGCGATGCACCGTTTCAGAGGATCAGAGGAGACTGAAAGCAGCCAGCCAGGTTTCCTCCGGGTGCTACTGTTTCCTCGACCTCCAAAAGACATGCTGGTCAGCGGCGCGGCTCAGGACTAACACCTGAACACAAAGGTGTCAGACTCATGAACATAAACAAGACCCATAACTTAGGCACAGACTCATGGATGTATCTGCTCTGTTGCTCTGTGTGGTGTGTCCACACTTAGATCAGCAGCTATCACTTTATCACTTTAAATCACTTTATCACCTTATATACCTACACATCTGTAAATACAATCCCACTGTTTTTCTATGTCAATTGTTGTCGTCTTACCGAATTTGACCTTTTATTATTTATCTTATTTATTTCATATTTTATGCATGCCCCTATAAGACTATAAGGCTATTTAAAGTTTTACAGCTTATTTTTTATCTAGATTCTGTGTTAGATGTTTTATGTTGCACGTCAGCACCGAGAAAATTCCTAGTTTGCGAACCTGTTCTCAAACCATGGCAATAAAAATGATTCTGATACTGAAGTCAATTTCTATGTCTTTTTTTTTTTAAATAAAAATATTTTTATTGAATTTCAACATATTAAAATGGATGTAAACATACAGGTACATTTGTTTAGTACAAAGATGGGTAGAAGAAAACAAGACAAGAAAAACAAATCCAGAAAAAACCCACCCACACCGTCACTGCCAGTAATGTCATTTTAATGTCAAAATACGTCATTATAAATCCACAAATGCAAAAAATCTGTGCATAGTTCATTTCTTAAATTAGAAAACATTTCATGAAACCAGGGAATCAGGGAAACAGCAAATTCGAGTATAGTCTAGTATAGTACAGTTGAATATGTTGTACACGCCATGTTGGGATTTTTGATGAGCGTAGGCATTAGAAATAGTTGAGCAATGTCATTATTTTACACAAAATGTCGATTAATGTCAGTTTGAATGCATGAGGCCATACTTTTTTCATTTAACAACTTGCTTTTTAATGCAACACGGAAACGCTGTCATAAGGCTGATGAATGTCGCCTCAGTTTTACCACAAAAGATCTCTTATTTCACATTCTGTTTGACTCTGTTTGAACTGTAACACTTCTATGACCAGCTACAGAATGAACAGGTCGACAGTAGCCTATTAATTTTTCTAGCGCAATACAACACGGTATACACTTTGCCACATCCTGAACATCCGACCAGAATGCACTGATCAAAGATTTAAAAAAAAGACAATGGACAGGAGGCAGGTGAGGTCCAGAGGCAGATGGCCCGTACAGTGTTACCCACAGACCATAGGCTCTCCCGCTCAGACAAATGCCTCCACGCACAAAGCCGTATCCTCACGTTTTGCCCCGATGCCTTCAGTCCCCGGCCCGGCTCCACCCTGCGGTCCCTGTGGTCTCCATCTGCCCTCCATTGTGCTGTTGCCGCGAGCGACAGGAGGTATTGTTCCCACGGAGACGGTCGCGGCCGTGGCACGCTCCAGAGGTGACAGACAGGACGTAGACAGGTCTGAACTCAGGGCTCAGACAAGGTATTGCTAAATGTCAATGATCGTGTTGTTTCTGAGGCGTGCTCAAAAGAATTGTGCCAGCGTTATTACTTTCCCAGAATGCATGCGAAATGGGTGGCGGCAAAGATGGCGTCTGCAATCTCCCGTCATCCCGAAACATTAACGACTGGAGATTATAAGGGGGTATTATGCAAAATCGACTTTTTTACTATGTTGTTTGTTCTCTCATCAGAAACATATAGTACAACAGTTTGAAACACTTTATTCTGTATTAATTTGTGTTTCATTTCAAGACTATTTACATTGTAGATTCTCACTGAAGGCATTAAACTATGAATGAACACATATGGAATTATGACTGAAACAAAAAAAGGTTTAAATAGAGTCTTCAAAAAAGACTTTAGCTTTGATTACTGCTTTGCACTTTTGACAATTTCTCAGTGAGCTTCACGATGTCGTCACCAGAAATGTTTTTTTTACTTCGCAGACTGTTCAACTATTTCAGGAGACGACCTTTTGAAGCTCACTGAGAAAATGGCAAGAATGAAAGTTGGCCATTTTGAAACTTAAGATAGAGTAATTTCCCCCTTTTTGTTTCCAGAACCCCATGTGTTCATTCAGTATAAATGTCTCCAATGAGAATTGTACAAGGTAAATAGTGTTGAAAATGAAGAAGAGCCCATACATAAAAAGTGTTTCCAAGCCTCTACTGTACTTGGAGCTGTATATTTGACCCATTTGCGCATCTATGAGAAATCTTTGAATCTTCTCCAGTGGCTATAGCACTGTCGCACTGCAATAAGTAAATATCAAGCATTGGCTTAAATGTCTTGAATTGAGGAAATGTATCTTGTTTTGAGCGGTTTTCACTCATTTAGACTTTTTTCCTGATCTGACCAAGTTTACTTGCTAGTTTGAGGATTGGTTCTAAGTTAAAGAGGGGGTATTATTCTTTTTCAATCACATAACACCAGTCTATAGCATACTACAATGATGACGTAACCTTCTGTTGGTCTGTATATGCAGTAAATTAAAATAACTGCCTTGAATAAAATGCTCTCTCAAAATGGCTGTACTGAACGTCTTGAAATAGGCCTCTGTCTCTTTAAGGAGCTTTCCGACACGCCCCCTTCAGCACACTGCTGTGGTATCTAAACAACACTACTGTGTGGGGAGGGGGCTCTGCTGAGCTGAGGAGCAGTGGTTGGTGGCTTGGCTGGTGACGAAAGGTCCAGAGGCGTCTCCAGGAGGTGGGGCGTTCCTAGGAGGACTGAGGCATAGCTACACCTAAAATGGCTGCCGTCTAAGTTTTTACTGATTTTACATAATACCCCCCTTTAAGATAAAAAAACATACAGTATTTTGAGTAATTTCCCCCCTTTTTGTTTCCAGAACCCCATGTGTTCATTCAGTATAAATGTCTTCAATGAGAATTGTACAAGGTAAATAGTGTTGAAAATGAAGAAAAGCCAATACATACATAGTGTTTCCGAACCCCTATTGTACTTGGAGCTGTGTTTTGACCCATTTGAGAAATCTTTGAATCTATAGCAACGTTGTGGCTGCTCCATAGACTGTTAAAAGAATAGACAGCTCCTCCTCACTCCTCCCCGTTTACCATAATGACCACTTTCCAGGGGGAAATCATGGCGGATTTACAGACTCCTCCTCCCCAGCTCTGACGAAGCATGTTCCTAATAAGGGCAAAAGGGCGGGATCTCACTGTAAACTCGGCCCTTGCGTGACGTGTAGCTCGCGCAGCTCCAATGCCAACAGTCCGACCTCCGTTAAGTAGGAGATTTAAAAAAAATATATTTCGAAAACCAGCCTGGTTTCTATTTTTTTGACTAACCCAGCGTTATCTCAGGAGGAATATGTAGCCATATTAAGTGTTGAAAAAATTGAAACCAGGCATTAAAGTTGTTTTTAACGTGTCTAAAGTCCAATGCTTTTCAATGGGGGCCTAGCGGCCAAATGGAGGTACTACAGCAATGGAAGAGCAATGGCGGCCTCCAGTGTTTGCGGTCACAAAGCAGAGCAGCTAGCGGCCATTGGGCTGCTCCCGAAAAGCTCCCCTGAGGCCGTGCGTAACCAATGCTTTCCTGACATCTCGATCTCTTGCCAAACTTAATCCTCTCATTGTGAAGTGAAAACACTCGCCATAGTTTCACAGCCACATACGCCACACTGCCTGAACTCTAGGCCAGTCTTTAAGTAATTCTTCCCAAGTTCCTGGTTCAAGGTGAAAAAAGACTGGTGTGGAAGGATCGGTCAAATACAGAGAGCTGATTTTCCTCTGAGGAGAAGTAGAAATATCAAAATTGAGTCGAGCTGGGGACTCTACATTATAAAGTAACAGCATGTGAAATCCAATGGAAACAGGAAGCAACATGGGTCACTTTAACCACATTGCAGTGTCAGGATGCTGCTTAACACAAATATTCCACTGTATAATATATAGTCATTGGCGTTTTGTGGTCGTTTGGCAAAGCACCCCCGTCACCCCCTATACTAACCTAGCATTGGACCGGAGCCCTGGCGCCTGATGCCCATCCCGTCTATGATTAGCCTATGAAAAGAAAGTGCGAGCGAAGGAGCAGAAGTTTTTTTGTTTCTACTTTATTTGTGTAAATAAATAGCCGTGCATTCACAAATAAATCCTAGTTTTCAGTCTCGCTGCAGCCGTTGGGACGTATGGACTCTGAATGGGATGGTCCTGTCAGCTCTGCCATCTGCTCTGAATGAAGCTGGCACCGTGCCCTGCCTGCCCTGGCACCTATACAGTGCACCCACATGAGAGGAGGAGAGGGTTACATGGATAAGTGGCTTATCATTGGTAACTTTGCCCATAAGAAAACAATTATTGTACTGCTTGATTTTAGAGGCCTTTTTCCCCCAAACTCAACTGTGAAAAATAAATCTGTTTTTGTAGCAGACATGTAGTTGTAATGTGTGTAGTATTGTAGCTGCTGTAGTGGTGCAACAGTAGTGACTGACCCTGTCCACTCTAGCCCCTAACTACTCATTCATTACATTTACTCACTCATCTGTTAGTGATTTAGACACGCAGCTCACTACTTTCTCCTCGCCGCAGGCCGTATGATTGTAGCGCTTTGGTATTTATAAAGTCTGCTGAAGATAAAAGTTAAAAGTAAGCACCTGACGTTAGCAACTTCTCGTCGTAAAAGTTTATTTAAAGGGAGGGTATTATGTAAAATCGACTTTTTCAAGCTTTATATCATGTTATTATGTCATTCCCTCATTAAACACATGCCTGGAGTGTTGCCTTGGCTCATTCACATATTTTTGAGTAATCAGTAAAAACTTAGACGGCAGCCATTTTAGGTGTAGCTATGCCTCAGTCCTCCTAGGAACGCCCACCACCTCCTGGAGACGCCTCTGGACCTTTTGTCACCAGCCAAGCCACGAACCACTGCTCCTCAGCTCAGCAGAGCCCCCTCCCCGCACAGTGTTGTTGTTTAGATGCCTCAGCAGTGTGCTGAAGGGGGCGTGTCGGAAAGCTTCTTAAAGAGACAAAGGCCTATTTCAAGACGTTCTGTACAGCCATTTTGAGAGAGCAATTTTATTCAAGGCAGTTATTTTAATTTACTGCATATACAGAGCAACAGAAGGTTACGTCATCATTGTAGTATGCTATAGACTGGTGCTATGTGATTGAAAAAGCATAATACCCCCCTTTAAGTGGTTAAATCATGGACAATATAAAACATGCGATTAAAACGCGCGTTGCATACTGTCCATGCAACATGTGTTTATGACTTTTGAAAATGCACAGTAGGTGAATCCTCCAGCCTGGTTATACTGACCATCAGCCTGGCTCCACAGCTAGAGATGGGTCCCCGGACGCCCACTGCTCCTCACGGATTTCCCCTGCGGCATCGAAGGTTGGATCAAAGGCAGAGGACACATTTCCGTACGGGGACAATAGAGTAAGCCATGACACCTTAAATGTTAGAAATTTTGAGTGAATAGTTATCACAAACACTGTATCTGATAACTATGGGTGTATGTATATAATTTGTAATTATATGTAGATAGGTTTGGGTATAACAATTCTATTTCTGACCTCAGAATCCCCGACTCTATGAAATTACATTATGAAATTGTATAAATATGTATATTAGAATTATATTACAAGCGAATGATACTATTACGACTGTTATTATTACGACTATATTATGTTTTCTTATTTTTCAATTTTATATTTATCTATTTATTTATTTAATTTTTTGTTGTTGTTGTTGTTGTTTCTTGTTTGTTTCTTCTTCCTAATCACAATTGTCTGTTTGATGTCAATCTTTAATGTTTAGCCTTCCTCATGTTCACTACCCTATTCAGTTAATCTTTACCTCGACCTCGATTATTATTGTTTCTTTACTGTTACTTGTTACTATCATAATTTTCCATGTTTTAATTCTTATTTGTTATGTTCAACCGATTATTATAATAGATCCATGTGTACAACCCAAGAATGACCCTAAGAATCAAATGTGTATCAATCTAATACCTTCCCCTTGTGTCTCTGTGCTATTTGTAAGCTTTGTTTTATGTCAATAAAAAAAAAAAGAAATTTTGAGTGAATTATTTTTTCTCTGAACATTCAGACACTGTGCGACAAAATATATGGGAAAATAGTGGACGTTCCGACATAACAGTGGTGCTATATCAACAGTTGCAGTGGTCATAGGGATTGCAACAGTGCAGTATAAGGTGTGATATAACTGTATAATTATGAATATCTTTAAAACGAGCAACAATACTTATAAGTATTAAGTACAGATTTGGAGAAAAACATTTCCGAAAAGCAGTAATTTGTACTGGGATGACAATTCAAAACAACCAAGTAAAGACAACTATTTGGAAACCTTTGATACGATGGAAAACTCTTGTTCGACGAGAGCACTTTTCCCATTGACCCGCTGGTGACAGTTGGCGACTTGAATGGAGGAGTATTTGTTGATTTTGCTTGTGTGTGAAAGCATTTGTCACGTAAAACAAAGCCGGCGGGAGTTTCTCAAGAGGCTGAGGAGTGCGTCTTGTGTGCGCACCTCTCCGTGAATGCAGCGCCGGAGTGGTAGTCTTTGTCTGGGTCGAAAGTGGGTGGACACGTTCGGGACATGGGGCGTGGAGGGAACGGGACCGTGGCAGTGCCCGAAACAAGCCACGCAGCTGGGCACACAAATGCGTCTCTGTGCTGGCATCTTGTGGGTTTTATAACACTGTGAATTTTTAAGTAAACGTACATAATGGGTCCATATGTATCCCTGTGCACTTTTGTTTTTACGCCACTGGTGTTGGCAGAGTGGCAAGTAGCAAACACTGGACAATCTGTGGTGGCCAGCTTCAGTGGCACAGATTGGAAGATGAGGAGCCCTTGGAAATAGTGCATTGCCAAGGGACCCATCTCCAGATCTTGAGCTTCATAGGAGTATGTAGTTGGAGGAAATGACCAATGTGCACGTTTTGGATTGATGGAGAAAACCAGAGCATCCAGAGGTAACACACACTGGGAGAACATGATGAGTACTATACACACAGAAGGCCCATATGGTTCAAGAGGACCGGGACCTTATCTTGTGAAACAAGATAACGATTAGAGGACAAGGACATAAAGGTAGTGACGGTATAGTATACTCACCTACTGTGAGTAATGGTCCTCCTTAGTGCCAATGCATTGACTCGTCTGTTGCCTGTTTATGGACGATCTCAATCGATTATTATAATCTTGCTTTGGCTCAGTTAAGTGTTTTTGATTCTGTTTCTGAAAAATATATATGTTCTTCAACTACAAAAGGGTTTTTTAAGACAGAAGAAAATCTGTAGGGTGCAAAATATCTAGTTGTGGTAAGAATCTGCACATGGCACAGATTCTTCAGTGTCACAGTCTCGGGAGACGATATAGATCCCTGGTGCTGGTGAGGTTTGTTGTAGCGTCTGTTGTGACTGAAGTTCAGTCTGTGATTGGCATACATGGCCACAGACGTCACAGGTCTAAGATGGAGTTGTGGAGCTGAGTTGTTTGGTTCAAGTTCCTTGTGCTGCATCTTCCCAGGGGGCTGTATTGATGATGAAACATTTGTCTTCCTGAAGCAGAGGGCGACGAGGGCCTGCTGCACATGGTATAATTAATACTCGGGCCCTTTAGTTGCGATACATTACGTATCACAATACTTAAGGGCCGATACAATACGTATTTCGATACACTAAGTATTGTGAAACTTTTGAATAAGAAAACAGAGAGATGTGTCCAAATGTAATCAATGAAATACCACAACATTTTTTGAAGTTACGACTGTAAAGTGCATTACTACGGCAAAATGTAGGTTGAACATATAGTTCTGTAACTGCTCCTGAAAAACATATTGAAAGTATCGATACTTTGATAAAGTATCGATACTTGGTATTGTGACAAAGGCGTATTGCGATATATTGCAAAATAATATATTGTCCCAGCCCTAGTGTATACTGTACAGTACATCAATACAATATATTCTTGTGTGCTTTCTCTCCAACTACATTACAAAATAATCCAGTATTTTCTGATGTTTCACCTGTGCAAGAATGTTCACAATTTTGGTTTTGAAATCTGGTTTTGATTTCATGTACTGAATTGTGTGGTGAATAAAGGATCCTGCATCTACCAGGACATGCTGTCTCTGCACGTGAAGTTTTGGGTCTTGTGAGTAGACACTGCGTTACACCAGACAAAGCTTATGTGTTCTGGCAGAACAGCTACCTGGCAGGAAAAGATATGTGAAACAAACAGACCTGTAAGTCTTTTTGCTTCTCTCCACATAAAAGCAAAATGCGAGACTAGACAGAATTTTGCATTAAAACGTTTTAGTATTAACAGGCTGAATGACCATAATCCCACAAAAACATAATCACACTGTATAAACCAAAATATACTAATGTCTTCCACACCTGCGAAGTGCTAAAGAGATGGGTCACAGAGCAAGTGAAAAACATCTGGTCCGGGTCACATCTGGTCCACATCTGTCACACATTACTCCTCCAGCTGTGACCAGAGCAATACACCTCTGTCACCAGAAACATGGCACTGATCAGTCTGTTGTTCCTCTACTTAGAGCTTCATTTTTGGAGGTCACCATAGCGATTATAGGAGTGGTCGTGGCTGTATTCACCTGTTGTTACAGATGCACACAAATATGCAAATAAATGAGGCCAGTCCCTATATTAAAGTATGGCATGCAGAGTACAGGACCTTTATGTCATTTAAGTTGCTTATACTTCATTAACACATTGGGTGAGTTGCCACAAAAAGCAGAAAAACAACATATGCAACTTAGCATTTGGCTTAGATGCTACAAGCTAAATATGATCTACTACAAAAGCTCTGTAGGTTCAGTACTTTTTGACTTGAACTTTTTGGCTAAAACAATTAGCTATAGGAAAAACAGTCATCTGGGTTTCCCGCAGTAGCCAATCTAGCTACCATAGAAATCAAAAGGAGAAGCGGCGTTTGAGCCTAAGATATGCGGACAGTTAACAAGAAGGCTAGTCCGGGAGACTTTCAGAGTCCGTTAGCCTGCTCAATGTATTTTTCCATATAGCCGTAAGAATTAGCCACCGGACATCGCAAATTATGAACAAACCAGATGTTTTCTGCTGTTGTCAACCCATCAACCACACTTATGTCAGGTTAAATCCTAATTAAAAATCATTAACGAATGTACAGACCTTTGGATATTTTACTTTAGATACAAATTAGCATTTAACAGTGTCATCTGAGCTACTAAACTTCCTCTTATAATATGTTGATGATACAGAAACCACAGATATTATATACTGTGATTTTTATGGTTGTTCCATAGTTTACACTATTGTAGGTCACCATGTAAACTCTATTGCTTTAGTACAACCTTTGGTCCTTTCTATTATTATTGTTATTATTATTATCATTTTTTATTATGATACAAACGTGTGTATTTTTCGGTCCACCTGCGCCATTTTTGTCTGTTTCCTAGTTTAGACTGATTTACGCTACACAGATCTACTATTTTAGGGCAGGTGCACTTTGATTTTAATTAAATTTGCAAACCCCATTTTCCCAAGACAGAACACCCTTTGGAGTTCATTAGATTACAGAACCTTGTAGACCAAGGCCTATCGCTCTGCTGACAGTAATCTGGTTAGAGATAATCTGATTATCTGATGAAGAGTTGTCTGGTGTTTTCATGTAAACTGCAGCTTACGCGAGATTTACCTTCATCCCTTTCACACCAAAACTCTGTGATAGACTACAGCTTCAAGACCTGGGTTTTCCAGCAAGAACTGAGAAGCCATGATTTACTTTACTTGTTTTTTTATCTTGAGGTTTTCTTTGTACTCCATTTCACTTTTACAGTTTATGTTGTTTGTTACATTCACTCCTCACTTTCACTCAGTGGTGATAATTAGGGTACTTTTCATAGCCAGAGCTGCCCTGGGGCTAGATGCTGGAAGCGCTGTCTTTCTTCTCCACCCACCACACAACATTCAGATTAAGTGTCTTACTCAAGAGATACATTTGAACAGAAACCCATTATTTGTGCTCTGTTGACACTACAGTATTCTGGCCATTGTATCTTTACTATTGCAAAACAAAGGTCTTTATTCAGTGGGTCGTAGTTTGGATTTCTCGTCCCTTTTTACTATTTGAACACTGACACACCGTTTTTAGTAGGGCTGGGACAAAATATCGTTTTGCAACATATCGCAATCCAATATACCAAGTATCGATACTTTCCCATGGTATCGATACTTTCAAAACTTTTATGAAATATGTTAGGGTGAACCAATCAAAATAGTCCTATACATTTTAAGCAGTATTTTTTGCACTACCATTTACATTATGCAGATGCTTTTCCTCAAAGCTTAAAGAGGGGTATAAAGTATTAGTACTTTACTTAAGTACTGAACACTAGTACTTTTGACATCTCTGCCTATATCATGCCAAATCAACTTTTTTCGAGCTTAAAGAGGGGTATTATGCTTTTTTCAATCACATAGCACCAGTCTATAGCATACTACAATGATGACGTAACCTTCTGTTGGTCTGTATATGCAGTAAATTAAAATAACTGCCTTGAATAAAATTGCTCTCTCAAAATGGCTGTACTGAACGTCTTGAAATAGGCCTCTGTCTCTTTAAGAAGCTTTCCGACACGCCCCCTTCAGCACACTGCTGTGGCATCTAAACAACACTACTGTGCGGGGAGGGGGCTCTGCTGAGCTGAGGAGCAGTGGTTGGTGGCTTGGCTGGTGACAAAAGGTCCAGAGGCGTCTCCAGGAGGTGGGGGCGTTCCTAGGAGGACTGAGGCATAGCTACACCTAAAATGGCTGCCGTCTAAGTTTTTACTGATTACTCAAAAATATGTGAATGAGCCAAGGCAACACTCCAGGCATGTGTTTAATGAGGGAATGACATAATAACATGATATAAAGCTTGAAAAAGTCGATTTTATAATACCCCCCCTTTAAAGCTAAAAGCCAGCAGGTTTCCTCCGGGTGCTACGGTTTCCCCTGCCTTCTGGTCAGGTCGGACCACAATGGCAGCGCAGCTCAGGACGAGCAGCACCTGAACACTATTTCGTTGTACGCTTGTACAATGACAAATAAAGCACTTATACTTGATAACTTACTCACAATGAGAAGCGAAGTTCAGCTTTTGGTTGAAATTAAGCTATTTGCAAAAGGCCTCTGTTTATGTGCGGCTTTGTGTTTGGAGGTACAGTATTTTATCTTGCACTCCTTTATTCTTTCAGGAACAGTTACAGCACTTGCGTTTTGTTGTGGACACTTTTGGACACATATTTCTTATCATTACTTACCGTTTTGCAATATGTATCGGATCGGGCCCTAAGTATTGTGATACATATCGGATTGTGACAAAAGTTTATTTTAGCCACTTTTTTTTAAACCTTTAAATCCAACTTGTGCCTTTAACAAAGCAGATTATACCAAAAATATCATACACAAATCTGTATGCTCTCTATGCTCCACCACTAAATCCAATAGATTGTGTGACCAAAGTAGATTTTCAAGGTTTTATATGTCTATTGTTTGAAGACATAAAAACGGCAGACACAACTATGATAAGTGTAGTTGATTATTACCCTAATGTTTTCACAAAGCATACTGTATGTTACCTCATCTTGGACCTTTGAATGAGGAAAGTCCCAAAGAGGAAGTTTGGGACAAAAGATCATTAATTTGTGATGGACTAAAAAAAAAAGTTAAAAAGGGAAACCAGAAATATCATGATCAGCATGGCCTATTGCCGCGGATGTATCACTGGAAACTCTTGGAAAACGACACCCAAACTGATTTACTTTGGGCGGCTAACAAGCTTAAACAAAACGAAACAAAAATAGCTTAAGCTGCTCCTTCACTGCACCTTCGCGTTGTTACCCATTTTACAGTCCACAGATAATAAGCTGGAGTGTGTTGGCATCACACTGAGAGGCCCATTGTTCTCGATGGAGCAAATGGCACTTTTGGTTGTGCAGTCTATGTACGTACATGTGTTGTGTGCTTTGGGACTCAGCCGTCATTAACCCTTGTATCTCCGAATGGGACCACCCAGCCAGATGTGCGTGTGTGTGGGCCCCATAGACGCATTATCTCTCCACTCCACTGCTGTCCCAGGACCATTGTGGCCAATACAATGCACCAAATGCACAGGACAGGAAGCTAAGGCCATATAAAGTATAAAATTAGCAGCATATTGAACTCGGATGCGCGGTGGGTTCAGGGGGAAGTCATCACCCTCCTGGTCTTTTTATTCTAAGACAAATATATATATTATATTTTATATTATTAAAAACTTGTACTTGTTTCTTTATCATCAGAATCAGAATCGTTTTTATTGCCATGGTTTGAGAACAAGTTCACAAACTAGGATTTTTTCTCGGTGCTGACGTGTAACATAAAACATATAACACAGAATCTAGATAAAAAATAAGCTATCAAACTTTAAACTATAAGGCTATTGTCCCGGTCTGTAGCGCTGGGGTACCACACGGTGATGGAGGAGGTGAGGATGGACTTGATGATGGCCGTGTAGAACTGCACCAGCATCTTGGTCGGCAGCTTAAGTTTCCTCAGCTGCCGCAGGAAGAACATCCTCTGCTGGGCTTTCTTGATGAGGGAGCTGATGGTCGGCTCCCATTTGAGGTCCTGGGTGATGGTGGTGCCCAGGAAACAGAAGGAGTCCACGATGGAGATGGGGGTGGGAGAGTCTGTCAGGGTGAGGGGGGACGGTGGGGCTGTGTCTTTCCTGAAGTCCACAATCATCTCCACTGTCTTCTGGGCGTTCACTCCAGGTTGTTGTGGCTCCACCAGGACGCCAGCCGGTCCACCTCTCTCCCGTAGGCAGACTCATCACCGTCCGAGATGAGCCCGATAAGGGTGGTGTCATCCACAAACTTGATCAGTTTTACGGACTAGTGACTGGAGGTGAGCAGTCATAGCTTCTTGTACACAAGTACAGGGAGAAGAGCCAGGGGGAAAGTACACAGCCCTGAGGAGTTCCGTGTTTGTAGTCCGAGTGTCCGAGACGATGGAGTTTACCACTGAACTAAACCTTTATGAATACGCCAAAATACTATGATGGAAGGCAGTGGAATATACTGTAGATCTGCAGTTTGTAGTAGATGTATTTGTTTATTTTATTTGATAACATGATCTATCAGGTGATGAAGATGCTAATTAGCTTGTGCACAAGTATGGTGCATGTACAGATGAAAAAGACACTGTTTGAGGCATATTGTACTCTGTTAAATAAAACATACCTGAAGTCCAAGTATAAACGTTTGAGTATACGGAAACTTGATGTGGACAGTCAAAGAATTATTTGTTTCTGTTGAGATCAAAATATTTCATGCAATTTTTGAGAAACTTAATGTATAGATTTATTTGCCGGCTCAACGACTGTGAGAATATGATTATTATGAACTTGACCAAATTCAGTGCGCCGCGCCACCAGTCTGAACTGTGGCGTCACTGGTACAGTCGTCTGCTCTAAACCTTTATGTGTGTTGTTGGTTTTTAAATTGGATCTCGTGTTTGTAATAAAGTTTGATGATGTTTATTTATAAGCAATGCACGTTTATTTCTAAATTGTAGTGTTTTACCGAAGAAAGCAAAAATTCCACTTAAAAGGAAAATTAAACCAACCAAAAAATTACATAAACAACATTCTCAAAAGCCTACAGTTTAGATTGAGGTGGAGGGAACTGAAACTTCCGTGGTGGTAACTATGGTAACTATCAAAATGCAGATTTCTAGTCTCAGCTTTTGCAAATTTCTCTGTAATTCCTGGCTCAATTCACATAAAACAGAAACTGTCACAGAGTTCAAACTCCTCCCTTCCAGCACATATGAAGTATGAATGCTAATTATTTCCTCATAAAAACGTCCAAATGTGGTGACAATATGCAAAAACGTGAGCGTGATGTTGGCCAGACAGGACTTTCAGCCATAAGAATAATATGGCCAGTTTGTGAATCCAATCACTGTCAAATAATGATCAGGGAAACATTTGGACATTTTGAACTTATTGAATCTTGTAGAGAGGCCTGTTCTACATCTTTGCTGAATAAAAGTGAAACACAGCCTCAGCATGTTTAGAGAGAACTCACTGAGGTTCTGTTTTTTACGTATAATTGTAGCGCACTGGTTCATGAATATTCACCTTTCAAGTACCACCAGGCCAAGCTCAAAGTCAAATCAGGGCTAAACATGGTCCAATTGTAAAGAAATTACAATTTAACATGATAAAAACTAATTGAATTCTGTCTGAAATGTTTCTGACCCCTCTGTAAACACGGGCCAAGTTGACTGAGTCCCACTTGAAGGCTGGACATGTTCCATTCTTAACCCAGGGACCCCTCACCCCGTCGGCCCCCGTGGTCCGTCTGAAAAGCCTCTGGACTCCGAATGAACTCCAACCCTGCACGTGCATTAAGCCGATTTATAGAAAAGCAGCCTGTATTGTGTTCTGTTGGCAGAAGGCAAACTCAAGGATTAGGATGGAACTAATTAAAGCGATGCAATGAATAGGATTGGTGGCTCACATACATTGGTAAGGTTCTTGTTCTAATTTTGAAGATGTCCTTTATTTCAGCTGGAAAGCGGTCTAAACAACTTTACAGAAGTGGTACGGTTTTTGAAATAAATCTCCAAACAGAGAATTTGTGCTGATTTTGTTTTTTTTATTCTTTGTGCAGGATCAGGTCCATAAACATGCTTTATTCCAACTGACCACAACCTTCCCTTCAAAACGGACCGTTTATGAAAAAAACTGGAAGAGAGATGACAAAATTAGTTTTTTCAAAGTATGTTAACCAAAGGGGACTGTCAGAGATGAGAAATAGCCAAACTTTTTGACACAGAAGTAGCCAGTGTAATCTTTCACTGCAAATGGGATTGTCTCTCTCAATATTCATCTGTTTGGGCTCAAATCCGCTGGTAGTTTGGACCAATCATGTGGCAGTATGCCCTGGGTTTACATTTGCTGACAGATACAAGCAAACACGAGGTTTGCTGCTGCTAACTTACAAACACAGGGTTTCCCCACCGCATTAAAAAGCACTAAAGGTCATTTAATGAATTGTGTCAACATTATGTATACAAATATTTTAAATGTCATTAAAAAGCATTAACTGGCATTAATTCAAAATGTATTGGAAAATTATGACATTGCTCAGCAGGTTTCACTGTGTTCATTGAAAATACCAAAATGGTGGCCTACAACATATCAAGTTGCCTTTTTGTCTGAAATTGACCACACAAAAATTGCCCATTTTGTCCAATTCTATTTCCTGTGTTTGATGAAATGTTTGCAAAGCTGAATAAAGAAAAAGATGCGCTGATTTCCCCCCCCCTGCATTTGTGGCATTAAAAATGGCATAAAAAAGCATTCAATCTGACTTGCTTCTGCCTGTAAACCATGCAATCACTAGTAACAGCGGCACGGTGCACAGCGGTTAGCGCTCGTGCTTCACAGCTAGAAGGTCCCGGGTTCAATTCCCACCTGGACGGGGCCTTTCTGTGTGGAGTTTGCATGTTCTCCCCGTGTCTGTGTAGGTTTCTCCGGTTTCCCCTACCACTAAAAACATGTACAATAGGCCAGGATGAATGTGAGTGTGTTTGAGAGTGCGCATGGGGGTGACAGATACAAATTAGCCCAAGGCTACAATCCGGTGTGGCTTGTTTACATGCATGAGACCCATGTATGTTCATTAACATGCACTGTCCTGACCAAATAAACCAATAAATAAAATAAATAACATTCTTAACTAAATATATAAAGGAACAGGCCACCGTTTTTCCATACTGAGATATGTTCTTACCTGAGCTTAGACGAGTTGATATGCACTTGTCTGGTCTTTGTGCCCGTGGAAGAGCTTGGTCGCTTCCAACTTCAACCCCGTTTGGAGCCATAGGAATATGCTGGGAGAGCCAAATGCTAACAACATCTTTGGTCGCTTTGCGTGACTGAGCACACACAAAGACCAGACAGGTACGCATCAACTTGTCTAAGCTCAGGTAAGAACATATCTCAGTGTGGAAAAAAAGGTGGCCTGTTCCTTTAACCGCTTAAGTGTTTCGTTGTTTACTTTTGGGACTTGGCTGTGATTGGCTAAAAAGAGATGCACCTGATCCAGCAGCAAATGTCACCAAGAAATCAATCCTCTTCACAAATGATTTAAACGAGGCCCATTCCAAATGTATATTTGTGCTATAAAGAGGCACAGAATGGGAAATAGATTTCCATTATGCCCCAGTTGTGTTAGGTTCACCAGCGTGAATTAATATGGACATAAGCTTCTAAGATTGTCAATTACCTGTTCTTTAAATGAGTAATTTCAGATTTATATTTATCATTGTTCAGTAACAATGTTAGCCCACACAGGTGCACATGGCTGAATGCTGCTCTAACATTTGTGACGTCCTGCCCCAGCGCCTTTCGTCTCACTATTGCCCGACGCTGGCACAGTGTAGCCCACGCCCAAAGACACAGAGCCCCAGTGTTGGATTCAGAGGACGTGCGTGAGCTGGACTCTGCTGTGGAGGATGTGGTCTGACAGTTTGCACAGGTGTGTCGAGGAAAAGGGAGTTTGAACAAGGAAAAGTTCTTCTGATGTCCGTTCAGGAAAAAGGGTTGATTTTCCTCTCCATGTTGTAATATTCTGTCTTTAAGTAATTGCGATTTTCCAAGGTTTTTATTTATTTTGGGTTTTTTTCAGGAAAGCCTGAGAAGTAGGTCTGAACTGCTTTTCTAAATTAAAGTCTGGTTGCAAACAGTTAGATATAAATTCATCCTTTTCAGTCAGAAAGCCCTAAACCAAACAATTTCAAAACTGTACAGTGCAGAATGAGTTATAGATTTAATCAGGTGATATCCAACTCTAGGGTCAGAACCCACATTTTGGTAGCCTGGCTAGTCCAGACTAATACCCCTCTGTATTTTTTCATTCACTGGATATCAGTCTGGACCCCATGCCCTTGTTGCTTTCTTTAAAAAAACTCAAATGGTCCCGTGGAATCAGATTAGTTTCATTGCCGTTATGTGTTGTCCGTCAGAAGTGTCGCGCTTAAGACATGAAAGTCCCCTCAACAACAATCTGCGGATGCCGCACGGGGCGGCGAGAGTTTTTTCCAGTTGGCGGTAAATGACCAAAAACACATCAGGAGTAGGGGAGTTCGCTGATTGGTTAATCCGCTTCCTGTTTGATTGTGTTTGCTCCACCTCGGAACGCAGTTGATGCCACGGTCACCAGACTCAATCACTGGTACATCTGCGTCCCCCAATGGATCCCCAGAGCTTCTGATGAAAGAGGTCCTAATGGGTTGATTAAATTCTACTTAAGGCATGGCATTTATGTTTTTATACTGACTATTATAAAATTGTTCCCTCCTGGAACTGCCACCTTAACGTGGTGGAGGGTTTGAGCACCTGAATGATCCTGGGAGCTCTGTTGTCGGGGGCTTCGTGCCCCTGGTAGGGTCTCCCATGGCAAACAGGTCCTAGGTGACGGGTCAGACAAAGAGCGGTTCAGAAGCCCCTTATGAGAGACCAACAGGCCCGGTTTTAATCGTGAGGCCGTCCTTCTGTGGACCCACCACCTGCAGGAGGAGCCATAGGGGCTGGTGCAGCTCCAACAGCTGCCCCCACGACCCGGCAACGGACAAGTGAAAGAAAATGGATGGCTGGATGGATGGATGGATTATAAAATTGTAATATTTATTTAACTTATAAAACCATCACAGACCCACCTTAATACCTAGATTAAAAAAAAAAAAAAGCGGAACACTGACAAACGAACAAACAGAAGCAGAAACAATTATCTAACTAAATATTGACCACATCATCAATTAGAGCCTCATAACATTCTGTTCAGTCAGCTTTAGGCTCATGAGCATTATGTCATTACTGATATAAAGTCTTAGAAGTTGATGTAATAGGTGCCATAACATACGGATCTGCACACACAGGCCCTACAGTATACACTCTCACCTCCGCTGTTTGCTGAACTGTCTGCAAACACAAGTACGGTCTCGAGTCACGGCTCAAAATCTCACACAACATCGAGACAAACGCAGGTGACACGTCTGCAAATACAGATGGGGTTTACTACGTTTTTCTTACTGACAAATGGCACCAGAGTTGAAAATGAGTCCATCCATCGTCTTCCGCTGTATCCAAGGAATATCCAAGGAATACTCTTTCCCTTGAAATGGAATTGGTTTGTTTGACAGTGCATGATATTGTATCTTTAGATATATATTTTGGCACACGCTGCACGTTTATAAATCTTTGCTGGACTTGAGCTATTATCTTTTACATATGTTTGACCATAAAATACCGTGGAACTGTGAAATCCAATGGCACATTCCAACCGCAGCTTCAGGGAAAGGCTTCACCACCGAACACTGTAACAGAGAGGGGGAACTAAACACTCTCTCAGTATGTGTCCATGTCATCAGTTTACATACTGGTGTGGGGTAAAGCAGAAGGGACAGTATCGCATCATGGAGAAATAAAGATGAAATAAAATGCTGGAACGCGGAATCTTGTTTCCTGTCCTATTTTCCCATTGTGCGATATAGCTCATGTATTTGCTCTCAGTCGTCCAGACATGCCCCATAACACAAAGACTTTTAAAGGAGTTATCGGGATTACAGGTTATTTAGTTTCTTCCCCTGAGTAGTGGAATAAATATGTTTTGCCTTTCAGTACATAATAGCAGACATTTGTAAACAATGACTTTTCAGTGCTGACCATCTAATGAATAAAGGGGGGTATTATGTAAAATCGACTTTTTCAAGCTTTATATCATGTTATTATGTCATTCCCTCATTAAACACATGCCTGGAGTGTTGCCTTGGCTCATTCACATATTTTTTGAGTAATCAGTAAAAACTTAGACGGCAGCCATTTTAGGTGTAGCTATGCCTCAGTCCTCCTAGGAACGCCCCCACCTCCTGGAGACGCCTCTGGACCTTTCGTCACCAGCCAAGCCACCAACCACTGCTCCTCAGCTCAGCAGAGCCCCCTCCCCGCACAGTAGTGTTGTTTAGATGCCACAGCAGTGTGCTGAAGGGGGCGTGTCGGAAAGCTTCTTAAAGAGACAGAGGCCTATTTCAAGACGTTCAGTACAGCCATTTTGAGAGAGCAATTTTATTCAAGGCAGTTATTTTAATTTACTGCATATACAGACCAACAGAAGGTTACGTCATCATTGTAGTATGCTATAGACTGGTGCTATGTGATGAAAAAAGCATAATACCCCTCTTTAACTCTTTTATTGATCATGAACTTGCAGCCTAGTTGTTTTTTTACATTACCATGACATTATTGCTCCTTGAAAGCTGTGAAACGCTCATAAACTCATCCCCGTGAATAACTGAGATGTTAGAAATGTGCTTGGAAAGGTATAGGGATGAGCTTAGACCGTAAAAAATGTAAAATTTGAAAACGCTCTCTCTCGTTCTGCACTTGTAAAGAAAACTTTACAACCTGGTCACAGTAAGAAGATCCTGTGTTCGAAAAAGCCAATGAGTCCTGTCCCCTTAATAATAAACTAATTCCGATTCTACCTGGCATCCTTTTATTGGTCGACACCTTTAAAGGTAAACACGTTTTCTTGGGCACTTACGTAAACTGCGGACATCCATCTCACAATATTTACCTGCTTCACGACTTTTACTTCCTATGGCCCGGGACCCTGGCTGACCCTCACCCGTTTGCCCTTATCCCCTCCGCATCACCCGCCATAAACGCCCCGCGACCGAACAAAGCATTCTTCATTGGGACAAGGCGTCAGGAGGCTGCGTCCTTACGGGGTAGAGGTAGAGGCAGCGGTCCAGGGGGAGGGAAACAGTGCCTATCCCATCCTGGTTTATAGCCCTCATTTAGTGCAGGGACATGGCTGAGTGTATTTGGGAGGAGGAGGAGGAGGAGGGGGGTCGGTGATTTAGGCCTTGCACTATATTGGGATGTAAGTGGCTCCAAGGCTGGTTAACTATCAACTAATGCAGACCCGCCAGGACAGACTTGGAGACTGGAACGGGATAAGGAAGCCAAAGATTAATGAGACAAGAGAGGTGTGACCAGTTCTCCGGAGAAACCAGGCTTAAATCGGGCAATTGTGGTCAAAGTACTCAGTAAACTTTATGTTAGATTTGCAATAGGATATACACTAAGGCGAAACACTAGTGGTTAATATAAATCAATAAATACATAGACTTAAACTTAGAGATATCAATTTGAAACATTCCTGGATTTACTGGCATAAATATGAGGAAATACAAGCTTTATTATTAGTAGTATTTTCCTTCTGCTATCAGCCAGATTTTAAAGGTGCATTATGCAAAAAAAAGCAAAAAAGTTGATATGTGTGCGATTTGACCTTGACTGGTTAGCATGGCGCCATTTCTTGCGATCACAGTGGTCTCTACAATGCTCCAGAATGACTTTTTTGTAGGTTTACTGGTGGGAGGGTCCGTCAGCAGTGAAAACCTTACCATTTACCCTGGAGCGTCTTAGAGGCCACTGTGACGGAAAGTAAAGGCGTCATGACGATCACCCTTACAGCCGCTGGGTCACTACAAGATCCAATACGCACAATATAAACTTTTTTTTTCACATAAAATGTTGCATAATGCACCTTTAAATCGGTTTATTTTGTTACATGTTGAATCCAATCCAGTGTATTTATAAAGCACGGTTAAAAACAAGGTTGACCAAAGTGCTGTACAACAAAGACAATATAAATATACAATAGTAAAAGTGCAAAAGTGGCACAAATCGACAAATGTTAACTGTCCGAACTAGTTAAAAGCCAAGTAGAACAAATGTGTCTTAAAGGGGGGTATTAGGCTTTTTTCAATCACATAGCACCAGTCTATAGCATACTACAATGATGACGTAACCTTCTGTTGGTCTGTATATGCAGTAAATTAAAATAACTGCCTTGAATAAAATTGCTCTCTCAAAATGGCTGTACTGAACGTCTTGAAATAGGCCTCTGTCTCTTTAAGAAGCTTTCCGACCGCCCCCTTCAGCACACTGCTGTGGCATCTAAACAACACTACTGTGCGGGGAGGGGCTCTGCTGAGCTGAGGAGCAGTGGTTGGTGGCTTGGCTGGTGACGAAAGGTCCAGAGGCGTCTCCAGGAGGTGGGGGCGTTCCTAGGAGGACTGAGGCATAGCTACATCTAAAATGGCTGCCGTCTAAGTTTTTACTGATTACTCAAAAATATGTGAATGAGCCAAGGCAACACTCCAGGCATGTGTTTAATGAGGGAATGACATAATAAGTAAAGTCGATTTTACATAATACCCCCCTTTAAGGCAAGTTTTAAAAACAAGAAGGGAATCAGCCTTTAATGAACAAGGGCAGCTCATTCCACAGTTTGGATCAACAACAGAAAACGCGCTTGGTTTGATGAACCATAAGCAGAGTTTGATCTGCGACCTGAGAGAACGTGCCGGGGAATATGACACGAGAAGATCTGACAGATAACGCGGGGCGAGGCCATCGACGCAGTTAAGACAAATAAAATCATTTTAAAATCAGTTCTGTGTCGGAGTGGGAGCCAGTGAAGGGAAGATGAAATTGCTGAAATATAATCATCATGACCAATAAAACCGCTCTATTTGATATTTGTTCAAAACAGATTTTTAAAAGTATTTTGAGAAAAGGCCATCGAAGTTAGAAGTAAATAACATGTTGTCCTCCATGACTATTCATGGATATAAGCAAAAGAATGAGTGGGAGGAGTGTTTCAGGAGTCTGTCTGGTCAGAGATTGCTTATCTACGTTATCAAGTGGCTCTGAAAATAGAATAGGCACCTTAAGGCAGGTTTTATTCTTTCCAAATGGATGTGTACTTTTTGTTTTGGCCGACAGATGTTATTTTAATTTGAGAAAACTGTTGAAATATTTTTGAAATGAAATCAAAATGCATCAATCAATCAATCAATCTTTATTTATATAGCGCTTTTCATACATTTCATGTAACACAAAGTGCTTTACAGATTTAAAAACATTCTCTCACACCCACCTCCTCCCACAAATACAAACACATTGTCGCACTCACACTCTCCCCACCCACCTTCCCAGAGACACACCACACAAGCACAACACACACACTCAAGTAAAACAATGGACGCAATGGACATAAGGCTGAGGTAAGGCTGAGGTAAGGCTGGGTACAGATAACCAGGTAAGGAAACACCATCCAAGGAGCCGTCTGCATCGGGAGCGGCATCTCGGCTGCAGCCACAGGGCACCAGCACAGGACGCCCGGAGGAGGCGCGGTAGAAACACCACACCTCCATCCAGACACCCACAGGACAGCACCCCAGCAGCCACAGCCAATGACCGCTCCCGAGGCAGAGGGCTCCTCCAGAGGAAACTGGGAGACCATAAAAATGGTTAAAATAAGTAAAAAGTAAAAATAAGAATATTAGGACCACTAAAATAAGACCGAGAGGTAAAATACACAAAGAAAAATAAATAAATATTAATAACAATTAAATAAATAGGCCTAGCAAGAATAAATATCAGTTAAAAGCTAAACTAAAAAGGTGGGTCTTGAGCCTGCTCTTAAAAACATGAACGTTCTCTGCGGTCCTGAGCTCCTCCGGCAGGTCGTTCCAGAGGCGAGGGCCATAATATTGGAACGACGCCTCGCCGTGAGTCTTTTTGTTGACTTTAGGAATAACTAGGAGACGCCTGCCGAGGAGCGCAGGGCCGGAAGGTTCATAAGGTAAAAGCAGTTCTGAAAGAAAAGAAGGACCAAGACCATTAAGACATTTAAAAACCATTAAAAGAACTTTAAAATCGATCCTGAAACACACGGGAGCCAATGCAGCGACTCTAAAACCGGTGTAATGTGGTCCCGCCTCCTGGTCTTCGTCAGGACACGAGCTGCTGAATTTTGTAAAAGTTGTAAACCTGAGATACTCTTTTTGGGGAGACCAGAGCGCAGGGCATTACAGTAGTCGATACGACTGGTGATAAAAGCATGCATTAGCGTCTCCGTGTTGGCTCGAGAGAGAGAATGCACATTTGATGAGAATTTAATCCAACCATGTCCCATATACGTGAGAATTGTTACTGTTTAGTAAATTTGACTTGATACAACTGCGTATAAATTGTATGGCCAGCAAATAATATGAGTATTGTTTCTTCCTTGGACCTCTGTTAATTCTGACTGGGACCATCACACACAAACTGCTGTAATCTGTAAACCAGTGCCCCTGAAAACTGATGCAGTTTTGGAGACCTTTTTGTCCGACAATCTAGACCAAAAACAAGATGGCAGGACAATACTGGAAAAACGGGTAATGACTCCGAAGAACTGTCTTGTACTGGACAGGATAGACAGATATGGATCGAAGTCAACCTGATGGATGAAGAAGAAGATTAGGTTTGGATGTATTATTGGTTTGACATTGTTTACATGCAGTTTAGACAGTGTAATTATATCTCAGACCGTTTTTAGACCCAGTTTAGCCCTGACTGGATCTTCATTTTGGCATCGTGGTACTTAGGCGTTACATTTTTTTATGAGAGTTAAGTTTGAGAACCACTAATCTAAACAATTTAGATCATGACGTTGTTGGTGCATAAAAAAGATGACAATAAACAATGGAATCATCTATACATCAAAATAAACTGTCGTTGCCCTTGAAAATAAACATTTAGCGGCCTTAAATCACTGCCTCGTGGCGTCAGTAAAAGTGACAAGTCGTATGTGTGGTCCTGGAAGGAAAGCTCGAGTGATGGACAAGTAAACACGGGTTTGCTGGATCCGTGGGGGTTATGCGTACAGCCGCTCTCTTTGCCATTGGGACAGGGGCAAACACACCACGGGTTTGTCCTGGAAACAGCGTCCCGTCCTGGAGAGAGAGGTCCTCCCTATGCCCCCCCATCCCGCCCTGAGCTCCTCCCTATCATCCTGCAGCAGATGGGCCAGGCTGATTGTGCCACAGTTTTACAACCTTTTCCTTCCTGACTGCTCACTGGCTCAGGAGTGGGCCGCAGTCTGTGAAGGCATCCGACCTTTAGCACAATTAGCAGAGAGCCCATCTAGATGTACAGGACTCGAAATCAAGCTTTTGTTTGGAAAAGGTATAGCTGTCGGATTTCATGCATAGGTTTATGGAATGTTAGAAATCAATACAAACAGGAAACAGAACCTTTAGGAAGAAGAGTGTTTCTATCGCTTTTGTGTCTAGTGAAGGGAAAACACTGCAAAACAAAAGCTGTGTTTATTTCAAATCAATTTTGAGACAGAGGCTGTGTCCAAATGTCCACCCTAGTTCCTAACCTCTCATTCACTACATAGGCCCGCACTATATAGTAGACATTATATCTGATACTGCTGCAACTGCAGACAGTGGGTCAGCATCAGCCCGGTGTCAAAAGAAAAAGAAACCACCAAGAAAAATTTAAAAATAAGTCATTATTATTTTAATGTACAGTACAGGCCAAAAGTTTGGACACACTTTTTTTAAATGTTTTTTTCCTTTCATTTCAAAACTGTTTCCATGGTAGATTCTCACCAAAGTCGTTCATTTATGAGTGAACACATACGGAATTGTGATTTAAACAAAAAAAAAAAATACAAAATTGACATAAATTCTTCCAAATCGCATTGATTACTGCTTTACACTTTTGACATTTTCTCAGTGAGCTTCACTATGTCGTCCCAGAAATGGTTTTGACTTCTCAAACATGTTGAAAACTTATTTCAAAAGACAACCTTGTGAATTTTGAAGACTTTAGAATATAAAACATATTTGGAGTTATTTCACCTGTTTTTGTTTCCTCATAATCCCATGTGTTCATTAATAGCTTAACGCCTTCAATGAGAATCATAGTGTGTTAATAATGTTGAAAATAAAGGAAAGCCAATACATAAAAAGTGTGTCCAAACTTTTAGCCTGTACTGTATGTCGAACAATAGTGTATTGTTAAAAACCTTGTGCCATATGTTTAAAAATATAAATGAAAAATGATCGGGGCAAAAAAAAAAAAAAAGTCAGCCTGGTGTCCGGACGCCGGCAGAACGGGTTACAGCTACTATAAGGTCGCTAAACTCCGGGAATAATGAATTTTTTGCGATAAAGACCAACCAAACTCAAGAGACAGAAGAATATTTATGGATAAATATGAGTCAGATATGTTTTATGTCACATGGATTTTACATGAATGAAGAAAACGACCTGGATTATTGTCTTTTTGTCCGAGAGGAAGCTATCGATCATTTAACAGCTTGAGCTAAAGGTAAGCAGCTAACTTAGCATATTTTCACCGTAGCCGTTTATATTCAGCTGTTTTCATTCACTCGTGTTGTGTTTGTTCACTTGTGCTGTCGGCCGTTCTTGTCCGACTCTCGCAATGCATTGTGGTCTATATTGACCTGTTTAGTGACCGCCGCTGCTCCCTACTTTTCAGAATGCATTGTGGGAATTTTGAGTGCACTACTTTTTTCTCTCTGGACATTCGGACACCCCGACACAATGGCGTATCCACTATATAGTGCACTATGTAGGAAATAGTGAGGACATTTTTACATGGACAGAGATTAGTGTCTCCAAAAGACAAGAAGAAGAAGAAGAAGAAGAAGAAGAAGAAGAAGAAGAAGAAGAAGAAGAAGAAAGAAGAAGCTTTATTATATAGCACCTTTCACAGATAAAATCAACAGGACAAGACAAGAAACCCAATTGCAAACAGACCAGTGTAGTGTATAATGTAAGGAAGAGTGCAGTGAGCAGTGCATGGAGTAAACCAAGCACCTCTGTTCAAGAGAATGTATCAACATCGTACATAGCGCAGTAGTGGTCCACAAACACCTGTACACCCCATCCTAAAGCCACTAACCAGACGTTTGATAGCAGTGAGGTCAATATTCTTTCTTCTTGAGAGAAAAGATGTTTGGTGTATATAGGAGGTTAGTTTTGTCAAAAAGCACAGACCCACCTTGAAGCGTGGAGGTGCTCTCAGACTCCATTTGTCTCCTCTGTAAATGGACTCCTCAACTCAAGGGAGCGGCAAGGCTTTGTTAATGCAAAATGGATCTAATGACTCCCAGTTTCCCAGATAGAAGCGAACGTTCTCAACTAATTTCATGCTATGACACTTTTCATTTCATGTGGTTAAGAATACAAAATTCAAACAGATTAGCCAACCATCTCCTCAACTTTTAGCTTATATTTCAACCTAATAATGTTTAAACAGCTGCTTGTGCGAAAGAAATCTATTGAGGAATCCCACATATGAAGCTTGCAGACATCCAAGTTTTTTCCCCTAATTTTGGTCTGGCCCCGTTTCACTCCGGAGGCATTTAATAAGAGCTGAGCTGTTTGTTTAGCATTCAGTAACAGATGGTGGGTCTGTAAAATGAAATGAGGAATGCCTCTAATCAAGTAACATTAGCTTAAAAACACTAAACATTTGGGGCCCTGCAATATTAGCACTAAACACGATACTGTTTTGGTGAAGGGCTTTGAAGCAAAAAGATCTTTCAAATGAGCTAATGTACTTGATGTTTTCAAAGTTGAAGGGACTTTAAGTAGAATGTTGTTGTTGTAAATTAATATTTTTTAGAGATAGAGAGTATGGCTCCACCATACTTTCTCAGACCGAGCCTTGATCTTTCTGTGCGGGGTTTGCATGTTCTTCCTCATCAAGCTAAAACATACAGACCAATCCTCAAGGTTGTCCTTATCTAGATCTTGGCTCAGGAGCGAAGCTTTGCAGAGTTGTCCCCTATTGCTGAATAGAGTTACTACATCAAAATTAATGTTTAAATGTTTAATTTATGATGAAGACATTATAGATCGAAAAGCCTTGGTCCCTCTTCTCATAATTGCTATGCTGTCGGAATTCTTCATATCTATCTTTAGCTAACAAAAAAGTGCTACAATACGGCGCTACCAACAAACAATTTAAGTTACTGTTTATCCCCCATAACACACGCTTTAAAGGAAGTGCTGTATTAGTCATTGTATAATTGTACACTGAAATTGCGTTCAGGTGTTGGGTTAGTCCTGAGCCGCTGCGACTGAGCGCACCGCCACTGTGGGCCAACTCGACCAGCATGTTTTTGGAGGTCGGGGAAACCGGACATCTGCCTTCAGTGATCCTCTGAAACGGTGCAGCGTCTCCTGGGTTTGTCCCTGTTTCAGAGCGTGGTGTCCTGCACTGGTCACCTCCTCCTTCCTCTTCCTCTTGTGCAGCTCCCTCCGCTCCACAACAGTCTTTCACCATTTTCTGGGAAGAGGAATATAGTCCGTCTTAATGTACATTAGTAAGAACAATTGGCTTGTTGCATGTTGTGGCTATGCTAGTTCCGCTAACCTTAAGTTGTGAGCACCCGTACTTCCTGTCCGTATTCATTTCTATGAAGACTAGCTTAGACCCATTTGAATAATTATATTTTCCAAAGATTCTGTGGTGGGCAGTGAGTTCCTGTTAGATGATCACTTACTTTGTGTTAACAATGCGCTGTAGGATGTAAATATTACATTTTTAATTGCCTGTTAGCCTTTAGCTTTAAGACAAACTATCCAACCTTTATAAACAGACGTCGAAGCATTTACAGTTTTAAAGTGCATGTTTAAAGTTTTAAACATGCAGTAAGTGATCATCTACAGGAACTCACTGTCCACCACGTGATCTTTAGAAAATAGGATGAAGAAATGAATATGTACAGGAAGTACAGGCGCTCACAACATCAGGTCAGAGCATAGCGACATCGTGCAACAAGCCAATAGCAGGGATACTACTGTACTACCGTGGCGGCACGGTAGTACAGCGGTTAGCGCTCGTGCTTCACAGCTAGAAGGTCTGGGTTCGATTCCCACCAGGGACGGGGCCTTTCTGTGTGGAGTTTGCATGTTCTCCCCGTGTCTGCGTAGGTTTCCTCCGGGTACTCCGGTTTCCCTACCACTAAAAACATGTACAATAGGTCAGGATGAATGAGAGTTTGTTTGAGAGTGCGCATGGGGGACGACGGATGAAAATTAGCCCAAGGCTAATCTGGTGTGGCTTGTTCATTAACTTGCACTGTCCCTACCAAATAAACCAATAAATAAAAAATAGAAGGCTTGTGTGGCGTAGCTGTGAGTCTTGCCTGGATACCTCCTCGTTTGTCCCTTTTTTTTGTTTCCTGTAGCACCTCTTGTGGCGCCTCCACTGTGCTGCAGCTGTGGGGGCTCTTAATGCCTCTTCAGTGTTTCAGAAGGAGAAATTTGTAGGTCTTAGTCTTGAGCTCATAAGCTAGCTGTTTGTTTACTTGAAAGAAAAGGGAAAAAAAGAAATGGGTCCTGGCTAGTACAGACTCTGCAGTAAAAAAAAAATCCACTGAACCTCACAAAAACACATTAAAGATGTACAAAATGTGGAACACAGAAACTACAAATGCAGTTCGCAGAAACATACAACATTGTGATGTCTAGTGCAACACCTTCCAAACCTGTCAAGAGACAAAAACTGAATGTTTCACACTTTTCTATTTTTTTAACACCAAGAAAAGGTAGGGCACCATCTAAGTGGGTGAACAATGTCTGTGCAGGGCAAACAAAAGAGGAACAGGTTGTCGCCCTATCACTGATGGATGGTTCAAATGCAGAAACTTGATGTTCCCATAGAGAAAATTGTAGTAAAGTGTAGGTAACAAATAACCATATCCAAGTCAGCTTGTAGGATTGCCTATACAGATAATAATGCTGTATTTTAACATTACATGGTTAAAACTACATCTATTCCAAACATGAATAGTGGTTTTAGTTTAGTCATAATACCAAACTTCAGAAACAACAGCTATTTTTTTAAACATCCACCACCATAACTTGTTATTGTTTGAAAAGCTATAAAAGGCCCAAAATCTCAGTTTCTTCCAGCACATTTCTTCACTAAATGTATCCAGTTTCTTTTACCGCTGGCCATTTCACATCTGCACTGACAAATCCCTTTTTCTTTTCCTTTTTTTCACTCGCGCTGAGCCCATCCCCCACTGCCGCTGCTGCTTCTTGACTTCTCCCTTTTCTTCTCCTCTGTTTGTTAAATGTGTCCATTCCCTCCGAAACGCCGCGCTCCCATTGGCCGGCTGCATCTGTCGGAGGGGGGGAAAAAGCCTTGCCCCCTAAAAAAAAAAAAGAAGAAAAAAAAAAGTGAGAGATAGTGCTGACTCAGGGGCTTGTACTCTGGGCTATTGTTTTCTGGTAACCCTACACCTCCCTCCCGCTACAGAAAGAGCCTGTTGGTCAAAAAAAAAAGAGAGAGAGAGCAGGGGAATGGAGCCAGAGGGACTGACAGCGAGGTTAAACAAGACACAGGGAAGAAAAAAAATCTTATCTGCAAAGCTATTAAGTTGACAATAAAGGGTTTGAGCCATATTCACAATGGACTCACCGGTGCATTCAGGTGGAGAGCGAGAGAGTGTGGAGGGGAGTAAAAAGTTAGCCGTGTTATCTTGCGTTGTTAAACTGGAGAGTACACAATTTGGCTGTTTTACTGTCGTATGTGGCCATTTCCAAAGCCTTGTTTTTATAGTGTCTATATTTAAACCAATTGGGTCAGATGGATTTAAGAGCATATGACAGGCTTTAGGGCATGGTTACTGAATTGATGGGATTATACTGTTCGAGTAGGGAGTAAGGATTAATCATGGCTATTTTAAAGTTAAAAATAGTGAAAGTGAAAGTAAGTGAGCTGGGTTCAACATGGTCATGTTTTAGAGTCTTAGCTATTACAGTAGAGAAAGTACAAGTACTTTCAAAAATGTCATGAGGATGTAGTTTCAGGATCCACCTTTAACCAGTCATGAAAAGCTGCTTATCAAACAACAATACTGATTTCAACTTATGATGAAAACATTTTGCCTTCTGACTTCAGTTTAGTGAATATTTTAAATTGAGCATTTCCTCAAAAAGAGAGAGAGAGAGAGAGAGATCATTATTACATAGAACCACGTTTGCTCCTTTGCCCCATTTAATGAGTAAGTGAAGCCACACAGTGGTCGCTGTTGCTGTGACAGCGCGTTATACAGGTTCACCCATCCCCCGCGTCAAGCAAACTCACTGGATTTGACCAATTGTCTTCTGAAATCTGTACACACCTTATATTTATAAATGAAACAAAAAAGGCTTTTGTTTGTAAGAAACCAGTACGATAATCTAACATGATATCTGATATTATGAACTAATCATTGAGAGGCTCAGGTTTTATTTTAAACTATATTGGGACGATAAGAACATTTGCACGATGACAGGAGGATTTCCTCCTGGTAAAAGGCCTCCCTGTACAATATATGTAGTGACATGTTATTGTCTCTCATGGTGTCTGGTTAAAAGTGCACAGAGCAAATATTGAGTTGGTTTTCTGTTTCTTTTTGAGTTAGAGTAAAACAGCCAATTGCATCAAATTACTATTTAAATTAAATTTGACTTTAAAACATAAGTCTGTTAAACATCAGAAGATAAGTTAACTAAACTTAATTTAATTACAGTTGTGCTCAAAGGTTTATACATATACCCTGGCAGATTTTTTGACAATTTTTCAAAGAATATGAAAGATAACACACTTTTTTTTTTTTAACAGTTAGTGCTTGTGTGAAGCCATTTGGTTAAACAACTGAGTTTGCTCTTTTCAATCCATCCATCCATCCATCTTCTTCCACTTGTCCGTTGCCGGGTCGTGGTGCTGGTGCAAATCACATTACACCAGCCCCTATGGCTCCTCCTGCAGGTCTTTTTAAATCATAATGAAAAAGAAAGTACCAAAATGGCCCTGATCAAAAGTTTACATACCCCAGTTTTTAATACTGTGTATTGCCCCCTTTAGAAGCAATGACAGCTTGGAGTCTTTTGTGGTCGTTGTGGAGAAGGTTCTGTATATAATCTAATGTTAAATTCCTCTTGATCATCAACTTTTGATCAGAGTCATTTTGGTACTTTCTCTTTTCATTATGATAGAGCAAAAGAGCAAACTGCGTTTTTTCAACCAAAAGAGTTTCTGATTTGGTCATAAATGTCACTTTTTACCTGGGAAACGATTTGCAGTCACTATTTACCGTTTGTATTTTTTTTTAACTTTCTAAGGTCAAACCAACAAAAACATTTGACATTTATGGCGTGGGGTGCGCGATAGACCAGCTCCTCACCGTTTCAGAGCGGTTTTTCTAATTTAGAGCTCTGCGGGCCGTAAAACGCCGCTGAGACCAAACCACGGGAGATATGATATTTAGGGAATGCCTGCCTCGGGGAGACAGGAGCCTTGGTAACAAATCAACAGAGGTGCCGAGTAACAGGATACTGCTATTGCTGTGATTTATCTGAGGACATGCTGTTACTTTTACTTCTTCTTTAGTACATTTTAGTTCCAGTGTATTTTTAGCACTTATTGCAAATGGTCAGCAGCAAAGTTGGTGGAAGAGGAACTAAAATGAAGGATTAGGCAAGTTTATTTGTAGAGCACATACGCAAAGGCACAGAGTCATTAATACGTCATGTTAAAATCCTCACCCTGTTTAGTCCTGACTCTGTAACCAGCAGGAAAATCAGCATTATATTATTACGGAATGCTTTTGGTTGATGGGGGAAACTGGAGCAAAAAAAAAAACAGGAGAAAATGTGCTAAAGAGATTTGTAATAGTTTCAAGTGACATCATTGGAGGGTTGCCCGAAGTGTGCGCCGCGCTGAAGCACTGCGGTGTGGATGCAGTAATCATCATTGTAGTAGTAATGGCGGTAGAAGCTTCAGTGATATTGGTAACGAGATACGAGGGTTACTTGCGGTCTTCAGATGCACCAGGTCAGGAATTGCTTTCGGTTGTTAAAACGGCTTGAGTTTTAGTGGGACGCCTGAGGACCGAAATTAAACTTTTTATGAGATTACGTCATGTGTCAGAGGATCAAGTTCAGGGCTGTGGGTAATGGATATTTATGCGGCTGAATGTGTCAACAGAGAAAATCCATGTGGCTTTCAGCACTCTACTTACTGTATTATTAAAAGTATTCACCTAAACAAGAGTTATTGTATGGGCTAAGCCAAACTCAAACTCGATGGATTTTCTGCCCACAAACTTCACTTGGATTGTATTGCTTGCTTTTTTTTTTTTTAATTTTATTAAATTTTTCCTCCCTCTGCCTTGGACACGTAAGAATCATGTCTGTCTCATTGTTTGTGAATATTTCAGATACTTTTCCCATGTGGGACAATGGTTCCTCCTGAGCCCACTCCGTCAGATTCTTGCTCTGCTATGAATATGGAGCAGTGCCCACCACTACTCACTATTCACCAGACAAAAACGCTTTCTTCCACTATAGTAATTCCTATGTGTATCTCATAGTGTAGAGCCGTGGTTCTCAACTGTTGGGTCGGGACCCAAAAGTGGGTCGTGGAGCCATTTTCCGTGGGTCCGTGAGCCTTTGCGAGGGAATATTTCTTTCAGTATTTATACACTGACAAAGTACCTGAGTTAAAATGACTGGTGCTAAGTCTTTTGGTAATGATTTCAACTTGTACATTTAACTTTCAATGCCTTCAATCAATAAAAGTATTTGGGAAATATTTCAATAGATTCAAACTGCATTTTATAAGTTTGAATGAATATTCTTATTTGGGCCAGGGCTTGTTATCTTGGGCCATGGTTGGTCCTGGTGTCATACCAATTGGTGTTGAGAGAAATGGTCTAAATCAGGGGTGCCCAAACTTTTTGTCTCCGAGGGCCAAAATGAAAAAGTGCCTGTGGGTCGCGGGCCAACACGGCGATGTCAAGCGTGAAACACATACTATAACTGCAAATAATAATAGTTACTTTATTTTATTTTTCAGTAGCCTATACATTTGCATTTGATTATATCTATGCAAATAACATGGTACATTAAAACAAATGTTAACTATAGCAAAAGTTTTAGTAGAACAAATCAACAATTGCATCAATATAGTGCAAAATGTAAACAACAAAACACCTATATCTACAGCACCTACAGTGAATTTACCTCATTCATTTGTTAACTCAAGAAATGCCACATTAGATCACTTTTAAAGTGTCAGTTCAGCATAAAGTCTTAAGTCAATTTTTAACACGCACCTTTGTTGATGTCAACGACCTTTGCAATAAAAGATGGAAAACTGGGAAAGTTGATGCTACACCGCTCTGTGATTGATAAACACCAAGACAGCACAACAGTGTTCCTTCACTTTGCGAAAGGAGAGAAACAGCGCCCCCAATTTGACGCTGGTGGCTAAAAAGTGTACTGCATCCATATTTACCATTGAAAATGAATGGGAGAGAGTTAGTATTAATCATAAATCAAAAGTACCTTCATTAGGCCCAAAGCGCTGTACAGCAAGGAACCAGTCACCCATTCACACTCTCATTCATACACCAATGCACGCAGACACTGAAACCTAGGTGGGTGGGTGTCTTGCCCAAGGACACAACGACAACCGGATTCGAACTACTAACCACCATGAGACGACCCGCTCTACCACTGTGCAGAGTAATATTATCACGATCATGCAAGAGCAGTACTTTCCATTCCCCTCATGTTGAATATTATCATTATATGGTTCTCAAACTGGAGTATGTGTGCGCTTCTTTAGGTGGTACTCAGGTCATGTGGTCATTTCAATTTAGCTTTGAATCACTTTTAAAGGCACCGTATTTCGTATATTGTAAACTCAGACATTTGTGGGAGAGCACTGTACGTATATGAAAGTGTCTCTTATGAAAGTGACCCTGCAAGTTGTGAAATATGCCTATAAACCCCGTGAAGAATTGGGAAGCTACAAATATGTGAGGAATGAGTTTGGACACAACTAACAATTTGATTTTGTTTGTCATAAAAAATATATAGGTATAGGGCCTTTAAGTTAGAGGCATTATTCTGGTTTACATAAGGTTTACATCCAGTTAAGATATGTTTGAGTACAATCTAAATCTGTTTTGCTCCAGTTTTGTCCTAATTTGATCTGGGCCTGACGGTGCTTGGAAGGTCAAAAATACAAGAATGTACTTCAAGAGAAAGGTTTATTATATCCATGTGCAAAGTTATGAAGCTACAAGTAAAGTTGAGGGGAAAAAGAGAGAATTTGAGAATTCAAAACAAGTGCAGCTGATCGTCTGGTGGTGGTCAAGGCTCCTCAGTGTCGTGGTTTGAGCCCTGGCTTTAAGAATTTGCTGAATGTCTGTTCCCACACTTTACCCACTCTCACCTTGAACTGTCCTATCCAATAGTGCAAAAAAACAAAAGACAAATTCAGAACTAAACTACTGAAACCCAGCAATGGTCAAGGTTTCAATTAGGCAAGACTCTTCCTCTGCCTGGTTAGTTGTATCATTTGGTTTGTATCCCGGACCGATGATTATGTTTATATGTAATTGCCAAAGCAGTACAAAAACACTGTCTTGTTCTTTCAGCTGCGATGCCTCTGGACCTTGTCACACTCGCCCGTATTTTATGACTTGGCGAAAAGCGAGAGATTCCAACATAAGTACAGCCTGTTGCGTTTCAGTACGGGATGTTCTGCATAACTCATTTTAAAGCTCATATCTGTTTTCCCAGTGGAGTCGTGAGGAAGCCTGCTGCGTTCTCGGTCCTTATCTCCCAATCCCTCCCCCGTGACCTCCTCTGTGGCTGCTCTTCTCTCTCCCTTATGTCCTAAATAACCCGTTCTCTTAAAAAGACTTTCTTGGGCTTTTATTGACTTCCATCAAGAAAAACATGTCTGGAGATGTTTCGATCAATCCTGCATATTCATTTTGCATTAAAATCTTAAAAAACACTCTGAGACACCTGCTGATGTCGCAAAGTGTAGCCAATCACCTTGGGAAGACCTAAGCTGTACAACCTCCACCTTCATTGGGCTTGTTTTGCTCATTTCAGTCCTCAAGTTGCCTTCTCTCCAACAAAATGCCTTGCCGATAGATGGTATTCTGTTTTTGGATTTATTTAAAGGAGATTTATCATGCAAAACAACATGATATCATGCTTTATTTACAATTACTTTAGAGTCCTTAGCCTTGGTATTGTTTATATATCTTTGAATAGTATATTTGTCCTTGATTTTAAGATTCTGGTGAAGGTGTCTGGAGTCTGGGTTATTACATTCAAAGACAGTTCACTCTGTATGAGTGTGGGCTGGTGTTTTAAAGAGGGGGTATTATGCTTTTTTCAATCATATAGCACCAGTCTATAGCATACTGCAATGATGACGTAACCTTCTGTTGGTCTGTATATGCAGTAAATAAAATAACTGCCTTGAATAAATTGCTCTCTCAAAATGGCTGTACTGAACGTCTTGAAATAGGCCTCTGTCTCTTTAAGAAGCTTTCCGACACACCCCTTCAGCACACTACTGTGGCATTAAACAACACTACTGTGCGGGAGGGGCTCTGCTGAGCTGAGGAGCAGTGGTTGGTGCGTCTCCAGGAGGTGGGGGCGTTCCTTGGAGGACTGAGGTAAGCTACACCTAAAATGGCTGCCGTCTAAGTTTTACTGATTACTCAAAAGTATGTGAATGAGCCAAGGCAACACTCAGGCAGTGTTTAATGAGGGAATGACATAATAACATGATATAAAGCTTGAAAAAGTCGATTTTACATAATACCCCCCCTTAAGGGCGAAAAAGGGGCTAAAAATGCAGGATGACCAAAATAGGTGTAAGAAAACACCATAGTTTAAGCTCGAAAAAGTTTATTGGCATGATATAGGCAGAGATGTCAAAAGTACTAGTGTTCAGTACTTAAGTAAAAGTACTAATACTTGTGCACAAAACTAGTCTGGTAAAAGTAAAAGTACTGCAACCTCTGCCTTACTTAAGAAAAAGCAAAAAAGTACATACACTTAAAGTAAAAAGTAAATCGATATTTTTCCCCTCCAAAAAAAAAAAAAATCATGTTTTGACCTTCAAATTCTTTTCTTTTTTTTACTCAGTCTGACATAAGTTACAGCTATAGTGCGGCAGACTACAAGCTAGCACCAGCTTTCTTTCTAGCAAACTAATATAGTGTTCCCAAAGCATTACTAACACTTATATCATTTTAAAACCTCCAGAATTAATCAAATGTTACTTGTAACAACAATACGAAAGCTAAATAACAAACCTGAATGTGCTTCTTCAGATTGGACGGTGAATTCTTGAATGCTAAAAGTTTGTGTTTTTTGGGCAAGCACAGGACGCACTGCATCCGCCACAAATCATTCTTATAGCCAACAACAACAAAAAGTTCTTTCAGGTGAGGCCATGGGTGCCGTGTTTCTTGTCTTTCGGTGTCTGCGGTATCATCCTGCTCACTTTCCTCCAGACCGACTCATTCACAGTCACAACAAACGCGGCGTGACTAGCCATGTGCTAGCTTGCGTCCTCTAGCTTCTAGCTTTCAGCGCTTGTTGCCCGGGTTTTACGTTGTTTACGTCGTGTTGTCGCCAATGGCCGCTAGCTGCTCTGCTTTATGACCGCAACACCGGAGGCCGCCATTGCTCCGCCATTGCTGTAGTACCTCCATATCATCGCTAGGCCCCCATTGAAAAGTATTGGACTTTAGACACGTTAAAAACAACTTTAACGCCTGGTTTCTATTTTTTTTAACACTTTCTATGGCTACATATTCCTCCTGAGATAACGCTGGGTTAGTCACAAAAAAAGAAACCAGGCTGGTTTTCGAAATACATTTTTTAATCTCCTACTTAACGAAGGTTGGACTGTTAGCATTGGAGCTGCGCGAGCTACACGTCACGCAAGGGCCGAGTCTACAGTGAAGATCCCGCCCTTATGCCCTTATTAGGAACATGCTTCGTCAGAGCTGGGAGGAGGAGTCTGTAAATCCGCCATGATTTCCCCCTCGAACGTGGTCATTATGGTAAACGGGGAGGAGTGAGGAGGAGCTGTCTATTCTTTTAACGGTCTATGGTTGTCGTCACCTTTGGAGATTTTAAAAGTAACGACCTGATTTTTTTTAAATGTAAGGAGTAGAAAGTACAGATACTTGTGTTTTAAAAGTAAGGAGTAAAAGTAAAAAGTCGCAAAAATCTACTTAAGTACAGTAACGAAGTACAAGTGCTTTGTTACTTCCCACCTCTGGATATAGGCCCTTTAAAGTGTAGGCATTTTGTGTGGAAAGAAATTTGGACTGAATAACCTTTCGTGTTTTCCATACACGCGCATTGTAATATGAGTTCAGAAGTATTTTAGAAATCCTGAATAAAGCGCGTCATTGGGCCTCAAAGTCAATGGGGCTTCCCTGTATCGAACATCTTTATTAAACCCAACATTTACCCCTCCCTTTCCCCTCTTTCTCCTCTCTTGTTGCAAAAATCCCCATAAAACTCGAGCCATGTCTGCCTGTCTTCAAAGGCCTCCTCCGTGCGGCTTGTGCTGGCGCCCCGCAGAGCAGCACGTCCCAGGACAATGGGCTCCCCCCCCCCCCGGCCCCCGCTGCGTTACACCGACCCGGCACAGACACACTCGGCTGGGCCACATCTGACTGGAACCTGCACTGACGTATACGGTGCCCCACGTAGTCAGCATTGTGTTCACCGCGAACCCATCTTCTGTTTCCTCCAGGTCAGAATAAAATCACTCATGTAGAATTAACAGCCTTTGTGAGTCTAAGTGTAAAAGAAAGAACATAAGAAGGCAGCAGTTTCAACCAATTTCAGCTGAGGCCTCGATATTTAGTCTAGGCATGCACTGAATCCAAACAGTTTAGCAGACAAGCAACATAACATGGCACGGTGGTACAGTGATTCATTAGTCTAACAGCAATAAGTTCCTGGCCAGGTGAGACACTTTTGTTTGGAATGTGCATGTTCTCCAGGTGCTTTCGTTTCCACAACCACTAAAAAATATAATAAGTACCCCCCAACACAACTTGTTTTCCGGAAAGTATTGAACAGGCTTTTAGGGGCTTCCCTGCCTGCTCTGGGCCATGAGTAAACAACACCTTTTATCGCACCCAATCTGAATGCCCTGAAAATAAGATTCAGCAATAATGTTCCAGATCTCTGTTACTTAATGTACTTCCATGCAAAGTACATTGAACACATTGGCTTTTGAAAGGATATTGCACAGGTTCTCGTCATATAATTAGAGTATCATGGAAAAGTAATCTGTAATTCAACTTAAAATGTGAAACTAATATATGATGTAGACTCATTACTGTACATGCAAAGTGACATATGTCAAGCCTTTACAATCCATTTTCAAAATATTTTTAATAAAAGAGATTTTTAATTTGGGGTTTTTACAAGCTGAGCCATAATAATCAAAATTATAGCAAATGAAGGCTATACATATCTCACTTTGCATGTAATGAGTCTATCATAGTTTCACAGTTTAAGTTGAATAACAGAAGTGAATGCACGTGACGAGCACCTGTACTGCTTCAAGTTTAAGTTTTGACTTACCTACGTACTAATTATTATTTCATATGGAATTATTGGCTGCAAAATAATGACCATTTCCTTTATAGAGTAAAATATTCATAAGGGATTTTCGGATTGATAAGGGGCCATGACGGCTGCTCTACAATATGATAAACAAACTTTAAATGTATCTTGTCATTCTGAGCAAACATTAAAATGTTGCACCACTTAAGCCATAATCTAGGGTTAACTTGTGACCTGCCACTTTAAATTAGGGTTAGTGTTAGCAATTATGCATATCCAAATCTCAAGGCGTATTGACCAATGGCCGCTGACTGCTCTGCTTTGTGACTACGACACTGGAGGCCGCCATTGCTCCGCTATTGCTGTAGTACCTCCATATGGCCGCTATTCCCCCATTGGAATGCATTGGACTTTAGACACGTTAAAAACAACTTTAATGCCCGGTGCCTAATGTTTAGAAGTGGCTAGAGCTAGATATTCCTCCTGTGATTACGCTGGGTTAAAACAATCTGGGGCACCGGGCTGGTTATGGTAGCATACATTTTAGAAATCACCTACTTAACGGGGTTTGACTGTTAGCATTGGAGCTGCGCGAGCTACACGTCACGCAAGGGCCGAGTCTAAAGTGAAGATCCCGCCCTTATGCCCTTATTAGGAACATGCTTCGTCAGAGGAGGAGCCTGTAAATCCGCCATGATTTCCCCCTCGAACGTGGTCATTGTGGTAAACGGGGAGGAGTGAGGAATGACGGTCTATTAATAATATGTCTATGGTATTGACTGGAGAGTTTACAGCCTATATGCCACTGAGATACCTCATTTGAAAGCCAAGACCTTCTAGCTTCTTAAAATATGTGTGAGATCTGTGTGAATGCCGTTCCTAACCCTAACCCACTGATCACGGGGGACGGCAAGTAACAGGTTAAGTGAATGAAGTGTGTTACAGAATGATGACCGAACTATCAGCGAGGCTCTTGAATGTCTAAAACACAATGTGTAGACAAATGAATAAGTTATTTGCAGAGCCAGAAGAGTGTGTTAAAGTCATAAAAAAGGAGCACACAAAAAAAATCATTCAATCACAACAATAAGAAGCATGAGTGCCGTTTCAATATTTCCCGTTATCTCTTCAGAGCTGCTGTTGCTGGTGAAGAGGAGATGTACTGTACATGAAAAAGCTAATGGTGAAGACCCTAACCACTAAACACTGTGCAGGTTTTCCAAGCCAGACGCTCAGTCGAGGGTTTGATTCCCCTGCTCCGGCCCTGACTTATCTCTCCGCGTGTGTTGAGTGAGTTTCTGTGGAGGCACAGATGTTGGTCCAGCTGCTGTGTCATGGTTTGGTGAGCGCCTTCAAAGCCCCGCTCTGCACATGGCCCTGTTCAAACACACTCTTCACAGTCACTGGTCCTGTAGGTTTCACCGGGGACAGATGGGACGTTACAAATTTGTCCCCTCAGAAAGGACAGGGAGGGGGCGTTCCTCGGGCGTGTTATGGAAAAGCCGACAACCGTGACTTTGAGGAATTTGTGTAATTGCAGGCACATTACAAGATGCTGGACGAATTGGATAGTAGCAAAGCTGATTAGGATTGAAGACGTCTAGACCTCTTGTTCAAGAACCAAAGTTGTAAGTGGAAAGGTTTACACAACTTTAGACACACAGTTTGGTGACGGTGTCTGGACCTTAAAACACAAAGGTTCCTGGATTTGTGTAGAGCTGGTGTACATAAGAGAATGGGCCGGCCTTTTGAGAGTAGTTCCAGTAAAGCGTGCACCACTTCAAGGATACAACAAAAAAGTTGATTTTGCATAGTAATATCAAAGTGTGAAAGGACAACAAGTGTCAAAATATGTCCATAATTGGAACGCTGTCTTTGCTACAGTATCTGCAGCAGACATCTTCCTGGCTCCAGTCGTGCGTTGCAGAGTTACGTGTCATTTGTGTCGAACTGTCCTCCCCCGTTCAGCCAGTTGCAGCCCACTCTTTGTCCGCACAATGTAAGCCCAGGAGACAAAGCCACCATTTTGGAGGCTGTGGTTTTTCAGGGAGCTTTCCTGTCAGTCAAATCTATTGTTGACGTGTGCACAACTGGAGACAATGGCCCTCTGTGTGGAGAGGGAAGACCACACCCTCCGAGCGCCGTAGACCTGCCTGACCACGATTGATACATGTGTCTGTCCCTCAGGTTTTGGCGGGAGTTATTAGGGAAGTACAGTTTTTTGAGTGAGATAAGCAATGATAAAGATGATAGAGTGTTTAAATGAATGAATAAAGTCATGCTTATTTTGGTGCAGTTGTCTTTGTTCGAGTTTCTTTAGATACCAGAACAAATACTGTACCGTTGGCCACTTCAACTGAATGGCCCAAACATTTAGGGAGTCATTTATCAAGACTGCGCTTAATAGCAAGTGCAAGCTAGAAAATGTTATATACTAGCTAGGTCCACTGTATTTGTCCAATTCTAATGCTGCCTTCATGTGCTCTGGTAAAGATGACACCCACACTGCAAAAAGTCATATCTTGATAAGTTAAAATTACTGGAGTCACGAATATTTTGCCCTAATATGAGTAATTTTAACTTAGAGAAGAGAGAAGTAGAAAAATCTGCCAAAAATCTCCCAATGAAATGAGTAGTTTTGCTTAAAATGAGAAAAAAACATATTTCCAGTAAAATAATTGTAGGTACTTTTTTCTTGTTTTATGTGCAAAAATACTTACCTTCGCAAATCAAGGACAAATATACTTAATTCAAGCAAAATGTACCTATTTTTAGATTACTTTTTGTAGTGCAGGTACACATTCAGTTGATGAGCTACAGCTTAATATTCTTCCAATTTGAACACAATCATTTAACTTAAACTGTTATGCTGTTAAATTGTTTTTGTAACTCTACACATCAGATCATCATGTATCTCATCTTGTCTTATGATCAAGAAAATATGAATATTTAAACTATGTGACGTCAGGCCTCATCTGCTCCACCACAATAACAATACCCACTGGGTGTCCACAAGGCTGTGTGCTTAGTCCATTACTCTTTATTTATGTATTTCTTTTTATATATATATTTATTTACAGAATAAAACAACAAGACAAGCCTCAAAACCCCCCACCCAACCCCAGCCACGCCCCCCTGCATTCACACCACAACCACAATCATCCACACATTCATAGTGTTTTGACAGGAACACAAAGTATAAACAGAAAGGAAGCACAAAGCAAAAGAAAATAATAACATAGAAAATTAAAAATAAAATAAAGTCACTAATACCAATGAAAAATCCATAAACAAAATGCAATATAATTGGCAAAACATTTATGACATAACAAATGGCATAGCAAGTACACCTAATATTTATATCTCTAACTCAAGTAAGCAGACGTTCCATTTCTTTTCATGCTCAATTATTCTGTTGTTATTTGTTGCTATAATTGTTTCTAACATATACTGATGATAAACTCTATTCTTAAAGTGTTTTATACATCAATTTAAAAAAAGTTTTAGCTTTAAAAATAAACATTTTACCCATCAGAATAATCATATTCAAAAGGTATGTGCATTTACCCTAAAAAAAAACATAACACGATATTCTGAGGTGTGATTCGCAAAGGAATATCCATAGACCTTAACCATAACTGTACACTGAGCCAAAACTTAGCCACATATGGACAAAAATAAAACAAATGCATCAGGTGCTCCTCCTCATCCCCACAGAACCTACAACAGGGATCCTTTCTATCTGCCATTTGAACAGAGATTTTTTGTTGCAATAATTTTCTCTTTATTTTATTATTTGTTGTTATTTGTTTATTATTTGATATGGACATAACAACTGCATTGGACAAACCAGATACATTGTTTGTAGTGTTATAGCAAAACGGCTCATTTGCAACACTTGTCCATAGCAGGCTACACATTTCACAAAACACAACGCAATATAGTATACAAAACACAATGCAATGCAATACAGTACACATTACAATATTTAAAAAGGTAAACAATACACATCATCAGTATACATTTCATACAGTGTTACCATGTGTGCAGCTTCGTCCATTACTCTTTTCCCCCTTCACTTGCTTCACTACACACCGGTACGTGGCACCAATCCCATCATCAGTGACTCCAAGATTTACTTCTCAAGATAGCGCTTGGCTTGCAGTGTTGGTACGACAAAGAAACCAACACTATTAATTTTCTCCAATATACTAATGTGCCATACATTCATCTTCTTTGCAGTGAAAACACCACATCGGTCTTTCCTACAATGAAATCTCCTGTGTGAATAAGAGCTTACAAATTGATGTAGGGCTTCCCCATACATTTGAATAGCATTGCCCTTCGATGTGTCACACGGCTCAATATCAAGATAAAATTGTGGTTGGACAGAAGCCACATTGTCCATTTTTTTAAGAATCTGATTTGTATTGAGTAATTGCCAAGCTTTACCCAAATACTTGAATTAAAACGATCCATTGAGACTCTTTGGCCTCCGGCGTCCATGTAATGTCCCCATTGGATTACAGTCAGGATAAAGACAGACTTTGTTTAGGAGCTGGAGGCAGTCTGGCAGTGTGTAGGCATCACAATTATGACTTTTGCACCCGTGACATCACAGCGCTGGGTCGTGCGTCTGTGTTGGACTGAAGCGACGATTATTCGGATTTTAAACAAGCTTCGGACATGACTGGGACTATTGTGTAGGTTTGCCCTATAGCAGTTGTGTGGTCATTGCAGTTTCACCATAATTCACCGGCTGTAGGGCGACGGAACCTCATATGGTTGATCACTTTTGGCTTTTTCAATAGAATTATGTATTGTTTTCGCCTTTCTTGCACCGCTGTATAAGTTACAACCTATTTTGCCTGTGAACGCATTATGTCACAGATAGAGATTACATGGCTGTCTGTTTGTTACTCGGGCCTCTCTTTAAGCCATGTTTTGACACAACTATCTGAAAGTCAATCTGGCTTCTCACAGAGCGTTCAAAGAAAGGCCCTAAAGCAGAGTTTGCGATATTTTTTTTGTTTTGTTAATAAAAATGTATACGGTGCGTGGGACCCAGTGGTGACCCAGAAAGACGATACTTTACTGTTGTTATTGGATAAATGAAAGCGAAAGGGAACGTGTAATGTTATAACACAGCAACATTATTTCATAGTTTCTGTATGAGGCGATCATGTCACTGAAAGAAAACAGAAATCCCCTGAGCTTTCCTAGTCTCTTGCAACACGGAGTTCTCAACCAGTGGTTCTCAAACTGTTGGCCATGTCCCAGTATTGGTAAATGGGCCGCTTCGGATTAGTCAGATAGCACAGAAGATAGCATTTTATGGGACTTACAGTAGCAGCACCAAATCAAAGTGTTCCCAAGGTTATGCATGGTGCTTTTTGTATTTGTTTTTTTAAATCATACATTTCACCAAGAAAAACATTAATTAACAAATTCATATTTATTATGTTGGTTTGGAATTGTTACCTTATTGGTTGGACCTGTAGACAATAGTTATGCGTGTCTTCTGCTTAGTTTCCAAATGCAATGAGTCATTTTGAAATGAGGGATTTTATCTGGGGAAATTATTTCAAACAGAAACTTAAAATCCCTTCAAAGACAAAAGACCTGTTGTGCCTATCTGCAGTTATGCCCATTCTCCCTCCATGCAAGAAAAGTTGGTATTCACCGTTAATATAAAATTAGACAGAACTGTGAGTCCCTGTGAAAGGTTCATGAGTAGAAGATTCTTTGCCATAAACACCATAAAATGTAACTTTGCATAATTTGATCACTTCTAATGTATTTGCAAAAACACTCAGTTGCTCTTACATCACAGCAACACAATTGTTCAGGAATATTGTACTTTTGATAACCTATTTGAGGGTTATCAAAAAGAGGACAACAAATGTGTAAAAGCCCATGGATGGACATTCTGAAATGTTGTATGTAACATAAGCTTAATCAGGGTTTAATGCTTTTTAATGTTATTTTTTTAAAGCAGTACTAAGTAACGTGTTTACCTTAATAAATCCTTGTTGTAGTCCCTCTGGGGGTAATACAAGTGTTAATGGGATGATTGGGGGGTCTTTCATCTCCCCCTGGTGTCTCTGGCCAGAAAACCACAATTGCTACTTTGCTGCCACCAGGTCGGAGCTAGCCTGGCTAACGCCAGACTAAAATCACAAGTGATATTTAGTCTGGGGACCACTAATTCATTTTCTCGTAGGAGAGGTGTGGTTTACGATTGTCCATAGCCGTTTATTGGGAGCTACGAATGTCTCTCATGCGTCTGCACGTAGCCATAGCCAATCGTATCATGGTATCAGATGACGTATGACGTACCTGCTGTAAACTTTGAGCTAAACTATTTAGAACACGTTCTAAAGCTTGATCGAAAGATGGCATCGCGTCTGCTGCTGTCATGTTGGATGTTGGATTTTTTTTATCCCTAAACAAACTACAAGCTTCCGTATGTCAAATAGCGCGTCATCGTCTTACCGTCCCTCCTCGTTCGGTGATTGGTGCCCAAATCCATGGAAAAATGTCGGCCATGGTCCCCAGGCTGTTGTGAAGTTCGAAAAGATTCGAGCGCACATAGCAGTCTGGCGTTAGCCAGGCTAGGTCGGAGCAGCAATACACACTAATGGACTCACGAAGAAGAAGCTAACAGGCTAACGGGCAAAGCTAACTGCGGGCTAGCACCACTTAAACAGTATTTACAGCCAAGTTTGAGTGAAAAAAATTATCTCCATTGTCTAATTGGATGTACAGTATCCCTCTCTCCCTTTGTCTTTTCTGTCAGCGTAGTATTTACTTTCACGGGCAATTAATGAATAAAAAAACATAGGATGCTACGACACCTGCAGTGGAGCTTATGGCCTCTAGGGGCATGAGTTACTTAGTACTTCTTTAATGCCCAAACGCAGAAAAAAAATCAGTGCATATTTAATTTCTTAAGATTTGCAAACATGTCATCAAAGAGGAATTGGACAAAACAAACAACTTTTTATCTTAAAAAGTTGGTTAATTTCAGCCAAAACTGAATAACTGAATATGAGCCTGTGTTACCAGGTTTCTCAAAGTGTTTATAACATACTTGTCCCTATAAAAAAAAACTTAAATGAATGACTAAATATGTTGTTAATGTCTCATGTTTGTCAAAGCAAAGCTGCAACTTCCCCAATGGAGACGAGGTGGTGAAGGCGCGGTCCAAGCACAGTTTTGTGTTAGTTCAGAGGCCTGAGGGGAAGTAAGCCAACAGTAATTTTCACCAACAAAACACCTATACACGTAACACTTGCGTCTCTACTTATTGGTCAGAATGTTATGCAGTATGGTGGTAAATATTTGCAGATTTAGGAACAGATTTCAGTCGCTTTCATGTGGTCACACGCTGTTATTGTCATGAAATTCTTGTCGATCCACAAATGGAATCTGTGTAAAAACAAGCCCTGTGTGAAACAGCCTCTCTCTTCTTGTAGCTGTTTAAAAACTTGTTCTCTGGGCCTCAGGGATTTTTGTTTTGTTTTACTACAGTGGCCTCTCGAGGTCAAGTCACAAGGACATTTGAGATAAGAGTGAAAAATACTCACCGCCACCACTCACAAACTGAACCAACCAAAGGCACGAGGAGCTCTCAGCGCCCTGTTGACTCAAGGGGTCGGAGTCCAAAAGGTCTGCCCTGATCGACAGGAGGGTCAAGAAAAAAAAAAAAAAAAAAAGGCAGGAGGGGAGGGGGGGGGGGGGGGGGAGTAGATTTTGGCGGGAAACTGAAGAGAGGAGAGTATAGAGGCAGGGGGTGAGTCAGTGTTTGCACAAGCTGTGATTCATGCAGACATTCCTATGAACGCTACGAGGAAGTCTGGAGAAGTAGACGGGAGTGGGGAAAGTAATGGGCTTCAGGGCCACATAAACACATTAGAGCTGGTTATTAGTTTGAGCATTTGAGAAAAGTAGAAGCTGAATTGAAACGATCAGCTGATAGATAGATAGATGAATGGATGGCTTTCACAATAAACTATATAATAATGCTATTTTACAACCAGGCCAGAGTGTTAGAGGATAACATTAAACCGCTATTTATAATACTGGGTCAAGATGTAAAGTCGTACTATCTCTGTTATAGCCTTGACTGTGGTGCTCAGGCGCCCACTCTCAGCCACTGAATGTTTCCTTGCGTATCAGTATGATGCTGATAGAGGGTATTTATCCCTCTTCTGTGGAAGCATAGACAGACTTAGTTTAGTTAGTTTATTTGTTTATTTGAGCAGTATACATTCTGCTCAAAAGGAGTGGGCTGAAGCAAGAAGCTTATGAGCGGCTACCCCCAAATTCAGTGCAATAAAGTACATTTCACACAGTGGTACAGAAAGAACAAAACATCAACAAGACATCATCCAAAGAGAATTTGATACATTTCAAGCAGCTACATTAGCACAGACCAACTTACAAAACAATATTTGAACTGATAATTAATTGAAACGAAGCACAACAACAATCTTGTTTCATGTACGATGTCTAGTACAAAGCAAGTAAAAAAAAGCGATCATTAATACATTTCTTTCAGATTGTTACCCGTGCCAAACATTACAGAGAGTTACTTTTATGTTATAAAGGTACATTAATACATATTATACTCCGAGATCTTGCTACTTCCCAGTTGTCATTACCATTTATATTTATTTCATTGAGTTATATGTGAAGTATGATGTAAGCCCTGCATAGTGAGGTGCATTAAAAAGCCAGTTGAAGCGGGCAGTAACTCCCCATCAACAAACCCCCACCCAGCTTCCCTAACAGCTGATTTCGTAGATGATGTTCCTATGCTGAGTGGTTCCTTAAAAGACAAGGTTTTGAGCCCGTTGGGAGGACTTGACTAGCAATGGCTTGAGTTCATGTCTCCGGGTCCCGTAACGATGGTAAATAAATGTCTCCTGTATAAGACATCCTGACTGCTGCCTATTTTTCATCAATCCTCTCGAACATCATCATTATTTCTCTAACACAGAGTACCTGTTTAACTACTCTTTACGAAGATCAGATTTGTAGATTCTTGAGTTTTCTCTTTGAGTTTCTGTGGGCGTGACAATCAGAGAATCCTATACACTGACAAAAATTGACTTCTTGATAAGTTCAAAATAATCAAATTAAGTAGTTTGACTCATTTTTGCTCACCAAGTAAAAATATCTGCTAGTTGTCTGATTTCTCACCTTAAAATAGAAAAGAAAAAAACACATCTAATTTAATGGATATTTATTATCTTTTGAGTGCAGTGAGATGATTTTTCTAAATTTAAGTGCAAATATTCTTCTTCTATGCTTGCAGATGTTTTGCTTACCTACTCAAAAAGAGTCAAACTAATCTAGAAATGAGTCACATTTTCTTGAAATTAGTGTATTTGCCTACTTATTTCAAGAAAAAGTGACTTATTTCTGGATCAGTTTATCCAAGTAAGAATTGAAAATAACTGCAAATGTTCTTCTCCCATATCAACGCTCAAACCACAAACTCTTTTTAACGACAGGTGAGAGAAGCTACAAAGCTTGTTTTCCGAATGATACGGGATTTAAGAGAATCCTCTGCATGTTGAGTGATGTGTTATAACAACGTTTGGATCGGTTTAAGACACTGCTGTGGCCTGGCTGGATATGTGTGTGTATAACTGTTCGGTAAAATATTAACAGTTTCAAGATAATAAGGAAATGTTTGACTCTTGAATGTGCGCAAATGTTTTTCAATTCAATGATCCTCTCCCATCTGTCTAGTCACAAACAATAGGCAACTCTTAAACCAGAAGAAAAGCTCTAATCAAGCCATAAAGGTTTTAGATAGATTTTAGATTTAACCACTGTAATATTTTATCAAAATACAGTTTTCTATCATTTACAAATTTCATTCATTTTAACATAGTGAAACAGATTTTAAGTGTCTTAATGGACTGGCCCGGAGCCCGTTGGCTGCAGAGCGGTGGAAGGTCGACCCGAGCCTCACATGGAGACTGCAAGCTGCCTTTTAGAATAACAGCCTTTGCCCGATCTGCATTTTCAGTGAGAGGCACCGATCTGTGGAATTTGTTCCTGTTGAATTAAAATCTTTGACATGATGTGGCATTTTCAAAAAATTTGCAAAATCTTGGATGTTCCAGCAGCAGCATTGTTCATGTTTAGAGTTGTGTCCCCGTCTTCTCTTATACAGTTCTGTGTCTGTAAAGGTCATTGTCCTCTCATCCATTTTTAACATGCTTTGTACTTTTAACTCTTTTACACAAGCCCATTTACAATGCAAAAAGTAAATAAGTAGATTAGTTTAAATGTCTCAATTTGAGCATAATAGTCCAAGTTTGAGTTGTTTTGACTTGTTAAGATGTAGTCGGGCATTTGACCTAGATTATGTAACTAAGATGTTTCTGACTCGTTTCAATACATTTTGTCATTGTTTCAAGTAATTTTCTTTGCCAGTGGGCTAAGAAAATCAGTTTTATTCCATTGGCAGTTTTACTTTCTTATTTCAAGTAAGATTGCCTTAGAACTATGAGCTGAAATGTCCTCAAACAAGCAAAGTAAACTTGGTCAGATCAGGATAAAAGTCTAAATGAGTGAAAAATGCTCAAAACAAGATACACTTCCACAAGTCAAGTCATTTAAAGCAATGCTTATATTGACCTTTTTCAGTGTAAGGACAAGGGCTGCAAATTAGCTTCTTCTATAAGCACTAAGATCAGACTTCTGTAACAGTTTGTCTATGCTTTTGGATCTGTCCCTATCAAATAAACCAAATAAAAAAATACAAATATTTGACCAAGAAGCGCACACATCGCATCTGTATTTTGTGGATTATTAACCCGTTCTGTGATAGTGGAGTGTTTCAGTGTTGTAGATTTATAGTTAGTGTCTAATCTGCTACTGTTATGAGCCTGCCCGGTCCTGCCACACACAAAAACCCCCCTCCTTCCGCGCTCAGGGCTGATGTAATGTTTCGTCTGCTTCACAAAGCATGACTCAGGGTTTCAGGGTCAAGGTCCGTACTTCGAGAATCACGTCACTTCTCACTGACTAATCCACCAAGAGAGCGGGAAAAAGACAAGCCTCGGAGGGAGATGAGGTTAGTAACCGGATGGATGCACGAAGAGCTTAAACAATGCAACTCCATTTGAAGAATAATCTCGCTGGTTGGATTTTTGTGTGTGTGTGCAATATTCGTATTTGTTTTTGAGAAGCCACAACTGAGGCCGACTGTAATGACTGAAGTCACAGTGGCTTTTGGTTGCCTTCAGTCGCAGTAGTACTCCAGGGAGACACCTTAATCTCTGACCACTCACTCTTTGGCTACACATTACATCACTGTTTAAGCCCTTAATGACACACACGCCCTAACGCTAACCGTGCTAACCTCGAACTGGCAGAGGAAAAGAGGCGCCCAAACTCCCTCGCTTTTCGGGACAAACACACGACAATGACTAACACCAGCTTCGGACCACTGTAATTATGTGCGGTAGAGGGGTTTGAATACAATGGGTAACACAGGTGGGCAGGAATAAGATACTCTGGACAAAGCCATTATGCACTTGAGTGACTTTGTGGGGGAAAAAGTGCACTATTTCAAAAGTGGTTTTATCCCAACACAATACTCTTAATTGATTATAGTTTTTACCCACTACAACATTTTGTGAAGATTTTGGATATTTAATTATTATACTACACTCACTACACTGTTTTCTATTAAAGAGGGGGTATTATGCTTTTTTCAATCACATAGCACCAGTCTATAGCATACTACAATGATGACGTAACCTTCTGTTGGTCTGTATATGCAGTAAATTAAAATAACTGCCTTGAATAAAATTGCTCTCTCAAAATGGCTGTACTGAACGTCTTGAAATAGGCCTCTGTCTCTTTAAGAAGCTTTCCGACACGCCCCCTTCAGCACACTGCTGTGGCATCTAAACAACACTACTGTGCGGGGAGGGGCTCTGCTGAGCTGAGGAGCAGTGGTTGGTGGCTTGGCTGGTGACAAAAGGTCCAGAGGCGTCTCCAGGAGGTGGGGGCGTTCCTAGGAGGACTGAGGCATAGCTACACCTAAAATGGCTGCCGTCTAAGTTTTTACTGATTACTCAAAAATACGTGAATGAGCCAAGGCAACACTCCAGGCATGTGTTTAATGAGGGAATGACATAATAACATGATATAAAGCTTGAAAAAGTCGATTTTACATAATACCCCCCTTTAATTAACAGAAATGCTATAGGGATGCTAACAAATACTTTTATCTCTAGGCCAGTGTTTCTCAAAATCGTCACACCAGTACCACCTCGTAAAATATTGACTTTCCTCGATCAAGATGGAAATAGACCTACATTGGACTTAATTGTATGTAAACCAGAAAAAAAAACACCTAATTTAAATGCATTACCAAAGCGTAAATTAAATGATCTCAAAGCCCAAGAATGGTTTGAAAACCACTGCTCTAGTCCGGGATTTCCCAAACCTTTTGAACCACGGCGCGTATCTACATTAGAAAAATCCACCATCAAAGAAAGAGGTCACAAAAAGTATATTTATTGAAATTGACTTGAGTCTAGCCGTGGGCCTTTTCATTCTTGCAGGACACACAGTCACGTGAAATTACATAATCTTCCACGGCACAGCTGATGATTTCTCACGCCACACTTATGTACCGCTGCCCTGTGGTTGGGAACGACTGGTCTGGTCTATACCTAATCCTTAGCTTCATGTTGCTAATTTTGCTTTTGAAGTCAGTAAACAGGCAGCTCCAGCGCTTGTCCCAGAAAGACAACTCTAATAATACAGCAATGTCATTGTGCCTTGATGCATATTCATAGTTTCTTTAGTACAAAGTGACAAGTTAATTCCTACAAATGGTATCCCAGCATAGAAACATAGACTTGTACAATGGAGAAGTACAGGGACGCCAGAATTATGTATGAGTCAAGACAAAAACATGACACAAACATGACAGTCAGGTACTAATATAAGGTGACATGTTTTATGAGCGGCTTAGAAGGTGAAGCTAAGGTTGAGTTTGTTTTTCTCTTAAGACAAAAAATACCTGGCGCATGTGACTAATCCTTCAATGTGTCAAACTGTCACTTCAAAGTGTAGTCCTTGCCCGGATTTAGGACACGTTTTTAGTCAGGATTGGCCTCTTTAAGTCATGCGGGGGAACCAGGAGCAGAACCAACAAAACCCACCGAGACACAAGGACAACATACCTACCTCTATCTAACCCTGTCCTCTACATCCAGCGTCCTCGCTAACCAACTAATGATCTTCATGACCACCATATATCTCCTTTGATCCTTTTCTGAGACTCTTGTTTCATAGAGGCTCTAACCTCTGCATCCTTCTTCTCATTCACGCACTATCCATGCTCTGTACAAGCCCACACCATCTCAGTCTAGACACTTTATTAGCTGTTCCTCTGACTGACTCATTCCTAATCTCATTCATACCAAACAAGAAGATGTTGTAAAAGGGTTACGCCTTCAGTAAGTGTTGTATTTGTCATTATACAATTGTACAACAAAATTGCGTAGATCAGGTGTTGGGTTAGTCCTGAGCCGCTGTGACTCTGCGCGCCGCCATTGTGGGACTGATCAGCGTGTTTTTGGAGGTAGGGGACACCGGAGTACCTGGAGGAAACCTGGCTGGCTGCCTTCAGTGCTCCTCGGAAACGGTGCAGTGCCTCCTGTCCCTCTTTCAAAGCGTGGTGTCCTGCACTGGTCAGCTCCTCTACCTCCTCCACCTCCTGCGCAGTTCCCTCTGCTCCAGCCTCCTATCGCTCTTTCTCATCTTCATTTGTGTCCTCCTCCTTCTCCCCTGGCTCTGACGCCGTTCTTCACCTGAGGGTCTTGACCGGATACCTCCTCGTTCTTTCCTATGGTAAATGGTCTCACCTTAGATAGCGCTTTTCTACCTACATTAGGCCCAAAAGTGTTTTACAGCAAGGAACCAGTCACCCATTCACTCTCTCATTCACACACCAATGTACACAGACACTGGAGGCACGGTGGATGAAGTGTCTTGCCCAAGGACACAACGACAGTGGGCACCTTCAGGAGCTGGGATTCGAGCCCCTGACCTCCCGATCATGAGACGACCCGCTCTACCAACTGCGCTACTGTCGCCCCTTACCTTCATCTTTGTCCTCCTCCTTCTCCCTGGCTCTGACGCCGTTCTTCACCTGAGGGTCACATACAAGTCTTGGCCGGATACCTCCTCGTTTGCCCCCTTGTTTGTTTCCTATTGCGCCTCTTGTGACGCCTCCACTGTGCTGCAGGTGTGTGGGACACTTGGTGCCTCTTCAGTGTTTCAGAAGAAGAAATCTGTATGGATTTGTCTCAAATGCCACTCAAAGACATGTAGATTATCAACTACAAACTTAAGCTAACAGGTTTCTCAAAGCACAACTCCCATTTCCTGGTTATTACAATCTTTGGTTAGGGTATAGTCATGTTGAACTATAGATGTTTTTTTCGATGCAATTACCCTTACACTTTTGTTTTCTGATCCTATTACCTGCCATTACTGTGCTTGCTAAGTAAAATGCTGCCAGTTATTTGAATAAATAGTACTTGTAAGTTGTTTAAACCTTAAAACAGCTCTCTGTAATTCTCGTAATTCGCCCCGTCAGTTCGTCTTAAGCCTTTTAGCCAAACTCAAATCATTATCTTTGTTTTGACACCTGCCCCGCTCACTCTCTCTCTCGCTCTCTCTCTTGTTTTGGGAGCGAGGGTCATGGAGGTCATGGCGCGTTGAAAACATTTTGGACCAGTTGGTGCAGGTTCGCCCAGTCGAGTGACGAGCTTTGGATGTTTCTAACGGTAAAAGCTCTTCCAGCTCTTGAATTCAGCACTAACCCGGGGCGCCTCTGAAAGACATTTATCACTGTCTGACGCAGTGAGCGCCTTAAGGATGTTGGATACGGGACTTTTCTCTTAGGCAAACAGCAGCGGTGCAGTAACAGTGTGAGGAGTGGTGACACAGTAAGGATACAAAAGGGTGTATTAGAATGGAAATCAGGTCAGACAAAGAGCGGTTCAGAAGCCCCTTATGAGAGACCAACAGGCCCGGTTAGAATCGTGGACCCACCACCTGCAGGAGGAGCCATAGGGCTGGTGCAATGTGTTTGTGCCACGACCCGGCAACGGACAAGTGGAAGAAGATGGATGGATGGAGAATGGAAACCGAAAGAAAATAAACTGGAAGGTGTACATGGATGATGCAAATCAAGGAAGACTCCAGGGGCTTTAATGTTTCGCAGAACACCTTTGTCAACAAATTTGACAAAGGAAGATTGAATTACGTGCTGCATCTTGAAGCACTGTAGGCATATCCCTAGAGATCCCTATTACAAAGAGCCCCAGTGAGTTGTTTGGCAGGCGAGGGCACTAACATCTTTTGGCCATGTCCTATTGTTACTCTTCTGGGTGACACCTGTGGCCCACCGCCTGACCAGGCCGAGGTATGTGAGGCGGGATTCTCTGGCAAACAACATATAGCAAGGCTCAGCTTTTTTGTTTCTCTTTGGGATACTTTGGGCGAGGATTTCAAACACACACACGCACACACAATAGACACACAATAGTAGAGGTGATTAAGGCCTGATCTTGCATTTCTAAATTCAGACTGTAGACTAGACTTTTGCGCAGACAGGGATTTCGCTTTGTGAAATCCGCAGCTTCATACCTGGCGCAGTAAGTGGGTTGGACCGACTCCCATGGTGATGTTATGTACGGCAATGGTTCCTCCCCAAGCTTTACCTCCTACAGACCGTACCAGACTGGAGTTTTGATCACATTTCTGCGGCGTGGAGTTTGCCCGGCGCTCTTTAATACTGACACTAGAAATATATACGGGAGATGGACAGTGTTTAACTCACAGTGGGAGACGTTTTGTCCCACAAGCGCTTAATGAGATACAAGAGGCCACGTCCCGGCAACGGACAAGTGGAAGAAAATGGATGGATGGATGGAGGCTGCGAGCGATGTTAATGTAAAAAAGAGGATCTAGCGAAGAAGAAGCAGCAAGCGCTCGTTGTAGCTAGCATTGTTCGTAGCACACCGTACCCCTTTTTTCTCTAAGAGATGCCCTCAGGCTACCGGCAATGGCTCTGGCACACTGTTGTTTGTACGCAAGATTCCAACTTTGTCAAGTTCTGTTATCTGTACAGGTTTTGGTGTTGTGGACGTTTAGACCCCAACGTCAATCGCACTATCAATGAGGCACTGGCCCTTGACTGGACAGTTAACGGGAAGAAACCAGACGAGTGTCAAATGAGAGAAGCTTTTTAGATAGCTAAGGATCACTACATATCTGGTCCGCTGCTAGAAGATCACGCTTTTGCCTGCAGCGGAAAACTCCTGTACTGAAAGCTTACAATCCTTTTACAATGTCAGTTCTTTTCTCATGCCGGTGGTCTCCCCTCAACGGCTGCCACACAATGTTCGGAAGCTTTTGACCTCACTGACAAGTCACAGGAAAAGTTCTCAGCCTCCTCTTCAGGAATCCCGGCACACTTGGACTTTTCATCATCCTGACACCAACCACAATGCCATACTCAGCCAGTGTTTGTTTGTTTATTTGCACGACTTGACCCAAGCACAATATATGGAAGTAGAAGGAGAATTGGACCCGGATGAGCACTGGTTGTCTCCTCGTGGGGGCATCCCGGGTTGGAGCGACCGGGCGCAGCAGCTTTCTTCCACTTACAGGGGCCTGCTCTGGCTCCTGTCACTGATAAGCGCAGAGGAGAGAGTGGCGGGGGGGTGGAAAAGCAAGATTTACTACAAGTGGGTCCGGACAAGGGAGATGGGCTTCTACTGCCCCCTAACGCTCTGACTAAAAAACACTCTTCTCTGCAGGCGTGGCGGAAATATTGTTGTGAACTGCATATCATGTTTCTCTAATTATTGCTCAGATAATGCCTGTGGAAATCAGTGAAGTGGAGACATTTATGTTCGAATTTGCAGTTTGTAGAGACTCCTTCATGGCACCTACCGCTTTCTTAATCTATTATAGAACCGTTCAAGCACAAGACATCAAAGTGCTTTGGATACAATAACAACTTTACTGGACTGAGAAAATTGAAAATGTTCCAGGTCAAGGTCATGGTCAAGTTTATTTATAAAGCACATTTAAAACAACATTGCTGCCCAAAGTGCTGTACACAAAAATACATATATATAAAATACACTATTTAAAAATAAAGATGCAGAAAATCAAAATACAACACAAACAAATGCCAGCAAAAAGTCCTGCTCAGTTTTGGTTAAAAGACTTCGCAAACAAGTGGGTCTTCAACATTGACTTAAAAATGTCTAAAGACTGTGCTGCCCTAATATTTAAGGGAAGACCATTCCAAAGCCCGGTCTCCTCTGGTCGACATTCGTGACCTCGGTACGTCTAACAGAAATTTGTTAGCTGACCTCAATGTTCTGTTCAGAGTATGAACAGTCAGAAGCTCAGAAAGGTACGGAGGAGCCGTCCCATTCAAACACTTAAACACCAACAACAACATTTTAGACTGAATTCTGTGTTTTACAGGGAGCCAATGTAAAGAGGCCATTCTGTACCAACTGCAGGCGATGGATCGAGCTTCGGTCTAGCCCACAATACGAGTTACAATAATCCAAGCAGCATGTTATAAAGATTCAATTCAATTCAATTCAGAACAACTTTATATGGATGTCAGCAATGTATAGGACGGATTAAGACATGTACGACTAAATAGGCCTATATGACTAAAGAATTTTAATGTATCCTCATTTGAGATTCTTATTTTATTTTCTACATTTGCCGTATACATAGACATATTATCTCAAATTATTATGATTAGGCTTTTCATGTTTTATAAATTTGTTACAGGCTGGATGTGACCGGCTCATGTGTCTTGCGCAAGTACACAACCACTATTATTTTGGCCCTGTCCCCTCTGGCTAATCATTTACTCGTCTAAATCACAAAGGCTCTTCAGATAAACTCGCTGTGTTTTACAAATGTTGCAGTATTTTGCCAAAGGATTCAGTGTGATCACTCTGGGCCTGAAAGAGTTTGACTTTGATTCATCCCATAGACGTTTTGAAGTGAAGTGAGTTTTGATAACCATTCATGAAATACAATAGAGAGAAAGTTACTCGTTTGTTTGCATCTCCCTTCTTCAGAAGCTCTGCGGCATCATCTGCCTATTAGACTTATATACACATTAATATTGTCTGTTCTGCACTCATAATACTTTATCATAGTTACTTATTTATTTGTTTTGTCTTGGATATTTTCCCCTGCTCTTTACTGTGTGTTTAAATCTACACAACAATTGAATGTCTACACTTTGAGATTAACCTCTTAAAGCAGTACTAAGTAACGTGTTTACCTTAATAAATCCTTTCCGTAGTCCCTCTGGGGGTAATACAAGTGTTAATGGGATGATTGGAGGGTCTTTCATCTCCCCCTGGTGTCTCTGGCCAGAAAACCATGCTTGCAACTTGACTGCCACCGGGGCGGAGCAAGCAATACACACTAATAGAATCACGGAGAAGAAGCTAACAGGCTAACGGGCAAAGCTAACTGCGGGCTAGCGCCACTTTAAGCAGTATTTACAGCCAAGTTTGAGTGAAAAAATTATTTCCATTGTATAACTGGATGTACAACACCCCTCTCTCCCTTTGTCTTTTCTGTCAGCGTAGTATTTACTCTCCAAGACATTTAATAAGTTAAAAAGATCGTAACTTGCTAAGACACCTGCAGTTGCGCTTATGGCCTCTAGGGGCAAGAGTTACTTAGTACTGCTTTAACCCCCGCCTTAACCAAGCAATATTTTCTCCAGTTTTACCCAAATTTAAAAGCTTCTCGACTGGAGAACTTACAGCCTATAGGCTAGTGGAACGCCTCATTTGAAAGCTAAGACCTACTAAACTCATCTAAGCTTCTTCACGTTTTAGCCGTTTTTGTTGCTTTTTATATATCGCCTTTTTTGCCTCATTTTCATCACGTTTTCATTGGTTTTTTTGTCATGTTTTTGTCACATTTTCATTGCTTTTTTGCCTAATTTCTGTGTATGTAATACGCAACAAAAAAACACAGAAGAAGCTTAGATGAGTTTTGTAGGTCTTAGCTTTCAAATGAGGCGTTACACTGTAAGCTTCAGTCGAGAAGCTTTTAGATTTAGGTAGAAGACATTTCAAATTTCTTTTCTTTTCCCATTGACTAATTCGTGTCACACATTTCCTCCACCTCTCCACACCTCCGCCTCAGAGTAAAACAACTCCACTGCTGCCTTTGTCCGAACTCTAAATATTGAAACCATTTGAGTCTAAACACGTGCAGCTGGGAGCAGAGGAGCTCCAACGCCACCCCAGGACCACAGACTCCCCTACACACCCCACCGACCGCACCCTTTCTCTGGGCAGAGAAGTGGCTCTTTGTCTTGCCCTGGTTTGGTTTGGTCTGGTCCGTACCTACGTGGTTTTTTTGTGTGCGTGTGTTGAATGGGTGCTCTGTTTGGGGAAGTATACGGTTTGTAGGTGCAGGTCCCAGACTGGTGCTGAGGGGTAATGGTGAGGGGGTAATGGGGGCTCATTTCCTCAAGCGTGCCACTGTCAGGTTGAGTTGAGCGGAGGAGACTGAAATGTAGGCTTTCGGAATGAGCAGCCTGCAGGAGGAATTAAGTCAATTGTGCATTACAAAATTAAGGCACTCTCAAAATGTTGATCTTTTGCTCGAAATATGAACTAAATCTAAATCATTGCTGGATCAAGTTCAACAGTTTCACCCAATTTAAACCTGTTCTGAAAATTAAAAATGTAATTAATTACCTAATTGACTTTAAGAGAAGGCACGAAGGAGAAAAAAAATGAATAGAGTATAATGAAAATGAAAATACTTTTTGGTTAAATTCTGATCATGTGTTTTATTGTCATCATGGGTCATTGCTGATTAGCCTCTACTGTTCTTACTGTTCTTTAACCATTCAAATGATAAATGATGTTGGGGTTGTCCTAAAATGGGGGTCAAAGAATGAAAAAAAAAAATGTTGGGAACAGCTGCCATAGCACCAGAGGTGTGTAATACTGAGTTACATGTACTCAAGTGCAAGTACTCAAGTAACTTTTTTAGGTAGGACTAATTGTATTTTTGCAAGTTGTTTTTCATACAGTACTTTTTACTTCTACTTGAGTAATATTACGTGTTTTGTTTACTTCATTCTTCATATGATTTCTTTTTGTTTTTTCTTTGAAAATTAGTACAAATGCCCATTACAATTTTCACAGTATTTAATGTTTTATTTCTCATAATTGAAACATAAATCAGTCGTTTCTCAGTATTTCTCAGTATTCACACAACACAAGCACAATTTTTCTCTAAGTACTTTTTTCCCTCAACGTCCCGTTAAATAAGGACTTTTAAATAATCGGAGCGCCTCTGATCTTCTTCTTTGTCTCAAGTTTTATGAATTCTCTCCACTGGACCCCGAAGAGCACCCGGTTTGGACTTTAACTTGGTTTCCCACTGACGCACTTTTCTCCCTCTCACTTTTTTACTCTTACTTAGTTCTGTATTTATTTTTTATATTTATCAGATTCTAAGTGCATATGAAGACACACAACACAAACAACTAGTCACTATAACTTCTACTTGAGTTAAACGATTTTAAAATCACGTTACTCTTACTTGAGTAAATATTTTGGCTATACTCTCTGCTTAGCACTATTAGCACAGAGCATTATCCTATAGTTGTTGAGCACTATAGGTAAAAGTGTGCCTTTCTTCATAATCATAGGCTACGTTCTTCCCATTGGCAGCTTTTGCCTGTTATAAGCAGTGAGTCAAGAGCTCCCCCTGCTGCCCACGGCGCGCACTGCCTCTGGGGCTCCCACTGCTCTGAAATGAGGCCGCAGACTGGAGGCTACTCCCAGAGGACGCAGACGGCGTGGTGGCGCAGGTGGAGGCTTTAATGAGACCTGCAATTACAGGAGCCGAGGTAACAATCTGTGACAAGCGTTTGCATTGTCCAGAAGAAGTAGCCGAGAGTTGTGAGTTACATGTATTTTAAGTCATTCTTAACCTCTTAACCTCCACCCGAACCGAGCACATTTTCTCCAGTTCGGCATTACGCACATCTACAAGCTTCTTGAAAAAAGCGTCAAAGTAGCGACGATGAAACGCAACAAAAAAGCGTGCCCGAAAAGCAATAATAATACAATAAAAAACGTGACATAAACATGATGATGAAAACGTGAGGAGAACAACGAAAACGCAACAAAAAAGCGACAAAAAAAAGTGACAAAAATGCAATGGAAAAACGGACGAAAACATGACGAAAAAGCTTAAAGAAAGCAATAGGAAAAAAGCTATGAAAAAGCAACAAAAACACAACAACAAAAACTACGAAAACACAACAAAACAGCGATAAAAAAAGAGATGAAAACATGACAAAAACGCTTCAAGAATTGTATATAAACGCTGCGACAACGTGACAAAAAGCTAAGATCAGTTTTGCAGGTCTTAGCTTTCAAATGAGGCGTTACTCTGGCCAAGCTCTCCTGTTGGGAAGCTTCTAGATTTGGGTAAAGCCGAACTGGAGAAATGCGCTTGGCTTAAAGGGGGGGTATTATGTAAAATCGACTTTTTCAAGCTTTATATCATGTTATTATGTCATTCCCTCATTAAACACATGCCTGGAGTGTTGCCTTGGCTCATTCACATATTCTTGAGTAATCAGTAAAAACTTAGACGGCAGCCATTTTAGGTGTAGCTATGCCTCAGTCCTCCTAGGAACGCCCCCACCTCCTGGAGACGCCTCTGGACCTTTTGTCACCAGCCAAGCCACCAACCACTGCTCCTCAGCTCAGCAGAGCCCCCTCCCCCGCACAGTGTTGTTGTTTAGATGCCACAGCAGTGTGCTGAAGGGGGCGTGTCGGAAAGCTTCTTAAAGAGACAGAGGCCTATTTCAAGACGTTCAGTACAGCCATTTTGAGAGAGCAATTTTATTCAAGGCAGTTATTTTAATTTACTGCATATACAGACCAACAGACGGTTACAATTGTAGTATGCTATAGACTGGTGCTATGTGATTGAAAAAAGCATAATACCCCCTCTTTAAATCATTCAGGGTAACTTCTCTCATGTCTGATTGTGTTTAGCCTGGTAAGACCTGTATGATGCCCCACTGTATTTTTCAACACAGCGATATCAGTCTGGTCACCAAGCCTTTGTCCGCTGTTGAATGGAAACTCAAAAAGGGGAAACTACCACTGAAATGTCCAAAGGGTCCGCAAGACAAAAAAGGTTTGGAATCACTGGGTTAATCCACCTGTGAGTCACGTCTATATAAGAACTCAATAACACCCTGTCCCAGGCTGTACATCAACAACAACAACAACAAAAAACGGTCACACACTGTCATATTCTATCGGAGAGTGTGACCACTGCTCAAAGCCGTCTCCAGCACATCCCAAATATTCTCAATGGGGTTCATGGGCACCTGAACCGAGCCCATTGCCCAAATTTAAAAGCTTCACAAAAAAAAGCATTAAAATGACGAAAGTGCAACAAAAAACGCAAAACATTTTTTTGACAAAAACGCTTCAAAAATGTGACTAAACTTGTTTTAACGTGACAAAAAGTTACAATAACTTTTGTAGGTCTTAGCTTTCAAATTGTTCTCCAGTCCAGAAGCTTTTAGATTTGGGTAAAGCCGAACTGGAGAAAATGCACTCGTTTAAAGCAGTACTAAGTTTATCTAAATAAATCCTTTCCGTAGTCCCTCTGGGGGTAATACAAGTGTTAATGGGATGATTGGGGGATCTTTCATCTTCCCCTGGTGTCTCTGGCCAGAAAACCATGCTTGCAACTTGACTGCCACCGGGGCGGAGCAACCAATACACACTAATGGAACCACGAAGAAGCTAACAGGCTAACGGGCAAAGCTAACTGCGGGCTAGCGCCACTTTAAAGTATTTACAGCCAGGTTTGAGTGAAAAAATTATTTCCATTGTATAACTGGATGTACAATATCCCTCTCTCCCTTCACCTTTTCGGTCAGCGTAGTATTTACTCTCCAAGACATTTAATAAGTTAAAAAATCGTAACTTGCTAAGGCACCTGCAGTTGCGCTTATGGCCTCTAGGGGCAAGAGTTACTGCTTTAAGGCGGGGGGTAAGAGGTTAAGCTCTGGGCTCTGCGGCGGCCAATCTATCTCATGCTCCCTGAACCACTCTTTCACACTGTGAGCTGCAGATTAAAGGGATATTTCAGGATTTTTGACATAGGGCCTCATCTCCTAGTTATCCAGAGTGTTGTTGATTTCTAGAGATATTTTTTTCTTAAATTCATGCAGTTCTTATATTTGAAGAGTTTAGTGGCGCTAGGCTAGGGCAAGGCTAAAGCATTTCTATGGTATCAGTTAGCCTGCTTTAAAAACAGTCTGACCCACTCCACAGTGCACCTGAAGTAAATCACTTATAACGCCAGACTAACCATATAAATGTCTGTGTTAATAGAATAATTTTAACCATTTTGCATTTAAAATAACTTATATTTGAGCAGCATCAGCTTCGTGGCTGTAAACTAACGCAGCGGTGGCGTGATCTGCGAGAAAATAGTCCCTCAAAATGCGGTAATTCATGTGATACAAGGTCAGTTATATTTCAAAAATTATTCTATCGACACAGACATTTATATGGTTAGTCTGGTGTTATAAGTGATTTGCCTCAGGTGCACTGTGGAGTGGGTCAGACTGTTTTTAATGCAGGCTAACTGATACCATAGAAATGCTTTAGCCTTGCCCTATAGCGCCACTAGACTCTTCAAATATAAGAACTGCATAAATTAAAAAAAAAAAAAAATCTCCAGACATCAACAACACTCTGGATAACTAGGAAATGAGGCCCAATGTCAAAAATCCCGAAATATCCCTTTAATCCTGGCCTTGTCATCTTGGAATATGCCCGTGCCATCAGGGAAGAAGAAATCCATTGATGGAATAACCTGCTCATTCAGGTAGTCAGCTGATTTATCATTCTTTTAGCACATAGTGTTGCAACTCCATATCAAAACAGTTAGGTCAATCCAAAATGGCGACTTTTCTTTGTGTGTATTCACCTATTGAAAAGCTTAAATGTGACTCATGAACCTGTGATGTCTTACGTAACAATAAAGTCATTACGAAGAAAAGGATCATGCAGCGTTGAACTCAACCTTTTCATTTAGGGTTCACTTGGCTGAAATAACAGAACAACTGTACAATACGCTCTCAGTGACATTCAGACCGCTGTGTTTCTGTCCACAATATGCTCATTAAAACCCATATGCACAACACTAACACGAACTCAAGCTTTCCAAAGCCACTCAGCGATGCATCCGTCATCTGCCATGCCTATTGTGCGTGATCTAATCCCACCGTTCTCCATTGTACTTCCAAACACACACCCACTTATCTAGCGCTCCCAAATTAGCCCGGGGCAATTAAAAACGCACATCCAAAACTGGTATTTCATTAACTGCGCTGGTCATTAAACAATTCAGCAAATCAATAAGGGATCAATGGGCAGAGGCGACCTTTGCGGCTTTTGACAGATGGGCTGCGGCCACTTAGCAGAAACAAACTCCTTGGACAGATGGGTGTATGCACGGCCCCTGCACCCCCTCCTCGCGAGGCTCAAATATGCCCCCGAAAGGTTTAAAGGTCTTGTTTTTACCCCCGCGGTTACAGTGAAAATTAAGCTGCCTGTAAGTTTCCCTTGTACAGTTACACAATGTGAGGGAAATCGTGTACATCTTAGCATATAGTTAAATATATGTCAGATAGAGATTGGATCAGATGCATTGATTCTAGATAAACATCTTGAGGTGACACATTTCCCATCTGTTACTGACTGAACACCAACGCAGGTAAGGTCTCAGTTTTAGTTCTGCTGGACCTGAGCGCTGCCTTTGACACAGTGGACCACGGGATCTTACTTCACAGGTTAGAAAACTGGGTGGGAATCTCTGGTACTGCTCTAAACTGGTTCAAGTCCTATCTCGAGAACAGGACGTACTTTGTCGAAATTGGCAACTGTGTCTCAGACAAAATTGCCATGACCTGTGGAGTCCCCCAGGGGTCAATCTTGGGACCCCTCTTATTCAACTTGTACATGCTTCCATTGGGTCAGCTAATAAACAGCAACAATGTGTCGTACCACAACTACGCAGATGACACTCAGATCTACGTGTCACTGACGGCAGGTGAACATGGGCCTGTAGATACACTCAGATCAGTTTGTGGATGCAAAACAACTTTCTCCAACTAAACTCAGACAAAACTGAGATCATTGTCGTTGGCCCACAGACACAAAGACAAAGTGTTATCAGTCACCTTGAGTCTCTCGCTCTGAAACCAAAAAATCAGGTTAAAAATCTAGGAGTAATCATGGACTCAGACCTGAACTTAAACAGCCACATCAAAGCAATAACATCATCAGCTTTTTACCATCTGAAAAACATTGCTAAGATCAGAGGAATAGTGTCAAAACCAGACTTAGAGAGACTCATCCATGCATTTGTCTCCAGCAGGTTAGACTACTGTAACGGCTGCTCACTGGCCTTTCTAAACGAGCTGTTAGAGCTGCAGTACATCCAGAACGCTGCTGCTCGAGTCCTTACAAGAACCAGGAAATACGACCACATTAGTCCAGTGCTCCGGTCCCTGCACTGGCTTCCTGTCACTCAGAGAATAGAATTTAAAACAGCTCAGCTTGTGTACAAGTCTTTTCATGGTTTAGCACCAAAGTCCATCTCTGACATGTTAGAGCCGTATGAACCATCTCGGGCCCTGAGAACTTCAGGGAGGGGTCTCCTGGTGGTTCCCAGAGTCAATAATAAACACGGTGAGGCTGCGTTTCAGTTTCATGCAGCTAAAATCTGGAACAGTCTTCATGAGGATGTGAGACAGGCCTCAACTCTGACAATGTTCAAATCCAGGCTGAAAACAGCTCTTTTTACCCGTGCATATGAAAACTGAAAGTATTTTATCTGCACTCTTGCCTTTTACTGTCATTGATTAATTTTATGTTGATGTTTTATTTATTATTATTTTATTATTTTATGAGGTAGTTCTTAGAGAGAAAGGTCTGACATCCACACGCACATACACACATAACAGCTTCAAACATCGGGCGGTCTGGAAGCTGACCTCTCCCTTCCTCCCTCAGTTCACCTTATGCTGAAAGTCCTTTCATTTGACCAACTTCAAGCGCATCATGTTGAATATTGTCTCCACTTTTGGACCATCATTTGACATTATAGTTCATATGTGATGAGAGGGAAGACCCTGAACTTTGTGACAGTTTTTGTGACATGTGGGTTGTCCCTGTAATGACAGAGATATTAGCAATAAACCAAGACCAAATAATAATGATTTTGAGTATTACCATAGCTACTATCTTCGAATTGTCACCTGCCCACCGCCCTCAATTTTAAACTCTAGGCTCTTGTGACGTCATGTGAACGTAAACGTAACCTCTTCCTACAGTCGTGGAGCACTGTGTGAAGTTAACAACAACTCGATCTTGAAGTCTGTAACAAATAAAAAGTGATAAAATGCTGTCCCCCATCACCTGTGCCTCTGTTGTTTGTTTACATCGCTCCAACATCCCTCTCCTCTCGTGAACCCCGGTCCCACCCGGAGTCTCCGAGGCTAGACTTCAGGACAAAGAAACTTGTGATTTCAGTCTGGGCCCCACCTCGATATCTACCCCTGTTCATTTAAGCTATACCCCCCCTCTCACCCTCACCCCCTCCAAACAGAGACCACCTTCCCCCAACACTGGCCCAAAATGCAAAGCTCCACACAGGTATTACTCGCTCACTGGAAGCTTTTGTGCTCCTTCACTTTATGAGCCTCTTTTTTTTTTTTTTGCATCAGTAGCAGCGACGTCATGGCCCACTCGCGCCCCTCCCCCGTCTGTTGTCCTGTCAACACACAGCACTGCCCAGCTGTCCCTCTGTGCTCTCAGCTGACAGGGGGAGAAAGGGGAGGGGGGGCGCATGCATCAGCCCCTCTGTCTGTCGGAGACTGGTCTTTCCCAGTCGCCCCACAGCCGTCACAGCTGCTAAACTGATCAGAGCCGGATCACTATTAGGAAACTAGTGTATAAAACTAAATAAATAAATGGATTTCAAAGAGGGATTTTAAGGGGAGTCTCTCGACACATTAACTTTCACCTGAAAAACAAAACAAAAAAACAGAATCTTCACAATAACATGTTTAATTATTGCACTGATTCACCGTTTCTCCATATTTATTTGGGAGATTGTAATTTCAAGGGCAATTTTCTCACATTTTGGTGACAATATCTCCACAACAAGTTGCAATACAAACAACGTCATTTACATGTTAAAATGCCCATGTGGCAAAACAACCAGACCACTAAAAATCGGATCTCAGAGCACAGATCTAACATAAGGACCCATGACGCTAAAAGTCCAGTGGCCATTCATTTCAATCAGGCTCAACACAACGTAAGTGCATTGAGGTATCAGGGTATCGAGCAAGTCAAACTTCCCAGAAGGGGTGGGGACATTGACTCTTTGCTATTAAAAAGAGAAGCTTTTTGGAATCTACACATTGGACACTTTGAGTCCTAAGGGACTGAACGAAGAGTTTGACCTAAGGCCGTTTCTGTGATTGCATCAATAATAACACAAAAATATTTTTCTTAATATTCAAATGTACATAATTGCGTACAATGTATATACACCTGTGGTTCGCTTTTTAATTGTATATATTTGTATATATCTCTATCACTCTGTGGGTACTTGTCACCGCGTTTTTATAGGAGTTGGAACACCTTACTAAAAATTGCCATTTTTCTAATGTTTCATATATCCTGTGTATACATTGTTTGTGCACAACTTTGTAAAGGTACCTTTTTGTTTTAAAAAAATGTATGTTTTATAAAAAAATGTGTGTTACAAATTGTGTTTCGGTCATGTGACCTCATTAGAGGCATTATAAATACAGGTGTTTTCTCTTCCTGTCTTTAAGTCTGATGAAGGGCTGATTTGTGGCCCGAAACGTCATTTTCGTGGTGTGCAAAATAAATTGACTGGGAGCATTTAAGCTGCGCGGATCTTTTTGTCTTTTTCAATATCTCCACAACAGACTTCGAACTTTCCAGCCTTGGACTGAACAATACTTTGAAGGGGTTTTTTTCAGAGGGATTTTTAAACATCTAATCCCTAACCTGATTATGTGAGTTTTGAATTTAAAAAAAAAACAATGAGAAATTTACATTTTTACAGATTTAAACAGCTTATTTTAAAACTAAACAAGATCCAAAATCCCCTCTGAAAAAGAGTTTCTAACTCATATGTCAACCAAATAAAATGAAATTTAAACCTGGCTCGATCAATTATTCAGATTTTGTCGCTGAGAATAAAGGACATTTGGGGAATTTTTAAGCTTTTCATATGCAAACACATAATGGCAAAAAACTCGCAATACGTTTTTTTTTTTTTTACATTTATGCCAGTAACCTACAAAAAACGTTTCAAATTGATATCTCTAAATTTAAAAAGTTTCCCTATTCGCCTGTAGCGTCTCATCTTAGTTTGGTGCTTCACTTTCCTTGTGTGACTGTGAAGAACTTTGCTAATTTCTTCAGTTAGCTTTGAGTTGTTGCTGCTGTGCTATCAAAGCTTCATCACTTTCCCCAGTAGTCTACAAAAAAGCCGCAGATAAGGTAAAAGCCTTATCAGTGACTCAGTGTAACTCGTCTGGAGCAGTGCAGCTCCCTGAGGCTCATCTCCAGATCTTGAGCTATAGGTGTCGTCGCGACTAGCTGAATGGTTGGCCTTTTTGTGTATGTTTTACGTTGATGTGTGAAACCAAACACTCGGAGGAAACCCACTCCGAGAACGTGCAAAATCCACACACAAAAAAGCCCCCACACAGACCATGAACCTTGGTGAAGCAAGACCACTAAGGCTCTTTTCCACATGCAGGCGCGTGTCAGCCGAATGGCTCTTTCACCCGCGTTGTCGAGCTTTTCCATAACAAAGGCCAGGGCCAAACTGGTCTGACCAGGTATAGGTTTTGGGCCCGACCTCTGGCTGTGGCCAAAGCGGGCTACCCGTGTCTGATGTGACGTGACCAGACTGCTGGCCTCTGATTGGCAACGAGAGAGTGGACAGCCCTCACTATTGACACGCAGGTCACGCAGGATTTAATATTTCACAACATCATACCTCTGTGCTAAAAGGGGATTTTGCCGATAATAGCATTTAGCCACTGTTAGCGAAGCTTTAGCTGGTGTTAGCATAACATTTACCTGTAGCTTACCTTCATAGTTCATAGTTTAGCAGTTTATTTTCTGTTTTAATACAGCTTGGCACATCCGAATGATTCCATAACTCCACCAGATGACAGCATTTGTCCACATTTGTTCTCATCGCGGCTCTAAAAACTTTAAATGACAATCTGTACAGCGTGCGGCTCTATGCGGCTCCGCCCACAACAAATGCATGTGTGTGTGTGGTGGAAACAGAAAGGTCTGCGGGCTAGTGTCGATACGTGCACGTAGATCGTGGCGTGCGCGGCCGGTGCGCGCTATGTGGAACAACGCTTAGCCACCATGCTGCCTTGGGCTAATCCCAAAACAAAACTGGATTGGTAATTATCAGTGGCATGCCGTGGGGTCTCAGGGCCTTCAATAGTGACCTATGGGTTCATACACTCAACGCATATAAACTGATCCACAGTAGGCGTATGGATAAAACAGCTTTTTGCATGCCATTTGTTTGCTAAAGGATGTATCAACAATGCAAACCATTTCTCCATTGTGAGATTTAAAAAAAAGCAAATCTTAACCAAAACCCAAACCCAAAAAACACTTGTGGAGAACACTTGTACTATAATACAGAAACACACGACACATGACACATGACAGGCAGAGACGAGTGCATTATAGTTACAGTTTGGTGTTTTGTGGGATGCTTTTTTTAGCGCTCATAGTGCCGTACCTGTTCCCTGCCCAAGTCCCAGCACAGCTGAGGGGCGGAAACTCTTCTCCTGTCCAGGGAAGCCAAGCGTCTACGTCCTGCTGGAACGACACTCGACCAAAGTGAGGAACTAAAGAGACAGTTCATATATTTATATATAAACTCTTCATGAGGAAAGGGCGCCAAATATCCACGATTAATAAATCTACATAATTTTGCCTCGTTTGGACATTTCACAAGAGGAATATCTGTTTATCTGGTTAAGTGGAGCCTGCACTTCTTGGCTGGAACATCTTGCCCATGCGCGGTAACATGAGCAGTTTTCCCAGGCGAGGAAGGCGAAGGGGGCACTGCTGAGATACAGCACGGCCTGGGGGACGCACTGTCATTGTACATTGAATTTTGATTGGCTGATAATTCTGTCAGTCAATGTGCGACCTGACAACACAGGGCCAGCTGAATTTGCACAGCAGGCCCTGAGGAGGAGCAACTCGCCAGAGGTGTTTAAGGCACTTTTTTGAGTAGGAATTACAGTTACACATCAACAATACCAATATAAGTGAATCAACTGATTCAACTGAACTAAACTGAACTAAATTACAAATTAAATATACTATTGAGACATTTTACACTTTTTTTCTTCATATGGCCCAGGTTAGCAGAGAAGGCCCTGCTGGCCCTGACGGCCCACCACTGGTAATTGTGAATGGCTCTGTGAATTGGAAATTTTGATTAATGGACACATGAAGAGAGCTGTTTTAGTTCCATAAAGGCTCAACTCTTTCTAGTAATTTGGCAATTTTATACACATTTAAACAATATGCAAAACAGGTAATGGTGAGTCCTAATGTTCCGGGAGCCACGTGGACAACCTCTATTGAAAATCTGCGTTCAATAAAATCAATTCAAAGTGTGGCACAAATTCTATTGACCTCAAGACGTTTTAATCCATGAACAGGTCTGTGAATAAGATCAATATCAGCTCGAGCTCTTATCTCACACCAAACAGACTGAGGTCCAGCTGTGGCAGAGAAACAGGCCTTTTGTTAAATACAGTAGATCAATTTAACTTAAGGCTATTGTTATATTGTATTCCAATCTACTTTATATGATTTATAGCATCAATACAACATGACTATAGCAACTTTAAGTACAAAGGGTTGCACTTAAAACCACATCAATTTAACATCAATTGTAAAAAAAAATGATGAAACCAAATAAGAACTGTAAACAAAGCAAAACAAAATGGCCAAATAAAAAACTATAAACCAAATTAAAACCAATAAAATGAGCGGTGGAGTGGCAGTCGGGACTAGTAAAAGATATAGTCTGGATGTCTAAATGTATTACAAATTTTAAGAAATGTACAAAATTGACCTCATGGCCTTACATTTTGATATAAAGTAAGTAAAAATATTTATTATAATATTATTTTTGAAGTCCCTCCTTTCCTGATCTCAGCAACTACTCAAGAGTCCCCTCGCCGTTGGCCTCAACCAATAAAATGTGAGCAAGATGATGATTGACACATCATGCACGCGCTGAGAGTGATTCTCATACCTGGATCCGCCATTACGCCCAGAGCGCCGCTATGGAACAGCAAGAACAACCAGCACGCGAACAGAAGCTACCTTTATTACAATAATAAAGGGCAAAACAAGTTTTATACCACTACTAGATCATTTATTTAGGAACGGTATGCTTGATTGTCCCCACAGCGGAATTTGTCCTCTGCATTTGACCTATCCTTAAATGCTCCAACTTCTTTCCTGCCATTGTGTAAAAACAAATAAAATGTCTTTATTGCATAATTGTTTCCCACCTCCTTCCACACACACCCTGTCCCTCCTCACAACTCACCGCTGCTCCAGGTGAACCAGGGGAAGACAGAACCCTCTGTGTTCAGGGCAAACTTGAAAAGAACAATTTGCATGTGCTAAGACAAGTGCACCTTTACCTTTCGCTCACAGACCCTCCAGTAAAGTCTATAACCACTTAAATGTCTCTCATAAAGGCGCCCGCTCATCTCGCTCTCCCTCCTTTGGTTACACTTGATGAGTCCATTAACACTTGGTTTAAACCTATGGGCACAGGTCTGTCCTTGTCTGCACTCACAGCCCCATACGTTATGCCAGGGCTGTTAGCTGACACTGATCTGAGGCACAGTCGCTCACAATGGCCGCTGTGTTGTTAACGCTGCAAACACACACTGGCATTATCCCGATCCGACGGTGCGCACGGGCGTCTACTAAGGGGGTCTACTATAGGGATCTGTTCGGCTTATCTGATCATCAGGAGTGGATCTCAAGGGGCAATTTTAGTTTAAAGGCCAAGGCCGTGGAAGTGTGAAGTTTTGATAGATAAACTTTAAAGAGGGGGTATTATGCTTTTTTCAATCACATAGCACCAGTCTATAGCATACTACAATGATGACGTAACCTTCTGTTGGTCTGTATATGCAGTAAATTAAAATAACTGCCTTGAATAAAATTGCTCTCTCAAAATGGCTGTACTGAACGTCTTGAAATAGGCCTCTGTCTCTTTAAGAAGCTTTCCGACACGCCCCCTTCAGCACACTGCTGTGGCATCTAAACAACACTACTGTGCGGGGAGGGGGCTCTGCTGAGCTGAGGAGCAGTGGTTGGTGGCTTGGCTGGTGACGAAAGGTCCAGAGGCGTCTCCAGGAGGTGGGGGCGTTCCTAGGAGGACTGAGGCATAGCTACACCTAAAATGGCTGCCGTCTAAGGTTTTACTGATTACTCAAAATATGTGAATGAGCCAAGGCAACACTCCAGGCATGTGTTTAATGAGGGAATGACATAATAACATGATATAAAGCTTAGTCGATTTTACATAATACCCCCCCTTTAAAGTAAACACAGTTAAAGTATAGGCGCATTGACTTGCCTTGTGTACAAAATGCGTAGTATAAATAAAGTTGCCTTGCCAATTTTCTTGTCTTGCTGTAAGTGACCTTTATACTAGAAAGTCCTAACACACTGCCCGCCACAACAACAACAAAACGGTCACATGCTCTAATACTTCGTTGGACCATTATTTCAATAAGTCAAAAGACTCAGTGTACTAGAAGAGGGTTAGAGTGTTGCACTGGATGAAATGAGTAAAGGCAGTGTTGGCGAAAGTACAAACGTTCAAAAATCAGGTGCTCTTCAGGCTTAGAGGGCATAGTTTCTGTGAAAGATTCCGAATTTGCAAAAGGCTTTATTGACAACGCGTTTCGACTCACAGGGTCTTCATCAGGGCTAGTGAGGCAACACAGGTGTGCGACACTTTTAAGTGTTACATGGCAATAATTAAATATAATATATTTACAAGGAGACTTATAAACAAAGGGGAAAAAAAAGATTCAGTGTGTTCTTTCACCAAGATTAATGATCGGAGCGAGACCATCCCAAAAGATTCTCAATGGCGTTAAGATCTGGACTCTGTGGTGGCCAAACTCTTTCACAATCTGAGCCCGATGAACCATTGTCATCTTGAAATATGCCCGTGCAATCTGGGAAGAAGAAATCCATTGATGGAATAACCTGGATGTTCAGTTTGTCAGCTGATCTAAGTGTTTGGGCTGTACCTGACCAACTGCAGCGACCCCAGATCAGAACAATTGGCTAAATCCATGTGGCGACCTTTTTTGATCAGGCAGTATAGTATATAAGTACCAATGTATATACTTAAAACCTGCTTTTATGTTGTCACAAACAAAATATACTGTAACATAAAGCCATAGCCTACTACAATTTTCTCAGAGCAGACTAGTACCCTTAATTGTTTAGTTCCTCTTCCATTATTGTCTTTCTTTGAAGAGCCACTGCAAAAACAATATTTTCAGTGTCTACAGTGAGTATAAATTGCTGGCATGTTTGTTTATGTTTTCAGTTTTACCACAGCTCCTGTGATATACAGCAACATAAAACCTAGCATGTTTGTGACTTTCACTTAAGATGCAGCGATAACTTTGTCCTTGAATGCAAGTTCCAAAACAAAAGTTGTGGGACAAAATCCGGCTGATAGAAATTCCCCCGAGTCCCGGCCTATTGTTCACGCTCTGACGTATGGGGATCCTGCCGTCCAATGGGGAGCGAGGTTTCCCCCGAGCAGACCCCGAGTTCACCGGGTTCACACACCGAGGCAGACAAAACAAAAACACTGCCCCCACACAGCTACAAGTGTTTGACATGGAGCATTTGCCGTAGCCCTCATTTTAAGCAGCCATTTGGAAGTTTATGCACGGTAAAGGCAAACACTTTGAAAGTATGATAGAAGTCTTTTGTTATAGGAAAAGATCACTATATCACAAGTGTTACAACAATTACTACCAGTGCCATTTGTGCCTCTAATACTTACTGTCATTGAGTAAAGCTTAGTATTTTAAATCGAGTAGACTTTATTTGTCTTACTGACCTTCCCCCCCCCAAAATATATACATAAAATAGAAAAAAAGACTTTGCACTTCAAGTACATTTGGCCAGATGCTTTGGAGACGCGACTTTATTCAGACATTGTTTCATCGCTAAGGCCTTCATCAAGCAGATATAAGAATACCCAATAAAAATGCCCAAGTTTCTATAAATGGATAACATAAGTGAATAGCATTACACAGGCCTTATACCTGATTGTTTTCTAGTGTTTGTCAGAAAAAAAAGATCTTTGTGTGCTGTGCATCGACTTACAAAGCCTTTTTGTTGATCGTGATCCCAGCAAGTTGTGAGACATGTTCATAAACTCACCCCTGCGAACGAATCATCAGAAGTGCATTAGGCAAGTTATAGGAATGAGTTTGGGCTTCATCTAACGGTTTTAAACGTACACCTCCACTTTGGCTGCTCAAAGATCACATGAGCCCGTTCAAAGACACTGCTTCTCTCATGTGATGGAGTGTGAAGGGCGGCGGGGGAGGGGCCTTTATCGGACGACCAACCGGGGTCTAAAGTGTGTGTGTGTGTGTTTGGGATGGGGGCAGATGGGGGTGTAGGGTTGATCAGGGAGTGTGGGGGTGTGGTCCCAGATGGAGAGTGGATGGGAAGTGTCCCGTTGGTTTGGAGCTGCTCCGGCTCTGCACATGCCACCGCTGCCGTCTCTGCAGCTGACACACACTGCCACACAGCAGCAGCATGTGCAGAAAGGAAAGTTAGGAGTCCAACTATTGGAAACAATTGTTGATATACGCCATATTCTAATAACCACCATAGTTATATGAGGGGGGATTGTGATATTCGATGTCTAGAATACACGTTTTTCCTCCCATAAATGCAAACAAAAACCGTCAGCTTGGATTTGCGACATTAATTCGATGCATTACAAGTACCGCAGATATGAACTAATCTGCCTTAAACAGTTTTAATAGATTTTGTATTTGTTGTTAGCCTTTAGCTTCAAGGCAAACTCACCTTTACCAGCTTCATCTCTGCTGTACAAGACTCTCCATGGTCTAGCATCATGGAGAGTACCAAGTACACCAAGTACATCTCTGACATGTTAGAGCCTCAGGTCTCATGCTGGATCCATAGTTAGGACTAAACACTGTGAGACTGAATTTCAGTTTGACGCAGCTAAAATCTGGAACAGACTTCCAGAAGATGAAAGCCAGGCCTCAAGTCTGACATTGTACAAATCCAGACTGAAAACAGTTCATTAACAGGGTGAAAGTCTATGGATTCAATGTTCACTTTCTTTTTTCAATGGCATTTTAACCACAATATGATGATAACACTCTAATAACATTTGTCCACAGCCTGCCTTGTTCAGTTTTGTCAGAGCTACCAAAAGGCAGAAAGTGCAGGTGTGGACGCCCTTTGGCTTTTGTGTAAATGACTAACGATTCTTGGATGGCGGATTTGAACCCTGAGTCTCTAAAGGCTCTTTTCCACATGCAGGCGTGTGTCAGCCGAATGGCTCTTTCACCCGCTTTGTCGAGCTTTTCCATAACAAAGGTCAGGGCCAAACTGGTCTGACCAGGTATAGGTTTTGGGCCCGACCTCTGGCTGTGGCCAAACCATGCTAGCCCGTGTCTGATGTGACGAGAACAGACTGCTGGCCTCTGATTTGCAACGAGAGAGTGGACAGCCCTCACTATTGACACGCAGGTCATACGGATTTAATATTTCACAAGATCATACCACTGTGCTAAAAGGGCAATTTAATTTAATAGCATTTAGCCGCTGTTAGCGCAGCTTTAGCTGGTGTTAGCTAAACATTTCCCTGTAGCTTACCTTCATAGTTCGTAGTTTAGCAGTTTATTTTCTGTTTTAATACAGCTTGGCTCCTCTAAATGATTCCATAACTCCCACCAGATGACAGCATTTGTCCACATTTGTTCTCATCGCGGCTCTAAAAACTTTTAATGACGATCTGTACAGCGTGCGGCTCTATGCGGCTCCGCCCACAACAAATGCATGTGTGTGTGTGGTGGAAACAGAAGGTCTGCGGGGTAGTGTCGATACGTGCACGTAGATCGTTGCATGCGCGGCCGGTTCGCGCTATGTGGAACGACGCCTAAACTCACTCACTTTCACCTCATTTCCTGCCACTAGCAGCGCCACAATCAGTCTCCATTTAACAGTGAGTTTATCTGTCGTTTGCATATGAATGTGAGCATGTTAGCACTCTGTTCACAGGTCACTTTCCCCTATTTGTGGTTTATGCGTATTCTGATGTGGCAACAACAAATAACATTTTGTCTTCAGTTTGCAGTGATGTGAATGTTGATTTTGGCAGAAAAATAAATTTGTGACCCGTGTGTTTGGACAAGGGGATGTGGATTTGTTTGAATTGGCGGTCCTCATTATCCACATAAATTAACAAGTTAGCAGGGTAATTTTGCCCACGTAACCAGCCACCAAGATTTAACTAACTAATAATATGGGGTTACTGCAGTCGGTCAGGGCTAGGTTTGGAATGAGATCAGCTGACTACCTGAAACCATCAGTGCTTTTCTTCCCTGATGGCATGGGCATATTCCAAGATGACAATGCCAGTATTCATCGGGCTCACATTGTGAAAGTGTCATATCCTGGCTGTCCTCCTCTTCCCCTCCCCTTCTGTGTGTGTGTGTGTGTGTGTGTGTGTGTGTGTGTGTGTGCGTGTGCGCATGTTTGGGTGGAGTTACCTGGGCGGAGTCCTCCCAGCTGCTGGCTGATCATCACTCACCTGCAAGCCATCTACAATCAAACAGTCTTCATATACTCCGGTTCTCCTTCCACACCTCGCCAGTTCGTCATACTACTACTGTGGTAACTAGACTACGGCTCTTGAAACGGCAGTTTTTTGATATCTCTTCCATTATCCAGTTTTGATAGTTTCCAGAGGTTATTCAGCCAAGGACTCCAGCCCAGTCAGACATCTCTGCTCCACCGGCCCCAACCCTTGCCTACCTGCTTCTCCCTGGACCTCCGGCCTGATATCTACCTGCTCCCCTGTCCTGTTCAAAATAAATATTCTTAAACCTTTGGCTTGGTTCTGCGCTTGAGTTCTCCCCGGGTTTCATAACAGAAAGAGTGGTTCAGGAGCATGACGCGTCATTTTCACACATGGATTGACCGCCACAGAGTCCAGATCTTAACCCCATTGAGAATCTTTGGGATGACGACTTTGCAAGATACAAGATATTGGCGAAAAATGAATGCGACACTAGAACTTTTGACATTGTAGAAGCTGAACTCTATGACCTTTTGGTTCAGCAGTGTGTGTTCTTCTTCCTGTACCAATGTTTCCCAGACTTGTCCTTCCACCTAGTTTTGGGGATCAGAGGTCCTTCCAAACTGAGACAAGTGCTCCTGTTCACCTGTTCACCCCATGACTTTAACCCTAACCCCAATCCTTATCATAACCCATAACCTCATAGCCTTAACCCTAACCCCAAGGAGACAACTGCCTAATTCACTTTAGTACCCGACACACAAGTTTTTAGATGTATCTTTTTGGCTGTCAACTCCTTTGTTTGTCCCATTTGGCGTCATAGCAACAGTTCCCCCAACCATGGCTGAAGATCCTGTCCCGGTGAAGCGCGTGCTTTTCCACACTCGGAGGCGCTAACTCCTCTCCGGCTCACCCTTCAGAGCAGTGACTGGTGGGGCCTATCTGTTGGTTCACACTTTGAGCTGTTAATGGGACACAGCAGGGACAAATGGAAGCTAGTGTGTGGTCTATGGACGAACAAAAAGAAATTAGTGGCTAACGTGGGAAAGTTTAACGGGGGAACTTGTTAAGGTAAACAATGCGGCACTAAGCTCAACATAGGGGTACAGAAATTAGCTTTGTGTAGGGCTTCACAAGCTTGTTCATAGTATTTATCCAGTTAAAACAGTTACAATTGTACAAAAACATTACCTTCATTGTTCTGATTTGGTTGGAGAAATAGGCCAGGAATGTGATACGATATAGAAGACAAAACAAAGATGAGTAAAAATGTGTACACGGTGTCATTCTTAAGACCTGCAGCGTTACTTTAGGTATTCCTTTGATTCGATTTTTTGTTTTGTTCTATGTTTTAGCATACATGCACCTTCATTTCTCACAGTTTTCAGTTTCAATATGCTACTCGTACCCGTGGAGCCTCCCCTGCCTGCCCTGCCTCATCAGCGTCCTGTGCCCGTGGAGCCTCCACTGCCATAGAAGCCTCCACTGTCTCTGGAGCCCCTGCACCTAGAGCCTCCCCTCTTTATTATCCAACAATTTCCACCTTTCAAAGCAGAAGTGAGTTAGTGAAATCAAGGCCAAAGAAAACCACCTGCACCATCATGTGTAATCTGACTGTTAATTAAAAAAAATTGTATTTGTTTCTATTTTTTTTTTACATATTCATTTTGTGTAGAACATATTCAGTGTCTACATTTCACAGAGCCATTCACATCACATGAATTCATAAAAAAGCATATACATAAAATACCAGATAACAATTTAATGTTATAAGATCTCCCTCTTCACTACATACATATTTGACAGACAAAACACAATAGTAAATATAGCCGCAAAGCGGTGATTATCGGCCCTCGCCGACCGCCCTGCCTAAAACAAGGGGGCGCTTTGCACCCTTTTGTCTCCCTCAATCTAAAATTATGGTATTGCTACTGCCTTTATGTTTGTTTTTAACTTTTTTCCCAAGGGTCTTAGTTTTAGGATTATTGGAATGCGCTAACGCGCACTCCGCACTCAATTTTGACATTATACACAGAAAAATTAGTATGAATTTGTATCACACTATATCTGCAAACTGAAGCATATTTTTACATTTTACTTAGGGCTGCGGCTGCGCCGCAGAACATCCACAAAGGTTATCCAAGTACTTTGGATAACCTTTGGTTCCTCACTTCTTGCTGAATTATGGAGTTTAACATTTTTCCATCAGAATAAAATGGGACGTTCTGGTCATCGCTACGGCAACACCGTGAAAAATATGGCATGGGTGTAATTGACTTTTCTGATCGGAATGACCAAATAGAATTTTGTTCCAAATTATTTTAATTTTCGTAAAACTAAAATTTGTACTCTCCATATAATTCCTATAGGGGGCGCTATCGCGCCCAATTTGAATTTTGCCAAATGAAAGTGTTTAGGACTGAGACTTTAACAACTGATAACAAAATGAGCTAAATTGGGCTTTATATGGGCGAATGGGAGACATTTTTTGTTTGCGAAAAATCTCAAAATACTTCGTATAGTTTTCTAAAAGTAAAACTTAGAAAAGTAATTTGGATAACTTTTAAAGTTCTACTTCTCAAGATTATTTTCCACCCAAAATTAGGTCGTTCCGATAAACGCTCTAGGAGGAGATAGATTTTGTACGAAGTGAAAAATAAAGGCGGATTCCCGCTTCGCGGGCTGTCATCCAAAATGGCCGACACCCAATATGGCGGACGGCGTTGCCGTAATAATGTTTGTTGCTCAACTTGTCATGATGCACGTCTGTACCGATTTTTATGATTCTACGACAAACTTCATTTTTGGCCAAGTCCCATCTCGCAATGTTAAAAAAAACGGAGGTGGCGCTGTCGCGCCACTATTTTGAAATTCAAAATTTGGAAATAGTGAAAAGTTGCGTCGGATCGGGTTTGAATTTTGGGCCAAAATGTGCTACAACTCATATCTAAGAAATATAAACTCTTTGTAAACTTTTTAAAATGTACCAGGTTATTGCAAAGTTTGATGTTTTGATCTAGATTATTCCATATTTCAACACCACGTCTCGTGGGACAGATGCTTTTCATGGTTGTTTGGAGTATTGTTTATCGAAGCTCATCTTATCTCTCAAGTTGTATTTGACTTCTCGTTTGCAGAACATATTTTGTATACTTTCAGGAAGCAACTTTTGTGAGGCTTTGAACATGATTTGAGCCATCTTAAATTCAGTAAGGTCCTCACATTTCATTGTTTTTGATTTAAAAAATAATGGATTTGTGTGTTCACGGTATCCAACTTTAAACAATGGGTCAAGATTACTTTTATACGCATTTCCCCAGATCTCTACACAACATGTTAAATGGGGAAGGATAAGTGAGGAGTATATAATATATAGAGCTTTGTTATCAATGATATATTTAGATTTATTCATTAGGGCTGAAATCTTTGCAACTTTTTATGATGTGAGGTTTCCAGCTGATTTTATGATCGAGTGTTACACCAAGAAATGTATGTTCATAAACTCTTTCAATAGTTTCGTTGCCAATTTTAACTGATAATTGTACATTCATTACACGATTTCCAAAGAACATTGCTTTGGTTTTCGTAATGTTTAGAGACAGTTTGTTTACGCAGAAACAATCTTTCAATTTATCCATTTCTTCTGTAATCTCGATCACCATTTGCTGTAGGTCTGCACCTGAGAGTATGATTTTTGTATCATCTGCAAAAAGGATCAGTTTAAGCTTCTTAGAAACCAAGTACAAATCATTGATATATAGTAAAAATAGTTTAGGTCCCAGCACCGATCCCTGGGGGACACCACACACTAGGGTATCACACATGGATCTGCACTGCCCCATTTGAACATACTGTTTACGGTTTGTTAAGTAGGATTCAATCCAATTGAATGCAATACCTCTTATCCCATATTTTTGTAGTTTGTTCAGGAGTATATTGTGATCCATAGTGTTGAAAGCCTTCTTAAGATCGATGAAAATACCTATTGAATATATCAGTTATTTCTTGTCCTGTTGTTGGCGTAAGAAACATTGTATTTTCCCTGAACATGTTGCACCCCTGCAATGGGGAGAAAGAATCACGAGAGTGATTTTTGTGGCTTTCTTCATGCAGTGGTTTAATGCAATATAAACATCAGTGTTTACATATACACTTATTGATGTCACACGTTGGTAACAAGAGCTCAGTATTGAACAAAATAACATTTCCTTAAAACTCAAAATAAATGGCAATAGAAACAACTTATGTCCTTAGCTACTTATCTTAAGACACAAAATGGCGGACGGCAAGTTCACGGAGTTTTACTACGCACCAAAGTTTAAAAAACGAATCAAAACATCACAAAACTATTCTATATTAGCTAATTAACGTTTTAACAATGTTCACATTACAACAATATTGTGCTTGGGCAACTTATTACCTGCAATGGGGAGAAAGAATCACGAGAGTGATTTTTGTGGCTTTCTTCATGCAGTGGTTTAATGCAATGAGTAGAAAGCGCGAAATCCCCCTAGTGGTGGGTCAGGACAATCGATCCCAGAAAAGACGAGGCTTACTAGCTGATTACAGATAAACAGATCACATTCCCTTTGGCGAAATGGTATGAAACATTAATGAATCATATAAAATAATAACTTTTTAACCAACTCTTAAATATATTTATTGGTTTTAAAGTGTACTTAAACTATGAATATTGTATTGAGGATATGCAGTATTATACCTATCACACTCTCCCCCACTTGAAAAATGTCGTCCCGACATTATAACATCGTACTCAACAGTCCTATTTAACTCATAGTCAGTCCTTAACAGGAGAGCAAACTATATTCCTCATTTCTGTGGACTTTAACACCTGCTTCACCACAGTCCATGTCTGAAGACTGAAGACCAAGAGTCTATAAACCAGTCCATATGTGAATCTTCACAAAACAGTCCATTGTCTGTGGTTATAATCCATAGCAGAAAAAAGTGTATTTCCTCATGTAGATGACAGTCTGTAACTCCAGTTTTAAATCATCCATGGAAAAGTGTCAACTTACGCTTGCTGGAGTCCATACATACCAATGGGCTGCATGTAGTATGGCTGCAGAGCTGGGTACCATGGAACCAGACCTGGGCACACAGGGAACAGTTGCGGTGCAGGCTGGACACTGTAGCAGGATGGGATTCCCAGTTGGTCGTACGTCATCCGTCTCGGCGGGTGTCTCTCTCGCTGTGGCCGCTGGAGTGTCTCCTCCTCAGGTCCTTCAGATGCAGCAGGAGATGGAGGGGCGGGTGAGTCACCGGCGGCAGGCTCCGTCTCCTCGTGTGTTGTCTCCACAGCAGGATCAGGCACTTCCAGTTGGTCTTCAGCAGGGAGCTCTGGCGGCAGTGGTGCTGCAACAGGTACTGGAGCTGGAGGCTGAAGTGTCACTGCAGGAGGCTCTGGATCTGATGGCTGGGGCACAGGTTGAGGTGGTGTATAATAACAGCAGTACTCATCACCACTCTCCTCATCATCAGGATCTTGCACAACTCGAGCAGGTGTATCAGTCTTTTTCTGTTTGTGTTTTGCAGGATTGTCTTTTTCAGGCACTTGTTCGAAAGGCAAGTGGTCACATGACATGAGTAAGTTCCTGTGAAGCACTCTAGAGCGTCCTTTTCCTCTATCTGGTCTCACCTCATAGATGGGAAGGTCAGGCCCCATTTGTCTGACTACTGTGTGAATAGTGTCTTCCCAATAGTCTCTTAATTTCCCTGGACCTCCTCTTGGTGTCAAGTTTTTGACCAGAACTCTCTCGCCTGGCTGTAACACAGAACTTCTTACTTTTGTGTCATAGTGTCTTTTGCTCTTTTCAGCAGCTTTCTTTGCATTCTCATTTGCTATGGCGTATGCTTCTTCCATGCCCTTTCTCCATTTTTCTACATAGTCTCTGTGGTTGATAAAACCCCTTTCTGAGTACAGTCCAAAGAGCATATCTACTGGCAGCCTGGGAGACCGTCCGAACAGTAGATAAAATGGAGAGTAGCCAGTAACTTCACAGCGTGTGCAGTTGTATGCATACATTAGCTTGTTGATACATTCCTTCCAGTTTGACTTTTGTGTTTCAGTTAGCGTCTTAAGCATTTGCAACAATGTCCTGTTCATGCGCTCAACCTGACCGTTCCCCATCGGGTGATAGGGCGTCGTCCGGGAGCCGGCCATGCCACTGAGTTTCTTGAGCTGACTAAATAGCTGATTCTCAAATTCACCCCCTTGGTCGTGGTGAATACGGCAGGGGAAACCAAACTTAAGGGCATAGTCATTGAAAATGAGATTTGCAGCAGTTTTGCCTGACTTCGAGGTGGTGGCGTAGGCTTGTGCAAAGCGTGTGAAGTGATCAGTCACCACTAAATATATTCATATCCGCCTTTGCATTTGTCAAGATGGAGAAAGTCTATACACACAAGCTCAAAAGGCTGTGTTGTTACAATGTTTGTCAAAGGGGCTCTTGTGTCACGACTGGGCTTTTTTCTGCTTGATACAGGAGCAAACTTTGGTCACATAATGCTCAATGTCTGACTGCATGTATGGCCAAAAGAATCGGTCACGTACTAGGGAAACTGTGCGGTCAACACCTTGATGGCCCATTTTATTGTGCAGCTCTTCTAGTACAGTCTTTTTGAACTGATCAGGCAGGACTAGCTGTTTACGGGCAGAAGTGACTCTGTACAAGATACCATCACTATCAAGTACTAACTTGTCCCATTCTCTGAACAAACATTTTGTCTTTGGGTTGAATGTTCTTAACTCTTTGGACAGCGGCTTAGAATCTGACTGTTTACATTGCAATACAGGACTGATAACAGGGTCAGACTCTTGCGCTTCACTTAACTGTTCTTTTGGAATGGGTGTGAGTGCTGCTTCTGCTGACTCACCTTCTGCCATGATTGACATAGCTGCAGCTGACAGTGTCCATGTTGCAGGGGTGTCTTTTTGTACCTCAACAGCCAGAATAGCAGCTGCAATAGTGTCAGGTGGCACCTCCTCGGAACAGTCTCTCATTAAAGTCTCTACATCGAGCGGCATCCTCGATAAAGCATCTGCGTCGCTGTTTTCTTTTCCTGGTTTGTACTTAATGGTAAAGTGAAAATCGGCGAGCTCTGCGACCCATCTTGATGTTGTTGCATTCAGTTTGGCAGTTGACAAAATGTAAGTTAGCGGGTTGTTATCGCTGTAAACTGTAAATGTTGGGGCGTAATATAAATAGTCTCTAAATTTATCTGTGATGGCCCACTTCAAAGCTAAAAATTCTAGCTTGCCTGCATGGAAGTGGTAGTTCTTTTCAGCTGCTGTTAATGTGCGGGAGCCATAAGCAATAACTCGCAGCTTACCATCTTGTTTTTGGTACAACACTGCACCTAGACCTTTGTGTGAAGCGTCAGTGTGTACGATGAACGGCTGTGTGAAATCTGGAAAACCAAGCACTGGCGGGTGGAGCAAACAGTCTATTAATTCTTCGAGTGCACTTTGGTGTTGGTCAGTCCACACAATTTGTTTGGTGGAGGGCACAATTTGACTGGCTTTCTTTTGTTTCGTCTTTGTCACTTTTGTAGTGTCTGTTTTCTCTTTGTCTTTGTCAGCTTTTAGTAGTTCATACAGACAGCTTGCTTTTCTGGAAAAGTCTTTTATGTATTGTCTGTAATAGGAGAGAAGGCCTAACATTTTTCTCAGCTGGCCAACGTTCTGGGGTTTGATATCTTTAAGGGCACGTACTGCTTCAAAATCAGCAGGATCAACTCTACTGCCCTCTGCTGACACAACTCTGCCTAGATAGCGCACCTCAGACTTAAAAATGTCACACTTACTTGGCTTGAGTTTTATGCCAAAGTCTCTCAGTCGCTGGAGTACCTTTCTCACATCCTCCATATGATCTTTGAATGTTTTGCTGTAGACTAATGTGTCATCCAGATAGGGAATGCAGATGTTGTCCCGTAGTCCATCCAAGCACTCTTCCATACAGCGTTGAAATGCTGCAGGGGCGTTCATGAGTCCGAAGGGGATGCGAATCCACTCATACAGTCCCCAGGGGGTCACAAAAGCAGTGAGTGGGCGACTCTCCTCTGACATGAACCCCTGGTGGTACGCTTTCCCCTGGTCTAACAGCGAAAACCAGGAGTTACCACCTAAACTGTCCATAATGTCCTGGACACGTGGGATGGGCTGGCGGTCCGCGTGGGTTTTTGCATTCAAGTCTCTATAATCTATGCACAGTCTTAAAGTGCCATCCTTTTTTCTAACGCACACGACTGGTGAAGAATAGGAGGAGTTTGACTTTCTCACCCAGCCTTGTGCTATTAGATCATGCAGGTAACTTTTCATCTCTTGGTAGAGTGGATGTGGCACTGACATGTATGTGCGTTTAACCGGCTCATTGTCTTTCAGTGAAATAGTCATTTTCAAGTTTTCAATGCAACCTATGTCATTGTCCGCTGTAGAGAAAGACTGGCATTCCTCTCTGAGCATCTGTTTCACTAATGCTCTCTGCTCTTCACTAAGGTGGCTGAGATCTACAGGTGGGTCCCACTTTTCACTAGAGCTACATGGGACTTGAGTACTCGTCTGGTTAACAGTAGCTACAGATATGGCTTTTTCAAACATCTGAGCAGGTAACACAGCTGTAATAGTCTGAACTGTGCCAACTACTGTACGGCCTAAAAGGGCAATATCATGGTCAGTGGAATTAGAGACATCTAATGTTATGACAGGTAAAGTACCTTTTTTAACTTTAACCACAGTGTCAAATAACTCAAGATTGTCTGGCCACTGAGGGTTTAAGTCTGGCTCAAACAACATGGTCATGTCTTGTTTAAATGGCTGTGCAGCTATGCGACACTCAACTTGTATGTGACTTTGTTTCGGTACAGTAATACAGTCTTTCTTTGTCTTTACTTTGTACTCGTCAACTGTATCTGCACTAACAGCCTGAATAAACGCTTTCACTTTGTGTCTTTTTAGGCTGGGAAATGCTTTTCTTACTGTACTGTACTGTTTAGCTTGGTCAGTCTTATTCAGGATGTATTCAATGACATTATAACCTATAATGGGTTGTGTCAGCTGAAACCCTTTCAGTACCAGCATGGGGATGATAAATGTCTCAGTTTGTTCAGTTCCGGAAACAAGTTGGAAAGTTGTCTCAATCCACCCAAGAAACGGCATGTTGGTCCCATTTGCTGCAGTCAGGGTGAGTTCAGATGTGTCCATTATCTCTGCAACACCTTTTACCTTTACATGTGGTAAATAGTCCTCTTTCCATCTCTCGTCGATGATTGACACTTGGGAGCCTGAATCCCACAGAGCTTGGAGTCTGTGGCCGTCCAGGAAACACTCAACCAGACACTGCCTTCCCACCAGAGATGTGACTTTGTGAGGGGCGTTTACCTGAGTTGGTGGAAGTGGAACATGGATGGGCTCATTTTCATTGTCAGTCTTTAACTTAGTGCATTGTCTCTTATGTTGTTTCTGGCATGCTTTAGAACAATAAAGTGCCTTTTTACATGCTGAACACTGTCTCAGGATCTCATCTAGTGTTTCTTGTTTGCAGTTGGAGCATGGTCGGGACTTATGGGCAACAGACATGGTTAACACTTGTCCCTCGGTGGTAACCATTACTTGTTTAAATGTCTCTCTTTAGATGGTCCCACACCTCTGCTTCTACATCCCGCCTGAAAGTGTTCTTCACTCCCACAATAGTAACAGTGTGTGCAGCGCCCGTTGGCTCCACTTTGATGGCAGGCGTGGCATTTCCTCTCATGGCGAGCTGGACGACTTGAGTAGTGCTGTGCTGGATACTGAGGGGGCGGTGGTCTTTGGCGTGGGACCTGGTAGCTGTAGTAGTGCTGCTGCTGGTCCCGGTCATACTGCATAACTGGTGGCGAGGCATATGGCTGAGGACTAGGCACTGGCTGCAGTAGTGTCTCTTTAATCTGGGCTATCTCTGCACTGAGGCCTTTCAGGGAAGCTACACCTGTCTTAAGCTCTGCTAGCTCACTTAACAATTCAGGCGGTATTTTTACCTTAGCTTCCTTCACTGGATTTTTAGCAGGTAATGGCTCATCTGACTGCACTGCACTCACACTTGTAGCTGACTGTGAGGCTAAACATCTTTTCTTGATCTTCCTTTCTGTCTCATTGGCGCAAGCCATATTTAACCCCTCTAACAGGAGCTCATCAGGGGTCTCAGAGTCTAACAGGAGTGGCTGCATATCTATCCTGACACTGTCACTCTGAAAGCCTGTCAGTATGGTGTGCAAGCACATACGCTGAACTAAAGCTGGGTCATATTTGAGCCCTGACTCCGATTCTTGGGATGCAAATAAGACTTTCTGCTTTAGATCTAAAACTCTCATCAGGAAGCTTTGGGCAGTCTCTTTAGGGGTCTGTACCTCCGAAGCAAGTTGTTTGTAAAGCTCAGTGGCACTCTTCTCCTGGAAATGGGAGCGAAGGATGCGGCGTAGAGTGGGAAGGGTGAGTTGAGCCTTTCCCTCCAAGTAGCTGCGTAGTTGTAGACCTGGCAAAATAGCTCTAATGACAGCATCTACAATGTCAATCTCTGAGTAGCCTCTGCTCAGTCCATTTTCAATTTGATGAGCAAGACTGGAAAATGTCAGCTTATCTTTTTGGCCTGGTTCGGCAATCTGACCTGATATCTTGAATTCTTTTTGCCAGTATGGTTGCTGGTGAACATTTGACACACGGCGTCTAGCCTGGAACTGAGAAGTAGCTGCTTCTGTTACCAGTGTCTCTGTGTGCTCTATACCGTCTCTTTCATTTGCATTTTGTTCAGTTTCATCATTTGTGCTCTTTATTATTTCAGCAATTTTTACACCAAGTAACAACAGCTCTGACATAGGCGAACCGTCTCCTTCTTTTTCATCGCTTTCAATGTGCATTTGGATGCGTGTTAGCAGCGACAGACGTGTCTTGCCCCTAACATTTATTCCTGCTATACCAAGGAATTCACAAATTGACACAAGTTGATCTTTGGACAGGGTGTGCATATCGCGCACAATTTCTTCTTGTAGCTCTTCCACCGTGGACATTTTGGCAATGGACAGGAGGAATTTTGCAGGTACAGGTGACGCTGAGCTGGTGGTCTTTGCAGCTCCTGATGATCTCTGGTTGGTCTCAGGAGTCGTACACTGGAACACAGCTACAAGCTCTCCCAACAGCAAACCCTTCCTCGCTGTAGTCTGCCTGGGTTGTAGTGGGGGATTTAGCTAACTTGGACTACGATGTACAGGCTTTGGACACCGGACATCTAAGCAGCCATCCCAGCGGTGCCTCCATATGTTGCACCCCTGCAATGGGGAGAAAGAATCACGAGAGTGATTTTTGTGGCTTTCTTCATGCAGTGGTTTAATGCAATATAAACATCAGTGTTTACATATACACTTATTGATGTCACACGTTGGTAACAAGAGCTCAGTATTGAACAAAATAACATTTCCTTAAAACTCAAAATAAATGGCAATAGAAACAACTTATGTCCTTAGCTACTTATCTTAAGACACAAAATGGCGGACGGCAAGTTCACGGAGTTTTACTACGCACCAAAGTTTAAAAAAACGAATCAAAAACATCACAAAACTATTCTATATTAGCTAATTAACGTTTTAACAATGTTCACATTACAACAATATTGTGCTTGGGCAACTTATTACCTGCAATGGGGAGAAAGAATCACGAGAGTGATTTTTGTGGCTTTCTTCATGCAGTGGTTTAATGCAATGAGTAGAAAGCGCGAAATCCCCCTAGTGGTGGGTCAGGACAATCGATCCCAGAAAAGACGAGGCTTACTAGCTGATTACAGATAAACAGATCACATTCCCTTTGGCGAAATGGTATGAAACATTAATGAATCATATAAAATAATAACTTTTTAACCAACTCTTAAATATATTATTGGTTTTAAAGTGTACTTAAACTATGAATATTGTATTGAGGATATGCAGTATTATACCTATCACAAACACAGTCATAATTATAATTTTTGCATGGTGGTGTTAGTTCAAGACTAGCCTGGCCTTAGCCATCCGTAAACTCCGGTCAATTATACTTTCCCTGCATGTACAGTACGTCTGGGCTTGATCTCAGTGGCTGCATTTCATCGGTTGAATTTCAACCTACCACTCAGCGAGCGGAGGAGGCGGGTGCTGTTGGTGACGTCAAGCATTTGCGCCGCATTTGCTGGTTGTAGCTCGGCAATGGTGGCGGATACGAAAGTAAAGGAAGCTCTTCAATCCGTTCTGGCTCGGCTCCCAAATATCCAGAAATTATAACTGAAGCCTTAGAATGCGTAAGGAATGCTCCCAAGAGTTATGATAGCTGCTTCACTCAATACGGGCGCATTACATACGTCACAACCACACGCTAGCGAAAATCAGATCCAATCGTTTCAAAGGAGTTCACCCCTCCCACCTGTTAACGGAGCTCAATTGAGAAAGTCCAGACCCTCTGCGAAACGAGTACGAGGGTATGGTAAAACCAGGCTAGTTCAAGACTAACCTGTGTTTGCTTTATAGGCATGCCTTATAATAAAGTAAATTATTATTATTATTATTTCAAAAAATATAATTTAAATTCACTTTTTCCTAGCATTGATGTCAGGCATTTCACTCGCAATTTTATACGAGGATGACGATAGCTCACAATAAACTCAAAAACGTAACAGGGTTTAACTAAAAAGCTCACATTACAGTAAAAGAACAAATCAGCTGATTTCCGGAGTCAGGTGCGGAAGTTGGGAAGCTTGTATTGACCCGAGTTCTCCAGTCTTTTTCCCCAGTTGAGCGAGCGTTCACATGCATTCCCCAACTGGGGAAGTCGTTCACCCAAGTTCCCGAGGATCACATGAACGCACCATAAGACCTGACTTGTACCTTTATTGGGAGCGGGACGTCTCCAGGTCGTCTCCATGGAGATGCTGACTAAAGGCAGCTAAATATGAGATTTAAATAGGTTCTCATTCAAATCCATTCTGTGTTTACCCACTGCAAAAATAGAATTTTCTGTCTCTCTGGTCATCAGGAGCATGTGCTGCTGGCAACAGTATAATCCAAAGTGTTACGAAGTGGGACAGTGCATATTAATTCCCACAAGTCCTTAAAGTCCACATGTAAATGTATGAGTGGTACAGTGTAGATGATTACCTGTAGATAAGACGATGGATATAACTGTAGTGTGCAGCTTCTGATCGTCTCATGAATAGTTCAAAGACGTCCTGTAAGTCTCATCACATTTTTATCATAAGTATGATGTGAAATGTAAAAGTTCTTCCATTGTCAATGCTGCTAATTGTAAGGTTAATGCTGAAAATTGTAGATATCGGCAATAGGATAACATGTGCTTCATAAACAGGTATGTGTGTGTGTTCTGGAAAAAGGTAATTTCTTCTCTTGCGTAAACAGGCACATGCACGCTCTGGGCGTGTTTGGGCCTGGTTATGACATTAAAGCAGGATTACTATTGCAACAACACATCATCAGTAGGGTAAAGCTAACCTGTCTCACGACGGTCTAAACCCAGCTCTTGGCTATTAGTGGGTGAACAATCCAACGCTTGGTGAATTCTGCTACACAATGATAGGAAGAGCCGATATCGAAGGATCAAAAAGCGACATCGCTATGAACGCTTGGCCGCCACAAGCCAGTTATCCCTGTGGCAACTCTTCTGACACCTCCTGCTTAAAACCCCAAAAGTCAGAAGGATCGGGAGGCCCCGCTTTCACGGTCTGTATTCATACTGAAAAGATCAAGCGAGCTTTTGCCTTTCTGCTCCATAGTGTTGTTTAGTGTTTAGTACCTGGAAAACTTGGATGAAATGTTAAACTATACGAGATGCTGCTATAGCTACCATTATTATTAACCTCGTTGGGGAACGCCGTGCACATGTGTTTCAGTCATGTGCATTTTCAGTGCTGTGGATGCCTTTTTGAGGACTCTTTTCTACTCAAATGATAGACTAGTATATGTTTGTATTGGTCCTCACACACATTATTCTGAAATGCATGAATGTTAATCACACTGAAAATGGGGGAGGCTTATTGGCTTTCTTGCTTTGATGGGATTTTGTAAATTAAGAATGTAAACTGCTCAAACTAAAAAATAAAAAAAGAGTTCGCCACAATGGCTAATTCTCATCTGTGGTCCGAGGCCAGGTTGATGTTTACAGACAGGAAAGGCCACATAACAACAAGCACAGTTCTAAATATCCAGATTATTTGCTAAATGTACAATGGAAATCTGCACTTGCTGCTTGAGGCAGTGAGAAGATGTCTGGTCAAAAGATTAAAGCAACTGATAATACTGTGACAATTGATAAATAAATGTTCTGTATTATTTTACAGATAATGGAATCTCCAAATTCAATTGATGTCTGTGACGTCCAATCACAGGTCACTTCTGCATTTATCCTGCCCACACTGAGAGATGATGAATACTATCATGTGTTCTTGAGCTACAGCAGCGCTGACTACAGGTAGAGATGTCTGGACGTCGAGGTTTATGGCTATTGTGCAGCTAATATTGTTACAAGTTAAGACAGAAAAAGAGAGGATCTCAGGCACTGAAACTTACAGTTAAAAGTCCTTTATGTAATGTTACAAGTTAATTGTTCCCATGTGCGAAAAGGAAACGTAATTGTAAACCTACACTGAAGGAGTGTGTCAACCAATTTTAAATAAGACTAAATAAGAAAAACATAGAGCAATATTCAAAAACAAAAATGATTTAGCATTACAGAGTGTTTTTTTCAGTGAAGTGGATTAATCCTCCTGATGCTTCTTCTAGATTCACCCATTCGCTCGTGGACAGGCTGGAGTGCGCTGGGCTGAAGGTGTGTTATCATGAGCGAGACTTCATCCCAGGACGCACTATCCTGGAGAACATGTCCGACTGCATCCAGCAGAGTCAGAAGGTGCTGCTGGTGCTGAGTGCGGAGTTGTGAGGAGCCGCTGGTGTCTTCTCGAGGCCAACATGTCTCTGTTCAGAGACTGCCTGGAGCAGAAGCCCATTGTCCCGGTTCTTCTGGAGTCTGACGTCTGTGTGCCGCTGCACCTCTGCCACCTCACCTACATCGAGGCCAACCACCCCGACTTCATCAACAAGCTGCTCCATGTTCTCTGCACTCCAACAGGCAAGTTTATATTACTCTGTTTGATGAAGTAAAGTAAATAATCCCAGAATATTCCCACACCAGGGATCTCCGTGGGTCTTCTGTGGTGCCGTACCAGCCCCCCTCTGTCTACAACGGTAAAGCCCTGCTGCCGCTCACTGCGACCAACGAGGAGACCCTGTACTCATGGGACTGTGGGGTGTTCAGCGACATGGACATCCCAGACCAACTGCGCCTCATCATCCACGATCAGGACACCTACAGGCAGGCCATAAGCTTCATCAATAACGTGTCCCGAACACAAGTGTGGCTGCGTCCCTGTGGACACGGGTGCTGGTCTATTTCGTAGGGGTCATATTCTTCCTGTCTTGCATACCATTTGTAGCGTATTCAACAGTTTTAATTTTACTGACCACTATTCTATCCCATCCCACCCACCTATGGGACTTGCCGTTGTTAGTGCTGTACTTGCTTGTGCTGTTCCATTTGGGGTTTTAACTCTGCTAATTCTCTGGAAGTGGGACGATGACAGGCGCATTATGACCGAGCTGCAGAAAGCTGTGGGCCAAGCAAACGTTCTTCTGTCAAAAGACAAAGTTCTGATGGGTTGTCGGTCCAATTCCAAGATCTTCCTGGTGTACGTTTCATTGGACGGTTGCCGTCAGGAGTTTGAGGAGACATTTTCGACGCTTGCCTGCTCCGAGGACATGTTCAACCGAGCGCTTCTGTTCTTCTCCTCTGGTTACACCTGTTGTCTTGCTAAAAAACACTTCCCACACACCACACCGCCCTCTGCTGGTCACCTGCCTGGACTGGTGTGCTTCTGCCAATATGTCTGCCAGCAACTGGACAAGGATCAGTGGCTGCCCCTGTGAAGGATTATGGTTCTAAAAGATGGATGTTAGACTGTACCTCAGAGCGCTGCTGACCCGAGTGTCTAGGTACAATCTCAGTTAAACTTTATACGTCTTGGGCTGAACGGTGTTTCATATAACGCTATTATGTGAGTGGACCAACAGAGCAGCGTGCTAGGACATTTATAATGAGCACAATGTAATCTTCCTGTGTCTTCACGCTTGTTTAGCTCAATCCCCTCCGCTGGCGGCATGTCGAAAGACTGTGCTCCTCAGTAACACAAGCGGCTAATTTGTCCAGATCGCGTCAAGCTTTAATTCTCTCACATAAATGACACGCTTTATAAATGAGCTTTGTGACAGTCCAGTACTGTTGCTCCACGTCATGTTTAAATGTGTTGAATTACTGCTCTGGCCTCAGGTGAAGATGGGGGGGAAAAAAGGTCTTTATTGGAGGTTTATATTATTTGTGAAACTGAGATGAAATTATCAATATTTCTTGTATAAATAAATAAACATATGTGTGTCTAGATTTTAAGCTATGCAAAACGACAGCAGAGGTAAAAACCGACTCAGTATGGAGGATGAGGATATAAGCTTATAACAAGGTTTAAAACTCCCCTCTTCAAGTTTAGAAACAAAGTTGTTGATGTGAGAAAAGGTTATGCTGCAGGGATATGCTTTGGAAATTTATTTTCTCCACAATGACTAAACCTAGATAAAGAAGAAGAAAATGGATGACTAAATAAAGCATTTAAAGAAGAAATAAGAAATCTTCCCACATTGCACCCCTCCAGCTTCCCTCCTGTCCTAAACATAGCCTTTACTCACAGGAAGTCGACTCTGCTAACTGCTGTGGAAATAACACATTTAATACAAATACTGCATGTACAGTAATCTTCCCCTTGTGTGTTTACAAAGGGAAATCCACTTCCATGGTCAATGTTGTTCAATAAAACATTCAAGTCATCGTGGCTTTTTCTTCTGAATGATTTGGGAATTAAGTTTTACTCCAAATATACAACTATTCCTGATTGTTCAGTTGTGGTCCAAACTCATTCCTAACTTTCCAAAGTAGAGGGTCTTTAAAATGGGAATGTACGCAGACCTGGATTTAGAGGCGTGTACAAATGCATTTACACTCTTCCTTTCTGTTTTAGTTGCTCAGTCTTAACCCAAGAAGACCTAACTAATGTGAAGTTCCCCAGAGTCTCGCCTGCACAAAGTAAATATGCAAATGTTTGTGAAGCCTCTCAGTCGTCCAGGAAATATCTATCTTGCTGAAGCTCGAATGTCGTCGGCTGATTGATGTCTCGCTTCTTTCTCGGAAGCTTCTTCTTCGCTCTTGGTGCCAGAAAGTATAACAAGTAAGCACCAAAGCGAGAGGTCTGAGGCAGGGGTTCACAAACTTTGTTGGGAAAAATGTAATAATAATTTAAGGGGTTTATTTTTTTTCCATTGTAAATAAATGTATCTTTACGTTTGATACAAAAAAATATTTAAGGTTTAAAACATCTCAAATCTGGTTTAATGATGCTCGTTTGGATACTGCCTTTTGACATAATTATGGCTTAAATAAACTAAAATGTGCTGTTTTCACAAGGCCTCCTCCCAATAGGACATGCCCGGAACTCCTCCTGAACAGATGCTCGAGCCACTTCACCTGCTCCTCTCGATGTGAGGGAGCAGCAGCTTTACTCCGAGCTCCTCCCGAGTTGAATTACATTATCAAAGGCCAGTTGCTCCCTTGATCTCAATAGGAAAATACAAAAGAGACAAATTGTATCTGAGGCCAGCAGGTTCACTTAGACAAAAAGTGCCTCCTTTACTCTTTTTCTCGTCATCTTTTCTGACGTGACATGACGAAGTACTTACATGACGACGTAGATTCTGATTAAAAATGTGAACAAGTTCATGAGTCATTAAAATCTAATTGAAGTGTTTGCAAATTAAGATTCATAACAAAACAAATCCACAGGAAACCAACAGATTGAAATGTCAGGAAATTGATTCATTAATCTGCTTCACAGCTCTGTGCTTGAGTCACTTTTTCATGAAAGTACTTTCCACTGGCTATATATTGTTGGCCTATATGTGTTACAAACAATAACATGAAATTGAAATCATAAAAGTGAAAATATTTGAAACCGTTGTTACGTATTCATTGTGCAGAAACTATTAAGACAGATATTAAAGAAAGCTCTGTCATGGCTCTGTTTCCCGTCATGTCAATAAAGTCTATCATAAGAGACACCAGGCTCAAACAGAGGGCGACGGTAGAAGAGAGCTTTGCATCAGAAGATTGGGATCTTTATTGGACATTTCCCTGCAGTGACTGGGCAGAGCCACTCAGAGGGAAAGAGAAACAGAATTTTTTATTAGATTGGGGTTTTAAGGGTTTTGAATTATAATAGAAAAGGAATAAGCGTGCAGGGAACTTATACTGTGACTTTGAAATCATAATAAGTGGAGTAAAAGTAAATCAAGTGCAACTCAAGCCTGTCAAATCCATCTCATATAAGCAGTGGCACTTTGCAAATGCAGAGCCATGAAGGTCCTCTGACTGCGTGAAATTAAAAAGAAGTTAATTGTTCACTCTGCACACTCCTGCTATGTTTGACTGACAAAAACTACAATCATCACCATTGGCCTCTCAACCCACCATAAATGACCCACTCACGCACTACATTCACTCTTATCCCCCACCAGTTCGGCTTTACCTGAAAGCTTCTCGACTGGAGCTTACAGCTATAGGCCAGAGTAACGCCTCATTTTAAAGCTAAGACCTACAAAACTGATTGTGACTTTTTTGTTGCGTTGTCATTTTTGTCTCATTTTTTAAAGGAACAGGCCACCGTTTTTCCATACTGAGGTATGTTCTTACCTTAGCTTAGACGAGTTGATGCGTAACTATCTGGTCTTTATGCGCACGCTCAGTCACGCAAATAGACCAAAGACCTTAGAAGCACTTCGACGTCCGTGTAGTACAATCTAAGTGCTCCTAAGGTGTTATTACGCTTTACAATATAGTACCTCTTTTTATAGGCTTAGAAAATTGACATGTTTAATTTTGTGTAACTAGACTTGGATCGTGTAACTTTTCACGTAACTGTATTTAAATAGGGAAAACGTGTAAGAGCTTGGTAGCTTCTAACTTCACCCCAGTTTGGAGCTATATGAATATGCTGGGAGAGGCTTTTGCTAAAAACGTCTTTGGTCTTTTTGCGTGACTGCAGAGGCGTAGCTTGCTATTAGGCAAGGCAGGCAGCTGCCTGGGGCCCCCAATTTGGGTATTTTTATCTTGAATTATCTAAGAATTTCCGTGATCAAATTGGATGCGGTTAAGTACACAGGTAGTGCACATGGTGAGCATTAAGTTTTGTGTCTCGAAGGGGTTTTAAGGTTTGCACATCTAGAGACTGACATTTTAGCCCATTCCTCCTTACAAAACAGCTCAAGCTCTGTCAAATTAGAAGGAGAGCGTTTGTGAACAGCAGTTTTCAGGTCTTTCTACAGATTTTCAATAGGATTTAGGTCAGGACTTTGACTGGGCCATTCTAACACATTAATATGTTTGTTTTTAAACCATTCCGTTGTAGATTTAGCTTTGTGTTTAGGGTCATTGTCCTGCTGGAAGGTGAATCTCCGCCCCAGCCTCAATTCTCTTGCTGACTCCAGCAGGTTTTCCTCCAAAATGTCTCTGTATTTGGCTCCATCCATCTTCCCAACTATTCTTACAATCTTCCCAGTCCCCGCTGAGGAAAAGCAGGCCCATAGCATGATGCTCCCCCCACCATATTTGACACTGGGGATGGTGCACTCAGGACGATGAGCAGTGTTAGTTTTGCTCCATACATAACGTTTTGGATTTGGGCCAAAAAGTTCAATTTTTGTCTCATCTGACCAAAGCACCTTCTTCCACATGGTAGCTGTGTCCTCCATATGACTTCTAGCAAACTTCAAACAGGATTTCTTAAGGCCTCCTTTCAATAATGGCTTTCTTCTTGCCACTCGCTCATGAAGGCCAGATTTGTGTAGATTACGACTTATAGTTGTCCCATGTACAGATTCCCCCAGCTCAGTGGCAGTACGTCGCAGCTCCTCCAGAGTTATCTTAGGGCACTTGGTTGCATTTCTGACCAGTGCTCTCCTTGTTCGGTCTGTTAGTTTAGGTGGACGGCCGTGTCTTGGTAAGTTCGCAGTGGTGCTATACTCTTTCCATTTCCGAATGATGGATTGAACAGTGCTCCGTGAGATGTTCAAATCTTGGGAAATCTTTGTATAACTTAACGCTGCTTTAAACTTCTCCACAGCTTTACCCCTGACCTCTCTGGTGAGCTCCTTGGCCTTCATGATGTTGTTTAGTGACCAATACACTCTGACCATAGCTCTGAGGCCCTCACAGAACAGCTGGGATTATACTGAGAGTAGATTAAGCACAGGTGGCCTCTATTTAACTGTAACTCACTGTTACTTGTGTGTGAACTTTCAGTAAAAAATTCAAAATTAAATCTTTATGTTTATGGTTGTAAACATGACAAAATGTGCAAAAGTTCAAGGTGTATTAGTACTTTCGAGAGGCACTGTATGCAACAAAAAAGAGACGAAAACACGACAAAAAAGTTATGATCACGTTTAGCCTTCAAATAAGGCATTGCCCTGTTGCTCTCCAGTCAAGAAGCTTTTAGATTTGGGTAAAGCCGAACTGGAGAAAATGCGCTCGGTTCATGTGGGGGGTAAGAGGTTATGATATAGTTGGGCATTTTTATTCAATTATTTCACTTGTTCTGATCTGACGTGTTTTAACATTTTGTCTTCATTTGAGATTGTTCTCTTGCCAATGGGGTAAGAAAATTGCTCTTGTCCCATTGGCAGTTTAACTTTCTTATTTCAAGCGAGATTTAAAGAGGGGGTATTATGCTTTTTTCAATCACATAGCACCAGTCTATAGCATACTACAATGATGACGTAACCTTCTGCTGGTCTGTATATGCAGTAAATTAAAATAACTGCCTTGAATAAAATTGCTCTCTCAAAATGGCTGTACTGAACGTCTTGAAATAGGCCTCTGTCTCTTTAAGGAGCTTTCCGACACGCCCCCTTCAGCACACTGCTGTGGCATCTAAACAACACTACTGTGCAGGGAGGGGGCTCTGCTGAGCTGAGGAGCAGTGGTTGGTGGCTTGGCTGGTGACGAAAGGCCCAGAGGCGTCTCCAGGAGGTGGGGGCGTTCCTAGGAGGACTGAGGCATAGCTACACCTAAAATGGCTGCCGTCTAAGTTTTTACTGATTACTCAAAAATATGTGAATGAGCCAAGGCAACACTCCAGGCATGTGTTTAATGAGGCAATGACATAATAACATGATATAAAGCTTGAAAAAGTCGATTTTACATAATACCCCCCCTTTAACCTTAGAACAAGTCTGAAATGTCATCACACACGCTCAGTCTACATTAGTGAAAACCGCTTCAAACCAGATAAATATTCTCAATTCAAGTCATTTAAACCTTTACACTTTTTTGTTAGCCGGTGGGGGTCAGCACAATACAACCACATTAAAAGATGCCTTCCCTTCTTCACATTTAGGCCGTTCCCTGTCTTTTTATGTCTTCATTGTCAAATACAGGTTGAGTATTGTCCCCAAATACATACAATATACAATGCAATACAGTTTGTTCTATTCACGGCCTCTTCAGTCATTCCCAATTCACCACAAATCCATTTAGATGTGTCTGTTTGGTAAATATTGGGCTTTTTTCTTTCTCTCTATACAATGGGACACAGGCTGCAGGACGGATCAAAGCGCGGCGGCTCTTTTGATGGTCAGGCCGGTGCCACACCTTGTTTTTGAATGACCACTGAGACCCCTTTGTTTTGGGGGTGTTGAAAACCTCTTAAAGGTTTCAAAGAGCCACAGCTGAGGCCATTGTCCCACAGCGCACACTGCTCCCTTTGGCCGGATCAGGCTCGTACTGTAACATAAGGAGAAAGGGTTCAGGCTGTTTTATTTATATTATGATTTACCTTTTTAGGGCGTCTGCACATCTGAACAAACGGCAATTGTAAAGTTTGAAATAATGTGAATGGGGATAGACATAAATAAGCATTGTTTGCTTCAGCCTACTCCTTTTTGGGCATTATTGTGCTTCTTTCTTTTTTTCTAATAACTTGGAACTTGGAATTGCTCAAATAAACACTTACTACTACTATGGTGAATGGTATGGTATCTATGGTAACTATGGTACTACTACTACATCTGCAAAATAGCGAGTGTCTGCTAAAGTGGTGCCTAAAGCAGGTGCAGTGGAGGTTTTTGTCTCTCTAAAAAGGTCTCAGCGCAATCTCATATTCGCGCCACACAATATAAACTGTTTCTAATAAATCAGGTGCAACATATGATAAAATTGCACATACAAATTTTAATCTCTTAACCCCCACCTGAACCGAGCACATTTTCTCCAGTTTGGCTTTACCCAAATCTAAAAGCCTCTCGAGAAAAGCGTCAAAAACGAGGATGAAAATAAAAAATAAAAACACAACGAAAATGCCACAAAAGAGCCACATACACTGTAAAATGTAAAATTTGTTTCAACTCAAAAAACTAATTCCAAGGGCTGCCAAGAAATTTTATGTGTAACCAATAACCATTTTACAATCTAGTCGATTTGAAATTTGAGATTCACCTCTTTCGTTCAATTGTATTCTTAGGTTGACATAACTGTTTCCAGTTGTCTGAAGTGAAAAACGTCAGTTACAAATTAAATCAGTTGTGTCGACCTAAGTTTTTCACTTCAGACAACTGGAAACAGTTATGTCAACCTAAGAATACAATTGAACGAAAGAGGTGAATCTCAAATTTCAAATCGACTAGATTGTAAAATGGTTATTGGTTACACATAAAATTTCTTGGCAGCCCTTGGAATTAGTTTTTTGAGTTGAAACAAAATTTACATTTTACAGTGTAGCGGCAAAATAAAAAGCGACAAAAACATGGCGAAACCAAGACTAAAAAGCAACGGACAAAAAACAATGAAAAGGCAACAAAAACACGACAAAAAACTACAAAAGTAATACAAAATTAAAGCCGCAAGCGGCATCGAACGGCCCTCGCGGGCCGTGCCTCCTTTAGCACCTCCATTGCCGAGCCATAACCCTACCGAGAGCGCTAGTGCGGCCACACTGCATTTTATTGTCCTCATGTGCCATTAATCTTTGTCAATAAACATCCAAACTACATTTTTAGCCTCTCCATGTGAATAATGGCTCTAACCTGCAGAGGGCGCTAGCACGCCCGAAATCTTTTTTATTTCACAAGCAGCATCGGACGGCCCTTACGGGCCGTACTTCTGTGGCCCTTGTCCACAAGCTCCTTACAGAGGGCGCTAACGTGCTGTAATTGTGTATAATGTGAGATTTATGTGTCAGTCCCATTAGGATAACATGGGGGCCCTGGGCGTCTCCATGGCAACACCGTACAAAATACGGTATGGGTCTCATTGGCTTTTTTGATCGGGATGCCATCAACTATTTTTGTGCCAAATTTTATCCATTTCCGAGAAACAAATTTTTTTCAGATAATGCATTTTTTGTTGTCAGCCTAGAGGGGGCGCTGTCGCGCCCAATGTCACTTTTTCACATTTGTTGTGTCCGGCGGTGAAAGGTGAATAAAATGTATATTTCCGATTTTTAATCGGAGTTTGTTTGTGCGAATGGGAGCATTTTGTTGTTTACGATAAGTTGCAAAATTCTTCGTAAAGATTGCGGCTTCGCCGCACACAAACCGTAAAACTTAGTCAAAAATTTGGATAACTTTTGATGCCCCACATCTCGAGATGAGCTGGAGCGATTTGGAGCTCATTTGGTCAAACGCCCTAGGAGGAGTTCGTTCAAATGCGACGTCAGCGAAAACGCTGACTCAGCATTTTCCCACCTTCCTGTCAAAATGGCTGACTTCCGGTTTGTCAGGGGGCGTGGCCACAATAATATTTTTTGTTTGTCGTCACATGACGAATGTCTGTACCAAATCTCGTCGCTCTACGACAAAGTTGACGTTGAACCCTTCTCCATAGGCGTAATGTATTTTGACTTTTGTATGTGGCGCTGTCGCGCCATTTTTTATTTCCCAAATCTTTTTTCTTTCACAAGCAGCATTGGACGGCCCTGACGGGCCGCACTTCTATGACCACTGTCCACAAGCTCCTTACAGAGGGCGCTAACGCGCTGTGATTGTGTATAATGTGAGATTTATGTGTCAGTCCCATTAGGATAACATGGGGGGCCCTGGGCGTCACCATGGCAACACCGTACAAAATACGGTATGGGTCTCATTGGCTTTTTGATCGGGATGCTATCAACTATTTTTGTGCCGAATTTCATCCATTTCCGAGAAACTATTTTTTTTCAGATAATGCATTTTTTGTTCTCAGCCTAGAGGGGGCGCTGTCGCGCCCAATGTCACGTTTTCACATTTGTTGTGTCCGGGGGTGAAAGGTCAATAAAATGTATATTTCCGATTTTTAATCGGAGTTTGTTTGTGCGAATGGGAGCAATTTGTTGTTTATGATAAGTCGCAAAATTCTTCGTAAAGATTGCGGCTTCGCCGCACACAAACCGTAAAACTTAGCCGAAAAATTTGGATAACTTTTGATGCCCCACATCTCGAGATGAGCTGGAGCGATTTGGAAGTAAATTGGTGAAACGCCCTAGGAGGAGTTCGTTAAAATGCGATGTAAGCGAAACGCTGACTCAGCATTTTCCCACCTTCCTGTCAAAATGGCGGACTTCCGGTTTGTCTGGGGGCGTGGCCACAATAATATTTTTTGTTTGTCGTCACATGACGAATGTCTGTACCGAATCCCGTCGCTCTATGACAAAGTTGACGTCGGCCCCTCCTCCATAGGCGCAATGTATTTTCACTTTTGTAGGTGGCGCTGTCGCGCCATTTTTTATTTCCCCAATACGAAACACATATTTAAATTAATTTTTCACCGGACCGGAATTTTGGGCAAAGTTTGGTGAGTTTTCGACCATGTTCAGGGGGTCAAATTGCTGCTCAAAGAGCAGAAGAAGAAGAAGAAGAAGAAGAAAGAATAAAGAATTAAAGCCGCAAGCGGCATCGAACGGCCCTCGCGGGCCGTGCCTCCTTTAGTGCCTTTGTAACAGTACCGAGGGCGCTAACGTGGCCACACTACATTTTATTGCCCTGATGTGCCATTAATCTTTGACAGTAAACATCAAAACAAAATGTTTAGCCTCTCCATGTGAATAATGGCTCCAACCTGCAGAGGGCGCTAGCGCGCCCCAAATCTTTTTTATTTCACCAGCAACATCGGACGGCCCTGACGGGCCGTACTTCCGTGACCACTGTCCACAAGCTCCTCACAGAGGGCGCTAACGCGCTGTAATTGTGTATAATGTGAGATTTATGTGTCAGTCCCATTAGGATAACATGGGGTGCCTCGGTCGTCTCCATGGCAACACCGTACAAAATACGGTATGGGTCTCATTGGCGTTTTTGACCGGGATGCCATCAACTATTTTTGTGCCGAATTTTATCAATTTCCGAGAAACTAATTTTTCCCCATAATGCATTTTTTCTTCTCAGCCTAGAGGGGCGCTGTCGCGCCCAATGTCACTTTTTCACATTTGTTGTGTCCGGGGGCGAAAGGTCAATAAAATGTATATTTCCGATTTTAATCGGAGTTTGTTTGTGCGAATGGGAGCATTTTGTTGTTTACGATAAGTCGCAAAATTCTTCGTAAATATTGCGGCTTCGCCGCACACAAACCGTAAAACTTAGCCAAAAAATTTGGATAACTTTTGATGCCCCACATCTCGAGATGAGCTGGAGCGATTTGGAGCTCATTTGGTGAAACGTCCTAGGAGGAGTTCGTTCAAATGCGACGTCAGCGAAAATGCTGACTCAGCATTTTCCCACCTTCCTGTCAAAATGGCTGACTTCCGGTTTGTCAGGGGGCGTGGTCACAATAATATTTTTTGTTTGTCGTCACATGACGAATGTCTGTACCAAATCTCGTCGTTCTACGACAAAGTTGACGTTGGCCCCTCCTCCATAGGCGCAATGTATTTTCACTTTTGTAGGTGGCGCTGTCGCGCCATTTTTTATTTCCCCAATACGAAACACACATTTAAATTAATTTTTCACCGGACCTGAATTTTGGGCAAAGTTTGGTGAGTTTTCAACTATGTTCAGGGGGTCAAATCGCTGCTCAAAGAGCAGAAGAAGAAGAAAGAAAGAAGAAGAATAAAGAAAAAAATAATAATATTTTTTGCAAAAACAATATCGTCGCTTTCGCGACGACAACATATTATACATATTTGGAAAGCTCTTAACGACCCCCACACAGCCGTGGGGGTCCGAGGTGGATGACGAGCGCTTCGCGCTCGTCATCCACTTCCGTATGTCAGTTGGCCATATACCCCCATTCACTTTCATGCAATAACAAGTATAAAGGGCCCACACCAGAGGTGTGGGCAGTCACTGTTTTACACGGTGAGTTTACGGTTGACATGGGGACAGCGCTTCGCGCTGTTTTCGTGCGCTCCGCGCACCTAGGTACAGTGCGCTTCGCGCACTGCGTTGCGTTTACCCATTAATTTCCTGCAATAACAAGTATAAAGAGCCCACACCAGAGGTGTGGGCAGTCACTGTTTGAGACGGTGAGGTTACGGTTGACATGGGGACAGCGCTTCGCGCTGTTTTCGTGCGCTCCGCGCACTTAGGTACAGTGCGCTCCGCGCACTGCGTTGCGATTACAATAGGCCCTTGCGACGGCAGGCCGCTCGGGCCTAATAATAATAATATTTCTTGCAAAAACAATATAGTCGCTTTCGCGACGACAACATATTATACATTTTTGGAAAGCTCTCAACCACCCCCACGCAGCCGTGGGGCTCGGAGGTTGATGACGAGCGCTTCGCGCTCGTCATCCACCTCCGTATGACAGTTGGCCATATACCCCCATTCATTTTCATGCAATAACAAGTATACAGGGCCCACACCAGAGGTGTGGGCAGTCACTGTTTTACATGGTGAGTTTACGGTTGATATGGGGACAGCGCTTCGCGCTGTTTTCGTGCGCTCCGCGCACCTAGGTACAGTGCGCTTCGCGCACTGCGTTGCGTTTACCCATTAATTTTCCTGCAATAACAAGTATAAAGGGCCCACACCAGAGGTGTGGGCAGTCACTGTTTGAGACGGTGAGGTTACGTTTGACTGGGGGACAGCGCTTCGCGCTGTTTTCGTGCGCTCCGCGCACTTAATTACAGTGCGCTCCGCGCACTGCGTTGCGATTACAATAGGCCCTTGCGACGGCAGGCCGCTCGGGCCTAAAAACACAACAAAAAACATAACAAAAACACGTCACAAACGCAGCGACAACATGACAAAAAAGTTAAGATCTGTTTGTAGGCCTTAGCTTTCAAATAAGGCGTCTCATTGTTGCTCCCCAGTCAAGAAGGTTTTAGATTTGGGTAAAGCTGAACTGGAGAAAATGCGTTCGGTTAAGAGGTAGAAGCACTTGGCTAAATCAGGTTATCTGTGCTGTCTTTCTTCACAATTAGAGATCCACAAATAAAGTCATTATGAGATGATATAGGCTGCTTTTTTGACTGAAATGGAAGACCATTTCAGATTCCAGTCTCTTTGGATCCAGGGCCCAGATCCACAGCTGCTCATCGGTGCCGACAGCAGGAACAGGTGATCATCTCCTCTTTCTTTCTCTCTCTCTCTCTTTGCTCAGGAGTTTCTCTGTGATCGGCTTCTGCAGCTGAAGCAGTGGTCTGTTTTGGAGGGAACTGTTTAAAGACTGGACAGGGGGCTGACCCTGAGGCCACGCTGACCCCCGACTGAGATCTGAGCAGAGCACTGAAGGAGAGGCGGAGGACCAGAAGTTCTTTCTGAACCAGGGATCTACAAGCTTTTTGCCCCAGTGAGATACTACTACAGAATAAAGAGGGCTATTTCTCACAATCAGATCCACTTCATTGGCTCCTTGCACAACGTGGCTTCACTGTTTCCACTGAAATTACGAGTGCCTGTGCTTTCTATTTATGTTCTTTGGAGATTAGACTTGTTCAAATAAATACGTTTGTGGTGGACAGCGAATTCCTGGTAGATTATAACTAACTTTGTGTTATAAAGGCAAGAAAAAGTTTAATTTGATGCTAACAAACATAATAATGATATTTATTTAACATTTATTTAAGCTTCCACTGTTTTTTAATCATATTGGCCAAGAGGAAGCCGGTTTAGAGCAACAATAACTTGCTGTTCAGATTTGAACATAAATTAAAAATAAATAACAGAAGAAAAAATTTGTGAACATTCTGCAGTCATTAGGAATGTTATAAAGGCAATTTAATGCACTCCGAAAATGCTGTATGAATACTTGTGCACGCCCCACTTTTCACTTTTCTATTTTTTGAAAAATAACAGAATCATGTATCATTTTGCTTTCACTTCACAGTTGTCTGTTACTTGTGTGTGAACTTTCAGTAAAAAATTCAAAATAAAATCTTTACGTTTATGGTTGTAAACATGACAAAATGTGCAAAAGTTCAAGGTGTATTAGTACTTTCGAGAGGCACTGTATGCAACAAAAAAGAGACGAAAACACGACAAAAAGTTATGATCATGTTTAGCCTTCAAATAAGGCATTGCCCTGTTGCTCTCCAGTCAAGAAGCTTTTAGATTTGGGTAAAGCCGAACTGGAGAAAATGCGCTCGGTTCATGTGGGGGGTAAGAGGTTATGATATAGTTGGGCATTTTTATTCAATTATTTCACTTGTTCTGATCTGACGTGTTTTAACATTTTGTCTTAAAAACAGAAGAAAAAATGTGTCTCCCCAAATGTGTTCAGTTGGTGGGGCTATTTTATTATTTATTAGTGTCAAACTTAAGTTAGCCTTTAGCTTCAGGGCTAAAACACTTAAGCCACTTTTCCACTGCCAAACACTACATAACCCAATGCCTGGTCAACCCGCTAGCTTTTCGACTGTTGAGGCCAGGGCCAACATAAGGCAAGGCAGGCAGCTGCCTGAGGCCCCCAAGCCAGCAGGGGCCCCCAGAGGGCCAACAGATTTGACAGAAACGACCAAGAGAATAAAGTCACTGCAGTCACTGGCATGAGTCATGTTTTAATAAGTTGTAAGTAGTGATGGGCGAAGAAGATTGAAGATTCTGAGCTTCAAAGCTGCTTCATTCTGTTTGAACACTGACATCTTGTGGGCAAACCTTATTATTGCGACCTTTCATAGACATGACGGCAGCACCAATAGAAGATGTTCTGATAGGCCCCAGTAGCGGCAATCAAACATTTTTAACTGATGGATAAACACATGAAGTAGCTCATGTAGCTTCACACTACAAACTTGGAGTGTTTTTTTAATTATTTCTTTTATTTTCTCCTATATAAATTTCATAAACCCCTTGTATTTAATCTTGGCATTTCATCTAAACATTTCTCCAAAACAAAGAGGCAGATGGAGGCGCGTTCGCATTCTCTCACAGCGGGGCCCGACAACACCAGATGCCCCGCTCCATTATTTTCTTGTGCTGCTAAAAGGTATGGTGGCCCGGCGGGGACAATGATCCAAGGGCAAAATAAGTTGGCTTCATAAGGGGCAACAGCTGTGACCAACAAACAAGGAAGTGGCTCCAGTTCATTAGAGTCCCAGCGGGGAGCGGCCACACCCCCTGCCCGAAAATATACTCCCCCAGATCCTATAGAGAGCGCAGGAGGGCGGGTATAAGGACAAGGCCAGATCTTCAAAACGTGACAGAAATGATGTGTTGTTAGAAGGTCCCGTGTTCAATTGCGGGGCCATTCTGTGTGGAGTTTGGATGCTCTCCTTGTCGTTCACTAAAAACATGTACAATCTGGGACCCCGATGAATGGGACCAGTTTATATTTTGGATAAGTGATGTGGTGCCAGACTGCTTCGGGAGGATTAGCATGAACAGTCCTGTCCTGGTGTGACAACAAAGAAACTGACTATCGATTTTAGCCACACGCTATCCAACAATCATACATTTTAAGGTTTTGGGCCAAATTGGTCTCTTAAGAAGAAACTTTCACCTGGAAATGAAAGAAATGCCTAATCTTCACAATTTCATGTTTTATCAGAAAAATGGGAAATTGTCAAAAAGCATTTTTCTCACATTGGTGCGACTCCTCGTAATTAGCGCCTACAGACTTCAAATTGGAATACTTAATTCCTTTTCTGAGGAATTATTTAACCTCTTGAACTGAGCACGTTTTCTCCAGTTTGGCATTACCCAAAAAGCTTCTTGAAAAAAGCACCAAATTAGCGACAAAAATGAGAAGAAACAAGGATGAAAGGCAACAAAAGAACGACAAAAAGTGACCAAAAAAAAACGTCACAAAAGAGCAACAGAAAAGTGAAGGCAACAGGGCAACAAAGCAAGGAAAAGGATCAGCTTAGATGAGTTTTGTAGGTCTTAGCTTTCAAATGAGGCGCTACACTGGCCTATAGGCTGTAAATCTTTAGATTTAGGTAAAGGTGAACTGGAGAAAATGCACTTGGTTATGGTGGGGGTTAACAGGTTAACATCTAATTCCTAGCCTGATTACCTAGTTTTGGATGACAAATTTTAAATTTTCTTTCACAGATCTTTCCACTTAAAGAGGGGGTATTATGCTTTTTCAATCACATAGCACCAGTCTATAGCATACTACAATGATGACGTAACCTTCTGTTGGTCTGTATATGCAGTAAATTAAAATAACTGCCTTGAATAAAATTGCTCTCTCAAAATGGCTGTACTGAACGTCTTGAAATAGGCCTCTGTCTCTTTAAGAAGCTTTCCGACACGCCCCTTCAGCACACTGCTGTGGCATCTAAACAACACTACTGTGCGGGGAGGGGGCTCTGCTGAGCTGAGGAGCAGTGGTTGGTGGCTTGGCTGGTGACGAAAGGTCCAGAGGCGTCTCCAGGAGGTGGGGGCGTTCCTAGGAGGACTGAGGCATAGCTACACCTAAAATGGCTGCCGTCTAAGTTTTTACTGATTACTCAAAAATATGTGAATGAGCCAAGGCAACACTCCAGGCATGTGTTTAATGAGGGAATGACATAATAACATGATATACAGCTTGAAAAAGTCGATTTACATAATACCCTCCCTTTAACTAATAAACTATTGATTTAAACCTGGCACGATCCATTATTCAGATTTCGTCAGGCTTAACCTCTTACCGTGTTTTCACCTCGTTTTGTCCCTTTTTTTTGCATTTCTGTTGCTTTTCCGGCAAGTTTTTTTGTCCCATTTTGCTGCGTTTTCATCCTCGTTTCCATTGCTATTTTGATGCTTTGATGCAAACTGGAGACAATGTGACAGAAAATGAGACAGAAAATAATAATAATAATAATTTTTCTCATGTTTATGCCGGTCATCTACAGCAATAGTTTCAAATTGATACATCTACATTTAAAAAGTGTTCCTGTTCCCTTGCAGTGTCTCGCCTTAAACACAAACAGAAAACTATATACTGTATTCAGAAACGGGTGTCTTTTCAGGTGGACTAAACAATGTTGAAATAGTTTTATAGCACTTTTGTGGAGGGTGCTCTGACATTTTGTAATGAAGCCTAGGCGTTAATTCAACCTGGTAGACTAGTTTCAGCATCACCTACCTCCAGCTAATGGTCGCTTCCGAGAGGGCCACACCTCCACCTCAGCCCATCAGCGTAGCAGCCAATCATCGCCCTCGGACCCGCATGGTTCGGTCGCTTCCCAGCTGTGCTGCGACCCACCTCTGCCCCGTCTCCACTTCTTCTGCCCACGGCTTCTCCCTGCTGCATCCTTCACGGGTCTCTATACCACCACCAGTGTCCAGGCTCCGGGGGAAGACATCCCTAACTCCAAGCTGTTCATCCATACTGACTTTCATACATACATCGATGTCTACCACCGGGGTCTGATCGCCAAAACTAATACATGTCAATAAATCTTCCTAATCGCTGCTTTTGTCTGTTTGAGTCTATCCAGGTTGAATTGTCTGGTTTGTGACTGGATCGGCTCTGACATGTTTTGAGCCAGATCTCATTCTTTTAATGCTATTTTGCACAAAGTAACCGAGCAAACACTAGAAACGTCATATGAGCTGACTGAAAGATTTTGAAGTTGTCGCCTCTTTTCTTAAAGGGGGGTATTATGTAAAATCGACTTTTTCAAGCTTTATATCATGTTATTGTGTCATTCCCTCATTAAACACATGCCTGGAGTGTTGCCTTGGCTCATTCACATATTTTTGAGTAATCAGTAAAAACTTAGACGGCAGCCATTTTAGGTGTAGCTATGACTCAGTCCTCCTAGGAACGCCCCCACCTCCTGGAGACGCCTCTGGACCTTTCGTCACCAGCCAAGCCACCAACCACTGCTCCTCAGCTCAGCAGAGCCCCCTCCCCGCACAGTAGTGTTGTTTAGATGCCACAGCAGTGTGCTGAAGGGGGCGTGTCGGAACGCTTCTTAAAGAGACAGAGGCCTATTTCAAGACGTTCAGTACAGCCATTTTGAGAGAGCAATTTTATTCAAGGCAGTTATTTTAATTTACTGCATATACAGACCAACAGAAGGTTACGTCATCATTGTAGTATGCTATAGACTGGTGCTATGTGATTGAAAAAAGCATAATACCCCCTCTTTAAATTGTGGCGCAAAGATTTATTCACACAACGCGCTTTTCAAATGTTCGAATTGAAGCATTTGTTATTTCCTTAATTCGTTTAGAGACGGCACAAGTTTTCTTCAAAAAATCAGTCCTTTGAATGACTCTTTTAAATGAACACATCCAGAATTCAGAGCCAAAAATCCATCACTGTTGTGTGAGTTTGGGACATTATATAACAGACAAGACTTTATTCCAGCCTTATCAAAAGAGGTTCAGGGGTGGACCAAGTCAAGGGAAGAGAGACCAAGCAGCAAAATAAATAAAATAACAGTCAAGTAAGTTCTATTCAGACCAAGGCCCGAGCAAAGGAGAGAACAATGAAAATGAATAATCAACATGGCGGTACTGTATATGTGAAATCAGCCTGGTTATGTAACAACTTCCTCTGTAGCGTCAGGTCTTAGCCTGCTGTAATCTCTTATGATCCGTACAGACTGGGAAAGTGCTGCTACAGTGAAGACAGTAATCTCCATAAATCCCCTCAGACACTGCTGGAAAACTCCTATTGTCGACGTGATCTTTGTTTCTCAAGATTATTGGGTGTTTAGCTAGTTTTGCCTTAATTTGATGGGGGGAAAAAGTGAGATTTTTGTTTAAATTAATGGAAAGCGTTGATATGATTTAGTATAATTTCACAATAATCTTGTTGCAATATTGTACATATACTGTTACTGAATATTGCATTTGTTCCTTGCATTGTGCTGCTGTATCATCTTTTTTTAGATACTTTTAGTAAGTACTTTTAGATACTTACTAGGAAAAACAATATTAAAAGCTTCAGGTGTGTTTACTGATTTTGTATTGCAAAATTTTAGTGGTAATTTAAAATATTATGGTGTTTGAAAGTAGTATTGCAGGTGGGCAGGACAGACCGTGTTCTTTGGAAATTGTACTTTATTAGTCCCTGCACTGAATGCCACTGGACAAAGTGTCAGGAACAGTAGGTAACCCAAAGTGCTTAGTTTATTCCCCTATCTCTCAAGTTTTGGGGAATAAAGGATCTGGCAATTATTTGAGATGATAGTGTTTAAATGGACTGTTCTGGTTACTTTTTTGGGTCTGTCCTCGATCCATCACACCAGTCCAAGAGTGTTCCTGTAACTACTACTCTATACAAATTAAGTAACTAAGTTTGTAAGTGCTTTATTTGTCATTGCACAACAAAATAGTGTTCAGGTGTTAGTCCTGAGCTGCGGCGACTGAGCGTCAGCTGCCATTGTGGGCCGACCTGACCCGGAGGTACAGGAAACCGTAGCACCCGGAGGAAACCTGGCTGTCTCCTCTGATCCTCTAAAACGGTGCAGCGCCTCCTGGTTTGTCCCTGTTTCAGAGCGTGGTGTCCTGCACTGGTCAGCACCTCTACCTCCTCCTTCCTCTTCCTCCTGCGCAGCTCCCTCCGCTAATCTGTTTTATTCTCCAGTGAACGTCCATTAGCGTGAACACTATAGGGACAGAAGGCATGTGTGGCTTAGCTGTGAATCTTGCCTGGATACCTCCTCGTTTGTTCCTTCCTTGTTTCCTGTTACGCCTCTTGTAGCGGCTCCACTGTGCTGCAGGTGTGGGAGGCTTTTGCTGCACAGGCTACGCCAATGCATTGCCCAGGGAGCCATCTCCTGATCTTGGTAACTAGGACTTAGCCTATAGGCCGTTTGAGTTACTTTTGGTAACACAGGTCGCTGCCTCCCACAACAAAAATGTCAGAGTTTCCTGAGCTTCAATGATACGCAACTACACATTCAGAGCGAGCAGCTCATTCAGAGCGAGCAGCTCAGATAATACTTCACACAAAATGACTTAAGGTCCCAATATAATATTTTAAACCTCATAAATGCAAAAAAATGTATGCATTTTTCCCGATTTATGACCACTTGAAACATTCACATCTGCCGCCTATTGTGTATATTATGTATGAGTTTTGCTACTATATCTTGTTTATTTTTCATCTTATTTCATGTTCCACAATTACACTGAAAGATTTCCTAGATTGTGAATGTACCTGGACTGAGAATGGGGGGAAAGGACTCTGATTCTGTTTTATATCTATAGACCCTTTAACTGCTGACATCATCAGTGACATCAGCTGGAGGCAGGAAGTGATCAAGAGAAATAGATTAAACTAAAACTAGTGATTTTAAGTGTAAAACTACAACTGAAAAATGTGGTCCTGTTGTGGCTTAAGGTGCCAGAACAAGAGGAATGACATTTGAGACGATAAAATAAGGTTTATCTGATATTTCCAAAAACAGTTAAGACATTTATCGTTACTATGACAACAGCTACAATGGAAATAGATATAGGAATGTTTACAAACAATTAAAGGGTCTATAGAATTGTAAAAGCATCTCAAATGTGTCCTCAGAGGAGCGACTTGGAAAGAGCTGGAGAGAAAGTGGAAGCTCCTGAGCTGGTTAGGGATCCCTGATTTCTCCTATTGTGCATGTTTTGGGATGGAGTGCGCCCCAATCACAGAGGCACCAGGTACTGTTGTCTACAGTTACCCCAAACAAACATGTGACCCGTGTCTGCTGTCAAAGCCTTTCCTCCGTCAGAAACCACTGATCACTGAGAGACCGCGGTTCGATCCCACATCCGCGCCTCCGTCCACAAAAGGGGGCACCTGCCAGAGTCCGGACCTAATCCTCGCCGACCCGGGACTTTGGGGCCCCCAGACTTAATCCACAGCGAGGGCACGAGGCCAAGTCCGGGTCCCGACGGAGTCCAGCCCGTAGAGCGGCCCTGTAACGCCGCGGCTTCGGGACGGGCCCCTAATCCTTCCAAACTTAATCTCGGCCACTCACTGCCCCTCCCTCCCAAAAGCCGCACCTACCAAAGGGCATTGATTTGTTGGTTTCTCCGCCTTTGTCCGCAGCTGCCCGAGTGCGAACGGGACATCCAGGGAGCAGAGGCCGAGCCGGGACTTTTGGCACGGGAGATTAGGGCCTCCGCTCGGGGGCATCTGCCACGGGACAGGCCGCGGCGATGGACTGGCAACATTTGCAAACAAAACAAATAAGGGTTTATTTACATTTTGATAAAGTCTCCAAGGATCGTGGATAGAAAGTCAATTTATGTTACAACCAATGTGTTCGAGTGAAAGTAACATCGTAGTATTTAAAAAAAAGGTTTCAATTCAGATGGTTGTTGTGTTTGAAGTCATTAGAGAGTTCGTCAAATTAAGTACATTATTTATTTTTATTTTATTGCATTTCAGAATCCATTTAATATGAGCAAAAAAAGGACATTACAGTGAATAGAAAGAATGCAACGCGCAATATACTGTATGTTATAATATATGTGTCGTTATGTTCAAAACAAAACAATCTCGCCGATGTTTCAAAGCAGGTTATGCTTTGGGGAAAGAAGGGGAGATGGAAAAGAAAGAAAACCTGCCAAATAACCCCCCGTCCCATCGTCCCCTTATGGCTCATTCATAATCACAGTGGAGCAATTATGTCTGCCACAGAAAAGCAGATCATTTGCTGGGAATCTTTACCTTGAGCACTCTCAACACTGGTAAAGAAATGAAAAGAAAATTGCCCACCGTTTTCTCACACCCACAAGCAAAGACGGGCCTCTAAAGCACTCATCGTGTACCCTTCACACATTTGGATTTTCATCACTAAATATCCCTCTTTTTGCACTCTCCTCCCCTTATCTCAAATAAAGTACATTATCTAATTAAATTAATACTTCAATCACAATAAAAGGAACATTTGATTGAAATATCATGTATTCACATAATTGCATGTTGGCTCCAGACTAACATTTCTGTTGGTTGAACTGGAGCAGTGGGATATATTTATACTTATTTGATTTATCTGACAGGGACATTGCACAACAAATGTGTTGCAGAGATCAGAGAAAGCTACAAGCTAATTTCATCTGTGGTCTCTGGGCAGAGGCAAAGTGACAGCGGGTTTATAGAGTGGACAAAGAGCATTCTCATTTAAGAGTCCATTCACAATTTAAAATACAGATAAAGCACCAGCAAAAGGATCAGCTCAACAAACATTCAAATGCAATAATGTAGTTACAGTATTTACACTTGCAATTACAATCATTTACAGTTAAAAAAAAAAAAAAAACGTCTTACATTTTTAATAAAACCCTGTTAACCCGTTTTGTGCTAATGATCACATACAATCGGATCAGATCATCAAAGCAAAACAATGAACTTATTGGCCCATCTGGATTTTTTTCTCGCAGAGTAAAATATGTTTGGTGCCTCAGTATAATGTCAAAGCAGACATTTGTGGAAAAAAAGACCTTTGTGCCTTTTTATTGACTGTGCACTTGTAGGTTAGTTTTTGTTATTTACATTACTGGGACAGTATTGCTCTTTGAAACTTGTGAAGAATCGGCAAAGTTTGGACTGCAGTTATAGTTTAAAATAATGTGCTCATTCTTTCATTGTAAAAGAAGAAACAACAGGTTTACTAACCTTAATGGGAAAAAAATAATATAAGAAAGAAGCTTTACAGGCCTAATTTTACTCGCAGCGAAACCCAAAATAAATGTTTTTATTACAACACTTAGCTCATGACAAGGATCCAAATTGTTGCACTTACACAAACTAATTTTGAAGTGACTGTGTGACTCTGTTAGGCCTATATTGTGTTCACTGTAGTATCTGCCGAATTCCACATACAATTAGGCCAATATTATTAAAACTTGCAATTTCGTAATTCTACTGTAATTTGCTGCAATTAGTTTTAAATTAAAAAATCAATGAATTTATATTTTATTATTGTATTATTGATTGAGTTGCAGTTCCAGCTCCGACAATTTGCTGAATGTCTCTCCCTCTGTCCTGTTCACTAAAGCCAACGCGCCAAAAGGCTAAATAAAACTGAGTGTTTGGGGCTTTTTATTAGAAACAAAACGCCTGCTCAAACTGCAGTAAAAACGAGACTGTTTCGAGCTCAACTGACCGACAGCACGTGCTCTGGCTCCCCCTGGTGGCAACAACCCCACATTTCACACAGTTATTTAATTTCCAGGCGTTTTGTGTGTGTGTGTGTGTGCTTAAAGCCTGTCAACTGATAAGTCAATTCCTCCTTTTGTTTTTATAATAGACACATGTCATTAGATTCATGAAGAGGTGTCTCAAGGTGGACTAAAGTTTAATTCTCTCTTTAGATTCTTTAAGGTTAATTTCTGTAGGAAGGAGAAAGTAGGAATAACTTAGGATGAATTGAAAGATATATGAATGTGCGATGCGTCGTGTTGGTTTTCATTGAATTGCATCTTTTATTATGTTTTTCTTAATTTTTTTTTTGCATTCCATATAGGTAACAAAAAAAGACAAAACCCTGCCACCTTCTGGTTGAAGTCCCAAAATCTGACAATAATGTATATCATGTAAAAAAAAAACTTATGTCGTTATATTTCCACATAATGAACTAAAATTGAAATTTATCTTGCGTTTAATAAACAAATAATCTATGAAATATGTAGCATTTCAGTAAAGAGTCCCAGGCGTAAAGATTATGAAGTCTCTGAAGCAAACAAAACAAAACAAATAGAAAAAGTAACTTCGGTTTCTGACAATAAATGTAACAATGGTGCTTTACCTTTGATAATCACATTCATTATATATATTTAAAAAAAAAAAGATTAAAATGCTCTAAAAATGGTCCTAAGGATGTTGTGCGTTTAAATCAGTCACTTTTATAAATGTGCAACAGTTTATTCGGGGATGAGTCTGTCGACGGGTAACAGTTGTTTTACTCCATTCTCTGCAGCGCATTCGTTCTGGAAAAGACAAACAGAAACTTAAAGGCACACTGCGTAACATTTTAGACTATACTGTAGCCAAAACAAAACATGCCCCTAATGACCTGATAGATTTGGATGAGGACCTATATTTAAATCTTATATTTGGCTGCCTTTAACCATCACCTTAACCGAGTGCATTTTCTCAAGTTCAGTTTTACCCAAATCTAAAAGCTTCTCGAGTCCTAGCACTTACAGCCTATAGGCCAGAGTAACGCCTCATTTGAAAGCTAAGACCTACAAAACTGATTGTCATTTTTTTGTCGCGTTGTGGCCGCATTTGTCGCTTTTGTGGCTTCGTTACATTTTCGTAAGTTTTTTGTTGCTTTTCCCACACTTTTTAGTCGTGTTTTATGTTGCTTTTGTCCGCGTATTCTTTACTATGGACAGAAGATGGAGACTCGTTCTATTAAAATCAAAATCATTGTTTTACTCCCTGAATTACAATCTAAACACAAGATATGCAGAGCTCTACATCTTGGTTGTCCAGCGAGGAGGGAGAGAGAGACCGCACCTTTTGTGTGCGAGTAATTTATAGGAACAGGAAGTAGGCGTCTCCTTGTCGAACCAATCAGTGCTCTTGGAATGTTCTTCCTGCACTTCCTCTGCACAATCTGACTCCTCCTTCTAACACACTGCCCCCCAGTGGCTCAAACAGAACCCAATTCAAATTAACCTTAAAGCACAGATTACATCAACACAGTTTTATATATAATCATTAAAGCCCAGTATGACAAAAACATGTATAGAAATATTTCCACACTTTTCTGGCATGTTTTTGTCACATGTTTGTAGTGTTTTTGTCACGTATTCGTCGCTTTTTCGTCTCATTTGTGTCGTGTTTTTGTCGCTTTTTTGGTTAATTTTTGATGTGTTTTTTGTTGCGTATTAGTCTCATTTTTGTCTCCTTTTTGACACTTTTTTCAATTTGGACAATGCCAAACTGGAGAAAATATGCTCGGTTCATGTGGGGGTTAAGAGGTAATCAACATCTCCATGGCGACGTGCTGGTAAAGTTACAATCAGATTTTAGGAGAGGTGAGCCGCTCACAGCTAACACATGTGTATTTGTTCATGTTTTAAATGTATGTTTCAACAATATGTGTCATGTGTGTAATAAAAATAAATGCTTGTACTTTATTCTATTTATTGGGTAAAATGTTACGCAGTGCGGCTTTAAAATACAACAAAGTTACTGTTATTGATGTGTGGTTATTGCGTCTGACGAAACGATGTAAACACTAGACTTCAACCCTAGGGGGAACTCAAAAGCAGAGAGGTTTACTAGACTGTAGTGTATAGTGTTACTACAATGGAAGTTAATTATAGTATATGAAGTAGTTGTAAGTAGGGGTGGGAACCTCTGGGTAGCTCACCATTCGATACGATACTCGGCTTACGATAACGATTATCTCACGATACGCCGATACTCGATATATTGCACAAAAATAATCTACGATACATCACGATTTAAAAAAAACATGCTACTTTTAACCTTTATTTTAACATACTACATATTATTCATCATTTACATTTCTTTTCATGTGCTTTGTACCACTTTTATAAATGATCCCTGACTTACTCACTGAAAATGGGTCTATAGATCTGTCAGTGACTTCATTTACATTTAAAACAAACAAGAAACCACAGTCCTATTTAAAAAAAAGTAATAAATCAACCCCAGATTAATCTTCTTCATAATTACAAAAACTATCATTAAAAGTAATGTATTTGTGTGACAGTGTTTGGTCCAAGTGCTTAAAACTGTAGTGCTGCCCCCTGCTGGTCTGACTGAATTCTTGATTGTTGGCCTCTATTGCCTGTAAAAACAGTGGAGCACTGCTGCCTCATTAATATGCATGACGTTGCTCATTAATATGCATGTCGTCATCAAAAGTATCAATATCGGAATAAAAAGTATCGTATCTGTGACAAAGTGGGTTTGTCCCAGTATTTATTTTGGACATTTTGTTTCATTTGCAATATCCATCAGCTAAAAATAACCCACCAGATTCATATCATTTGTTTAAGTTACTGATTACACTTCATTGTTCATTTTTAAAACTTTGTTTATTTGTATACAAACTTACTTGTACATGGTTGAAACAAAAAGGCGTGGTCCTTGTCGGCCATTTAAAAATCTCAGGCTGAACCATGTGGCGGGGGAAAACTGGTTTAAACTTTGAGTTTCCTTTCGTATATGATTTTAGCTTCCATTTTGCATTCAAAATCTATTTTGATTTTAAACACTTATCATTTGTGGACTTAACAACTTGTTTTATAGAAAATGTTTAAAACTTACCAGCTAAACTTATAGTTTGAACTCACCCATCACACTAATGGTATTACCTGGGGGAGGTCTTTTCCCATTAGGAGCTGTATAAAAGCTGTCTGCTGTAGTCACACGGGAGGCCATTTTGTTCATGAGAGGTGACATGTTTGTCCTGAGAAGTTCCTTGGTGTGAAGAATAAAATTTGCTTGGTAAGAACTATATTTTTGAGTCTGTCTGCCCATTTGACCACTCTGTGGCCAGCTTCCCCACAGTATCGTCCCGCAAAATATCGCGATATATCGGAAAATCGATATATTGTCACACTCCTACTTGTAAGAGTGGTGCTAGTAGTTGTATTTGTATATTTGGAGTGATTGTACGTTTTTTGTTAAGCAATAAGAAGCTTTACGTCCGATTAGAGGAGCTAAGAGTTATAACATCTGCGCTGAATCCCATCCGTTCTGATTTTTATCGTTTTGATCATCAATGAACTCACCATGTAGTTGACCACGCTCAGGTGGTACGGGATTCCGCCCATCTCCTCACACTTCTTCATGTTGGTCCTCTCTGGGTCTCCTGGTGCCAACACCGGAGCGTCTGGGTCGGACTGCGTCAGAGGAGACCAGGGTTAGGGAATGACTTGTACTGAAGTATGATCCTGTAAACTGGCTGCACGATTCTGAATGAAGTGGGTGTGTGGTGGTCGGTGGTGGGCACATATTGGCAGCCTCGCTTACGTCAGTCTACCCCAGGGCAGCTGAATAATGACTGCAGTGTAGCGCTTTGAGAAACTTGTGAAAGCGTTATATACGTGTTAGCCATTATTATCATTATCATTAGTCGAGTGTTGTATTCAAAATGAAGCTAAAATACTCTTAAATTCAAGTATGTTTTATTTGAAACTCTACTTCACCTTTATTTAATCTGATAAAAATAGAAATACAAACGTTTTACAAATACATCTTAACATGGCTAAAAGATTCTATTTAAAACAGCAATTTCTTACTGACACATTTTCCAGACCTTTTATAAAACTCTAAATTCTCCTAGTGTGACCAGGCTAGACAGCTTCAGATCCTGCAGTGTGACGTGTGAGGGAATACTTACAGGAATACAATTAATCCTTTGATCATATTACAGAAAAGAGCAATGCGGATCATTCACAAGGTTGGTTTCCTAGACCATACTCATAATCTGTTTATGCAGTCAAAGTTGTTAAAATTTGATGATCTTGTAAAATATAGTACAGCAATAGTCTTATACAAAGCATTCAACAAATTACCGCCTAACCTACAACGTTTTATATAACTCCAGTGCGAGCTTATGACTTGAGAGGTTTTGGATATTTTTCATTGCCGAGAGCTCAAAACACTCGTAAACGTTTCTGTGTGTCTGTATGCGGAGTGAAACTCTGGAACAAACTGGACTTACAACACAAGCAATGCCAAACTGTCCATCGATTCAAACTGTTATATAAACATCGGGTCTGGTCAAAATATAGAGATGAGGGTCTTTAATTTAAATTGCTGTTGTCTCATAGTGTCAAAACTGCTCAATGTTTCCTTACCATTGTTGGTTTAATTTGTCTTTTACCATTATTGGCATATTGTCCATTACCATTGTTGGTATTGTTAATTTTCTTTATATTGTTTGTATACAGTTGTTGCAATGTAATAATTATTGTTACCTGTGGTAACGCCACCATGATATATGATTTGTAAAATAATCCTTGAACAAAGTAACAGTGAAGCTGAATGTAGTAAGCTCTGAATGGGGAACTGGGGGTGGGATTAAATAAGTTATCTTCTTCCCACTCCCTTTCAGGTAGAAATGGATCATTTTATTTATATACTGTATATTTTCCTTTGTTACCATTGTCTGCCTGAAATAAATGAATGAAAAATTATTAATGAACAATAGACCATAATCTCCATAATCTAAGACACTCATAAAGGTGGCAGACACCAACTGTTTTCTGGCTTGATAAGAGAAGCATGACTTATTTCGATAGAAGAAACCAAGTTTGAGCTTAAGTTTACTTCTTATAGCAGGCTACCATCAATGTGAATGCCGAGGGTATTTATAGCATCAATGGACTGTCCTTGTTTTGTGGTTATTTTAGGTAAAAGTGAGGGGACCCTCTTTTTGTTAGCAAATCACATACCTTTAGTGTTGCTTGCATTCAGTATCAACCCAAGTTGTGAAAGTTGGGACTGAATGCTGTCAAAGGAAGACTGCAGGTATTCAAAAACCCCGTCAATAGATCACAGAATCATCAATGATGGACTGATGACTTTAGCCGCTATACTGTGGCTGTTATTTTAGTGAAGATGTTCCAGTTTTTAAGTGTGAATATAGTTAGTTTATGCATTATGGGGAGTCTTTGATTGCATCTTATGTCCACTCTATGTGTATCTGAATTTAACATCAAAGTCCCAGATATTTGAAATAGACATTTGACAGCGTCACTCACAGGGTCCAAGTTCCTCTGGATGGACATCAGATCGGACATCCTGTCAGTGAACCCGGGCGCGAAGTTCTCTGGGTTTATTGCCACAAAACATTGACCCTGAAAGCACAGACGCACAGAGGGAGAGGTGACCCACTTCAAACGGGACTGAGCTCATAGTTATCGATCAACCTTCACCTCCGATGTGCAAAAAAAATCTCTTATCGGCAAAGCACAAACTGAAAGGAAGATAATGCGTGCACGATTTGTACACTGACGGCATCTCTGTTATTTAACGCCACACTGGATACAATTATAAGTTGTTGCGTCACAAAAAATGCGGCATACCAAAGCTCCGAAGCCAGACAGACAATGCCATCTTTGCCATGGGTTATCAAAATCAAGCATGTTTTGTAATTTATTGGATTAAATGTCACACAGTGAGGCTTTAACTGCTGCACGTACCAGGTTGGCGACTTTATCGGTGATCTTCCACTGGCGGACGTTGTTGCTGTACGCGGCTCCGGCCAAAATGCCACAGAAAACCTCCACCATCATCCCCAGACCGTAGCCTTTGTAACCTCCTGAAGAAACACACAGCAGAGGAGGTCAGGAACTGGGTAAACTTACTTAGAGGATCTTTACTTGAGTAGTCATTTTGTTGAGAACCTGTTACTTTTACTTCAATTTGAAAGATAAATAAACAGTACTTTATTGGAGTGATGGAAAATAGAAGTAGAATCTAAAGTAGTGCAATTTATTGTGTGGGTGGACGACGTGAAACGTGCATATACCGTGATCAGTTTGCTTGAACAATTCGGATGTGCAGGAGGGATTGTGACAGTTTGGGCCCATGCTATAAATGTCACAGTTTGAACAGGACAGATCAGGTACTCCAGCTTTAAGTAAACATTTGTCTGTGCATTTTTTATTTCTATTGGAGTCATATTTGTCCAATAATATCTGTACTTTTACTAAAGTAATGAAACAAGTAAACCGTAAGAAGATGATAAGTTGCTTTTAAATTTTCGCCCAATAATACTTGACAATGCTATGTAAATCTGGGCTCAAATCAGTTCTGTTGTGAAGGTGACAGACAACATGTATTTTATCTGCCCTCTATGCTTTCGATTTAATTTCATATTGATCGTTTATCATCATTATATTTTTTTAAATCATTTATTTTGTCTGTGCATCTTGACTGATTTAGTCTATAAATAGAGCTCTACGAATAACCTGCCTTTTTCTGAACACAATTTACCAACTTAAAAGTAACATGTAAGATTTTTTGTAAATATTTCATAAACATGACTTTGTCGGTGTCCCCAAATATGTGGTTAACATGTTCAAAACAAATGTAGCTTTTACAGACAACAATTGTAATGTAGATTTACTGTATTTACTCTTGGTTGCCAGATCCTGTCGCTTAAACCAGTTTGGAAATAAACATGAAGGTACTCTTTACAGTTACAGACGGTGAATATTTTACAAGTGTAATCCTAGATCTTGGCTCCTGTTTGGTTTAGTCCTGTGAGGCGCCGAGTTAATTTTAGACATTTTACTGTGGGAAGAAAACCATCTGTCTTCATGTAAAGGTGAAGGTAAAAAACGTTCTCTTGCAAATATTTTTCCAACAAGTCAACGCTGGAGACAAAATGTTCACCAGCTCCTTTCTGTGTTTTTAAGAGAATGTCTCCGCTCTGACATCACTGAAGTCTCAGCTTATTATGTAATGTTTGTTTGTCTTACCTGTGGCCTCGCTGCCTCCGATGGGCACCAGTCCCCCTCCGTCCCGGACTCTCGAGGGATCAGACGTCATTTTGCCGTCCTTGTCGAGACCCCAACCGATCGGGATCTCGTCTCCTCTGCGTTGGTGCAACTCGACCTGAACATATTAATTCACGAGTTCATAATTGTTGTCCCACAGAATCTGCTGAGACTCAGGGGTGAAAGTAAGCCGGTACTGCGTTCCGTTAAAAGATTTGCCGGTGGTACGCCGTACTAGGAAGGGAGAAGAGGTGCGCTCTTTCAACAGTAGTCTGCCTATAATATTACACCGTGAGCTCAAACGCGTAGTTCAGCAACTTACATGCAATATAGAGACTTGGCAGACTGGATCTCATCTGCTCCGTCCCTGAACTTTCTGCACACACGGTAAATCCTTTACCAAAACAACGTAAATATTTCTAAAGTTCTGTTTGTCAAGTAGCATAATAAGAACTGAGCGCTTCCTGTTGGCCTTACAAAATAAAAGCAAAAGCCTTTGTTGTGAAAGGCATGACATAGACGAGGATTTAAAGATGCAAATACACCGCTATCTCAGTGTTGATTTTCTTTCAAAATCGTTTTGGATATTTGTTACTAGTCCACAGATGACACGTGTGAAAGTAAAGTTGTGGGAATTTAATTAAGACAAAAAAGGTCAAAATGGCCGGGGAAAAATTTCGCTCTGTCCTTTTGGGCTCTGGGCATTTGCAAAGTGCTTTTTTTGCATTCCACATTAGTGGTAAATAAGTTGGTAACAGGCATGTAACAATAGCCTAAACATCGTCTTAAGCATATGCCGCATTTATGCATTAAAGGGGGGGTATTATGTAAAATCGACTTTTCAAGCTTTATATCATGTTATTATGTCATTCCCTCATTAAACACATGCCTGGAGTGTTGCCTTGGCTCATTCACATATTTTTGAGTAATCAGTAAAAACTTAGACGGGCTCACATTGCGAAAGAGTGGTTCAGGGAGCATGAGATGTCCAGATCTTAACCTCATTGAGAATCTTTGGGATGTGCTGGAGAAGGCTTGGCGCAGTGGTCACGCTCTCCCATCATCAACACAAGGTCTTGGTAAAAAATAAATACAACACTGGATCTTTTGACATTGCAGAAACCTATTGGAACAAAGCCACAGCAAATGCTGGCTGTAATCAAAGCTAAAGGCGTCCAACCAAATATTAGATTATGTGACTTTTTATTTTTGTTTACTTTTTAAACAATAAGTAAACATATACTTCCATCTTTTGAGTACTTATCCGAAATATACTCAAGTTAATTAAATATATTTATCTTTTACTTTTATACTATCATTTTGATGAATATGTACTCAATTTATTAGGGAAAGGTAAACTTAAAAGATGTGGGTATATACTGTATACTTAAACACACTTAAACTCCACACGTATCCCTGATTATGATCCTATATATTGCTTATGACAGAAAATATCTCTTTAGACTGAACTGTCTGTAATGCAATCTGTTATAAATAGCATCTAATGACAGCTTTAGATGCAGTTTTTCATTGGTCTGAACTGGTGCAAATCCTACCTTTCCCAGAGCCACTGCGGAAGTGGCCATGTCCAGAACGAAGCTGTCGCCGTCATTGGCCGGAGCTGCCACACTGATGGGGTTGGTGCCCAACGTGCACTAAACACAAAAACACAAAGACTATTTAGTTTTGTGCACCATGCTAAAAACACACTGTAAGTCAGATTAGTATTTCTTCAAAACTATCTTAGGTGATAAAGTCAGTCTCGCTATTTGGCAGCTACTAAAGGTAAAGCTTTAAATATCCAAAACGTTCCTTAAAACACACAATGTACACTGAAATGTTCTTTACTGAAATTGTGATGGCGATGGGTCACAGCATATTCCAAACCAGACACACAAAAAAGAGTTTTTTCTGTACAAGCTTCGCTATATTGTTTTTCCAAGCAAAGCAAACGTAAAAATGACATCTTTAAAATTGGTAGCAAAGGGGGGCAGGCACCTCAAAGTAAATAAATATAAAATACAATATTGCCTGCACTGACTGACAAAACTGGGAACATATTAGTTGTCGTGATCTGATCCAAACAAGAGGTGCTCTTTTCTTTAATTCTGTAAAAGGAAACCAGTTTTGCAAGTCAGTGCGGTTGTGGTTGTGGTTTAGCCACTTCCACACAAAGCACAACGTGGCATTGACAGCAGCTGATACTTAAAGCACTCGCTATCACTCGTAAACAACGTGAGCTCGTCGACGACGCCGTAAATTTTACCCAATATTTTAAAGGAACATTGATCAAAACCATTTTCATAAGCTATATTTTTCTTAAGTGAAACACAGGGTTTATACTGAAAGTCAAATTCAATGCCCAAATACCATATTTTGATGCCACAAATGCAGCAAAAAATGCACAATTCATATATAAATTTAGATTTGATGCTTGTTTTTATATAATTAAATGTTTTAATGACATTTAAGGCCTTGATTTTACCACAATTAGTCTAATGACTTTTTAATGCCCTGCGGAAACCCTGGATACAATACACGTGACTACATTGTTAATATTTTCATTTATATCTTTTGAGACAGCAAAGCAATTTCTTTAAAAAAAAACTTACCTCTTTGCCACGTGTGGGGACGACCAGTGGAGACGTGTTTGTGAAAGACATTCCCTACAAACAAAAAGTATCTGCTAGTTTCCATTAGAGAAAATATCACAGTATTATATAAACAAAAGGAACAGTGTATTTTATGCAGTCAACAACAATCCTTTACTCACAATCATGTTTTCTTTGAGAGCCTGCATTGAGTAGTAACCAGCAATTCCATAGTGATTGGATCCTGCAGAAAAACATCATTTTAGTTTAGCTGATTTTTTTATTAATTTTTTGCTCGCAGTAAAACTTATGCTGCGTTCCAGGCAAGCTCCGACTTGGGAAAATGCCTTTGAACGCTGCACAAAATCTGAGTGGTCTAACTTCCCACATAAACAAGTGCGCCTGAATGCTAAACCTTTTACTAAACAACTGCATTAGTGACGTGTACCTTTTGTTATTGGTCACAGCGCTCAGTATAACTTCATTTATTTACATGTTTAAGTAATTTCAGGGTTAACATCAGTCCTCCCAGTGCACTGAAATGCATTGTGACTTATTTAGCTTCTGGTGTTCCAGTAAAGACGAGTCATGTCAGACTGGCCCGGCCTGTTCCATGTAAAGATATTTCTTAATCCTATAAAGTAAATGAGTAACCGTGACTCTTCTTTCTCAGTTCTCATCGTGATGCTCTTTGACTACATTATCATGGTTTATACAGGCAGCAGCAACTCAAATGTAATGCTTTACTCCATTAATACTATATTGTTTAATGCCACTAATGCAAAACCTTTGGGAACTTCCATCAAACAGAGGAATGAGGGGAGATTTTGCTATTTAAAAGTAAATTGAATACAACAAGCTTTGCACAAACAAATTTCAGTACAATTGTACAATTTCAGTTGAATAGGTTTAAGACCCTTTTTTTTGCATTTTTGACAGAACTATGTCATAAAAATAGTTGACATGTTGTTGTCATAATTTGATTTATATTGATTTAATGCCAGTTGGAATCCAATCCATTCCACGTTTAAATCCATTTCATGTTTTTAATGACATTTAAAGAGACATTTCAGGATTTTTGTCATAGGGCCTCATTTCCTAGTTTTCCAGAGTGTTGTTGATTTGCTGGAGATTTTTTGTTTTTTGTTTTTTTTTGCCTGACGAAGGCCACTGGCCGAAACGTTCAAATAAAGGAAGACGGGTGTTGCAAGTATACAGTGTGCAAGAGTTCTTTCCTGTTTTACGTTTGGCTTTTATGCCCTCTCTTACGCACCTGTTTCAAACAAGAGATGTGCGAAGTTTACCGTCTTTAACCATTTTGCATTTAAAATAACTTATATTTGAGCAGCATCAGCTTCATGGTTGTAAGCTACGCAGCGGCGGAGAGAAAATAGTCCCTCAAAATGCGATAATTTATGTGATGCAAGGTCAGTTATATTTCAAAAATGACTCTATCGACACACACATTTATATCGTTTGTCTGGTGTTATAAGTGATTACCTCAGGTGCACTGTGGAGTGGGTCAGACTGTTTTTAATGCAGGCTAACTGTTACCGTAGAAATGCGCTAGCCTTGCACTAGCCTAGCGCCACTAGACTCTTCAAATATAAGGACTGCAGGAATAAAAAAAAAATAGCTCCAGAAATCAACAACACTCTGGATAACTAGGAAATGAGGCCTCATGTCAAAAATCCTGAAATATTCCTTTAAGTCCTTCATTTTGGCACTTTAATGTAAGACTTTTAATGGTTTAATGGAGTATGGCTGCCTATATGTGCTCTGTAACCAATAACAGCCATAGTATATACTGTAAGTGCGCTGGCTTCTTTTGACCAATATGAATACATTCAATGAGATTTTCTATAGCCAGGGTGAAGTGTCTTGCCCAAGGACAAAAGACACAACAAAACAAATAAGGATAAAGAAGAGAGTTAAACTAAAGTAAGTGTAGTTAAACTAATATACACAAATGGTGACATTTCTGGAACCGATATGGCGTAAAAGATTATGTAATTTCTGCTCTCTGTGATGTGACGGATTATGATTTTGATCTGTGGTATTACCCCGCGCCACGACCCAGCCGATGCCCACTTCTTTGGCCTTCTTCAGGGCCAGGTTCATGCAGAAGTTGCCGACCACCGGCCCCAGCAGGTTCTGCCCGTCGACCAGAGCCGTGGCCGCGCTCTCCTTCTCCACCACCGGCTCCCCGTCTTGGCGCAGATCCCTGACTTGATGTCCTTCACGTACATGTCTGAGAGCGAGAGGGTGAAAAGTAAATCAGTCCACAGCATTGTACAGTTTGGGTAGAAATACCTAATGGCAAATTTCAAGTGTAGATTTGGATTTTTGTTTGTGGGCTTAAAAATGCACAGGACACTTATGGATTCCATCTATAACGCAATAAAATGTAGGAAATAAAATAATGGAGCACTTTAGTAGTTGAAGAATTAATGGCTAACTTAAACAAACCTGTGTGAATATTATACATAATAACTGCTTATGAGCTTAAGACATTTGAGACCCACAAATGTCTTCTTCTGAAACACCGAAGAGGCACCAAGAGCCCCGCACACCTGCAGCACAGTGGAGGTGTCACAAGAGGGGCTACGGGGAACAAAAAAGGGACACACGAGGAGGTATCCTGGAAAGACTCACAGCTAAGCCACTAAAATCTTCTATCTCTACTATTGTTCTGGCTAATGTACGTTCACTGGTGAATAAGACAGATTATATTTGTCTGCTACGCTCTTCCCAGATGATGGTGAAAGACTGTTGTGGAGCGGAGGGAGCTGCGCAGGAGAAAGGAAAGGAGCTGACCAGTGCAGGACACCACGCTCTGAAACAGGTTTCCCCTATCTCCAAAAACATGCTAGTCGGGTCCGCTGCTCAGTCACTTGACTTGTTTACTGCAATTTTTTTCCCCATTGTAACACTCTTTACCTAACTACTGTGGAAATATTGTTATACAATGTGGAAGTATTTCTATACGTATTTTTATCATACTAAGCTTTAGTGATTTTATATATAACTGTGTTGATGTATGTATTAAACATGTGCCTTAAGTTTTAGCTGAAACTGGGGGTTGAAGTCTATGTCCTTCATAATTGGAAGCAACATTCTTTTGTTTTATTGTCCTATTGTTCTGACTGTGGAAAACTACTGGCGACTACAAAACGTTACTGGGGCAGGGTGATAAACTAGAGTCTTGAGCGGCCCTCTGAAGGACAATGCATACCATATATGGAGTCAGATTGAAAAGAGGAAGTGATGACAAGAACATTCCAGGAGCGCTGATTGGTTCTACGACACACAAATTCAGTACTATCCTATATAGTGCTCGAGCACAGGGTTTCCGGTGCTTCCCGGCCGGAGCCCGCTTGGACCACCATGTTACGTGTTGCATGCTGTTAGGGAGAGATTTAGCGCTCAGATAACTTGTGTTTAGAATTGTATTGTTGAGGGAATAAAACTATTGATTTTAATCGATCGAGCCTCCGTCTTCTTTTCCATCCATTAACGAATACGCCGACACTACATAATGCCATAGCTTAATAATAAGCCGAGGTCCCAGATTACCTCGGGACCTCGGAGTTTTCAGACTTTCAAATTACCGACATGGCCGATTCGCACGGGCATAGAAAGTCCGTGCAAGTCTTTATACCCGAGATCCCCAGGTAATACTAATCCCATGCAAATAGGACTGTAAATTAAGGACTAATGTGGCCTACTTCTTCCCGAAACCGTAAGGAAATGGCAGCCGGCCCCAGAAGTTCCTTGCTCAAAAGGACTTTCCGTTGAAACATTTTTTTGCCCCTATTTAAGTCATTATTGAACACAGGCACTGACCCATGCGGTTGAGCCCGTGGCTGTAGTGCCCCCGGTGGTCGCCCTCCACCAGGACCTTGGCCAGACTCTGAGCGTGGTGAGGCTTGGTCCCCACCGCCGTCATGCAGTGCTCGACGAAGCTCTGCACCTCCGACTTGTGGATCAGACACCTGCACAGACACAAAGGAATCTGTGTATTAAAGCGAAAACCCACAGCTAGTGCCATCAGGTTTGGTTATTGACTAAGAAATGTGATAATCAGTAACTGTCTGGATGATACAGTATCTTTGAGATGTTTTACTAAAGTACAGTACGTTATATTAAATTTGAGCAACATTATGTCAACCCAAAAGAGTCTAAAAGCAGGAACCTGTTAACTGTTGTAGCACATACTGTAACTGTAAATGTTTGATCTGTGTGTGGCCGGGTCGCTGCTGCAAAGAATTGCCCTCACGGGATTAATTAAGTGTTCTCATTCTCATTCAGTCTCAGGTTGAAATGGAACTAAATGAGGGAAATCATTCATATTAAACTTTTGCACTTTTTTAAATCAAAATGTTGCATGCTGTTGTGACAGGGTGGTGTAGAGCTAGGTAGCTTTAGCCATGTAAAACTACCAAGGTGACTGCGACAACGCCACCGGGTGGTCAGCCCGGAAAATGACAGAACTACCAGTAAGGTCACACAGGTTCGTTTAAATTGAGGACAGACACTTGTTCCATTTTGAAAATATAATAAGTAAATTTATTTACATTTGTTTGGTAAAACAGTTTGTCACTAATTCATTTCGTTGTAAACTCAAAATCACACCATAACACACAAGACCGAAGGGCGTGGTAAAGTCTTTCACTCTCACCATCCCCCCTACACTCACGACTGACCAAAATTCATACACTACAACACACAGCGAAAGAGGGCTCTTAAAGCTCACCTCTACCTGGTTAAAGTCTGACACCTTTGGACCAGTGTACAGAATTACAGCCGCTGCTAACCTGTAGGTAAGTGCAGGGCTGCACACCAATAAAACACGTTAAAACCATGGCAATGAAACTACCTCACCTCCCTTTCCTTGGATGAGGAGCCTTGACGGCAATTACGTCCAGCGCATTACCACAACAACCTTTAGAGACTGCCATACCCAACCCCCGACTACTTTTGTAGTGATGACGGCTGCGCGAGAGCACTGTCGATGGATGAGGAAAACACAAGCGAGGATGCTACCCCAGCGGCCCCGAACATCTCACCAGGCATCTACCGTCACCTGGGCGGTTTGATCCACCCACTAACGACTCCTGGGTACGGCTCTCTCCAGAGGGCTGGTGCCATGACTTCAAACACCACCGCCGAAACTTCCCCGCAACCACAACTCCTGTCCAACTGTTGCTCTGATACACAAAACAAAATAAAAGTCCGATTTCACAATTTCAATGTCAGGTTTTCACAACACAGGAGCAGTTTACTTTTCTGCAGCATTAGCTTTTTACAGGGTTTAGTAACGGACATACCACTGCCATGACTATTATGTTTTAGCATAATTGAAAGCAAAAGGCACACATGTAAAAATGAAAAGGCAAACAAAACACACTATTTACAATAATAATCACTTCAAACTAATGTATGTACAAAGCAAATCAAAAACACAGAAACAAAACCAGTCACTGGGTATCAGGTTAAGCCTGTAACATAGGCCCCTTAATTAGGCTAATACACTGCCTGTGTTAGCTGTGACACCTTTCCATAACCAAAACAAAAACAAAACTGGAACAAGTTGTCTGTTTTTCGCAATTATCCTGCCGACAACGCCAGAATGTGACAGGGTGGTGTAGAGCTAGGTAGCTTTAGCCATGTAAAACTACCAAGGTGACTGCGACAACGCCACCGGGTGGTCAGCCCGGAAAATGACAGAACTACCAATAAGGTCGCACAGGTTCGTTTAAATTGAGGACAGACACTTGTTCCATTTTGAAAATATAATAAGTTAATTTATTTTACATTTGTTTGGTAAAACAGTTTGTCACTAATTCATTTCGTTGTAGGGTCCAGGTTTCACCAGTTGAGTCCAAGTTAAGCATAGTTATTTTGGTTAACCCACCAGCTTTCTTTTAGTTCACAGAATTGAGTTCAGAAACAATAAAGCAGTCCGGGATCATCCAGTAACAAAACAGGTCCAAATTAAACAGGTGTAAACATAATTAAACAGCTATAGCAGAGCATTGCTCAGAGTTACACTATTTAAATACGGTTACGTGAGCCTTTACACGATCCAAGTCTAGTTACACAAAATTAACCATGTCGATTTTCTATGCAGATAAAAAGGGGAACTATATTGTAAGGTGTAATAACACCTCCTAAGGTGTTATTACACCTTACAATATTAATTGATCTGTTTGAAACAGCCCCTCTTGGAACCGCCACCTTAATGTGGTGGAGGGGTTTGAGCGCCCGAATTATCCTGGGAGCTCTGTTGTCGGGGCTTCGTGCCCCTGGTAGGGTCTCTCATGGCAAAAAGGTCCTAGGTGACGGGTCAGACGAAGAGCGGTTCAGAAGGCCCTTATGAGAGACCAACAGGCCCGGTTAGAGTCGGAACCATGAGGCCGTCCTTTTGTGGACCCACCACCTGCAGGAGGAGCCATAGGGGCTGGTGCAGCTCCAACAGCTGCCCCCACGACCCGGCAACGGACAAGTGGAAGAAAATGGATGGATGGATGTTTCAAACAGGTCTCTCTTGTAAATGAGACATTGAGTCTCAAGGGACAAACCTGTGTAAATAAAGGATAAATAAAAAATATAGTACCCCTCTTTATCTGCTTAGAAAATCCACCTTTAATTTTGTGTAACTAGACTTGGATTGTGTAACTACTCATGTATCCGTATTTAAATAGGAAAAACGTGGAAGAGCTTGGTCGCTTCTAACTTCACCTGGTTTTGGCCCCATAGAGGAGAGGAGGAGAGGCTAAATGCTAAGAACATCTTTGGTCTTTTTGCGTGGCTGAGCGCATGCGTAAAGACCAGACAGGTACGCATCATCTCGTCTAAGCTCAGGTAAGAACATACCGGTATCTCATGCAAAAACAGTGGCCTGTTCCTTTAAGAGTGACTTGGGGGCTGACAAACCCTCTCCAGATATTGCGCAATGTTCGGTTAAGATTAGCTCGAGGACTTTTAACATTATTTGCGCATATTTTAGGCATTAGGTTTAACCCCAGATGTCCTTTCCAAATCGTAATCATTGTAGTGTCTTTGTTTTTGTGCGTCATGTTTACTCTCCCCTGCAAGGAAAGAACACACTGTAGTCAAAGTTGGACTGAAGTTTGCCTCAGGGGAACAACCAAAAAGCAAAGCAGCAGTCGACTTTGCCTTGTTTTTCCAAGCCACTAACATAATACTCTGAGCTTTCATCGAATTAAGGAAGACATTTCTAACTAAATCATATCCTGACTAATTTTTTAACAAATAAACCATTGATGTTACTTGTTCTCTCCTGACCACGAGGCTGATTTACACACGACTGGACTTCGGCCTCTCGAATCAAGTGGACAGACGTCATTGAGAATTTTTAACCTTTTGTTTTCGCATTTGACGGACTCAAAGGTCCCAAATATCAAAGGGTTACTGTGTCACTGTATGCGATAAAAGAAGGTTTTTAAACTATAACCATTTAACCGTTTCACTGCTCTTTTAAGACTTGCAGTAATGACGGCACAAACACAAACTGAACAAACTGCTCATATCGTATAGTGAACAAGCTGGAAAACAAGTAGATTTCTGTCTCTATAGTCTGTTTACCCCTATGGCTTGTTTCCACTGTTAAGCTTTTCCAGCTTAACCAGAAACATTAGCATCACACAAATCACTACCACAATACATATTCTGGAAATGTGGCTATGTATTCACCCATCCCTTTCTTAACACTGGTGCATGCAAAACTTCGGTGATTTTTCTTTTTTTTCTGGAGAACTTGTAACGTTAAGAATGCTCATAATTGCACCAGTATGGTTGTAAACATTTTCACTAAACTGAAGTTCGCAGTGGGATTCTAGATCATGAGATACACCGGGACATCTGCATGTGATGTTCCCTTTGCCGGTCACGCCCATTTGATCCAGTGAAGAAATTAAAAACTGCTGCCGGAACCGTCGATTCACACCACAGCATAATTCGCCAGCCACATCGGGTAATTAAACAGACGCACTGCACATGGAGAAGGGGAAATTTAACCCCTTAAGCCTCACATTACCGAGCACATTTTCTCCAGTTTACCCAAATCTTAAAGCTTTTTGACCTGAGAGCTTTGAAAGCTAAGACTGGTTGCCTCACTTCCGTCAGTCTACCCCAGGGCAGCTGTGGTTACAATAGTAGCTTACTATCACCAAGTATGGAGTGAATGAATAGTGCAATGTAAAGCGTCTTTGAGTGTCCAGAAAAGCGCTATATAAAACCGATGCATTATTATTATTATTATTATTATTATTATTATTGTTATTAAGGCCTAAACCAGGGGTCCCCAACTAAGAAGCTTTTAGATTTGAGTAATGCTGAAGAAAATGCTCTCGGTTACAGTTGGGGTTAATAGATTATTCATAGTAATTTAATAGATTTTAATATTAATTTCCAGGAGATAGATATTGAAAGAAATGTTTTAGGCCCACGACCCACTATAAAGGGGTCGTTTTGGGTCCCAACCTGCCACTTGAGAATCACTGCTGTAGATTATTGATAGACTGAGTATTGATTATTGAAGTTAGAGAATAAGGGGGGAAATTACAGCAAGTTTTCAATCATTTTAAATTTTCATATGAGTGAAAAAGCATTGTAAGCATAAAGAAGGTCAAAATTGTCATTAACTGTGGCATTGAAATCTAAATAATGGATATAGCCAGGTTTAAATGTATGGATTTTATTTGTTGACATTTTGGAAGCAACATATTTTCCAGAGGGGATTTTTGTTATGTGTGTTTATGTGTTTACACTGTAGTAAATGTGCAGACTTTGCCTTGTTTGTTTGGGCTCAAAGCTGAAAAACCAAACAAACCAGGATTTCATTAAAGAGGGAGTATTATGCTTTTTTCAATCACATAGCACCAGTCTATAGCATACTACAATGATGACGTAACCTTCTGTTGGTCTGTATATGCAGTAAATTAAAATAACTGCCTTGAATAAAATTGCTCTCTCAAAATGGCTGTACTGAACGTCTTGAAATAGGCCTCTGTCTCTTTAAGAAGCTTTCCGACACGCCCCCTTCAGCACACTGCTGTGGCATTTAAACAACAACACTACTGTGCGGGGAGGGGGCTCTGCTGAGCTGAGGAGCAGTGGTTGGTGGCTTGGCTGGTGACAAAAGGTCCAGAGGCGTCTCCAGGAGGTGGGGGCGTTCCTAGGAGGACTGAAAAGCCTTTCCCCACCCACAAACAAAAGTCAAAAAGTGCTGTGAAAGAGGCGGTCTCTGACGTTTGGGGGTGACATGCGGGGGGTGAGTGTGTGGGCCTTTGCATTGGCACAATCACAGCAGACTGATTACGTGGGAGGGACTTGGTTATATACCACAGGTACAGGGGCAGGACAATTGGCAGGATAATTGGCAGCACCTGATGACGATGTGTGGAGCTGGTGCGGCTTATGACGTTCTGTGGAGGCCGTGGACACGTCTCCAGCCAATCAGGAAATTCTAATTTAGTAGCAGAGTTTACCCTGAAGGGGGCGCAACCCATTCGTTTTCAGGCCAAAGTTAAGATTTTACACATGTTTGCGCTATAATGTCAGAATAATGTCAGGGACCAGTGGACAACACTATGAGACACCCATGGAGACAGTTTATCAGTAAAAAAAAACTTGATTTGGTGTTTAGTTACTCTTTAAAGAGACAGAGGCCTATTTCAAGACGTTCAGTACAGCCATTTTGAGAGAGCAATTTGATTCAAGGCAGTTATTTTAATTTACTGCATATACAGACCAACAGAAGGTTACGTCATCATTGTAGTATGCTATAGACTGGTGCTATGTGATTGAAAAAAGCATAATACCCCCTCTTTAAAACATGTGACAAAAAAAACGGCAACAATGCAACAAAAAAGTTACGACCGGTTTTGTAGGTCTTAGCTTTCAAATGAGGCATAACACTGTAAGCTTTTAGATTTGGGTAAAACAGAACTGGAGAAAGGAAAATGTCCTTTGCAGTTCCAAGTTCCCATGTAAATCTATGGAGGCACATTGTATTGTATTATATGCCAACATCCTGGCTCATACCCAGAGATGGATCCCCTTGGTGCTGCGTGTTTGTGCAAGTGAGAAGGAAAATGTCCATGCGGGGACAATAATGTTAGCAATAAAAAAAGAAAATGAAGGAAAAAACTTGAGAAGGAAGTAATTGAGGGATCTGGTTTCAATCGACATTGTTCGATACTGTCCTGGTTTGACCCTGGATCAGATCAAGTTCAGGCCTGAGTCTGAATCACTGCTGCATATGGTTTGGATTAGTGTTTTGGAAAGCTGTGCAAAATGGGTGTTTACAAAAATGAACAAAGATGGGCTTTTATGAGAGGCGGAGGCGGTTAAGTCCTCCTCTCTTAGAACTAGTTAGATTAGGTCCTAGTTCAGTCCTGGCTTAGTTTTAGTTCTCACGCTGATTGTAACACTAGAAGTAGTTGCAACATCACTTATTTTTACTGCATAAGTTTGTCGAAAGAACAAAAAAATGTGGTCCAAAACACATTTGACTGCAGTTTTGACTGAAATTGTACACGATCTCTTTCTTGCTTAAAAATATGCCTGTTGTATCAAATTTGGATTGATTATCAACATTTCTCCTGAGTTTTTTGCATTTGTGGCAATAAAAATGTGTTCGAACATTAAAATGGCATTGAAAATGACTTGTTGCTACCAGTATGAACCCTAACGTTGTTGTACTAGTTAGAAATGTCGTCCTTCATCTGTCATAATTATGTCCCAACATGCATTGATCTAAGGTGTGGCTGAAGTAACGCCTTTACAAACAGAGAGTACATCTCTTTAAACTGAGCTATAATTACATGCTTCACGTCTGCGAACTAAAAGAGTAAACAAGAGTCTCGAGCCAGGTCTGAGCTCGATGCAAACTTTGTGGGTCGACAGGGGTGGAAATACTGGAATTTCTCCAAAAAACCTTGACAAGTAAAGCTAGTAAGATTATTGCTTTGGCGGCATACAACAACTGCTATTGCTCCTTCTATTGCTACAGCCCTTTTAATGGTCAGTGGTTTTAATAAATGATAATAATAATAATTTCACACTAATTACCTCATAATGGAAAAAACAAAAGAAATCAACCGTTCGGGACCCCTCACTGTGAAATGTGATCAGCACTTATAAATCATTTCAGGTTCAAAACATGTAATATCTTGTGTAGTCATGTTTATTTTAATACTTTGTTTTGTAATTTGGACTAATCTCCCAAAATACACTGTTTTAAATCAAGAATATATGAAATACAATACCAACATGTACTTTGGGAACCCCTGTTGATCTTCGAAATACCACCAGGCCTAATAATAATAATAATAATAATAATAATAATAATAATATAATAATGCATCAGTTTTATATAGCGTTTTTCTGGACATTCAAAGACGCTTTACATTGCATTATTCATTCACTCCATACTCGGTGGTGGTAAGCTACTGTTGTAGCCACAGCTGCCCTGGGGTAGACTGACAGAAGCGAGGCAACCAGTCTGCACCATCGGCCCCTCCGACCACCGCTAACCACTCACTCACTCACTACATTCGCTAGGCTTCCTGGTGTTTCCCAAACGGTCTCCCATCCAAGTACCGACCAGGTCCTTCCCTGCTTAGGGGATCGTACATGTCATCACATTTAGTGGTAGGGTAAACCGGAGTACCCGGAGGAAACACGGGGAGAACATGCAAACTCCACACAGAAAGGCCCCGTCCAGGTGGGAATCGAACCCGAGACCTTCTTGCTGTGCCACCGTGCACCGTGTCTAGGCCAAACTTAAAGGGGGGGTATTATGTAAAATCGACTTTTTCAAGCTTTATATCATGTTATTATGTCATTCCCTCATTAAACACATGCCTGGAGTGTTGCCTTGGCTCATTCACATATTTTTGAGTAATCAGTAAAAACTTAGACGGCAGCCATTTTAGGTGTAGCTATGCCTCAGTCCTCCTAGGAACGCCCCCACCTCCTGGAGACGCCTCTGGACCTTTCGTCACCAGCCAAGCCACCAACCACTGCTCCTCAGCTCAGCAGAGCCCCCTCCCCGCACAGTAGTGTTGTTTAGATGCCACAGCAGTGTGCTGAAGGGGGCGTGTCGGAAAGCTTCTTAAAGAGACAGAGGCCTATTTCAAGACGTTCAGTACAGCCATTTTGAGAGAGCAATTTTATTCAAGGAAGTTATTTTAATTTACTGCATATACAGACCAACAGAAGGTTACGTCATCATTGTAGTATGCTATAGACTGGTGCTATGTGATTGAAAAAAGCATAATACCCCCTCTTTAAATGCATTACTTAAGCATAAATGAAATTCTGATTAAAATGACTGAAGTCTAAAATTGCAGATGATCCAACAGTTTCAGAATTACTGAGCTGGGTTTTCATGTTCATCTATAAAAGGAAGAAAAAACATAACCTTGGGGAAAATCAATTCTTAAAAATAATTTAAAAAAAGGTTTAGTAGTACTTTAGTATAAAACTATTTTTTTTAGAAGCAGTTTCAAAGCCAGTTACTTCACAATAGTTTGGAATAGACTAAAGCAACACTGGATGGACAAATGTGTTTATTCTTTAAATGTTTGTTTATATTCCAATCCAAGCAATGAAAGAGGGCGCATGTGACAAACGTTTAAACTAATTACGGTCCAAGCTCTTTCCTAACTTTCTTAATGCCAACAACTACTGACCTGCTAGTTCACGATTGATAAAAAGACTTCATGATTAGACGCACAGTGGTCTTTTCTCTCCAAATGTCTGCTTTGTCAATACACTGAAGGAGGACAAAACAAATTTCATATGAACCACTAGAAAATTAACAGGTACAGGGCCTTGAAAAACGGTATCATTTTAGGGAAACCATGTGAGTTCTTCTGCAATATTGTTGGCAGATGAAAATGTTGGTTCGAATCCACACTGAGAAGCTGGCGCTGTTATATCTGCTCTTCCAAACAGGACAGTTCTGCAATACTGGGGAGGTTCAAAGAAAGAAATGACAAAATCCTACTGAAAACTTAAACTCATATTTCAACAGATAAATATTAATCCCTTATTAATTGTCTTAATGCTGTGATTCGGAGCAAGGATTTTGGAGCATTTCGCAAGACATAATTCAAATTCCACATTGACATTTTTCTTTTTTCTTTTACTCAGCCCCAAAAACTGCAAAAGCCTGAGAAGGTCAATACTAAAACTCTGCAAAATCTCTTGTGTCCTGTCGACTGGCTCCGCCCCCAAAACACAGATGAAAAGAGAGCGTTGCGTGAGAAAACGGTCATAAAACCCAAACGGAGTAAATAAGCAAATGATTGTACGCTCGGGAGAAGAGGTTTCTCTTGTGGCAGATTGTGAAATTACAGGAAATAACAATGACCGTAGAAATGCCAACAATGGAACGTGTGTCTTTTGTTGCTTGGACTCGATTTGTTGTTTTGCTCAAGCAGAAATACCTTAGTAATTGTCAGTGTGTTCCTGTAACAAGGCTGAGGCAAAGCCAAGGAAACCTAAAGATGGAGCAGTGATTTGAAAGTCGAAGCCTATAAGGCAAGGCAAGGCAAGTTTATTTGTAGAGCACAATTCATACACAAGGCAATTCAAAGTGCTTCACAGTTGCATAAAATTACAAGAAAACAGATAAAAATCAATCAATAAAACATCAACATAAAGTTAATCAATTCCAGTAAAAGGCAAGAGTGCAGATAAAATACTTTCAGTTTTCATATGCACGGGTAAAAAGAGCTGTTTTCAGCCTGGATTTGACCATTGTCAGAGTTGAGGCCTGTCTCACATCCTCATGAAGACTGTTCCAGATTTTAGCTGCATGAAACTGAAACGCAGCCTCACCGTGTTTATTATTGACTCTGGGAACCACCAGGAGACCCCTCCCTGAAGTTCTCAGGACCCGAGATGGTTCATACGGCTCTAACATGTCAGAGATGGACTTTGGTGCTAAACCATGAAAAGACTTGTAACAAGCAGAGCTGTTTTAAATTCTATTCTCTGAGTGACAGGAAGCCAGTGCAGAGACCGGAGCACTGGACTAATATGGTCGTATTTCCTGGTTCTTGTCAGGACTCGAGCAGCAGCGTTCTGGATGTTCTGCAGCTCTAACAGCTCGTTTAGAAAGGCCAGTGAGCAGCCGTTACAGTAGTCTAACCTGCTGGAGACAAATGCATGGATGAGTCTCTCTAAGTCTGGTTTTGACACTATTCCTCTGATCTTAGCAATGTTTTTCAGATGGTAAAAAGCTGATGATGTTATTGCTTTGATGTGGCTGTTTAAGTCCATGATTACTCCTAGATTTCGAACCTGATTTTTTGGTTTCAGAGAGAGACTCAAGGTGACTGATAACACTTTGTCTTTGTGTCTGTGGGCCAAAGACAATGATCTCAGTTTTGTCTGAGTTTAGTTGGAGAAAGTTGTTTTGCATCCACAAACTGATCAGAGTGTATCTACAGGCCCATGTTCACCTGCCGTCAGTGACACGTAGATCTGAGTGTCATCTGCGTAGTTGTGGTATGACACATTGTTGCTGTTTATTAGCTGATCCAAATGAAAATGCACTAATTTCAGGCAAAATGATTGAACAAAAATTGTGTCATTATTATTATTTTTTAATTAAGACTTGACAAAAATACTACATTAGAACAAATGGAATGAACTAAGGAAAAGTGAACTTTTGCACATTTTTTAACAATGTGTTTTTATCTTTTATTTTATTTCAGCGTTTAAAAAGATGGAGGATCTCAACAACAATTTTGTCGATATTTGTTAGCACTAGAGCAGGGGTAGGCAACGTCAGGCCCGGGGCCAAAACCGGTCCTCTATCATAGAACCTATTATTACACAAATCAGAGATCAAATGCCTGTTAAAGTTCTCTAGAAATGTGAAAAATACTGTCAATTACTTCAAAATGTCTTAGCAGGGCACCCATTCAGGCCATATATGATGTACAACTCTGGCATATGTAGAAAGTGATGCTTTACTTATGCCTATAACTGGAAGGTCCGGCCTTTGGTCGTTTGATGATGAAGAAAATCAGCCCCTGCCCCGAGCAAACCTGCCTTCCTCTGCACTATAGCCTCTGTTGCAGATCCAAAGGTCAGCAGTTTGGATTCTGCTTCGACCGGTCCATACTGTTGTCTGCCTGAATATGAATATGTTTGGGAAGTGAGTGAATGATTGGTGGGTCTGATGACGAGGATTGCCAGCCAAGCCTCCATAAGTCTGTATAGCGCTTTATGTAAAAAGCACTGTACAAATAAATGCCCTCCCTGCCCTTTCCGTCAATTTCCAAAACAAAAATAGCTTGATTGCCAAAATATAACCATCATCTGCTTTTTCAAACTGCAAACTAAACTGTTTAGGGGCAGTTAGTGCAGCGTCCACATGCCACTGAAATGCTGCCAATTCTGATTAACAACAATCTGTCAAAACTTTCATAACGTTGTGACTGGTCGAGATCAAACCCTAAGACCTGGTTAAGTCCTTTTTATTCTTGCCCCCATAATAAAATGAAGATGGTAGTTTTCCAAGTCAAGTTCATGTTTTGAGGCAACAATTTTCTGAGCTCCACTTTGTCACTGAAACAAGAGTCTTCAGATAGACTAAACAATCATAATTTTCAATAATATTTGTACATTTAGATATATACAAGTGAATTAGCCTCTTCTTGTGCTTATAACGTGTTTTCCTTATACCATCTATTGATCATGACTCATTGGGAAACACAGAGGGCACTTCATTATCCAAAATGTAGTTTTAATCTTTGTGATTTGCAGACACTTCAGATGTGTTTTCTATTGGTGTAAGCCTGTTTTAGTGTTGTTCCATTCTCAATAAATAAGGATGGTAATACCCCCCCCCATCAATTGTGTCAGAACAAAGACTTAAAATACTAAAGCAAGACCAAAATGGAACTAAATTTGGGAAATCATGACTAAAGCTCAACCGTTGCATATTTTTTGGCTACTGTGCATTTCTGTTTTAGGCTGTGTTTGCAAAAAGTGCAAATCTCACAGTGACTTGGGGATATATAATGTGGCTTCTTGTGCACACTGTGGTAATAACGTTCATTTCAGGATAGAGCGTGCAGCCCTAACATGGAGCTGGTTGCCACAAGTATTGCATAAGTTATAAAAACGCTTCATGAAAATGAATTTTCCCGGCTCCTCCTTGTCACTGTATCCTTCTTACTGGGTGTTAAATAAAGTAAATAAATAAATAAATACGCTTACCTGCTCATGTTTGCTGCAGCTGCTGGTAAAAGTTGTGGATGTTGTAGCTCGTCTGGGGGCTTGGTCTTCCCTGTCAGCTGCCAGTCAGCTCCAACTTCCTCTACAGGACAGAGTCAGCAGCAAAGACTTGTGGACATGCCTCTTGTTGTCAGATCAGGTAGGTGTTGTCCTCCGTCAGAGAGAGAGACAAAGAAAGAGACTTTCTTTGCATAGGCTGGTTGAGATTACAGGATACACATCACAACAGGCAAAACTGCTCATGACTCCTTCAACTTCCTTCTCTTTGGGAGGACTGTAGGGCTTTATAGACAACGTTTTGACATTTTATCATCACATTTTTACTTGTGGACTAGTGAGAGAAGACGCTACTAATTGGTATTGGTGGTTCAAGTTGGCAAAGAAGTAGAAGAAACTCTAAAATAATGATAGTTGTTATGAGAGGTATCTAGCCATACGTTTACACTAAATTAGGAAATGTAAAATCTCTTATCTCCATTATTATCATTCAAATAACTAAGGCAATGCTGCAGCCATACATTACCAACCTTGAACTGAAGTAAAAAGGACAACAACAAAAACAAGCTTACGTGCAAAACGTGCCAAAAAAACAATAAAATAACCAAAAGTGGAGAAACTTGTTTTGCTCGGAGTCATGCGCTATGAAGCGTAGAAAAAAGCAGAAGGGAAATAGTGTGTATTTAGCGTATTGCGTTGGTTTTGCGTTGGCGCCCTCTGCTGGTGCATTTATGAAGCTACAGGACCATAGCCAATCTGTGTGCAAGACACGGGGTTCACGTGAGGTCACCCGTTTTCCTATTGTGTGATGTTTGATCTTTTTAACGGTCTATGGATGTTACGAGACGAAATTGAAATGATGATATATTTCATAGATAAATATAGCTTATGCAATTAAATAAAGAAAATATCAAGCTCTTGCACAGTTAAAGTGGCTCTGATATTATTTTACCGGATCACAGCTGGTGGAAAGTAACAAAGTAAAAAGTACAAATTATAGATACTTTTACTTTACTTAAGTACATTTATGATGGATAACTTTTACTTTTACTTCAATACATTTTAGAGATTTTAGAGCCTGTATCTATATTCTCTACGTTTTTTTAATTGGGTAAAAGTAAAAGTATTTTATTTTCAAAGTGACCTCTCTGTGATGGTCACAAGTCTAAACTGGTTTAGTCCCAGTTTAGACTTGGTTTAGTGGTTTACTCCTTTAGACCTAGTTTAGTTCCTCCCCCTACATGTTCCAACAATGTCCTAATGTGTAGAATGAGCCCAGACCTGTTCACCACAACTGCCTCTAAAATGTGCCGTCATCTCGTGCATGCCCCTTATGCCCCTAGAGGCCATAAGCGCAACTGCAGGTGTCGTAGCAAGTTACGGTATTTTAACTTATTAAATGTCTTGAAGAGTAAATATTACGCTGGCAGAAAACGTGAAGGGAGAGAGGGATATTGTACATCCAGTTATACAATGGGAATATTTTTTTTCACTCAAACTTGGCTGTAAATACTGTTTAAAGTGGCGCTAGCCCGCAGTTAGCTTTGCCCGTTAGCCTGTTGCTTCTTCTTCGTGGTTCCATTAGTGTGTATTGGTTGCTTCGCCCGGTGGCAGGCAGGTTGCAAGCATGGTTTTCTGGCCAGAGACACCAGGGGGAGATGAAAGACCCCCCAATCATCCCATTAACACTTGTATTACCCCCAGAGGGACTACGAAAAGGATTTATTAAGGTAAACACGTTACTTAGTACTGCTTTAATATAGACTGCAATTACGCGTAAGACCTGAGGTGGCAGTAGTGAGTATAAAAATGACCAACTTGCATCCAGTCCCATTAATAAAACAAAATGATATTAAGTCGCAGTTTTATGATTAAACTCAACTCAGTCTCCTCAAAAGTTAACTTCCCGCTTAACCAAGTGCATTTTCTCCAGTTCAGCTTTACCCAAATCTAAACGTTTACAGCCTATAGACCGGTGTAATGCCTCATCTGAAAGCCAAGACCTACACAACTTTTGTGGGGTACGAGCGTGTCACCGCCTGCAGCAAGTTTGTATGATTGTCAACCACAAAGACCTTATATCCTATATAAATATTGTCGCATACCTGCCCATATTTAGGCATTTGAATCCCGGCATACTTTAAATTTAGGCAAGTTCTTATGTCTTTTCATTAATGTATCTGACTCTGCCCAGGTTTATGTTTGCGTTTGTATGTGGTTGGTGTTGCACGTCTTGACCACATGGGGCAGCATCAGAATAAGGAGCGAACAAATGACGAGGAGGCGATGATGAGAGCTTGAAAACCAGTGGTAAAAGTAATGATATTTGTAGGTTTGTGTTATGATTTTCCTTCGACTTCACTTTCATGACTTTATATCGTAAAATGTTCCGTGCAATAGCTACGTTATCAAAACATAACATTAAATCACCTCGTGTTACATTTTTTATGATGTTTGATTATTTGGCACACAGGAGGTGAGATGATATGAAGACGTGATATGAAGACTTCCACACGTCTGCCCACTGTGGAGAGTTCTCTGATGACCCAGTGGCTCGATGCATCGCAGGTGAGAGGGATCTGTGGTGGACAAAGCTCCTCGGGTGATGGAGGAAGGCAAGGCAAGGCAAGTTTATACCGCGCATTTCACACACAAGGCAACTCATTGCGCATAGAGACTTTATTCTATTATTCATTATAGACATGGAGTTCTTTCATCAGTCCCCATAGAAAAATCATGACTCGACTACGACTGTGGTGCGCAGTCACCAAATCAAAAAGTGTTGAGTGAGTTTGTTCCGAAATGTGGAACATTATGACACAATGTGGTTTAATGATACATTTTGAACTGTAGTGTTATTACAAAGTGTGGCTTAACAAGGCCCACATGTTTATTTGTAGTTTTCTATGTACAGTATATATTTGGTAATACTTCATACTCCAAATTTAGTACAATGTAATGTCCATCCATTTTCTTCCGCTTTATCCGGGGCCGGGTCGTGGAGGCAGCAGTCTCAGCAGAGATGCCCAGACTTCCCGATACACGCACACCTCCTCCAGCTGTTCTGGGGGGACCCCGAGGCGACACCAGGCCAGCTCGGAGACATAGTCCCACCAGCGTGTCCTGGGCCTTCCACGACACGCTGGAAGCAGTGTTAATTTCGTCGACTAAAATATTTAGTCTTAATTTAGTCAAAGTGATATTTTTGACGACTAAAATTGGACTCAAACTAAATTAAAAGTTTTTCATGAGACTAAAACTATGACTAAAATGTCCAGATGTTTTAGTCGACTAAAATAAGGCTAAATAAAAATGAAAAGGAGAGACTAAAATCATCCAAACTTCTATTGACAGTCTGAAAGAGCCTCATATCAGGTAAATTCACTGCCAAAGGAACAGCTCTGAGCTTTGTTCATGTGGGAGCAGCTCCATGAAGCAGAGGAGCTGATTAAATATGATTATAATGAACATTATAAATGCAAAGTCGACTAAATTTGTCTTTAATTTAGTCGACTAAATTTACTTGCAATTTTAGTCGACTAAAACTAGACTAAAATTGAAGATATTTTTTTGACTAAATCTCGACTAAAATTCAATTACATTTTCGTCAAAAGACTAAGACTAAAACTAAATTAAAATATGTTGTCAAAATTAACACTGGCTGGAAGGCCCATTACAATGTAATGTGCTATCTAATAATCTGTAATAACTTGTACCTGTGTTGTACCTAGACACAATGCAATAATGTGCATTATAGTTTGGACGATAATATAATAAGACCTTAGGGTTTCTAAGAGTTAGGGGTTAGGTCTTATGCCTTATTACATTAAGCACCTTTAAACTACTATGACACATTATTTCATTGTACTACATACATATTACAGATTGTTAGATAGCAGTATATTGTACTAAATTTGATAGGTGTAAAAAGTGTTTCCAGAATTGTTTGCATAAATATCGTCAGCCGCATTACTCTGGTATGTATCCAGTAGCTCCTCTAATGTGCACCACATTGCACTGCACTAATAAATAGCTTCCTAAAGCGCAGTGCGAGGCCCCCCCAGTGCTCCCTCAGCCCAGAGCCTGTAATTCAGAGCGACCCGAAACATCTGCGAGCGTTTCCCTCCGAACCGCAGCAGCAAAATAGAAAGTCGGGCTGTGGAGGCTGTGATTTTGCAGTTTAAATAGAGAGGCGAGTTTAACAGAGGCGGCTAATGTCAGGGCAGTTCAGAGTGGGAGGTCCAATCACACAGGTCTGCAGAGTCACTCCAAAGGCCAGACTTCAAGAACATCCTACCACCAGGATTTGGACGGCACGGTGGTTGAGGGGGTACGTAAGCTCTCCTGCCTCACAACATCAAGGTCTCTGGTTGTATTCCAGGACCTGGCTTTGGCCTTTTAGAGTGGAGTCTGTGTGTTCTCTCCAAGTGGTTTCCTGGTTCTGGTGTCCAGTGTTCAGTCGTTTTTTTGTTTTTTCCATTCATCACTATCTTACACTTTGTAGGTTAGCTGAAACAAGCTGAAAGAAAATATCAAGTGTAAGCCCCTGGCACTCTCCCATTCCTCTTGCTCCTCTTTGCTGCACAGCTGTTTCAATAAAAAAAAAAAGGAACACATTTCCCCTGCCCGTGTCACAGTAGTGAAGCTATGGCGAGTGTTTTTACTTTGCGATGAAAGGATTAACCTCTTAGCCCCCGCCTTAACCGAGAGTATTTTCTCTATTTTCAGCTTTACCCAAATCTCAAAGCTCATTTGAAAGCTAAGACCTACAAAACTGATCTAAACAAATCTTTTTCCTCGCGTTGTTGCCGTGTTGCCATCACTTTGACGTTTTATTTATCATCACTTTTTTTGTTGCTGTTTTGTCCAATCTTTCATCACTTGTTTTTGTTGCTGTTTTGACACATTTGTCCAGACTTTTTTAGATTTGGGTAAAGCCAAACTGGAGAAAATGTGGTCGGCTCAGGTGGGAGTTAAGGGGTTAAGCTTAGAAAGAGATTGAGAGGCGAGGAAAGCATTTCCTGGATACGTAGGACCTTAGGAAGAACTTCTTGGGAAAAGGTTTTTGGGGAGCTGTCGCCACAATACTAAGAATAGCCACTTGTGAAGATCCAAAGATTACTCAAAGATGTGCTAGCGGCTCGGAACACAGCTCCAGGTATGTTTTTGATGAGTAACTACATTGTAATATGGTAAAAAGCTCTAAAAAGTAATACCTACTTTTATACTACATTTTAGAGCCTTAGAGTACTTCTACTAGATTTAAAGTAAAAGTATTTTCAATGCATTTATTTTTGTAATGTATTCTTTGTGACATTGAGTCGGTGAACCTAAAATCTGTCGTCACAAACATGACCAGAAACATCAAAACTGAAAACATTCTCCTCTGTTTAACAAGTGAAAAGCCCTTCATTAAATCTGTCCTATACTTTTACTCTTATACATACAGCACATTGGTGATGATTTTAGACTTTTACTGAAGAAAAAAATAATTTAACACTTGCTTCTGTGTCTAAAATGTAAATTTCTATAAACTTTATTTGAGAAACACTAACATGATCCGCATTGCAGAGAGTTCAAAGTCATAGCTGCCATACAGTGGACGCCCAGCCCAACAAAACATGATGTTCCCTATATAATCTCTACAGCTGCAAAACACCCATCCCTCGAATTTCCCTTTGCCTTGAACCTCCCAAAGTCCACCCTGTGATCTGGCTTCACTCACCGCAGCAAAACATTTTTCAAAACTCAGGCAATGACAGACTTACAAATCATAATTATATTTGTCCATTTAAAGGTATTATCTCAAGTTTATTTACCTCAAACACAAGAGGTGTACAGTAAAAACAAAACAAAAGAAAGGTAGTTAAAGATGCATAGAAAGTGGAATAAAGCAGATACATAAACAATATTACAGGTGGAAAGACACGGGGTGTTTGGCGTATCGCCCATCTTTAGTCCAAACTCATTCCTAACTTTCCTAATGCATTTCTAACATCTCGGTTCTTCACATGGATGAGTTTGTGAGCAGTGTGGGGCAGATTACACAGTAATCCAACTACTGATTACTCTAAAAGTAATCTACTTGATTGCCGTAATTTTCGGACTATAAGCCGCTGCTGTTTTCTCACACTTTGAACCCTACGACTTATACTCAGGTGCACTCAATAGTCCGAACATTGACTTTACTTTATCGTAAAAGTAATCTGAGTTACTTTCATTTTTAAGTAGGATCAAGCAAGTCTGTTTAGGTCTGCCCTTTTTTGTTTAAGTTTGACGTGGACAACGTCTTGTTTCCCGCAAACACCTGACCTCAATGTTCTTTCCTTTGACGAGATAAACTCAAAAAAGGACAGATTTTTCACCCTCCATCTTCATGCTACATTTGTTTTTTCTTCTCTCCTTCAAGCAGTACTTTACGGTACTTTACGTCTCAGATGAATGGCATCGCGGATGTGCCATAAATCTGCAACTTTGATGTTTCTAGCTGTCGATACATTATGAAAAAGTACTGTACAAAAACTAAATATCCAGCATGGATTTAGATACTTTATTTGAGAAGAGTAATCTTGTTGAGCGGTTTTCACTCATATAGACGTTTTACCTGATCAGACCAAAAATAAATTGCTTGTTTGATGACATGTCAGACAGGTTCTAAGGTAATTGAAATAAAGCATAACTGTCAGCTGCAATTTTCTTACCCCATTGGCAGATAAATCAACCAGAAATAAAAACTAAATGTTTTCAATCAAGTCAGAAACATCTCAGAACAAGTGACAAAATCTAGCTAACGAAATCTTAACTAGTCAAACAACAAAAATATTATGCTCAATTTGAGACATTTAAACTAATATAGATATTCATTTTTTGGAGTGTAATGATTACTTGATAAAGTAACTACAATCTAATGCTGTGTTTTAATTGATGGAGTTAACATGTTATTGACTGTAAGTTCAGGAGCAGGACCACGCCTCAACCAACCACTCCTGCCTTCGCCTAACCACGCCTTTAATTACCAGGATGCCCTATTTGTACAGGCCATGCCCATTATATAATGTTATATATAAACCTGTCCACCCCACCCTCCCTCCCAATATGTCAATGTTATCTTTCAGAGCTGATTCTTCTTCTCTGACAGGGGGCCTGGAGAACTGCACCTGAGACGGATCCCATAGTCTCACTTCTTCTAACTTCTGAATCACACTCTGTGGCATGGTCCTGTTATAGTACTGGATTACTTAGTTCTTCCTTTCTGCCCAACACTGTTTGTCACCACGATACACAACTTTCTAACAACCTACAAGTTCACGATTGATAAAATGCTTTGTAATGCACAGGAAACAAAGGACGTGCTTTCACAAAAAAACAAATTTAATTCCACAACTACACACACAAAAATGCTAATGACTACACAACATCAAGCATAACATTGGCGGATGAAGCACTGACATCTGTATCAAGCATCGTGAACCTTTTCTCCTAAATGTCAATGTGGCAGAAAAGGGAAAAATCTCCCAAATTACCCCTGCAGCTCTAGTGGGTGTTCCCCGTCATCCAACAAATGAAAGGATCATATTCGATAAACAGCGGTCACAATGTCATGCTTGATTATATGACTTAAATATAATAAATAGTAACAGATATTGGGTCTTTTTATGTTTGCACAATAGGAAGTTATTCACGATGGCAAGTGTTGAAGTGTGCAGTCCATCTCTATGTATCGCCTGTTACTTTTGGGATGTTAAGGTTGCAAAAACATGGATTAAAAATATAAAATATGAGAAATAGACTTTTTTTTAACAGGCTTGTTTGATGACAGGAAATGCCTTCTCTGGGTCCCCATAGTTTATCCAAAATCCAGAAGAAAATGTGTAAACAACTGTATTATAAGTTATTCTTCCAAACATTCCTCAGCAGACTGTCTGGCTCCTTCTGTGCAATTTAGTCTATTATTGTAAACTTTTATTTCTTGTTATAAATAAAACCCATGACCTACATTGACGGGTACAACCAGACAGCGCATTTGCCTGAAAGTACTTTTACACATGAAGTAAAACTAAACAAGTTGTTTGTTTTGAGCCACTTGATTTCCTCGATTTCCTGTAATAACTAAACTTCTAATTGATTTTTTTGATGGCCTAAAACACCTTAAGGACTTGTTCAATCTCACGGGACCACAATCACTAAGAAGAAGCAACTACTGGGAAAATATCAGGGGACAAAATATCGGATCGCAATACTTTGTGCTGCAATACCAAGTATCGATACTTTATCAAGTATTGCGATACTTTTAATACAATACAATATGTGTTTGGAGTCGGGCTGAACGATATATGCGATATGGCTGTGCAATATTACGATAACGATATTGAGATATTTCACTAAATCATTTCAACACGATATGTTCCATTCTAATTAAACACAAACCGTAACTAGTTTCTCAGCAAATTGCGTCAAAAGACTTAAAACAGACTACATCAAGATCAAAAAGACTAAAATTTAACGAAGCTTGTAAATGTTTAACTAAAACTGAACTTTTACACATTTAAAGGGTTCAATGCATTGTTTGTTTTTGGCTGAGTTTGCAAAAAAAAAATTGCCGATCTCAGTCAAATGAAGGATTTTGTGATGTTGTGATACATTGTGGCTTCTTGCGATATGGATATTGCATCACCTAATATCGCGATACGATATTTTTTGCGATATATTGTGCAGCCCTAGTTTGGAGGCAAATTACTTAATGTATCGCAATACGTATCGGATCGGCCCCTGAGTATCGTGATACGTAGTGGATCGGCCCAGTCCTAAAAAACATACTTGGATTTTTATGTTTCTTTCAAAAACTGCTTCTCTTTGTAGCTGAACAATATGTAAGAAACAATATAGATATTAGATAACTGTCCTGATGACGATTTTATTGCAATGTTTTACTCAACCATTTCAAAATCGTAAGCAATTTGTTTTTCCAACCAATTGTGTCAAAGCAAGACTAACAAAAATACTAAATCGGGACCAAAACAAGGCAAAAACAAACAAATAATTATCAAAACTGAACTTGAAAAAGAAGTCTGTGCTAGCTGTGATTTTGTGATACATTGCGGCCTCTCGCGATATGGTTATTAACGATATTTTGGCGTGATATTGTCCAGCCCTAGCCTGCGCACCATCAAATCCTACTATATGAAATCTCTCCAATTTTCACCAAACGACCTCTCTTATCTAATCCCTCTCCGTCTGCCAGCTGAAGAGTTTGAGGAAGTTCTGGAAGCCGTCCTCTCCAAAGAAGTCGAACGATCCCTGGGTCGTCCCGAGATGGATCAGGAGTAGCACCAGGATCACGAGGAGGAGCAGAGGGATCAGCATGTTCCAGCCCGCCGCCAGAATGTTGTACCACTTGGCCTTGTCCGAGGACTCCTGGGCCAGCTGCAGGTTCCCCTGGTCTTCTGGTCACGCGCCTAAACATGGGCAAGGACACGGGGTTTAAAGCAGGAACTGGGGCAACCACAGGAGTCAGATATGGTGTGCTGACCTGACACAAACCTTTTACAGTTTCAAGTTTAAAAAGGTTCCTTTCAGGGGTTTTTTTTTTTGCACCATTACTTGGCAATATCTGGCATCTAAACATTACCTTTGTTCACTACCAATGAGCATCAATCATTAACCGAAACAATAGCTCTCAAAAATCTTTAAATCTTTGGTTTCTTTAAGGTGGACATACGGCTTACTTTAAAACATAATTTGCATCGTTATTTTACATTTGATAATTTGAAATCATGCCTCTATAAGAATTAAATAGTAACAATGAAATACAGGCGCTAGAGCTGGTGAAGACTTTGCCTGGGGCTCCTCCTGCTGGCCGCTGTGGGAATAATGTATTGTTTCGATTTACAGTGTGGTTTACAGCTTTCTGATAAACACACTCTGAGCGTAGAAAGGTTCAGCAACAATATAATGTTAGATTATGGGCTTTAAAAATGTGGAGGACAATTTGGGGTTTTAACAGTGACGCAACTGTATGTAGGAAGCACAGAACGAAGGAGAAACAACTAAATTAAACAGGATTAACCCGAGGATTAACTCAAAACTGTAACTTGACTAAAAGGATACCATTTTAGTCCTTCGATGTCGAACTCCGACAAAAAAGGTATTCCCATGGATCGCATGTGGACAATTTGGGTTGACCATAGACATCAATAAATCAGAATTTTGTTGCAAATTGCGCACCTTTTTTCCCTACAATTACTTATTTTACAATATATTATATGGCAGTGACTTCCTATATAATGAGTATAACCTATTCACATTGTAAACCAATATGTAATTTTATGAAAATCAATGAGGTAAAGCGTTGCATATTCTTTGAAAAGAGTGATTTTTCATTGTTGGGGGTCTGGATATTATGGTAAATGGTCTTCCCTTATACAGAGCGCCAGACACTGGAGGCAAGGTGAGTGAAGTGTCTGCCCAAGGACACAGCAACAGTGTGCACGGGATTGGAAGCCCCGACCTTCCGATCATGGGACGATCCAGTCGACCATAAGGGGTACTGCGACGTAATGGTCTTTGGAAAGGGCTGTTCTATAAAAGATTTATCCACAAACAGGAAAAACAGGTATAGGTCCTTTAAAGACCATTATGTTTATGTTTTGTCCTTATTTGTTTAAAGTTTGCATGTTTGTTTTTCCTACTTTGGACCTTGTTCAGACATGATTCTGTCCAAGTTTTTAACCTTCGAATCTCTTAATCCCCACCTGAGCACATTATCTCCAAAATAGCGACAAAACCCAAAAGGACGAAAATGCAACAAAGAATTATCAAAAAGTGATCACAAAAAGCTACAAACAAAGGAGCAATAAAAAAAATTCACAAAAAAATTCAACAAAAGCGCAACAAAAAAGTGGCAAAGATTTGATGAAAAGGAAAGCGAAAAAATTGACAACACGGCAAAAAGGCAAGGAAAAAGATCCGTTAAGATCAGTTTTGTAGGTCTTCGCTTTCAAATGAGGCGTTACCCTGGCCTATTGGCTGTAAACTCTCTAGTCCAAAAGCTTTTAGATTTGGGTGAAGCCGAACTGGAGAAAATACACTCTGTTAAGGCGGGTGGTAAGAGGTTAACTGCGTAAAAGTGTTCAGAAAATGAGAAGACGACATTTTAAATACACCACGTCCTAAAACGTATCAGAACAAACCTTATTTTCTCTGTACCAGTTTTCAAAACCAAATTGTATTGTTCCTCAAAACACATACATTTTTACAGTACCTAGCGCTTTTACCTTCCTCCATCCTCTATGGCTGAACATCTTGCTCTAACGACATATTATCTCTGTGTCCTTGGGGGAAAATGCAGTGTGTGAGAGTGATTGTTCAGAAAAGACATTGGCTCAGATTGGCAGCCATGTTCCCATGAGTCCGACGCTTATTCTAACACGAAAGGCAAATTGCGAGCTTTGAGGAGATACTTATAAGAAAAAAATCCTTTTACATTCAGATCATTTCACATTCTGATTTTACACAGGGCTTTAGGTCACTGCTCCACACTTGAGATGCAGTCCTGAGCTGGTCCGAGGACGTGTATATTTTTAAAAGGGTATTTCCATCTGTAAACTCTCTCATTGCTCAGTCACAGAGCGGCCCTCGCCCACTGAAGATACCAATTACGCCATTTTTAACTTCAAGCACCGAAGCACTGTCTATAATTTAAACTCAGAGCGCGGACTGGGATTCAGCTGCAGACAGAAGAGAAAGGGAAAAATATGCATCCAACAACCTGGATATAGTGTAGTCTCCGGGACGAGAGCTAAACCATGACTAAGCCAGATCTGTGGCATGTTGTTAAGTCATAAATGAACTGTTGTATGATCAGTGAGACACATATAATGCTGTATTCGCAGTGGGTTATCAAAACAAAGCATTTGGAAGAGAATCAAACATACAGTATAAACCTCATGTTTAGCTGATGATGTCCCTCTTCCTGCAGAGTTGCGTGTCTGGTCTGAGAGGTGACTCACAAGTAACAAAAGCACCCAGAATGGAATAAAAGTTTATATTTATTGGGTGAAAGTTTAGACAATGTGGCTTTAACCAGAAAAGTCTTCAGAATGGAGTCCATGGCTGCAGACAGGAACCTACTGTACTGCACATGTTTTTAGTTCACTTGCTTGATACTTTCAGCTACTTCCTGTCAGAAGCGCCATAAGTGATGGTGAAGTGACTGCCTTCAGTGAGTCGACTATACCTAATGTTGAACCTTTTTAGTCAAAATGTGATGAAATGGGTATTTTACCGGTCACGGCCGTCCTTCGGCATCACTATGACGATTTGGGTTGACCATACACAACAGCAACAAATCATAATATGGCGCAAATGTGACGCGTCAGGCTGAGTTTTCCACAAACTTTTACAAAATACTTCTATGGAGCAAAAATAGCTCCTTTAAGCTGCTTGTCAAGATTTGTGATGAGTGCAGACTTTATCCCAGACACGGGACGGTGTTCCAGGAGTGAGATATCATCATCGATGTTGTTGCAACTGATCTCAAAGGCCTTTCATCAACATCAGTGTACCAGAACGACGGAGCACGCAACGCCGTCCTGCAGAAGGCAAATCCATGTAAGCAGTTGAAGCCGCGTCACTTCACCATTAGGGCCTGCTATGCTACAATATTTGTTATCTAGAAGCATAAAACAGGACGACATTGTACATTTATTCCATAGAAGACTTTTCTTGTGAATTTGTACAATTTGAGCAAAAACCGCCACGTTTAGTGTGGCTGCTCCCAAACTCTGGAACAGCCTCCCCCAAAATACTACAGCTGCTCCAACCATAGAATTGCGTTTTTGTTGCTTTTTCATCACTCTTTTTCTCACCTGTTTTGTTGCATTTTTCCTCATTTGCGTCTCATTTTGTCGCTTTTTTAAGAAGCTTTTTGGGTTTGGGTAAAGTCGAACTGGAGACAATGTGCTCGGATAAGGTGGAGACTAAGAGGTTAAAAAGCATTTGTTTGCCTTATCATTTGATTCAAGTTGAGCTGCATTTTACTTTATTAGTCTTTTTTTACTCTCGATCTTTATATTTGTTTATTTTGTGCCTTTTTGCTTATCCTTGTATGTGAAGCACTATGGGCGCTAGTGTTGTGAATGTGCTATAAATAAAGTTGACATTGTCGATACCCTTTTTCAATACAAGTAGTACCTAAACTGGTACCACCGGCCTGTAGTGCCGCATTTACCCAACCTCGCGACAAAATCACAATATCAACCAAAACACATCATCCTCACTAATCTCCATGCAACAAAAGAGTGCCGTTGTCCCATCTTCTTCATTGGTGCAGCCATATTCCTAGAAAGCGCAGCACCATTTTGCACAAACCTCACCTTGATGGAGTAGATGAGGGCCATGAACCCGAGGCAGCAGAAGTTGACGTACAGCGTGTTGCACAGGGACCAGATCAGGTAGTCCCGCGGGGGCTTCTTCCCTCCGCTGCCGTGCATGTTTATCACGGTCGAGCCCGGTTTGCGGCCGGACTTGCAGTTGGTCAGCGGGGTGCAATCGGACGGGAAGTTGTACGAGTGGTTGTCCATGGTCCTTCAAATCTCTCCAAGAATCGAAATAAAGGCTATAGTAGGAAAAAGGTCCGTCTGGTTGTGGGGAAAATTTTTACCCCGGGATGGAGTGGGTTATATTGGCCCGAGGAGAGGGTGGTGACTGGGAGTGGATGCTTTAATATACAGCAAGTCTGTTATTATGTGGCCAGCTCAGAATAGAGACAGACATAGGGACATGTACGAGAAGGGCAATCAGAAAGTACATGAGATGTTCAAAAATATAGGCCTACATGCTTTTGAAGATCTATGGCAGATGAACAGTTGAGAAAACATGGATGTTTCTTCGTTTTTTTATGTTTATTATAGTCTACATGGGCCATGTAAGAAAGGCATGACACTCGGCTTGAGACACAAAAGTAAGCTTGCACAGATAGCTTGTTCAAATCATTCTGAATACATTGGACTTTATTAAATTGGACAAAACCTGGTATTTTCAAACAAGAAAACTGCAATAAACATAAAACTCTACTCTACTCAAAGCAGTGTAACAATTTTGTCCTTGTTGCAGCAGAGAATCATCGATCGGCCACATTTAGTCACTCCAAAACAAGGGATGCACCAATACTGGTATCAGATATCGGAGCCGATACCAGAAAAAAAAATACGATATTGGTTATCGGCTACAAATATCCAATAGAGTTCGGGAAATTCCACAGTTACCATGGATCCGCCATCTTTGCAGCTGTTAGCATACATTTCCATTGACTAACATTAGCTAAAAACAGTATAAAAAGTGGAGGGAAAAAAAGCAGTGGAACAACTCCGTAGATGTATTTACCAGCAGTAACTCAGCAGCTAACACACTGTGGTGTCCAAGTGTTTTAATGTGAACAATAACTGCAGTATTTTAACTTTTTAAAATCTCCATTAGTTTACAATTGCTGCTAATCCCATAATGCTTAGCGGTATGACGTCACATTCCCGAACTCTATACTGAACTGATACCAGTTTTGGCTCTCACCGCTTTAAAAACACAACTTTCACCAACTAAACCCAAGTGAATATAGACATGCTGTACGTTATTTTGAAGGGCAGAACCTGGAGAATTCAGATGAGTTTTTGATGGCTGTGCAAAATGCCGCGGCTATCAGCAGTATGCTAAAGCTAGCGGCAACATGCTAATGCTAACGTCAACTAACCAAGACCAGAACACCTAAATTAGCCTAAAAAAATAAAATTAGTGTTTGAATTTTAGTTTATGAAATGCTGATCTAACATACAAGTTGTAATGATCAGATCAGTTTATGTGAGTTGTTCATATTAATGTAACCTAAATAGCCGGTCATATCTTTAATGTAGAAAGGTCCAGTTATTCTTGGTTAATGTTCTTCCATTACAGTTTATTAATCAATACCCTATAATTGATGACACCTTGTTTGCAAGATAAAAATGAGACTTTATTGATCTCGCACTGGAGAAAAGAGGACTAATTTTGTCATTCACAGTAACTACTTTAAGAAAGTCTCTTGGTATTGGTTAATATCGGATATCGGCAGATACTCAAACCCCAGTATCGGTAGCTAAACAGTTGGATCGGTGCATCCGTACAACGTTGTTAACAAAAACATACCCTGCAAAAACAAGAATGCCAGATGACCAAGAAGTATATTTAGGTAAAAGTTACAGCATTCAAAAAACAGGTCAACATTTTCAACAGATATCATTATGTAGCCAGTTTTCCCCATAGCTCTTAATAATGAATCATTCTTGAAATTTGACCCGACAGAACCGCAGCGACTATAATCGCGATGATGAGACCGAGACAGAAGAGCACGGTGGAGATGATGTTCAGGGTCCGAGCGGTCGATGCGTAATTGTGGGCGCCTTCTATGTCCCCCAGCATCTTCCTGTCCCGCGCCTGGGCAGAGGAAAGACAAAATGACAAGGGATGCCGTTAGGATTAAGGATGGTTACTGCAATACCTGTCATATTAGAAAGATACGTCAGACTACAGTTGGTACAGAAAAAATCTGGTATTGAAAAATTGTAAAGATAAAACAAAAAATGGGTAAGCAACTACTCTCACAAGAGCCACATGCAGACCTGTTTTGAGATTTGATGAAAAAAGTAAGTCCATAAAGAGCATCTGTAAGAGTGGTATGCAGCTATGTTATAGGCTAGATCCCAGCCTAAAGTAGATCTCCCCTAATTTCCTTCTAATACATACAAAAGACTACAGTTTCAACCATTTTAAATTAAATTTACTTATAAAAATATTTGAGAAATAAAAGTATATGACCTTTTTAACCAGGAAAGTCCCACCTTTCTCCAGTTTGACCGAATCTTAAAGCTTCTTGTCAAAATAGGGATGAAAATGAGATGAAAACAAGGATGAAAATGCAACAAAAGAGAAAAAGGTGATGAAAAATTGACATAAAAAACCCACAAAAGAGCAATAGAAAAGTGACAAAAAACAAGTGATGAAAGTGCAACAAAAAAGTGATAAAGCCACAAAAGAGTAAAAAAAAAAAGTGAGAAAAAGCAATGAAAATGTGGCAAAAGTCTGAATTGCATTGAAAAAAAGCTATGAAAAAAAAGTGAGGAAGGAAAATGATCCGTTTAGATTAGTTTTTCTAGATTTGGGTAAAGCAGAACTGGAGAAAATGCACTTGGTTAAGGTGGGGGTTAAGAGGTTAAGAATCCCTTTTACAGGGGAGTCCTGACCCCAGATGGGAACCTATTGTACATGTTTTAGTGGTAGGGGAAACCGGAAGACACCTACGCAGACAGGAGAACATGCAAACTCCACACAGGAAGGCCCCAGGCTGGAATCGAACCCGGGACTTTATTACTTTCTTTTGTTTTGAAATGGTTGAGCAGGTCGGGCCTGAGAACTTCAGGGAGGGGTCTCCTGGTGGTTCCCAGAGTAAAGACTAAACGCGGTGAGGCTGCGTTTCAGTTTCATGCAGCTAAAATCTGGAACAGTCTTCATGAGGATGTGAGACAGGCCTCAACTCTGACAATGTTCAAATCCAGGCTGAAAACAGCTCTTTTTACCCGTGCATATGAAAACTGAAAGTATTTTATCTGCACTCTTGCCTTTACTGTCATTGATTATTATTTATGTTGATGTTTTATTGATTGATTTTATCTACTTTCTTGTAATTTTATGCAACTGTGAAGCACTTTGAATTGCCTTGTGTGTGAATTGTGCTCTACAAATAAACTTGCCTCATGCAAAATTAGCTTAGTGTTGTGGGTTGAAAACAGTATTGTTCCGGGATCCTAAAGCTGGCGTCTTCTAATTCCAGGCAGGGGCGTGTAGAGTATATATAGTGAGGCTTGTAGTTACATCTACTGCTGGAACAAATAGATTAACCAAGCAAAAAGTGTAACCACAAATATGGCTTTGAAATAGTCGGCAAGAAGAAGAACAAGATTCTTTAGTGTAAGACCGACTAAACCTGTTTGTTGACATTCAGTTTGCTGAGGCGCTAAAACTTTAACCTCTTACCTCCCGCTTTTACCGAGCTCATTTTCTCCAGTTTGACTTTACCCAAATCTAAAAGGTTTGTCGATTGGAGCTTACACATAGGCAAGGGTAACGTTTCATTTGAAAGCTAAGCAAAACTGATCATAACTTTGTCCAAGAAGCTTTTAGATTTGGGTAAAGCCAAACTGGAGAAAATGTGCTCAATTTAGTTGGGGGTTAAATCTCAAAGTCATAATAAATAATAGAAATCCTTTTTGTTCACAAACGTATTTGATCCAAGTATGGGTGGGCTTCACTGCTCATAACACAATTACAACCGAGCAGTCTTCTGGATATGTAGGTCAGGGCGGGGCTAATCATATTTCACTTCACATCCAAATGATACAAAACAAGTCACCTCCAGTCTCATGTTTTCCAAATGCAACCCTATAAAAACAATGCAATAATGCCATTACATTATACTTTATATATATGCAGTACTGACCTTGACGGAGTGTATGAGTGCGGCCAGTCCCAGGCAGCAGGGGTTATAGTAGACGAAACAGAGCAGCGACCAAATGAAGTGGTCCTTCGGTATCTCCCGGTGGACCTCAAGGGACGCGTACTGGAACTGTCCCACGTTCGGATACAAGTTCCACCTGATAACAGGGCATTGTCCGGCCGGGCACTCATTCTGCTGCAGCAGTGGTGAGAGTAATCGCTGTTGTAGTAAGAGTATCTTGTGCCTCTTCTGCAGGTATGAGCGAATACAGGAAGCGTTCTATTTATATGCCCCACAGGTAGTTTCTTTTTTCCTGAAAGGGCTTGGCGTTCATTGTTTAATGTTTGTACAAGTGATGAAGGTCTGATATGTTCCAGGTATATGGAACATACTCGAAATGTTACTTTTTAAATTATAGGGCCATACATTTACACAATAAAATAATTTTCTCACCCTTTATGCGACAAACTCCTGGCTCAATGGCACAACCACTGAGGTCTGAGCTGCCTGACACAGATCAGTCAGTTCAAAGTTATGATCTATGGTTCTCAGAATCTTCACACCGAGCTAAACGGTCTTTAACTGGACTGTGGACTCCAGATCAAGACTTGAGCTGAACTCAATTATATTTTGGCTTCAAGAGCCAACAAAGACAGCCCAAAAACTATCTTGTTAATACTTGTTAATACCCCGCGCCCCATCTCCAACTCCACAACTCCATCTTCAGTCCCTGATTTGTAAATTAAGAGGGTGAATAGTAATTATTATCATTAGGCCTTTTATGATTAGCTATTATGAATTATTCTTAGGGGGGTGTATTGTAGCCAAAATATTTACTCAAGAGTACGGATACTTCATGATTTTACTCAAGTTGAAGTAAAACGTATGATAACATTTCTAACAAAAGTTAAGCTGTAACTGAGAACTACTACCCATAATGTATTCTTTATTTACAGTCTATGACCCCTGCGCACGCACAAGACTGCGCTCTATCAGTTTGTAAAAGCCGACAGTGCCATCTGCTGGGCAGATTGAAAAAAAAAAAAAACGTTTTAAACAAGAAATGTGAACAATTCAATTGCAGCATAACATTAACAAATCCAATCATTACCCTTTTCTGCTCATTTTTCGTTGTTTAAAGGTTTAAAAGTGGACGCAATAAAAGCTTACGGCACCTGGTATTCCCAAGCACTTGCCCCGCTAAGTCCCTATAGCGACCAATCACTGAGCAGAGCTGAGGACGGCAGCTGAGGAATGAGCCAATAGTTGAGCAATGCTGAGCGAAGGTTGAGCAGGTTTGGGCCAATCAGAGAGCTCCGTCTCTCCTCAGCTCAAGGTACCCGGAAGTGTCGGTTCACTGCGACTCTCGCTGCTTCTCGTGCTACTATCGCTCTTAACGCCATGCATATGTGCTTTAAACTTCAGATAAAGGCATCACAGAGGTAACGTAGTTCAGTACTCTGGGCATTATTTAAGGTTTTTTTGTTTTTTGCATAATATAAGCCCGTTTAGGCTGCAAATGTTAGCATTTGCGTTAGCCGCAACACCGGTAACACAGGCACAAACTCGTGTCATTCATGCCCGAAGCTCATATTCTACGCTAATTTCACTGCCTAAACACCCACCTGATGTGGCTTTTATAACGTCTTGTGGATTATAGTTATAAATTGCACGATTGCATGGCAGCAGAACCTAAAATGACCTTGTATGTTACTAGTACTAGCATGAAGCACAACATTGATTCATAGATTATCTAAATGAATCACTAGCATAATAAACTTTTGAATATCAGTAGTAAATCACGTTTTGTGATAAACTGCTTAAAATAGGACTTAGATTAATCTCTTATTGAGTTGGTTAATTTTTAATTCCTTTGAAAATGCTGACAGTAACAGTGCAGTAAACTTTAGCCCTTCTGGCTTGGTGCTGCTTAACATATTCTGATGCTTTATATGGTTGGCCTAATCCTGTCCACGATGAGGCTCATAGTTTACTCTTCATTCACTGCTTCGTCCTCATTTGCTGAACTTTATATAAAAAGGGTTACATTCACATTCAGTTGCAAATTGTTTAGGTTGGACACACTTATGATAATAACATTTATGAAAATATAGGAAGTGTTGACAGTTTTCTTAGGTGAGTTATTTATACATAAATTTAACGTTAAGCCACTCAGCGTTTTGCTTAAGACAAACATAATCTAATCCACAATATTGAGCTGAATGAGCGAGATTACACCAAAGGGAAAGGGACTGTTAGTGGTGTGTTGCTCATGGGCCTTTACGTGTATAGACTGTGTTGTGTCTCATTGTAATAATATTGTATTTTCTTTTGTTACCAGGCCCTCACTCACTGCGGCGGCCGGTCCAGCTCCAACAGTGGTCACCAGGTCTCTGCATCAGCCAGTGGGTCTGCTCTGACCAGCAGAAGAGGAGAATAAAGTAGAGCCATGGTCCTGACTCTGTGACAGACGTCTCTGTGGCGAGTGCGTCTCTTAGGGAGAGTCTGTCATGAGGGAAGCCATCAGTGCGCTGCTCAGACTTCCCCGACAGACAGAAATGGTCAAGCTTAAACATTTTCACTGAACATCAAAAACATCCTCCTCATTAAACACAAGGATCAGAACTGCTCTCTCCAGTATTTTATCTGTCAGGTTTTTGAACTGCTCTCTAAATCGAGCCCATTTATGTTCTACTTATCTGTTAGTAATGGTCTAAATGTTGTCAAAGCTCATAAATCTGGGAGCTTTTGTGCAACATTATTACATAAATTAATTTCTAATCACCATTTATGGACCAGAGGATGTGCCAGACCTTTAAATGACTTTATTGAGTCAGATTTGCTGAAGAGAGAAATCCTCTGCCCCAGCTTAGTTTTCTCACATTGATTGTATGTTGAGGTGTTTCTTTGTGTTTAGAAGTTGTAAAGAGAATAATAATTCAGTCTTCCTCTTTCAAAAAGCTCTCGACTTTGACTCATATGCTGTATGAGTATTTGTATTAGCTGTGTTATATTATGCATAACTCTGTTTCCTTTGTACAGTATGTTACAATTCCTTGTACTTTGATTTGCCATTTATATATTTCCTGGACCAAGGCTGTACATTGTTTAGTTTGTATGGATTTCCTTTATTTGAAATATATTTTAAATACACTGTGCTAAAGATTGTCGCATCAATTCAGTGAGGAAAATTTATACTTTTGAAAGTAGTGTTTTTAAACCACACAAGAATTTGTTCTACCCTGAGTGTTTTAGGTACCATACTCTTAACCGGACAGCTGTAACCGTACTGCTTTCTACATTAATTACAAATCACAAATTGTATGTTTTTAGTAGGTTGCCTTAGTTGTATTTTCACCAAATAAATCTTTATTCTGCTCCAGTCTATGTCTTGATCACTTTCAGATAAACAAATAAAATGTGCAGAAGTTGTGTTCAAAAACACTATGAAGATATGAATCAATGAAGCTGTTTCTGAAGTGTTATTATTAATTCAAGACTTTAAGGACGCAATTTAAGCATGATCCAAGGAGTTAGACGATCATAATATAGCTATTAGCTAATGTTACAGTTTCCCTAATGCTGCACAAGTAATTGATATGAAACTCTTGGATGTTGTTGCTTCGACTCTACCCATAAGCTTCACTATTTCGTTCATTCACTTGTAGTATAAAGTTATATACGGTGTTTCGCCGCAACTCATTCACTGTTCCCCGCTAGCGGCGACATTAGCCAATCAGAAGTGTTCGTGTTTGGAAGGGGAGGGGCCACCCGGCGCTGTAGGATTTAAACTTTATTTTTAAAACCTTAACCATAACCCATGACAAAATGGATGAGACGGTAAGTGCCTGTGTTATTTCACGTAATTAGCAACATACAAACGTTAATTTGAAAGAAAACAGCTAATTATTATTATTATTATTATTATTATTTATGCGCAGATAGTGTCCTATAATAATTCATTCAGAAGTCTTTTTGGGGCACTGACTGGTCGCCGTGGCAAGTCTTTTATCAAATGTTACTAGACACTTTAACCACGTTAAGCTTTTTTCTTTTTTCATAAAATATTCAAAAAACATGGCAAGGCATAAAAAGGTTCTACATGTTTAATTTTATTTTATTACATACAAAATCAGATCTAAATATTAGTCAAGTCAATTGGCCAAAGTGGTTGGTGAGAGTAAAATGGATAGGCTGTGTTTAAGTTAATAGCAAAAAAACCTTTAATTTAGGCAGTATTTATTTTATTTAACACCTAATCAAACCGCTCAATTAAATATAGTAGAGCAAGTATGTATTTTATAGTAATTAATTATATTTTATGTGGATGTTTTATGGATTGATTTGATCTGCTTTCTTGTAATTTTATGTAACTGTGAAGCACTCTGAATTGCCATTGCCTACAGTATGTGTAGGTGTTTTTAGCACCTGCTATGGGCTGGTGCAGGAGATTCTGTAGGAGATACCCCTGTGGTTTATGACCTGTGTGACACTCTTTCATGTCTATCTTGACTGTCCCCTTGATCAAGTCGCATAGTGGTCACCATTTGTGACTGTACAGTACAGATGATCCTTTAAGATAAGATAATTCTTTATCTCACAACGGAGGAATTCACTTGTTACATTTGGCATTCAATAAGATCACTCAGGGTGTGCAAAATAGAGGTATCTTATGTACAATCACAGACATCCCATCTCTACATTTAACTATGTTTTTATTTTTTTATTTCATGAACACACTAGGCATTATGCCCTATGCATGTGATGACCACAGCATATCAACAACATGGCAAAATAAATCAAATTAACATGAGCTCTGCAATGATATTCATTCTGACACCCAGTCCGAGTTCTGTGTACTGTAGATTGAGAAATATGTAATTAGCCTCTTATTATGAAAGATCTTGGTCCTTTTTTGTTAAGCAACATGTTTAAGTTATATAAAGTATCTGCAAATATGTTTGTGTTACAGCAGAGGAGAAAACTGGACAATGTGTCAAACACACACACATGTGTTGTGTGTGACAAGACCTTCACTGTGAAGTCCAACCTGACTCGACACATGCAACTGCATTCAGAGGGGCATAAATGTCAAGTCTGTGGGAAAAACTTCAAACCAGAGACAGAGGTTAAACGTCCATCTCAAACTACATCAGTACCCTTGCATCCGTCTGTACAAGCAAGGAGAGGCCAAGCTGCAGTGCACAGAGGAAGCTAAAACTGTGGCCATGGCTCCAAGAAAAGAAGCTGAGCCAGTCTGGCTGGATAGGGAAAAGGCCGAGGCAGAGGCTAAGAAGGCAGCAGGGGACATGTGGAAAGGCCAGTTAGTCATCACCTTTGGGAAATATGCTGGGCAATCCTTCAAATGGCTGCTTGAGAATGATGTTGGCTGGGTGGTATGGCTACTGTCCCAGTATTGCAAGAACGGTGAGAAGAATGATCATCTGAAATGGCAAAGGAACAAATACTGAAGTATGCCAGGGAGTTCCCTTGTGTAACACTTCATCTGGACAAGTCCGTGGAGGTAATTGGTCTATTTATTTCAACTCAAGTCACTTTGCATTTACACTTTTCTACATAAACAGAAAGATAAAAAGAAAGCTGAGACAACCCTTCCAACACCCAGCAGGATGCTGACTATGCAAGTGATGCTGAACTGTTGGCTGCTGCAGGTAATATGATATTAGGCTTAAATTGACATGAAAACATTTAGAAACAAAATTTAAAAGCCATATATCATTTGGTACTGGTAACAAAAATAATGCTTTTGTTAAAGTAACTGAATTTCAAAATGTTCTAGAATTTGAATACTGTGATAATCATACTCATATTTAGAATACTGTGATACTCATACTCTGATACCAGAGTATGAGTATCACACTATGATCATATTATATAATACTTTGATACTTTGTGGGGAATGAAAGTGCTTTGGGCATTTTACAAGTGTCTTTTATCTTTCGTGTAATTGCTACACTATATATTCTGCCCTTTAAAGTTTGTCTAAAATGTTATTACACAAAATGGTCTGATAACACAGAAAATATTTTTCACAATTATTAATCACATATTTGCTCAGAGTTTGGGTTTGGTCTTTGTTCTAAACCTTGTGAATGAATGCACTGATGTACCTAATAATCATTTTTTTCATATTCAGAGAATATCCTTGAAGACTCTGCGGTTCCTGTCTCCACACAGCTAACAAACTGGGAAGCACTCACTCCATCTGTGATTCAGGTCTCTGCTCTGGACTCCTCTGCCCCACACACAAGTGGCCCTCATCTAGAAGGCTGGCAGAAATACTGGGAGCATCCACCTCCATCTGTTCAAGCGCACGTATTCCTCCCCTACATAAAGTGGTTGAAATTTGATGAAGAGTATGGTCTATTTGAGAGCCTTCCAGTACAAGAATGCCAAAGGAGAGACGGTGGAGAGGAGGCTTCTAAAGAAAAAATGGATTTTCACCCACCTCCACTTCCTACATCTGTGAAGGGAGGACTGCCCAACATGATGGCCTTCTTCACGACACATGCCTTCTTTTGGCGGCCTGTTGGTGTGATGCTGGCTAAGATCCGCTGCCCCAACTCTAACTGCCCAGCACCTCCCAGGGGAATACCTCGAGAAGAAAGGCTTTGGCAGTTATGCTAGGCAAGTGTGTGGGATCAAATTCAATTACACTTTGTTGACAGAGAAGCTGAAATGCCCACATTGTGAAAAAATGAGGAAAAACGCAAGCCAGAGGCAGTTAGATACAGACAGTGAAGATGAGGCCATTCATCCACAGCACCAGCAGTACATTTGGGCTGGCACACAGTCCAAGATTCTGTCGAACCTTGCTCCAGCCATTCAAGGCCTGTTTCCTGCTATTCTGTGTGGCAAGCGAGCCATTGATAAAGGCGTGGTTACATTGCTGAATGACCGCATCAACAGTGTCTCCATGAATAAAGTCCAGAGACTACTGCAGCAGGGCCATGATGAGTGGTATGTGGAGCGCCGCGACCTTTACCAGACTCTGCTGTTTGATGCCCACACTGCAGGACCTGCACCCAGTCAGAAGAGTATCCTGTCCTTTGTGAAAGCTGCTGGTACTTACACCCCTCTCTCCCCCGCTCTCCTCTTCCTTCTGCCCGTGTGCTGAGGCGTGCACATATGATCATGGAGATGGAAAAGATGCCTGTGTACAGAGCATCCATCCTCAGTGTCACAGGAGAAATCCTTTGCATCGATGGTACAAAAAAGGTATGTTTAAAACAGTAGTGCGCTCAATGTAGATTAAAAACAAATAATTATTTAATCTTAACTGAGAGCAGATTAGAAGCATTAACCATTAGCATCTTCACAGTTTTCTCCTAGGTTTTCTGCCATAAAGCTTCTGTTTTTAAGTTTGATAATTTATGAAAGTACAGGATACTGGAAAAGAAAACTGTAAGACACTGTAAGATGTTTTTCTTTGTGTTTTAGATTCTCAAGAAGATATACGGTGAAGGCCAGGGTACCATGCACTATGTCACCAGCGTGCTTAATGAGTGGGGACAGTTCTTGACAACAGTGGTGGTGGCATCTGAGTCTGAGGAGTGCTACAGGCGTATGGCCAAAGGTCTGGTTGCCCGGTTTCAGCGTGCCAGGGCTCCTGCCCCAACTATTATATATGCAGATAACAACTGTTGTCGGTAAGTTTATTTATTGGTTTCTTTGGTTGGGAAAGTGCATGTTAATGAACATACATGGGTCTCATGCATGTTGTGGTTCTTACGATGTGTAACAATTTCCAGTGAGTGGAAGCCCTAACAGAGTGCATTTCTTTCAATATTTATCAATTAAAAAAAGACATTAAAAACACTACAATAATCTGTGAAAATACAGCATTTTAGATACTCGATAATAACGTAACATTTCTGTATTTCTTTAATATATTAAAGTATTTTATGCCGATTGTATGTGCTGTACAAGTACATTATCCACTTAATGCAATAAATCATAACAGATTAAAATCTTGAGTTGGATTGACTCGTCATATAAGTTGAGAACCAACATGTAACCACCAAAATGTTTAGTTTATTCAATAAAAAGTTGAATGCCGTTCTATGAGTCACACATTCTACATGATATTGTTTCAGTGACAGTGGTCTATCCTTCCTGGAAAAGCTATTTGGTGAATGGGTGCAGAAGGGTACCGTGATCAGACTGGACATCCGACACTGGCTGCACCGCTGGGACGCTGTTGTCATCAAACAAAGCCATGCCAAGTACGGGCTGTTCATGAGTGCCTTGGCAGGGGCCGTGCTGGCCTACAACAAGGATGACATGATGCTCCTAGTCAAGGCAGTCAGGAATGGAAACCAGGAATTATACAGCAAAATCTCAGACGAGGACATGATAGCCTTCCTCAAGCCTCACCAGATCAGATCTTATGTCAGACGAATTACCCGTGGGGTTGAGGTTTGTATGAGTACCGTTTTCTCTTTATTATCATGATATTTCATGGTTTTAGCTGCATACATGATAAATATGAGTGAATATTACAGGAAACGGCAGCTGCGATTGAATCCATCATTTCTGAATTCAAGGGATCGGCAGGACTTGACATCGATGGAATCCACCTCTTCAAATCAACGGAGGCAGTTGATGCTCACTGGGCAACTGCAAGCAAGCACCTCTGTTGTATGCAGGTAGATTCAACAAATACGGCAATATTTATTTATTTATTTCAGAATAAACAACTTGCAATATTTGCCTTACAGGATCCCCCCGGCATACAGTTGTATGTTTCTGTAAAGGTGGTGGTGCTGAATGGGGTTCGGCTGAACAAGTACAAGTGCCGACGTGGCAGCAACTCCTTGGAGGGGTTGCACTCACACTTGTACAATGCTATTCCCTCACAAAGATGTGGGATTATGCCGTTCCAAGTAAGTAGTAAAATAATCTACTACGACCATTGAAAAGTTTCTATCGATAACACACAAGGTTTCCAAAACAATGTGCCCTTCCTATTTTGCATATAAAACAAGGGGGGGGGGGGGGAAATTATCCAGCACGAGACCTAATTTGAAAGATAGATATATGAGATCTACTTGAGTTTTTGTATTACTAATGCAGGTGATGTCAATTAGGGTTACTGTTATTAAAAAAAAAGTTTTATAATCACAAATTGCAAACATTTTCCATTTCAGAGGTAATATCCTTCTGTACTTCTTGCACTGTAATACCCCCTATGTATTTTCATAAGAAAACAGTACAGAAAAAAAAAAAGATTTAGTGCTGCATCATGAAACAATAATGACTAAATGTCCATGTGTTGCAGGTCTATCTCATTGCATTTGCTGTGCAGTGGAACAGCCGGATGGACTCTCTCAGGGTTGCTGGTAGTCAGGGTCGACAAACATGTTGCATCGATCCGCGTCAGATCCAGCGCATGAATCGGCAAGCTGAGGTGCTCTTGGGAAAGACCACCTTCTCGAGCCCAACTTTGCTGCCCCTATGCCCTATCCTGACGAGTACAAGGACTCAGAGGAGGAGGAGCTCCTTGGTGTCGAGTATGCCATGTGCCAGTCAACCAGCTTCACTGCAAGGGATTACTATACCCAGCAGGGTAAACTCGATGATCATTATACACCAATACACATACAGTATATTCAATTAGATCCTTCATAATTGTATATATATATTCTTTCAAATGGCAATATGATCTAAAATTAACTTCATTGTTGAGACACACATATGTAATAATTCTATATTTGCAGTTGAGGAAGAGCAGTCCCGTGAAGACGAGGAAGAGTCTACGGAAGAAAGTGCAGAGGAGGTGGCAGAGGAAGATGAGGGTGTGGATGTAGTATCCGAGGACTCAGAGGTGGATCCCATCGGTTACTTCAATCGGGAACATGCTCGGCTCACTCACGCTGAGCAGGTTGAGGAGGAGGATAGCCCTGCTCTACAGGATGTGCTGATGACCCAAAGCCATTTACATCTTCCTGGGTTGAAGGAAGTGGAAGACTTGGCCATGGTGCTTCTTCAACTGGCAGACGATGGCGACCGCCACCTAATATCAGCGGACCTAAGGCAGAGGATTGTCACTGCAGCCAGTGCTCTTCAAGAGCATGACAAGTCCACTGCCAATTTTGTTAAGAAGTACGAGTCAAGGTGGGGCTATACCCTGTTCGGTCGCTGCCTGGGAGGTGATTCACCAGAAAACAGAGCTGCACAGAAGACCAAGTTTTCCTGGATGAGGTACCCTCAGGCGGCACATGTAACTGAGGATAGTCGCCTGCTGTATCTTCTCATCAAAATGCTCAAAACCGCCCGCCAGCCAGTTGTCACTCCTCCCCCACCAAAGTTGCAACTGCAATTAAGGGGCAGTATAAAGGATTTTGGACAGAGTCAGAGATGATTCCATTGTAAACGGTCTCTCTATTCCTCTGCCCAATCTGAATGCAAAGTCCATCACGGCATTCATTGCGCGGGAGGAGAAGAAGGCAAACTTAAGGGCAACATTAATGCCTAGAGTGAAGCCCCACCAGAGAGTACTGTCATATACTCCACTGCCTGAAGCTCCAACTCTGCCAGCATCCCTACCACCACCAGAACGACCTCAGGTGCAATATCAGAGCCTTCCTCATGTTGCTGGTAAAAGGACTGGACAGAAGCGGAGGTAAGTAGTTAGTAGTTTTAGTTTTTTGCTCTTCTTTTCACTAGTATGGCTAGTTAATAGTGAATGGAGGTGGGGGGGGGGGGGGGGGGGGGTATTCTTAAGTCTTGAACATTACTCACATCAACATTTGAAGTTTTATATTAATAGTCATAAATTGTATTATTTGATTTTCACCACTGCCTGTACATGTTTATTTTTTTTACAGGGTGGATTTACAAGAACCAGCGTGTGTGAACCGGCCCCTTCAACCAAAGCCAGCCGCAGCCACGCACATACCACCCAGGGTGTTAGCAGCACCTGTACTGCTGGTGGTTCCTTCACAGCCACAGGCTCCATCAATGCTGATTTCCAGATCATCAAGCAGCCAGGGCTTTATCCCTGTTGTACCACCTCCTACACCAACATCCAGGCCAACCATGCCAAATAAATCCTTGAGGCCTTGTGGGGCCTGTCAAGTACCCAAATGTGGTGGGCAGCGCAAGAGGTACACACCCTCCAAAGACAAAGTCGCAGGAAGTAGCCAGAAAATATTCTCCTATTGCCCATCAACTAGAAAATGTACAACTCCGGGTTTTGAAGGAGTTGTGTTTAATAGTTATGAACATTTCAAAAGTGTGGTAGATGAGGAACTAAATAAAAGAAAAAATCTATAGAGCCATTTTTAAAAGTATATTATTTAGCTGTAGTATTTTAGCATCTGTTTGTAGTTTTTGCCACTATCACTATGCTTCTCCTTCATCCCAGCATAGTTCATAGGCCAAGGCTGCTTCAAAGCCACATCAATATCTATATTTAGGTACTGTTACATTTTTTTTCCATACCAGTACTTTTACTTTGTATCATATATTTGAGCTGAAATAACCAAGTCACTTAATTGTTGAGATTTTTCTTGTAGTTGTTTATTGCAACATTTCACTGCATTTTTTATGATTGCCAGTAGCAAACCACAAAGACTGCAATAGGTTGCATTCACATTATAAATGTTTACAATTGTGATGAGCAGCTAACAATTCTATGGTAACTACTGTGTTAAAATGCTGCATTTTGTCCTATCTTACTAATTAAAGTATTCCAAATTAAAAGTGTTGTCTCTATTTGCCTTATTCAATGAGGCCGTGGTGCTTCCCCCCCTCCCTTTCTTTAGTTAGATTTGAGATTTATGAATGAGCAAATATCTGCATTGTCATTGGCTGGTGCTCCATCCCAAAATAACGTGAGTAGGGGTTGATTCTGATTGGCTGGTCCTGCGCCTCTAGGACCAAGATCATGCTCCAAGATCTTTCATCCAGGCCCAGGATAGGGACTTGGGGGGGTCATGAGCCATTCCCAGGCGGTCTCCCATCCAAGTACTAACCAGGCCCGACCCTGCTTAGCTTCTGAGATCGGGCGTGTTCAGAGTGGTGCGCCTTTGCCTCTGCCCAGGTGCAAGGCATCCAATTGCGCTTTCAGAGCAGTTATCTCCCCAACGTCAGCCGCGGCTGCATCCGCGGCTGCATCCGCGCTCGCGGCCTCCAGACAGGAGCGCAGCGCGTAAAGCAGCTGGTTTTCCCGCACGCGCTCGAGCCACCTTTTGCGCTTGGCATAATTAATAGCCAGCCACTTTAAGCGGACCTTGACCCCCTCCCACCAATCAACCAGGTTGTCCACGCACCCGATCTCCACGTTGATGTTTAGAAAAAAAAGCTCTGCTTTACGCACAAACCCCTCATCCTTCAGCAAGCTGTTATTAAAAATCCAGAGTCCCCCGTTCCTGCGGCCTCCCCCAAACGCGAGCCGCACCACAAGACGGGAATTGTCACTAAACGGTGCCCACTCATAATGCGCCCCCTCGCAGCGTGCCACGAGAGAGGCCGTCACCAGGCAAAGGTCTATGCGGGACTGTTTGAGCTGGCCCTGCATTGTCTGCGCGAATACTCCCGTTTCCCCCCGTGCAGCGTGCGCCAGATCTCTGTCAAATTATTTTGTGTTATTAAATCAAATAAAACTGTTCTTGCTACATCGTTTTTGTATACATTATTCGCACACATTGCTCTCACATCCAGATATCTCCAAATATCATACACTCACCATACACGTACTGAAAGGCGCGGGCAAAAAAAAGGCTCCCATCTTCCTGCACGTTCGGGGCATATAAATTAACCAGTGTACATTTTAAAGGCCCCTCGAACTCCACGACGAGCAAACGGCCCTCAGTGTCTGCGTGGACGAGCCGCGGAACGAATGGCGAGCCCGCTCTAACTACAGTGACAACTCCACAGGACTGCACGGAGCCCAATGACGCGAACACTCGCTCCGTGCACACAGACTTAAAATATGCCAGCCAGTCCGCATTCCACCGTGTCTCCTGCAGACAGAGGATGTCATAGCGGGTGGATTGGAGCAGAGAGTGAATTTTAGCCTTGTTCTTTAAACCCCCGGTGTTGAAGAGGACTGAGAGAGCCATTACATAAACGAAATAAATGGGAAAATTGAACCAAAACCTAGTCATTATTTCGTTTTCCGATGTGCATTTTTCCCTTCCTTTCCAATTGATAATTTCCTTTTTACTTCGGGCAGCTCGATCTGCATTTTTTCTATTTGGACACACGCAGAGATAGAAGAGGACGGAGGCACTGGGGCCCGTGTGCGCTGCGGCATCGCCAGCTTCGCGTCAGCGGCAGAATTCAGCTGTCCCACAGCCAGGTCAAAGCTGGAAGAAATACTGGCTTCCCCGTGCACGCTCTGTCTACGAGAGAGAGATCTCGTTCTACCGGCTCTCATTACTTGTTCGGTACCTCCAGTAACCTCCGCGGGCTTAGAGTGCGGTGATTGACACCGTCCCTCCCGGTAGGAGGTAGGAGCCTGGATCAGTCCCGGGGCCCCCCTCGTCCCGAGTTAGGCCCCCTCTCCTACGGCATTAGAGGTAGAGTCTTCTCCTCCTCGCCCCTTCGCGAGCACGAGGCTAGGCCCCGGATTGGCGGCCTCCCCGTGCCACTCAGGCGCCTGTTCCGTCTGTGTGTCCACTATGAAAGATTCACAAATTAATTCAGGTGATAGCGGGGGCTCGAGCTCTGCCTCCGAGCCGCTCCCCAGCTCACCTCCTACGCTCTCCGCGTCCTCTCCTCCGACCCCGGAGCAGCTTCGTTCACCTCCCCCCTCCCTCACCCCAATCCCCGCACACACAGCGCACTAGCACAGGCCTCGCACCATTGCGCCCTGGGCCCCGCACCGTCTGCACTTAAATTCAGGACATTCCCTCAGCACATGGCCAGGCTGCAAACAGCCCCTACACACCTTCACCTGGCGATCACGTATTACACGAAAGAACTCTGGCCCCCCGCAGTGATGAATCTCGCGGAGTACGGCAGAGACTGAACCTGTTGCGTGAACCTCACCTTCACGAAGCGCGTCCCGTCTGCGACGTCCGTCCCCGGCCACATTCTCCTCCTGACAGGCGACACAGCGCCGACTCCCCAGGCCGTGAGCTTGTCCAAAATGTCCTGGTCCGGGATGTAAGCCGGCGGGCCCATGAACGAGACCACCAGCTCGTCGTTCGAAATATCCCGGGCGTGTACACGAGTCTCCCCGATCCGGAACCCGTACAGGAGCTTCTCCTTCGCCTGTTGGTTGGTCACAGTTAGTTTGTATTTGTTTTTATTAATCATCCTACATGCCGCAATTGATCCTATAGTTTGCTTTGATATACGTACGAGCGCCATGGCGGACAAATCCGCATCGCCCTCAAGCTCTACCACCACCGTCAGGTCCTTCTCGAACGCCACCTTCTTCGCACCGCCATCTTGTTGAACCCCCAGCCGCTTGTCACCTCTCCTCACCGCCTCCGTCCCACCGTCCGTCCATTTTCCTAGAGTCGTCGTCGTGTCCATAGCAGAGGTCGAAGCAGCCATGTTATCCGTCCTAGGTTTGCCCGAGCCTCGCGGCTCAAGCAAAACAAAAGGGGGAGGGAAAACCAAAAACACCCCTCCACAGCCGCCGCCATCGCCTCCGCCTGGAACATCGCATCGGCTGGGAGCACCATCACGACGAGTCTGGAAGCCACAGCTCCAAGTCTCTACTGAAGGACCTTCTGTAGGAGCTTTCTCTGAGGAATTAGTGGAAGTGTGAAGCAAACAATTTGATGGGGGGGGGGGGGGGGGGGGGGGAAACTTTCTCTGATATTCATTTAGGCCAACTCAATAAATCCCTGTACATCTACATCCATGACTTGATTATAAGACGGTGATAAACAGAAAAATACATTTACCCGCAATCTGAGACGACTCTGCAGTTTTATTGATGATCTTCAGAAGAGTGCTCATCAGAATCATTCCACTGTTGTCCAAAGTCCTTTAGACAATCACAGAAGATCTTGTATGTGGCCACAGATGGCAGGGTCTCCCACTGTAAAAAGACAGACACATTTTAAGTTTTTAACAGAAAGTACAGTCAAGAATCAAAGCAATATCTGAAGAGCCAAAAGGACAGAAACTGACAATTCAGAGCTTAGATTAATATGATATTCATTAGCGTCAGACTTCAAAATGTGTTAAGAATATTGCTATATAAAATACCTCCAGATAAGTGTTGGATAGCATTTTGCAATGTGAATCCAGTTGTTCCGAGCCCTGGAGGATTCATTCTGAATTTCCCATGAATACAGACATATTCTATAAGGCCGTTTTCACACATGTTGGAGCGCTTTGTAGGTCGCCTCGAGACCGCCTTAGCTCCAACTTACTCCAAAGTTTGTTAGGTCCGTGTTCACACGCGCTCGCACAAAAAACAACATCAGCCACGTAACAACGATCAGCTGTACAACGAACTTATTCCCATGACAACGGGCATCGACCTGTCAATGTGCCGGCACTGACACGCGCGCACGTACAGGCACACTTCCACGATGTTATGCGGTGGTCACTTCTCTCACCTCGTGGTTAAATACACTGAGGCTTATGGAAGGGGAAGACAGGAAAGAGAGGCGTACCTTGATGATTTAAAGTTGATCCATTTTGCCTCGTCAGAATAATCCAAACGTCCTCATGCAGCGCGTAGTCATTCTTTCTTCATGCAAAAACGAGGCCAGAATAGTTCAGAGGTCGGCCGAATTCACACCTCAACCGCAGAGAGCGAGATGCGCCGCTCCGAGACCACCTGTTTCAGCCGCAGTCGGAGCGGCTGTTTAGACCGTCGTAAAGTTAGATTCACACTGACCCTAAAGTGCCGCTCTCGGGCCGAAAGTCCCTTTAAGTCGACCTAACTAGAGCCTGTGTGAAAATGCTTTACAACACCAGGCCTCCACCACAACATGTTTTCATGACTTAGTTTTCCTGGAAATGAAATACCTGGCAGTGCCTTTGAGATTTAGTCCCGTTCTGATAGTATTTTATTTTGGTTGTCTGCCCCTTTGTGTGTGTCACGTCTAGGGATGGGTACCGTTCGTTTTTGTTTTCAATACTACTACTTTAACAATACCTGCTTTTCGGTGCTGGTGCCTTAACGGTACTTTTTTCGATACCTATGTTATTTTTATTCAATTAAAACAACGTGTATAAAAAGTATCGTTCAGGAAAAAGTCCTGAAACAGCAGCTACACAGGCCGCAGCAGCGTCGCCTGTAACTTCGTATTTTGAGCACAATTTCCACTTAAGCAGCGATATAAAAGAGAGAAAGGACATTACCACCTCATGAGCTGCAGAGACAGATCCACATCATTTTTTATTTGTTTCATTCGTTCTGAATATTCTTTCATTTTTACATGAAATAATGCTAGTGGGAAAATCCTCAGACAATTGAAAAGGAGCACAAAGAAGACAAACTTATATTCTGTGCCCTTTTCTCCAAAGAAAACATTTTCACATCATGACACGGTTTCTTTCAGCCAAAATTTTCTAAACACACTGTGCTTTGACGAAGCGAAAGCACTCGGGAGGAGCTTCTGAAACAGGTGGGAGACTGTCAGAAAGCGAGGGAGAAACTTTAGTTGTTCAGCTAAACATGTGCTGGAAAAGTTACAGCACTGCAGCATGACAAAAAGCACCGTTACCGTCTTTACCTTTATGACTTTGCAAAGCGAACACATCGTAATTAGTGTTTAAAAGCGTCACAACTGTAATTTAATCTTTATTAAGGACACGTGCGACCACATGATCCATAGTTACATTAAAAATAGAGAATATGGAAATGTATAAAAATACTGCAAATAATTACATCAACATTGACAGTAAAAAATATAAGCCCCATCAATTCTCTAAATGTAGGTCACAGAAAGGCATGAGGCCACTGACTCCACATTATTTACATGAGGTGAATCTCACTGAGCTGATCTCAGACACACCAGAGTCTGTAAAATGGCATTTGGAGAGTTGCCAAGTCTACACATAAGCTGTTTCCCAATTGCGAGGAGCCGTCCTTTGTTTGTCCACTTCGTTGACGTCCTCGGTGGTGGGCTCCTCCCAAACGGAGGCGAGTGTCCTCGTACCGCCGCATTTGAGCTCAATTGGAACGGCCTCCGGAGCGGCTGCGTCATGTCACGTGTCAAATCATATTAAAATGTCAAGCTATGCTTACAAATCTACTGTTTTATGAATAAAAGCTGTTTATAAACTGGTTTTGGTTGGATGTCTTACTGTTTGAACATTTTGGCCTAAAAACATTTCTGCAAAGATTTGTAAGAAATTCAATTAAAATATCAAATATATTTAGCAGGTCCAGGTTATCACTAATTGCCTTCAATTGCAGACTTACGTTAACAACCATAGGCCTGATTTATCAATAAATATGCCGTTCATTAACTTTATATACACCTCTTTTTTACATATTCACTTGCTTACAACACTTCTACCAATGATTTTTATTACAATTATTTTTTTTGCACAAATATGGAACAAAACTTCAAACTAATAAAGTTTTGCGAGAAAAGGGAAGATGCGGTGCATCATGGGTAATTTCAGCTCTCCGTCGAGTCGACCTGTGAGGAGGCGAGTGGTCAGAGTGAACTGGAACACCACTTGGCGGCGCTGTGATGACGTGAATTACATCCGAAGTGGTCGAGATGCCGAGGATCCTCGCAATTGGGAAACAGCCATTCATTGATGTATTTATTTATATTACAGGGTAATTGAAAACACAGTACAAAACAAGTTTGTAGCTGATGCTCATTATCAACTCCAGTCCCTGGTTGGGCCTTTCTACACTAAATTAAAATGACATTTGTTGTACATTTTGTTCTAAATAGGCCAACAGACAGAAACTGGACCAGACTCCTGAAAGATCATTCACTGATGCCCTGAACCAATTTACCTGAAACAAAATGAGATTAATTACAAAAACACTAATTGTCCAAGTCTGTAATTTCTAATTTAGAAGCTCAGCAAATGTTTGGCCGACTGGAAACTTAAAAATGTGCAGATAGGTAATGTACCGTCTAGGGCTGAACGATATGGACAAAATGTCATATCTCGATATTTTCATGTCAGATATCTCGATATTGATACAATATAACTATGGGTTAGGTGAACACCAAGCATTTTTCAGAAAAATAAAATACAAAAGAGTGCAGTTTAATTCATGAAAATCTGTATCATTTATAGCTTGCTTTTTCGATTTTAATGTTTTGAATGTTCATATCTCAATATCGATACATCTTTCAGCCCTAGTACGGTCTATTTTAAGATATATTACAGCAAACAATAAAAAGTTGTTATATCATAATTGACTTAGTAAAAAAGGCTGTGTCTGTTGTGGCCCCCGACCAATGCTGGCTTTGCCTTTTTGGCCCCCAGTCCAAATGAGTTTGAGACCCCTGATCTAGAGCCATCGTCCTGTTATATTCCATTTTCAAACCTAACATGTCTTTTAAGTTATTATATTGTTTTATTGTCATTTATGTTCATATTAGTTGTTTACGTTATGGATGTCTTTTCTTTGTCTTGTAGATGATACGTGTGTGGGCAGGATGCTAGCGGGCCTAATGCCTTTGTTTTATGTGCCAGTTGCCATAATAAATGGAGTTGAAGCAGCTGCTTCCTGAGTCCCGCGAGTCCTTAAGAAAACACAACACAACGCAGGGTCCGCTACACATCAGCCACACAAACAGAAAATAACTAGTAGGCCTATGTATCATGTAAAAGTAACTGTACTGATATTCTCCATTCTATGAATCATGGACTCGAGTGGAATAAGAGACTGAAAGGGCCAGTGATTCCAACTTACACCGAAGATACTTATTCCACCAATAATTACATATAAACCACAGCTTACTGCTGTGTACAACCATGGACTAAAAATAACAGCTGTTCACCAGTGGCACTCTTATATTTACTTTTTCAATTGGTTTGTGCTTTATTACAGCAACAACAGTTGATAACTTTTGATACATATAAATGTCTTCATGCTTATACTCTCGGGACACAATTGGAGGAAGCGACGCTCTCAACTCCATTTATTGATCTGGCATAAATTCAAAACGGCGTTAGCCCAACAGCAGACCTGCCCCACATGTACAGTCTATGATACAAAAGAAAGAACATCCACAACGTAAAAACTAATATAAACATAAATAACAAAACAATATGACAACTTAAAAGACATGTTAAATTCACAACAATGTGGAATATAACGGGCTGATGGCCATCGATCCTCACCTCTTCCCATGGAAGACAATTCAGAAGGGAAGACGGAACGGGAGGAGCCACAAGATCCATAGACAGGACATGACACACAAAGGGCAGACAACCAAAATAAAATACCATTTACACGGGAGTAACGATACAAAAACACTGCCAGGCAGAACAAATTACAATAGGCAAATAATAACTGGGGTGAAATAAAATAATACAATAACAATAACTTAGCGTGTACCACCACGCCATAACCCAATTCGCCAGGATTAACCAAACTGTTATAACTCTGCTACACTTAAACCCATTTTTGGTGTGGCTAACTGGTAAAGTTAGTTTAATATTATCATTCATAAAGCAAAGCACTAAAACTTGAGGCACAACACGTTTGTAGCTCCTTCTGTCATTATTTGTATTGGCATTAGGCTACACAATAAATAAGAATGTACTCACGAGTAAGACAAACACCTGGCTGTCGGTCTTTGAGGAGTTTGCGGGAAGTTTCCAGTTCATTGTTAGCCTGGCTTACGCCAGACTGCTGTGTGCGCTCGAATACTTTCGAACTTCACTTGTGATATTTCGTCTGGCGTTAGCCAGGCTAGTTCATTGTACTCGCTGTCCAGGGATTATAACAGGTCTATGGGCGATATCCACTCGTTTGAAATATTCGTGAATGTTGGCCACGTTGCTCGAGTTGTTCTCGCTGCATAGATCCAAAGTTTGCCTTCAGAAAGCAGGATTTTCATTACGATAATTGCTAACAGCTGCGCTGTCTGTGAAGGCTCTCGTCTGACTTGCGGTGTTTACTTCCGGGTTCCGGTGTCAACGCGATGTGCTGCTTGTTCAGAACTAGGTCAAGTGACCCAGAAGAAAATAGTTCCCATTTCACACTCGAATTTCTCAAAAACTGCAGGGTTTCTGCGTGTGGAAACTGTGACACCTTTGGTTTTATATAGTTTCAGAATATGTAAATAAATTGTATTTCTGATTTCCTAGAACGAAACTTCACGCTAGAAAAGCTAGCCAATGGCTGTACTAACCAGGGTCGGGCCTGGCTAGTACTTGAATAGGAGACCGCCTGGGAATACCAGGTGCCGTAAGCTTTTATATTTTCTACAAAACAGACAAACCTGTTCACAGAGAATGACAAATGCTACTTTTGTAAAGAGAAGTAAACAAATAAAAAGGAAAGAAACGTAACACTGCCACAAAACAATGGGCTGCCGTGTGTTTAGCATAAATGACCACAAGATGGCAATGTTGGCCTCGTACTGTCTTTGTGCTGAATATTTACAATGTCATTTTAGGCACAATCTGGTAATTTTTTTAGATTCAACCAGAGGTGGTAGAGTCGCTAAATATTTACTCAAGTAAGACGTTACTTGCTAAATAATTTTACTCAAGTACAAGTAGAAAGTAGCCAAATGGCCCAAATGAATCAAGTAACAGTAACAACAACAAAAAGAAAAAAAAGTGAACTAGAGGAGAGAGAAACAAAAATTGATATGTTTCTGAAAACACCATAAAAATGTATCCAAAATATTTCTGAAGAAAAGGGGGCATTTATTTTATGTGTCACATGAAGCTTTTGTAACTTTGGCACAAGCAGGCTAACTGTTAAAAAAAAAAAGTAAGTAAGAGTAAAGATACTTACTATATTACTCAAGAAGACGTAAAAAGTACTGAATGATATAACTACTCTAATAAGTACAATTTCTTCAAAGGGTTACTCAAGTACTTGTACTTGAGTAAATGCAACTATCCTCCTCTGTATTCAACTGTAAGTGTAAAACAGGGGTCGGCCAACGTGCTAATGTTGGCTTGACTCTTTCATTATAGGCTGCTATGTGATAATAAGAATTGAATTAGCCAATCTAAATGATCAATAAATTAAATATATAGTGGCGCGCTTCCAAGATTAAAAGATCCCAAAATTGTGGTTGGCATGGTTTTCGGGTGACCTGCTCCATGACACTGAAAAGTAGGACTCTTGAGCTCAAACATGAGGACAACGGATCGATGGTGAGGACACATACAAACCTATAAATAGGCTTAAAATAAAGCTTAACTTTAAACTAAAATGTGTCCTTCAACTCAAAAGTATATATATCATCCAAATAATTCAACTTTAGGATTTGTAAATTACCCATGAACACAGTGAATGAGATGGCGCTGTAAGAGAACTATCTCTTATCATAAACAAGGAACAGAGTCTTGTTTGGTCTGGTTCTTCTGTTTGCAAAAAAAAACAAGTGGGGGCTGAGGCCGAGCCCTTTCCCAGTAAAACGAAACCACTCCTTTGTGGGGGCAAACAAAAACGTTGGGACAATTCCTGCACACTCTCTCAGTTCTTGCGCCAGAGGTTGACGATTCCCCCTCCATTTCTAGTACTTCTACAGTTACTACTACCACTACTGCGAAATGAGCCTCCGACCTGACAGCGTCCCATTACAGGAGGGTACCATGTCCTATCCCAACTCAGGACAGTTCCAGTACTCCATGCTGGAAGTCCGCAGGGAGATGCCAAAAGACCACTTCATTTGGTCACTCTGCTGCTTCTTCTACTACAACCCCTTCTGCCTGGGACTGGCCGCCCTCATACACTCCGTCAAGGTCAGTACTGCATATGATAAGGCTCAAAGTAATGACGTGATTTTAAATACAAGTTTGAAGTGCTGTGTCCATTTTATTTTCTATCTGAGAGCACATTTTAAGCACATGAGGTGGAGTGGCACAGACTTGCCGTGACTCATCATTGGGAAATCACATTTGGCCGCTCCCTTTGTTTCCAAAATCAGTACATAATATAAGTCAGTGCATGAGGTTTTTGTGATCCTAGCGCCTATAAGAACAAAAGAAAATTGCTTCAAGGGCTACATTTGGTCCCCGGGTCATAACTTGAACACTTTTGCTAAAATGTAGCATGTATCAGGGCTGAGAAATATAAGCAGATAAACTGTGAAAGAAGAAGCTCACATACACACTTAGCAGGGTTTGTACATTAAAAATATAATCTTGTAATCTGAAATTGCAGTACCATATTGCATTCAAATCTATTCATTTACAGTTAGACTGTTGCTTGGTTACAAGGTCTGTGCCTATAAGTCGAGAACTCGGCGTTCAGTACACATTTGAGATTTCAACCTTTTAATTTTCATACGCCTATATTTGGTTTTTGACATTCCAACTGCAAAATGTAAAAAACTTGACAAGTAGCCCCCCCCTAAAAAAAATCCACATTCCAAGGAGTTGACTAACAGTCAAAGTTAATAAACTTACACTCTACAAAAAGCAAATATTAAGCATTGGCTTAAATCACTTGAATTGAGGAAATGTATCTTGTTTTGAGCGGTTTCAACTTAGTTAGACTTTTTTCACTGATCTGACTTAGTTTACTTTGCTATGACATTTCAGACTAGTTCTGAGGCAATCTCACTAGAAATAAGAAAGTAACACTGCCAATGGGATGAGACCAATTTTCTTACCCCAGAAATTACCTGAAATTAAGAGAAAATGTATTGAGACGAGTCAGAAACATCTCAGAACAAGTGAAATAGTCTATGTCAAATGCTCAACTAAATCTTACCTAGTCAAAACAACTCAAAAGTTGTTTATAATGCTCAAATTGAGACATTTAAACTAATCTAGTTAATTACTTTTTGTAGTGCAAGAAACAATTTTTAATCAAGGAACAATCAATGATTTAATGCAGTTGACCAACCAACACAGACTGTGTCATATTGAATTTAAAGTAAAAGACACTTTTACGGGAAATTGACCCATCCAAACCAGGGTCTGTTCATTGATTTTGGTCATTAAAACTCCCATTGTATTGGGAAGAATTAAAATCCTTCAGAGAAATATGTGTTTCTCGCCTTTCATCCCCACTCTCAAACTCTTTAGGGTAATCGACCAATGTATATCATTTACCATATTGATCCATAAATGCTAATACACTACACAATTACAAGTGGAAAACTTACCCGGTTCACACCCCCCACCACCAAGCAATGGTCTAATGGCCTATCTCTTAATTTGTTCTCTGTTCAGGCGCGGGACAGGAAGGTGTTGGGGACCTAGAGGCCGCTCACAATTACGCATCAACTGCTCGAACCTTGAACATCATCTCCACTGTGCTCTTCTGTCTCTCTGTTGTCATTGCTATAATAGTCATAGTGTGGAACTTTTCGTAGAACAGAATGGTAAATCTATAAACAGTATTTCTTTGAGCTAAGCCATGTTCATATAATTCATGCTCACTCCCAGGATGCTGCATTAAAACATGGAACAAAACTTTCAGATTTTTTGTGCGCAGTATATTTTTCTTATATCACAGGAGGTGTTGGAGTAAAGTCTTTCCTCTGTTCAGGCACGGGACAGGAAGGTGCTGGGGGACATAGAAGGGGCCCACAATTACGCTTCAACCGCTCGGACCCTGAACATCATCTCCACTGTGCTCTTCTGCCTCTCTGTTGTCATTGCCATTATCGTCACTGTGGTTCTAGTATGCTTAGCGCGTGGCTATAGGCAGGGCTATAGTGAAGCTACATATGACGGCCCTTTTAACCATGGCTAAACATGTACGCCTATGGGCTAAGTTATGCCCTCCATCAACTTACAGTCACTTCTTATACTGCTTTGCTTTTTGCATGTACTTTACTTTGTGCTATATTTAGGCCTTGCTTTTTTGTGTACTTTTGGACACAGTGAAAATGCTACGCAGTGGACTGTGGAGACAACTTGATCGCTGAAAATTGACCTTTTTTAAACAGAAGGGCACCACGTTGTGACATCATCAGGTGGAACAAAGCATTTTGAGTTCCTGAGAAGACAGAGAGGGGCTTGTGGAAATATACTGTATGTCTTTTTATGCATGCATTTGAAATATTATAAACTGTTCTTCTAGCATAAAGTAGGAGAGCTGCTCTCTGGTATACAATGTCATGAGATTAGGTGCTGCTGACCCTAGTTTGGCCTTCTGCTCACCTGAGTGACCAAGGAAATTAGGAGATCGCTAAGCCTGGCAATTGCAGTCGTAAACTTATATAGTAGCCATATACATGACCTGTGGAATGTCCATATGTTGTCCTTCTGGTTAAAATGCTTTGTTGTAGACCTGATAAACCTGTGGTATATATGCTTGATGTTCTGTTAAACCTGCAGACTCTCCTGTGACTGTCATCATGCCAGCGCTGGCTCCAGAACAAACTGACTGAGGGTGCATTTGAGTTTCAAAAGGGTGCAAATAGACTTTCTCGCCATTGAAATACATTGTGATGCCATTAAAACTGAGGGTGCAAACATTTCAAAATGAGTGTGCAATGCACCCTCTTGCACCCCCGTAGATCCGGGCCTGCATCACACTGTCCTCGAACATGCCTGAAATGGAATGAATGTAACATAATTATAACCTTGTTAAAACTATAATAAAATAAAATCATTTTTAGATGATTTACTGACAATTTTGAAAGTACCGCGGCACAGCAGTGCAAGTGAGATGTTTGTTAACTGTGGAATAAGATCTTGTGCAGCTGGCATTATATCCATTGTATCTGTACATTTATGTGTAGAGTCAGTCCTGAATCAGTCAAACTGTATTTTACAAGCTTTGGTCTGAAAAGCTTGGTCAGGTTTACTTCAAGAATTCTGAAGCATTGGCGCTCCTGCTTATATGTGTAAATAATGTATGATGTAACTTTTTCCTACTTTTATTACCATTATTTTCTTTTATATGGACCGGGATTCTGTGTCCCTAATAAAGCTCGACTGAAAGAATGAATTCTCTACTCTTATATCTGCTGCTTTATATCGTCAAACTCATATAGGCTACATTTATTCAAAGAGTAGTTTTATTCAAGCGTAATTATTATTAATACTACTCATTTCACTTAAGTAATGTTATCTTTGATGAAGACTGCCCACAATGGACCTACAGTAAATTCCAATTAGTATAGCCCTCTATGAATCAACGTAGCCTTTAATTTACAAATCCTAAAGTTAAATTATATGTCCTTATACTTTTGAGTATGAGGAGACATTTTAGTTTCATGTTAAGTTATGTTTCTTTTAAAGCCTATTTTCTGTAGGTTCGTATGTGTCCACACTATCGATCGGTTGTCCTCATGTTTGAGCTCATAAGTCCTACTTTTCAGCGTCATGGAGCTGGTCCTATGGCGTCAAATTAGGGTCTGCTTTAACGTAAACGTAAAAGAGGTATTGTAAACGTAGGTTGTCAGTATTGTAATCGTAAAGAGAAAACTGTAAATGTAACTCTAAACTCCATAAACGAAAAAAGTATCATAAATAGAAAAAAAATATGGTAAACGTAAAACTTTCATTTACGCTTCTTCTTTTCATGCTTCACTTCACAAGTTACGTTTACAATTCACAAGCTACGGTTACGATAAAAAAAATTCTGACCTTTTTTTAATGGGGGCGGGCTCAACGCTCATTGGCTGGAGGGACGGGATGTGACGTCATCACCATAAACTGAAATCAAACGCACACTACAGACTCTCTCAGACAAAAAGGCAATAATCCCGGGAGTTTTGTTCATTCATGTGAAATCCATGTTTAATAAAATGTATTTGAGTCATATTTATCCATAAATGTTCCACTGTCCTTTGAGTTTAGTCGGTCTTTATCGCAGAAATACATTATTCCCGAATTTTAGTGAACTTCTCTCATTCTGCTGGAAATGTGGAAAAAAACCCGACAACAATTAAACAGTAAATAGTGGTATCTTGTATACAATGTCTACCAAGGACTTTGTGGGGACAAAAAGTGTAAACAGTAAATAATAATAAGGAAACAGACAATAACAAAACATGCTATAGTCTGTATTAGCAGTGCAGGTTTACATCATAGTACAAGTGGTTGATAAAGTCACGCAGATAAGTGATGTAAATACAGGGATTATTGTATGTATTCTGCAAATAGGTTATTGCACATGTTACTTTACAGTCTTGTTGTACTGTCTGACAGCAGTGGAGATGAGGGTGTCTGAGTCTGCCACTGAAAGAGCTGCTGTATTCGTTTTTCTGGTGCACTTTAGCAGCTGAAAGAGTCAAGCCAACATTAGCACCTGACAGATTTGCAAACCCCTGCTTAACACGTACAGTTGAATGCAAAGGGTTTGCAGATTGTAAATATTCAGAACAAAGACAGTACAAGGGCCAACAGTGCCATCTTGTGGTCATTTATGGTAAACACACGGCAGCCCATTGTTTTGTGGCAGTGTTACGTTCAGAACAAGTGTTTCTTTCCTTTTATATTTGTTTACTTTCCTTTACAAAAATAGCATTTGTTATTCTTTGTGAACAAGTTTGTCTGTTTTGTAGAAAAATATAAAAGCTTACGGCACCTGGTATTCCCAGGCGGTCTCCCATCCAAGTACTAACCAGGCCCGACCCTGCTTAGCTTCCGAGATCGGACGAGATCGGGCGTGTTCAGAGTGGTGTGGCCGTAAACGAAGGAATGTGATACAAGAATTGTATTTATTTGTAATGTGTGCTTATTGAAATTGTACAAACGGAGAAGTGTTCCGCCACGGAAATAAGCGCCACCGTTTGAGAAACATACACTTCAGATGCTCTCTCGAACTTATAACCAATCTGTGTTACATATCAATGATTTAAATAGACTACAGACTGCAGAATTACATATAAAACAATATTTTAAATGACAGTCTTTCGTTTACGGCCACACCACTCTGAACACGCCCGATCTCGTCCGATCTCGGAAGCTAAGCAGGGTCGGGCCTGGTTAGTACTTGGATGGGAGACCGCCTGGGAATACCAGGTGCCGTAAGCTTTTATGTTTTTCTACAACATGGACAAATTTGTTCACAAAAGTAGTCTAATGAATAGGCTGTACCACATAGCATACTCAGCATACTTTTGTAACATAGTAAGAAAGAAACAATAGTTACGCTAACACTAAAATGGCTGCCTTTTGTTTACCCTATATGGCCAGAAGATGGCACTGTCAGCCCTCGTACCGTCTGTGCTCACCCATAGAGTCCTTTCCTTCCTTTTTATGCGTATGGGACAATTTTACATTCACTCCACACCCGATGGTGGTTAGCTACCTTAACAGCCACAACTGCCCTGGGGCAGACTGACGCAAGTGAGGCAGCCGATCTGCGCCATCGGTCCCTTCGGCCACCACCAAACAATCATTCTCACATACACGCGTACACCCTAATATAGATACTAATGTACAACCTCGATAGACTAGCCAACATATTTACAAGTAAGAATATTGGGCAACCTTTCACAGAGAAGAAAAAGTAATTACTCAAGTAAAATAAAAAAATATATAAAAAACTTGAACAAAATGCTATAGGCCTACGGTGAGTGAAGTTGGCCTAACTATTTGAGTGTAAATGTTTTCAGAAATTCGGAAAAAGAAAAAATATGTGATAATCCTAATATTTATAATATTAAATATTATAATATTAAAAAAAAATATGTAGGCCATAGCTAATATAAAGATTATTCTAAATATATTTGATATCACAAAAAGCTTTGTCTTACAGTGGATCGAGTAGCTTTTTTGGTTTCTTTTTACTCAAGTAAAAGTGCAGATAGCTTACTTTATTATAATACCACTCAAGTACAAGTAAAAAAGACTGTAGAAGAACTAAGAAGTATAGGCTACATCAGCCATTCCCAAAGTCCGGGACATCGCGGCCCCCTTATTGATCAGAAAATCTCTCTGGGCCCCCCAAATCATAATAATTTACTCCATTCAAAAGAATTTGTTATAATTTTACAGCTAAAATGACATTAAAAGTAACATCTAGCTATGACAGTGGGCTAAATACTGGTTTAAACTGGTGCATTTGTCCAGATAAATGTATTTTTCCTTTCAAAATGAACTTTTTTCATTTTACTTGTTTTGCAGACAAGCTTTGGGGGCCCCCTGTAGTGCCTCTGAGGACCCCCAGGGGGCCCCGGACCCCACTTTGGGAACCACTGGGCTACATTAATGTATTTTTTCTGATAACAGGCTGCTCTCTGACAGTCACTAATCACATTTTTACACAGAAACAAGTCCTGATACCAGTGGTGGAAGAAGTACTCAATATTCTTAAGTAAAAGTGCAGATACAGGACCAAAAATGTACTTGAGTAAAACTATCTTATAAAATGTTTACTTAATTAAAAGTACAAAAGTATGCATGTAAAATGTACTTTATAAGTGCAAAGAAAAGTATTTAAGAGTCTAATCTGCAGGATTATTATTATTTTTTTTATCATTTGAATCGAACCAGGGCTAAACGAGTAAACCACTACTTCAGATCAAAAACAGGAAGTTCCATCCATCCATCTTCTTCCACTTGTCCGTTGCCGGGTCGTGGGGGCAGCTGTTGGAGCTGAACCAAATCACATTGCACCAGCCCCTATGGCTCCTCCTGCAGGTGGTGGGTCCACAGAAGGACGGCCTCATGGTTCTAACCGGGCCTGTTAACCTCTCATAAGGGGCTTAACAGGAAGTAAACCAGGTCTAAACCCAGACTAAACTAGGTCCAGTCTAAACAAGGTCTAAAGAAGCAAACCAAGTCTAAACTGGGACTAAACTAAACCAGTTCATCGTAGAGAACGTTGATGTCACTTTGAAAGTCAAATACTTTTAACCCAATTTAAAAATGTAGTGGAGTAGAAAGTACAGATACAGGCTCTAAAATGTAGTGAAGTAAAAGTAAAAAGTATTCATCATAAAATTGACTCAAGTAAAGTAAAAGTACCTATAATTTGTACTTTTTACTGTTTTACTTTCCACCACTGCCTGATACAAACAAAGAAAGGTTTCACTAGAATTAACTCCATGTTTTTGTCGATCTCTGATTTAGGTTTTACACGTCAGCTTGGACTAGTCAAATCATATTCAGCTACAGTACATTACACTTAATTAATGATGAATAATGCACAGGAGTCAGTGGAACCACAAGACAAGATAAACGTCTAATGTAATGAGGTAACAGATGAAAATGAGTAACAATAAAACACAATAAGATGCATCAAAGACTTGTTTGGTTCAAAGAAAAGATTTGGACAAAGTTATCTGTGGTGTGAGACAGAGAGGTCAGGCAGAGGCAGATGTTGTATGACTCTGATCTCCTCTCTGCTTCTCTTCTCTGACTGAGAGGATCTCTTTCTGTTTCTGTTGCCATGGATCTGGCAGTTGCCCATATCTTAAAGAAAGAGGAAGAACCAATCATTTAAGATGAAATTTGAGAGGCCGCGTGTAGACGTTTATTTAAGCCAAAATCTTCTTTCGCTAGTGATTAAAGGGGGGGTACTATGTAAAATCGACTTTTTCAAGCTTTATATCATGTTATTATGTCATTCCCTCATTAAACACATGCCTGGAGTGTTGCCTTGGCTCATTCACATATTTTTGAGTAATCAGTAAAAAACTTAGACGGCAGCCATTTTAGGTGTAGCTATGCCTCAGTCCTCCTAGGAACGCCCCCAACTCCTGGAGACGCCTCTGGACCTTTCGTCACCAGCCAAGCCACCAACCACTGCTCCTCAGCTCAGCAGAGCCCCCTCCCCGCACAGTAGTGTTGTTTAGATGCCACAGCAGTGTGCTGAAGGGGGCGTGTCGGAAAGCTTCTTAAAGAGACAGAGGCCTATTTCAAGACGTTCAGTACAGCCATTTGAGAGAGCAATTTTATTCAAGGCAGTTATTTTAATTTACTGCATATACAGACCAACAGAAGGTTACGTCATCATTGTAGTATGCTATAGACTGGTGCTATGTGATTGAAAAAAGCATAATACCCCCTTATTAAGACTATTGTTCTGTCCCATTTACATTACTGCCCAATGGTGTGGTCCAGTGCCTCCGAAAAAGACATTGAGAAGCTACAGTTAGTGCAAAATAAGCGGCACGTCTTGCACTGAGGTGCTCAAAATATACAAATATTCAAAGGGTGCACCAAACTTTAGGCTGGACATTGGTGAAGAATAGACTACATTTTGCCCTTCTTTGCTTCTTTAAAAGATTCTTGTGTTAAAACTCCCTAAGGTTTTATATGATGTACTTGTATTCAGTTGTTCCATACATAAGTTTAACACAAGACACGCAGTAAATGGTCATTTTACTCTTCCATCATGTAACACTCAGACTGGACAGAAGGCTGTTATGTTCAGAGGAATGAAATCCTGGAACTCTTTGCCTAAAGACATTTCTAACATTGCAGACATAAATATTTTTAAAAAGACTCTGTTATCACACTTCAACAAATGAAATATGTTGTAATTGTGTTTATGTTGTTTTATATTGTGATTTTATAATCTGGACCCCAGGAAGACTAGCCATTGTCAAGGCGATGGCTAATGGGGATCTTAATAAACAAACAAACAAACAGTTAAAGTGAACACATTAACGTCACAAAAACCTTTTAGGGAGCTACAGTGCAAATATTGTACAAAGTGAGAGAAAAAAATTACTTCCAGCACGTATACAAAAATTATTTTCTGAAAGGGAAGGGGAGGCCAGATATAACCTCAGGCGGAAACAAAACTTTAAAATGCAGTGTGTGAGAAGACCCACAAAGAAGAGCCTCAATATATCGGTTAGTGGGGTAAAGTTGTGGAATGAATTGCCTGAAACTGTGTGGCAGCATTAGTCAATTTTAAAAAGGAATTTAAAATAAAAAAAAGAGCATTCTTGAGTCATACTGTACATTGTAAACTGAGCATTTACAATGTACTTGAATAATTTACAATGGTGAACTGTAACTCGGGGCAGAGCTCATGAGTTTAGACTTCAACCTGCTCCCTTTTGAACATGTGTTTTATTTTATTTTTTTTGCACCCAGGTCATGCCCTCTGCCCTCGGAGCAGAAGGTAAAGGTCCATTAAGACCAGCACAGACTTCATAACAGTTTCTAAAGGCCGTTGAAGACGATAATAATGAGTGAGACAAAGACACAGAAGATCACAGTGGACATGATGTTCAGGATCCGAGCAATCATTCCGTGACCTCTGGCGCCTTCTATGTCCCCCATCACCTTCCTGTCCCGCGCCTGAGCAGAGAAGTTAAAAGGACAATTGTATAAGGCTGCTGAAAACTTTGACACATTTCTGGAAAACTCCCATTAATATATTATTCAGATTTTTTTTGTCAGTCACTGCAGGTTTATTACTATTAAACACTCACACATAACACAACCACAAAATAACTCAACCTACAACTCAGGACCCCTTTCTGTAAAATGTAATTGGCATTCATAATAATTTAAGGTCTAAAACATTAAACATCTGTTTACATTATCTTAGTGTGGATACTGTATTTTGATATTTGGCTCAAATTCACAAAAAATAGGGTATTTCAATCAATCACACATGTGAGAAATGTTAAAATCATCTTGCGAACCCCACTTCAGTGTCCCTGCGACCCCCACATTGGGAACCACTGTCGGAGGCTACTGATCTTGACGGAGTGTATGAGGGCGGCCAGTCCCAGGCAGAAGGGGTTGGAGTAGAGGAAGCAGCAGAGCGACCAGATGAAATGGTCCTTTGGCATCTCCGGGTAGATATTCACCGTAGTGTGCTGGACTACTGATGACGGCTGTCCCGTGTTGGATAGTGCATGTTACCACCTTGTAACGGGACACTTTCAGGGGGGTTCATTTTCTTGATGTAGTAGTGGTGGGTGTGTCTTCTGCCTCTGATGCTGATATGAGAGTGCACAAGAAACAGCCCTAGTATTTATGTGGCCCATAAAGGATATGTGGTTTCATTTTTCTATAAAGGGGCTTGTCCTGGACTATTTCACCACAGAATCTGAATGCACTTTAGAGAATCCACCCATCCATTTTCTTCCACTCTATCCGGGGCCGGGATCATTGAGGCAACAGTCTGTGCAGAGATGCTCAGACTTCCCGATCCACGCACACCTCCTCAGCTGTTCTGGGGGGACCCCGAGGCAACACCAGGCCAGCTCAGAGACATAAGTCTCTCAAGCGTGTTCTGGGTCTTCCACAAGGTCTCCTCCCAATAGGACATGCCTGGAACACCTCCCGAGGGAGGCGACCAGGAGGCATCCGAAACAGATGCCCGAGTCACCTTAGCTGGCTCCTTTCGTCGTGAAGGAGCAGCGACTCTACCTCAAGCTCCTCCCGGGTAACTGAGCTCCTCACCCTATCCCGAAGGATGCGCACACCCTGCGAAGGAAACTCTTTCGACTGTCTGTATCTGCAATCTTGTCCTTTCGGTCATTACCCTGATCTCATGAGCAAACGTGAGGGACAGAACGTAGGTCGTAAATCGAGAGCTTTGCCCCCGACTCAGCTCCCTCTTCACCACAACAGTCCGATACAGCGACCGCATCACTGCTGACGCCGCACCGATCCGTCTATCGATCTCACACTCCATCCGTCCCTCACTCGTTAACACAACCCCGAGATACTTGAACTCCTCCACTTGAGGCAAGGACTCTCCACCGACCTGGAGAGGGGAAGCCTCCTTTAGGGAATCCGATTTACATATTTATACAATACGTAGTTGTTCACCCACAGCACCTTCCTTTACACTTTGTTCCATGAATTTATTTAAGAAGTAGAACTCAGAAATCAGGATTTTTTTTCATTTTTTTTGTTTTTTGTTTTACCGCACTACGTTACACATAAATATTGTATTACAAATGTTAACATTTTCCTTTATCAAAGACATACCTTTATTTTTGCTTCAGTCTACCCCGGGCAGCTATGGCTATACAATGGCTTATCTCCACCAAATATGGGGTGAATGAATAATGCAATGTAAAGCCTCTTTGAGTGTCTTGAATAAATAAAATTATATACAGTATATGTAAGGGATGATGCCCGACGAGATGTCAATTATCAGAAATGAATGGACGGCGCGGCTGGAGGCGTGCTTCTGTGTCCATTAATTTCTGATAATTGATGCATTATCTGAAATGACGCATTATCCCGCTCATACTATGGTCCTGTCACAGGATGATAAATTTGCACATGTATTTTGCACATTTGGTTTTATTGTTCGTGGGTGCTTTTATTTTCAAGTGTTTTTACTGTTGGGCATTGCTGTGCTTTTATTTCCTGTTTTTAATCACCTGGACCCTTGGACCTGTAGCAGACTGTTTTTATCCAATGAGCATGGAGGCTGGGCGGACTTAGATTTTATTGGACAGTGGACTATATACGAGCAGGACACCGGCCGGGTGGCGGCTGCACCGGAGGGAAACTACGCCCCGTGAGAGACCCGGAGTGGCCCCGTGAGCTGTCCCGCTTCGCCCCTCGGTCGCCCCGGAACCATGCAGGTGGCTTTTAACTGCGCACCTTTTAACCTTTGGGACTGTATGGACGATTGAGTGCATGGTGCCACTTTTTTCATTTTACTCATGTTTTATCCGGACTTTTATGAGGCCTTTGAATAAATTGTTTAATTCCTTTTTAACCCGTCTTGTTTTATTGATTGCACCACCGCATATAGGCTCCCATTGTCCTTTTAAACCTGTGACAGTCCCACAAACTAAAAGAGTATTTTATAATGATGAATGTGCGTATACTGTTATCACTGTTATTTAATATTACAGTTGCCAATAATGAAATATTAATATGAAACTGGATAAAAAGCACAGTGTCAGTTGTTTCAGATTAACTACAGATGTCAGCACAGTGGAACAGAGCGGTATTCGCTTGTAATATATCGGCTACATTTCAAGTATTGTCCTAAATTGTAAGAAAGGTTTAGATTTGATAGTAAATTTACATAATTAATCTTTTCTTAATGGAAACTGATAACAGTATTCAACACAAAATACACAGGACCATTGAATATGCTGAGATAGTGCTGCATTGGGGCAGCTGGTCAGTGTTTGGCCTCAGATCCAAAAGTCAGAGGCTCAGATTCCGACACCAACTGGAGCAGATTATCACTGTGCCTTTGTGCAAGGCATTTCACCCACCTTGTAAGTCCAAAACATATGTCCGTGGTCTGCGGGGCGAGTTTTTACACCTGGGACAGGCGTCCGACACATCTGGGTGTTTTGCATTCGTAAGATGCGCTCTGTATGTTACTTTGAAATGCATCAAGGCATGTCTTGTTTTTTAAGCATCAAAAACATTAATAGCCTGTACAACCAGTCTATTAATCTGTATTTCATTCTACCTGAGAAGTAAGAGTGAATGTGGAAAAAATTAATAATTTATATTTCATTTGTGTCAATTGAAAATGTAGCCTATATTGTAGCCTAATATACTGAAGGTAGCTGTCCCAACACGGGACCGTACATGTTACCCCCATGTAATGGGATACTTTCGGGGGTTCATTGTCTTGTTGTAGTAGTGGCTGTCTAGTATCTTCTGCCTCGTGCACAGGAAAAGGCCAAGTATTTATGCGGCCCACGAAGGCTATGTGGTTTCATTTTTCTATAAAGGGGTGTAGCATCTGGACTCTAGGACCAAACTCTAACCCAGCACAATCAAATGGATAGCCTCCCCTCTCTCTCCAGACTGTAACCTCTATGACTCAAGCTTTTGCCAGAGACAAAACGCCCACTGGAAGAGCAAAGTCACACTAAAGTAAACAGGAAGCTGTCACGAAGACAAATCTAAGAAACTGTTAACCCTCCACAGATTGGTATTGATAGATTGGTATTGGTATTGATGCTGATGGTAATATAAAGGAATTCAATTCTTAGAAGTATAGCATGCACATAACCATGCACTCCGCATTCAACATAACCCGTAGTACAGGGCAGACATGTGGGGCCGGCTGCTCGAGGAAAGCCTCTTCTGGCAGCAGACTCCTAAATCTTGTCTCTTTTAATGCACAGCATAGGACACTTAACAAATGATGGTCCTGTTGCTCGGGGGCTGCTCCCCTCTGGGAGCAGATCCAGACACAGGAAAGGAAAAGAAGAGCCCCGACTCCTCTTTAATACACATCATTAAGATTAATCTTGTTAACATGAGCATCAATCAGTCTGCTATTATTGTACCTTTCATGAATAAATGTGGAGTATATTATGTATCATTCAAGCACTTTGATACAGAGTAATGCTATATGGGCTGGAATGATGATGGTTAATAACAGTAATACCAACATGGTAATAAAATAGGTATAGGAACAAAATTATACACTTGTTATAAAGTGTAACATACTGTGAATGTTGACTTAATATACTGCATTGTTGCATCTGTAAATATGTAACCAACTTAATTGTTAATTGTTTTGTAAGATAGTAAGAACTAAACAGTGTTATTGTTGCAACCACATTATTATTTAAGTGTATGAACAGGGGTGGGAGTCAATAAGCTTGTCTTCTTCCCACTCCTTTTCGAGCTAGAATGTTAATTATTTTTGTCTTTTATTATATTTTTTCTGGCTTTTGTGCCTGTGTTGTGTAGCTCGAAATAAAATAAAAAATCAATCAATCAATCAGATGAACGACTTACTTTGTTCTGCATATTAATATGACCTCAGACATTCCGCTGTTAGCCCGTAAGGACTGAAATGGGTATTTCTAACTCTGCTGGAAATAGATCCACTCCACTTCGCACACTGCTGTCCAATTACAATGTTAGTTTTCTGATACACGTGCACGACGAGTACATTAGTGTATGTTTGAGAGGAGGCGAGCGCTTTGCTCTGCGCACTCTATATGATTACAAGAGCCTCTTCGCCAGCCCTGATGGCGCTCGGGCCTAAAAATCTTTTATATTTTATATTTATTTATATTAATCTTTTTTTTTTTCTATCCTATATTTATTAGGATAGAGTATATATATATATATATATGAACATGGAGGAACAGAGTCTTGTTTGATCTGGTTCTTCTGTTTGCAAAAAAAAAACAAGTGGGGGCTGAGGCCGAGGCAAGGCAAGGCAAGGCAAGTTTATTTAGAGCACAATTCATACACGAGGCAATTCAAAGTGCTTCACAGTTGCAGAAAAAATTACAAGAAAACAGTTAAAATCAATCAATAAAACAACAACACAAGTTAATCAATTACAGTAAAAGGCAAGAGTGCAGATAAAATACTTTCAGTTTTCATATGCACGGGTAAAAAGAGCTGTTTTCAGCCTGGATTTGAACATTGTCAGAGTTGAGGCCTGTCTCACATCCTCATGAAGACTGTTCCAGATTTTAGCTGCATGAAACTGAAACGCAGCCTCACCGTGTTTATTATTGACTCTGGGAACCACCAGGAGACCCCTCCCTGAAGTTCTCAGGGCCCGAGATGGTTCATACGGCTCTAACATGTCAGAGATGTACTTTGGTGCTAAACCATGAAAAGACTTGTACACAAGCAGAGCTGTTTTAAATTCTATTCTCTGAGTGACAGGAAGCCAGTGCAGAGACCGGAGCACTGGACTAATGTGGTCGTATTTCCTTGTTCTTGTCAGGACTCGAGCAGCAGCGTTCTGGATGTTCTGCAGCTCTAACAGCTCGTTTAGAAAGGCCAGTGAGCAGGCCGTTACAGTAGTCTAACCTGCTAGAGACAAATGCATGGATGAGTCTCTCTAAGTCTGGTTTTGACACTATTCCTCTGATCTTAGCAATGTTCTTCAGATGGTAAAAAGCTGATGATGTTATTGCTTTGATGTGGCTGTTTAAGTTCAGGTCTGAGTCCATGATTACTCCTAGATTTCTAACCTGATTTTTTGGTTTTAGAGCGAGAGACTCAAGGTGACTGATAACACTTTGTCTTTGTGTCTGTGGGCCAAAAACAATGATCTCAGTTTTGTCTGAATTTAGTTGGAGAAAGTTGTTTTGCATCCACAAACTGATCTGAGTGTATCTACAGGCCCATGTTCACCTGCCGTCAGTGACACGTAGATCTGAGTGTCATCTGCGTAGTTGTGGTACGACACATTGTTGCTGTTTATTAGCTGACCCAATGGAAGCATGTACAGGTTGAATAAGAGGGGTCCCAAGATTGATCCCTGGGGGACTCCACAGGTCATGGAAATTTTGTCTGAGACACAGTTGCCAATTTCGACAAAGTACGTCCTATCCTCGAGATAGGACTTGAACCAGTTTAGAGCAGTACCAGAGATTCCCACCCAGTTTTCTAACCTGTGAAGTAAGATCCCGTGGTCCACTGTGTCAAAGGCAGCGCTCAGGTCCAGCAGAACTAAAACTGAGACCTTACCTGCATTGGTGTTCATACGGATATCATTTGTCACCTTGATCAGAGCTGTCTCAGTGCTGTGGTGGGGCCTAAATCCTGACTGGAAAGTATCAAACACATTGTTAGATAGGAGAAAGTAAGTGAGCTGTTGATATATTACTTTCTCTAGGACTTTTCCTAAAAACGGTAGGTTTGATATGGGCCGGTAGTTGTTCAGTACCTTGGGATCAAGGCTGCTCTTCTTTAGAAGAGGCTTAATGACCGCGGTTTTCAAGGCCTTTGGAAATGCTCCAGTCTCAAATGAGATGTTAACTAACTGAACAAGTTGTGGTAACAAGCTGGTCAGCACAGACTTCAGAAATCTAGTGGGTAATTCATCAAGGCAGCATGTACATGAACTCAAACCGGAGATGACCTCTTCGATTGTTTTGTCAGTAACAGGAGTGAAATGTGTCAGCTCAAGGTGTCTAGCTGGTGGCAGGGTTGGTATTTGTGTTGTGGAAATTATGGCATTTTTATGCCTTGGACTTTATCATAAAAAAATATTGCAAACTCATTGCACTTAGATGTAGAGATTAGTTCTAAGGGCAGTGAAACTGGAGGGTTAGTTAATCTGTTTACTGTGGAAAACAGAACACGAGGATTGTTTCTGCAGTTTGCGATGATTTTAGAGAAGTATTTCTCCCTTTCCGAGCCCTTTCCCAGTAAAACGAAACCAATCCTTTGTGGGGGCAAACAAAAACGTTGAGACACTTCCTTCACACTCTCTCAGTTCTTGCGCCAGAGGTTGACGATTCCCCCTCCATTACTAGTACTTCTACAGTTATTACTACCACTACTGCGAAATGAGCCTCCGATCTGACCTCGTCCCATTACAGGAGGGTACCATGTCCTGTCCCAACTCAGGACAGTTCCAGTACTCCATGCTGGAAGTCCGCAGGGAGATGCCAAAAGACCACTTCATTTGGTCACTCTGCTGCTTCTTCTACTACAACCCCTTCTGCCTGGGACTGGCCGCCCTCATACACTCCGTCAAGGTCAGTACTGCATATGATAAGGCTCAAAGTAATGACGTGATTTTTAAATACAAGTTTGAAGTGCTGTGTCCATTTTATTTTCTATCTGAGAGCACATTTTAAGCACATGAGGTGGAGTGGCACAGACTTGCCGTGACTCATCATTGGGAAATCACATTTGGCCGCTCCCTTTGTTTCCAAAATCAGTACATAATATAAGTCAGTGCATGAGGTTTTTGTGATCCTTGCGCCTATAAGAACAAAAGAAAATTGCTTCAAGGGCTACATTTGGTCCCCGGGTCATAACTTGAACACTTTTGCTAAAATGTAGCATGTATCAGGGCTGAGAAATATAAGCAGATAAACTGTGAAAGAAGAAGCTCACATACACACTTAGCAGGGTTTGTACATTAAAAATATAATCTTGTAATCTGAAATTGCAGTACCATATTGCATTCAAATCTATTCATTTACAGTTAGACTGTTGCTTGGTTACAAGGTCTGTGCCTATAAGTCGAGAACTCGGCGTTCAGTACACATTTGAGATTTCAACCTTTTAATTTTCATTATACGCCTATATTTGGTTTTTGACATTCCAACTGTAAAATGTAAAAAAACAGTCAAAGTTAATAAACTTACACTCTACAAAAAGCAAATATTAAGCATTGGCTTAAATGACTTGAATTGAGGAAATGAATCTTGTTTTGAGCGGTTTCAACTTAGTTAGACTTTTTTACTGATCTGACTTAGTTTACTTTGCTATGACATTTCAGACTAGTTCTGAGGGTATCTCACTTGAAATAAGAAAGTAAAACTGCCAATGGGATGAGACCAATTTTCTACCTGAAATTAAGAGGAAATGTATTGAGACGAGTCAGACACATCTCAGAACAAGTGAAATAGTCTATGTCAAATGCTCAACTAAATCTTACCTAGTCAAAACAACTCAACAGTTGTTTATAATGCTCAAATCGAGACATTTAAACTAATCTAGTTAATTACTTTTTGCAGTGAAGAAACCATTTTTTAATCAAGGAACAATGATTTAATGCAGTTGACCAACCAACACAGACTGTGTCATATTGAATTTAAAGTAAAAGACACTTTTATGGGAAATTGACCCATCCAAACCAGGGTCTGTTCATTGATTTTGGTCATTAAAACTCCCATTGTATTGGGAAGAATTAAAATCCTTCAGAGAAATATGTGTTTCTCTCCTTTCATCCCCACTCTCAAACTCTTTAGGGTAATCGACCAATGTATATCATTTACCATATTGATCCGTAAATGCTAATACACTACACAATTACAAGTGGAAAACTTACCCGGTTAGCACCCCGCACCACCAAGCCCTTTTCATAGCATACTGTAATGGCCTATCTATTAATTTGTTCTCTGTCCAGGCGCGGGACAGGAAGGTGTTGGGGACCTAGAGGCCGCTCACAATTACGCATCAACTGCTCGAACCTTGAACATCATCTCCACTGTGCTCTTCTGTCTCTCTGTTGTCATTGCTATAATAGTCATAGTGTGGAACTTTTCGTAGAACAGAATGGTAAATCTATAAACAGTATTTCTTTGAGCTAAGCCATGTTCATATAATTCATGCTCACTCCCAGGATGATGCATTAAAACATGGAACAAAACTTTCAGATTTTTGTGCGCAGTATATTTTTCTTATATCACAGGAGGTGTTGGAGTGAACTTTCCGAATACTGATTTATGAAACAATATTTTTTGCCTTTCCTCTGTTCAGGCACGGGACATAGAAGGGGCCCACAATTACGCATCGACCGCTCGGACCCTGAACATCATCTCCACTGTGCTCTTCTGCCTCTCTGTTGTCATTGCCATTATCGTCACTGTGGTTCTAGTATGCTTAGCGCGGGGCTATAGGCAGGGCTATAGTGAAGCTACATATGACGGCCCTTTTAACCATGGCTAAACATGTACGCCTATGGGCTAAGTTATGCCCTCCATCAACTTACAGTCACTTCTTATACTGCTTTGCTTTTGCATGTACTTTACTTTGTGCTATATTTAGGCCCGCAGTGGACTGTGTGTGTGTGTGTGTGTGTGTGTGTGTGTGTGTGTGTGTGTGTGTGTGTGTGTGTGTTTTATATGTGTGTATGTGTGTGTTTTATATGTGTGTATGTGTGTGTTTTATATGTGTGTATGTGTGTGTTTTATATGTGTGTATGTATGTGTTTATATGTGTGTATGTATGTATGTGTTTTATATGTGTGTATGTATGTATGTGTTTTATATATATGTTTATATATATATATTAGTATAGAAAAAATTAACATAAACAAATAAATAAACACACAAACAAGCACTCAAGTATATGAATAAAGTTACTTTTTATTTTTTCAAATAGGCTAATGGGTCTTCTGAAATTAAGTTCTGTCTATATAAGGTTATTTAAGTTCTGTATTTTTTCTATAGCAGGATGATACATTGGCAAATTGAAAAAGTTTTTATTTAATTTAAAATTTCATAAAAAGGTCAAGCAAAGCAGACATGAAGGAAAAAAAGCAATAATTCTTCAAACAAGTGTCAAGACAATTAGACGACTAATTTTTGTTAGTCTATATAAAGACTAACAAAATTTAGTTAAGGCACAAGGAACTTTTAAAAGCATTCTCCCTCTTCACATCACGGCACTTTTACAATCCATTTCAGCCGTTGTAATAGTGTCCATTGTAACCATAGGAATAAGTATAACTTGCAGCCCGAGCCAACACCACCGCAATGATGATAATAGTGATTAAGACAGAGAGACAGGCGATCACAGTGGAGATGATGTTCAGGGTCCGAGCAGTCGTCCCGTAAGCTCTGGCGCCTTCTATGTCCCCCATCACCTTCCTGTCCCGCGCCTGAGCAGAGAAGTCAAAATGACAATTGCATAAGGTGATTTTAAATATGAACTTTGTACTTGTCTACTGTACTATGTCGGAGGCTACTGACCTTGACGGAGTGTATGAGCGCGGCCAGTCCCAGGCAGAAGGGGTTGGAGTAGAGGAAGCAGCAGAGCGACCAGATGAAGTGGTCCTTTGGCATCTCCCGGTGGATATTCACCGTAGTGTGCTGGACTACTGAAGGCGGCTGTCCCGTGTTGGAATAGTACATGTTACCCCCGTATGGCAGGACACTTTCAGGGGGGTTCATTCTCTTAATGCAGTAGTGGTGCTGGTGGCTGTGTAGTATCTTCTGCCTCTGACACTGATATAAGAGTGCACAGGATCAGAAGGGGCTTTGTGTTATGGTTCCGTCTTTTTTTGTTCAGTTCCCCCCTGGTTGTGTTTAGTGTTCCTGTTCTTGTGTGTTTTAATTTGACATGTCTGTTCTGTCTTTGTGGTTTTGCTTTGTTGCCCTTGTGTTGATTACCTGCCCCGCCCTAATGTGTTTCACCTCTTCCTTCTGTATTTAAACCCCTGTGTTTTCTCTTGTCCTTGTCGGTTCATTGTGTACTGAGTGTCTGAGCCTTGCGTGCCTGCTTGTAAGTTTCATTTGCGATTTTGCCTGTTCTTGGACTTTCCATTAAATGTTATTTTTGGGCTGTTTCTTGTAGTGCTGGGCAACATGAAGCTTCATGAAACACCAAAGCATTTGAAGCGATTGAGCCGAAGCTTCGAAACACAGTTCGACACAGACTCCACAGTGACATCAAGGCAAGGCAAGGCAAGTCAAGTTTATTTGTAGAGCACAATTCATACACGAGGCAATTCAAAGTGCTTCACAGTTGCAGAAAAAATTACAAGAAAACAGTTAAAATCAATCAATAAAACAACAACACAAAGTTAATCAATTACAGTAAAAATCAAGAGTGCAGATAAAATACTTTCAGTTTTCATATGCACGGGTAAAAAGAGCTGTTTTCAGCCTGGATTTGAACATTGTCAGAGTTGAGGCCTGTCTCACATCCTCATGAAGACTGTTCCAGATTTTAGCTGCATGAAACTGAAACGCAGCCTCACCGTCAAGAGGCAATGTTTCAGTACTACAACATTCACAATGGTTCAGCCGAGAGATGAAACACTACACCAGTGGGTGCTATGGGGCTCAAGCATACACCAGCATCTTTGGCTGTTTTTGTTTTGTTATTGTTTCTTTTGCTTTCTTTGTTGTCGTTTTTCAGAAGGCTTATGTGTGAATGTTGTTGCCCTGTGCCCTTTGGCTATTCCAGTTATCCTTCATTCAGTGTATGCTTTAAATCAATGTAAACAAACATTCAAAGAAAAGGGGAAAAAAGACACCCACGTCTTTGGGCGAAGTTGCCTTGTCAACAATATGATTCAATAGATATAACCCGTAAATCACGAGTGTTTGATTCTCTTCTCACATGCGAGCATGGTCGGCCCATTATTGACTTAATAATGGTGTTTGTAAGATCAAGACTCGTCTATTTTCTTTGGTTTGGTCGTTTGATTTCAAACATAAATCGGCACCTATGACCATCTTATTCAGTATTGTCGCTGATCAAATTTGATCAAATTTGATTAGACCTACGTCTCCCATAAGGTCAGCCAATACTACTCCTACTACTAATAATAATGATCGTAGTATTTTAAATTTCAAAACCTATTCAGTCAAGCTTTTATTTTTATTTTTTATTTTGTTGCTTAAAATTTACGCAATTTTCATCATTTTTATGCATAAAGTGCCTTTTTATGTGAAAACATAAAATGACAGAAAACTTGCAATACACTTTTTAATCTTTTTTTATTTATTTTATTTTTTATTTTATTTGCGTTTACAAACATAACATATATGACATTACAAAACAAACATTGGGTTGACAAAATGTGTGGAGGTGTGGGGTGTAGTGAGGTGTGTGTAGTGTAATTCTGCATATGTTTGGGAGTCCTAGGTAAAGCAGTGCTTACAGTATGGGCAGCTATGTGGATTGTGGGTTAGCAATTTTGAGGCAACATGGTGGGACAAGACAACTGTAAAGAAATGTTAAAGGGGAACAAATACAGAGATACATAGGTAAATAGGTAGGTAAATTGCCAAGTTACAGAAACGAAAAACATCGAATAAATGAAATAGTGGACAAGTAGATTTAAGACTGTACAGGTAATAATAATAATTAAAGCCACAAGCGGCATCGAACGGCCCTCGCGGGCCTTGCCTCCATTGCCACGCCTCTGTAACCCTACCGAGGGCGCTAACGCGCCCACTACATTTTATTGCCCTGATGTACCATTAATCTGTGTCACTAAACACAGATTAAAATTACATTTTAGCCTCTCCTTGTGAATAATAGCTCCAACCTGAAGAGGGCGCTAGCGCGCCCATAATCTTTTTTATTTCACAAGCAGCATCGGACGGCCCTAACGGGCCGTACTTCCATGACCACTGTCCACATGCTCATTACAGAGGGCGCTAACGCCCTGTGATTTCATATAATGTGAGATTTATGTGTCCGTCCCATTAGAATAACATGGGGGCCCCCGCTTGTCCCCATGGCAACACCGTACAAAATACGGTATGGGTCCCATTGGCTTTTTTGATCGGGATGCCATCAAATATTTTTGTGCCGAATTTGATCCGTTTCCAAGAAACTAATTTTTCGACTCATAATGCATTTTGTCTGCACCTAGAGGTGGCGCTATCACGCCCAATGTAATGTTTTTACATTTGTTGTGTCCGGGGGTGAAAGGTCAATAAAATGTATATTTCCGATTTTTAATCTGAGTTTGTATGTGCGAATGTGAGCAATTTACAGGCTACGGTAAATTGAGTGATAGAGCATTTTTCAAAATGGCGGACTTCCAGTTTGTCAGGGGGCGTGCCTCCATTACCACACCTGTGTAATCATAGCAAGGGCGCTAACGAGCCCACTACATGTTATTGCCCTGATATTTGCCGTTAATCTGTGCAAGTAAACATCAACTACATTTTTAGCCTCTTCATGTGAATAATGGCTCCAACCTGCAGAGGGCGCTAGCGCGCCCCAAATCTTTTTTATTGCACAACCAACATTGGACGGCCCTGACAGACCGTACTTCAATGACTACTGTCCACAAGCTCCTTACAGAGGGCGCTAACGCGCTGTAATTGTGTATAATGTGAACTTTATGTGTCAGTCCCATTAGAATAACATGGGGGGCCCCGGGCGTCACGGCAACACCGTACAAAATAAGATATGGGTCCCATTGGGTTTTTTGATTGTGTGTCTGTATGTGTTATATTGTCATAAATAATGACGGAAGGGGTTTATAGTTTCACATTTCAATATTTTTATTCAGAAATATAATTTTCCCTGCTGTGGAAGGACTTAGTCTATTTCTTTTCTTACTAATAGCTTCTCCTTTAGAAAACACTCTCACACGGTACACTTGTCGCTGGCATACACAAGTATTTTTTGAGAGAATGAACATATGTAGAAATCTCTCTCGCCTCTCACAAAACCCACAGGGACAGATGTGCTAACGTCTTTTAAACTTTATGGGAGATGGGTTGAGACAGGTGCGCTGTTCTGTGGTTCGTTGAAACTCCTGTCAATCAAATGCGTGTTCGGCACGGGTGTCCCCTAGTGAAACACTTGCAAAACAGCGAGGTTTCATGAAACGTTTCTCAGATACAGTCACGTGACATTTGAACCTTGTTTTGAAGCAGTGTGTGCCATGAGACTTCGACACAGTGCAAGTTATAAGCGTCCAGTAAAGCTTACAATGAAAGCAGCAGAGGAAAAAGTGCTGTTTCTACAAAAGGAAAGAAATTCTGTGATTAACTTACAAAGGACGTTGATGAACTTGTGTCCAAACAAAATGCCCCTGAGGTTGCGTGCTATGGGTGGGCTGGTCCAAACCAAAAAATGCCCTGGCTGAATTATTGTCCCAGTTCGCCCCTGGAAGAGGCCATTCCTCTCTGCAATTCTAAAAAATTCTCTTACTCTTCTACTTTAAATGAGGAGGTTTTCTTCTCAGTCCTGCAAAACCAGAATAAAATAACAGAACTGTTAGCAAAGCAGCTATCATCCCTGTCATTGCCTCCAAGAGAAAAAACAACTTTCGATGGGGACCCACTGCAGTACAGCACCTTCATGAGAGCCTTTGTACAGGGTGTCGAGGAGAAAGCTGTGAGCACTGCTGATTGCTAGGCAAGGCCAGGCAAGGCAAGGCAAGTTCATTTATATGGCACATTTCATGTACATGTACAACTCAATGTGCCTCACAGCGGCACCAGACACCCAAACACAATAAAAATGCAATAAAAAGCATTAAAAACACGATACAATTACATTAAAAAATACATTAAAAATACATTAAAAATATGTATATATTAAAATTTGTAAAAATACAATCAACTGCCATAGGCAGCAGTAAAAAGGTGTCCTTTCAGCCTGGACTTAAACATAGTCAGGGTCGAGGCCTGTCTCACATCCTCACTGAGTCTGTTCCAGACTTTTGCTGCGTGAAATTGAAACGCAGCCTCACCATGTTTGTTGGTGACTCTGGGAACCACCAGGAGACCCCTCCCTGAGGATCTCAGGGCCCGAGATGGTTCATACAGCTGTACCATATCAGAGATGTACTTTGGTGGCCGACCATGAAGGGACTTATACACAAGGAGAGCTATTTTAAAGTCTATACTCTGAGTGACAGGAAGCCAGTGCAGAGAACGGAGCACTGGACTAATATGGTTGTATTTCTTAGTTCTTGTCAGGACTCGAGCAGCTGCATTTTGGATGTACTGCAGTTGTCGAACAGCTCGTTTAGAAAGGCCAGTGAACAGACCGTTACAATAGTCTAGTTGCTAATACTATTTGGAGCAGTACACCAGAGGGCTACCTCGAGAGCTGGTTAAAAGCTGCCAGCATATGCCATCTGACCAGGGTTACCTCAAAGCAAAGGCACTGCAACAATATTTTTGTAATGAGCATCGGATTGCTACAGCCTATATAGAAAAGGTTCTTGGTTGGACACCTGTCAAATCTGAAGATGTTCAATCTTTACAAGCATTTGCCTTATGTCTGCGAGTTTGTTGTAACGCCATGCAGGACATAGGCTACATGGCCGAACTTAATATGAAGTCTAATATTCGAAGTATAATTCTCAAACTGCCATATAAAATGAGAGAGAAATGGCTACAGCCTTTGAGCTGCAAGAAAACCATACGTACCAAGTAAGTTTTCAAGAGCTTTGTAGAGAGAGAAGTGTCAATTGTCTCAGATCCTGTGTTTGGCAACATCCAAGACTCATCCTCCTCAATGGCATTACATAGATCAATGACTAGAGTCCCCCAGACCAACATAAAAGGAGGAGGAAGTAGTTTTGCTACATCAATTGAAACGTGTGAACTTGAAACTATGGACAGATACAGTAAAGATGACTCGCATGAGAAGACCTGTCTGCTGTGAAGAACATCATAAGTTGAACATGTGTCCCAACTTTGAAACAGTGCAATATCATGACAGAATTAAGTTCATCAAAGAGAACCGTGTTTGTTCTGCCTGTTTAAGTGTCGGACACCGAAGCAAAGAACGTCGTAATCGCCTCTCCTGTGAAGTGTGCAGACTGAAGCACCCAACTGTTCTTCATGATCATTCTAGGGAATGGACAGCAAGTACACGGCAGTCTACAGGTGAAGAGTTAGAGGAGTCTCCAAAAACATGTGGCCATATAGGGGCTGGAAAACCGGATTGTCTACTGCCAATTGTACCTATGCGAGTGAAGATAAATGACAGGGAGATCATAAAAACATATGCATTTATGGACTCTGGCAGCACAGCCTCCTTTTGTTCTGAAGATCTCATGAGGGATCTGAAAGCTAAAGGGAAATCTTCAACTGTTTTGCTGAGAACCATGAGCCAGAGCAAGTTTGTAGACAGTAAAGCAATTTCGGGGATAAAAGTTGTTGCCCTTAATGACAATGTTTTCATGATTTACCTGATGTCTTCACTCAACCTAAAATGCCAGGTGCAGGTGATAATATCCTACATCAAGAGGAGATAAGCCAGTGGGCACACTTGGGATCAGTACACGTGCCCCGTATTGACGCCAAGGTGGGGACTGCAAATTGGGAATAATGCAGCAGAATTGATGGAACCATTGCATGTTGTAAATTGTCCTGATGGGGCAAAGGACGATACGCAGTGAGGACACCACTCGGATGGCTGATAAATTGCTTAAAGAGAGGAAATACTGGACCTCTAGTATTATCAATTGAATCAGCAAAAGAAAGAAGCGTGAACAAAGGACTGAATCACCGATGGATTATTGAATTTGTATAAAAGGTTTAGTTATTTGCATCATATATATATTGTCTGTATGTATTTTATGTTGTGAATTGTTGGTAACAATTCAGGGGCCGGTGTGTTACAGCCAATCTGTGAATGAATGAATGAGCGTGATGCGTAGAGGGGAGGTTATATAGGCGGGGCTCACGCAGACCATAGTGAGCAAGTAGCCTACAAGAGCACACAGGTTCTCAACCGCTTGTGTGTACAAGGTTGACAATGTTCAAAGAAGGTACTTGAGTCATCTTCTGTACTCGGTAGTTGAGGTCTCCAAACGTTTCGCCTCTCATCCAAAAGGCTTCGTCAGTGAACAAGACCTCAACTACCGAGTACAGAAGATGACTCAAGTACCTTCTTTGAAGATGGACAACTCCTGTACGACTGAGAACTTACACAGACAAGGTTGACAATGATTTTATGCACTGAAGAAAGTTGTTTTTAAGCATTTATTTATTGTTAAATACACTGCCTAATAAACATTTATTTCAACGTAACCATACCCGGCTCTCCTGGACTCAATGGAAGGCACACACAGCGCGTCTGGTCTGGAACCTAAACAACACTTACCTGCTTTCTGTAGTAAATGGCTGCTACAGTACAGATACTTTCGGGGAGGTTCATTTTCTTGTTGTAGTAGTGGCTGTATAGTATCTTCTGCCTCGTGCACAGGAAGCAGCCCATGTATTTATGCGGCCCACAAAGGCTATGTGGTTTCATTTTTCTATAAAGGGGTGTAGCATCTGGACTCTATAGGACCAACCTCTAACCCAGCACAATTATCAAATGGATAGCCCCCCTCTCTCTCCAGACTGTAACCTCTATGACTCAAGCTTTTGCCAGAGACAAAACGCCCACTGGAAGAGCAAAGGTCACACTAAAGTAAACCGGAAGCTGTCACGAAGACAAATCTAAGAAACTGTTAACCCTCCACAGATGAACGACTTTGTTCTGCATCTTAATATTTTTATTTTATTTTTTGTTTATTTGACAGGGACAGTACAAGAAAACATTGCCAGCTCAGTGGCCGATGTTATGTACATAAGGCGTCTAGCCATAGGCTAATTTGCAGCCTCCGTCCCTGGTTAGGCTTTTCAAAGGGGTTTAAAACAGAACAGAAAGATGAAAAATCAGTAAAAGGCATCAAACAATACAACAATAAAAAGAAATAAGAGAAGACATATCTGACCACTTCCCATCCCAAGTCCAGCCAAACTGTTCAGTGCTCACACTTTTGTTTGTTCTTTAGCCACAGCTTCAGCTTTTGTGAGAAAAGTCTCAGGTCCATTTGGGACTTTAGCTCAACAATATGACCTCAGACATTCCGCTGTTAGCCCGTAAGGACTGAAATGGGTATTTCTAACTCTGCTGGAAAAGGATCCACTCCTGGCCTCGTGAAAAAGGTCACTTAGTGGCGAGAAGTGAGGAACGGTTCAAAGACCTTTCTTCTCGGTACGAGGAAGGATTACGGAAGATGGATTACATCTTGGCAAGGTGGGGAGAGATGTCTCGGAAGGTCTTGGAACAGATCTCGAGGCTGTGCAGAACTATAGATTGTTGACAGTTTTTAGAGCTATCTGACTAAAACTAGTCGCAAGCAAATACACAGACTGATGGACCGTCTGGCTGCCATGCTGGGCCTTTTGGTCTGGCTCCTGGGGAGCGCCGGCTCTCTGCTTCACACCTAAAGACATCACAATGGGCACAAAGAGATCTGCGGATTGCCCCTCCACACCTAAGACAATGGCCAAAGACGTGTCCTGGCTCAAAGGCCTTCCTGTGCCTTGCTCCCATCTTGGTACTGTGACTGCCTCTACATCTAGGGCTGTGGCCCCTCCCATCTTGGTGCTGGGACGGCCTCTTATGTTTACCTATATAACCGGGGGAGAGACTTCGGCTCCCCAGAGCTAACCATGGGTTTACGTTTGTTCCTGTGTGTTGGCCTCCGCACGTGTGTTAAATTAAACTTACACTTTTGATAAGACAAATACTTTCAAGTTTTCCTTTAGAATGGTGAGAAATTGCCACGACAAGTTGGACTGAAAAGGCCACTACCTGCTGCGGATGTGAATAATGTTGAAGATCAGGGAAAAAGCATATTGATTTTAAAGTTAAAAAACTGAATTATTTATCCTCCATGGAACACAGGAGAGCAGCTGGGCCGTTATCTCCCCTGTGCAATGTCAACATCCCCAATCAAGGACTGATAAGGACTGAGCCAGGCTGATACACGAACATAAACATTACAAGGTCTGTGAAGAAGCCTCACAATGTCCTGCCCCTTACCGACCCCCTCCCTCTGAGTCTGCCTCACACTAACTCTAGCCCCACCACTCTCCCTTTTGTACCAAAGAAACATTTCCGCTATGCCTTTCCACGTGTACTGTTTAAAATCCAACACTGATTTCTAATTTCAGCAAAAACGGTCGCCTTGGTGCGTTTGGCGCAAAATTCCTAGTTGTGAAACTGTTCATAACAATGGCAATGAAACCTATTCTGATTCTATATAAAGTTCACACCACAGACCTTGAATTTCGGCCGGACAGAGTACAAAGAAAGAAACGGATTTCAACTATTTGTTTCTTTATGACAGTCTTATACAGTGTAGGCTATAATAGGCTATTACTTTTGTAAGCATACAAATAAACAATTGTTATGCAGACACTAAAAAATACTGGCTGCCTTGTTTTTACCCTATATGGCCAGAAGATGGGACTGTCAGCCCTCGTACTATCTATGCTCAACTAGGAAGGAAAGGACTTTATTTGTAGCGTCTTTCACACACATACTCCTATAACCTATAACCTGATTTATTGATAAATACATCACAGTGGTTTATGCATCTCACTGCATTAAAACACGGTGCAAAACTTTTTCTGTTTTCAATGTCAGATTTTGTTGTACAGCATATTTATTTCATATCACAGGTGTTACAGTAAACCTAATGCCTAATCTTAACACTTTCATTGTAACAATATTTGTGTCATTTTGTCTTTCCTCTGTATATATATATATATATATATATATGTGTGTGTGTGTGTGTGTGTGTGTTATATATAATAGTATAGAAGAAAATTAACACCATGAACATCAATCAGTCTGCGATTACTGTACCTTTCATGAATAAATGTGGAGTATTTTATGTATCATTCAAACACTTTGATACAGAGTAATGTTATATGGGTTGTAATGGTGATGGTGAACAACGATAATGCCAACATGGTAATGAATTCTGTATGGGAGACAGAAATAATACACTGGTTGTAGCGTGTGAGATACTGTGAATGTTGAGCGTGTGAGATACTGTGAATGTTGACCTGGTATAATGCAGTGTCGCATTTGTTAATATGTAACCAACTCGGTTGATAGTTGTTTTGTAAAATGGTAAGAAATATGCACTGTTGTCAGTTATTGTTATAGTTATTGTTATTGAAGTTTATGAACAGGGGTGGGAGTCAATAAGCTTGTCTTCTTCCCACTCCTTTTCGAGCTGTAATGTAAATTATTTTTTCTTTTTCTTTTATTATGTATATATATATTTCTGTTTTTTCTTTTCTTCTTTAGCTCGAAATAAAATATTCAAATCAAATCAAATCAAACACAAACAAATAAATAAACACACAAACAAGCACTATTTTTTCAAATAGGCTAATGGGTCTTCTGAAATTAAGTTTTGTCTAAATATTTAAGGTTATTTAAGTTCTGTACACACGGATGACACATTGGCAAATTGAAAAAGTTTTTATTTAATTTAAAATGTCATAAAAAGGTCAAGCAAAGCAGACATGAAGGAAAAAAAGCAATAATTCTTCAAACAAGTGTCAAGACAATTAGACGACTAATTTTTATTAGTCTATTTAAAGACTAACAAAATTTAGTTAAGGCACAAGGAACTTTTAAAAGCATTCTCCTCTTCACATCACGGCACTTTTACAATCCATTTTAGCCGTTGTAATAGTGTCCATTGTAACTATTGTAACTATTGTGATGAATGTAGCTTGCAGCCTGAGTCGACAACACCGCAATGACGATAATAGTGATTAAGACAGAGAGACAGAAGATCACAGTGGAGATGATGTTCAGGGTCCGAGCAGTCGTCCCGTAAGCTCTGGCGCCTTCTATGTCCCCCATCACCTTCCTGTCCCGCGCCTGAGCAGAGAAGTCAAAATGACAATTGTATAAGGTGATTTTTAAATATGAACTTTGTACTTGTCTACTCTACTATGTCGGAGGCTACTGACCTTGACGGAGGTTATGAGGGCGGCCAGTCCCAGGCAGAAGGGGTTGGAGTAGAGGAAGCAGCAGAGCGACCAGATGAAGTGGTCCTGTGGCATCTCCCGGTGGATATTCACCGTAGTGTGCTGGACTACTGAAGGCGGCTGTCCCGTGTTGGGATAGTACATGTTACCCCCTTGTAACGGGACACTTTCGGGGGGATTCATTTTCTTGATGTAGTATTGGTGGTGGTGGCTGTGTAGTATCTCCTGCCTCTGCTGCAGATATGAGAGTGCACAGGAAACAGCCCAAGTATTTATGTGGCCCATAAAGGCTTTGTGGTTTCATTTTTCTATAAAGGGCTTGGTCCTATTTCGCAACATAATCTGAATGTACTTTAAACATGGTTTGTACAGGCAGAAGCAAGTCAAATTGAATTCTTTTTAATAATTTTTTTTTTAAAGCCGCGCACAATTAATTTTTAAAGATTTGCAAACATTTCATCAATCAGAGGAAAGAGAATTACGCAGAACGGGCAACTTTTCAGTAAAAAATGTGGTCAATTTGAGCCAAAACTGCTAAAAAAAAATTCTATTTCAATAAACTTACACCAAAATTGTTGAGCAATATCATAAAATAATTTTCCAATAAATGTAGATATGATGCCAGTTTGACTCTAATTTAATGCTTTTTAATGACATTTAAGGCCTTGCATTTGACCAAATTCATTTCATGACTTTTAAAGTCCGAAACCCCATTAAATAATCCTGTTAACTTTGTTCCTTGAATTAATCTAGAAAGTAGAACTAAGAAATCGGGAACAAAAAAATACTTTTACTACACCACATTACTAGCCTGTACCCAGAGGAATCTCTGATACTTATTAATAATAAACAGGTTGGCGAGACTACCACATTACTGCACAAGGAACAACACGCTGTTGGTCTGTGTTAAATTGATATTTTAGCGTATTTGTCTTAATCTGTTTTCATGCATGCCCTTACAGCTTTATAGTTTTAAAGTGTGTATAGTTTACTATTTATCTCTAACATAAGTTTTATGTTTCATGTTGTTCACTAATAATGGCAATAAAATCTATTCTGATTCTGATTATCTTCCGAGAATGTTTTATTATGGAAATGTGGAGCAAACCTCAACTGACTCAGTGCAGTGGGGGTTTCTGTGGCACAGCCACAAAAGCAAGTGGAAAAATTTTGAACCTGCAAAGACTTGTTTACTAACTTTCATCACAATGGAAAAAGTTATTTTGAACATAATATATTTATGTTATAATTTCTTAATCTTTGGCATTTAACTAGTTTGGAAGTTGACTTTTACTGTTCAAATCGTCCTCTTATGCCACTGTATATGTGTATATTTGATTGTATTTTATATTTTTATTTTGTACGGCACTTTGGTCAACTCTGTTGTTTTTATTAGTGCGTTATAAATAAATTGGATTGGATTGGATAATGGTATAAATAACAGAATAATGAAAAAGATAGAGTTGCAAAAGAAAATCAAAAACAAAAGAACTCTGATCTCAAATGTCATCATCTGGCGACATTTGAGATCAGCCAGGCCATAAGTCTGACATACACAGGCTGATATTTGGGCTGAATGTAATTTCAAGACATGAACAAGTGCAGCATATAAACTAAGTAAAATATCACTTCACCTCTTGATTCTGCAGACGTGTCAAACCCAATGTTGCTCAACTAGTGTAGGATCAGGGCCCACCATCACCCTATGTGACAAGCCGTGACCTAAAAAAAAAAGTTAAATATTGCCACACTAATAACTGTTGTTCAAGAGTAACTAAACACCAAATCAAGTTTTTTTTTTACTGATAAACTGTCTCAATGGGTGTCTCATAGTGTTGTCCACTGGTCCCTGACATTATTCTGACATTATAGCGCAAACATGTGTAAAATCCTAACTTTGGCCTGAAAACGAATGGGTTGCGCCCCTTCAGGGTAAACTCTGCTACTAAATTAGAATTTCCTGATTGGCTGGAGACGTGTCCACGGCCTCCACAGAACGTCATAAGCCGCACCAGCTCCACGCATCGTCATCAGGTGCTGCCAATTGTCCTGCCCCTGTACCTGTGGTATATAACCAAGTCCCTCCCACGTGATCTGTCTGCTCTGATTGTGCCAATGCAAAGGCCCACACACTCACCCCCCGCATGTCACCCCCAAACTTCAGAGACCGCCTCTTTCACAGCAATTTTTGACTTTTGTTTGTGGGTGGGGAAAGGCTTTGGCACGCCCGTTTAGGTACTCTTTCAATAAGCATAAGCTGAAAATAAAATGGCTCAGTTGGTCAGTGTTTGTCCACAGATCCAAATAGAAATAAAAAAAATGAAATAAAATAATAATAATAATAATAATAATAATGCATTAGTCTTATATAGCGCTTTTTCAGATGCTCAAAGTGGCTTGACAATTTCGTGCATTATTCATTCACACCAGAGCGAAGGCCTTGAAAGTCAGAAAAGTCAGATCCCGGCACCAACTAGAGCAGATTATCACTGTGTCTTTGTGCCCCCCTACTTAACTTAAAGAGCAACTAAACACCAAATCAAGTTTTTTTTTACTGATAAACTGTCTCAATGGGTGTCTCATAGTGTTGTCTAGGTCCCTGACATTATTCTGACATTATAGCGCAAACATGTGTAAAATCCTAACTTTGGCCTGAAAACGAATGGGTTGCGCCCCCTTCAGGGTAAACTCTACTAAATTAGAATTTCCTGATTGGCTGGAGACGTGTCCACGACCTCCACAGAACGTCATAAGCCGCACCAGCTCCACACATCGTCATCAGGTGCTGCCAATTGTCCTGCCCCTGCACCTGTGTCAGGCCGGACTCAGACCAAGTGGGGGAAAAACGCTTTCCGTCGCTCAGCTTGCTCGACTTCCTTCGCCAGCCCCCCTTGTGCAGGAGCACGTGGAGGGGGGCTTGGAGACGCAGCTGAAGTGCATGAGCCAATTACGCACAGGTGTCTGTCAGATCATGTTCTGTGGTTGGTGGTCGCCGCCGGAAACGGCTCTGTATTTGCATAGCGTTGAAAAAATGTCAACGCTATGCAAATACAGAGCCGCTGCAGCCGCCCTTCTCGTGCCGCTCTGCTGTGGATTTCCGGAGGCTTCTTTCCGGTCGCCACGCAGCATAGGGAATGAATGGAAGCTCGCCGCTCTCCTCTCTTTCGCCGCTCTTGGTGTGAGGGCGCCGTAAGTCATGAGCGCGTTGCCCTTCTCTCAAGTCGTGGGCATCCGTCTGATAATCAGCTCAACTTTAACATTAACTGTGTTCGAGATAGAAGCGGCTCTATGGATGCAGAGTATGAGCGGAGAGTGAGGGGAGATTACGAGGTGAGAGCAGAGCCACCCATTCACGAGGACCACTCCTCTGGCCTCACGTCCTCCCAGGGTTGACATAAAACCGTCTCACAGGTTTTATTTATGAGTTAAAGGCAGGTCTAGAGCGTTCCTCCTTCTCCATGAAGCACTTTGACCGCTCACGACGCCTTTGCAGCCCAAACAGTGCTGTTCCGTTCTCTCGGACGCCGAAAATTACGCATTTGCGGGTGCACACGCGTTTATTATGTATGTTATGTTGTCTAATTGCCCCAAAAATGAATTTTTTGTGAGCACCCCTGTTGGAAAGACAGAAGGGTTGTGGTGCCCCCTAGTGGCAACTAGCGGTAAACGCACCTTCCAGGTAGGCCACGCCACAGCCTCAGCTTTAATTAGGTCAGTTCAACACGAGGCTCGGGCGCAGTAACATCGGCAGCTCAAGTTGTGTGCGTTGTTGACCAGACGTAAGTCAATATAAGCCATAGCTCTATGGACATTGTATATATCTTTTGCCAAGGTGTTAGTAACGTATAGATGTATATTTTATGTTTCTAAGTGCAGTACCCTTGTAATGGTGGACCTAAGTAGAGTGTTAGCACGAATGCTAATGCTAGTTTTTTTCCTGTGGTGCTTTTAGTTTTGTATCCTAGTTATGCTTATGTTCATCCTGCTAAGTCTACATTATTATTTTGTCCCTCTATGTTGAGCTATGTTTGTTTAGTTAAAGTAATGATAATTGTGTTAAAGGGCAAGTTTAGTAATTATTGTTTATTATTCTTTCTTTGTAGACCACATACATGTTCACATGATTGTGATTACACCTGCTGCTGGTTTCCTGAGCTTCATTAAACCCACCTGATTCAAATCTGCATCCTAATTTGTGTTCTGACCGACACCCCGAGGCGGATACAGTACTTGAGCTAACAAAGATACAGTCCAAACAAGTACAAATTCAGAGCTCTCGAATATTTGGTCCTCCTTCGCCGGATTTGTATCCACCTCGGATGTGAGGATGCAGCAACAGAAGGCCAGTGGCATAGATTCTACACGGCCCAAACGGACCGTTCAACCTCCTTCCTACCTCACTGACTACGACATGAGCCAGTTCAGGTCACGGCGAACTACTACAGTGCAGCCTAGAAATGAAACTACAAGTCAGTTTGTGCCAGTTCAAAGAGACATTTACTCGCCTATATTATCAAGAACCTCCAGTCCAATCAGTCAAGATGGCTGGTACTATACCATAGATCAGTTATCATCTTCCATGCTGGAAGAGATGAATCCAGAGCCACCAGCAGGAGCCTCCAGTGGATTGTCATTCTCCACACCTTATCAAAGACCTTTGCAGCCATCCTACTCTCAGTTACCACGTTTTCAGCAGCGTCTACCACCTGACATACAGTCAAAGCAGACAGTAAACCTACCACCTCCTATCCCACCTAGACGCAATCCTCCTCAACGTGATACTGAACAAATGTATAGCACTCAAGGTAATCAAAGGTCACAAGGTGTATATCCTGCTTCCAGCAACCCCTTTGCACAGGACGTGATGATTGACAGACTGGATAATCTGATGGCAGAGCTGACACTTCTAAAGCAGCAGGCACTAGTAGCTCCGCCTCTACCTCCAAGAGGCATCACCACCAGAAACAGAGATCCCCCGAAGCAACCTGAGCAGTCCTACTTGTTCACACAAGAAAAGACCTACAGGGGCCCTACTCCGTCCATCCCTAACTTCACCAAGAGAGACCCAGGGGAGTTTGCTCGTTTAAAGATTGCTCTCAATAACCTGCTTCCTCCTGATAGTACGGAGCTGTTCAAGTTTCAAATCCTAATGGACCATTTAAAGCTGGAGGACGCTCGCCTGATTGCAGATGCCTACCTAAACTCACCTACGCCGTATACAGACACTATTGCAGCTTTGTCTGAGAAGTTTGGCCAACCTCACCAATTAGCCCTTCAGAAGATCGCCAATGTCATGGATTCACCAGATATCAGACGCGGAGATACTGAAGCTTTTGAGAGGTTTGCGCTGCAGATTCGAGCGTTAGTGGGCATGCTGCGGACCTTGGGCAGAGGGAGAGATAGAGCTCAGGTGTGGCTCCCATGTGTCACGCCTCCTTAGTAAACTGCCTACTGAGATGAGGTCGGAGTTCCGAAGACACATGTGCCGCCATTCCAATGCCATTTATGACCTGCTTGAGTTCTCTGATTGGCTACAGTTAGAGACATGGTGCCAAACAACTGATGGACAGAGGGGAAGTTATACACAGATAGAGAGAGCTCCCTCAAAGTCAGACCGCCGTCGTGAGTCAAAGCCGCTTCCTCGTTCTGCCACTATACTTCATGGTGCAGAAGAAGTTACATCTTCTGTGAGCAGTTCACAGGCAACCAAGAAAAGTAAGAACGCACCTAAAGCTTACTGCCCCTACTGTGAAACTGAAGATCACTTCTTAAGTCAATGTGCCACCTTTAAATGCTTTGACAAGGCTCAAATGATTGATTGGATTAAGACCAATAAACGCTGTTGGCGCTGTGGAAGAGCACACCAGGCTGCAAAATGCAACTTAAAGAAGCCCTGCAGTACCTGCCAAGGTAAACATCTCCTCATACTGCATGACGTCAATACCAGAGAAGTAAAAGAAGGCACCTGCCTTGTCAGCTCAGCTACTGAGACGCTGTATATGGACAAGCCTTCTGACCCAACTCGTGTCCTCCTGAAAATAATCAGGGTGCTTCTACGACACGGGGACAAGACGTTGGACACGTACGCAGTTCTCGACGATGGATCAGACCGTACAATGCTACTGTCAGCTGCAGCTCAGCAACTTGAGGTGACAGGAAGTCCGGAAGACATATCCCTCAGAACCATCAGGCAGGACATTCAGGTTTTGCACGGTGCATCAGTTTCATTTGAAATCTCATCCATATTTCAGCCAAAGAAATCCTACAAAATTACAAATGCCTTTACTGCTCAGCGCCTTGGTCTAGCAGAACATTCATATCCCATCGCCACCCTGAAGAAGTATAAACACCTGTCCAATCTGCCTCTACAAGCTTTCAGTCATGTCTCACCATTGCTGTTAATTGGTGCTGACCACCCACACCTCCTGTGTCCTGTCGAACGAGTGCGTCTTGGCCCTCCAGGTGGTCCAGCCGCCATCCACACCCGATTAGGATGGACATTGCAAGGGCCAGCAAGGATGCTGGAAACACAGCTACAACCTCAACAGTGTCTCTTCACGTCACTCAGTCCTGAAGCCGCTGAACTTAAGAGAAATGTTGAGAAGCTATGGCAGGTTGACATTCTCCCCTTCAGAAATGAGAAAGAGGTCACTAGATCACGTGAAGACACTGAAGCATTAAACCTGCTCCAAGCCAAGACTAAGAGGGTGGAGGTGAACGGGATATTAAGGTACGCAACGCCGTTGTTAAGAAAGAAAGACTCACCTGTTTTTCAGGCTACCAAGGAAGCAGTGATGCCGAGTCTGAAGAGTATGGAGAGACGCCTGGCGCGAGATCCTGACAAGGCTGTTGCTTACTGTGCAGAGATGGAGAAGCTTGAAACCTCTGGTGTCGTGGCAAAACTCAGTCCTGGCAACCAGTGTGACAACGATGAGAGCTGGTTCATGCCCCATCATATGGTCCAGCACAACGGGAAAAACAGAGTCGTCTTTAACTGCTCGTTCTGCTTCAAAGGACTCAACCTAAATGAGTGGCTGTTACCTGGACCTACTCTGAGCCCGTCTCTGGTTGGAGTGCTCCTGCGCTTCAGAGAACACAGCATTGCCATCAGCGGGGACATCAAAGGAATGTTCCATCAGGTCCGCCTGTTACCTGAGGATAAACCTCTCCTGAGATTCATCTGGCGCAGTGACAGAGACAAACCTCCAGACATCTACGAGTGGCAAGTCCTCCCGTTTGGAACCACTTGTAGTCCCTGCTGTGCCTCCTATGCTCTACAGCAGCACGTACTCCAGCATAGCAAGTCCGAGGAAGATGTGCGGTTCTCGGTTGAGCAATGCTTTTATGTGGATAACTGTCTGCAGAGTGTTCCATCAGTAGAAGAGGCACGGCAGCTGGTCAACAAACTCAGAGCCCTATTGTCCCATGGAGGATTTGACATTTGCCAGTGGGCAAGTAACAAGCCAGAGGTTATCTGCCACCTACCACCCGAAGCCCGATCTGACAAGCTGGATCTCTGGTTGTCACATGACAAAGCTGAAGCCCTCGAGTCCACTCTGGGATTGAGCTGGCATTGTGACGCAGATACCCTCGGATACAAGCATCGGCCAATCACGTACGGCGATCCAACCATGCGAAACATATATCGCATTTTAGCAAGTCAGTATGATCCGCTGGGATATATCCTGCCCTTTACTACCAGAGCAAAGATCATCGTCCAACAACTGTGGGCTAAACACAGAGACTGGGACGACACTCAACTTCCTGAAGACCTGTTACTGTTGTGGTTATCTTGGGAAAAGGAGTTGGAGCAGCTACCAGAGGTGACTCTGCCAAGATGCTACACAGCACCAAGTATGGACAGACCTGAAGTGACACGAGAAGTGCACATCTTTTGCGACGCTTCAGAGCGTGCGTATGGCTCCGTAGCCTACCTACGCTCAGTAGATGACAGAGGTACTGTGCACCTGTCTTTTCTCATCGGCAGATCGCGTGTTGCTCCTAAGAAACAACTTTCTGTTCCAAGGCTCGAGTTGTGTGCTGCCCTCACCGGAGCTCAGCTGCTTAGGCTCCTCCAGAACGAGTTAACCCTCAAGATTCAGAGTTACACACTGTGGTCTGATTCTACCACGGTCCTGAGATGGCTTCACTCCACCTCCTGCCACTTCAAAGTCTTTGTAGGGACCAGGATTGCAGAAATCCAAGACCTTACAGAGCAAAGCAAATGGAGGTATGTGGATTCCTCTAGTAACCCAGCTGACGACCTTACTAGAGGAAAGACACTTGCAGAGCTTGTGCAGCCTAACCGTTGGAGCCAGGGGCCAGATTTTCTCCTCCTACCAGCAGACACATGGCCTTCTAATCCTTCCCTCACAGCCTCGGAGTCACCTCAAGACATGGCAGAATGGAAGCGATCTGCTATCTGTGGTATAGTTGTCACTGACTCCGACTCTTGTACTTCAGACCACTCCAAAGCTACCACGTGGAAAGAGTTGGTAGAAGCCAAAGCTAAGGAGCTCCATGGGGCGGCAGCGCTGCAAGACCCCTCACTACCTGCTATACCACCAGCCGAGACTTATAAACAAGCTGAACGACATCTCTTTCAGTCAATCCAAAGGGACAGCTTTTCAGAGGAATGCAACCTGCTAAAGTCTGGTAAGGTAATCCCAACTAATAGCCGTTTGTCATGTCTTGCACCACAGTACGACAAAGATGTGCACCTGATCCAAGTAGGGGGCAGATTGCGTCGAGCCGAGAATATTGACGCAGCTGCTGCCCATCCTATAGTCCTTGATCCCAGCCATCCTTACACCAAGCTACTCATCAAAGATTTTGATGCCCGTCTCTGTCATCCTGGGCCTGAACGAGTATTTGCAGAACTTCGCCGTTCAGTGTGGATTTTGCGCGACGTGAGGCCGTTAGACGTCATCAACATGGCTGCCTTGAGTGTAGGAGGTGGAGAGCTAAAGTCGCTTCGCAACAAATGGCTGACCTCCCTGCAGCTCGACTACAGCTGTTTAAGCCCGCCTTTTTCTGCACTGGAATGGATTGTTTCGGGCCTTTCCTGGTCAAAATAGGACGCCGCCAAGAGAAACGCTGGGGAATACTCTTTAAGTGCCTCACGACTAGGGCTGTTCATATCGATCTCCTGTCTTCAGTCGATACAGACTCCTTTTTGATGGCCTTCAGGAGATTCATCGCCCGTCGAGGTAAACCTGCAGAAGTGTATTCGGACCAGGGAACAAACTTCAAAGGGGGCGAAAGAGAAATCAGAGAAGCCTTTGCTCAAATGACATCTGAGCTTCAAGAGCAGCTGGCGAAGCAGCAGATTAGTTTCAGATTCAACCCGCCAGCAGCACCACACTTCGGAGGCGCATGGGAAAGAGAAATAAGGTCCATCAAGACAGCCTTGTATACCACCATCGCCTCACAGAGTGTCAAAGAAGAGGAGCTCAGAACAGTCCTTGTTGAGATTGAGGGCATCCTGAATGCAAAGCCGCTTGGCTATGTTTCTTCTGATGTATCTGATGCAGACCCTGTGACGCCCAACTACCTTCTTATGGGGCGGCCTGATAGCTCCTTACCACAAGTAGTCTACCCCGCAAGTGAAATACGTAGCCGACGTAGTTGGAGACACTCTCAAGTCCTGGCAGACCATTTTTGGTCAGCATTTGTACGGAACTATTTACCCAACCTCCAGACCCGGAGTAAATGGAGAACACCTGTGGAGAACATCAAAGAAGGAACGGTAGTTCTACTCGCAGATCCTCAGGTTCCTCGCGGACAATGGAGAATCGGACAAGTGGTCAAAGTAATGCCCGGATCCGACGGCCTCATCAGAACTGCAGAGGTGAAGATTGAAGGCAAGACCTATGTGCGACCCATCGTAAGACTCATTGTCCTTCCAGAGATTAAGGATGAAGATGGACTAACCCTTCCTAATTAGTCTGCCTTTCCGTGATGTTACCAATTTGCCTCACAAATTGGGGGGCGGCTTTGTTGGAAAGACAGAAGGGTTGTGGTGCCCCCTAGTGGCAACTAGCGGTAAACGCACCTTCCAGGTAGGCCACGCCACAGCCTCAGCTTTAATTAGGTCAGTTCAACACGAGGCTCGGGCGCAGTAACATCGGCAGCTCAAGTTGTGTGCGTTGTTGACCAGACGTAAGTCAATATAAGCCATAGCTCTATGGACATTGTATATATCTTTTGCCAAGGTGTTAGTAACGTATAGATGTATATTTTATGTTTCTAAGTGCAGTACCCTTGTAATGGTGGACCTAAGTAGAGTGTTAGCACGAATGCTAATGCTAGTTTTTTTCCTGTGGTGCTTTTAGTTTTGTATCCTAGTTATGCTTATGTTCATCCTGCTAAGTCTACATTATTATTTTGTCCCTCTATGTTGAGCTATGTTTGTTTAGTTAAAGTAATGATAATTGTGTTAAAGGGCAAGTTTAGTAATTATTGTTTATTATTCTTTCTTTGTAGACCACATACATGTTCACATGATTGTGATTACACCTGCTGCTGGATGTTTCCTGAGCTTCATTAAACCCACCTGATTCAAATCTGCATCCTAATTTGTGTTCTGACCGACACCCCGAGGCGGATACAGTACTTGAGCTAACAAAGATACAGTCCAAACAAGTACAAATTCAGAGCTCTCGAATAACCCCTAAGAAAGCCCTCAGCACCCCCTAAGCACCTCCTGGGACAAATGTCTGGCGCCGCCACTGCTACTATTCCACAAATAAAAAGCTTAAAGTGTGAAATAGTTCACATTTTCACACCACTGTCACATTGTCACAGTTTCGTGTGAGACTGGGTTGCGTAGCATGGTTTTGAAAAACCACATGTTTCGTTCTGCGTCATTTGGTACACAGATGCACTGCAGCCATGGTTTAGTTTCGGTTCATTGATGTAGTGAAAAAGACCAAGAAAAATAGGGAACATTTTATTTCACATCACAATTAGACTATTGTCACCAAATAATAATTTTTAAAAAACTGGAAAAAAATATCGGACCGTAAACACCTGTAAAAGGAACAGCAGGTGCTGCTCTGCCAAAGAAAGCACCACTTTACTGGGTGAAATGTTAAACATGCTTAGCTTTAATTTTAAACTGTTTTGGCCAAAATGTAGCCGACAAAAAAGCAAAGCAAGGAAAATGCATTTGGAATCAGAGTAGAATTTTAGGAACAGGAATAATCGCATTGACTATCTGGGTACAAAATAATGAAATGAAAACATTTAAAAGTTGTTGATGTTATGAGGCCATCAGTTACATGGGGTTGAACCGGAAAGAGTCTGATCAGAAAACACTACAATCTCAACATTCAAAAGGATTTATTTTTCTTGTTATATTCCCTTTCCTCCATTAGGCATTCATCCATTTTCTCCGAATTCTTGTGGAAATATTTCTCCATTAAAACTCATTGCAAGAAGAACTAAACGCTTTGTAAAACTCAAAAGCCTAACTACAACTCACTAATAATTCCTAGAAATGATGTTCCCAAATTGGACAATGAGTTAAAAGAAATAAATTGGACTAACATGGTGTGGGATGAGGTGGACTGGACAGTAGCTGTAGGCAATTCATGAATAAAATAGATGGAATTGTGTCTAAATACCTAAAAAACAGGAAAAGTGGTAAACAGAGATCTCTACCCTGGATAAATGAATCTATTAAAAAGCTTATGAAGCAGCGAGACCAAACCCTAAAACAAGCAATAAAAAGCAAGCTTAACACTGACATGGTTTTATATAAAAGCCTAAGAAATCGCGTGATAAAGGATATGAGACTTGCTAAAAGCAACTTTTATATCACAGCAATTACTGAGGCAAGAGGAAATCCATCAGCAATGTGGAAAACAATCAACAACATTGTGAAACCTAAAGGAAAGCAACCCCACCTGTGTGAACTCAAAATCGGGGATGAGTTTGTAAATGATAGTAAGCGTATCGCCCAGGAACTTAATAATTATTTTATTTCATCGGTTCAGGAGCTGTCGGATTGCTCTGATTTGATTACTAGGGTAGAGCATCACCAACCAAATAATCTAACTGACACATTTTTCCTTGAACAAACAACTGAGCAAGAGGTGCTAGCTGTCATAGAAAAAGTAAACAATAGTCACGCTAAAGATCTTCTCAACATTGACACTTCCTTTCTAAAAAGAAATAAAGAAATACTGGTAAAACCTTTAATTCATCTGGTAAATCTCTCTTTTAAAAATGGAGAATTTCCAAATGATTGGAAACAATCTAGGGTTATACCGATATATAAATCCGGAAAGGCAGATCTAGCATGCAATTATAGACCAATTAGCATTTTACCAATTTTTTCAAAGGTACTGGAAAAGATTGTAGCCAATCAGCTAATGTCTTTTTTACAGCTCAATGACATACTGCATCCTCTACAATTCGGATTCCGGCCCCAATATTCGACGGAAACGGCCAATTGCTATTTCATTGAACAACTTAAATTAGCAATTGACAAAGGCCAAATAGTTGGAGCAGTTTTCTTAGATATAAAAAAAAGCCTTCGACGTACTCAATCATAATGTACTTTTACAGAAATTATCCCAGTTGAACTTTGACAAAACAACATTACAGTGGTTCAAGTCATATTTGGAACATAGACAACAATGTGTAATAATTAACAATGAAAAGTCATCCTTTACTGAAAACAGGTGTCCCCCAGGGATCAATTCTTGGGCCTCTCCTTTTTACATTGTACATAAATGATTTACCAAACATCTGTCCGGGCGCAGGTTTCCAAATGTATGCAGACGATACAGTTGTTTTTGTGAGTGGTAAAAGTGTTGAAGCCATTACTGCACAGCTGCAGCAACACCTTAACTCTGTGTCAGTATGGTTTCAAAACTCAGGACTAACCCTAAATCTTAGTAAGACAGTGTCAGTTTGTTTTGCTTCCAGATCACATCCCTTGGAAGAACTGCATCTGACAATTAATGGTCAACGCATTGCCCAGGTTAAAGAAGTTAAATATCCTGGACTCCCATTTATCATTTGAAAGTCATGTCAAAAAGATCACTAGAACAGCCAAGGCAAACTTGCACAGTTTCAGAATCATACGGGACTGTTTACCATTTCATGCGGCAAATATATTTATGCATGCAATGATTTTCTCTCATTTCAGTTACTGTATAACCTCCTGGTCACAGGCAACAGCCACAACAATCAGGCCTTTAAGACTGATTTACAACAGAGCACTAAAAATATTAGATAAAACATCTGTCAGAACACACCATTGTGGAGTATTGCAGAGGTTAAACTTTTGTAACTTTGAAAATTTTATTAAATTTTGTAACTTGAAATTAATGTATAAATGTATGTACAACCAAGCCCCTGATGTTCTCAGACGGCTCATAGTCCCACTTCGATCAGTTGGCTCCATCACACGAGGAGCTGCTAATGGAAATGTGAAAGTGCCCGTTAGAAAAAAGTCCTTTGGACAGTCGGCTTTTACTGTCCAGGGTGCTAAACTCTGGAACTCCTTGTCTCCTGAGCTGAAACAGGACTTAGATCTGGGGGCTTTTAAAAATGAACTAAAGCGTATTTTAAAAAGAGATCAAGTGTGCAATCATTTTTAGTTTGCGCTCAAATGCGCATCCTTTGTGTAAAGTCAGTAATGTTACTATAAATGTAATGTAATGTATTTTCTGTACTCTGTGTGTGCATTTGAAAAGCCCTTCTAGGGACGGACATTGCAAATTAGCCTTGGCTATAAATGTTGTAGTGTGGTACATGTTTATTGTTCACACGTGTCCCTATCAAATAAATGAATAAATAAATAAATAAAAGTCTCTATCTGAGTCCACTGACACCTCCACGTTTGCTCCCTGTGCACAAGACTGCATAGGTTTGTAAATGGTAAATGGTAAAAGTTTGTAGCATAGCAAGGCACTGGATTTGACAGAACAGCAAAATAGTATGGGGGCCGACAAGCGCCATCTTCTGGTCATATTGGAAAAAAGAAAAAGGTTATACTATACCAGTGATACCACCAAGCAAAAGGTTATACCATGGAACAAGTGGCTGTATACCATCAATAGCCAGTCCAGCCTGTCTACACTTCTATTTCCTTCTACCCAAGAAAACAGAAATTGAGTGTGAGTGTGAATATTTAATTTATATTTAATTTGTGTCTATTTAAAAATGTGGCCTATACTATGTCACAGCTATTTCTCATTCTTCAAAGTATCTTGCCATCAAGACTAAAGGAAACACAAGCCCAATAGTGGCCTACTAAGTGTCCACGGGCCACTGCGGAAATTAGTGCCACAGCTTAAGAAATAGCCTATTTACCCTTCAACTACCTCCTCCACTAATGACTAATGAGTCACATACAGTCCTGCCGATAGGTTTACACATGCTGGTGGATTTTTTCATGAGATCATACCCTTAGATTAGATACAGAACCTTCTCCACTGTAGTGATTATTTGTTAACAAAAAAGGGAACTCAAACTGCGACATGCCTTGTGAAAGCACTTTGAACTTTTGCACATTTTGTCATGTTTACAACCCTAAACATAAAAATTTTATTTTAAATTTTTTACTGAAAGTTCACACACAAGTAACAGACAACTGTGAAGTGAAAGCAAAATGATACATGATTCTGTTATTTTTCAAAAAATAGAAAAGTGAAAAGTGGGGCGTGCATAAGTATTCATACAGCATGAAATAATACTTTGTGGAATCCCCTTTTGCTGCAGTCATTAGGAATGTTATAAAGGCAATTTAATGCACTCAGAAAATGCTGTATGAATACTTATGCACGCCCCACTTTTCACTTTTCTATTTTTTGAAAAATAACAGAATCATGTATCATTTTGCTTTCACTTCACAGTTGTCTGTTGCTTGTGTGTGAACTTTCAGTAAAAAATTCAAAATAAAATCTTTATGTTTAGGGTTGTAAACATAACAAAATGTGCAAAAGTTCAAGGTGTATTACTTTCGCAAGGCACTGTAAGCAAACTTAGGACTTAACTCAAATAAACACTTAAACACAATAAACACAATAAACACGCACCATGGGTTTTGGTTTTACGCAGCAGCAATCAAAAGACTGCAATGTCCAAACAAACTTAAAGTTTCAAAAAAGGGTTTATTTTCCAGATTAGAAGGCAAACAGCAAAGTATCATATGCAAGGCCTACTTGCTGCCTCTCCCACTCTACCGGTAAAAAACCATAGAGTTTGGTAGCTTCTATCTTCACCTCGTTTGGAGCTATAGAGGAGAAGAGAGAGGCTAAATGCTAACGCTGTCTGTGCTGTGTTTACGTTACAGAAGGCACACGTGGAGACCAGACAGGTACAAATGAACTCGTCAAAGCTAAGGTAAGAACATATCTCAGTATGTAAAAGCGTTGGCCTATTCCTTTAAAAGGGAGACCGCCCAGATGCTGTAAGCTTTTGAATTTTTCTACAATAAGGACAAACATTTTTCACACAAAAAATATAAGTAAGCTATAAGGCAACTTTTGTAAACATAAAAAGGAACAATTGTTGACACTAAAAAAGGTTTAAATGGCTGCCTTGTGTTTACCCTATGTGGCCAGAAGATGGCACTGTCAGCCCTCGTACCATCTTTGCTCAAAGAAACACATTAGCCGTTGTTCCACATAGCGCGCACCGGCCGCGCACGCCACGATCTACGTGCACGTATCGACACTAGCCCACAGACCTTTCCGTTTCCACCACACACACACACATTTGTTGTGGGCGGAGCCGCACGCTGTACAGATCGTCATTAAAAGTTTTGTAAACCGCGATGAGAACAAATGTGGACAAATGCTGTCATCTGGTGGGAGTTATGGAATCATGCAGTGGAGCCAAGCTGTATTAAAACAGAAAATAAACTGCTAACTACGAACTATGACGGTAAGCTACAGGTAAATGTTATACTAATGTAGCGTGCGAGTGGTAAAAATATAGGCAGAGGCCCGGTTATTCTTTACAGAAAATGGCAGATCTCCGTTTATTGAAGAGGCAAAAGCAGACTGGCCCACTGACCACCGAGAGCTTCCCAAGCGTCAACAAAATTTGAAAATAAACAGCATGACGCGCATGCGTACTGCCACTGCACCCGCTTACATATGTCCCCCCTTTAACTAGAAATGTCCTCATTTCAACTCAACATCAAAACATAACACAAACAAAACATAAACATTCCTCAATCCATTACATATTCATTGAAATGGGTTGGCGCTCTCGTACGGCGTCCAGCACGAGTAACCTGAACTGGAGCATCTGCACATGAAGGGAATCACATCCTCCCTGTCAGGCAATGAGGGGGTGCGTCCACCAGGAGGGTCAACAGTTAAAGGAGCAGCATCTTGGGGTTCCCGGGGCCGTGAACACAGAGTGGCTGCTTTGGCCGGGCCTGTCAATGGAAAAGTAGTGGGTAAACAGTAACGCCGCAGCCTGTCATAATGAACAGTCTGGAGGGGAGCCTCATCTCCAAATGGGCTACTAATCACATAAGTAACCCCGACCTTGTCATCCCTGTCATGCCGTTGTTGAACAACATACGGTCCTTTCCAGTGAGGTGCAAGTTTGCGTCGGCTTTCAGTTGGGTCATTTAACCATACCAGATCCCCCACGTCATAAGGACAGTGTCTTTGTCTAGTGTCATAGTAAGTCCTTTGTTTGTCACTCGCTGTCACGTTATTGTCCCGAGTCTGGCGAAAAGCTGTGTCCAAACGTCTGCCAAGGGAAAGAACAAAGTCATCCAGGTTATGCATCTGACTGCTCTGTAACCCAGGGCCTAACAACACATCCACAGGAACGCGAGCCTCCCTACCATGAGTGAGAAAATAAGGTGTAAATCCAGTGCTGGAGTGCACACTTGTATTGTAAGCGAACGCCACCTGTGACAGAAAAGAGTCCCATTCGCCCTCGCACACCAGCAGGGTCTTGGCAAGCTGATCAATGATAGTTCTGTTTAACCGCTCTACCATGCCATCAGATTTGGGATTGTAGGATGTAGTATGTGTCTTCTTCACACCTAACACCATGCACAACTGTCTAACCACCTCAGACTCAAACTGCCTTCCCATGTCAGTGTGAAGTGTCTCCATCACACCATGCTCCATGACGTAGCTAAAGAGGCACTCAGCCACCGTATTAGCCCTTTGGTCAGTAATAGCATACAAATTCACAAACTTAGTAAAATAGTCCTCTATAGCCAATACATAACGGTGGCCTTTCGAGGTAATGGGCAATTCCAGTATGTCCGCTGCAACACGTTGAAAAGGGCGCTGAGCCAAGGAAGTCCTCATCGGAGCCCGGTGGTGGGGCACCGGAGCCTTGCGTCTCTGACAGGCATAACACTGGTCACAAAAAACCCGAATATCGCGATACATGCACGGCCAGTAGCACACACTGCGTGCACGGGCTATAGTCCGCTCAACTGCCAAGTGGGCAGACAAGGGACCACCATGCAGATGACGCAATACCTCAGGGATAAGGACAGACGGCACCACAACCTGCTGCGTCTCTTCAACATCCATTAGTGCAATGACCCTACACACAATCCCATCAACCAGAGTCAGACGGGGAAACTCCTTCCACAAAATCTTCAAACCCTGACTGGCACCTTTAAGTCTCCCTTTGGAAGGTCTCTGGCCCTCCCGGAGCCACTCCAGAACCAATCTGATGTCTGGATCCTCCTGCTGAAGCCACCTGATATCAGCACCATCATGAAAGAGAGACTGGACCATAATCACAGGCGGGCACATCAGGGGTAGGTGCTCCTGAGGGAGCCTCCAATGGCGTCTCAACACTACACACAGCACCAGAGATATTATCCACAGTGACCACAGTCTGAGTCCCTGAACTCACCAAAGTCACCTCGGCTTCAGGACAGCGAGATAAAGCATCAGCGTTAGTGTGCTGCACTCCACTCTTATGTACAATCACCCAGTCATACGGGTCCAACTCCAGGGCCCAGCGGCTACGCCGCCCTGTTCTGTCGTTATCAATGGGAAGCCGTCTCAGGCCGAGCAAAGGTTTGTGATCCGTAACTATGGTAAAATGCTGCAGACCCAAGTAATGCCTGAAGTTTCGGATCGACCACACAATAGCCCACAACTCCCTGTCATACGTCGACCATCGCTGTTCCGCCGCCGTAAGGGCATGGCTGGCATACGCAACAACTCTCTCAAGTCCATCAACAGGTTGTGTTAGCACAGACCCAATAGCAACCTGGGACGCATCAGTGTAGAGGACAAAAGGCTGTGTGAAATCAGGGTGGCACATCACTGGTTCAGCACAAAGGGTGTCTCTCAGAAACTCAAATGCCTCCTGGCACTCCACAGTCCAGTGGAACGGGACTGTGGAGCAGCTCACTGATATGAGCACAGCCCCAGGAAGGCACGTACCTCTGTGGCAGAGCGCGGAACAGGCCAACCCTTTACCTTACATGTATTCCTAGGGTCAGGCCGTAACCCCTCAGCCGAGATAACATGACCCAAAAACACCACATGGTCACGAGCTAACTGGCACTTCTTAGCCTTTAACCGTAAACCAGCCGCACCAATCCTTGAAAACACCTCCTCCAAAGCTGCCATGTGCTCATCGAACGACCTGCTATAAATCAAAATATCGTCAAGATACACCATGCAAATATGCCAGGGAAGACCTTTAAGTACCAGCTCCATGACCCTCTGAAATGTCGCAGGAGTATTAGTGAGGCCCATGGGCATGGAGCGAAACTGATACAGACCATGACCGGTAGTAAAGGCCGTTTTCCCATGGTCCTCCTCTGCAACCTCAACCTGCCAGTATCCATCAGAAAAGTCCAAAGTACTAAACCATGTAGCCCCAGCAAGGGCATCCAGCATGTCGTCCACTCTCGGTAGTGGATGGGAATCTTTCACCGTCACCGCATTCAAGCCCCTGTAGTCAACACAAAACCTCCACGTGTTATCCTTTTTCCTCACAAGAACTACAGGAGATGACCAGGGACTACAACTCTCCTCTATGATCCCATCTGCTAAAAGCTTCTGCACCTGCCTGTCTATTTCCATCCGTTTGTCTGGGGATGTCCGGTAAGCGCGCCGCTTGACAGCGGGGTGGTCACCTGTATTAATGTTGTGCTTTATTACACCTGTAGCCTTTGTAAAGCCTCGCCCTGGGCGAAAAACATTTTGGTATTTTGCCAACAAGGTGTGCAGTTGCTGTCTCTGGTCACCTGTTAGGGGAGAGTCCGTCAGGTCAGGTACAGTCACGGGTGGCCGGTCAGAGTCAACACAGTCAGCTGGCTCATAAATGTCACTTTCATCGACATGGTACAGGACCCCTAAATGTGAGCCGGAGTGCATCCTCAGCTCATGGTCTGTGGGGTTAAGTAGCCGTGCGACAGTGAGCCCATCCTTAACTGGCGCCACTGAACGTGCAACCACCAACTCGACATTGTCACGATGCTCGGGCTCTAAATACCCAACATATGAATTAATAAGGGACTCAGCAGACCGAGGAGCTGCCACCTGCACAGGGACAACCATTTCACTGTAGGGTGGAACAATGACATCAGCAGACATGGTGATATTACAACATCTGGGAATAAGGTCATTGACATGTAATAACGGAATTTCCACCTCTCTCAGGCAGAGCAAACCACGGCTAACATCAAGAACAGCATTAGCCTCAGTCAGAAAATCAAAACCCAGAAGGACCTTTTGCGTAGATCCCCTGACCACATGAACAGTCTGCTCCACATAAATTTCACCTAGACAGATAGAAACAGTCATTGTCCCAAGCGTGTCCAACAACTGTCCATTCACAGTATGCGCAAAAACGTACTTATTGCGTAACACACGTTTACGCAGCGTAGGGAGTGACATCTTAAATTCCTCCGATATCAAAGAAACATTAGAACCAGAGTCAATCAGTATAGCCACATCAACATTCTCAATCGACCCTCTGATATAAGAGGTGCATTTAAACTCACCTACAGCACAGCAGTCCACTGTAGAGGCATCTACCCCAGCTGTAGAGCGTCCACCATGACCCTGAGAAGACGTAACTGATGGTCGGGTCTTCGCATCAGTTACAGGGAGTTTCCCTGGTTCTGTCCAAGCGGGGATGGAGACGGGGATGGAGACGGAGAAGGAGACCGCCAGGAAGGTGACAGGAATCTCACTCCGCGCCTCCGCTGCGGTGGTTCCCCAGAGAAACGCCCCCTCTGAGGACTCCTGTCGCCACAGCGAAACGCAGAAGAATCGGACGGCGTGCCTTGGCCCCACCTAGGCCTGGAGGTCCTCTCCTCGGCGCTCCGCGGTCCGTCCTGGGACGAGCGAGCTCCTCCGCCGAACTCCTTGACAGCAGATCTGCAGCCAACTCCACCACAGTCGCATACACAGGAATGGCGTCGGTCCACCCGGGAGCCGCAGTAGTCCTGTCGCTGTGCTCTCAGATCCACCACGTCCATTTGCAATTTATCCATCCTGGAAGCAAGACGCTCCACAGCACTGAGAAGCTTTCCCGCCACATTATCTCTGTCCAGTCCGGGTTCCTCAGCCGAGGAGAGCGAGGCCACGGTTGCGGGTCCAGTCGGGGGGAATAGGGGCTGGTTTGTGCCCCCACACCGAGGGCCATCCTAGCCCGTTCACACCGCCCGCTACCCTTAGGGCTTCGTCCAAATCTGATGCCCCTGTTCGTGGCACTTGGCGCGCAGACCCGGGTCTAGCCCAGCCAGAAAACGACGAAACTTCTCACCATCTTGCGCCGTCTTGTCATAATCCGGGAATGCTTCAGCCACAAGCCGTGAAATGTCCGCAGCATACAACTCTAAACTCTCACTAGTCTTCCGCGGACGAGCCGAAACACACGTTTGAAAGTACAACAGAAACTGCTTCTGCCCGAAGGCCTCATTGAGTTTGTCTTTTACACTCTCAAAGTCACACTGCACGGACGGGGGAAGGCTGTCCATAAGAGGAACGCAGCGCCATCAAGCCGGGTAGGTAAAACAGCGGCCAAGGTAGCGGCATAGCTCCTGCCCGTTGCACCTCGAGTTTGAGCACGCACGGCCGCCTCAAATTGTTTTATCCAAGTGGCAAAAAGCTTACGTCCATCTCCACAAAACGGGTGGGGGAGCTCAACCTTGACATTACAGATTCCCTCGCTCCAGGGTGGTCTATACTTTTCGTAGTCGTCCTCGTCCGCAGCAGCAGCAGGTCCGCGCCTATTGCCAAACATATCGTGAAAAACAGTAGGTAAACTGCCGAAATAAAAGTAGAAAATGAGTCCAACCGCAGCACCGCTGCCACCAATGTAGCGTGCGAGTGGTAAAAATATAGGCAGAGGCCCGGTTATTCTTTGGAGAAAATGGCAGATCTCCGTTTATTGAAGAGGCAAAGCAGACTGGCCCACTGACCACCGAGAGCTTCCCAAGCGTCAACAAAATTTCAAAATAAACAGCATGACGCGCATGCGTACTGCCACTGCACCCGCTTACACTAACACCAGCTAAAGCTGCGCTAACAGCGGCTAAATGCTATTATCGGCAAAATCCCCTTTTAGCACAGCGGTATGATGATGTGAAATATTAAATCTGTACGACATGCGTGTCAATAGTGAGGCTGTCCACTCTCTCGTTGCCAATCAGAGGCCAGCAGTCTGGTCACGTCACATCAGACACGGGTAGCCCGCTTTGGCCACAGCCAGAGGTCGGGCCCAAAACCTATACCTGGTCAGACCGGTTTGGCCCTGGCCTTTGTTATGGAAAAGCTCGACAAAGCGGGTGAAAGAGCCATTCGGCTGACACGCGCCTGCATGTGGAAAAGAGCCTATTATGACGTGTCGCGCCTGCCGTAATTCATTTCCTTCGTGTTAAAAAACAAAACAAAACATTTTGTCTTGTTGTGTTTAGCAGAGGATGGTTTCGATCCATCGACCTCTGGGTTATGGGCCCAGCACGCTTCCGCTGCGCCACTCTGCTGACAACGTACAATCATACAAGAAACATACCGGCAGACAAAGAGGTTTCACTAGATTTAACTCCGTAACCTAAGTTACTAATGTTTGTGTCAACCTCAAAGAAGCAGCATTCGCAAAGGTGCCAACATTTTAATTCTAGAACAATTCTCAACTTTGTGATTGGTAAATGAAAGACTACATCGGTCTCCAATAAAAACAAAAATACAACTCTTTCATATGAACAATAAGGGGGGAGGGACCTAGGTAAGTGATAAATGTAGCTTATATTGCTGCACAAAGTTTGAAATGTAAGGCTGTTGCTAGGAGAGGAGTGTCGATACATTTAGACTTCTCAAAAAACTAACCTGACTTTCTTTTTTAATTCAGATTAGGAGCCCCTTCTTTCATGAACTCATAATGCTCTGTTCCAGCTGCTAGTGTCACCAGGTGGTGCTCCTACGATTCTGTTTTATAGTTCTACGAAAAGGCCCATACTGTGACTATTACAGAAAACCAGGAGAAGTATTCATGGGCCACCATGGAAATGAATAGGCGAACCACCCTTCAGAAATATTTAGCATTCTACTCCGTCTTAACCAATCGTAGCTGTGTAGCTTATTACACGTTATACATACTGGTATATAGATATAAAATCAATTTCCACATTCATATCCGTCGCTTAAGGCCACACCACTCTGGCCCATGTTCACCAAACTGCTACGTGCACACCTGGTGGCCCTCTCCATAGACTCATTATTCATGGACACCTTCATCCCCTGGAATTCCCTGATCACCTGGTCCCCCCTGCACCCCCTGATTTGCACTATTGATGTCTGTCTTAATTGTGTGTGGCGTGTAATTTTGGTTGGTTTTGTCTGAGAATGTCGTGGTTTGTAGTCCTCCCTCTAGTCTGTGTTATGTTTCCCTTTTACATTAGTGTTTTGTGTGTGGTCGGTTTGTGTCCCGTGTGTATTTTGTAAATATTGTATTTTTTAACTAAGTGTGTTTTCATAATAAAAGATAAAAAAAAAAAAAACACGCCTGATTTCAGAAGCTAACTAGGGTCGGGCCTACTTGGATGCCGTAAACCTTTATATTTTTCTATAACGTGGACAAACTGGTTCAGAGACTTCCCTGCCAGACCACGCTGACCCAAGCCTGTCCAGTTTTTGTCAAAGTAAAGTCTTTCGTTCAGCATAATTTTGCTGTAATGTGACTGCTTTGGGGTCCACATAAAAGTCAGTGACTTAGTGGAGTATGCACAACATGGTATAGTTTTTTATTACTAACTTATTGTCTTTGCTACTATATAGACAATAAAGTAAAGTAATCTAATTGAAAAAAAACTCCCAGTGATAACAGTATTTGTGTGTGCTCTGAATTAGCCACAAATCTCTTAACAGTACGATCATCACGCTTAATCTTTTGTGAAATATCAAAGTTTTTCATACCTAGTCCAAGGCATTCAACTATTTCACGCTTTTCATCAGCAGAGAGATACTTTTGTTTCTTGTTTGTGTGTATAGTTTACTTTATTGTCCTCTGCATTTGACCCATCCTTCAATGGGGCGACCCGTAAGGAGCAGTGGGGACCCATCTCCTGATGTGGAGCCAGGCTGATGGTCAGAATCACCTGGCTGGAGGATTCAACTATTATACATGTTTTTAGTGGTAGGGGATACCAGAGTGCCACCTACGCAGACACGAGGAGAATATGCAAAATCCACACAGTAAGGTCTTGTCATGGTGGAAATCTAACCCGGGACCTTCTAGCGGTGAGGTGGAGGTGCTAACCACTGCGCTACCGTGCACTATTCTTTCCCATATGGCTTGAAAATGGTGGTCTTCTTAATGATGTGGAACGTCCTTTGTACTTTTCCCTTAACTGGGCTTAACCTGACAACTAATCATCCCAGGCGTCTTCAAAGAGCCCCGAGACACAATGCCATCCATGAGTTTCATTTTTTTAACTATATGACACTGAAATACAATTTGCATTATAATTTGGAATGCGGTATATAAAATAATACATAAACAATAAATAACAAAAAACAAATACATGAATAATGTTACTTTTTATTTTTTCAACAGGCTAATGCATCTTGTGAAAATATGTTTGTCTATATATTTAAGATTATTAAGTTCTGTATTTTTTCTATAGCAGGGTGACACATTCGCAAATTGAAAAAGTTTTTATTTAACTTAATATTTAATAAAAAGGTCAAGCAAAGCAGACATGAAGGAAAAAAAAGCAATGTTCTTCAACAAGTCTCAAGACAATAGACGACTAAATTTAGTTAAGGCACATGGAACCTTTAAAAGCATTCGCCCTCTTCACATCACAGAACTTTTACAATCCATTTCAGCCCTAGGGTCTATTGTTTCTATATCTTGAAGCCTGAACCATCACCACCGTGGTGACGATAATACTGAGTAAGACAGAGAGACAGAAGATCACAGTAGAGATGATGTTCAGGGTCCGAGCAGTCGTTCCGTGACCTCTGGCGCCTTCTATGTCCCCATCACCTTCCTGTCCCGCGCCTGAGCAGAGAATTGTATGAGGGAGCTGGAAAATGTACTACATTTTTGGAAATTTCCTTATAAACCTTTCTTAAACGCTCATATTTTTCTGATATATTTTTGTAAATTACTGCAGTTTTAGTCAACTATTTAACATTCACATATGACACAACTTCAAGACATTTCAAACTGGCTCCAGAAATTCATCTTTGAATATGATGATTTTTAAATATGAACTATGTCGGAGGCTACTGACCTTGACGGAGTGTATGAGGGCGGCGAGTCCCAGGCAGAAGGGGTTGGAGTAGAGGAAGCAGCAGAGCGACCAGATGAAGTGGTCCTTTGCATCTCCCGGTGGATATTCACCGTAGTTTGCTGGACTACTGAAGGCGGCTGTCCCATGTTAGGATAATACATGTTATCCCTGTATGACGGGACACTTCCAGGGGGGTTCATTTTCTTGATGTAGTAGTAGTGGTGGCTGTGTAGTATCTCTGCCTCTGACGCTGCTATGAGAGTGCACAGGAAGCAGAAGGGGCTTGGTAGTTGGTCCTGGCCTATTTCACAACAGAATCTGAATGTACTTTAAACAGGGTTTGTACAGGCAGAAGCAAGTCAAATTTAATGCTTTTTAATTCCACAATACTATGTTTTTATGCCACAAATGCAGAAAAAAAGCAGTGCATATTTCATTTCTTCAGATTTGCAAACATTTAATCAATTAGAGGAAAGAGAATTGAACAAAACGGGCAACTTTTGAGCAAAATGTTTTCACATTTAGCCCAAATTGCAACTGAACTAGACCATAATTTTGCTATTTTATCTTCAATCTACAGTATCTTATACAAAACATTGTTGAGCAATGTCATCATTTTCCAATAAATGTAGATTTTAGAATTAATGCTTTTTAATTCCCTGTTAAATAATCCTATTTACTTTGTTCCTTGAATAATTTAGAAAGTAAGACTAAGAAATCAAGAACAAAAAATGTACTTTCACTGCACACAGAACAACATGCTGTAATACATTTCCTTTGAGTAAAAAGCACCTGGCTGTTGCATCGTCCTTGGCGTTTGGAAATGCCTCTTCTTGTTCTTTATTTCATTTCCGCCAAACATAATGTCACAATTCGTCTGGCGCCAACCGAGTTGCCAGTTTTGGAAGGACCTTGTTATAGTGGTTTATTAGTCTCAAGAATGATTTGAGCTCTGTAACATTTGTTGGGGCTGGAGCATCTTGGATTGTTTTAAGCTTTGTATCCACTTGGTGTAGTCCTTGTGTGTCGCCTCATACCCTAGGCACTCCACTTCATCCTGCATGAAGGTGCATTTGTTTCTTTTGAGACGTAGTCCCGCCTCTTTTAGCCTTTTAGCACAGTATTCAAGTTCTTGACAAGATCCGCTTTATTCATTGACCACAATGTCATCCAGATACACTGCAACCAGGGGAATTCCACTCTCTAAAAAGTTGCCAACATTTTAATTACAGAAGAGAGTTGATGCTGTAAATGTAGAAGGAAATATCATCCAAAGAATTGGCATAAATGTAGCTTATATTACTGCACAAAGTGGAGGAGAGAATTGTCGATACATTTAGACTTCTCAAAAAACTAACCTGACTTTCTTTCTTTTACAGTTTTTTATTAAGATTAGGATGACATTACATTAGTTTCAGGCAAGTCTGAGGAATCACATGTTCAGCCCTCGTCTTCTCATGAACTCCACCTGCTGATGTCACAAGGTGGTGTCCTAATTTCAGCGATCATTTCACAGTCCACAGCAAGTCATATCATGTCTGGCAGCGATTGTTTTCAGCTTTGTTTCAACTGGACTCTGCTGGCGCTCCCCTCTGTGCCAGCAGAGTCCAGACGTTTTGCGGGCTCAGGTTTGAGGCTGAGTTACTTTCGAAATACAGTGCAAAGCAGAATACTAGTCGACAAAAGGCAAAGCAAAAAAACAGAGCATCATTTACAGACCTAGAGTTTTAGCCACTGTAAAAAGAGTTGCCATATCCAGAATTAGCATTGGCCTGCAGTGAATGCACCATGCGTGCAACCCGATCGAACAGAACTGCAGTGAGGATAATGGCAATGACAACAGAGATGCAGAAGAGCACAGTGGAGATGATGTTCAGGGTCCGAGCAGTCGAAGCGTAATTGTGGGCGCCTTCTATGTCCCCCAGCACCTTCCTGTCCCGCGCCTGAACAGAGGAAAGACAAATGACAAAAATATTGTTATAATAAAACGGGCACCTCTGTGATGTAAGAAATAACATGCTACCCACATGCTACATGCCACGGTACAAAAGGTTTGTATCATGGAATGAATTATGAAAATGAGCATGTATTTTCTCAAAGAAATATTATTTCATGGAATTATCATTCTGTTTTATGGTTCTACTAAAAGGCCCATACTGTGACTATTACAGCAATGACAGCAGCGGGAAGAGGACAGATTAACAGAAATGTTGGCTACTTATTATATTATGGTGGAAGAGGAGATGTAGGCAAGCTGTCCTGGGCCCAGGACCAGAGGAGCCCATGTAAGAGCCAATTTTCTATTAAAAATATAGAAAAAGGGGAGCAGGGGGCCCATGTGAAACCTTATTCCCCCGGGGGGAAACAGCCCTGTACACAGCACATATGCCCATCTCTGGCAGTGTGGCAAATAGCCTGCACAACTCTCTCATCTATTTCAATAAATAAATAATGTACAATATCTGCCACTTGTAATTGGAGTAAAGGTATCGGAATAATTTGGTCATTGACCTGTTGTCGGCCTAGGAGGAAAATTTAAAGGTTGATCTCAAAGGTGTATTGACCACAATATTTTGTCGAACTACAAGCCCAGACGTGATAACCATTTTGAATGGTTTCAATGTAATAGGGCTGCAATATCAGATTATAAGATATTATTTACAAAACCTGCTAAACCTGTATGTGAGCTTCTTTTATTACAGTTATCAGGTCATATTTCTGAGAGCTCTCAAATAAAAATCATCCCTCGCACATGCTTCTTTTTAGTCAAAAGTGTTCATATTTACAGCCCAGGGAAATTGTAGCCCTTGAAGTGATTTTAGTTGGCTGTTATAGGCGCTGGGATCACAAGAACCTTGTGCATGATTCAAACTGACGAAACGGGAACAAAGGGAGCGGCCAAATTTGATTTCCAAATGATGGGGCAGAACAAGTCACCGCAAGTCTATGGCAGTCTGCCTCATGTTTTTCAAACGCACTCCCATATTTAAATAAAAAATGGACACAGCACTGAAAACAAAGCTTCTATTTTAACTCATGTCTTTACTTTGAGCCTTATCATATGCAGTACTGACCTTGACGGAGTGTATGAGGGCGGCCAGTCCCAGGCAGCAGGGGTTGCAGTAGATGAAGCAGAGCAGTGACCAAATGAAGTGGTCTTTTGGCATCTCCCTGTGGACTTCCAGCACGGAGTACTGAAACTGTCCTGAGTTGGGATAGGACATGGTACCCTCCTGTAATGGGACGCTGTCAGGCCGGCCGCTCATTTCGCAGTAGTGGTACTAGTAGTAGTGGTAGAAGTATTATTAGTGGAGGTGGACTCTTCAGCCTCTGGCGTGCGAATGAGAGAGTGCGCAGGAAGAGTCCCAAGTTTTGTTTGCCCCCACAAATAATTGGTTTCGTTTCACTGGAAAAGGGCTCGGCCTCAGATTAAAGGCACTTGGAAGAATCTGTTCCGACATGTTTATAGTAAAAGAGGCGATTCTTTTTACAGTGGTTTCCAGTTCACTTCATGAGGAATTTAGTAAGAAGCCCTAACACCTTCTGTTTGAACAAACTTTTGTTATAGTGCTTTTCTAAAATAACCTTGTAGACCCTTTTTGAAAAGAAGAATACATAATGAATGTAATAAAACAAATAAAAAGTCAAAAATAATTAAGAACTGTTTTAAAATGCACTTTAAATAATGTCTTTTAATGCACCACACAGAAAGGGCTACATACAGACAACTTTATAGGGTAGCCGGGTGGGACCAGTCGGATGGGGGCTACCACCCCCCTCAACTGGTCCACACCCTGGCTTTTTAATGCTCTACACAGAATAGGGCACATAGACCAACTATGAAATAATGCTTACTCAAATATAGTCATGAAGATGGTAAATGTCAACAAGAAAGCAACAAGGAATAAAAACCAAAACAAAACAAGCACACAAACAAACAAACAACAACAACAAAAAACTTTCATAGTAACTAAATCAACTGGCTTAATGGTTAACCAGTAATGATTGGTATTATACAGCATAAGGAAATATTCCATGTTACGAATCACCAAACAGATACTCGCACCATATTGATGTACAATGATGACCTGAATGGTTCAATGCTTCCTTTATGTAATATACAATGTACGGTATAATGTCAATGATGTCAGTCAATATGATCTTGTTGTATTGCTGTAAGAAGAACTAAATGTAATTCATTGGCAAGTGCACGCATGTTACTGTGTGTATACTTGCATATGGAAACAAATTCTGTATTGTCTTGCTGTTGAAGAAAAAAACAAACAAAAAAAGCCTAAAAGTTACCACTGAATATGTATAGCACGACGGTGATTGTTAATTATTAATGATGAATGAGGGGTAGGCACACATAAGCTCTGCTTCAGCCTACTCCTTTTGAGCTTTTTTGTGATGAAATGTTTAATTACTGTGAAAATATGAATGTAAACAGCTCAAATAAACAGCTCAATCAAAATAAACAGTTGTTAAATGTCCATATGGAGAGCAATTATCTAAATAGCACTCAACGCTGAGAAAAATACAATATTCAATAAACAGCTTTTTTTTGTTCAAACAAAATATATCAAGCCCAATAATTATTTCCTGTCTGTGTTTATTTATTCATACATGTATTTATTCAAGTTCTATTTGTATTTCCTTATTTTATTTTTTTCACTGCCAACATTATTCTTATCATTTTTACCGCCTGCATTATTCTTTCCTCGATTCCTGTTAATGCAAATTAAGGGGGTGGGCTTCAGATAGTGAGACCTAGGCCGTCAAGCCATAAAGGGAGAGGCTGACGGCCCGGTTCTAGGGGTATGAAAGGTTCTACAGGGAGTGTAAATGGTTCTACAAGGGGTGTGAAACGTACAGAGGGTACAAAAGGATTTACGGCATTGCAAAGGTCTCTTACTACCCATAGAACAAAGGTTCTACGGGGTAGTAAAAGGTTCTGCATTCAAGTTATAAAAAGGTCTGTTTATTTTCATAACTTGGATGCAGTGAAATGGAATCTGTAAATAAATGGATTAAAGAAAACCTGAATTAAAATCTTTGTCAGAGAGAATTGATCAGCTTCAGTATGTAAGATTTTTGTGTCATCAGAATGTGAATTTTAAATGTCTGTGAATTTTAACACTGAAATAACATTTGAATATTTTTTCCCCCTCAAATTTTAGACACTGAATATTCAACAGTGTTTTAACCCTTGGATAAACAACCTACCAATACCTACACTCTTCCATGGGTGGGGTCAAAAATGACTCCAATTAAAATCGATGTGTTTTGCAATAAACTGGGTTGTTATTCTTTGAAATCTCTAAAATGAAAAGGTATTCCTCATAAAACATGTTTGTGACATGAGGCCTGGAGTATTATTATGGGTGCGTAGGGTCCCTGGTGATTCTGACGGCTTTGCGGGTGAGACGGGTGGAGTACATGTTCTTAATGGGGGGGGGGAGAGGGGCTCCGCAGATCTTCTCTGCTGCTCTCACGATGCGCTGGAGGCTCCTTCGGCAGGAGGCAGTGCTGGCGCCGTGCCACACAGTGATGGAGCTGGTCAGGATGCTCTCTATAGTCCCTAAGTTGCACATAACGGAGGCTGGGACTCTTCTCCACATTTAGAGAGATTGTTCTGTGTGCACCACATGGCCAGACTGCTCACCTCACTCCTGTAGTTTGACTCGTCTCTGTTGCTGATGAGACCCACCACTGTTGTGTCGCCTGCAAACTTGATGAAGAGGTTTGAGTCGTAGTTTGGAGCGCAGTCACCGACCTCTCATTATTCCGAAAATTTGCCATTGAGCAGAGGGGCCATTAGTCCAACCATGTGTTGTGGATTAGAGAGCCATATACAACCAGGCCCTAACCTTAGGTCTGTGGACTCTTGCCTGAACCTCATTTTATTTTTCAACCCCTACTCAATGGGACATTTTCTGAGTAATGAGACGTCGGACTAATTGGTTGAAGGACTAATGGGCCGACCCTACTGGTGTACAGTACTTAAAAGGGAGACCGCCCAGGTGCTGTAAGCTTTTGTATTTTTCTACAATAAGGACAAACCTTTTTCACACAAAAAATATAAGTAAGCTATAAGCCAACTTTTGTAAACATAAAAGGAACAATTGTTGACACTAAAAAAGGCTTAAATTGCTGCCTTGTGTTTACCCTATGTGGCCAGAAGATGGCACTGTCAGCCCTCGTACCGTCTTTGCTCAAAGAAACACATTATGACGTGGCGCGCCTGCCGTAATTCATGTCCTTCGTGTTAAAACAAAACAAAACCATTTTGCCTAGATGTGTTTAGCAGAGGATGGTTTCGATCCATCGACCTCTGGGTTATGGGCCCAGCACGCTTCCGCTGCGCCACTCTGCTGACGACATACAACCAAAGGTTTCACTAGATTTAATTCCTTAACCTAAGCTACTTATGTTTGTGTCAACCTCAAAGAAGCAGCATTCGCAAAGGTGCCAACATTTTAATTCTAGAACAATTCTCAACGTTGTGATTGGTAAATGAAAGACTACATTGGTCTCAAATAAAAAAACAAAAATACAACTCTTTCATATGAACAATAAGGGGGGAGGGACCTAGGTAAGTGACCTACTGTAACATTTGGTAGGTTACAAGTAGTCACTTAAAATCAAAACTCAGAATAAATGTAGCTTATATTGCTGCACAAAGTTTGAAAATGTAAGGCTGTTGCTAGGAGGAGAGGATGTCGATACATTTAGACTTCTCAAAAACTAACATGACTTTCTTTTTTAATTCAGATTAGGATGACATATTTGTTTCAGGAAAGTCAGAGGAATCTCACATGTTCAGCCCCTTCTTTCATGAACTCATAATGCTCTGTTCCAGCTGCTAATGTCACAAGGTGGTGCTCCTACGATTCTGTTTATAGTTCTACGAAAAGGCCCATACTGTGACTATTACAGAAAACAGGAGAAGTGTTCATGGCCACGATGGAAATGAATAGGCAACCACAACTAAGAAATATTTAGCATTCTACTCCGTCCTCCCACTAATAACTTAACCAATCTGTAGCTTATTGCACGTTATACATACTGGTATAAAGATATAAAATCAATTTCCACATTCATATCCGTCGCTTAAGGCCACACCACTCTGGCCCATGTTCACCAAACTGCTACGTGCACACCTGGTGGCCCTCTCCCATAGACTCATTATTCATGGACACCTTCATCCCCTGGAATTCCCCGATCACCTGGTCCCCCTGCACCCCCTGATTTGCACTATTGATGTCTGTCTTGGCTCACACTGTCTTGTCTGCTGGCGCTCACATCTGTGCCAGCAGAGTCCAGACGTTTTGCGGGCTCAGGTTTGAGGCTGAGTTACTTTCGAAATACAGTGCAAAGCAGAATATTAGTCGACAAAAGGCAAAGCAAAAAAACAGAGCATCATTTACAGACCTAGAGTTTTAGCCACTGTAAAAAGAGTTGCCATTCTAGAATTAGCATGGCTGCAGTGAATGCACTAAGCGTGCAACCTGATCGAACAGAACTGCAGTGAGGATAATGGCAATGACAACATAGATGCAGAAGAGCACAGTGGAGATGATGTTCAGGGTCCGAGCAGTCGAAGCGTAATTGTGGGCGCCTTCTATGTCCCCCAGCACCTTCCTGTCCCGCGCCTGAACAGAGGAAAGACAAATGACAAAAATATTGTTATAATAAAACTGGCACCTCTGTGATGTAAGAAATAACATGCTACCCACATGCTACATGGTACATGGAACGGTACAAAAGGTTTGTATCATGGAATGAATTATGAAAATGAGCATGTATTTTCTCAAAGAAATATTATTTCATGGAATTATCATTCTGTTTTATGGTTCTACTAAAAGGCCCATACTGTGACTATTACAGCAATGACAGCAGCGGGAAGAGGACAGATTAACAGAAATGTTGGCTACTTATTATATTATGGTGGAAGAGGAGATGTAGGCAAGCTGTCCTGGGCCCAGGACCAGAGGAGCCCATGTAAGAGCCAATTTTCTATTAAAAATATAGAAAAAGGGGAGCAGGGGGCCCATGTGAAACCTTATTCCCCGGGGGGAAACAGCCCTGTACACAGCACATATGCCCATCTCTGGCAGTGTGGCAAACAGCCTGCACTACTCTCTCATCTATTTCAATAAATAAATAATGTACAATATCTGCCACTTGTAATTGGAGTAAAGGTATCGGAATAATTTGGTCATTGACCTGTTGTCGGCCTAGGAGGAAAATTAAAGGTTGATCTCAAAGGTGTATTGACCACAATATTTTGTCGAACTACAAGCCCAGACGTGATAACCATTTTGAATGGTTTCAATGTAATAGGGCTGCAATATCAGATTATATATAGATAATATTTACAAAACCTGCTAAACCTGTATGTGAGCTTCTTTTATTACAGTTATCAGGTCATATTTCTGAGAGCTCTCAAATAAAAATCATCCCTCGCACATGCTTCTTTTTAGTCAAAAGTGTTCATATTTACAGCCCAGGGCAATTGTAGCCCTTGAAGTGATTTTAGTTGGCTGTTATAGGCGCTGGGATCACAAGAACCTTGTGCATGTGTAACAGGGTTATATTGGACCGGTGGTAAATCCCTGCTATTGGGTGTGTGGTGCTACCGCTGCGCCGCCAGGGGTCGCTGTGGCCTCGCCGGCGACGCACATGTGTGTCTGTGCCAGTTTCCTGGCGCCAAGCAGACGGGCTCTGGAGGTCGAGAGAGACAGCCGCGTCTGGGGGAACGGAGGAAAGCTACCACCAGGAGCAGGGACTGAGCCTCTTAAAACTGTTGTATGCCAATAAATGGAGTTGGGTCGTCTCCAAAGAGAACCTGAGTCTGAGAGCATTTAATAATTAGAAACACAACGCAGAGCCGAACACCACTGTAACATTGGTGCCGTGACATCTGTTTAGGACCGGACTGGACCACGACTGGATCTTCCTGTCCAGATAACATCAGCCACAGGGGAGCGGTAGGACCCGTCGACGGGGATCGTTTTTCCGCCGCCATGGCGCCACGGAGCCCCGGTCGTCGACTCTCCGTGCGGTGGACGTCTGGGATGGTGTCGTTGGCTGGAGTCGTCTTCCCGCCGTTAGGACTCTGGCGTCGCGGGATGGTGGATCGCGGTGTGCGCCGATGGAGTCTGCCTGTGCTGCGGAGAGATGGCTGCGCTGGTCCCGCCATTTGTGTTCCGCCACCTTGGGCCTGTTCCGCGGAGATGGACGTTTGAGCGGGATCCTCCAGGTTGCGAAGGAATTGCCTTGACTTTTTAGTTTGAATGCCGTAGTTCTAGGGCAAGTTGGACATGTTTTGATTGTGTTTTTTGGATTCCTGTTGCTGTGTGAGGGGTATGTTTGTCATGTGTGGTTTGTAAGTTGTAGTCTGTCTGGGAGATTTGGGTGCCATTTTCTTACCACGATGGGTCAGTGGGTAACTTGGTTCCACGTGTAGTTCCCTGGTAGAAAATGCATTCTCCCTTATTAGGTGCCATTTTGTTTTTTTGAAAATATGAATGACTGGTGTGATTGAGCCACTTTGTGAGTGAGAGCCTGGTTTGAATGTGAAAAAATGTAAACGGCATTTTTTTTAGTCCGTGCTGTTTGTAGGGCCTGATCACCCCTTCTTATGGCTTGGTCCCTTGTGGACGGTGTGTGTACCGACTTAAACTAGTTGCTCTGTGACGCTCAGCCAGGTCATTTTGTTTTCTGTTTCTGTTTTGTGAAGATTTTTTTTTAAATATATATTTATGTGTATGTGTGGGTTACACCCCGCCATTCCGACACACCGCTACTCCGACGTTGAGGTCTAATTGTCGGATCTTTTGTGCAACGTCCCGCCATTCCGACACACAAGATAATTATCAAAAATACGTAGGCCTACTAGAATTAACTATATTTACGCTCACATCCACTCACACAAGACAAAAGATTTCGAAATGAAGTGTCACGATCACAAGAGCCTATAGGACCAGATAATGCAGTGTTATTTTCTTTATGTCTCTACACGGTTCCCTCTCGCGCTTGTGCGCTATAGCGCACGGCTCCCGTGTTTTCTGGGCACAAAACAAAACCCTGAGAATAGCTGATGCTGGAGGAGTCCGTACTCCATCACGCGGTGTGCGGAGAGCCAAGTGCAGCGGCTCGTGCCATAGCCGCTCCTAGCTCTCAGCAAGTTTTTTTTTCTTCTGACGGCTGCACTCCAGCCATATGCACGTTAAATTGGGAATCTTTTTACGAATGGGGCAACACATGCATCACTCCTCTCTCAGTGCCGCCGCCTGTCATGCGCTCATTACGCACTGTGCGTCGGCTGTCTGATGCTCCAAGAGGCACCACTGAGGCCACTGTGATTGAATGATGTTGAACAGTATTTGTGCCGCTGTTTATTAATGCAGTTGACATAAAAACGATCCATATTAAATGAGAACGATTAGGAAGAGCAGCAAAGGAAACATGCCAACATGTCCAGTAATCAGGGCTTATGGCACAATTACGCGGCACTGTCCGTGGGCGCGTCATATGCGTGTCCATTATGCATAAAAGCACAGTGACACATACACACCCCCATGCGCGCTGCTTCTCGGAGAAGGACTTGTTTTTGGACAATGTTTTGAACGAAGGGGAGCGCGTGGCTTGGAGCCTTGAGACAGTGCGCGGCGTCTTTCCCGCGGACTTCAGCGCTTTGTTGTAAAATACAGACTAGCCTGCACCTGTCACTGCCTTTGCCCAAAACTATCTCATGAGCCGCTGTAGAGGGACTGGGAAATGTGCATAGATGGGCCGAAAGCGGGGACTCTCAGAGCGGGAATGAACAGGGAAGGAGACGCTGAGCTGACTCCTCTACCGCCATGAGGATCGTTAATAAGCCTCCATCATTATCAGCTATTCTCACGAAACACGGACAAAAGCCGAGGGCAAACAGATACGCTCAAAACGATTGTCGGAATAGCGGTACCAAAAAGTGTCGGATTGGCGGGATGTCGCAATAGAGGGGTGTCGGAATGACGGTGTGTCGGATTGGCGGGGTGTCGGAATGGTGGTGTGTCGGAATGACGGGTCGACCCCATATGGGTTTTACCCCAATGAGCAGGAATTTTGGGGGTGTATGTAACAGGGTTATATTGGACCGGTGGTAAATCCCTGCTATTGGGTGTGTGGTGCTACCGCTGCGCCGCCAGGGGTCGCTGTGGCCTCGCCGGCGACGCACATGTGTGTCTGTGCCAGTTTCCTGGCGCCAAGCAGACGGGCTCTGGAGGTCGAGAGAGACAGCCGCGTCTGGGGGAACGGAGGAAAGCTACCACCAGGAGCAGGGACTGAGCCTCTTAAAACTGTTGTATGCCAATAAATGGAGTTGGGTCGTCTCCAAAGAGAACCTGAGTCTGAGAGCATTTAATAATTAGAAACACAATGCAGAGCCGAACACCACTGTAACACATGATTCAAACTGATGAAACGGGAACAAAGGGAGCGGCCAAATTTGATTTCCAAATGATGGGGCAGAACAAGTCACCGCATGACCGCAAGTCTATGGCAGTCTGCCTCGTGTTTTTGAAACGCACTCCCATATTTAGATAAAAAATAGACACAGCACTGAAAACAAAGCTTCTATTTTAACTCATGTCTTTACTTTGAGCCTTATCATATGCAGTACTGACCTTGACGGAGTGTATGAGGGCGGCCAGTCCCAGGCAGCAGGGGTTGCAGTAGATGAAGCAGAGCAGTGACCAAATGAAGTGGTCTTTTGGCATCTCCCTGTGGACTTCCAGCACGGAGTACTGGACCTCTCCTGAGTTGGGATAGGACATGGTACCCTCCTGTAATGGGACGCTGTCAGGCCGGCCGCTCATTTCGCAGTAGTGGTACTAGTAGTAGTGGTAGAAGTATTATTAGTGGAGGTGGAACCTTCAGCCTCTGGCGTGCGAATGAGAGAGTGCGCAGGAAGAGTCCCAAGTTTTGTTTGCCCCCACAAATATTTGGTTTCGTTTCACTGGAAAAGGGCTCGGCCTCACGCCGAATTTACACCAGGAGCTATTACTGGATGTGACGTACGCGGCACGTTATACGCGCGCATTTTCGAAAGCGCAAATTTACACATACGGCGTCAGAGCAGCTAAAGCTACGCTTGTGTTTGGGTGTCTCTTCCCCAAATCACTTGGAATAATTTTGCTTATAAAAATGGGTAAGTAATAACATTTCTCATGTTATATCATACGTTTGCTAGTCGTACATCGAACTCTGCCAATTTATGAAATGATTTGCTTTTTTTTTTTTAGCTTACCTTAGCTTAGCTTGTGCATTTATTTATAGAAACAGTGCCGAGTAAAAAGGCGCACCTTGGCCTTACTTCTTTTGGTAGAAGAAGTGAGGAGACAGGAGAGACAACAGACCAGGTGACTATGGGTGCATCCAATCATCAGCAAGGTGACTTCTACCACTTTGTGGCCGAGCTGAGGCTTGACAGCCAAAGACGCCACCAATATTTTAGGATGAGTGCCGAGCAAATGGATCACCTACTCTCCTATATTGGACCAGAAATTTACAGGCAGAGCACCAACTACAGGGCTGCAATTGACCCAAACCAAAGACTTGCTGTTGCTTTGAGGTAAGCAGGATTACACACAAGCATGCAAACAAGAACATTTTTATTGCAATGTAAAGAATACACTTCTGAAAACTGTTTTTTTAAATGACATCCATTGCAAAAGGTACTTCTGTCAAACTGAAACATAAAACATCCATGAGTAGACAGAAATTATATCTATATATTTTTTCTTTTATGTTTTACAAATCCTGAAAGGTACTGTGCTCAGTAGCGCCACTTTGCTCCCATCTCTGATCAGACAGCATATGCATATGTAACCAGGTGAAATAATAGGTATCTATTGAAAAGGTTAGTTGGGAAAACCTATTACTGTTTTATTTCACTAATGGACTAATGTAATTCCTTTTGTCAACATACGGTGGTGCTATTTCCTCATGCGTGAGTTTCCTGTTTATTTCGCGCACTTTTACTTCAGAAGTAAACACCAAGAAAGGCCATTTTAAGCTGAAACTGGTATGGGTAAGACGCATTTAGGCCACAAGAGCTTCAACTTGATATTCTGGGTAAGAAATTATCTGTATGATGGCTTATTATGTTTCTAGTTAATAGAAGATGTTAACAGGCAAATGTATTTTGTTTTTTGTCCTCTTGCAGAGGTGCCACTGCCGTTTTTGTACTGATTGAACAGCGTAGTTCAAGTGTTAGTAACGCCGTAATAACGCCATTTTGAGGTCGTTGTTGAGCTGTATGTTAAAAGAAACAACCCAAACGATAACAAAACCTGTTCTGACATTTCTAGAACATTTGGGAGAAATAAAGAAACCCCTTTTTTCGCATTTGAAGTTGTGTGCATTGTTTATCCGGCTTCACATATATGATTGCTTTTGTTGCGGGTGTGACAGGAAAGGGCTTGATTGAACGTGGATGGGACGTGAGGCGAGAGACGAGGATGCCCCAGGTGATTGTTGAGGGACAGTCTGTCTTCTATCTTCAAAACTTCCTAGACAATGTAGGACGGCCAATTTTGCTTCTCTTCTGGTTTGTCTTTCCATTCGATTAAGAATTGGTACAAGGCTCATGGCAAAGTAATATGATTCATCCAAATCTGTTTCTGGTGGGGCAGTTTTTTGTACAGGCTCTTCTAGAATGGACAGAAGATGTTCTCCTAGAGTTGAATTGGCCTGCTGGGGTCGCTTTTGACTCTTCTTTCCCTGGGTAGTAGTGGTTGCAGTAGTAGTTATTGTAGTAGCAGCAAGAGCAGGACCAGAACGAGATTGCGGAGTGTGAGCTCTGGAGACATCAGTTGATGTGGATGGTGTGGGTGCAGGTGTGCGTGATGCAGATGACAGGTGACTGCTAGGAGATAAGTCCTCTGCCTCCCCCGGTGGTGTGTGGTGCTCATCCTCATCCTGCTCCAGAGTGTTGTTTAGGTTTGATGTAGAACTGTTTAGGATAGAGAAAAAGACTCAGGGATGCAAGAATAAATTATATACAAAACAAACCATAACAAAACATTATTCTCTCATCTCTACATCTATGTAATAACTTTATTATAAATGTATCGAAATATAGAAGTATTTTGTTCAAAAGCTAAATTTTAAATGACCTTCTTGTTTGTATAAATGGTAACAGGATACATGTACTTCCAAACCTTCTGAGATCCTCCTTTTGATCCACTTGGATCATATTTTTTTCGATTCCTTACAAAGGCATCTCTCAGGGTCTTCCAGCGTGATTTGCATAGTTCCACTAAAAAAAAGAAAGAAAAACAGTCAAAAAAGATTTAAAAAAAATATATATATATAAAACATACTAAACATCGCAGCTGAAAGTTTAAATGTTACTGTTTGTGTTTCCTTCTCAGATTTTTGGCCTCTGGTGACTCCCTACTCAGCCTTTCTTTTGCGTATAGGCTTGGTCTTGCCACAGTTCAGAATTCGGTGCACATGGTATTTGCCGCCATTGCCAAAATAATGCTTCCAGAGTTCTTACCAAAGCCTACAGAGGACACCTGGAGAGAGATTTCCCTGGACTTCTGGGAAAGATGGAATTTTCCCAATTGCCTGGGGGCTATAGATGGAAAGCATGTCACCATCCATGCAACACCTAGGTCTGGAAGTCTTTTCTTCAATTACAAGAAGACCTTCTCTGTGATTCTCATGGCTCTTGTGGATGCGCAATACAGATTTCGGGTCATTCAGGTGGGAGACTATGGGAGGACAAGTGATGGCGGCATTTATGCAAGATCTGCTCTGGGGAGGGGCATGGAGCAACAAACATTACAAGTACCGTCAGACGCCCCATTACCTGGAGCAGCTCGCCTGGGAAACGTCCCTTTTGTCATTGTGGGGGATGCAGCCTTTCCTCTCAAAACCTATCTGATGAGACCCTATGCTCAACAGAATCTCACTAAGGAGAAGAGGATCTTCAACTACAGACTCTCAAGAGCTAGAATGGTGGTGGAAAGTGCCTTTGGCATTTTGGCCTCAAGATGGAGGATTTTCTACAGGAGAATCAATCTCCATCCTGACAAAGTGGACAACGTGGTAGTGGCAGCTGCATTCTCCACAATTATCTCCTCTCTCCACGTGACAATCAGAGAGCAACCAAGGAGGATGCAAGGAGTCAGGAATATGGCTGGAAACAGGGCATCTCAGGATGCTTTGGATCTGAGGGATGTGTTTTGCCAATATTTTAACTCCCCAGAGGGAAGTGTGGCTTGGCAAGAAAGGATGTATTAACCTGGGCACTCTTTTAGGTTTGTTCTAAAAATGAAACAGTTCTTCTTGATTTGTGTTTCTATTTTTGTGACACTCAGAAAATGTGACATGATAACCTAGCTTAATGGCACACATTATCCTTATTATTCTATGTTTTACTATAGGACACATTCACTCAATAAGTTATCATAAAAATGTAGGGGGAAAATGCATTTACAAATTGACTAGGTCTACGTAGCCTATAAGCCTATGTAATATGTGTTTATAGCAAAAAAAAGTACATATTTAACAAGTAATTACATTTCTCCATTATTTCTGAGATCAATATATTCTTATGTTATTATTTTATAAGTATATTAAACGCTATAACTGCAAAAACGTCAAACTTATAGCATTTTAGATATGAATTGAGCTGTTTAGATGTTACATCTTAAAAATGATGTGAAGTATTAGCATTCGCTAAATGATGGGCACTATTATTGTATGCTAATGTTTACTTACTGTCGCAATTTAAACTTGTGGCGACGGAGCGCCATGCCTGCATATTCTTCACTGTGTCTTTGTAAAATGTGTGTTGAGCATCGTGAAGTATGCTGTATTTCTCCACCTCGACAATCAACTTTTCGTCATCCATCGCAAACACAAGGATGCTGCGTGTTGTGAACTTCGACAAACAGAAACAGAAAACTTATTTTGACAGGGTGTCGGAAGTTTACTTTGAAAGACTGTGCCATTTTCCCGTCTAAAATTCCGGAGTTTGCCCATTGAATTATATAGATGGAAGAGGCATGCTGTCCCAGCTCCTATCTCTTTACATAGTGGTGCTCTATATAATTCAATGAGTGGCGACAAGGCAAAAGTGACATCATTTTGTTCTTGCAGCTGTGAAGTATGAATGAGCCACTTTTCAAACTTTATCCTCGCCGCCAAAAAGATGTTGCATCATGGCCGAAATAACATCTTAAAGTTGAGTTCAGACTTGCCTTTGTGCACAACGTATGCATGATACACGGCCAGCACATTCCTTCAGTACAGCTTCTAGCTCTGAACGTAGCTTACAGTAGGTATAAGGCTAGTTCGCTCTATACCGGGTAAACCTCATCATAATATGTTTACAACATAATAACACTTAGTATTCAGTATACCACACTTTGGATGTCTTTAGCAGAGGATGGTTTCAATTCATCGACCTCTGGGTTATGGGAACTTCCGCTGCGCCACTCTGCTGACGCTACACACTCAGAGATGTTGCAGTAAACATCCCTAATCTTCATACTTTTTTTGTAACAATATTCACACACTCAGAGAAGAAGCATAACGGACTGGGATACAAACAAACAAAGGTTTCACTAGTTTTAACTCATCAACCTTACAAATGTTTGTGTCAACCTGGAAGAAGCAGCATTTGGCACGGAGTAAATCATATTCATGTTCAGAAGAAGAGGAAGAAGAAAATTGATAAATGAAAGGACAAATAAAAAGTTGGCAACATTTAATTCAAGAAGAGAGTTGATGCTTCAAAAGTAGAAGGAAATATCTGCCATCCAAATAATTCTCAACTTTGTAAATGAAAGGCTACATCGCGGTCTTTGAAGCAGACATAAAAACAAATGAAAACAAAAATAAAATGGTTACATTTATGAACTCTGCTGGCACTCCCCTCTGTGCCAGACGTTTTGTGGGCTCAGGTTTGAGGCTGAGTTACTTTTACTCACATTTCTTTTGCGTTAAAAACATGTAGGCTACAGTGTCTGAAAGTACTTGGAAAAAAGCGAAATACAGTGCAAAGTAGAATACTAGTCGACAAAAGGCAAAGCACAAAAACCAGAGCATCATTTACAGACCTAGAGTTTTAGCCACTGTAAAAAGAGTTGCCATATCCAGAATTAGCATTGGCCTGCAGTGAATGCACCATGCGTGCAACCCGATCGAACAGAACTGCAGTGAGGATAATGGCAATGACAACAGAGATGCAGAAGAGCACAGTGGAGATGATGTTCAGGGTCCGAGCAGTCGATCCGTAATTACGGGCACCTTCTATGTCCCCCAGCACCTTCCTGTCCCGCGCCTGAACAGAGGAAAGACAAATGACAAAAATATTGTTACAATAAAACTGGCACCTCTGTGATGTAAGAAATAATATGCATGTAATGAATTCTGAACGTGAGCATGAATTGGCTTTTCTAAAAGAAATACTATTTTATGGAATTATCATTCTGTTTTATGGTTCTACTAAAAGGCCCATACTGTGACTATTACAGCAATGACAGCAGCGGGAAGAGGACAGATTAACAGAAATGTTGGCTACTTATTATATTATGGTGGAAGAGGGGATAAAGGCAAGCTGTCCTGGGCCCAGGACCAGAGGAGCCCATGAAAGAGCCAATTTTACATTTAAAAAAAATATAGAAAAAGGAGAGCAGGGGGCCCATGTGAAACCTTATTCCCGTAAATACAGCCCTGTACGCAGCACATATGCCCATCTCTGATAGTGTTGAAAATAGAGTGCACAGCTCTCTCAGCTATTTCAATAAATAAATAAAGATACAATATCTGCCACTTGTTGAGTAAAGGTAGGAATCATTTGGTCACTGACCTTTTGTTTAATCGTCGGCCTAGGATGAAAATTGAAAGGTTTATCATATCTCAAAAGTATATTGACCACAATATTTTCTCTAACTACAAGTCCAGACGTGATAACCATTTTGCTGCAATATCAGATTACAAGATTGTTAATATTTACAAAACCCGCTAAACCTGTATGTGAGCTTCTATTTTATCAGTTTATCAGGTCATATTTCTGAGAGCTCTCAACTAAAAATCATCCCTCGCACATGCTTCTTTTTAGTCAAAAGTGTTCATATTTAGGTCGTGACGTAATGCGCCCGTGTTGAGTGAAGCAGCTATCATAACTCTTGGGAGCATTCCTTGCGCATTCGAAGGGGTTGGGAGTTGTGTGCTATGGGTGGGCTGGTCCAAACCAAAAATGCCCAGGCTGAATTATTGTCCCAGTCCGCCCCTGCCCGCCTCCCCCACTCGCTGAATGGTAGGTTGAAATTCAACTGATGAAACGCAGCCACTGAGATCAATCCCAGACGTCCATGTAGGAAAAAACTAATTGACCAGAGTTTACGGATGACTAAGGCCAGGCTAGTTCCCCATAGACTTTCAATTGGATTTCAGCCAAATACTTTTTTCCACACTGTATTTCCAGTCCAATCCAGCTTTATTTATAATGCACTTTAAAAACAACATAGTTGACCAAAGTGCAGAACAGCACAATGTCACAGTAAAAAATGAGCAGTACACAGTTAAGAAAAATACAAGGAATACATAACAGGCAAACAAGATCAAACCATATTTAAATAAAAAATGGACACAGCACTGAAAATAAAGCTTCTATTTTAACTCATGTTTTTACTTTGAGCCTTATCATATGCAGTACTGACCTTGATGGAGTGTATGAGGGCGACCAGTCCCAGGCAGCAGGGGTTGCAGTAGATGAAGCTGAGCAGTGACCAAACGAAGTGGTCTTTTGGCATCTCCCTGTGGACTTCCAGCACGGAGTGTAACTGTCCTGAGTTGGGCTTGGACATGTTACCCTCCTGTAATGGGACGCTGTCAGGCCGGCTGCTCATTTCGTGGAAGTAGTAGTAGCGGTAGTGGAGGTGGAATCTTCAGCCTCTGGCGCCCGAATGAGTGCGCAGGAAGAGTCCCAAAGTTTTGTTTGCTCCCACAAATATTTGGTTTCGTTTTACTGGAAAGGGCTCGGCCTCCGATAAAAAGCAGTTGGAAGAATCTGTTCCTACATGTTTATAGTACCATTGGAAATTCTTTTTTACTGTGGTTTCCAATTCAATTTGTTCATGAGGAATTTAGTAAGAAGCCCTAAAACCTTCTATTTGAACAAACGTTTTTGTTATAGTGTCTTTCTAAAATACCCTTTTAGACCCTTTTTGAAAAGAAGACATAATGAATGTAAGAAAAGGAAAAAAAAGCCTAAAAACCTAAAACCTTTCATACACTTACAACATCTAAAAGATATATGAATGTAAATTGTGTTACAATTGACAAGATGAGGTTAAATGAAGCCATGACAAAACCGGGACAAAATCATCTGTTTGGGAAAATTACTTTGTAAAATATAGGCAACGCTGCCTTTTAACAGCAGCCATAAATTAGCAAATATTGTCAATATCAATTTTATTTATAAAGCACATTTAAAAAACAACCTAACGTGACCACATATTGACATGTTTGTACTCGCTACACATCTTGGGATTGACAAAGACTCTTGGAACAGAGATGAGACTAAGACAGAAAGGTAATGACAATAAATTGAGAACTTTTTGTCAACCTTTAGTAAGGGAGCGTGAGAGTGATTTTTAACCAGGGCCCACAGCAAGAGAGGGCCCTTAAGCTGAAATACTAAATGCTAAATCATGCTGCATTCCTACAACAGGTTTCTTTACCAATGCATAAAGCGCTGCTACTTTAGGAACAGAACAAGGTTGAACAAGGACAAACTAGAACTTTTGAACCTAACCACCATATTATTATTATTATTTTTTTGTCAGATGAAGATAATCTTTTAGAACCAAAAGTGTCAAAAAGACTGCCAAAGTAATTAACAGTCATTAACCTCTTAACCCCCGCCTTAACCAAGTTAATTTTCTCCAGTTCAGCTTTACCCAAATCTAAAAGGCTACAGCCTGTAGACCAGTGTAACATCTCATTTGAAAGCTGACGTACAAAACTCGTCTAAACAAATCTTTTCCCTGCATTGTTGCCGTGTTGTCGTCACCTTTTTGATATTTTTTTCCATTGCGCTTTTGTTGTGTTTTGTCACATCATCACGTTTTGGTCGCTCTTTTGTTACCTTTTCATCCTCGTTTTCTCATTTTTGTTGCTATTTCGACACTTTTTTTCAAGAAGCTTTTAGATTTGGGTAAAACAAAACTGGAGAAAACATGTTCAGGTGGGGGTAAGGGGTTAAATAAATGTCCATATGGAGAGTAATTATTAAAAAATATCACTAAATGCTGAAATAAAGATATACATTATTAAATAAACAAAAACGAGAAAAAAAGCCCAATACTTATTTTCTGTCTGCATTTATTTATTCATATATTTATTTATTCAAGTTTTATTTATTTTAAAATTTGCAAATTGAAAACAAGATTTTCATTTAATTTTAAAATTTCATAAAAGATCAAGTGGAACAGACAAATGATTTTATTAATGAAGGAAGTAAAAAACAGCGCTGAAGCTGTAGTTCACTAACTGCCTAGGGATCTAACAGTTGACCCTGTGAAAGCTTAAGGGTCAGGAGCTAGGATTAGGACATAGAAGCTATAATTTGATGGTTTCAGACGCAACCCACAAGGTTCTGCAAATGGTTCTACAGGGGTACAAAAGGGTTCAGTGCAACCGCATTTTAAAATGTTTGCACCCTCAGTTTTAGATAGCTCATAATGTGACAATCCAGCACATAACTGCAGGGTGTAAGATGCTGGCAGGGAAAGCTTACATGGAGCGCCATAACCAAGTGGCTGGCATAGTGTACAGGAACATCTGTGCAGAGTATGGGCTGGAAACCCCAAGGTCAAAGTGGGAAACAGCTCCAAAGGAGGTAGAGAATGACCGAGCCAAGATCCTGTGGGACTTCCAGATACAGACGGACAGAATGGTAATGAACCAACCGGACATTGTGGTGGTGGACAAAGAGCAGAGGAAAGCCGTGGTGATTGACATCGCAATACCAAGCGACTTCAACATCAGGAAAAAGGAACACGAGAAACTAGAGAAATACCAGGGGCTCCGAGAAGAGCTAGAGAAGGCCTGGAGAGGCATCAGTGGTGCCCGTGGTCGTTGGGGCACTCGGGGCAGTGACCCCCAAACTGGAGGAGTGGCTCCAGCAGATCCCAGGAAATGCATCAGACATCTCGGTCCAGAAAAGTGCAGTTCTAGGAACAGCAAAGATACTGCGCAGAGTCATGGGCCAAACACTTACAACAATATCGGAGTCGTTTTTGTAAGATGGCGGTACCAACAGTACAGTTTAGGCTATTTTAGTATCTCCTTGTGAACAGAACAATGAAGATGATGAATCCAAGCAAGCCCACAGTGGTGGCGATTCTATTGAGAGTCCAAGCAGTGGAGGCGTAACGGCGGGCGCCCTCCACGTCTCCAGCCACTTTCATGTCCCGGGACTACGAACAACAGGTGCAGAACAATAGTGAATATCAGGCAGGTTAGGAACAGAGACGCAAGGTTTATTACAGTGGAATATGAAGAGGAGAAATATTCATCTTTGCTACTGTCTCAAATAAAATGTATTAGCCTAAATAAAGGTCATTCAAAAAATTGTCCCCGCTGATTTGAACTAAATGGCCATTTGGTATATTATTATTTCTGAAAAAGAAAAGAAAAAAAACAAACTAAAAGTATGGTGCCCTGATTTGAATTATTTCCTGCCTTCTGAAGCAAAGGTAGCCACTTCCTTCCAATGAATCAAAACACCCGTCTGTGGCTCCCTGCACATTTTTCCAAACATAACCCACAATATAAAAGAAAAAGTTATATTTCTGTGTGCCAGTTTAATGGTAAGATGTATTGAAAGATTACACCCAGCTGCTAATTGTCAAATTGATCAAATTGTTTTGTATAGGCCAATATTACCGATAGATTTATAAACAGGAAAGGTTTGGAAACGAGCCAATGACACAGACATTACACATTGAAACAGTTGTATTTCTTATAAGGCTCCTACATCTACCGTACAAACAGATTTACTCACCTTGACAGAGTGAATGAGGGCCGCCAGTCCAACACAGAGGGGATTGCAGTAGAGGAAGTTCATCAGAGACCAGATGAAGAAGTCCTGAGGCATCTCCCGGTTTATGTTCACAGTGGTGTGTTGGACTGAAGTGGACTGTCCCATAATCGGCTGCTGCGCCATAGGACGACTGGGCTGGTACATGGGCGCAGGGTTTAGCGGTGGTGACGCTGGTAAAGTCTTGTGGTGTTTGAGAGAGAATGGGTTTCTGTTCCCAAAGCTTTGAAGGCTGGCAGTGGAAAGTACAGGGTCTCTTTGCAAAGGAGCGGAACACAGTTTTAACCAAACTACTTTCATTTCCTTTCTACTTTCCTTAAAGAGCAACTAAACATCCCTTCCAGAGCTTACTCCACCCACTCCCAAAATTCAAAAAACTCCGCGAAAGAGGCGTGGCGGGAGGCTTTGGGGGGACGCGGGGAGGGGAGTGTGTGGGCGGTCTCTGCTCTGTTGACAGTCTTTTTTCGTAGGATAGTTGGTATACTCTCATGACTTGTGAGTGTACCAACTATCCTGAGTGAGTTTAGATCAACCAACGAAAAAAAAAATCGCCGCTGGATGACTGCATCCAGAGAGAGCTAGCATCGCACCACAATTATTCCTGTCCACCACCTCTGGCCGAAGTGTGGGCATCGCAGGGACTTTTGCTGTATCACATGAGCTCAATATGAAATCTCCGGAATCTCCAAAACTGTAGTAGCATCGTAGCTAAAGGCTAAATAATACTACCATCCCAAGCGAGCTGAATAAAATACCAGTAGGAATACATGTTACGTTTGTTGTTGTAAAGCATGATATGAAGAGCACCTCACTGTCCCGTGCAGAGATGATAGACACTGTTGTATATAATTATGCACATTACTAAATGCATCCTGCAAGATAGTTCATTTATTCTTTTGAAGTACAGTCCACAAAACATATCACACAAGTGTTTGTCTCCAAAATAAAGAATATGAAACAAGAACCAATTTGTGAATCAGTTTCAGCATGTCATTGAAGATAAAGCCCACCATCCTCAAGATCAATTTCTTTTTAGAATATGAATAAGTTTTTATTGCCATTAGTTTGCCAAAAGAAACTAAAAAAATAAAGATAAACGAGCTATAGCAATGTAAACAATATCAACGCAGTATATAAAATACTGTATCGACAAAACAAAGCAGTGCAAGTTTGTGGATTAACAAATGTATTAACAGCATAATGGTGTACGTATTCATATAACCAGTTAGTGCAACCAGTTGAAACATCAGGTATTTACTGATCAGAAGTCTGGCAGCATGATACTCCTATGCAACAGGTTTACAGAATATTCTAGGCACAATAAACTGATAATTAATGTACAGACTTGCAGAAGTTGTCTACTTTTACCCCCTTGATAAAACTGAAATGCATTTTGTTTGCACAGTTCTAAATGTAATGCAAGTAATTATTCATTTGTTCTGTTTGATTGTGACACTTTAACCCACAAAATGCATTTACTTTCAAAAGTGTGATCATGAGTGTGACACAATTTGACTAAATCACCACCTAAAAAAAAATCACATAAGTGGAAAGTCTCTGGACCACAGCGCACACTGAGCTGCTGAACCTCTGCAGGTGATGTCTCTGTGGGTCTCAGCAAATGAGTTCCAGAAGCTGAGTTTGTAGCATTGTCTAGAAATAAACATATACATGTATGTATGTATGTATGTATGTATGTATGGTAAGTAGGCCAATCAAGCTTAAAAACAATATTCTCCCATCTGGTGGTGTAAAGTCTGAACTACAAGACAGGCAAATAGATTGCACTGGGCGGCACAGTAGCATGTATGTTCATTAACATGCACAGTCCCAACAAAATAAAGAATAAATAAGTATTCTAACACTCCTAAACTAAATTTGTTATAATTGTTATGTGGGTTGCAGCAAAACTTACTGAAGATACCTGTGACAACCCATACGTATTAGAAGCCTTTTCTGTCTTTCAAACGCCTCAGGCAGGAAATTCAGAGGATGGAGAAGATGGAACGGGCCAAAGATATATCATCAGCCACTAGATTTTAGTTCATTGTTAGCTACAGCAATTGTCTGACACCTTTTTGCTTCTGAAACACTGTTAGTCCTTACTGCCATTGACCATGCCGGATACATCTGAAAGAAAATAAATACAATCAAAAATGTATTAATTATGATTAAGTGACACTACTATCATTTATTTACTAAAAGTAATATTGTCATGAAAAATATGTAAGACAACACATAATTCCATTCTGGAAGGTCTTGCTATACAGTACAGTAATTACCAAACGTCTAGTGCCCACCTTATGAGCTCTTGAAGAATCATGACCTATGCTGCTCACAGCCTCTTGTTTGTGCAGTGCCATCAGCTTAACTGTAAGCAAACAATGAATGGTCACCTCAAGCATCAGACTTTATTATTATTATTTTTAAAATGTGACATATACAGTATGATAGACTTGGTCTTTGCAGTGTGTACTGGCCATGTTTGAACTTTGGGAAACCTATGGAGTACCTCCGCTCCCCAGCATGTGTATTGTGTGACCATGTTGTGTTTCCGTGCAGTGAAGCATCACAATTTTGACCTAAAAGAAACGCACAAAATGTAAAAATATTATTCGCAAGTCAAATTTACACATTACACAAAATCTTTTAAGAACGCTATGTACTCAGGTAAAATGACCTGGCCAACATGCCTTTGAATGCCAAGTTTTACTGGAAAATGTTGAATGTCAAGGAGGGGAACGCCACAAGGGTTGATGTGTGGTACAGAGGGCTGATTTTCGCAACATCCTTCCGAAACCGCAGAGCCAACATAATAGCCAAGTCTCTTGCATGTTTCTTTTACCAACTGAAACATTAGCAATACATTATTGTACATCAGACATTTTTCAGAATGGCAATGCAAACAAATACACAGAGTAAAGGTTTGTGTTGTGTTGCTCACCTTACGTGCTCTTGACAAATCTGGACCTGTGCTTATGTAACAGAGTGTAAAGGTTACGTTAAATTCTGGTAATAGGATTAGAGCACCACTGCGTGGTGTAGCGTGATATGGCACGCAGAGTAGGATAACAGTCGGGACTGTATGTGTGTTGTCCCTAATCGTTGTCTTATTGTGATGTAAGTGTACCTGGCAGTGTGTGTAGCCCATGTATGTCTTTTGTTTTGGTAGTCCGTTCCCAACGTTGGCACTTCCGGTCTGGCCGGTATAAATGGCTGACTCCGCCTCTGGCCCTTTCTCTGTTCCTGTATTCATGAGAGAAAGGTCAGCGGGTTTTTGTATCTAGAAGCATCGTGTTATTAAATTAGCATCAATGTGATTTTAATTTGTCTTTTATGTTACTATGATGTTTTTGATATCATCCATGTTATTATTTTGTACTTACGTGTTATTATTTGGTACTTACGTGTTGTTGTCCCTCCATGTTTTTAGGCCTCGTTGGGCACATAAGATTGGGCTAACGCCAATGTTTCATTTCCCTCTGCCAGGTACGAATGTTGTACATTTATGTTCGTGAAACCCAATGGCGATTTGCGCATCTGTAATGACTTTCGGTGGCTGAATGCGAGAACTATTAAAGATGCACACCCGTTACCCCACCAGACCGATGCGCTCGCGGCGCTTGGGGGCAATGTGTTTTTTTCCACCATGGATCTCACCTCGGGGTTTTACAACATTCCGCTACACGAGGACGACAAACGGTACACTGCATTCTCCTACATGAGTATAACAGGATGCCCCAAGGACTGACCAACAGCCCCGCGATGTTCATGCGCATGATGATGTCGATCTTCGGTGACGAAAACTTTACCAGCCTGTTGTGTTACCTGGACGACTTGATGGTGTTTGTGCCGTCCGAACAGATTGCGCTAGAGCGTTTAGAGATGGTATTTTCACGGTTAGCTGTAAACAACCTTAAGCTTTCCCCCAAGAAATGTCATTTCCTGCGGCGTTCCGTAAAGTTTTTGGGCCACATCGTCTGCGAAGAAGGCATGAAAACCGACCCCAGTAAAGTCCAGGCCATCGGGGACATTAGGGAATCAGACCTCATGGAGGCTGACGGTAAAACCCCCTGCGCTAAAAAGATTAGGTCCTTTTAGGCATGGCCTTGTATTACCACCACTTTATTGAAGGCTGTTCAGCCAAGGCTAGGCCCCTGTTTAGTCTCGTGTCAGAACCCTCCACTTCCAAGAAAAAGGGTAGACCTCCCAAGCCTAAGTTCAAGAAAGGTTTAGTGAGACTGACCCCCACTGACTGGACTGACGACTGTAGGGAAGCTTTCGAGACCCTCAAACATGATTGATACACAGTGTGACGTTGGCTCATCCAGATTTCGAGGCCCCTTTTATCCTCGCTGTAGACGCTTCTTTCGACGGGATAGGCGCTGTTCTTTCGCAATTGCCACCTGGTAGTAGATCGCCAGACCTGTGGCTTTTGCCAGTAAAACTTTGTCTCAAGCCCAGTTGAATTATCCAGCTCACCGCCTGGAGTTTTAGCTCTTAAGTGGGCTGTATGCGACAAATTTGGCCATTGGTTAAAGGGACGGACCTTCTCTGTTTGGACTGACAATAATCCACTGACGTATATATTGACTAAGCCCAAACTTGACGCTTGCGAACAGAGGTGGTGGCGAAGTTAGCGGCGTATAGCTTCGATCTTAACTATGTCCCGGGCCCTAAGAATGTGGTTGCTGACGCGCTCAGTAGGGAGCCATTGTTAAGTCCTGCGTAGCCCACCGTCTAGTGTCTGAACCGTACTCTCACATGCTCGCCCAAGTTAGTGAGTTAGCGGACCAGAGAGTCCAAGACGCGTTTAGGTGCACAAATAACTGCCAACGTGTAGACGAGTCCGGGGATTCCGCCAATTCGCTTTTCCCACAGCCATCTCTGTCCCTCGACGAAGTCCAAGCGGTGTTAAGCGCACAGAGTGAAGGGGGTACCAGTCCGTTGCGTGTCACTTGTGCTGATGTCCCGCAACTAGCGTGTATCACCGACAGTGCTTCGCTCCCGTTGAGCCAGCTTGTGTCCATGCAAGAACAGGACGGCACCCTGAGTCGAGTCTTTATTACGTGCAAAGGCGTAAAAGACCCACCAAGCGTGAGCGCGCACGTGAACCAGGTGGTGTTAAGAACCTCCTCAAACATTGGGCAAAGTTGTCCATCAAGGACGGGTTGTTGTTCCGGTCGAAAAGAGACAATAAAATGAACGTGACGCTCCATCAGTTCGTCGTTCCGAGCGCTTTGAAACAACAAGTCCTCACTGGCCTCCACGATTCAGCGGGCCACCAGGGCCAAGCGCGGACGCTATCTCTGGCCAGGCAAAGGTTTTCTGGATAGGGATGGAAAGGGATGTCATCAACCACGTCAGGAAGTGCTTCAGATGCATCGTGGGTAAAACGCCTGACCACACGGACGTGCTCCCTTGGAAAGTATCCAAACCTCAGAGCCAATGGAGTTGGTTTGCATCGACTTCTGGACTGCTGAACAGACGGACAAAAAATGTGTCGATGTCTTGGTCGTTACTGACCATTTTTCGAAAATGGCGCACGCATTTCCCTGCAAGAATCAGTCGGCTAAACAAGTCGCCCGCCGATTGTGGAGTGACTTTTTCTGCGTGTATGGCTTCCCAAAGCGCATCCATTCAGACCAAGGTGCAAATTTCGAGAGCAGTCTCATGAAAGAACTTTTGACGCTGTCTGGGGTCCAGAAATCGCACACGACGCCATACCATCCTATGGGGAATGGCATCACAGAACGGTTCAACAGGACTCTGGGGAACATGATCCGTGCTTTGCCCCCGCAGTCGAAAGCAAGATGGCCCCAGATGTTGCAGATGCTGACTTTTTGCTACAACTGCACTGAACATGAGACTACGGGCTTTGCGCCCTTTTATCTCATGTTTGGGAGAGTCCACGGTTGCCTGTCGATATCGTTTTCCAACATGTGCTCGAGGGTACACCTGTCGTTGACCACCATGAGTTTATTGCAGCTTTGAGGCGGGATTTAGCTGAGGCATCGCGTATTGCCCTCCAAAACAGTAGGACAGCTCAAGCCCGTCAGACAGAAATCTACAATCGTAAGGCTAAGGGCGCGGCTCTCGTCGTGGGTGATCAAGTTTTACTCGCCAATCGAGGGGAGAGAGGGAAGCGGAAAGTTGCGGACAAATGGGTTTCGACGGTGTTTGAAGTTATCTCCGTGAGACCGGGCGTAAATGTCTACTCCATCAAAGACCCTGACACTCAGAAAGTCAAAACGGTACATAGAAATCTTCTACTCCCTGTCAGTTTCCTTTCGTCGAATGTAGAGAGCCCATGTGCGTGTAATTGCTCCTCATTAGCGAACGACGAACCAGAAATTCCTGTTGAGACACAGGACAGTGAGACTAGGACGATTAATTGGCTTTTGAACACTGAAAATGGTTCTTACCAGAGTGTAGAAGCGAGTCTAGTCGACGAAGAGACCGTGTCCGATCCGTTTGCTGAGTCTGATGTGGATTCTGTGGCGTTGAGTCCGTGTGACGGCGCTTCAGTCCGTGTTGAATCTGAGGGCGCGTTCTCTCAATTGCCAATTAGTGTGAGCGACCACAACACACCTGAGAACCAATCAGAACTAGCCTCCGCAGACGTAGTGACGTGTGACGCAGTAGCTGACGCGCAACTGTTACCTGTGCGTACCAGAACAGGCAGATTGGTTAACCCCCCGCTCGGTTAATTTGTGAAATGAATGAACAAAATGTAGAGTTAGGGGGACCCTCAATGCCTGTGAGATTCGTTATCTCTTTTGTAAATAGTATGTTCACGCAAGGGAAGGCTTACCAGCTCCCATTGGTTTTGTGTTAGGGAGGTTTTTGTAACTCCCATTGAGAGGAAGAGGTGTAAAAAAATTTTTTTTTCCTTTCATGAGTATCACTGCAGTACGAGGGGTGTAAACGGCACTCCTCATACCCGCGTGGAGTAGGGCTCTACTCTGTGCGATCCTTTGGGATGGATTATTCCGGTTTTGGGGGTTACTCTGGTAAATTTTTTTCCTCTTTCTGTAATTTTGGTTATACACCCCCTATTACTCAGAATTTTGGGGGTGTGTGTGTAACAGAGTGTAAAGGTTACGTTAAATTCTGGTAATAGGATTAGAGCACCACTGCGTGGTGTAGCGTGATATGGCACGCAGAGTAGGATAACAGTCGGGACTGTATGTGTGTTGTCCCTAATCGTTGTCTTATTGTGATGTAAGTGTACCTGGCAGTGTGTGTAGCCCATGTATGTCTTTTGTTTTGGTAGTCCGTTCCCAACGTTGGCACTTCCGGTCTGGCCGGTATAAATGGCTGACTCCGCCTCTGGCCCTTTCTCTGTTCCTGTATTCATGAGAGAAAGGTCAGCGGGTTTTGTATCTAGAAGCATCGTGTTATTAAATTAGCATCAATGTGATTTTAATTTGTCTTTTATGTTACTATGATGTTTTTGATATTATCCATGTTATTATTTGTACTTACGTGTTATTATTTGGTACTTACGTGTTGTTGTCCCTCCATGTTTTTAGGCCTCGTTGGGCACATAAGATTGGGCTAACGCCAATGTTTCATTTCCCTCTGCCAGGTACGAATGTTGTACATTTATGTTTTCTCTGTTCCTGTATTCATGAGAGAAAGGCCTCGTTGGGCACATAAGATTGGGCTAACGCCAATGTTTCATTTCCTTCTGCCAGGGCAATAAATGGGCCTTCGAGCGTTGCTCGCCCCCAAATATATTTGGAGTCTCTTCTATGGATCAGAGCACCATAAAACAAGACACAACGCAGGGTCGATACTACACAGGTCACACTTACAGCCTCCTGTTTGTCAGGTCTTTCAAACTCGGCACAGAGTGGTTCAGAGTAGTCCTGGACGGGCATCCTCCACCACACTTTTGAAAAGCAGATCCATCAGCTTGTCAATGTAGTCTTAAAAAAAAAATTAAAAATTAAAATATCAGATGAAATGTATATGATAACTTAAACAGAATACCAAAAACCTTAGGTAACATAATTTACAAATACAGCCATAGGCTGATTTATTTTTTACCCAGTACAGTTCAGGGAGCTCGCACTTCCATCCAGATGGTAGGTGGGGTCAGCGGCTGACACCTTGCACCTTGGTCTTTTGACCGGTGTGGAGGTTGCCATGGGAGCTTCAGTAAACTGAACGTCCATGAAGGCCTCCGTATTGCAAGACATGCTCCTGCGATGAGGTTGTACCTGGATGGCTGTGTAAAAAACAAAAAGGTTAGTAAATGCACTAGGCAAGAGTTACAACAAAAACTAATCAATTAGCAAAAGCTCCCAACAATTATCACCTTTGCTTCTCCTGGCAGGTTTCAAATTGGCCTGGACAGATTCATGCACGCTAAGGAGTGCATCAGTCTGACAGCCAATTTCTCGGGTTGGCTTTGGCTAAAAACACAGTCAAACACAACATTTGATCATAATGCATATTGTGTACAGTCAGGATAATACTCTCTAAACTTTAAAGACAGCTTTCATTTAGTTTTAGAACTGCAGTTCTGCTATTGACTTATGCTTCAGTTTTATCACAGTGGAGTGTGGACAAACACAGGGTTTCTACATAGTAACAGAATATATACTGTCTTCTATTTGAACTAAAATGATATAAGGGTAGAAAAAAATATGATTAAATATCAATTTTAAACTTGAATTGATTTACTTGTATTGATAACACGATTAGCAGAAAATCACGTCAGAAACAGCGCCCTGGTCATCCCTCTCCTCAATGACCACACGGTCCAACTGGATAGGTGGACCGTGTAGCTTGTAGATGCTCTCACGTTTCACGCAGCTATTGCCAAATATGAAACCTACAGTCATCACAAAACAGATAAGTTTGGTGCGTATTCTCATGCACAGTTGCGCAGTGTCGGCGTAACTTTGTTATTGTTGTGCAGACTGACGCGTTAGCCACTAGCTCCTTTATGAATCTGAGCGGCAGAAAAGTTGACATGTCGTTACATACAGCGGTATAACATGCATCGATCTCAGTGGTGATCTAAAACATGTCTAAAACGCTCCATTACACATGTGGTTACCAAACTCACCCTCCATATGCAACAAACCACAATAAAAGGGAGAGGATTAGCTCACTATGCTGCTCCTACAACAAGCGTATAGCGCAGTGTGGCGATGGCAGTACCATTGCAGGAATAAGCCACAGCACATGTCAGTGTAATTATTGGGACTTGGTAGTGTGAGACTCGGAAAAGTAGTAGCGCATGTATTACTTACTACAGGAGGATGCTAACTGCTCTATGCAGTAACAAATATTTAAAAAAACACACACAGATAGAAATTATTATATTTTACTTCACAAGTTCAATCCCCAAATCAAAGCTGTAATTAAATCTGTAGAGACAACATAGCAAGCTTTATTTTTGCACTTTTACCTGCAGTGTGAATGCCGTTCCAGGTAGCCTTGGCTGTTGGAGAGCCAGGGTTGGGTCTGCCTCTCTCTTCAAAAACAGCTGCTTGGAGAAGCCCATTTCAACCACTAATGAGTTGGAGTAGGAATCCCGCACAAACTCCGGGACGCAAAGGGAGTTCACTTTCGCCCAGGCCAATTGCGCGCAACCACTGGCGCCTAATTTCTAAGTCATGGAACACCATGTAAACCAGTAGAACTACTACAGCCCACTACAATACACTTCCTCCCCATACTTACAATTAACTATACAAGACACTACACAAATACTCAATAAACAATACAACTAAAGCTAAATGCTAATGGCTATGCTAAACGGAAGCTATTCTAACACTAACAATAAAGCTAAAGACTAACTAATGCTATAAAACAACTAGGCCTAGTACTAGGGATACAACTATATTACATTTAAATAATCTAACTGGCTAAGTATTAAGCTAATAACGCAAACCTGATAATCGCAGTGAAAAAACTCCTCACTCTGTTCCAACCATTGAATTATATAGATGGAAGAGGCATGCTGTCCCAGCTCCTATCTCTTTACATAGTGGTGCTCAGTGGCGCATGAAACCAGTTTCGTCCGCCATAACGGCCCATAGTACCCGTATGACGCGTCACCTGTATCTATGCTCCCTACGGCCCAAGTGGGTAAAAGCAGCGGGAGCGCGCCCAGCTGCCGACGAAGCCTCAGAGCGGAGCGGACGCCATTACGCTGTAAGTTAAATCTCTTGATATAATCGTACTTTAAATACAAAATGAATTTTTAAGGCCATTTGAGGCGATTAAGTTACTATGTTAAGATGATCTGTGGGGTCAGTTTGTCAGTGCAGGGCTTAATAAGCTAGATAGCCCCGCTCTTTTACAACAACCGTAACTTACAGCGGCCCTTCGAACGTACGTCGCCGTGCTAATGTACTCTCGCTCGGCCACTTTTCTGAGAAGTTTCGTAAGTGCTGGCCGTCTTCATATTGCAATAGAAATGATAAAAATCGACTTTTTACTTCACTGTATTTGCTAGTATAACCTCACCACTAGAATTGTTTGGCTGAAATACAAAGGAGCACTACAAAAGTGTTCTATATTGCATTATCATTAGTATAATTTGAAGTAAATGCTGTACCAGTACAGCATTTATCTGTACTGGATCCAGGGCAGATGCAGAAATCATGTTTTGTTGTTTCAATATAGGTTTTATTGGTACTGTACCTACGTTATCTGAAAAGAAAGGTATAAACATCACCACTGAAGTAACTTAAATGATTTACCATTTTTTTATTATCGAACCAAAACGCTATTTTCAAAGCCGTGCAGCCTAATCAGAAAAACGATCACGTCTTCACTAGTTTAAATTGTTGTTGTTCATGTTAGCTAATAGGCCTACTTTTTAACATTTAAACACGCTTGCCATGTGTAGGTTCGCAATACATTTTAGTACTGAGTAAAGAAAAAACTTACTTTAGGTGCCTGTTAGCGTTTATCCTAGTCCAGTCCCGTTCATTACCGTATTGTTGTCTGTTTGGCTCTCAGACCGCTTAACGGGGAAGACCTCTGCTCGTTCATGAGTCTTCACGCACACGCTCGCGCACGTCCACAGCACTGGTGACGTCACGTCATTGGAATACATTTTAAAAATTGTTTTTGATGCTTTACAATTTTTTTACGAAGAAAAAAAGTCCATGTCCTAAAAATAGTAATTTTAAAGAAATATATTTGCCTTAGTCTGAAACTCCAGATGCCCCGTGGACCATTTACAGGCTGCTCCTTTTACATTGTTGTCTATGGCGAAAAAGGCTGTTGAGCCGTAAGCTGCAATATCACGGCCTGCCACTAGCACAACTCATTTCAGAGCAAAGGGGGCGGACCCCCCCACTGGTTCCAACTCGAACTAGCTACGGCCTCTAGGGGAGGGATCATTTACTGTCAATGGGAGGGATCAGCCTTTATACCACAGCGGCAGACTTGGTGACGTATGATGGTACTGTGACGTATGATGGTACCTCCTCAGCCAATCCCTAAATTCAAATGTAGTAAGTGCTGTTCAAACGTGAGTGGCGCTGAAGAGATGGTTTTGTACACAAAAATTGGATTTTGAACAAGTTTGCACTAAAATCTCAAAATAATGATAGGGACATGTAGATAACTGTGTTAGTGCCCATATAGATAGTTTATCAGCAAAAAAAAAGTTGATTAGGTGTTTAGTTGTTCTTTAAACCTGGCCTTTAGGGGGAAAAGTACTCATGTTACCAAATTTAGTATTGCGATTTCTTTTGGGGGAAAAAACGTCAAACATCATTAAATAATTGTACTTTTGCTCAAGTTGTAATTTGAACAAACTTTTTTGTTATACCTAGTATTTATCTAAAATAACCTGGCAGAAGGTCCTACAAGGGTTGTGAAAGGTTCTACAGGGGGTGCAAAAAGGTTCTACAGGGGGTGAAAATGGTTCTACGTGGGTTGTGAATGGTTCTACAGGGGTACAAAAGGGTTCAGTGCAACCGCATTTTAAAATGTTTGCACCCTCAGTTTTAGATAGCTCATAATGTGACAACCAGCCCTATATATATACAGTATATGATGCATCCTGCAGTGAAATGCATTCCAAATATACAAATTAAACAAAACTTAAAAAAAAAAAAACTTTATTTTCTTTAATGAACAATATCAGAGTGGTTTTTGTAAGATGACGGTAACAGCAGTACAGTTTAGGCTATTTATCTCCTCGTGACCAGAACAATGAAGATGATGAATCCAATAAAACAGCCCGCAGAGGTAGCGATGATATTGAGAATGCGAGCGGTGGAGCCGTAACTGCGGGCGCCCTCCACGTCTCCAGCCACCTTCATGTCCCGGGACTATGAACAACAGGTGCAGAACAATAGTGAATATCAGGCAGGTGTTTTATTACAATGGAATTTGAAGAGTAAAAATGTTCATCTTTGCTACCATCTCAAGTAAAATTGCAGTGGCCATGCTTTAAAACTTGAAAAGTCTTATTTTCTATTAGCCTGAATAAAAGTGGTTCACAAAATCTTGTCCCCGCTGATTTGATTATTATTATTTTAGAAGGAAAAAAAAAAACATAAAAAGTATGGTGCACTAATTTGAATTATTTCCTGCCTTCTGAAGCAGCTAGAGCCATACTTCACTTCCTTCCAATGAATCAAAACACCCGTCTGCGGCGCCTCTTACACGCAACCCTCAATTTAAAAAAAAAAAAGTTCCATGTCTGTGTCCCAATTTAATGGTAAGATGTATTGAAAGATTACACCCAGCTGCTAATTGTCAAATTGATCAAATTGTTTTGTATAGGCCAATATTACCGATAGATTTATAAACAGGAAAGGTTTGGAAACGAGCCAATGACACAGACATTACACATTGAAACAGTTGTATTTCTTATAAGGCTCCTACATCTACTGTACAAACAGATTTACTCACCTTGACAGAGTGAATGAGGGCCGCCAGTCCGATGCAGAAGGGATTGCAGTAGAGGAAGTTCATCAGAGACCAGATGAAGAAGTCCTGAGGCATCTCCCGGTTTATGTTCACAGTGGTGTGTTGGACAAAAGTGGACTGTCCATAGGATTACTGGGCTGGTACATGGGCGCAGGGTTTAGCGGCGGGGCACTCATAGCTGCTGCTGCTGCTGCTGCTGGTGACACTGGTAAAGTCTTGTGGTGTTTGAGAGAGAATGGGTTTCTGTTCCCAAAGCGTTGAAGGCTGGCAGTGGAAAGTACAGGGTCTCTTTGCAAAGGAGCGAAACACAGTTTTAACCAAACTACTTTCATTTCCTTTCTACTTTCCTTAAACCTGGCCTTTAGGGGGAAAAGTACTCATGTTACCAAATTTAGTATTGCGAAATCTTTTGGGGGAAAAAAACGTCAAACATCATTAAATAATTGTACTTTTGCTCAAGTTGTAATATGAACAAACTTTTTTGTTATACCTAGTATTTATCTAAAATAACCTGGCAGAAGGTCCTACAAGGGTTGTGAAAGGTTCTACAGGGGGTGCAAAAAGGTTCTACGTGGGTTGTGAATGGTTCTACAGGGGTACAAAAGGGTTCAGTGCAACCGCATTTTAAAATGTTTGCACCCTCAGTTTTAGATAGCTCATAATGTGACAACCAGCCCTATATACACTCACCTAAAGGATTATTAGGAACGCCTGTTCAATTTCACATTAATGCCATTATCTAAATAACGAATCACATGGCAGTTGCTTCAATGCATTTAGGGGTGTGGTCCTGGTCAAGACAATCTCCTGAACTCCAAACTGAATGTCAGAATGGGAAAGAAAGGTGTTTTAAGCCATTTTGAGCGTGGCATGGTTGTTGGTGCCAGACGGGCCAGTCTGAGTATTTCACAATCTGCTCAGTTACTGGGATTTTCACGCACAACCATTTCTAGGGTTTACAAAGAATGGTGTGAAAAGGGAAAAACATCCAGTATGCGGCAGTCCTGTGGGCGAAAATGCCTTGTTGATGCTAGAGGTCAGAGGAGAATGGGCCGACTGATTCAAGCTGATAGAAGAGCAACTTTGACTGAAATAACCACTCGTTACAACCGAGGTATGGAGCAAAGTATATGTGAAGCCACAACACGCACAACCTTGAGGTGGATGGGCTACAACAGCAGAAGACCCCACCGGGTACCACTCATCTCCACTACAAATAGGAAAAAGAGGCTACAATTTGTACAAGCTCAGACAGTTGAAGACTGGAAAAAATGTTGCCTGGTCTGATGAGTCTCAATTTCTGTTGAGACATTCAGATGGTAGAGTCAGAATTTGGCGTAAACAGAATGAGAACATGGATCCATCATGCCTTGTTACCACTGTGCAAGCTGGTGGTGGTGGTGTAATGGTGTGGGGGATGTTTTCTTGGCACACTTTAGGCCCCTTAGTGCCAATTGGGCATCGTTTAAATGCCACGGACTACCTGAGCATTGTTTCTGACCATGTCCATCCCTTTATGACCACCATGTACCCATCCTCTGATGGCTACTTCCAGCAGGATAAGGCACCATGTCACAAAGCTCGAATCATTTCAAATTGGTTTCTTGAACATGACAATGAGCTACAATGGCCCCCACAGTCACCAGATCTCAACCCAATAGAGCATCTTTGGGATGTGGTGGAACGGGAGCTTCGTGCCCTGGATGTGCATCCCACAAATCTCCATCAACTGCAAGATGCTATCCTATCAATATGGGCCAACATTTGTAAAGAATGCTTTCAGCACCTTGTTGAATCAATGCCACGTAGAATTAAGGCAGTTCTGAAGGCGAAAGGGGGTCAAACACAGTATTAGTATGGTGTTCCTAATAATCCTTTAGGTGAGTGTATATACAGTATATGATGCATCCTGCAGTGAAATGCATTCCAAATATACAAATTAAACAAAACTTAAAAAAAAAAAAAACTTTATTTTCTTTTAATGAACAATATCAGAGTGGTTTTTGTAAGATGACGGTAACAGCAGTACAGTTTAGGCTATTTATCTCCTTGTGACCAGAACAATGAAGATGATGAATCCAATAAAACAGCCCGCAGATGTAGCGATGATATTGAGAATGCGAGCGGTGGAGCCGTAACTGCGGGCGCCCTCCACGTCTCCAGCCACCTTCATGTCCCGGGACTATGAACAACAGGTGCAGAACAATAGTGAATATCAGGCAGGTGTTTTATTACAATGGGATTTGAAGAGTAAAAATGTTCATCTTTGCTACCATCTCAAGTAAAATTGCAGTGGCCATGCTTTAAAACTTGAAAAGTCTTATTTTCTATTAGCCTGAATAAAAGTGGTTCACAAAATATTGTCCCCGCTGATTTGATTATTATTATTTTAGAAGAAAAAAAAAAAGATAAAAAGTATGGTGCACTAATTTGAATTATTTCCTGCCTTCTGAAGCAGCTACAGTAGAGCCATACTTCACTTCCTTCCAATGAATCAAAACACCCGTCTGCGGCGTCGCTCACACGCAACCCTCAATTTAAAAAAAAAAAAGTTCCATGTCTGTGTCCCAATTTAATGGTAAGATGTATTGAAAGATTACACCCAGCTGCTAATTGTCAAATTGATCAAATTGTTTTGTATAGGCCAATATTACCGATAGATTTATAAACAGGAAAGGTTTGGAAACGAGCCAATGACACAGACATTACACATTGAAACAGTTGTATTTCTTATAAGGCTCCTACATCTACTGTACAAACAGATTTACTCACCTTGACAGAGTGAATGAGGGCCGCCAGTCCGATGCAGAAGGGATTGCAGTAGAGGAAGTTCATCAGAGACCAGATGAAGAAGTCCTGAGGCATCTCCCGGTTTATGTTCACAGTGGTGTGTTGGACAAAAGTGGACTGTCCCATAATCGGCTGCTGCGCCATAGGATTACTGGGCTGGTACATGGGCGCAGGGTTTAGCGGCGGGGCACTCATAGCTGCTGCTGCTGCTGCTGCTGGTGACACTGGTAAAGTCTTGTGGTGTTTGAGAGAATGGTTTTCTGTTCCCACAGCTTTGAAGGCTGGCAGTGGAAAGTACAGGGTCTCTTTGCAAAGGAGCGGAACACAGTTTTAACCAAACTACTTTCATTTCCTTTGTTTTAACCTGGCCTTTAGGGGCAAAAAGTACTCATGTTGCTAAAAATGTAGTATTGCGAAGTCTTCTGGGGGAAAAACATAAAACAACATTAAATAATTGTACTTTTGCTCAAGTTTGTAATTTAAAGCATTATTTGTTCATCAACTTGTACCGGGCATAATGGGTCGAGTTTATTTATTTGACACAGGGACATTGCAATTCAACATACAAAACAAGTTTGTAGCTGAAAAAGGATGTATATTGCTCATTTTCAACTCCTGACCCTGGTTGAGCCTTTCTACCTACAATGATGACGTAACCTTCTGTTGGTCTGTATATGCAGTCAATTAAAAGAACTGCCTTGAATAAAATTGCTCTCTCAAAATGGCTGTACTGAACGTCTTGAAATAGGCCTCTGTCTCTTTAAGAAGCTTTCCGACACGCCCCCTTCAGCACACTGCTCAAAAATGCATTTGTGATACGTTTCCCTTTTCCCCTCCAAAAAAACGTACCTATATGCACAATAACATTCATCCTCACACACAAACTTAAGTGCTATTTACAAATGGGTGCAGATCTTGTGAAATTATGTCCTATACTTTGGATGCAATTATAGTTTGCAATATTCTGAAGGAGGACTAAACTAATTTTGTTCCAACATTAGACAAAAAAAAAAAAATCAGGTATTATCATTTAGTTGTTATTTATGTACCAGTAGCCTATATACTTTTTTTTATACCATCAGATATGAAACGTAACACTATCTTGTCAAGTTTAACATGTTCAACAAAACATTCTCAGTAAAGTGTATTTTTACTGTAGCATAATGACACGTTGGTTTTTATTTTTTGTTTTATTATTAAGTCATAAAGAGATCAAGTGTTTTTTTTAATTAATTAAGGAAGTAAAAAACAGTTCATGAGAATTAAAGGAACATGATAATAATGTGGTAGACTATTTCTAAAAAAATTCAATGACCAAAATTGGACTAAAGCACAAGGATTATTTCAAAGCATTCTCTCTCTCTCTCTTCACATCATGGCAGTTTTGCAAACCACAGTAACATTTTAGCCATATCTATTATAACCTCCATTATTGGAAAAGCTGGTTAAGATAGAGTGAACAATCCATATAGCAGAAGCCCACATCTTCACGATGAGTATTATAGCGATGATGATAGAGAGAACGGTGAGCACAGTGGCCGCGATGTTCAGGTTACGAGCTTTCGATCCGTGGCGGCGGGCGCCTTCCATGTCCCCCATCACCTTCCTGTCCCGCGCCTGAACAAAGGGAAGACACAAATACAAATTGCGTATGGTGTGAGAAGATTTGTAATAGAGTTTTATTGTGATAGAGTGAGTCTAGAGCCATTTTCGGTGGGTCAAAAGAAAAAACATTTGTGCTAAATTTCATATATTGAAAAAGTCAACTGTTCAAATAATGTTTTTGATCATAATTTCAGGCTTAATAACAATTTGCGGGAAAGTACAACAGTAATTTATTTGAAAGAAATTCAGACTAAATATGAACTTTGCACTTCTATGTCGGAGGCTACTGACCTTGACGGAGTGCAGGAGGGCGGACAGTCCCAGGCAGCAGGGGTTCCAGTAGAGTAAGCAGCAGAGCGACCAGATGAAGTGGTCCTTTGGCATCTCCCGCTGGATATTCACCGTTGTATACTGGACCATCGAAGACTGTCCCGTGTTGGGATAGTACATGTTACCCCCATCTAACGGGACACTTTCAGGGGGATTCATTGTAGTACTGCTGTAGGAGTAGTTGTTGTTGTAGTGGCAGTGTAGTATTGCCTCTGCTGCAGATATGAGAGCGCACAGGAAGTTGCCCCAAGTCTTTAGGTGCCCTTCTGATATTTGGTTTCATTTTTCTCAAAAAGGGCTTGGTCCATGACGACTTTGCAACAGAACCTAAATGCACTTTAAGAATCTTTATTAAAATATAAGATGCTGCTCCCACAGCACCATCACGTTGTTCTTTGAAGTCATTTAAATGTAGAATAATATTGGTCTTTTAATGCGCCACATTTGCATTGAATTTAATATTTTATTTAGAGACATATAAACATAGTATAGTGTACAAAAGCAGATACAGAAACGAAGCTGAATCAGTCCAAAATCTTTACATTTCATACAAAGTTCCTTTGCCCCTATAACAACAAAATATAAAAAACTTTTTAGCTCGAAAAGGAGTGGGAAGACCAGCTTATTTACTCCCACCTCCTATTCATATATTAAATTTTATATATGAATTGTGTTTTCAAAATGGATAGAGACATTTAGTAAGAAGCAAAGATTGAACTGACACCTAAACATGAATGAACTAAACTAAACTAAACTACATGCAACTCTGGGTCCTTAACAGAGGGGGAATTTTATAATCCAGTAGAAAATCAAAATAACATAGTCAGCTTTGCATACAACTTAAAATAAATAAATCCATCAACCGAGAGCCCTTATTAGACATGATTAAACACTGATTTATTTTATGATGTTATGTGTTCCGGCCACAAGGGATATACAGAGGTTCACAGGGTCTGTACTGGTGATTCTAATTTGGTTCTTTGGTGATTTGAAAGTGGTTTAAATAAATAAGAAATATATTTTATTACCAATTTCTTTATGTGACAAGTGATGGTACTCTGACGACCCTGGAAAGTTTAGATAAAGTTTAGTTAAAGCAAAAGATTTGGCTCCTCAGTTTTACTTTCACTTTTGCTGAAGCAGTTTCTAACTGTCCCGAGACCATTCTGAATGAGTTTCGTCTCCAACAGAGACAGATGCTCCATCCGAAACCGTGAAATTGGTAAGAGGTCTTACGCCAAACCGGATGTGCGTCAGCGTCCGCCATGATAAGATGCGTCCGAATTGGGCTTTCAGTTAGGAAGGAGTTAGGGAAAGTGGCCTGTATGCTAACTATCATAGCCACTTTAGCATAGGGACCTCTGATGCTAACTTACTGGCGATTAGGAGCTATGTGCCATCCCATAAGCCACTGCGCCAATCTCCCCACCCCCCTCGCCCCCACCCTCGAGTGATTCATGCGCAACCACTGTTGATTGACAGGTGCACATTTAATAATAAAAATAATTTAAAAAAAATAAGATTCTGCACAAGCCAAACTTTATAAAACTGACAAAATACATGTTGTCGTCCCCACAGCTCAGTCACATGGTTTTAAAGAGCCTCCTCAGTAAATGGCCTAAATGAAGCAGTTTGTGCTTTTGCTTCATTTAGTAGAAACTCAAGCCACATGGCTAATTTGCATACTGTAGCTTTATGAAACCGCTGTTGAGATAAAATAAAGGGAAATGTGAAGGATCATTTAGATGATTCTCTTTTTTCACCTTAAATGTCTTTATTTGCACACTATTTTGTTGTTGGACAATATACAGTAGGGGGCGGTATGCGCTTTTGTTTGGCTTGCACTCAAGAAAAACAGCTGTTGGTGATGTCACTTCCCCTTCCCCTGGGTAAGGACGGTCGAATTGGGCAAATGCTGCTGAAGCTCTAGTTCACTAACTGCATAGAGATCTAACAGTTGACCCCATGAAAGGTTAAGGATTAGTTGCTAGTGTTAGTACTTAGAGGCTACAATTTAATGGTTTCGGATGCAGCCAGAGAGGATAAATTGTTGTAATCATGTAAGGTTTTTGTGAAGGCAGAGAGCTTCATACCTTTGATGAAGCAGTTATTCATGCACTCAATGTTGCTGTGCAAAAAAAGAAATGAAGCTGAGGAAATCATTGCCCAGGGTCCTGTGTTTAAGCCTCCAGCGTTCATGCATCGTCAGCTTCCCAGCTGTGCTGTGACCCACATCTACCCCTTCACCGCCTCTTCTGTCCATGGCTTCACCCTGCTACATCCTTCCCCGCTCTCCCACACCACCACCAGTGTCCAGACTCCGGGGAAGACATCCCTAACTCTATATCAACTATAATCTGTATATTGACGTGTACTGTCTACGGTCTGATCGCCAAAATATTTATGGCAATAAATCTTTCTAATCGCTGCTTTTTTCTCTGAGTCCAGGTTGAAATATTAGTGAATATGAAAGTTTTAAGAAATGAATACATTGCCTTCATGCAGTGGCAGAGAAACTAGGCACATGTAATTTTAATAGAATTATGTTGTCGTTAAAATTACATTTAGTTCAGCTTTTCTCAAACTTCTTAGTTTTGGCCAAAACTAATTTGGCCATTTAGCTCTCACAATCCTTCCTGCACATCCGAATGGTTCAAATAAATTGCACTAATTTAGATTCTACTTCTTTATTCCATCGCTCAAAACTTTAGGTGAAAACAATGCAACAAAGCCTGTTTTTGCTGTAAGAAAACATTTTAAATTACATTCACATACAGTAGATGTGAATGCTACTGATTCAACCATCTCGTGATGACTGGAGCTTTTACAACGGTTGGTTACGGTTGTCAAGTGTTTTGACCGTCCGAGCGGAGGAGTGAAGGGAGCTAAGCCCCTGAACAAGGACCCCACAGAGCCTGGACTAAATGGGATCTTCCCAAGAGGTAAGTGATGGATAAAAATAGTAAATCTTTTTAAGATCATTAAGAAAATATACATGAAGATTTTGTGGATTAGGCAAATAACTTAAATACACACTAAACCAACTGATGGTGGCAATAGACGTTGGCGCGTCCGAGAAATGAGAGTTTTGTTTTTGTACATAAACCTTCACCTGGTCATGTCAAGGCTAAAGAGATGAGCCTCAGGCCTTTGCACTGACTATGTTCAAATCCACACAGAAAACGGTTCTTTTTTGCTCTTCACACTGAAAGTATTTAATCTGCACTCTTCACTTTTAATATGATTCATAAATGATTATATTTATGTGTTATAGATTGTGGTGGCGTGCCGGTGATGTAGTGAGGTTGTTGTGCAGGGGGCACTGTATCGTTCTACCATTAAAGTGATAAGTTGCCACATGAGGGAAAACTGAAGGAAAATTAAAGTGATTGGCACACTTGGTTGGAAAACGCAAATTCAAGTATTGTACCTTGTAGACTCCTACAAGCTAATGTGTATTAATAGAATAATGTTTAGAAAGAGGGGGAACACAACAAAAAGCAAAAAACAAATCAGGCTTCTCAGACCAAACTTGGCAAATTGTATTCATGGGTGGGGACTTATAAGTTTACTTCCTCCCTCTCCTTTTGGAGTTTATGTACAGTATTATGTATGAAAGCATGTGAAAATGTCATAAAGGCTGCACATGGTAATGTAAAAAAAAAAAAAAAAAGAGTCATGTGTATGTAATGTACATTGAATTTGGAATATACAATCAATCAATTGCCTTCTTGTAAGTTTCTGTAGCTGTGAAGCACTTGCCCTGAGTACACATAAACTTGCTCTGCCTCAGATTTTTGAATGACACGAATCGAAAGCAAAGCACTGTACCCACAGAGAAAAACAAATGGCAGAGCGGGCTGTGATTGATGTGTGAAAGAGAAAGTGTGAAAGAGAAGTGAAAGACATCAAAGGAAGTGAAACATTTTTGAATCATGTGTATAAAGTTTATACACATGATTCCGGATGTTTGCGTGGGCGCCGCCATGAGTTGTGCCCACCCCTTTGTAACTTTTTTTTTTTTGTGCAACAGAGGAATTAAAGGTGATAAATGGAGGTTGTGCCGATTAAAAACTGAAAACTAAAATGAGAGCAGACTGGTGTAACCAACAATGACAACTGATGTAAAGGTAACCAAGTTTTATTACAACACTAAAATAATTGCTTTAAAATGTTACTAAAAGATTAAGAACTACAAAACTAATTAAAACTGGGCACAATGAAGAGGAGGCCTGAATTCTTCGCTAGGAGTCGCGGACAGGAGGAGCGGCAACTCTTTCCCAGCTGGGGGTTCCGGGTCCCAGCCAAGGCCCGGTCCGACGTAGTTGCTGCATAGGTTCAGCCCGAGACCAAATGTAGCCCCGTCTCACCCTGGGTCCTGCACCTCTCCGATCCGCCGGTGCCGCACCTGGGCAAAAGGCAAGGGGGCCAGAACACACATCCATGTACACCAGACAGCAAAGGCCCAAGGCCACTCAGTACAGCATAGTTCTTCTTCTTCTGGGCTGTCTGTATGTATATGTGTCTGTGTGTCTGTGTGTGCGGGTGGGGTAGGGGGAGGTGGGGGTTGTTGTTATTTATGTATATTTGCTGGTGGGGACTATTTTAATGATTTTTTAAGCACTGTAAAGCACTTTGTGTTACATTTTGTATGAAAAGCGCTTTATAAATAAAGTTTGATTTGATTTGATTTGATTCTTCTTCTTCTTCTTCTTCTCACCACCTTCTTCTTCTTCACCACCTTCTTCTTCTTCTTCTTCTTCTTCTTCTTCTTCTTCTTCTTCTTCACCACCTTCTTCTTCTTCTTCTTCACCACATTCTTCTTCTTCTTCTTCTTCTTCTTCACCACATTCTTCTTCTTCACCACTTTCTTCTTCTTCTTCTTCACCACCTTCACCACCTTCTTCTTCACCACCTTCACCACCACGCTAGACAACAGGTGTGTTGATTACAGGGTGGTTGATTGGTGGGTTGCAGACAGATGAGCGGGGTCACCATAGTAACAAACGAGGGGCGTAACTCAAAAACAAACATAGGAAAACATAAACACAGCAAACCAAACAAAAATATCACATACGCCATCCCCCTTTGACCCGATTACACCTTCACTCGTATTAGTTTGCGTAGGACTGGAGAAGTCAAGATAAAATCAGTTACTACACGGAAACGGTGCAGTGTTGACTTGTAGATGCAAATGAAAATAGGACATTTTACACAAATCAATCTCCTGAACATCAGATTTTAGCGGTGAACATTTCTCCGCTTAATTAACGGACTTTGGCTCTACCGGAAGTGTCAAAACAAAGGAAGTGCCGATCCAAAGCAAAAAGAGTCACAAGTGGGCGGGGCGGAATAAGGTGAATAGGCCAGTGTAACGCCACCATTTGCTAAGACCTACAAAACTCATCTAAAAGGATCTTTTTCCTCACGTTGTCGTCACTTTGACATTTTCCCCCCACTTTTTTGTCACGGTTATTGTCGTTCATTTAATGCATTTTCAGCCTTGTTTTCGTCTCATTTTTGTTGCTATATGTTGACACTTTTTTCAAGAAGCTTTCAGATTTGGGTAAAGCCAAACTGGAGGAAATGTGCTCCGATCAGGTGAGGGTTAGGAGGTTAACATAATATATTTAATGTGACCGAATGTTTACGTTTAGCAAATTCTGACTTAGAAAGAAGAAGAAAAGAAAGTCAGGCAGCAGGCACATGTCACAACATTTTGTTGCTCAAGTTAGGCTACTCTTGACGACCATAGAAATAAAAAGGAAAAGCAGTGTTCGATCCTTAAGTTGATCCTAGCATATGCAGACAGTTAGCAAGTCGGCAGGTCTGGGAGACTTTTCAGAGTCAGTTAGCCTGCTCAATGAATTTTTCCTATAGCCGTTAGCATTAGCCATCCAAATTATGAACAATCCATCCAGATGTTTTCAGCTGTTGTCAACCTATCAACCACATTTAGGTGAGGTCAAGGCCTAGTTTAAGTGGGGATTTTATAAATTAATGGACATATAACATGTAAATATGTCAGATCTTAGCCATAGACTAATTTCCATCTTTTGACCCCAGACAGGCTGATGTGAAACTTCACATTGTACATTTAACAGTAAGACAAAGTCACAAAACAATGCAGGAAACAGGACGACTACAGGACAAGGAACAATGGGACCACAAGTTAGACTAACATTCACACATACTGCCCAAGGAACATTAAGGATCTCAGGCAACTACAGTGACAAGAGACTGGACAGGACAGAGGACAGGAGGACAGAGGACAGGGTTGACAGAGGACAGGGTTAGGCAGACACCGAGACCGAAGGCGATTTACTTCCACAAACCCAGGGGAAGTCAGTTCATGTATATTCACTATATTCATTAATTGCTACAAATATATTAAAATCTAAATAAATTAATGTTATATTTAATTAAGTTCTAGCTTTCCTTAAAAAATAATGTATTCAAAGTGCTGTGTTGCATAGCAATGATAAAAAATCATTAATGAATGTAAAGACTTTTTAGATTTTATTTTACAAAATAGCATAAAAAAGGGTTGTCTGAGCTAAATGCTAAATCAAATTCAGTTTTTGCTTTTCGTGGAGTAGGATACACGTCCAATGGCCACTAAACATAATTTTATGATATGTTAATGATAAACTAACCACATAAATTATATACGTCGTATGCCCACGGAAAGGACAAAACGTATCTCGCCACACATTAGTATTGCGCCTGGCTCCCCTTTTCATTTGTATGGGGACAGAAGGTTCAGTTTTAAACGGATCCGGGATCGATGGCTAACAAAATGTGCACATTTGTAGGAAAAGGCTCAGAGCTAAAGGCATTTCTGTGATTTCTATGTTTACAACACCTCACATCTATTATTATTCCGAAGTGGCTTTTTTTTTTCCTTTTCTTTCTTGTTTTTTGTTTAGTTTAGTTTTTTTTAATGCAGTTTAAGCTGAAAATTCCATTGCTATTACTTTGGTAAAATGTATTTTTATCTTCATCTAATTTCACACCTTTGGCAGTGCTGACGTGAATAAAAGAGAAAACTGAAACTGAAAATTGTTGGGCCGGATGCCTAACTTTATATTTCCAACCACCGCTTTACAGTAAAATAGACAAGAGAGCGCCTTTGCCACACCTCTGGCATTTCGACAAACCACATGTGCGTAGCACCATTTGGCAACACACACCAGTTGCACTGCAAGCTGTGGTGTACTTTTGGTGCATTGATGGAGTAGTTAAGTTTTAGGTGATACATAGTCAAAACATCCAATTTAACATTTACAATTAAAAGGATATTGCAGTTTCAGTGGAGATAGAGATATTTGGTAAAATGGTCCACTTGACGACTATAACTGATGGACTCAACTCTCATTATGCAGTCTGCGAGGAGATATTCCTGTACCCCTGTAAGAGAAACATCCAGGTGCCAAATCTGAAGTCAAAGCAGCACCTCCTTCACAGAGAAGAGGCGGCGCTGTCCCGTTCAGAACAAAGTCCCGAGTCAGGTTTGAGGAGATATGAGCCGCTCACAGCAAGAGACGTACGTTCAACCAATAAAATCCTCCGCAAAGAAATGAATGCTTGTATTTTGTGGGTGAAATGTTAAACATGCTGAGCTTTAATTTGAGACCAAAATGCACAAAAAGTAAAGAAAGACAAAAAGAGAACAAATCTGCTTCTACATTTTATATAGACTTTTCACTGCAACATTTACTGCAGATCCCTCGCACTTTACTGTATTTGGATCAGAGTAGAATTATAGGAATAAAAATGATTAAATTTACTCTCCGGGTACAATATTCCCTCTTTGCAAAAAGTAAAAAAGACAACTAACACCATCGCTTCCTGCATGACAGAACTTGAGATAGTCGTAGCACTCAGTTACATCCACTCAATGTACTAACTTTTTGAAGTAACTGTACTTCTTAGAGTAGTTTTAACATAATACCTTTTACTTCTACTTGAGTAACATCATAGTGAAGTATCTGTACTCTTAACCAGCTTGAGTAAAAAAAAAAGTTGCTAATTCCACAGTGAGTAAATCTTTAAGTGGCCGCTTCATTGACACATGAAAACAGATATGAGGTATTTTACAGTATCGGCCGATATCTCCGGAAATGGAAGTGATTAAGAACTTCCTGTTTTTTTTGCACCGGAAAGGTGGTCAGTGAGAGCTTTCAAATGACTCCTCCCACAACTAGGCCTCAGGGTAGCAAAGAAACATCACAGTGAAAATGGTTACACATTTGTACACCTATTTTATATATTTCATGTTGTATTCGTTTGTGTATAATTTCGGAACCATGAGATAGAGACTTACTGTTTCCTTTTGTATTGGAATCAATGATGTTTGTCTTTCAAACAAGCTCCCTGTGAAGCAGTGGTGGAAAGTAACAAAGTAAAAAGTACAAATTATAGGTACTTTTACTTTACTTAAGTACATTTTATGATGAATACCTTTTACTTTACTTCACCAAATTTTAGAGCCTGTATCTGTACTTTTGCTTCAGTAAGAATATCGAGTACTTCTTCCACCACTGCTCTGAAGTACCCACTAAATATGACTATACAGCGCCCCCTGCTGTCACAGTTCAGCACTGACACGTTTTAGAAGCCGCAGACACAGGATTATAGACCAGACATGTTCCAAAAATATCAGCAGATCAACATTATCAATCAAAATCCCCAATAATCAGCCTCGGCCTTAGAAAAAAACATTATGGGTCGACCTCTATTGGATATAATTATATATATTTCTATGATTGAAACCTTTACTTTAATAATAAATATTGAACTATAGACTATTGGAGAGGTTTAAAAATAAAATTGCATCAAATTAAAATACTTAAAATATCGGCCTATATATCGGCTATCGGCAATGCCAACCCCTTTATATCTGTATTGGACCCCAAAAATCCATATTGGTCGGGCCCTAGTAGTTTGTGTTTCATAGCCTACTTTGTTATTCAGACTATTTGATATTAAAGGCAATTTCTTATGCGAACAAAGTTAATTAGTTAAAAAGTTAGTTAATGCTGCTTTTGAGCAGACTTACTGCTCAAATAAACAAATAAACAAAACAAAGCCTGATTTTCCACTATAAAAACAGCTTATTTCAAAACTAAACAAGAGATCTAAAATCCCCTCTGAAAAAGTCTTTGTAACTAATAGTATGTCAACAAAATAAAACCATTGTGAGTAGAGCAAAATAAACCATACATTTAAATCTGACTTTTAGGCATAAGGCCTTATTTCTATATGAAAACATAAAATGACAATGACAATACATTCCCCCCCCCTCATATTTATGTACAGCAAAAGTTTCAAATTGACATCTTTAAATTTAAAACATTTCCCTATTCACCTGTAGTGTCTCGCCTTAATCTCAGTGGGACTATCCCATTTAAATAAAGGTCAAATCAAGTAAAATATATATATATATATATATATATATATATATATATATATATATATATTATTTTTATTTTTTATTTTTTTATTAGATATCAATTTACAACAATCGCCAAAGACGAGACATCTGAAAATAAAGAGCTCATATACGAAACAAAAATATATATAAATAAATAATAAAATAATAAAAATAAAATACACACAAATAAATAATAACGAATAAATGAATAAACCAAAAAGTTCATTTAGTTTCGCTTCAGGGGATTTCACTGAAGAAGTCTTTGTAACAATCTTGGAGTCGTGAGCTTTTCTTATTTATTACATACAGCAGTGAGTTCATTAGATTTTTTACATCACTTAAAAATAGGGAGAAATACAATTGTGACTTCAATTTACCAAACAGAATGAAAAAATTAACTACATAGTGAAATGATTTTGTGGTTGTGTTATCTTCAAAATAGCAGATAATATCTTTTAATGTAAAACAATGACTCTTTGACAATTTTTGAAAATATAGCTACTCAATTCAGCCCAAAATGTTTGAACAATGTTACAAAAGAAAAACAAGTGCTCGAGAGTCTCTTCCTGCGTTTGACAGAATGTACAGCATTTATCAACATCTGCATACCTTGAGACAACCAAGTTGACAGGGTAGATTCTGTGAATGATCTTAAAATGAACTTCCTTCATTTTGTTTGTTATACAATATTTATATGGCAAAAGCCAGGTCCTCTTCCAGTCTATTTCCTCTATCAAGGAGTTCCAAAAAAATTTACCTCTTGGGGTGATTTTATTTGAATTTTGAAACATTTTACGAATATGGTGATAATTGCATTTTCTATCAAGTAAATTAATGCCATTTAAGGTGAGCACAATAGAGCTATCACCAATATTGTTGATATTGTAAAAGGATAAATGGCATCTTATAAGATGGAGTAACTCTGGAGGGATGGCTTTGATCACAGAGTTGCATTCTCTAAATGGAATAGGGAATTCATACTTCACCATAAATTGTTCATAAGGTAAAAAAGAACCATGTTCATCCAATAGTGACACAATCTTATTAATATTTTTTGGAACCATTTAGGAAAAACAAAGACCGATTTCGTATTGTAATGTATTTGTTGTTCCACAAGGAATATTTATGTGGAGAGAAATTATGATTAAAGCACAATTTCCAAGCAAGCAGACATTGCTGGTGAAAGTTAGCCAGTGACACAGGACGTTTTGTAGGTGCGTCATTACATGTTAAAAGAAAAGATAGTCCACCAAGTGAATCAAAAATATAATTGTTAAATATTGAACAGACTGTTTGACTGGAATAGTCTCTAGAAAAGATCTTCACAACTATGGATTGGTATCAGCTCACATTTGGATACATTGAGTTTCAAGCCTGAGGCTTTAGTGAATTCAGTAAAATAAATATATATATTATTATTGTTGTTGTTATTATTACGTCATCAACAGCGGATCTCGTGTACCACGTGACTGTCGGGTTGATTTCCCGCCGAGCCCTGATTTCTCAAGTTCCGCAAACAATCGCACAGTGTGACCAGTGTGACAGGCGGATTCTTGTCTAACGCCTTTGTTTTTCAGCGCAGTGAGTCTCGAGTAGCGGATGGCGGTTTGATCGCACCGGAAAGCGCCTTCTCCATGTTCCTATTCGGTGCATAAACGAGATCCGAGTCGCTTTCTTGGTCGCCCCAGCTTGTTTTTCCCCCTCTGCAGAGACAGGAAAGGTATGTTTATCTAAGCTCTCAGTCGTGCAGGAGTTTTCCATTGCAGACACGTCGGTTACTAAGGTTACAATCTGCACTCTGTGTGTAGCACAGTGCTGGGTTACCGGGTTATGGATTGGTATTTTAGTTCAATTCGTCGTCACACTTTTCTTTGAGGAAATGTATTTGCAATGAGCCGTATTGTCCAGCAGATGGCGCTCTAATGTAATGAGTGATGTAGGTAAAGTATATTCCAATCAGCTGTGATCCTCCAAGTACTTTGATGCAACCAAGGAAAGTATTTAGTTGCATCCAATCCTGATTATGCACGTTTTTGTCCTTTTTTTGGTAAATGATATAGTCCTAATTCTTTAATCTGACGGTTGCGTTTTGATCCCATATCAGCCCAATGCCAACTTCCTTTGTGTCCATGGGCAACACACTTAGGACGGTCATTTACTAAGGGCTTGTCACATTTTTGCTGCTTTTTTGTTAGTAAGTAAGTAAGTGAACCCTTGTATTAAATAGCTGGCTGACCCTTGAATCTTGGACCATTCCTCTTTACAAAACTGTTGCAGTTCAGCGAGATTCCTGGGTTCACAGACTTTTTCCGCCCTGTCCTGCGAATGTTTACATGTTCTGGCCATTAAAAATATGATAACATGTAATTGTTTGGCCTGTATTAGTTTAAGCAGACACTGTTTACACATTCCTATGATTTTGATGAAGATCAGACCACATTTTATGAGCAATTTAGGCAGAAATGTGAGAAAAGTGTTTACATACATTTTCCTCCCATTGTAGCACTTGTCTTGATAAATGACCCCCTTAGTGCCTAAATAAGGAGCAACAAATGGAAGCGAGCCAATGGCAATAATGTGGCGTGTCCAAGTAAGCTATTTAAAGGGGGGGGGGGGGGGTATTATGCTTTTTTCAATCACATAGCACCAGTCTATAGCATACTACAATGATGACGTAACCTTCTGTTGGTCTGTATATGCAGTAAATTAAAATAACTGCCTTGAATAAAATTGCTCTCTCAAAATGGCTGTACTGAACGTCTGAAATAGGCCTCTGTCTCTTTAAGAAGCTTTCCGACACGCCCCCTTCAGCACACTGCTGTGGCATCTAAACAACACTACTGTGCGGGGAGGGGGCTCTGCTGAGCTGAGGAGCAGTGGTTCGTGGCTTGGCTGGTGACAAAAGGTCCAGAGGCGTCTCCAGGAGGTGGGGGCGTTCCTAGGAGGACTGAGGCATAGCTACACCTAAAATGGCTGCCGTCTAAGTTTTTACTGATTACTCAAAAATATGTGAATGAGCCAAGGCAACACTCCAGGCATGTGTTTAATGAGGGAATGACATAACAACATGATATAAAGATTGAAAAAGTCGATTTTACATAATACCCCCCTTTAATCATGCGGTCTAAGAATCTTGTTAGTCTCTGCCGATAACCAGGTCAAATGGGTCTTTTTGCCGTGTGTCGTGAATATGTGTAAAATGGCCTTTGACCCGTCTGTGTGAATAATTGGTCTGTTGCACTTCGTTCACGTGGGATTTTTAATAACAGGCTCCTGATTTATTGGCCGCACTCACAGCAGTGTCTTTTGGGGAAGAACCCGGACAAAAAACCCAGGGCGTCCCCTCCTGCGGTTTTTAATAGTTTACCAGGAGGACGTGGAGGAGAAACTTTTTTTTTTTGCTCGTCAAAATGGTACAGAGCATTGAGGGACTTGGGAACTGCCCATTATTAAGTCGCACTAAATGAAAGCAAAGATCCAGGGCTTGACACATGGACAGACAGTTTTGATTAGTTGCGGTGCAAGATTTGATTCACAAACACGTTTTTCAAAGCATAAATATCAGGCCCGTTGTAATTTGAGTTATCTGGCTGGCATTATTACATTTTTAAAAAGAGCCAGTCTTCTGAACGGCTCTTTGAAATGAACGGATACAAAAGACTCGCTCCTGGTAAAGAGCCTTAAATCCCATCACTGAAACCTTATTCGCTTTCGCCTTTTGTCTAAAATGTTGTATGTGTGACTGTCACAAACTTGCAGAGTTGTTCTAAAGTGTATAGGCTTTTGGTGCACAATATTCCCCGCTCTGCTTAGCCCTGGTGTGGAGACTGACGTGTTGCAGCTGAGGTCAGTGTTGTCTGTATCTGCTGCGGCTGAATCCTCCTTGTTTATGGGTTGTAGTTCTTTTGTGGCCTTTGTGTTGCCCCCTGATCGCTCCTCTCTCTCTCTCTCTCTCTCTTCAGGGAAGTTGTTTGAAGCCCACCCTCCTCTTCCCCTCATCACCTACTTATTGAATCTGGCTTCAGTATCATTTATCTGTGCGGCCCCGATCTCTCTGTCTCTGGGGGCCGACAGGGGGCATCCTCTTTTCTCTCGCAGCTGGGTTTGTTGACACACAGTGGATGTACGGCTCTTTTCACCTCTGCCACGGCGCTTCTTTGTGGCGCTCGGCCCCTCCCCGGCTCCCGGACCTTTTCCTCCACAGTAAAGCTGCCACAGCTGTGGACTGTATTAGCATAGCTGCGCCGCACTAAAGGAGGGGGTTAAATATATTGCAGCCATTAGCTTTTGTTCCACTGTTGACACTTTTTAAACGAGTGAGGCTCCCTGCGTAAAGCTCTGACCTAAAGAGGGTCGTTTCACTCTAACAACTTTTTAAATGGATCATTTAAGCCCATCAACTGAACACAAAAAACAATCTGTGAATTATTATACACTGAGATACAAAAGATACTGACACTGACAAACAACATGAGTTACACGACTACAACATGGAAAATTAGGTAACACTTTACACTTACCTTTTATATACATTGTACCTGCCAAATTTAGTACAAGGTAATGTGCTGTGTAACGATGCATAATACAACCTGTATCTATGTGTTTATGCACAATGAAATAATATGTATTTGTAATTTGGAGGTACTAAGACACTAACTCTAACCTTAAGCCCTGACCTTAAGGGTCTTATGTCTTACTACATTAAATACCTCCAAAGTACTAATACACGTTATTTTATTGTGTATAACATAGGTACAAGTTGTTACAGATTGTTACAAAGCAGATTACATTATACTATTTTGTTAGGGACAATGTATCATGGTAGTGTAAAATAATAATCATTTTATGTATTTCTTTGAGCAGCATGTCAACAAAACAAGGTCAACACAAGGACATTTAAAGACTGTGCGCCGAGGAGCAGGAAGTTCAGCAAACCAAATCTACAGATGTACCACCTGCATTATTCTCACTGTTTTGTCTCTGGTTTAGCATGTGGTCATACCGCCTTTGCTCTGCCCAATCCCGTCAGATCTTGGAAGCTAAGCAGGGAAGGGCCTGGTTAGTACTTGGATGGGAGACCGTTTGGTAACACCAGGAAGCCTAGCAAATGTAGTGAGTGAGTGAGTGGTTGGTGGTGGTCGGAGGGGCCGATGGCGCAGACTGGTTGCCTCGCTTCCGTCAGTCTACCCAGGGCAGCTGTGGCTACAACAGTAGCTTACCACCACTGAGTGTGGAGTGAATGAATAATGACGACAGTGTAGCGCTTTGAGAAACTTGGTAATACAGGCTTGTAAAGTGCAATACAAGTGTAAGGCAGTATTATTATTATTATTATTATTATTATTATTATTATTATAGCTCCATGCAGTTGCTACATTTTTGACATTAACGTGACTCCATACATTTGTCCAACATGCTCTCTGTAAACCCAGAGCAAGATGGCAGCTGACCAGTGGGCACATTTTGGACATTCCTTTTGGAAAATGTCTTCTTGCATGGGCGATTGTGTTACAGCAGTTCTGTGAAAGGAGGCAGCACTTTTGGACACAAATCCTCAAAGCGATTTCACACAGCTCCCAGGAGACCTTGGAGGCTAATTTTAAAGCTTAAACCCTCCTCTTTCCAATGTAAAAAGATATTTGCAAAAGTCGTTGGCATATTAAAAATATTGGCAAAATTTTGGCCGATAGCTGCTGTTCCTCAGCGTGTCCATATCAGCAGATTTTAACGGTCAGTACTAGATCTGCCACGATAACAAGATTTAAAGTTCGATACATTGAGGCAGGAAAATATTCTACAGAGTTGCAATTAACATGAAACTCAATGAAACACAATTTACGTTGGTAAAATAGTTCAAGTATTACAAAATATTTGGAAAAATGTAAATAAATGTCCTAACGATAAATATTTAGCCCAAAATATATTGTTATTCTGTCATTTATCGGACAATAACTCGATATAGTAATTATCGTGACAGGCCTAGTTCATTTATTTTATTCTATGCTTCTATGCTGTGTAGTTCTCATTTATGCCTCACTTTTTCTTTAGCCCCTTTGTTATGCTTTGTTGTATTTACAGATTTAACCTACTCTAGGAAGGAGAACAAAATTGTACTGCTGTAATAATTATATTTTTTCTATTTCTGCTTTCCAGTTGTTGGAATGAACAAGTCCAAGAGTAGCAGTGAAAAACCCAGGACGACTCGCAGCTCTCAGCACCGACCCAGCGACGCCCAGTCTCAGTCTCCGGACGCAGACGCACAGAAACCTTACGGCAAACAACGCAAGAAGCAAAGCCACTCGGCGCTCGTTCAGGACCTGAGCCAAATGAGCGTCAATGGGCAGGACCGGTAAGACTGAACTATCATATTATTAGGCCTGCATTTGTTTAACTCGCTCAGACTTTTCTTTATTTTATAGAAATACCAAGCCTGGGGAAAACATCCACGAAGGTCCGTCCAGTCTGAAGCCGCCGTTGGAAAGCGGCCTCGCGGCGGTTGTCCGGTTGATGAAGCTCGGTCGCTGTAAGAACATCGTGGTGGTGGCGGGAGCAGGAATCAGCACTGCCAGTGGAATCCCGGACTTCAGGTGAGTTAAACGCGGACACAAACATTACCATCGTGCATGTGACTTTCCACCAGGGCATAAGAAATTGCCTGAAGTTTTCCTTGGTTTTAAATTTTTTGTGATGTTTGTTACCCGCCTTTCTCCAGTGAGCACCTGACTGATTTGTTTGACCCATTATTCACACCAAAAGGATCCAAGATGCGCTCACCATTTTTTCTTGAATATATTTAATTGTATTTGTGTAGTGCTTGTTGTCCTATGACACAAGTCGCCCAAAGTACTTCACAAGGGACCACTGTTGATTCATTAATTTCATACTCAGTGGTGGTAAACTACGTATGTGGCCACAGCTGCCCTTAGGATGGACTGACAGAAGCTAAAACTCAACCGCCGCTCACACAGGCCCTGGTATTCCCTCACGACCATTTCCAAGTACTAACCCGTTAAGTCAGTAAGTTAGACACTAACTAAGCCCATCCCTGACGAGCCTCTGAGATCTGATGAGACCAACTGTTCACACGGTGCTTTCTGTGTGGAGTTTGCATGTTCTCCCTGTGTCTGCGTAGGTTTCCTCAGGGTACTCTGGTTCCCTCCACCACTAAAAACATGTGCAATAGGTGGAATCCTCCAGCCAGGTGATTCTGACCATCAGCCTGGCTCCACATCATGGAGATGGTTCCCCGGGCTCAGCTTTGCCACCGCCCACTGCTCCCTACGGGTCGTCCAGTGGCGTCGAGGGCTAGGTTAAATGCAGAGGACAAATTTTGTTGTACAGTTCATGTACAGTATAATGACAAATAAATCAAATCAAATTTATTTAGCACATTTTAAAACGACTCTTGTTGACTGAAGTGCTTCACAAAAAGGCCTACAGTAAAAAATAAAATAGACAATACACAATATATACAAGCAGCAAAGCACTAGCAGCTCAGAAAGCAACAAACAAACAAACTAAGGCTACAATCCGACGTGGTGTTTTTACATATATGTATCCATGTATCTTCATTAACATGCACTGTCTCTACCAATAAATAAAAAAAATAGCTATAATATATAATATTTCTATGGAGATTTTTAATGGCATTTTGACGTTCGGCGGTGTTCCTGTTGAGCTCCATTGTAACGTCAAATGAATAAACCTCAATCTACCTGAAACTAATTTTTTGTTTGTTTTGTCAGAACTCCTGGGACAGGTCTTTACGCCAACCTGGAGAAGTACAACCTCCCTTTCCCCGAATCCATTTTCAACATAGACTACTTCTCCAACGACCCGCTGCCTTTCTTCTCACTGGCCAAGTCGCTGTATCCCGGCAGCCACCGGCCCAACTACATCCACTACTTCATCCGCATGCTCCACCACAAAGGGCTGCTGCTGCGCGTCTACACCCAGAACATCGACGGGCTCGAGAAACGTGAGTCACACAATCATCCTCGAGTCAAGAGGCCGAGGTACGCAGCCGTAGTAAGTCCGGGATGTTTTTCAGTGTGTGGAATCCCAGAGGACAAACTGGTCGAGGCGCACGGTTCCTTCGCCACCGCGTCCTGCCATCTTTGCTACACGCCATATCCGGCTGATGAGGCCAAGGTACAGTGCGTACACTAATCCTACGAAAACAAGTCATTAATTTACTACAGGGAAAGATTCATATTTTAAAAGTACTCGATTAACTTTTTGTCTGAAATACGTGTATGGGGGGAAAAAAAGTGTTTTATTTCTTTACGTTTAACATCAACTTGAACATATCATTGACCCATTGATCATTGTGCCCAAATTAAGTCCTTAAATATTTTGGAAAAAGCAACTGGCATTAAATCTAATAATAATTGTTTTTACTATGTTTACTGCAAGTTTGTCAATAATACAAACATTATGGCCTGAACAAACTATAATTTGTAGTTTGTGCTGAAATTGTTCTTAATTTTTCGCTCAAAATCTTCTTCTATTTGATGGAATATTGTAAAATCTTATTAAATGAAATACGCACAGATTTTTTTTGAGATTATGGCATTGAAAATATATACTACTTGGGCATTAAAGTGATGGTTTGAAAGTCTAAACATGCAACAATGTTTTATAAAATGTGCAAAATCGACCACCTGGTCTTGCATTTTGATGTAAAGTAAGTAATAATAATATATTACTTTTTGTAAAGTCCCTCCTTCCTGGATCTCAGCAACTAATCTAGTATCCTCCCGTGTTGACCAATGAGACAAGCTTTTCCTGTGAACCGGCCTGTCAGGTCTAATGAGGGGGGAGGTCGTTTACTTCTGAAAGTTCTAAGATGGGCTTTCCAGTTAAAGAAGAACTAAGTAACTTGTTTACCTTAATAAATCCTTTCCGTTGTCCCTCTGGGGTAATACAAGTGTTAATGGGATGATTGGGGGATCTTTCATCTCCCCCTGGTGTCTCTGGCCAGAAAACCACAATTGCAACTTGACTGCCACCAGACAAGAGCAACCAGTACACACTAATGGAATGACAAAGAAGAAGCAACAGGCTAACGGGCAAAGCTAACTGCGGGCTATTTACAGCCAAGTTTAAGTGAAAACAAATATTTCCATTGTGTAATTATCCCTCTCTCCCTTCGCCTTTTCTGTCAGCGTAGTATTTACTCTCACAGACAATTAATAAGTAAAAAAAAACGCAACATGCTACGACAGCTGCAGTTGCGCTTATGACCTCTAGGGGCATGAGTTACTTAGTACTGCTTTAAAGAATATCACTTTAAAAAGCTTTAATTTTGACCTGCTGCCACTCGGCCTGTCACAATAATTACTACATCAACTTGTAAATGACAGACAACCAATATATGGCTCAATATTTATCAAAAGTACATTTAGTTGCATTTTCCCCTTCTATTTTTTGTAATCGTGTTTCTTGTTTATTGCAACTCATGTGTTGTTGAAGATATGTTATTAGGCTCAATATGTTTTTCCAGGACGCGATCATGAACGACAAAATCCCCACGTGCTCATTCTGCGCCGCTACAGTGAAGCCCGACGTCGTGTTTTTCGGAGAGGACCTTCCGCAGAAATACTTCTTGAACACACAGGACTTCCCTAAAGCCGATCTGCTCCTCATCATGGGCACTTCCTTACAGGTAAACCAACTGGTGCGCTCGTGAAAAGCACACGCCTAAACGCTGACTCCTCCACTATTGTGACTAGATCGAGCCATTTGCGAGTCTGGTGAACACGGTGCGCTCCGCCGTGCCTCGTCTGCTCCTGAACCGAGATGCCGTCGGCCCATTCACGAAGGTCCCGCCGAGGAAAAAGGACTTTGTTGAACTGGGGAACCTTGAAGACCTGGTCAGGACGTTCGCTCAGATGCTCGACTGGAACAAGGACATTGAGGAAATGATGAGCGCGCAGGAGACTCTCGTAGGTGTTTGGTTCTGGTTTACGAGAAGTCGTCCTCCTTTATGTTTAGTTTAGTTTATTTGTTTATTTGAGCAGCAAACACTCTGCTCAAAAGGAGTGGGCCGAAGCAAGAGCTTATAAGCGCCGACCCCCAAAATCAATACAATTAAAATCATAATTTCACAAGAACATGGTGGAACAACAAAGGAACAAAATAGCAACAAGGAAACCACAGCAAAACAAAATGGACCCTAAACACCCGCAGCAGCCGACCATACCCCTAAACGGATCAATACTGATTACGTAACAACTAATTACAAAACAACTATGATAATGCCACATACTTACAAACTATTTACAAAGACCTATAACTTACAAAACACTGTTTGAAGTGTTCGTACATCAACAGAAAAGAAGCACAATTACAACAACGGTCTAGTTTCAAGTACAAAGCAAGTAACAAAAGGCAATCATTACATTTCTTTCAGATGGTTACCATGGTAACATTGTTAGCATTACCAAAAGTCACTAGTTTTATGTTAAAAGACAGATTAATATACATATTATACTCCGTGAATATTATTATGTACATTTATTATGTAAGCCCTACACAGTGTAGTGCGTTAAAAAGCCAGGTGTAGAGGCAAGGCAAGTTTATTTGTAGAGCACAATGCATACACAAGGCAATTCAAAGTGCTTCACAGTTGCAGAAAAAATTACAAGAAAACAGATCAAATCAATCAATAAAACATCAACATAAATAAATAAATACATTAATAAATTACAGTAAAAGGCAAGAGTGCAGATAAAATACTTTCAGTTTTCATATGCACGGGTAAAAAGAGCTGTTTTCAGCCTGGATTTGAACATTGTCAGAGTTGAGGCCTGTCTCACATCCTCATGAAGACTGTTCCAGATTTTAGCTGCATGAAACTGAAACGCAGCCTCACCGTGTTTATTATTGACTCTGGGAACCACCAGGAGACCCCTCCCTGAAGTTCTCAGGGCCCGAGATGGTTCATACGGCACTAACATGTCAAAGATGTACTTTGGTGCTAAACCATGAAAAGACTTGTACACAAGCAGAGCTGTTTTAAATTCTATTCTCTGAGTGACAGGAAGCCAGTGCAGAGACCGGAGCACTGGACTAATGTGGTCGTATTTCCTGGTTCTTGTCAGGACTCGAGCAGCAGCGTTCTGGATGTTCTGCAGCTCTAACAGCTCGTTTAGAAAGGCCAGTGAGCAGCCGTTACAGTAGTCTAACCTGCTGGAGACAAATGCATGGATGAGTCTCTCTAAGTCTGGTTTTGACACTATTCCTCTGATCTTAGCAATGTTTTTCAGATGGTAAAAAGCTGATGATGTTATTGCTTTGATGTGGCTGTTTAAGTTCAGGTCTGAGTCCATGATTACTCCTAGAGCGGGCCAGTTGTAGAGGGCAGTAGCTCCTCATCAACAAACCCCTACGCAGCTGCCCTAACTAGCTGATTTTGTAGATGATGTTCCTATGCTGTGTGGTGCGTTAAAAGACGAGGATCCCTCTCAACAGATCCATAGCTCGCCTACCCTAATTCTCTATTTATAATTTTGAGCAATAGAATGACATTTATGTTGGGCTTTGACTCTCATGTTTGTTTGTTTGTTTTTTTAGGTCAGCAATGCTTCCTTCCCACAACTGACCGAGCTGCAGACGCGGAGTTGAGGGCCATGCGGTAATGCGGACACAGATATGAGTGCATCGACTAAACTCGACAGCCATTAAGACGAGACTACCTGACCGATTTATGCAACAGAACTTGTTAGGTTAAGGAAAGATCGCACACTTGATCAGTTCCTGAGTTTCAGCTGCTCATTATGTACATGAAGTGTCAGATAATGTTCAAAGTAGGGTCGTTCCGATACCGCAGACTTGATCGTAGTACAAACGATCTCTGAACAATACCAAGTGTGTGTTTCGCTGTTGACCGCATCCTGACTAATGCAGCTGAAATACTGGCTAATCAGAGAATGACAAAGGTTTTACTCACAATCTGTGCAGGGTGAGTCAATTTATTACCCAGATCGAAGCCTCCTACCCCCCCCTCTTTAACCGAGCGCACTTCTCCAGTTCGGCTTTACCCAAATCTAAAAGCTTCTCGACTGGAAAGCTTGCCAGTATCTCTGTTTTCGTAGTTTTTTTTGGTCATGTTTTTGTTACTTTTTCCTTCATTTTTTAGTAGCATTTTGTGTCGCTTTTTTATTGCTTACTGCTGCTTTTCCGGCACGTTTATGTTGCTTTAATCCTCATTTTCATCACTATGTTCACACTTATTTTCAAGAAGCTTTTAGATTGGGGTAAAGCCAAACTGGAGAAAACAACTGCTCGGATCAGGTGTGGGTTAAGGGTTAAATGCCACTAACGCAATAGATTGATAAATTATTCTAGAGATTTGCAAACACCGAAGCGGAGGAGTGGAACAGTATATTTGTTTACATTCAAAAGCGATTTGAACACAACGGGCTTCTTGAGAGCTAACGTTTTTTCGTCAAAAACAGTGTTGGGATCTCATATTTTCTAAGAACTTATGGAGTAATAAAAAGATCATTATTATTATGAAAGAAATCGCGATTCAAAGCCTGTTGGAATCAGTGTCGACTAAAATATTTCATAATTTTAGTCTATAAATATGACTAAAATGAGAATTTTTTTTTTTAAACGACGATATGTAAGGAATAATGCACGACGAGGTGTCCATTATCAGAAATAACTGGTCGCGTCGGACGGTTGCTTCCGCGGAGTCCAGTTATTCTGATAATGGACACCTCGTCGTGCATTATCCCGCTTATACCATGGTCCGGCAAACTGAAACTGTTCATTGGGACCTGTTTACTTATTTTTTAAGTCCTGGGCAGGAGTTATTTCACTTTTTAATCAGTTTTACCTGAAACTAGTTCCATCTCAATTGTTTACCGTTACTATGGAAACAGCTGCAGTGGAGTGATATAGAATGTGATTTAACTGTTTTTTTAACTGGTGTACATTATCACTTTTTAATGGACACCTTCCAGCCAATCAGAATCGAGTATTCACCCAGACCATGGTATAAATAATTTAAATCCACTGCCAAGGGAACAGCTCTGAACTTTGTCCAAGTGAGAGAAGAAACATGAAGCAGAGGACATGATTAAATATATTTTATAAATGCAAAGTCGACTAAATTAACATGCAATTTTAGTCGACTAAAAACTAAATTAAAACATGTCAAAAGTAACACAGATTGGAATCAAACTGAATGCTTTCTAATGACATTTTAGCACAGTGTAATAACTTTTAATGCATTGTAATTGTGTGTTGAAACCCTGCCCTGGTATTTGCAGCTGCTGGACTGAAAAAGACGGTATCGGATCAACACTAGTTCACATAACAAAAGCACTTAAAGAGGCGTATCCTCCATGCAACACTTGTGTAGTGCAATACATCCTGCAGGATTTATATCACTTTTTTCATGTTTTTATGCATGCTTTATTGAACCATATTTAATAAACCTGTGTCGTTTTGTACTGTAAATAAATCACATTTCTCATACGTTCTCTACAAGTTTATTTTCAGTGGTTGACAGACTACATAAAGTGATGCTCCTCAGGTTTACAAACATTGTGCAAAAAGAATAGTGTATAGTTTCTGCTGTAGGAGTGACATGCACGGTTAAATATTTCCCCCTCTAAATTAGGAAAAATAAGTTTACTTGTATTCTCAATTTGAACAGTAAGTACATTTTTTTTTTTTACCAAATAGTATTTCAAGAAAGGATATATCAAGACGAATGGCAGCGTTTACCGAGTACCTATAAATATAGCAACTACTAAATTTGACGATATCTTTCATCTGCCTTCTTCACATTATGAAAAAGAAAAAAAAAACATGCATTTGGCAGAGTCCATATTAGAAAACATTATCAGAACAGTATTTCTCTGATTGTACATATAAATACATAATGTGCACTTTATTTTAAATATAGAAACAACAAAAGGAATGGTAAGTCTAAAAGAAAGCATAAGCTACCGTTGACATGATCAGATAATGTGGTCAACATTAGACCAAAGCAGTCATCCGTACTTGGTGGTTTTACTCTGGCAGGTTTTCAGTGCTGACTGAGATGGAGGATTCGTGGCTTCAATAATGGAAACTACCAAGTACAGATGAAGCCTTAAGTTCTGTTTACATAGAAGCTCTCGTATAACTCAGAGCTTACACAAACGTGAGAAGGTGAAAATAAAAAGGTTCAACTCCATGTTTTTTTTGATATTATGGACAGGTCAAATGAAGACTCTGAATTTAGAAATATGAACGTCTCATAAGGGAAGATTATTTGAAGAGTTTGGCTGCAGACTCCCAGTCCTCACTGGAGTCACCTCCACACGCATGTTCCTACCAGACCAGTGGGAAGATATTTTAGTTTAGGGGCGCTGAGGGACAAAATTCACTCCCAAATGAATTTATTCTGTGCATATTACCTACTTATTGATTTTGCCTGCATTTCGCAAACTATCCACCAAGGGGTGCTGCAGCACCCTCAGCACCCTGGGTTCCCACTATGTTTTCAGTATTACACACCCAAACATGATGGCTGTTGTGATGTTGGACTTTAACAAACGTATTGCAGATTTAATGTTAAATGTTAAGGGGAAACACTACAGGCAAAACTCTTTTTTTTCAGGTTTTGGGTCAAATTGGTCTCTTAACATAAACTTTCACCGGGAGAAGAAAAAAAAGAAAACTAATCTTCACAGTAATGTGTTTAATTATTGCGCTGATTCAATGATTCACAATTGATTTATTTGGGAAATTGTAATTTCAAAAGCCATTTTTCCCACATTGGTGCAACAATATATCTCTACATAATTGGCACCTGAAGACTTCAAATGTTCCAGCCTTGGACTGAACCATATTATATATATATATATAAAGTTTTTTTCAGAGGGATGTTTTAATATCTAATGCCTATCCTGATTTATTGAGTTTAGAATTTCAATATTTTTCCACAAAAAAAAACCCTGCTTATTTTAAAACATCTTTGAAACTCATATCAACTAAATAAAAACATAAATTTAAACCTGGCTCTATCCATTGAGATTTAGTCAATGGAAAAATATGGGACATTTTAGAAAACATAAAATGACAGTAAACTTGCAATACATTTACTTCTCGTATTTATGCCAGTAATCTACAAAAGTTTCAAATTGACATCTCTAAATTTAAACAGTTTCCCTCGCCTTAAAGCTCATAAAGTCAGTGAAGTTGGTGCCAGTTTTGACGACGGATTACAAATTTGTGATCGGAGCGTGAAATGGTTGCGGCAAAACTCCCGATGCTCCAGCTTTTGAACAGAATGTCTATTCATGGTCTGAGAAAACTGTTTGCATTTTCACTAGCTTTACTCACTGTACAGTTGACAAATTACCCGATTGTGTTCTGTGGATGTGAGTCATGACCTGACGGTGGAGGTCTTGCAGCCAAACCCCCTTCCATGACTTCAAAGCGCGAGTCGACCTAGTGCACGTAGCTCTCGACAATAGAGATAATTACATTCTTTTTATGACCTTTGTCTATGAAACACGTTAGCTACACTTCAATCTCCCCTAACAGTGGACCAGTGCAGTGATTGTGGCAGGGCAATGTTGTGTACTAGTCGGAATCAGAGGCTGGATCCTCCTCAATGGGCTCGCGCAGTTTCTCTTCCAGAGGCCCCAGTCTCCCGTCGGGCCTCACCACCATCGGGCGGATCATGTCCTGCCTGTGGACACAAAACAGAAGAGATCAGATATTTCACAGCCAGCGTGCTACTTCACAACTGGTAAAAACAGCTTTATATGTAAATTTATACGCAGTGTGAGTAAGTACACGGTTTGGAATTTCTTACATTTCTGCCTAATTTGGTCCTAAAATGTGGTCTGAGCTTTATTAAAATCATAAGAATGAGTAAACAGTGTCTGCTTAAACTAATACCACCCAAACAATTTCATTTTATCATGTTTTTAATGGCCATAACATGTAAACATTCACAGGACAGCATGGAATAAGTGAGTGAACCCCAGGAATTCACTGAACTGCAACAGCTTTGTAAAGAGGAATGGTCCAAGATTCATCCTGATCGTTGTGCACGTCTAATCTGCAACTCCAGGAAAATGTAAATGTTTGGGTGGTATTAGTTTACGCAGACACGGTTTACTCATTCTTGATATTTTAAAGGGGAGGTATTATGTAAAATCGACTTTTTCAAGCTTTATATCATGTTATTATGTCATTCCCTCATTAAACACATGCTGGAGTGTTGCCTTGGCTCATTCACATATTTTTGAGTAATCAGTAAAAACTCAGACGGCAGCCATTTTAGGTGTAGCTATGCCTCAGTCCTCCTAGGAACGCCCCCACCTCCTGGAGACGCCTCTGGACCTTTTGTCACCAGCCAAGCCACCAACCACTGCTCCTCAGCTCAGCAGAGCCCCCTCCCCGCACAGTAGTGTTGTTTAGATGCCACAGCAGTGTGCTGAAGGGGGCGTGTCGGAAAGCTTCTTAAAGAGACAGAGGTCTATTTCAAGACGTTCAGTACAGCCATTTTGAGAGAGCAATTTTATTCAAGGCAGTTATTTTAATTTACTGCATATACAGACCAACAGAAGGTTACGTCATCATTGTAGTGTGCTATAGACTGGTGCTACGTGATTGAAAAAAGCATAATACCCCCCTTTAATAAAGATCAGACCACATATGACCAATAAGAAATTCCAAACTGTGTACTCACGTTTTTCCTCCCACTGTAGATGCACAGCACATAAAGGTCCGCGTATACAATAACTTAACTCATTTTATTTCTCTACTAGAAAAAAACAAATTAAATAAAGGGCATTTAAAGTGCAACCTTAATAGTCTAAAACAGATATTCAAGACATTGTGACATCAGTGTTTCTCCCTAAAGAGGCTTTCACTTGTCCTCCCTCCTCGACAAGTAAAAACTCAGGAGCCCTCAATAGACCACCCCCTTCTGTGGTCACCCTCTCGCAAACGACCCTTCCCCGCTCCTCTTCTTCTGTGGCTGGTTTAATTACAGATCGGCTCTTGGTCTAATCTCCTCAAAGCCCGCGCTGCCCCCTCATGCTAATCCAATTATACCTACACTGTGTGTCACCCCTCCCTCCGTCGGGATGTACCCCAGTGAACTGCCCATCAAGCATTTAGAAAACACTTAACATGCTCGCTTTACAAAGGGCGACACTATTGGCCTCGTCTGCGTAAAATGATTTGATAGGTTAGTATTTGTTTGGGACAGTGCACGTGAGACTCATGCGTGTAAACGTGGCACGCCAGATTGAAGTCATGGACAAATTTGTATGTGAATTCTCCTCTATCGCAACAGACTTAATGGCGGAGGAAGAGAAAGCAGTTTCAGAAGATCCTTAAAGAGGGGGTATTATGCTTTTTTCAATCACATAGCACCAGTCTATAGCATACTACAATGATGACGTAACCTTCTGTTGGTCTGTATATGCAGTAAATTAAAATAACTGCCTTGAATAAAATTGCTCTCTCAAAATGGCTGTACTGAACGTCTTGAAATAGGCCTCTGTCTCTTTAAGAAGCTTTCCGACACGCCCCCTTCAGCACACTGCTGTGGCATCTAAACGACACTACTGTGCGGGGAGGGGGCTCTGCTGAGCTGAGGAGCAGTGGTTGGTGGCTTGGCTGGTGACAAAAGGTCCAGAGGCGTCTCCAGGAGGTGGGGGCGTTCCTAGGAGGACTGAGGCATAGCTACACCTAAAATGGCTGCCGTCTAAGTTTTTACTGATTACTCAAAAATATGTGAATGAGCCAAGGCAACACTCCAGGCATGTGTTTAATGAGGGAATGACATAATAACATGATATAAAGCTTGAAAAAGTCGATTTTACATAATACCCCCCCTTTAAGACCTTGGAAGCTACGCGAGGGCTAGGAGAGCTCTAACCTCTAGGCTAAATTAAGACTTTAAGAACAACTTTGGAGAAATGGCTCCTCCTGATTTTTATTACAATGTGACTGCAATTAGATCTGGAAAAGAATAATCAATTTAAGGAAGAAATAAAAAGAAATGACTTGAATTTTGAGTGGATTTGGTCTGTTCTTAGACAAGATAAAACCTCTCTTTGCCAGTGGAACAAGCACATCCTTTCTTAATTCAGATTATTTGGTATTTTCAAGTGAAAGATAAATATATATATATATATATATAAATAGTAGAATTTAGATTAGTTCAAACCGACTCAAATTCAACATAAAGTGACTTCTTCAACCAATTTAAGCCCCACCCGAACAGAGCACATTTTCTCCCATTTGGCTTCCTGAACAAAGCGTCAAAACAGTGACAAAAACAACAAGGAAACAAGTATGAAAGGCACCAAAAAAAGCGCAATAAAAGCCAAAAAGGCAACAAAAAAGTGACAAAAATGACAACTGTAAAAGTGACACACAATGTGAGGGAAAGATCCGTTTAGATCCGTTTGTTCGGTCTTAGCTTTCAAATGAGCGTTACACTGTCCATTGGTCTGTAGCTCCGTGAGAAGCTTTAGATTTGGGTAAGCTGAACTGGAGAAAATGCGGTCATTAGGCGGAGGGTCTTTTTCTCATTTTATAGAGGGGTATTATTGCTTTTTTCAATCACATAGCACAGTTCTTCTATGCATCACTACAATGATGACGTACCTTCTGTTGGTCTGTCTATGCGGAATTAAATAACTGCCTGAATAAATTGCTCTCTCAAAAGGCGTAACTGAACGTGCTTGAAATAGGCCTCGTGTCTCTTTAGAAGGCTTTCCGACACGCCCCCTTCAGCACACTGCTGTGCTCTAACAAACACTACTGTGCCGGGAGGGGGCTCTGCTGAGCTGAGGATCAGTGGTTTGGGTGGTGGGGTGGTTGGCTTGGCTGGTACGAAAGGCAGAGCGTCTCCAGGAGTGGGGGCGTTCCTAGGAGGACTGAGGCATAGCTACACCTAAAATGGCTGCCGTCTAAGTTTTTACTGATTACTCAAGAATATGTGAATGAGCCAAGGCAACACTCCAGGCATGTGTTTAATGAGGGAATGACATAATAACATGATGTAAAGCTTGAAAAAGTCGATTTTACATAATACCCCCCCTTTAATGTTTCATGTTGCAGGGTTTCCCCCAGGAAATGTGTTAGTTAGGTGGCGTCTGTATGTGAAAATAACTTTTTATTTGTGCGTGTTTGACACACAGCGGCCTCTATGATGCTCCAGGATCAATTGTTTTAAAGTGTCTGGTAGGTTTTCACTGCTGACCAGAAAACCTACAAAACAATTGATCCTTGAGAGTTGTAGAGGCCACCGTGATGGAAAGTAAAGTTGCCATGTTAACCACCCGCAGCCATTGGGCCACAAAAATATCAAGGGTTTTTTCTGCATAAAATGTTCCATAATGCTCCTTTAAGCCTTGTGTTGGTCTTTATTTTATATTGTAAACATTTGTGACACAATTTGATGAAAAAAAAAAAAAGCAATGATGTGAAATGGTTTCGTAAAATATCTTAGTATCATCATCACAGCCTTAGAGACAGATGTCAAATATTGCCATTTTTCCCCCATATCGTTCGGCCCTGATTGCGATTCATAGCCATTATTGTACAACACATGTATTGACACGTCTCCGCGATGACTTCCGGCAGTGACAGAGATGTGGCGGCTGCAGAATATGCGCTAATTGGGGGGGACCAGTTAAGCAGTTGGCCCATTGCATTCTTGCAAGGCTTTGGTGGGTCTCCTTAGCGCTCTCCTCTCAGGAAGGAAGCACCTCGTCTCTTTACGGGGAGGAAGAAAAGAGGACGCAGATTTTTTTTTTTTTTTTTTTGACAAGGAATCCTACTCTTAACATCGGGCGCATGTGCCTCATTAAACCCTCTCCTCGGCCTTCACAATGATGAGGTCAGCCTTCTCGTGTCGGCACGTTTGTTCACTCCAGGCTCTCCAAAAGCAAAAAAAAAAAAAAGAAAAAGAAAAAAAAAGAAAGAACGTTTTTGTCTGCACGTGTCTCTGTCCACTCCTGGTTAGGGCGATGACGACTGGCTTCTCACAATGAGGAGAATAAAATCAGGAGCATTATTAAAAAGCTAAGGGCAGGGATGTGTGTTCGCTCCCAATTAGGCGGTAATTAACAAAGCCGAGGTAGCTTTCGTTTACTTGGGGCAGAATGCCGTGGCCGGGGCTAATTTGAAGCCGGGGCTAACTGCGCGGGATTCTTCTTTTGATGAATTGGTTGGCAAGGAGCGAGCGCGGTGTTACCTTTGTGCGGGCATCATGTTCGACTCGGCTCTCGAAGCGAAAGGTCAACACAAATAAGGAGGGCCTTTACGCGGGAGACAATGCGGAATATGAATAATTTCCAGGAGGAGCGTGTGGCGCTTTTCAGGCGGGAAAGTTCACGCGAGGCTTTGTTGGGAAAACAGAATGTGGCGTCTGTAAAAAAAAAAAAAAGGAGCCGGGGAAAGAAAGTACCGCCACCCACCTTTTATTTACCTTTTAAAGAGTCATTTTATATTGTTTACATCCTTCTAAAGCACTTTGAATTACTTTGGGGGTCATTTATGAAGACGGGTGCAAAACAGCGAAGGCCTAATTTAGTTATCGTAAGAACTGCCATCTTAAATGTGGCACATCAAACGTTTAGAAAAATGGAAAGTACTTGCAGAGCCATGTAGAGGTCGACCGATATGGCTTTTTCTAAGGCCGATGCTGATTTTTTTTTCTTTTTATTGGACGATGCACTGCAGATTTTTTGGCTGATTTTTAAAAATGTCTCATCTCTAATCCTGTGTATGAAGCTTCTAAACAGTAAAATGTGTCAGTGTTGAACTGTGAGAAGGGGGCGATTTATTAGAGGCAAAGGGCTGATTTATTCAGGACATTCATGTTTAGCAGGTTCTTCAGAGGGAGCTTGTTTGAAAGACAAAAATTAGCAGATTGCAAAAAAAAAAAAAAAAAGGCTCTATCTCTTACGGTTCGGAAATTGTAAGCAAAAGTCTACAACATCAAATATTTAAAATAATGTCCGAGCATCAAACTTGCGACCGATTTTCACTGTAATTTTTCTCAGCTCTCCGAGGCTTAGGAAGTAACACCCTGTTGGAGGCCTTTCCAATGCAAAAAACTATCATTTTTGGTTCCGGAGATATCAAGGAGGGTCTCTACCAGTACAAAAACATCTGTGAAGATCAAGTCAATAGCTGATATTAGTAGCCATATATACAGGTGCTCATCATAAAATTAGAATATCATGAAAAAGTTCATTTATTTCTGTAATTCAACTTAAAGGATATTTCAGGATTTTTGACATAGGGCCTCATTTCCTAGTTATCCAGAGTGTTGTTGATGTCTGGAGATATTTTTTCTTAAATTCATGCAGTTCTTATATTTGAAGAGTCTAGTTGCGCTAGGCTATAACAAGGCTAAAGCATTTCTATGGTAAAGTCTAGCCTGTATTAAAAACAGTCTGACCCACTCCACAGTGCACCTGAGGTAAATCACTTATAACACCAGACTAACCATATAAATGTCTGTGTCGATAGAATAATTGTAATCATTTTGCATTTAAAATAACTTATATTTGAGCAGCATCAGCTTCGTGGCTGTAAGCTAACGCATCGGCGAAGTGATCTGCGAGAAAATAGTCCCTCAAATGCGGTAATTCATGTGATACAAGGTCAGTTATATTTCAAAAATTATTCTATCGACACAGACATTTATATGGTTAGTCTGGCGTTATACGGGATTTACCTCAGGTGCACTGTGGAGTGCGCCAGACTGTTTTTTAATACAGGCTAGACTTTACCATAGAAATGCTTTAGCCTTGCTCTAGCCTAGCGCAACTAGACTCTTCAAATATAAGAACTACATGAATTTAAGAAAAAATATCTCCAGACATCAACAACACTCTGGATAACTAGGAAATGAGGCCCTATGTCAAAAATCCCGAAGTATCCCTTTAAAATGTGAAACTAAAATATGATATAGACTCATTACATGCAAAGTGACATATGTCAAGCCTTTGTTATAATTTTGATGATTATGGCTTACAGTTCATTTTCAAAATATTCTAATTTCATGAGATTTTTAATTTGGGGTTTTTACAAGCTGAGCCATAATAATCAAATTATAACAAATAAAGGCTATACATATCTCACTTTGCATGTAATGAGTCTATCAAATATTAGTTTCACAGTTTAAGTTGAATAACAGAAGTGAATGCAGCCATATAATCAGCCTAATGTATGACCTCTAGAGCCAAGAGCTCCTGGTCGGAGATCCCTGGTGTAAAATATAGCGCCACCACCTGTATAAATTATGTGCTTACCTTCTCATCTCATAGATGATTTTCACAAGTTTCTCAGCCTCATACTCTTTCTGCTCCTCAGTCATCTCCTCAATGGGATTTGGCCTCGGCTCCTCATCGCAGCCGCTCATTATGTCAAAGCTGGAAAAGATGAAATGTTAGAATTTCTCAGAGCAACACTGTCGAGTCTCTGTCAATGTTAACAAATTCTACCGGTATGTATGTTTGTCCCCCTGATGAAGACCTGTGGGCTGAAACGCGTTGAGGTTTTCATTCATTTTTGAGAGAGTGCCTTGGTTCTTTCTGCATTTGTATACATTGATAATCCCTTCACCAAAGAGCTCCTCTTAAACCATAATTCATTACTGCCTGGAGGTCCGTGAAGCGCCCTCTTTTTTCACAAATCCTACCGGTAGTTTAGTTTCAGTCAACAAAATGGCAGATTTGAATCGTGAGCTGCCTTAGTGTAAATTAGGCGCATTGAGTTGCCTTGTGTACGAAATGCGCGGTATAAATAAACATGCCTTGCCTAAATGTCGTTAGGGAGTGTTTCTTCAATGAGCTCAATGAGTTCAAAAGGCAGCAGCCCGCTTGTTAACAGGGACAAAACACTTTCAACTTATCATTCCTGTCTTGACATCAGTGCACACCTGCTTCTAGTCCAACACAGAATTCAGTACAAAATGATGCTTATGGTTTTTAAAGGGCTTCATGGGCGGATTGAAGTTTTGTCCAAACCCTGACTCTTCATGTGAGACACTTAGGCATGTCCACACGTATCCTGATATCTCCACAAACGCAGACTTTTCTACAACCACTGGCTTTTACACGAGTTGAGCTTAATACCTTTTAATGTCTGAGTTTTATGTGATTTATATTTTTTAGTCATGGTTTTATTGTTTCTATCATTAAATTGTTTTCAAACCGTAAAGCACTCGGCCTGTTCAAGTTGTAAATGTGCGACAGAAATAACAGACAGTATCACAGGTATTTTCTTACTTGGTGGCAGATTTGTATTCCTCGGTATCTGAATCTTCGCCCTCCGAGTATTGAGTCTCTCCTCGTCCTCCAGCCAAAAGTCCCCGCGCCATAAGTAACCCCGCCGCGTTACCGTAGCCCGTGTACTTCAGCAGAGAAGCCACTGCAGAGGTGGGTAATACAGGGAAAATAATAGAGTTAAGAAGTGTTGTTAATGGGAAACAAGAGCAGATCTGAAGCCTGTACACAGTTGATGAGTAAGCCGGTAGAAAGTCCTCTCTCTTTCTACCTGCTTACTCATCAGCGACCATCAAACTCACCGCTCTCTTTGCAAAGCACAAAGAGAAACTCCGCTGCCGAGTGCTTCACTCCCATGTCCACGTGTGTCATCAGTCGCACCAACTTGTTCCTGATGGTGTTGCCCACTTCAGGCTTCACCTTCACGTTTTTCAGCGGCGGGAGGACCTGATAATACAGATCGTCATACATTTAGAAACCGCTGCAAAAAACGCATGAGAAGCAAGCATATTATACAGCGTTTCCCAATTACCTGAGCCTTTATGTATCTGCGGATCTCTCTGTGATATCGAGACGCTTCAGTCAAAAGGCAAAGAACTGGAGTAAGTCCCTCTTTGTAGTTGGAACCCTATGAGAGAGGGAAAAGTAAAAGAATTCACTTCTACACTGCCTGACCAAAATAAAAAAGTTGGCACAATAAAAAGGTCACACGCTCTAATGGACTTCATAACACTTAATTACAGCACACATTCACTTTGGCATTGTTTCAATAAGCTTCTGCAATGTCCAAAGATCCAGTGTTTTTACCAAGATCTTGTAATGATGATGGGAGAGAGTGCCCACAGCGCAAAGCCATCTCCAGCACATCCCAAAGATTCTCAATGGAGTTAAGAGCTGGACTCTGTGGCGGCCAATCTATTTGTGAAGATAATGCCTCATGCTCCCTGAACGCACTCTTTCACAATGTGAGTCCCATGAATCCTGGCATTGTCATCTTGGAATATACCCGTGCCATCAGGAAAGACTAAATCCATTCATGGATTAACTTGGTCATTCAGGATCTCATTCTTTGGGACATAGATACAGACGGCATCTTTGGAATTGCCCATATATAATCATGTTCGAAGCAGCCAGAGGGAGGAAAAAACAAAGGCAAAGAACAAAACACTTTCTTGTATTTCTCCACTATTACTTAATAATAATAATAATGCCTTACACTTGTATTGCGCTTTACAAGCCTGTATTACCAAGTTTCTCAAAGCGCTACATCTGTCGTCATTATTCATTCACTCCATACTCGGTGGTGGTAAGCTACTGTTGTAGCCACAGCTGCCCTGGGGTAGACTGACGGAAGCGAGGCAACCAGTCTGCGCCATCGGCCCCTCCGACCACCACCAACCACTCACTCACTCACTACATTCGCTAGGCTTCCTGGTGTTACCAAACGGTCTCCCATCCAAGTACTGACCAGGCCCTTCCCTGCTTAGCTTCCAAGGTCTGACGGGATTGGGCATAGCAAAGGCGGTATGACTTTAACAAATGCTGAGTAAATGTTCAACTAAATAAAGAGACAGAGACATGGAGAGGAGCAAAGTGGTTCAACAGCCCATAAATTCTAAATTGGACAATACTGACAATGAAGTTAATGTTAGCTTCATGCTACATTAGCTACCAGTGTCGTTTTTTCACTTCTACTGAACAAATTGCTGTGAAAAACATCCATATGGTGACAATTTTGGCTTGACTGTTTTTATGTGACAAATATGTTCATAGTCCGCCATAAAACGGCTAAAAATGGTGAAAAATTGTCTAGGCCACACTCCCTTGTATGTCGCGTCCCCGTCTGTATCTACAGAGTTTCCGGATCATAACAGTGAGTTAAATCCAGGTGGCGAGTTTTGTTTATGGGGTCAGGCAGTGGAATATACAAATGTAAATAGATGTCATAACCATTTTTATTGCTGTTCATAATAACTGTATCCAAGAGTAACTTTTACCCTGTCAATCCGCTTTTCCATGAAGTCTAGTAGGACCTGTACAGCCTCCAAGTTCTTCCCGTTGTGACTCTCTGATCCTCCTTGAACTGGCAGCTCGATCAACACGTTCAGGCAGGGCACCGGCAGGTTGTTTAGCAGGTTCACAGCATGACTAGGGACAAATATATACAATTTAAACACATTTACAGGATATGTTCAATTTGTTTGGTGCACTAACTTGCATTTATTTTTATTTTTTAATCAAGAAATTGAAGAGAATGGGCATCTTTTAGTTAAGCTAATCCTTAACGCAGGGTTTGTTTCAAAAGGAAGATTCTAGTATAATAGGTAATGTAAATCATTTCCTCAGTCCTTAGCGGTGATTCTTTCGAACAATAGGCCAAAGCACCGTGACCAGTGGAGACACCAGTGCGGCAGGTCAAGAGCGTCATCAGTCACTTTTACACGGCGCTGTTTAAATTCCAAGCGACGGGAACGGATTCCGCGCATTCTTGCATTAAATTACCACAACAAAGCAGTAAGACGTGATAAAAGCAACAGTTTTTTGTCACATAAGCTTCATAAATGATGGAATTTAACCATTTTATCAATAAAACTAGTATTTTTTTGGTCATCTCTTCTTATGAACTCAAGGATTTACAAATGACTCGGCATTGGGGCCGCACGATATTGAAGAAATATGTGATACGTGTTTGTGCAATATGGCAACAATAAAACTGCAATATGTGCCATTATTTAAACACAAATCGTAATTTTTGCAGCAAATTGTGCCTAAATCAGCAGCAAAACAACATTAGAAAAATTATGACTCAAACTGAACTCATTTTGAAGTTCCTCGCATCTTTTGTTTTAGGCTGAGCTGGTAAAAATGATGGAAGACTTGTGAATTTGCGATATAGATATTGCATCAGCTAATATTACCTTACAATATTTTTTTGCAATATATTGTGCAGCCCTACTCAGCATATTGACACAGGTAATTAAGCTGGTATAACTTAAGACAGACATACCTGTGCACTTCTTCTGTTTTTTCAGTTGTTTCAGTTTTCAACATCAACAGATGACGGAGGAGGCCTGCGATAACACGGAACTGATGCTCATCCTTTGAAGAAACCAAACTGAATGTTTAAATGCACGTCAGCTTACAGAGAGGCACTTTTGTGAATGAATATGTTACTAGGGGAGCTGTATATTCTAGATCGAATAACAAAACAAATCTACAGTATATGAGACTTCGCAGTGCTCCTAAGGACTATAGGGAATCTGCAGGTGAAAACATACTAGAGAAAACTGGAGGAATGCTGCCAATTGTAAAAACTTACAGTGACCTTTCATTCCTGCATCCACTTCAGTTCACAGAAGCAATCACAAAATATTGATTAAGTTTGTTAAGTTGCTAAAATATAATTAAGTCTAAAGGTTAATCTGATCAAGTGTGTAATCTATACAAAACTCTTTTTCTGGGCATCAGTGCTAGGCTTGTGTTTTTACAAGACAATCACCTCAGCATTTGGATCCTGGAGTGTGAGGTTGAACAGGGCTTTGAGCGCCTCCATGATCCTCTCGTTGCTCTCTGCAGGTATGGGCAGAGCCTGTGGATCTGGGCGTCCGGCTTCATATGGACCCACCCAGTTTATGTCCAGTGTGTGCTCCAGCATCTTTGTGAGTAGAGTCACAGCTTGCCAGTCTTTTCTTAGGCACGTTCTCAAGTCGGGTCGCAGTGCCGACAGTAGGAAAATAAGACGCAGGGTAAACAAGCCCACTTCATGATGCCACGTATGAGCACCGTGCAGTTTGACGCACAGGGCATCTGCCAGCTGCACATCCACACTGACCTGCTGGGCTGCCGGGCTGTTGAAATCACATTGCATAGACATTTCAAAGCCTCCACCACCACCCTCTCCTCCTCTTCAGACAGACTGTCTTCTTGAAGGCCATTCTGATTGTGCTCTTGGTCTTCCCTGGGGTTCAGTCTGGCCAAAGCACTCAGGACCAGCATACCCTCTCTGGTGGCCACAGGTGACAGAACACGCTTGTCCCTGGACATGATGCGCAGTGTCTCCAGACATGTCTTCTGACAGCTGGACGGCACCTGCCTCCGGAGGACTGTCAAAATACCCTGACACAATTTCTGCAAAGAGATGTTATGGCATTAGATGCTGAACAGAGCAAACGGGGTATCATCAGTCAAAGTGCTAAGAGAAATAAAGCTTACAGTACGCAGGGCTTCTTCCTTTTGCTCAAACGTAAAGGTGCGACCGTTCTGAAAACAAAACATCACCCTCGTGAGAAAAGTCTGTCTCGAGTGGACGCATTTCTCACAGAAACCGGCTGTTTGACACTTTTGATAAATGTGTTTGTCCTATTACTTGCAAAGTATAAAGCCAACGAAAACAAAACCGTCACATTACATTATATAGGTGGTCTATTATATATTAGGAGTTGGTGTGTTATTCCAATACCAATAAACTACTTAAATGGTTAACTTGTTTTTGAGACAAAGCTAACATGCTAGCAGGCTAATGTTAGCTTTCCTGTTTGTTTTGGTGACGTGAAAGAGAAGAGTGTGGACTCACCTCTCGGTTATACTGCTGCAAAAGCTGCTCGATTTCCTCAGCTTTTCCTACTTCTATTTCGGACACTATCTGATTTAAATCCATTGTGAAACTGTGCATAAAACGGAAAAGTGATTGGTTTGGTGTGAGTTAGCTACAGGCTGACTGTGCTAGTCCATCAGCTGGGATACTCCCTCCCCCCGTCCCTTCCTGAACCACCAGTGACGTACAAGGGTCATTTACTGTACAGGCCAAACTAAACAACTGAACAAAATATGTAAACATATATTCATAAACATGTCATAAACATAAATAATCTGTGTCTCAAGATATGACGTAAACACGTTCAAAACAAATATTGCCTTTACGAATATCAATGGCATTGTTCATTTGTTTACATTGTTTTGGTTCTAAACAAATTTTGGACATGTGTAACTCGTTCCCACTTTCGCAATCCCGGTACTTATCACCAATCAGAGCATCATTCACTATCCATAAAAACATGAGATAGCTGCAATAAAGTTGTCCAAACACATGCCCCTTCCCGAAACACCATTGACGTAAAAGGGACAATTACAGTAGGCTACAGACCAAACTAAATAACTGCACCAATGCATCCGCATCTTTATACTTATTATTTGTAGTGTTACTTTACACAGAATCATCTATTCTGAGGACAGCCTGTAATTTAAACCTAAGTGATAACATTTAATGTTATACACATACATCCTATTTGAGGCTAGGGTAAGTTAATTATTTTTACACACATCTAGATATTAATACATCGTTAACTATCTATAAAACATGATACAAAAAAATATTTTACACTCAGAACAACAGAAGGAATGACATCACACAGTCACACAACTGCACACTTTTCAATAGACCAAGAGTTAGCCCATTAATCCACAGCTGTTTGAGAGAGTTGTGTGTCTAAACACATGCCCCTTCCCATAACACCAGTGACGTAAAAGAGTAACCACAGTACAGGCCAAACTAAACAGCCGCACCAAAGCATCAGCACAAATGCATTGTGTGTAGAGGTTAAGGCACTTTACAGAGTTTAGATCATTGTTGTCAGGATAGCCTGCAATTTAAACCTAAGTGATAACATCCATGCATCCATTTTTTTCCGCTTTATCCGGGGCCGGGGCAGCCGTCTCAGCAGAGATGCCCAGACTTCCAGATCCACGCACACCTCCTCCAGCTGTTCTGGGGGAGCCCGAGACGACACCAGACCAGCTCAGAGACATAGTCCCACCAGCGTGTCCTGGGCCTTCCACGAGGCCTCCTCCCAATAGGACATGTCTGGAGCACCTCCCGAGGGAGGCGACCAGGAGGCATCCGAAACAGATGCCCTAGCCACCTCAGCTGGCTCTTTTCGACGTGAAGGAGCAGCGACTCTACTCCGAGCTCCTCCCGGGTAACTGAGCTCCTCACCCGATCTCGGAGGGTGCGCCCAGCCACCCTGCGAAGGGAACTCATTTCGGCTGCTTGTATTTGCAATCTTGTCCTTTTGGTCATTACCCAGATCTCATGGCCATAGATGAGGGTGGAAACCTAGATCGATCTGTAAATCGAGAGCTTTGCCCCCCCGACACCCCGACCGTGATAACATGCAATATTATAAACACACATATTGTACTTAAAGGTAGAGTATGCATAATCTGTGTCCCAAGATATGAGGTAAACATGTTAAATCAGTATTACTTTTACTGATATCCCTGGCAGTGTTGCTTTGTTTATTGTTTTGATTGTAAACCAATTTTGTAAATGAAAATGGAGGAACTCTTTCCTGCTTCCACAATCCCAGCACCTACCACCCATAAAGTCCTAACGTGCCGGTGCAGACCCCCAGTATTTACTGCTCAGTGACTGAACTCTGGAACTTAGTTTTCTAATAAGAAATAAAATGGCACGTTCACGCACCGTCAACTTAACCACAAAGAACACATCCTACAAACGTTACCTTATGGGCCTATGGCTGTTTGGTACAAAAATGTCTGGACTTTTAAAATCCTGTATCTCCTCAGGTTATAAAAAGATACAGCTTGAGGGAAGTCTCCCAAACACCTCCCGGAATAGAGCTTTGATTGTGATTGATCAGGAGGGAAAGACACCCTACAGTCAAATTATTTACATTTTAAACAATTTGAAAACCATAACATTCTTTGCCCAGTGTTTTGTTGTGTGTTAAAGACAAACCTCCTCTGGGGCGGGGGTCAAAGGTTCATGACCCGGGCTCAACAGGAGCTTTTCTCTATTGAAATGAGTGTGGGCCTTATTCAGCTCAACCCCACTGTGTGTTATGCAACGGCCAGGAAGAAAATCAACTCATGTGAATCTTGTGATTTTCCCAAATTAAATAAGAATGCATTTATTATGAGTTCTCAAACATTTATTGTAATAAATAAAATTAGGACACACCTAAATGTCTTTAAAGAAAAAGTATACAGGACAACACAAAAACAGTCACTGTTTTTCCATTTACCATTTCCATCCTCATATTTCCATATCAGTTTAAACAATTTTCAAGACAGTGCTTTTATGTACAAAAAGTTACAAGGCTTCATACTGTACATATGCTTCTATTTTACAGATACCCATAGGGTAATAGGTCCTCAGATAAAACACACAACCCTAGGTTAATGCATCATTCACTATCCATAAAAACATGATACAAAGTTACAGAAAATACATTCTATATATTTATATATATTTATATCGTCACACAAAACAACAGAGGAAATGACATCACACAGTCACACAGCTGTTCTATACAGCACATAATTCATAAAAGACCAAAAGAAACCTCATTAACTCACTGCTGTTGGAGAGAGTTGTGTGTCCAAACACATTGAGTTGTGTGTCCAAACACATTAAGGCAGTAGTGTCTACAAACACAGACCCATGAACTGCACAGAGCTCATTCACCCATGTGCCACTGCCACACAGGTCCAGAGCCAGAACACAGGTGCACATTCCTAAACTCAAAGGCACATCTTGGCAGCAGCATTGCACTCTCAAAATGATTTTGCTGCAAGTTTTACAATCTTTATCATTTAAGCTCGTAAAAACAATCTTGATTATTTCTGTAACTGTAACTATATTTTCCCACCTTTCCCATTATGCATGATCATGTCATGCATGATCATGATCTGCTAAACGGCTTGTCTGTAACTTAGGCTCTTTACTCTGTGTTGGGGAGAAACTTCCTGTGGTTATTTAGCCCAGCCTGTTGTGGCCTCTCCATTAATGTAGGCAAATCCAGGGAAATGCTGTGAGTGCTCGTATTCAGAGCTTCTGCGTGATCCAATAGATGCATACATGTCTCCAGAGCCAGCGAAGCGAGATGAATGCAGCGGTGGGCTGGTGTAACAGCTGTTCGCGGGAGACACTTCTGGCCACCGGGGGTGACCGGTGCCGGGTGCAGACGAGGAGTACTACCCATCAGACAGGGCTCCATCCGAGACATCTGCCCATTGAGCTGATACTGTAAAACATGTAGTTTAGTTACAAATAAACATTTGGCATTTTGGTGAAAACTGTGCATTATATATTGGTTGAATGTGGTGTTAATAAATGACAGTGTCAATTCTGTGGGACAAAGTATCCTGACCCTGCAAATGGTAATTTCCTGTCTATGGAAATGACAGAACCTGTTTAAATTATACATTCACATGTGAATGGAGATAAAGTGCTTAAAGTGTATTATGAAAGTCTAGGTAGTGCTAATACTACGGTTTTAAGATCTTTCTCGCTGAGACAGCTCTGAACCCATCCATTATTTGCCCAAAAATACTCCGGACAGTTTCAGCTATATTTGGGACTTCCTACAGAGACAAAGCTCCAGCATTGTGCCAATTTCAGCTCAGACAGTTCAATCCAATAGAATGAAAATGGGAGTCCTTTCCTTTTCGTACTAAATATAAACAAAGGGGAATTCATTATCAGGAATCACGGCATGGAAAAAGGCTGTCACTACAGGTCAGAAGAGAACAGCTCAGCCGTCTCTCATCCACAGCAGAAAAGAGAGCATTGAAAAACAATGTTTTAATAATTGGCCCATTCCCTTCTCTGACCAGTGGGTAAAGGGATGAGGAGATGACTGCAGCAGGAGGAGATTAAATTGTCTTGCTGATATAAACTCACCTGTGCAGAGAGCGGTGGTAAGCAGAGTAGTGGAGAGGACCTGGGATTGGCGGCTCATGTCCTAGACTCGGGTACTGGCTCTGGATAGCATGTGGGTGCTGATTTGCATAACTTCCATAGTTGTAACTCCCCGTATACCTACAACATTGATAATTTTAGTTATCAATATGATTGTTTAGAAAAGTGCACTAGTTTATGACATGGCATTCTTACCCGTGCTCCTCTCTGTAGACTGGCATACGGTGGCTGAAGAAGGGGGTGGAACAGGGGCGCTATTCCTCATACAGGACAGCTGATGACCTGCCTCTGCAGTGGCGCCTCCTGCAGTAGTCACTGTGTAGGTAAGGGACCAGGTATATGACTGAACAGCGCCTGGCAGACACATATGTAGACACAGAGAAAACCATGTTGTAGCCGCAGTGCTACGTTTGGTGTTCTGTGTGATGTCGGGATGAGCAGAGCCTCACCTGTGGTGGCAGGTACTCCGGAGTACTCGGGGGACACAGCGGCAGTCGGAGAGCTGGTAGAGGAGACGCCCACTGAGTGGACCGATCGAGCAGGGGAGTACGGGCCTGGAGATGGAGGGGTGGGAGTCGTCTCAGTGATGGTGAATTCCTCCTCTCGCTCTGCTGGAGTGTATGGAGAAAACAACAATTACTGTTATTGTTATTTACCCTTTTGTGTCAACAGAGGAACAGGCATTTAATTACCTTTACCTGTTTTAAACACATTTTCATTATTTTAGGCTATAAAATACACTATATTATTGCTAAGATAAAGGTTCCCTTTTCAAAATTAGACCTGGAGTAGTGTTTCACTTCATTCACAGTTTTGAGCAATCCTGTTCACTTTGGCCTGTATTACCTTGATTTTATTGTGATAGATGTAACACGAAACTGTCCTCCCCATTAATAAAGCCTATAATCCATCAATGGGTGCATTCCGAGCCATTCTGCACTTAAAGTGTTTTCATCACGGCTCTAGCATGCCATGAGCAGAAAAAGAAACCTTAAGATCACAGTTCTATACCAAGTCATTTCCATTGTTGCCAACAGATATATAGCAATGATTTAAAAAAAAAAGAAGAAAAAGCCTAAAAAATGAATACATTAGGAGATACTAAAGGCACTGGAACCTACATGCCAGTAAGTTAGCATCTAGGTTGAAAAGCCCTTAGTTATAAATCTTGACAATGTTTTTTGTGGTAAATGTTCTATTGAGACTAACCTGCTGTGCCATCGCTCTTCATGGCTTTCATCAGGTCATTGGCTCTCTCCTGGCAGTGCAAAGACTCCATCAGATAAAGCACATAGTCGTCGAACATGAGATGGATCAAATGGAAAGACCCTGTGAAAAAACAACACGTGTTTACATTTTGTACGTTTTATAAAAGATTTTACATATGTCAGCGCGATGACTGAAAATGTGGTCGATGAACTTAATGGCGGAAATATGTTGACTGACCCCGAGGTCGTACAGCTGACGGGAACACGACACGGAGCGGAGTGTCACAATCGCGTCTTTGTGCCGGTCACTGCTGCTGCCGTGTGCATAATAAACACTTAGGACTATTCAGGGAGCGGGGCGCAATACTGACCGCTCATAAAATGGAAAAGACGGGCAAACACATCGGGACAGGGGAGGGGCGCCTTTTGTTAATTAGCTGCTTTATGAAAACACTGCGACCAGCTGTGGCTTTGATTTGACAAAGAAGGGCAAATGACAGGAGCGAATTCAAGACGCACAACCACTGTTAATAATATTATATACAAGTGTACTCTTTTGACTATAATGTAAATTACTTCATCATGCAGTCAAATTACTGAAAACAAAAAATGTCGTTTTAGTTGACAAAAGGTCATGTACATATAGACTATACATTTGCATTATTTTATTCAGACATTTATTGCACACCTTCTCCCGCATGGAGAGAACACCAGGGTCTATGTTTGACTTAAACACATCAAGTGCAATAAACGTAAATGCTTTGCCTCTTTCGAATAAATGGATACACATTTAAATAAATCTAAATTGAGCTGCTGGACTGAGAGACTAGTTTCTTTGTTATTATCCTTCTGTTCAGCATTATTGTTGAGTTGATTGACTTTTTGTTTTCGTTTTGCAATAAACCATAAATCTTCATAACACAAAGAAGCATCTTTGTTTTAAACTACACTTGTAAACAGAAAACTAATAAAGTTAGAGACATTTAACCTGCGCGTGCCACAGCAGGAGGCTTATGTTGAATTTAGCTTTTAGTAATGGTTTCATTGGGCAGCACAGGTACTGCGATTTCTATTTCTGAATAAAGAATCAGCTTTGAGAGTACATTATAAGTAAACTCAAAACTTCTATAGACCTATTTTGTTGTTATTTAGAGGACATTATGTCACCTAATTTAAATAGTCATTCTCAAACTTTTCTAGCTCATAAAATAGTTGACCTTCCAGGTACCACCAGGCCAAGATCAAGCTCAAATCTGGACTAAACTGGGTCTATCATTGGCCTAAAATAGACTGAAATTGGACTAAATTAAGCCTAAATCAGAAAAACCTGAGGCATAAATGAATGATAGATAAAGTCTAAAATTGCAGACGTAACCACCAAAGAAGAAGTCCCACAGTTTGAGAGCCGCTAACCTAAATGACAGTCTGTGTGATTGGCCAATTGTGACCATATCATTGCAATTCCGCAACTTTACGGTCTCACTAAATCCCAACTGAATCAGCGTCTCACCGAAGCTCGGGGCGCTGTGGAGAGTCATGTCCCGAATGACTCTGGTACCGAAACACGACCACATCAGCAGGAACTGTTGCGCCACCTTCTTCAGGGCGCTGGGCCTCTTGGATGCCACCTAGAGAGAGAGCATTACCATGAGAAAAGAGGGGAGGGGGGGGTTGGGGTACCGCGGGTAGTTTTAACCCCGAGGTCCGCGCTGGGGCTTAACCCTCAGGAACGAAAAACATGTCAACAAGTCAACTATTTAATTTGCCCCCGGGGACACGCCTTCCTATTGAACTATTGTCTCGCCGGACCAGGACGTTGCCAGGACGACCGAATTTTACAAGCCCATATCTGGCACATAATGGGACGCAAATGGGAAGCTTGAAGACATCATTAACTGGGAGGATTGCACCCTATAAGTGGCTCAGGACGGGACAGGGGAGTGGTGTGGAGTTACAGGTGTCTGTTTAGTGGGGAACGACTAGCTGCTGTTAAAAGACACAGCACAATGGCAATGTACTGGAGCATCTGCAGCGTGCACAAAAGTAAAGTAGAAAAACAATTGCTTATACTAGATAGCGTGTTGACAGATGTCTGAGTAAGCTCTCAGTCGTTCAAGGCTTTTCCATCATACCAAATATTTGTCTTGAAGCAGTTAAAGTAGTTGCAGCCCCGTGAGGGAACTCATGTTGTGATATTGGGCTACAAATAACTTGATTAATTAACTTGATTTATTTGGTGGGCCAAAGGTTTTCCCAAACTTTTCAACTCATGAATCCCAAATTGGCGATGCGAACAGCCCCAGGGACCCCCACTGTTATTTCAAGCAGCAAAACAATGATAATTAAGATAGATATATTTTTTTTAATGTTTATTTTTTGTTCGCCATTCAATTTTTATATCTAGAAATTACTTTGGGACCCCCAGTTTAGCGCCTCAATTGACAACTCCCCGATGAGTCCTGACCCCACTTTGGGAACCTCCAGTCTAAAGGACAAGGCTGCTGCCATGTACACGGAGAACTATTCTGGTCTGAGCGTTGTGGGTTCATGCCCCTAAACTCCGACAATTTAGTTAATGAAGCCTATGCGTAAAGTCAACCTGGAAGACTCATTGCAGCGTCATTCAAGCATCTACTCATCACCAGCGGCAGCCACACCTTCGCCGCAGCCAATCATCACCCAGGGTTCTGCATTTAACCCTTCTCCTTCATGGGTTCGACCACTCGCCAGCCGTGCTGCAACCCACCTCCGCCCCTCACCATCTCAAGCATTCTCCCGTCGCTCATCCTTCTCCAACTTCCCATTCCACCACCAGTGTCCAGGATCCGTGGGAAAGCCTCCCTAACACTCATTTAACCTGCTCATGCATTTAACATCAATTTCATGTTTTGAGCCAGAGTCTGAGTGTCAAAACATATATTTATATTAATGGCAACTATTCTTTCTACATTTCTTACAATGAAACGAAAGAGACTTACCTTGACTACGCAGCGGTCCACCATGGAGTCCAGCCACTCGATGTAGGCCTCGATCGGAGACTGTTCTTCCAGCAAACGGTCAAACTCCTGATACACTGTGCAAAGACAAAGAAAACGTGTGATATAATTGGACTTTGACCATCTTTGACCCCGCACGACCAGCGCAGATGAATGAAAGGGGAGGTGCTCCGCGGGGTGTTGGTGCAGGGAGCGAACTTCTGTAACCTTTTGGTCTCCATCATGACGGCTTGACTCTGCCGACCGTGGGAATACTTTTTCTATACACCGCGTTAGTAGGAGAGCACAGTATGGGGAAAAATATTAGGTGACTGTCGAGTCTAGAGTAGTTCTGCTGACATTTATCACATCAAGTACCATAATATACAAATAAATTCTTCCTCTTTCCTTCTAAGTACCACTCAAGAAAAAGTAGTTTCTCTGATTATTAAGGACTAAACTAGGGTTAATCCATGACTAAAATTAGGCACAATCCTGACTAAAGCAGCAGCAAGAATTTACCCAAAAGCGGACAAAATACACACATAAGTCTGCTCAGTGGTCAGGAGAATCTTTGTCAAATTGTGTCAAAATCAAAACGATTCACTCACTCTTTAGGACTAACTTAAAAGATAAAAAAACAGACATTTCCGTTCATCTAAGTTGTGGCAAAATTGTGCTAACAGCGTTCAGATTGAAGACCTCAGTGATATGGACATTGCAACTGCTAATGTTGTGATAATAATTTGGTGATGTATTACCATTAAAGGCTCTACAATGGTCGAAAAAGTACTGATAAAGAAGTAACAAATTTACTAAAAGTTGAAACATAAAAATGTTGCAATTCACCCAGTTCAAAAATATAGTTTAGTAGAAAGTACAGAAACATGATCTAAAATCTCTAAAAGTGACAGATTCATTATCAAAATTAATTACATTTGGTATATTTCTGCATCATGAATTCAAACATTGTTATTTCCCACCGCTGTCGTCTTTCTTGTTTGCAGGGTTGCATAATTCGGGAATGTTTGGAAATTTCCTATGGAAATCAACAGGAATTTATGGGAACTGACAGGAATATATGGGAATAAAGAGGGAACTAACCCAGAGAGGTTTTCACTTATTGTGAATGTGACAATATTAAAAATATGTTTTATGGTTCAAAACATTATTCATGATAACATTTTGCTTCATTAATTGTATATTTACTTTTTTTTTTTTAAGAGCATAAATAGCACGTTTCTTGTAAAATTCCCCTAATTTCTGAGCTTAAAGGCCCTATACCTGACTTTTCTGATAAACAATGAAAGATGAAACCACTAAATGAAGATGTTAGTTGTGGTCCAAACTCATGTCTAACTTTCCTCACATATTTGTAGTATCCCAATTCTTCACAGGGATATAGGCAAAGAAATGCTACAAAACTAGCCTGTAAATACATGCTATTGATACAGTTGCTTTATAATTACATGTGCAGGTTTTTTCTTCTTCCAGAAATGACTGAATTTTGTTCCACTACTAGAAAAAAAATCAGGTATAATGCCTGTAAGTTTCAGGTAATTTATCAGGCATTATCCGCTCCTTAGTTTGTTGTGTGTGAGTCAGAGGCCTATAATTTGATAGCGGTGTCCATGTGCCCCATTTTCATCCTAAGCAGCCCCTTTATCCGATGTGTGCACTTACAGTGAATAATAAGCTGCCGGTGCTCGTCCTGTGAGTCCTCCATGGTGTAAAGTGTCTGCTTTGTGATGCTGTTCAAGTCCACATTCCTCCAGTCCTCCAGCATTTGAAACGTGATGTCCACGCTGTTTATCACCGTCCGCGATGCCTGCGAACAGATAAATCGCCAATATTACCAACGCACGCATAGCCATATCTCCCATCGCTGCCCGCTCAGAGGGACCTTTATTAAAATGTGAGGCTGTGATAGGCACCTGGCATAGGTGATTCAGTGATGTTTGCCGCTTTAGAATCTGGGAGAACCTCCGGGACACTAAACACGAAGGCAAAAGCAGTTAGTTGTATGTAAGACAGTTTATTATTGAGATTCGTTTTCGCCAGTAAAATATAAACACATACATTCAAATTTGATATTCCTCAGGTTTTCAGGAAGGTCGTGAAGTGCGATTTTGAGCCACTCGTCAAGTTGTTTTGCAAATTTTCTTATCACCTGAGTCAGGCTGCAACAGACAAAAAACACATCTAAAGTTATGCACAATATTATACAGTATAATGTTCTTATTGCAAGATGGATTTAATGATTTTATTTGTTTTGTCTCGGCTTATCGTCAAAGGATTGAATAAATATAGAAGTGCACTGTATTATATGTGGATAAACTTCATCGGTAAAAGGGATTCCTGCCTAACACTTCAAAAATAACTTTATTAGGATATCATGCGGTTAATAAGCACTGGTTTCTCCCTTGTCTCATACGTACTTGCCTTTACTAAATGATTTGGGAAGCCTTTCTGCTAATGATAATAAACTTCCAAGCAACAGTAAATCCAAGTAGATCCAATAGTTTTGATGCCACAAATGCAAAAAAAACAACAACCTCAAAATCTGTGCATATTTCAAATTCAATATTCAATAACAAATTGGCTGCAACGGGAAAGTTTTGAGATGCCAAAACTTTTGGACCATAGCCTTTGTATTTTCCCCAAACTTATGCAGTAAAAATGGGGGAACAATGTCATTATTGTCCAAGAAATTTCGATTTAATGCCCGTTTGAATCCAATTGAGTGCTTTTAAATAAAATGTGTGGCATTAATTTTGGCACAATTCATTTAACACCCTGCAGAAGCCCTATGGTTTGAACTTTTTGCTGTTTTTTTTTTTAGTAAGGATTAAATTGCCAAACAAAGTAACTCCAGCAACATTTCATCGTAACAAAATGCAGTGTTTCCTGTTTGGTTAATTCAAGCATTGATCATAAGGCAATTTTCAATAACAATTTATCAAAAGTAATATTTGGCAAAAGCCTGAAACCTGTGGAAAAATGGCCTTGTGAGTCAGTTTGGGAGACCAGAAACAATGCAACTACTGGTCTAAATCAGTAGTTTTTACACTTTTCACATCAAGAACCAGGATCTAAACCACGTCTAAAAGCCCATTCACACCTTTAGACGTAATGTCCTGTCGGGAGTGGTCGAGACGGCGGTCTGTGGAGCTCGGTGAAGCTAGTTTTGGGTGATTGCATTTGGCTGGCCACCAAATCAGCTGGATTTTGGAAGGGATAGGTTTCCTACTGTGTTATCGAGTTGTGGGACTCACTGTTTCATCATCTAGCCTGATACATGTACAAAAACCTCTTAAAACTAGATTATACTAGTCTCAAACTAGGGCTAAACAATGGCTTAAGTAGTTCTACACAAGAACTAACCCAAACTGTCTCTACATTAAACAAAAACTTGAACAGCCAGGAATCCCAAGTACCATCTAAAGCAGTCCCCAAACCTCGGTTAGAGAAATACTGATCTAAATAATATACACCGTCATTTATTTACCTGTCAGGCAGCGCTTGGAGAACCGTGGGCATGAGGACCCCGGAGATGGCCTTGTAGAGAATGGAGTCACAGACGCCCACGATGTTGACCACAGTGGGAGAGCCCAGGACAGGCAGCATGTGTGGGGGCATACCCTGCCAAAAGTGCAGCAGAAAACTTTGGACCTACAAAAAGATACAACATGTTTAATACAAAACACAAAGATGCATAAAACATGGATTTAAGTTTGAATGAAAAGTCTTGCCTCGTCAAAATTGGCTCGAATGACCGTGTCCAGTATCCTCTGACAGTGCGTTCTGTACATCATGATAAACGTCGACACCTACAGGCAACAAGACAAGTTTTTTTTTTAACACAAAAATCTTCTGAGTATGCTGCTTAGCAATCCTATCAATGCCCAACTCTCCCGATGCCTCATTTTGCTTGGATAACTCTTGGTTCGGGAATTTTTTGGATTTAAAGATCTGGTAGATATACAGACTTTGGAATGGCTAAAATAGCATGATACAGGTCATTTAAAAGTTAACGATTAAGCCCCTCCCCCTTTCCTCCTGATTGGATCTGACTGGCCGGTTCACAGGGAAGCTCGTCTCATTGGTCAAAGGGAGAGCCCGGGGATTCTGATTAGTTGCCGAAATCCGCAAAGTGGTTAGGGTTTAGAAAAAATATAACGATTTAATATTACTTATATCACGTCAAATTTCAGACCCAGTTATATGCAGTCTATTAAATTTGTAAAACATTTTAACTTGTGGACGATCACTTTAAGGCAAAAAGCAACAATTTACTGCAAAATGTACAAAAAGTAGTTACTCAGATGGAATATGTGTATAAATTGAGAGGGAACTTTAATATCAAAGTAGTGAGTATTTGTTACATTTCTGACGTTGAATTTGATGTATTTTTGATTGAAAACAGCAAATTTTAGTTAAATTAAGCCAAATTATTATAAATGATCATTATAAATGTTTTGCACCTTAAATTATTATAAACGCTAATTACATTTTACAGAGGGGGTCCCGAGTTGTTTGTTGAGTGATTTTCGGGGTCGCGGCCTGAAAAGTTTGGGAACCCCTGAAATATAAAACTATTTAGGGAAAAAATTTAAAGATCTGATTTTTGAAAGTTATGGTAATGAGTTGGGTTAGCCGGAAATTATGATTGTTAATAAATTGTTTTATGTACAAAGATTAAAGTGCTCGTAAGGAAGTAAGGTAATGTATGCACTAACACTTTGAGAGAGAGGGGAGGGGTTAATAAATGTCATCCCACTCTTTTTCGAGCAGCTGTGATTTGTTTGAAGATCATTGTTCTTTGGGTAATTGTTTTATTCTAAGGCTGATACCGATTGTTGAGGATTTTTATTGGCCGATGCCGATATGCGTGGCCGATATTTTGACCCATATTTATGGCTGATTTTTCAAATGTCTGGTCTATAATCCTGTAAAAACATAAATACTTGGCCACTCCAGCGGTGAAAAATTGTATTTTATTACTTTAGGTGATTCAATCATAATTTCTGTCCCAGCTTTGATTAGTTGCCGTTAGCATGAGCATACTGCCCAATGGCCGCTGGCTGCTCTGCTTTATGACCACAACACTGGAGGCCGCCATTGCTCCGCCATTGCTGTAGGACCTCCATATAGCCGCTAGTCTCCCATTAGGAATCATTACACTTTAAAAACATTAAAAACAACTTTAGAGCCTGGTGCCTAATTTTTTGGAACTGTCTAGAGCTAGATATTCCTCCTGTGATAACGCTGGGTTAGTTACAATTAAAGGCACCGGGCTGGTTTTCGTAAGAACATTTTTAGAAATCTCGTACTTAACGAGGGCCTGACTGTTGGCACTGGAGCTGCGCGAGCTACACGTCACGCAAGGGCCGAGTCTACAGTGAAGATCCCGCCCTTATGCCCTTATTAGGAACATGCTTTGTCAGAGCAGGGGAGGAGGAGTCTGTATATCCGCCATGATTTCCCCCATTATGGTCATTATGGTAAACAGGGAGGAGTGAGGACGAGTTGTCTATTCTTTTTAACAGTCTATGATACTGCCGCTAGCATTAGCATGCTGACGGTAGCATTGGCATACAGTACTGTTACTAGTCGCTGCATTTTGCATGGCGATCAAAATACATTGCAGAGGTTAAAACTAATTCAGCGATTGAATTTTCCAGGGTCTGTGCTTCAAAATGACAAGCATGTCCATATTGACTGAGGTTTAGTGAAACTTGTGTTAAACAAACTTGTAGCTAACCAATTTTCATCGCAATGTTTCTAAGTTCCCCTGTGGCCTATAGGAAGTTGTGGGAGGACTCATTTTAAAGCCTTGACTTAGTTCTTTCCAATGCAAAAAAATGAGTCTCTATTACTTTCGGTCCCAGAGATAGCGGCCCGGCGTCAACCCCTAGTTTTTATTTTGAGCTCGAAATAAAAACTAAACTAAACTGAGAACCATGACTGATTGGAATGGGAGCAATCTTCAGTGGGGATGAGTGGGGTGTAAGGTTGTAAGACATGAAATATCGCAATAACATTTTTCATAATTTTACAAAACCTTTAAAAATCTAGTGATAAGTTTTTTGTGATAGGTTAACTCATGAAGAATTTTTTGGAATAAACGTGAACATCGTCAGCCTTAGTATCCAGCTGCACCGTAATATAATCCAAGGTAAATCCAAACTTTCGGGACCCACTGTACAACGTAAAACACCTTACAGTCCTCTCCTCACGGTGGGAAACTGAAGCGCGATACGAAAAACAAGAAAGTAAATCTCGCACAAAGCATGTGAACCAATAAACGGTGGCGTTAAAGGTCTGAGCTTGGAGCAGAGGGGTATAAAACGAGCTTTAGAGATCAGCGAAAAAACAAACCATTTAAAATCATGGCCCCTCTTTAAAAGTCGGACAGCCAGTGCACGTCCTTTGTCCAGAGCTAGATCTTATTATCTCCCCCCCCCCCCCCCCCCAAAGATTAAGAGTCAGTGAGGAGCCAGCGTATAAATCCTCGAGGTCCTTCTCCAAATGCTGCAGATAAAAGGGCCTAACCGGAGGGGGGGGGCACGTTGATGGCGAGATGGCACCATGAGACGTAGGAGGAGGAGGAGGAGGAGGGAGAGGGTTGTAAGGATGGACTTTAAAAAAAAAACACGACTATTTACCCTCTCTTCTGGCAGACTGGAGGGCAAATTTATGTCTTTGATATTTGGGAACTCTGGCAGGAGCGTCCCCAGCTTGGAGCGCGGTGAATACGCCACTGTCTGCTTGGTGACCTCTTTCTTGCCCGTCTCGTTCACCCACGCTGCGCCCTTTTTGGAGTACATCACGTCATAGTACTGGGACGTCTCCTTGACCGCAATGCCGTAATAGTGGTACCTGGACAAAACAAGAGAACGCGTGTCGAGGATGAGCGGATGAGGCTTAAACTTGCTTTGAAACAAGGGTGGAAGGGGCTTTACTTTGACTGGCCCCTCGTCCCCAGTCGCCTTGTAGTGAGCGCCGGGAACTGCTGCCGTATGATCTGCAACAAGAATAAATCAATATTAGTGAAGTTAGTTTGGTAACTGGTCCTTTACCTGTTTTTCTTTGCTTGTTTTTTTTTTGGTTTAACCTCTTAACCCCCACATGAACCGAACACGTTTTCTCCAGTTTGGCATTACCCAAATTTAAAAAGCAAAAAAGTGGCAAAAGAGCAACAAAAACGTGCCGGAAAAGCAGCAATAACAATTAAAAAAAGCAATAAAAGCACAAAAAAAGCAATGAAAAAAGTGACGAAAAAGTAACAAAAAAACGATAAAAACACGACTAAAGAGCGATGAAAAAGCAACAAAAAAGTGATGAAAATTTGATGAAAAAGTGATGACAACATGACAAAAAAAGCAATGAAAAAAGTGACGACAAAATAAAAAAGTGACAAAAATTAGATGAAAAAGTGACGAAAACGCGTTAAAAAAAAACAATGAAAAAGCAACAAAAACGGATGAAAATTTGATGAAAAAGTGACAAAAACACGTCAAAAAAGCAATGAAAAAAGTGACGAAAAAGCAACAAAAAAACCATAAAAACACACGACTAAAGAGCGATGAAAAGCAACAAAAAAGTGATGAAAATTTGATGAAAAAGTGATGAAAACATGACAAAAAAGCAATGAAAAAGTGACGACAAAATAAAAAAGTGACAAAATTAGATGAAAAAGTGACAAAAACACGTCAAAAAAAGCAATGAAAAAAGTGACAAAAAAGCAACAAAAAACGATAAAAACACAAGACTAAAGAGCGATGAAAAAGCAACAAAAAAGTGATGAAAGCATGACAAAAAAAGCAATGAAAAAAGTGACGACAAAATAAAAAAGTGACAAAAATTAGATGAAAAAGTGACGAAAACGCGTAAAAAAAAACAATGAAAAAAGTGATGAAAAAGCAACAAAAAGTGATGAAAATTTGATGAAAAAGTGATGACAACATGACAAAAAAAGCAATGAAAAAAGTGCCGACAAAATAAAAAAAAGTGACAAAAATTAGATGAAAAGTGACAAAAACACGTCAAAAAAGCAATGAAAAAAGTGACAAAAAAGCAACAAAAACAATAAAAACACACGACTAAAGAGCGATGAAAAAGCAACAAAAAGTCAACATGAAAGCCACGAAAGAGCGACTAAAAAGTGACAAAAACACAATGAAAAAGTTTAGATCAGTTTTGTAGGCCTTAGCTTTAAAATGAGGTGTCACACCGGTCTATAGGCTGTAAGCTCCGGTCAAGAAGCTTTTAGATTTGGGTAAAGCTGAACTGGAAAAAATGTCCTTGGTGGTGAGAGGTTAAACGCAATGAAAGAGGGAGCGTGTACATTTGAAATTGCGAGTTACAATCCAAACTCATTGGTAACTTTCCTGACGCATTTCTACCAACCCAGTTATTCATAGGGAGCAATATTGTCACGGCAACACCAAACACAACTAGCCCGCTAGGACACCATAGATAAAAATGCTTTGAACAGTAATTAGATCCACGGCACAGACAGGTCTTTTCCCACAAATGTCTGCTTTTACAACACACTGACAGTAAATATATATGGTCCCTTCATCCACACAAACCTCTGACTTAACCTGATGAACATGAATTTGAATATGCATTTCATACATAATAAGAATACTATAAGAACTCGTATTTACACCGACTTTCCTGTTAAAATTTCCTGTAATTGGAAAAAAATAAAATAAAATTGGCAACTCTATTATTAAAAGCAAAACCGCAACATGCAAGATAAACTCAAATAAACCAAAAGACAAACAAAGTTAATAAACACAAAAGCTTGCATACAACCTTAAATACAACTTGCGGCAATAACTGTATAACAAACATGTTTAACAAAGCCTCCATATTAATTAAAAGATCCTGCCAGCAACGCCACATTGTGTGTAAGGATTTCGCATTAGCTCAGGTTCCCCAGTAACTAACTAAGGTGTACATCACAATCTAAATTCACTAAATTGACTTATTTACTTTAACTCATTAAAGGGGGGTATTTTGTTTTTTTCAATCACATAGCACCAGTCTATAGCATACTACAATGATGACGTAACCTTCTGTTGGTCTGTATATGCAGTAAATTAAAATAACTGCCTTGAATAAAATTGCTCTCTCAAAATGGCTGTACTGAACGTCTTGAAATAGGCCTCTGTCTCTTTAAGAAGCTTTCCGACACGCCCCCTTCAGCACACTGCTGTGGCATCTAAACAACAACTACTGTGCGGGGAGGGGGCTCTGCTGAGCTGAGGAGCAGTGGTTGGTGGCTTGGCTGGTGACAAAAGGTCCAGAGGCGTCTCCAGGAGGTGGGGGCGTTCCTAGGAGGACTGAGGCATAGCTACACCTAAAATGGCTGCCGTCTAAGTTTTTACTGATTACTCAAAAATATGTGAATGAGCCAAGGCAACACTCCAGGCATGTGTTTAATGAGGGAATGACATAATAACATGATATAAAGCTTGAAAAAGTCAATTTTACATAATACCCCCCCTTTAATAGTATTTGCTACTCAGGCAGGTTGGATGTACTGCCAATTTGTCTGAAACACCTTTAGAGACGGCTTATGATAGTGAAATGAACATTCAATGCACGGGCAACAGCTCTGGGGGACATTCCTGTAGTCGGCATGCCAATCGCACGCTCCTGTGGAATTGTGCTGTGGGGAAAACTGTTTCAGAGTGGACTTTTATTGTGGCCACCAGCCTAAAGCGCATCTGTACGACTGTCACGTCAGCAAATTTGTAGTTCGATATATTGAGGCAGGAAAATATCGCGATAAGCGATATTATTGACTCTAAAGATACTAGATACTGTCAGTTCTAAAGCATAAAAATGACAGTAAACCTTTGTTCTAAAAGTGCATTATCATATCCTAAAATACCACACAAGCCAATGAAATATAATGTAACCTACAGTGCTCCAGTAAGAAATCAAGTTAAGAAAAAATAGGGGGGAAATGCAAATAAATGTACAGACGATAGATATTGAGCCCAAAAATGTATCTTTTATCTGTGAAATTTTTGAACGATAAGTCAATTAAGTAATTATCATGACAGCCAAACTCATCTGAGCAGTATTCACGCTGTCTATGTTGGAGAAGTGCTCACCAACACAGATTTAGACAGATTTGTGAACAATATTTGAGAGAAATTGGTCTTTTGTACAGAAAACGCTTTATATCAAGTACAGCTCGTGAAAATGTACATTCGATAAGAAATGAAACTAATAACATACTTTTTATAGCCAGCCATGTAAAGCAATTGGTGCAAAAAAAGAATAGCATTGTAGCGTAGTTTTGAACTAGTGGGGCCCGGCCTGACTTCAGTACGAGCAGGAGGGGGCTAAAAGGGGGGGTATTATGTAAAATCGACTTTTTCAAGCTTTATATCATGTTATTATGTCATTCCCTCATTAAACACATGCCTGGAGTGTTGCCTTGGCTCATTCACATATTTTTGAGTAATCAGTAAAAACTTAGACGGCAGCCATTTTAGGTGTAGCTATGCCTCAGTCCTCCTAGGAACGCCCCCACCTCCTGGAGACGCCTCTGGACCTTTCGTCACCAGCCAAGCCACCAACCACTGCTCCTCAGCTCAGCAGAGCCCCCTCCCCGCACAGTGTTGTTGTTTAGATGCCACAGCAGTGTGCTGAAGGGGGCGTGTCGGAAAGCTTCTTAAAGAGACAGAGGCCTATTTCAAGACATTCAGTACAGCCATTTTGAGAGAGCAATTTTATTCAAGGCAGTTATTTTAATTTACTGCATATACAGAGCAACAGAAGGTTACGTCATCATTGTAGTATGCTATAGACTGGTGCTATGTGATTGAAAAAAGCATAATACCCCCTCTTTAAGGAAAAAGGTTGGGAAACATAGCTCTAAAATAGGTTCCTGGTAAGCATTTGTACAATGTGATTCCTATAGATTTCTGATACTTTGCACAGAAAGAAATACCCACTATTCTTCTGCACATAATGCCTACAGTCATCTTTGAGGGAATTGAAAATCTCATAGCAGCAGCCACAGGGCGTCCGTCTTAGGCGGAAAAAAAAAAAGTTTAGAGACATCCATTTTTGACATTCTGGACTTTATCGCCTCTCCACAGTGTCCCCCTTGAACCATCCCGTCGCCCTCACTCCCCCCTCTCTTCTCCTCCTCCTCCTCCTTCTTCTTCCTCCCTCTCCTCTCCTCTCTTTTTGTCCAAAGAAGATTGGCTCCTAGGTCCGGCTCCCGGTGCAAGAAACTTTAGCAAACAGTGTAGCGCTCCATTGTGTGGGATGAAAAAAGAGGCCAAGCTGTGAAGTTTCTGTCAGGCCCCGCTTGATAAATGAGCAGACAGGGAGGCAGTCCAGGCCCTCTCGCGTTTTTTTTTTGTCCCGAATCAATGAAGCCTTCCCAAAGGACACCCCACACTGCTCCAGCCACTGATCTAACATTCCGCAACATCTCACCCTTCCAAATTTCCTTTAATTACACATTAATCCAGGCCCCTTCTCTTTTTCAATATCTTCCGACAGGAGTGGTGCAGGGTGGAGGTGGCCCGGGCGGCGGCTGATGGGGGGAGGTGGGGGTTACACGGGGAATGGCTGGGGGGGGGGAAGAGGCTCAGCAGCTCCTTAGGGTTGTGGGAACAGACCGAAGCCCATCTCAGTAGGCTCTAGATTATGTGTTTACCGCAGAGCTCCCCACTTCGCTGCGATGTGCGCATGATGTTAATCTGTCCAGTCCAGGTGCTTCGCCATTAGACGCCTACAGGTCAACGCTGCATTCGGGGACTTTGGGTAAAATAGAACACCTACGAGCTGGCAAAGTATTCAATCATAAAGGAGAAATCTGTAGTGTGCTGCTATAGAGCTAGGGATTGTGTTGAAAAAGATCTTTTGGATTCCTGGCACATAATAATAAACTTCACATCTACCATTAGTGATGAGTTGTTCTGCACCTCTTCTCTCAACTACTTAAAGGCACACTGCGTAACATTTTGGATTATACTGTTGCCAGCGATACACACACAGACACAGAAAATGCTACTTTTGCAGAGGGTAATCAAAGAATGGATTTGGATGAGGACCTAACCTGTTTAAATCTCATATTTGGCTATGTTTAGTCAACATCTCCATGGCGACGAGCTGGAGACATCCCCACCCCCCAGTAAAGTTAGTCAGGTTTTAGGAGACACATGTCTATTTGTTCGTATATTTCAACAATAGAAATGTGTGTAATAAAGATAAATGCTTGTAGTTTATTCTATTTACTGGGTAAAATGTTACGCAGTGTGGCTCTAAGACTGTTTTAGCTTATTTTTCATCCGCTAATAAACCCTAACATGGCATTTAAGAGGAAAAAAAATGTGTTGAATATTGCTCTATTGCGAAAGTATTGCTTTATTTTACCAAACCAATTCAATGCTGAGGGTCCAAAAATGCTTAATAAGGATTAAAACATGGCTGACAACTGCATTAGGAAAATCATTAAAAAATCGGAACTTTGGCACATTTCAAAGATTCACTGCGTTTTTGTTTTAGGCTGAGTTTGCAAAAAATGTATAAACCTCAGTGATTTTGCGATATATTGTGGCATCTTGCAAAGTGGATATGCGTAATCTGGCGATCTATTGTGCAGCACTACAATTATTGTATACGGTTATGGTTACAGAGCCCAGAACTTAAAATCTACTGTGATACAAATCTTTCAACAGAAAAGAAAGGTCAGTGACGCCATAAGAATATACTACACTGGAAAACATGCCATCTTGTCTTGGATTTAAAAAAAAAGACTTAACAGTGCTTGAAATTTTGGGATTTGTGTTGATTTTGAGCAGATGCGAAATCCTTACACACAATGTGGTGTTGCTGGCAAGATCTTATAATTAATTTGGAGGCTTTGTTAAACATGAGCGGACTATCTTATTGACAATTTTTGTCTCTTACTTTTGACTTTTTTGTTTCATTTTAAGTGTTTTTGCCAATTTACTTGAAATAAGGCAACAAGTTAATTTCTCTTATTTTAAACAAATTAATGCTTATTCCATTCTTATTTCAAGACAGTCCAAACCTACTTGTGGTCATACCGCCTTTGCTCTGCCCGATCCCGTCAGACCTTGGAAGCTAAGCAGGGAAGGGCCTTGGATGGGAGACCGTTTGGGAAACACCAGGAAGCCTAGCGAATGCAGTAAGTGACTGAGTGGTTGGTGGTGGCCGGAGGGGCCGATGGCGCAGACTGGTTGCCTCGCTTCTGTCAGTCTATCCCAGGGCAACTGTGGCTACAATAGTAGCTTACTACCACCAAGTATGGAGTGCACGAATAGTGCAATGTAAAGAGTCTTTGAGTGTCCAAAAAAGCGCTATATAAAACAGATACATTATTATTATTACTCAAAATCAGCATTCATTGTGTTAATTCAAGCACTTTTTAAGCAATTAATCCAAGATAAAATTGCATATTTTCACAGTGTAGATTGATTAATAGCATTGTATTGGTTGAGTTAAGCACATAGGTCGATTACAAACGATGAAAGAGGAATTTAATTAAAATTCTTGCTGTGGTTCAAATTCATTCCTCACTTTCCAAACACATTTGGAGCATCTTTCATAGGGACGAGTTTATTTGCACATTTCACGACTTGAGGGCGGCACTTTTCGGGGTCACTGTCACAGAAATGCTGGGAAACTAGTTCAGGAAATTGATTCAAATGCTTAATAATTACATGTACAGTAATTATCTACAATTACCTGAGTTTACAATATACTAAAGGACACACACTAATCAATAAGCATTTTGAGACTTAGATTAAAAACTCTAAAAGTGATTTGTCGAGGTCTATTTGCAGCAATAAATATTCTATGACAGGACGGTCAAACTAAGCCAGTGACATTTCTTATGATACTACTGATACATTTGACTACAAGACATGACATCTGAGCGAAAGGGCTGCAAACCTTCATCTAATTTCAGAAACATTTCAGACTCCTTCATACGCAAGCGCATAATCCACAAACAGCCAGCAGACGTGCCCACCTTTCCGAAGCTGGCCGCGTTGACGGGCTGCATGTCGTGCTTCTCGCTGAAGTCCAGGTAATGCATGTAGAGCGCGCTCCGGGGAATGCACACCCCCTCGGCGATCTCATAGTTCTCCTCCAGCCTGGGGACAGCACACGGCCTTTTAGCAAAACTTCACTTAGAAATGAAAGGAGCAAGCAGAGGTTTTATCAATAAAGGAAATAAATGAGAGTTAATTTCACAGCTTTACGATGCACTAATCTGACCACTTGGGGGCAGCAGAACAAATTGGGGCAAATTATGTTTAATTACATCCATAATGAATGAATAAAGTTAAACTAGATTGTGCCTGTCATTCATATTCATATTTTTATTCTTAAATGTAGTGTTGTGTGGTGTCTAAATTATATCTAATATCTAAAGTTGACAATAAAATAGAAGTGATTTTGATATCTATTATAACCACCACTCTACAGTAATATCGTTTCATAATGTGTGAATTATTTTTCATCTGAATTGAACAGCTATTGCCTGTAACGATTGAAGTCCGTGTGTTGAAAATGTGTGACCCTTTAACTGCTCACAATAGCGGGAAACACTCACCAATCTCTCATGTAAACTATGCATGATGAGGCTGTGAAGAGATTTAATTGAATGTCACAATAATCACTTCATTGATTTCATTTGCCTCTTGAGGGTAATTTTTAAGTAATGTCCTTCATAAATAACTTTGAATTACTTCGACAACTGACATTTGTGGCCTACGCATACACTTGGACTGCCTGCTTTTGGTTATCAACTTAACAGGAGAGTGAAAACTAAATAACTACATTTTGATTTATATATGAAGGCTGCTGTAACTGTCTTCCCAACAGGCAGAATTCTACGTTGAATATGACACAAGTGATCAAAATGATAGCTGAATATGTTCTTTTAAGGACTGGGCCCTGTTAATAGGGAGTGGTATGGAACAACTAAAAATCTCTTTAGACGCCAGGTAGGTCCTACGACAGCATTAAAGAACGTTTCTCGGTTGCCCACAGCTCAAATGAATGACAAAAACAACTTTTTCACACAAATAAATATAAATATTTTTAAATGTATGATCGTTTTTGTTCAATTTTATTGTTCTAAATTCGTGCAGCACAATATTTCGCTAAATGATTGGTATGACAGTGTTAGATGACGTGATATCAGACTTTTCTAATTTACTTCCATTTTAGATTTGTTTAGGTCCTGATTTTGTAGATATATTTTTGTTTTGCGGCAATTCAATTAAAAAAACCAAACAAATTTCTTATCCCACCGCTATTAAGGCAATGACAATTATTACCAACCTAACCATGAATCTATGTTAACCTCGAATGGTCAATAAATATGAGCCTACCATTCTAGAGTAGCAGGCGTGGAGTGCGGTTTAGATGCTCTGTTATTCTCCTTTTCTTCATCTGAAATTACAAAGACAAATCCACGTGTGTAGAACTGAACAGGATAAACCCTGTACTAGCGCAGGGTTTAAAATACATCACGGCTAAAGTGGAGTCTGTGGCCTTACGTTCGTCGTTGGACAGGTTCCCCAGAGACGTGTGACTGGAGTAGCGCTTGCTCTCGCTCTCATTCAGGCACCTTTCAATCCAGCTCTCTGAAAACAAGCAGCGTTATCAACTTTTAGCTTCTCCACAAAAGCAGTATAACAGACTAGCTAACAGACTGACGGACTTTTTAACATTAACTGACTGACACTGACTTAAAATAATGAAAATAAAGCAGTGTTGATTACATAAACGCTGAACAAATGTCACTGATGTGCCAGACGGAGCTGACAACAGTCGATTGTATGGGCAGCCGTGGCTCTATTTGAGATGTTTTCAGCAGGACGGCAGGAATCCAGCTTTGTTCCTGAGACTGGGAGCGAATACACTCACTTCAAAAGAGCCGTGGACATCACTGGGCCAGTCTGCTGCGGTACAAGCCATTGTCCACTTTTAATTTCTGCCTAAAACAGCGCCACTGGTGTGCTTTTTATCACTGAGCAGCAGAGGGGCCACGCAGGAGTTTAAAAGTACTGGAATGAAGACTGCTTTAAAGACTGACTTTGTTTTCATGGGTGTTTCCAGTACAGCATGTTAAAAGTGCTCTTTTTATTCCAGCACTGATTAATAATGCATTGATTTACTTTTTTTCCACACACTGGCACAGCAGCAGTTTCTTTGATTTAGCTGATGGCAATGCAACCTGTTGCTCCTGCCACATACTGCCACACTTTGGTAGATTACAACAGTATATTAAAATACATAGTTTTAGCAGCAACAAATATAAAACATGTAGTTTTATGTAACATCAAAAAGTGCAAAAGTAATTAATTTTCTAGCTTTGGAATAAAATATTTGAAAAACAATGCTGCGGTTTGTTTGGATCAGTAACATACAATAACAATTAAAGAAAATAATGACATTGAGATTTCATCTATTTAAAGCTAAACTTGTTCACATATCCGTCAGTTTAATGGAACAAAGTCCTGGGGCTGAGAAAGTGAATCCACTGAAGTGAAGCTAATTCCCAGAGGCTCAGCCTCAAGCTTCATTTGCCACAGGGACAGACGAGTTAGGGATCCAAATAAGTGGATTAAATCTGATCAACAAGTGACAACGGGAGAGCACTTTAGGGAGAAGCAAAAAACCTCATCTGAAATACTGATTTCAACATTCTGAACAGAAAATGCCAAGATTAAAAATATATGACAGTGTATTTAAGATGTATAATTTCTAAACTGCAGAATTGTAGAACACTCAAAAACCATTCAGGCAAATGTGTTGTCTAAATTATCTTTGTAAATGATGTGAAAAACAACATTGGTTTACGTTGCTGAGAAAAGCAGGTGCACATGATTTAAAATATTGCATAATTATTTATCTTCTTTGTCAATTATATTGTATCAAATATGGAAAAGGACAAAAACATTTATCAGTCAGTAATTACACTTTCTCCCTTTCACGAATTCTGTTCATAACGCCTCAAGTATCACACCCTCGCTCATGAGCAAAAAACACTCTTTCCCATTACTTCCAAAACAACTAAAGATGGAAAAGTTGCATCCTGAAAGTAACTTGGCAGTTCTTTAGCCCCAGCATCCGTCTATCCGGCAAATCCAAGCATCCGAGCACAAGAGTTTAGAGCCGCACTGACCTGTGGAATCCATGTCAGGCTCCTCCAGCAGCCCGCAGTGCATCCTCTTCCCATCCACGGCACCTGCTCCCAGCGAGAAAACAGCCCCAAAAAAGACAACGCTCTTCTTCTTCTTCTTCCTCTTCCTCTTTTCCCCCCCCGGGGCTACAAAAGTGTCCCTCGGTCACGGCTCGGTCTCCGCTTGCCGTTTCTGCGACCGCTCTCGCCGCCACTGAAGATGTTGAGGTTCTGAGGAGGAGTGTGGGGGGAGACTCGGATAGGGCCGGTGAGGTGGAATGGAGAGAAGAGGGGAAGGGGAGGAAAGAAAAAAAAAAAAGTGTGTGACGGGGGAAGAAGAAGGGGGGAGCAAGTAGTCTCCAGAAATCCAGCGCAAAGAGGGTGAAGTTGGATGGGTGGGGGGGGGGGGGGGGGGGGGGGAGCCAGGGCCGTCAAAATGTTTGCTGATGTTTCATGGGAAAGGGGCTGATTTTATTGGAGCCCTGATGGGGGGACATGTCATTGATAGGCTTGGACGCCTGATGAATAGGCCCAAGTCAGATGGGGATGTGGCAAGGCTCACTGGAAGTCTTTTGTGAGGCTGTTTTGAATAATAAAAGCTCCCTACCCACAAAAAGAGAGAGAGAGGAGAGACTTGGATCTACACAAGTCCTAACATAGCGGCCTCCCCGTTTTCCATGCTGGCATTTAATACGTTTTCTTGCACCCCCTGATCTGCGAAGAAGCATAAAAAGCTGCTTCTGTATTATATCATTTCAAAACTTAACCACCTGTTGCCGCATTGACACGAATTTTTAATCCCATTTCCCCAAACAAAAACACTACTTTTTTTTTTTGACTTCGCACGGACATCCCGAACATCCACGAGCCGCGAGATGTGAATTTTCCGTAAGCCGCAAGGAGTGAGTTTTTTTCAACGCAAGCTCACCTCCTTTTTAAGGCCACTATTTTGTCTTTTGGTAGCCTTATTTTGGTGGTGGTAAAAAAAAAATTAAAAAAAAGGAGGAAAAAAAGGGTGGGGGGGGGGTACGGGCCACAAAGAGGGGGAAGTAAAAGTGCAAAGCTTGAGGCTGGGAGGGCTCTGATGGAGTGCCTGAGAGCTGGAGAAGGGAAAGTTGTGATTAGAATATGAATGGGTCCACGGGAGAGAGAGAGAGAGTGTGGGGGGGGGGAGAGCGGCGGAGGAGAATGGGGGATTATGGCTGAATTACTCACCGCACTAAGGATGGCTACGGACCCGGGGTTTTTTTTTTTTGGGGGGGGGGGGGGGGGGGGGGGGGGGCTGGTGGTCAGTGAGTTGCGCAGGCGCGGGCGCTCTGGCACGCTGGTCGCCCCCGTGGCCATCTGCAGGAAAACATGCAGGATACAGTGAGTTCAGAACGTTTTCGGATCGCTTTTAAAAAACCCTGTACACAAGGGAAGAGGGAGCGCGTAAAGTTTAACCTCTTACCCCCCCCCTACACACACACACTTTAACCGAGCACATTCGCTCCAGTTTTATCCAAATCTAAAAAACTTCTTGACTGGAGCGTACAGCCTATAGGCCAGTGTCACGCCTCATTTGAAAGCTAAGACCTACAAAACTCATCGTATCTTTTTTTGTCACGTTGTCGCTGCTTTTTTAAATCACATTTTGTATGGGTTTTGTCTCTTTTTTTGTCGTGTTTTTCATCCTCATTTTTGTCGCTATTTTGACGCTCTTATCAAGAAGCTTTTAGATTTGGGTAAAGCCAAACTGGAGGGAAAAGTGCTGGGTTCGGTAAGAGGTTAAACTCATTCCACTTTACAGATGTGAGTTAATAAACACTAACAGCAGCTAAGACATCAATACATTTGCATTATCATTAGATGTACAGTACTTTTTTCCACAGATCTCTTCTTTTGCTAAGTATTAAAGCTGGGGTACCTGATTTTTCCTGTTCAAACTGTGACATTTTTAGGCCCAAACTCGTTTCTAGCTCTCACAATCCCTCCTTCACTTCTGAATTTTTCACGCAAATTCATTATTTTAGATTCTACTTCTATCTGCCATCGCTCGATAAAGATTTAGGTGAAGACAATGCAAGATTTGTTATTTTGTTGTTGCTGTGTTTACAACATACTCTGTGGTGGCAACAAAACAACAAAGAGTCAGGTATCCCAGCTTTAAAGGCAAAAAAGTCATTCAATACTATATATACATTTCTTTTGGTAAATTCTACATTCTTGCTTACATTAGTTCAAATGCTCATTAATATGCACGGCTCCTCTTTTTCTCTGAAATAAATGAAATAATACAATTTCATAGAGACAAAATAATTCAGACCTTGTGAAACAACTGCTGACCCATTCAGCGCCAGCTCCAGAACCGGGCCTGGACCCATTTCATGTCCACGATACAGAAACGTACAGCCTCTATAAATGTAAGAATTAGAAAATGATCATTTGAACAATTTCAATGTTAGACTTCAACATAATAGTATAGGAATACATTAAGGGTTTTCAGTACTTCCTGGACCCACTGTAGAAGCAAGAGTTGAGAGTTGGGACACTTGAACATCTAAAAGAAATAAGAATTTGAATAACATTGAGAATTCCCATCTCTTATATTGAAATGATAGTGAATTTCGAGTAAATTACAACATTATGTGGCAGATATGTTGTTTGAGACTTGTAAGGAGCGGTCTGGTCTAATGATGCAGGGCAATGTGGAGGGGGGAGGTTGCCTGGCCCCCAGTGGAAGTGCTTTTTACACTCTTATCTCCTTATTAGTCCCAAATAAAATGGGACAGGTGCAGCCTCTTCCACTCGCGGGCCGCACAAACGGATGTGTACTGCTATTGTTCAGTCAAAAGGCACCAATTGAGTCGTGTGTGTGTGTGTGTGTGTGTGTGTGTGTGTGCGAGCAGGGGTTCCCAACGTGACATATCAGGGCTGCGCTGTGCTTTTAACAGGAAGGCAGATGGATTAAAGCAACTTTTTGTTTCATACTGACATGAGGGGGACAGTGGCAAGTCAGTCACTTTCAGCACAGTTTACACAATCTGCCTCATGCCACTTCTTTCAGTAACGAGCCATCAAAATCGTGACTATTTCCAACCAGTCATCAGATTAAAGCAGCCACTGTGAATGACCATTTTTGTCATTTTCCTTAAAGCAGTAGGTCTGCTTTCTTCTAACGTCTCTGGAGTTATATATATATATGACAAGTCTTCAACATGAGGACAAATGTGGAATAAAATCACCCATGAAACAAACGTAAAAAACTTGCTGGAAATACGGTCACTATTTTGAGTTTGTGTCAATATTGTTGGGAGAGGCAATTTAATGCCTTTTAATGCCCAAATACTACATTTTAATGCCACAAATGCAGACAAAAAAAATCATTTAAGATTTGCAAACATTCCATCAGAGGAAAGGGAACTGGACAAAACAGGCAACTTTTAAGCAAAACATGTGGTCAATTTCAGCCAAAACTGCAGTTGAACGTGTTTACTTTAAACCCATCATTTCGGTATTTATTTATGAACTTACACAGTAAAAACTGTTGAGCGATGTCATAATTTTCCAATAAATTTACATTTAATGCCAGTTTGAATCTAATTTAATGCTTTTAATGACATTTCAGGCCTTTATTTTGGCACAATTAATTTAATGACTTTTAATGCTTTTTAATGCCCCGCAAAAACCCTGTGTTACGCTTCCAATAAAGTGAGTAATGAAAAAGCGGTCGTCATTTGTATGTTGAGGCGGTTCATGAATGTAACTAATAAAGTAACTTGTAACCTAACTTAGTTACTTTTAAAATTAAGTAATCAGTAAAGTAACAGTTTATTTTAAAGGAGTAATCATAAATCAGGTGACTTTTTTGAGGCAACTGTGACAACACTGTATAACACTATAAGAGTGGGTCATATGCCACAAACATCTACATTCACTGATTTCTTAGAGACAAGATCAAGAGTTTGATGTCATCCCAATGTTGCCCTTTACAGCGAACTAAAACTTTCTCATGTTACAGTGATTGGTTAAATTGTCCCAACACTCAAGAGTGCAACAAAACTGACTAATAGAGGAGCGAGTGAGGAAGCTGAACTCTCCCATCCCCCTGGTCCCAGCTGGCAAAATATAAGAATATACTGTATGTGCTTTACATGTGGTAGAAACGGAAATCAAGCAAATGAGCTGAACTGAACAGCAACTTGGAAAACCTGGTGGTAAAGGAACAAAAACTACACTGTCACAAAGTAACCGGGAAATAAGTTACATTGTCCATGAACTAATTTCAAGAAAACTGTCAATGGGGGGGTTTACACTTAAATTACGACAAAATATTTAATCGCTCTCAAAATTATTATTTTTATTTAATTTAAATAAAACTGTTGTACATATTTTTTCATAATTTTAGTGGGAAAATCTTGCCCCATAGACAGATTTCTTGTAGCGTAATAAAAGCACACCAAAGTTCACCTCATTACAATAGAAACAAACGTAAATTTATTATGTACACATGAGAAGCATAACAAAAATATCTTTAACATTCCTGTTATTTCAGTTCATTTAGTTCACAACTTAATGTATCCAACTCAACGGGATCAAAACTTCTTTAATGTGGAGCATTTCCAAACGGGCCTCGTCACTCGTTGTAGCGCGACAGTTTGAGTCGTGGGATGATGTTCATCGACTGCAGCTCCTGGAACAGCAGCTTACAGGCGTACGGGATACGCAGAGTGGACACATGGCACGAGGACTTACAGTAGTGACACCTGGAGACAACACACACACACACAGAACAAGTTATTCAATACTTATCTCTTGCTTTACAGGTAGATGTCGCTGAGACTTTACAGTGCTAGCATGTTAATGGATGGATGGATTTAGCATGGTACCTAAACGTGTAATAACATAGTATTTATGGTGATTAGGGCCCATACAGATAGCAGTGAGTCAAATGTAATGCTTTAATGACATTTAGAGCCATTCCATGCCAGAAACGCAAAGTATCTATGCTTTTGAACTTGAATATCTGACCTTTTTGTTATTCAAGAATACCTTATGGAGTAAAACGTTGAGCACTGTCATTATTTCAAACATAATTTAGATTCAATGTCTGTTGTCATCACAGTAGTACTCAGTAGTGCTGGGACAAAATATCGGATGGGATTTGTATCGCAATAGTTTTTGCTGCAATACCAAGTATCTATACTTTATAAAGTATCACAATATTTTCAACACTTGTATGTAGAGGCATTTTATCATGTACTATTGCACTCCAATAACAGCACTTTGTTACATTTTGTCTTGATGCACTTTTAATGTTAACGTTTCATTAAATGCCAAATAGCATTTGGTTTATGAACTTTGGACACAGGACTGTTCTCCCTTTACACATTACTTAGTAGAGTAGTTATATCATTAAGTACGGTTTACTTCTAGTTGAGTAATATTGCAATGAAGTATCTTTCAGTTAATTAAAAAAAAAAAGTTTCTTGCCACTTGTGAGTAAATTTCGAGGTAAAAAAGCCTCATGTGACACATAAAATATATGTAGTTTGTGTTTTGTGCCCCTTTTTCCTTCAGAAATAAATATTTTTTTATACATTTTTATGGTATTTTCTTTGGAAGTAGGATTTTTCTCATTACTACAAGTTTATTAAAAAGCTAAAAAACAACAACAAAAACGTCACAATTGAAACATAAATCAGACTTTTACGCCCAAACAGTTACTTAGTTTGTCCAAATACCTTTTTTACTTTTACTTGAGCATGTGTTTGTGTCACTACTTTTTCCTTAAATTAAAATCATTTGATACCAACGTTACTCTTACTAAATATTTTGGCTACTCAACCCACCTCTGGTAGTCAAACAATTAGATGCTTCATTCAACTCATGTACGGACTACCCCTGGTCATTACTAATGGAAACAAGACTCGCACCTTTCATTCTATGTCATGGTAACATAATTAACCACAACCTGCAGCCAGTGTAAAGACGGTCAATTACCAGGAACATTGTATTCTCTTTGTAATAATAAGGAAACAGAGCTGCAAAAAGCATTATCCCTTGTCCATATTATTACCCCTTCAATACTGTGCTGTAAGTGAAGCGCAACCTCATTATTATATTCTATGATTAAAGCCACACTGCGGAACATTCAAAAGGTTACATGTACAGCGACACCAGCAAACACGCTCCTAATGTAAAGCAAAAACACTGACAACGTGGGCTTCATTTTGTTTTCTCTGATTACTTGGCGAAATGTTAACAGGAAAAGGCTTATACTGACCAGCCGGAGTATCCCAGCAGGCCGCACTGTCCGCACACATCCACCTCAAAGGCGTCGCTGGAGATCATGAGGCGCTCCAGCAGCAGCATACTGGCTCCGTACCCGATCAAGCAGTCGCGCTCCATCTCGCCCAGACGCAGCCCTCCGTCTCGGGACCGTCCCTCTGTGGGCTGCCTGTGGACCACACGGGTTCAGCGTGAGCAAAGACAAGCGTCCACGCCACAGTCCGTTCATCCTCAGACGTGCGTTATTCACCTGGTGAGGACGGCCCTGGGTCCCCGAGCTCTGGCGTGCATCTTATCCAGAACCATGTGCTTCAGCTTCTGGTAATAAATTGGTCCATAGTATATGTAGGCTTCCAGCGGCTCTCTGCAGAAAAAGAAAACTTGTCAGTAAACTTGTTTGGGGGGAAGTTTAATCTCCACCTGAACCGAGAATATTTTCTATAGTTTGGTTTTACCCAAATCTAAAAGCTCCTTGAAAAAATAGCGATAAAATTGAGACAACAAAGTGATAAAACGCAACAAGAAAGAGACAAAAAAAAGTTACCAATATGTAACAGAAAAGCCACAAAAGAGACGGAAACAAAAAAGCAATGAAAAGAAATGTCAAAAAAGGTTGACAACACAGTAACAATGCAAGGAAAAAGATCTGTTTAGATCAGCTTTCAAAAGAGGCGTTACACTGGCCTATAGGCTGTAAGCTCAAGTCAGGAAGCTTTTAGATTTGGGTAAAGCTGAACTGGAGAAAATTCATTTGGTTAAAGGGATATTTCAGGATTTTTGACATAGGGCCTCATTTCCTAGTTATCCAGAGTGTTGTTGATGTCTGGAGATATTTTTTTCTTAAATTCATGTAGTTCTTATATTTCTAGTGGCGCTAGGCTAGGGCAAGGCTAAAGCATTTCTATGGTATCAGTTAGCCTGCATTAAAAACAGTCTAATCACGTAAATCACTTATAGCACCAGACTAACGATATAAATGTCTGTGTTAATAGAATAATTTTTGAAATATAACTGACCTTGCATCACATGAATTACCGCATTTTGAGGGACTATTTTCTCGCAGATCACTCCGCCGCTGTGTTAGCTTACAGCCACGGAGCTGATGCTGCTCAAATATAAGTTATTTTAAATGCAAAATGGTTAAAATTATTCTATCGACACAGACATTCATATGGTTAGTCTGGCGTTATAAGTGATTTACCTCAGGTGCACTGTGGAGTGGGTCAGACTGTTTTTTAATACAGGCTAGACTTTACCATAGAAATGCTTTAGCCTTGCTCTAGGCTAGTGCCACTAGACTCTTCAAATATAAGAACTGCATGAATTTAAGAAAAAAATATCTCCAGACATCAACAACACTCTGGATAACTAGGAAATTAGGCCCTATGTCAAAAATCCTGAAATATCCCTTTAAGGTGGAGGTTAAGAGGTTAAAGAGTCTATATATTATGCTTTAGTGGACATATACAACTGCTTTTAGGCACCTCACAGTGACATATTTGTAACTTACTACAGAAGCATAATTGTAAGGTAAACCCTGGTCTTAAACAGAAAATAGCTTTTAGTTATAGCTAACAAAAAGCTGATACAACAATGGCGCCGTGATAGATGCAGTTTAGGTGCATAACTGCTCAGAACAGGTCCTGTGATGTATTACTGATCAGTGTCCCATCTATTAAAGAATAAAATGCAGAAAATACAAATCAAAGCGCTTTCGAAGTAGAAGATTAAGTAGACATGGTTTGAAGTGGAGGCACCAACTCATGATATCAGCAGGTAGGAGGCAAGTCTTGAGAACCCACTAAATGTGCTGAGTTACTCAAGCATAAACTAAACAGAACTCAACTTGTATGTTTTTCATTGAGGGAACTACTATGTGCTCATGTTTACCCGGTGATGCCCGAGGTGACGTAGTCCTTGCCCTGGTAGTTGTACCCATAGCGGATCAGGTCCTCGCACACGTCCTTCACTTTACTGCCTCCGAACGCTGTGCCGTAGTGAAAGCGTCCGTCCAGGACCCCGGCCTTTCCTGCCAGCAGTTCAATCAGCTTGCCCACCTAAAGATTGAGACAAATAGCGGATGAGGGGATGAGCAGGGGGTTATTTTATAAAGCTAATATTTTTGTGGCACTGTTTGAACAATCAAATACAAATTGTGTAGCTTTAGATTAATCTAGTTGTTAACCTGTGGGGCAGCACTATAAGAGAATATGGTGCGATATCTCAGAATGGTCTTAAAGCAGAACCAAGTAACTCATGCCCCTAGAGGCCATAAGTGCCACTGCAGGTGTCGTAGCATGTTGCGGTTTTTTACTCATTAATTGTCTTGAGAGTAAATACTACGCTCACAGAAAAGACAAAGGGAGAGAGGGATATTGTACATCCAATTACACAATGAAGATACTTTTTTTCCACTCAAACTTGGCTGTAAATATTGTTTAAATGGCGCTAGCCGGCAGTTAGCTTTGCCCGTTAGCCTGTTCTTCGTGATTATATTAGTGTGTATTGGGGCCTCCGACCCGGTGCAGGGAAAGTTGCAATTGTGGTTTTCTGGCTAGAGACACCGGGGGAGATGAAAGACCCCCAATCATCCCATTAACACTTGTATTACCCCCAGAGGGACCTCGAAAAGGATTTATTAAGGTAAACAAGTTACTCAGTACTGCTTTAAAGTCCCATGTATAATTATTAATAAATAATTTAAAAACAGTACAAACAAAAATCGTATATGTAAATTTAATTGTGTCAAAAGAAGACAAAAATAAAGGAGCAGAACAAGGGTAAAATGGCCCTCAATATAGAAAAATTATGACTAAACCTGAAATTTTCAAATGTTTAAGTTAATTTAAATTTCGGCTATGTTGATAAAAAAATTATGAATCCCAGTCAGACGGATGGATGAACTGCAATATATTTCTGTCTTTTGTGATATGGATGTTGTGTCATCAAATATTGTAATAATAATAGTATTGTTCAGCGCTATCCGGTCATTTGTGTTTAGAAATTTCCAGCTGTTCTGATTTAAGCCTAAGTTACTTGAAGCTGTGCATTGATTAGTGATTTTTTTTAAAGAGAAAAGATAAATCCTCTAAATATTGTGACCCCAGACTAATCCAATTGTCGACGAGTACAAATAATCCAGATTTTGAGATCATGAGCGAGCCTAAATGCTATTGAGGAAAGTATTGGGCTGGACAAGACAAGCTGTTGTAAGGATGACTGATTTGAACAATTCCCCTGAGGTCACATCCCGAGGACCCCTGACCCTCCCGAATAAAAGGAAACACCTACTCTCATTTCACTTGAGCACAGAGACGTCCTCCGCAGCCAAACATTTCACAGCCTTCACCATGACGACCACGGCCGGCAAACACAGAGCCGCTGACAACTTAGCAATAAACATTACTCCTGTTTTACAGTGAAAGAACTGAAAGGCCAGACACTTGTCTCGGTCGACTTTCATGTTATCCGTACTGTACTAGGGCTGCACGATTATCGCCAAATGAGCACAATATCCGTTTGACAGGGATTTACACATTTTTTGTGGCTAAAACAAAAATGCATGGAAACTTAAAAATGTCAGTTTTAGTCATGAGTTTAGTTTAGTCTTTTTGTTAAGACTTATTTTGGCATAACTGGACGGATAAACAAATTGAATATGATTTTTGTTTTTCGAGGTTTACTGTATGCCTGTAGTAGCAAGTCAAATTAAATGCCATTTTAATGTCGAGAGACTATATTTTAATGCTACAAAAGCAACAAATGTGCGCATTTATTGATTCTTAAGTTTGTAACTATTCCACTAATAGAGGAATCGTGGTAAATTGAGATTTGCATAAAGAAAAGTTTTGGGCAAAAAAATTGGTGAAGCTGATGGAAATTTAAATTTTTAACCCTATTTTTAAATTTTTCATGAATCTATGAAGTTTTAAAAAATCATGCAATGTCATTATTTTCAAAGAAACGTACGTTTATTGCCCGTTTTAATCAAATTCAAAGCTCTTAAATGACTTAATTGTGGCACAAATCACATACATCATGCCGCCCTAACCCACGATCAGCCCAATCCCATAGTTTGATGTCTGTGATCCAACTTGTGCTCAACGAGGTGCAATTATAGCGGGTCGCTGCTGATCGTTTCCGCAGCAACTAATATCTGTTCGCGAACAGTGGGAGCGCTGCTTCGCCGTGTCAATAGACGTGTGCTCTGTGAGCCCGTGATAACGCCCAAAGAGCCCAGGAGCCCAGATAATGAGCGCTTTGTCTCTGAAGAGCTGAACACAAACTTCAGAAGAGCAAGGGTCAACACGGGGAGCCAGGTGATCTGAGAGCTTAGACTTAGAAAAGCAAAGCAAAGCTTAACTACCTGATGGATTCCCCATCACTACCCAGAGCTACTTTCTTTACTGCGTCTATACTTTGATCTGTTTTTACTCACATGTGCTCACAGGTGAAGTGTGAGAGCACTTACCGTCATTCTGGAGGGATATCCGTGAGGGTTCATGATGATGTCCGGACAGATCCCGTTGTCACAGAAGGGCATGTCCTCCTGCGGGACGATGAGGCCACAAACACCTGCCACACAACAAACACAGAATATATCACAAAACTGCCCGACCAAGAAAAAAAAGGTCACATTTCATTGGATCATCTTCAGCTTTGATTATGTCACGCAGTGTTTCAAAAAGCTTCTGCTATGTTACAAGATCTATTTAAGTCCTGTGTTGCATTAGTTTTTCTCCAAGACCTTGTACTGATGATTGATTCTTAATGGGGTTATGGTCCACTCTGTGGTGCTCAATCCACGTGTGAAAACTATGTCTCATGCTCCCTAAATCACTCTTTCGAAATTTGAGCCCAGTGAAAGAAGGAAAAAGGAGGATAAAATCTATTCATGTCAAAGGGAGTAAGGAGATAGAGCTTGAGTTAACAGTAGTTTTAATACTTTTAATGACAGCCCGTAACAACAGCTTCATAACATGACTGCCTCTGATGAAGCAGGTGGAGCACGAGCAGTAGCAACTATGGCACGAGATGTCGTAAACATTTAGCCTGGCCAGCCATACACACTTCTTTCTCTTTATATTTAAAATATATTCAAACTATTGATATATTTATAGAGAATATATTCAGAATATATATAGAGAATATGTTCAGACTATTCTCTCTTTAGAATAAACAGAGAATAGTCTGGTGTGTCTGGCTAACAAAGATTAGGGCAGGAATAAAATATAGTTTTGCAGTGTCGAAATATTTGACTTAGAGACGCTAGTGTTAATGCCAGCTTTAAGAGAGAGAATGTTTTTAAAACTGTAAAGAACTTTGTGTTACATGAAATGTATGAAAAGCGCTATATAAATAAAGTTTGATTGATTAAAGACTGATTGGTTTAAACAAAAGAATCATACTTTTAAAAACACCCCTGCCACTTTTCAAATGTTTTACTCAATGTCTGACTGATTTATATTTAATTAATAACTTTTAAAAACTCAAGCTGTGCTTTCTTATTAATTTCCTTCAGGGTAAAGTATAGCAAATCATATAATTAGTGCATAAAATATCTTGTATCGCAGTATGTATCGTATCAGGCCCACTGTCTCATGATACGTATCGTGCCAAAAGTGTATTGTCCCAGTAAAAGTGCCAGCCTTGTACAATCATTAATCAAAATGATCTACACATGGAATAACCTGGTCATTCAGTATAAAGGCAGGCGGCTGATCTCATTCTTTAAGCACAAAATGTTGCTGTACTTCGATCTGACCCACTGTAGCAACCTCAGATCCAGGTGACAACTGTTTGCTGTTTTTTTGTCAAGCAGAGTAAACGTTAAGGCATATTGGTGTATTTAAAGTCCAGACACTCATTTCCAAGCTGATGCGATCGAGCCGACCAGTGTTGACTCACATGACTGGGGGCTGAGCGCTCTAGTGGCCAGGTTTTTTTTTCCAAGTGTGAGTGTAAATGTTTGCCGAGGGGTCGGAGCGCTCTTCATTGGCCATGGGCAAACAGATTGTAGAGCCATTTGCAAGTGAAAAAAAGGAAAAGGGACAGAAAAAAGGGTGCAGGAAGTGGAGAAAGGTGCTTAGTCCGACGGGGAGACTGGGATTACACATCCATGCCTTCAGTTCAACTCGGAGGAAGTGCAGCGGATCAAATGGAGAGGAGAGTGAATCGCCGCACGTGGGAAAAATGCACGATGAGGCGACCAGATGATGCCCAACACACTCCGCTGGTGTCCTGCAGGATGTTGTAACAGGATGTTGACTAAACAAGAGCCGCAACTGCCTGACAAGTCTCTCAACAGCAGGAAGTAGAGACAACAGAATAGAGCCATGCAAGTTTTTTAAATTTTATTTATACAAACAATGAAAGATGGAGCGTGTACATTTTAAATTGTTAGTCGTGGTTCAAACTTATTCCTAACATCCCAATTCTTCACCGTGATGAGTTTCTAAGCACGTTTCACAACTTTCAGGGAGCAATATTATAACGATAATGTACACAACAGGTAGTATAGGGACTTAAAAATATAAGAGTGTCCGGGAAATGTCCTTAGTAGAGAAGATGTCGTCAAATTTCCGTGAAAAAGTTCTTGTCGTCAGTAGCAACCGGAAAACATTGTAAAAGACTTAAGGCCACGGACAGGATCAGAACAAGTTTGGTGACGGTGTCTGGACCTTAAAACTCCAAGAAACTTCATAGATTTCTGGAGTTTTGAGTGTGGAAGAAGGATTATTGAAACATGAGCGAATTAAACTACAGTTACACACGGTTTTGATGAGGATATATTATAGAAAAGTTGAATTTGGATATAATAGGCCTTTAAATCAGACTTACGAGACACAAGGAAAGCATTTAAAAGTCAAGAGACGTGACTATGAAGCTTTCACAGAGAAAACCAGTGGCAAAAAAAACAGTGGTGTGCTGAAGCCTCCATAGCAGACGTGCCTAGTGTTGTTTGTTTTGTGTGAAAGTGAATGATAAAAGAGGCATGAAATCAGCGCTGAAAAGCAAGACAACAGCGTGAGTCCGGGGCCCTCCATCACGGCTCACATAGCTCCACAGTGGCGGCTCGCACAATGGGCCCCCGCTCCAGGACCCCCCCCCCGGCGCTGCGGCGGCCACCACCCTGCTCTGCCCTACAGCGGGGAGCGGGGCCTGGTTAATAAGTGACTTATTCTGCTCCGCTGGCCGGCATTTATGAGACCGGACAGGAGAAGTTGGTGCATCTATTGCTATTAAAGTACTGGAGCTTGTAACGGGGACGTACATTCAAAATCAAGTTTTTTTGAGCTATTAAAACACATCACAACTTTACACTTTGAGGGTTAGAAAATGCTACATTGATGTATCGACTTATTCAAAATTTCACTTAGCCTTTTTTCCTGGTTCAACAACACCCTGTTCCTAAGCTCCTCCTCCCTCCCCTTCTCAACAAACCTGCTAGTATTAGAGGGAGCTGCTCCGCATTGCATTGTTGTATATAAGCTTTGGCGGACGTTTTTGCCTGTCACTGCTCTATGATGCAGGGATAATGTATCAAGAGGTAAGGAAAGCACTTCCTGTACTACAAAAACTAGATATCAAGGGTTTAAATCACTTGAATTGAGAATATTAATCTTGTTTTGAGAGGTTTTCACTCATTTAGACTCTTTCCTGATCGGACCAAGTTTACTTTGCTAGTTTGACATGTCTCACTGGTTCTTAGGTCATCTTGCTTGAAATAAGAAAGTAAAACTGCCAATGGGATTTTCTTGCCCCATTGGTGAATAAATTAACCTAAAATAAAGACGGATTGAAAAGAGTCAGAAACGTCTCAGAACAGGTGAAATAATCTAGGTCAAATGTCCAACTAAATCTTAACTAGTCAAACCAAGGGAGGCAAGGGAGGCATTTAAACTAATCTAGATATTTTTTATATTTTTTGGGGTGTGTTTGCTCAGGGCGGCAGGAGGAGCTTGGGGTAAACAGGAGGAGCATTGTAGAAACTGCAAACGTGACACTAAGAATAGTCACTGCAGACGATTCAAAGATTACTCATACACTTGTACGAATGCCTCAAGGAAGACGCTACTCCAGAAGATGTTTTTGATGAGGAACAACACGGAAACAGGGTGAAAAGCTCTAAAAAGTTGATTTTATACATCTCCCTCCTCTTCACTATGTTATAACACTGTTTCTTACTAAATTTTACCAAAAGACTGCAGCCACTAAGTTAATCTGTATATTTATCAATTAAAAATATATTTATGTATGTGTTCTATCAGAATGCTATATTAACTTCTTAACCCTCACCTTAAACAAGCACATTTTCTCCAGTTATTATCCTTTTTTTTTTATCTTCAAGAAGCTTTTAGATTTGGGTAATGCCAAACTGGAGAAAATGTGGTCGGTTCAGGCGGGGGTTAAGAGATTAAAATAGAAATCTATCCCACTTTATTCATGTTTCTTCACTTGTTTTATGTCGGCATATTTCGCCATAGCAACCAGCTCCATCCAATCCAGGACTACCGTATGACGTACACATTTGGGCCCCGTTTCTTCGGGGTTATGGTTCGCTCTACTCCACCTAACCCCATGGTGACCCCTCTCTCCCCTGCACCATCTCAAAGCCTAGACATTGCCCCATCTATAGCTGCCCCGCTCCGTGGCCAGAGCCCTGATGAAGAGGGTAAATTATGCATGGCGCCAGTTGGCTTTCTGATTAAAACATCATACAGGCTCTATAGGGGGGGTGCGGCGGCAAAACAATGGCGGTTGTAAACACTTTTTTTCCAGTAGCGGAGGAATACTGCTGGGTTGTAATAAATTTGCATAGTCTGGCACGGGACAAAGAGCCAATTAATTGAAAAGAGCTCTTGAAAGATGAGGACAGGGGGCAGAAACAGAGCAGCAGCAAGTAAGAGGTGACTCAACACATGCCCAGGCACTGAGAAGTTTTTGATCAAGTTTAATCTTCCCAGTCCGTGCCTATAAATATGCTATGGATAAGTATCAAATGGAAAGGGGATCCCCAGGTCCCTTGGAAATAGAAACACACAAGCAAACCGAGTACTATTTCAATATTTTGTGAAGGTGAGGTATTGGTAATAAACATTTCATCATCACATCCTAAATAACTGAGCACACGAGGTAAGTGGGGCTTCACTGTATAAAAGAAAAGCCCAAGGGACACTTAAGCAGTGGTTCCTGACCCGGGGGACATTACTTCCTAGGGGGGCGACAGAGATTATAGGGGTCCCCTGAGTCGATCTAGTTAGTCTTTGATGAGGGTCAGGTCAGGAAAAATATTTGTGAGCATTTAAACAGGAAAGACTGAAAGAGACTGAAAATGTCTGAACACTTTTCTGCAATCACTGTTTGTCTAAAATTGCTTATTGTTAGTAAGGATTTTTAATCTCTTAACCGAGCACATTTTCACCTGTTCGACTTTACCTAAATATAGAAGCTTCTTGAAAAAAAGCATCAAACTAGCGACAAAAACGAGATGTAAAGGAGTAGGGCTGGGCGATATGGACCAAAAGTCATATCCCGATATATTTTGGTTAAATATCGATATACAATATTTAACCAAATATCGATATACGATATATATCCCGATATACCGATCCGCAGAGTGAGAACTGTGAAATGAAATGTTAAGTCGAAGTCAAAGCCAAATACGAGTAGTTTTATTGAAAACTCACTAATATGTAAGCATAAACACTGTATAACGAAGCTCCGTAAGGTGCACATTTAAAAAACTGCATTTGGGCAGGCCGTGTTTTCTTATAAAGCCTCCCAACAGTGGAACACAGTGCCTGAGTCAATTCGCGAGTCTTCCTCATTTAATTCATTTAAAAGAATGCCAAAAAGTGGCTCGTGGAGACACAGACTTGTGAGCACTAGTTATATTGAAAATGTATACTTGGCTCATTTTATGTACTATGTATGTATGTAACTATATTGTGTTTTGTAAATTGCTGTGTGATTTTAATTCTGTCTTTCTTAGGCAGCTTTGACATCTGCCAAAGGGACAACCGATGAAAATTAGCTTTCTCTGCTAACTCGGGCATAATGTGCACTGTCCCTTTTCAAATAAATAAAAATAAAAAAATCTTAAATAAAAATAGCCTATAAAATAAAATAGGGCAGAATTTATATATAAAGAGATAACAAAATAAAGTGCTAAGTTTCAGAATAAGATACACTTTTCAAAAATCAGCTTGAGATTACTTGTTTCTTTTTGTTAACTTAATAGCTTATCTGAATTTGAATATCCCGATATACACGATATGGTCTAATTCCATATCGAATTTAAAAATATATCGATATATCTTCAATATCGATATATCGCCCAGCCCTATAAAGGAGGATAAAAAGGCATCAAAAATGCAACAAAACAGGCGAAAAAAACGCAACAAAAAAGTGACAACAGCACGGTGACAATGCGGGGAAAGACCTTAGATCCATTTTGTAGGTCTTAGCTTTCAAATGAGGCATTACACTATAGGCCAGGATAAGGCAACGTCATGCCCGGGACCCAAATCCGGCCATCCAGCACAGAACCTCTAGCCCCCAAGATTATTATTTTAACAAATTATGCAAATAAGATAGCAAATACCTGTTAAAGTACAATAAAAAATGTGGGAAATATTTTTTACATTTCCTGCAGAATATCCCAGTTGATCATATATAATGTAAAACATTGGCTTTTGCAGAAAATGGTTCTTTACTTTGGGCTACAATGGTGAGGTTTGGCCCTTGCTGTTTTGGCAAAGATGAAAATTGGCCCTCCACGATGCAAACTTGCCAACCCCTGCTATAGGCTGTAAGCTCCAGTCCAGAAGCTTTTAGATTTGGGTAGAACTGAACTGGAGAAAATTTGCCTGGTTAAGGTGGGGGTAAAGAGGTTAACTTGTGATTTGTGGGGGCCGATTTGGAGAGTCCGACCTGTTTATTTGTATATTCATTTGGTCGGACAGTGCAAGTGGCTGAACATACATGGTTTTCAGGATTGTAGCTAATAACCAAGTGCTGATTTCTATCCGCTGTCTATCACTCGCACACACAACCACACTCTCATTCGTCCTGGCCTTGGTTTCTGGTACCAGCATATGAAAAAAAAAACTGCACTAAAGAAAAAAGGTCTGGGAACGATTGCTGGTACCTTTTTGCCCATGTCGACTGCTGAATTTGTCCCCGATCTCTGGTCTTCTGGTCTGCCGCAGGAGGATCTTAATGAGAAAGGCGTCTTCGGCGTTGGACGAGATCATGACCTTTTCGACGTAGGAGTCCGTGGATCCCTTGTAACTTTAATACATGCGTACAGTGCGTCAAGGTGAGGGGCTTTGGACACTTGGACAGAGGAAAGTGTGGGCATGCGGTTTACCTGATGGGCACGTCTTTGTACTGGGGCTGCCCTGGCTGGGTGCTGCCCTCCAGTGGTGTTTGGGTGACGGTTGGCATGGACTTGTTCACCAGCACCTGCTTGTTTTCCACCTTCTCGCCTTCAAACATTTGTGACACAGTTAGACTCGTCAGCACAGGCCCACACAGCACATTATAATAAATGAACAAAATGAGACACTTTACAGGAAGTTAAAAAACGGCATACTAAAGCTGCAATGCCACTTTTGTAAACGGAGGGAGGGAGTCAAATTTAAGCAGTTAACAATGGCCCCAACTCCTTTCTAGCTCTCACAACCCCTGATTCTTTCTGTTCTGTTCGCAGCCAGGAGCATCGCATCAATAAAGCCAACAGTGGACTAATTTTTACCGCAATTGCTGCTTTTTCATTACCGTAGTTTCCGTACTAGTGAGCGCACCTGAAGCTGCACCAACATAATCTATAAAGGAATTTCTTTTTTTTTTTTACATATATAATAGGACCCACTGGTATAAAAGCCGCAGCTGTCCACACTGCAAGATTTTTCTCTTCATGTGTGGTCAAATATTTCAAAGAAGGGCTTCCAACAGGTATATTTACTTTCATAATAGTGTGGTAAGAACTTAAACGTTTATAAATTTGACTCCTCCAGATGAGTTGGGTATGTGCGAAAGGACAACTTTCTGTTTCTGGAGCAGTGTTAATTTTGACAACATATTTTAATTTAGTTTTAGTCTTTTGACGAAAATGTAATTCAAAAAATATCTTCAATTTTTGTCTAGTTTTAGTCGACTAAAATTGCAAGTCAATTTAGTCGACTAAATTTAAGACAAATTTAGTCGAAATTTTGCATTTATAATATTCATTATAATCATATTTAATCAGCTCCTCTGCTTCATGGAGCTGCTCCCACATGAACAAAGCTCAGAGCTGTTCCTTTGGCAGAGAATTTACATGATATGAGGCTCTTTCAGACGGTCAATAGAAGTTTGGATGATTTTAGTCTCTCCTTTTCATTTTTATTTAGTCTTATTTTAGTCGACTAAACTATCTGGACATTTTAGTCATAGTTTTAGTCTCATGAAAAACGTTTAATTTAGTTTTAGTCCAATTTTAGTCGCCAAAAATATAACTTTGACTAAAATTAAGACTAAATATTTTAGTCGACAAAATTAACACTGCTCTGGAGCCATTATTGCCTCTTTCTCACATCGGAGTTCTTTCATCAGAAATAACAGAGTGTTTTTGCCACCCTCGTATTAAATGTATTGATAACATGACACAATATTCAGTATGACCATAAAAATCTATAAATTAGCTGCATCGTTGTATAAGCCACAAGCTTATAAAATAAGCTTATATGTTAATTTATACATACCATTGGTTTCCTTCATTCGTCTAAAGCAGGTTATGTTTTTGTTACTACCCACAGACTTTTAGATGTGCAATCCTTGTACCTTTAAAATTAAAAAAACATCCAGTCTCTACAACTTCTCACCTGGGGAGCAGATCCCATCAGCGTCCAGGATGTTGTGCCTCCAAATGGGCTTTCGAGTGGCAGCGTCCAGCATGGGTCCCATCACTTTGTCAAAAGTCTGGTTTGTGTAGCGTCTTAGGGTGCATTTGGCATTCTTATAAACAAGGCACCGGCCGAACCCTGAAGCAGCAGAAAGTACAACGTTGAAAACTGACCCGACACAAATGAAAATGCCAAGACTGCAATTATTTAGTTAATACAATGTCTTCGGCAGACCACAAATATCAACAAACATGTTCTGAATGGGATTCTTGTATTAGTTTAGTTTATAGTTGTGTCTCTCAAATGGTAATGGTGCTGGATGTGTTTAAAGTCGACATATTATGCAAATGAGTGGCTTATAACAGGCTTTTGGGCAGCACAGCACTGATGTTTCATGTTTTAATAGCAAACAAATTAATAGAGTTGAAATAAACACAACTGGGGTGTAAAACTGCTGAAAACAGGTTCAGTGCCAATTTATTTACTTTCAAAATACGGCAGACACATAAGGGCTCTGTTATGCAAAAAAAAATCTAAATCTAAAAGTTAAAAAAAAAGTAGGATTTTGCATTATTCTCTACTTTAAAAAGCACTCTAAGAATCCTGATTGAAATACAAAAACAGCAAACCAAATCTCTAACAGAAAAATCTCTTCATTAGGTGTTTTAACAAAACCCAAACCCGTCTCACCTCTGTCCAGTGAGGCTTTGTTGAGCACCAGCGCGTCCTCAATATCGTAGCCGCTGTAGCTCATCACAGCCACAGTGGCGTTCTGTCCTGCAGGCAGCTTCTCGAAGTCTGTCAGCTCGATGGTTTTGGTCTTAACCATGGGTTTCATGGGGTAGGCCAGCAGGTACATGAGAGTATCAATGCGGTTCCTCTGGTTGTACCCAATGGTGCCTGTACAGACCAGAAGAAAAAGGTATTTGGTATTGAACCTCATCACACTGAAGGAGGGTCAAATGAATCAGCACATAATGAGGTGTGGTTGGATAATGAAAGAGGGGATATGGATATTGTTAATAATGTGAATGATCGAGGAATATATTATGAGTTATTCAGGCTTTTACAACTACTTTGCACTCCTTAGCCTTGGTTACTGTTTATATGCACTGTAATAAAACTTAAAATAACATAAGTTAAGAAAATACCCCTAGATGTGGTGATAATGTTAAAGTCAATCATTCAAAACACCTGCACAGCACACTGCCTCCATTTTTACACCGGCAACCAGAGCAGCAGTGCAAGATCTGTACTTGGAAATATGCAAATCAATGTGGAAAAGAGAGTTTGACTATGGACAGGACACAAGAACAACTTTGGTGAAGGTGTCTAGACCTTAAAACACAGAGGAGTTTCATGGTGTGTGATGTACCGTCATTTTCGGACTATTGAGTGCACCGGAATATAAGCCGCACCAACTAAATCTAAAAAGATAAAGTACATAAGTCACGGGCACGAGTGGACTAGTTTTAAGTTGTTTTTTAGTGGGTTTTTTATGGTGCATGTTTTTAAAGTTGATTTTATACTCCAGCTCGTTGCCCTGCCCCGCCCCTGTTGATTGCCTAAAGTGGGCACACCTGCCGCAGGAGGATAAAAGGCGGAAGCGGTTTGTCCGGGAGAGAAGGACAAGGAAGAGAGGACGACACGAGTGCTTGGGGGCAGGGAGGTACGGCCCGCTATGCGGCGGCGGGCGGCAGCGCTGAGGAGGGGAACAGGCTGCCACGGGCCGCTGGGACGTATGCACCAGGAGCCGGACGCAGGACAGAGCAAAAGTGCCGGAGAGGGCACCGCGAGGACGGGCCGCGATACGGACAGGATGCGACAGGGAGGACGCAACGGGACCAAGACGTGCTGCAGCCCTGAGGAAGACGGGGCTGTTGTAAGCTGGAGGATGGATAGTGTCGGCGAGCGCCATGCAGGAGGACGGGGACGCTCGCAGGACGCCGAGGGCGGGACGACGGCCACCCGGACAGGCACGGCGGGCAGACATGCCACGAGGTTGGCCCCGTGACCTCCGCCGCGGACGGACCCGCACAAGCATGCACTGCAAGGCACTTTGAAGCACACCCTTCCTTTAGCCCTTTTTTTACCCAATTCTTAATGTATGTTTTATCCGGCTGTTTTATTGTATTTGTCCACTTTTAACTATATACATTAAATTGTATTTGATCCTTTTAACCATTGGCTACACCACAGCACAACATCCTCCAGTGAACCCGAACCTGTGACACATATTTAGGCCACACTTGTCTATAAGCGGCAGGTGGTGTCTATCCATGTTGTAACATGAGAGCTCACACCAGCACCAGGGTGGAGAGGTGAGCGCGGTGCGGGACAGGTTATGCGCACAGCGTACGTGCAGCACCACAGGGAAGTGTCCCTCCTCTTTGCCGTTTCATTCTAATCTCCTCTTTGCTCGTTTTCAATAAACATCACGCTGTATTTTCCATACTTTTACGAACTAAATGGACAGTGGACACCAAACTACTTTTTGCCCACTGTGAGTTAAAACTGTTCTGAGATAAAGAGCATAAAGCAATGCTCTCAGTGTAGCACCGGTATCAAAGTGCTGGCCTTTCCATGCTTTAGAAAAATATAGACACATGTGCTCCCCCGAAGATATAACATGGGTTAAAAAGTCGATTTTGTATAACATACGCCCTTAAAGCAGTACTAAGTAACTTTTGCCCCTAGAGGCCATAAGCGCCACTGCAGGTGTCATAGCAAGTTGCGATTTTAACTTATTAATTGTCCGTGAGAGTAAATACTACGCTGTCAGAAAAGGCAAAGGGAGAGAGGGATATTGTATGTCAAATTACACAATGGAATTTTTTTTCACTCAAACCTGGCTGTGAATACGGTTTAAAGTGGCGCTAGCCCGCAGTTAGCTTTGCCCGTTATCCTGTTAGCATCTTCTTCGTGATTCCATTAGTGTGTATTGGTGGCTCCGCTCCGGTGGCAGTCAAGTTGCAAATGTGGTTTTCTGGCCAGAGACACCAGGAGGAGATGAGAGACCTTCCAATCATCCCATTAACACTTGTATCACAGCACTTGTAAAGATTATGTACTGTAGTATATAAATTGTCAATGACAGGGACTCAAACCCACAAATTGGACACAACAGGCAAAAAAATGCAAAATACTAATAGCCATTTACTGCAACTTACACAACAAAAATAGGCTTCGCTACAATAGCATGTGGGAGTTGAATGAGTGACTCTTAAGACCCGCCTTCCTAGAAACCACAAGATTCGTCAGAGACGCTTATAATTGACAATCTTATTACAAGCAGAGGCCGCAAAAGAGTGATCTGAAATTTGCACTTGTATAGGCCCGTCTAAAAAAAAAGGACGGAACAGAAGTTAGTGGCGCAGACAAGGTTCCAGTCTGTGTTTTTCTAAGGATGAAGATGAGGGAGAGTTGGGGAGGGGGGGGGGAGAGCTACTCAAAACGTTATAGCCGGCCCGTTTGGGGAAGTTTTGTTACCAAGGAGCCGCGGGTGCGCTCTCCGCGGTGTTCCGCAGCTGAGCACACTGACCCCCTGAGCACAGCCAGGAGCAGACACAATGAATTGCTAATGACACTCTTGGGTGACTGGCAGGGAAAGGGCCTCCGCACACACTGGCCACAAAGGACGGCCCACGTAAGCGCCCCATGTTTGATGTCCATGCGCATTTACACAAACGCACTGGGCACTCCATCACGCGTACAAATGTTAACTGACAAGAGCGCTAGTTTTGAGATAAGTTCTTGTCCAAAATGCATTTAAATGTCCCGTTTTACATTTGTGCGAGCTTTGGGGAGGGGGAAAAATATAGTTTACTCAAGGCTAGACAACTGTGAGCATCTGTGTTTGAGAGGACTGGCATGGCTGAACATACTAAAACTATAAAAGGTTCTACATTTGTGCTTATTTAGGCGTTTACAACTACTTTAGATTCCTTAAATATTTCTGTAGTATAACAGCATGTGTTTAGAAAATACCCCCCTGTATAAAAATGTACTTATATTGCTGGTGCAGTGCCTCTTGAAAGTACTTTTGCACATTTTGTCATATTTACAACCATAAACAAAGATTCTATTTTGATTTTTTTACTGAAAGTTCACACACAAGTGAACTGTGAAGTGAAAGCAAAATGATACAAGATTCTGTTATTTTTCAAAAACTAGAAAAGTGAAAAGTGGGGCGTGCATAAGTATTCATACAGCATTTTCTGAGAGCATTAAATTGCCTTTATAACATTCCTAATGACTGCAGAATGTTCACACCTTGCCCTAACCATTAAATAGAGGCCACCTGTGTGTAATCTGCTCTCAGTAAATTCCAGCTGTTCTGTGAGGGCCTCAGAGCTATGGTCGGAGTGTATTGGTCACTAAACAACATCATGAAGGCCAAGGAGCACACCAGAGAGGTCAGGGATAAAACTGTGGAGAAGTTTAAAGCAGCGATAAGTTGATTTCCCAAGATTTGAACATCTCACGGAGCACTGTTCAATCCATCATTCGGAAATGGAAAGAGTATAGCACCACTGCGAACTTACCAAGACACGGGCGTCCACCTAAACTAACAGACCGAACAAGGAGAGCACTGGTCAGAAATGCAACCAAGTGCCCCAAGATATCTCTGGAGGAGCTGCGACGTACTGCCGCTGAGCTGGGGAATCTGTACATGGGACAACTATAAGTCGTACTCTACACAAATCTGGCCGTCATGGACGAGTGGCAAGAAGAAAGCCATTATTGAAAGGAGGCCATAAGAAATCCTGTTTGAAGTTTGCTAGAAGTCATATGGAGGACACAGCTACCATGTGGAAGAAGGTGCTTTGGTCAGATCAGACAAAGATGTAACTTTTTGCCCCAAATGCAAAACGTTATGTATGGAGCAAACCTAACACTGCTCATCGTCCTGAGTGCACCATCGCCAGTGTCAAATATGGTGGGGGAGCATCATGCTATGGGGCTGCTTTTCCTCAGCGGGGACTGGGAAGATTGTAAGAATAGTTGGGAAGATGGATGGAGCCAAATACAGGGACATTTTGGGGGAAAACCTGCTGGAGTCAGCAAGAGAATTGAGGCTGGGGCGGAGATTCACCTTCCAGCAGGACAATGACCCTAAACACAAAGCTAAATCTACATTGGAATGGTTTAAAAACAAACATATTAATGTGTTAGAATGGCCCAGTCAAAGTCCTGACCTAAATCCTATTGAAAATCTGTGGAAAGACCTGAAAACTGCTGTTCACAAACGCTCTCCTTCTAATTTGACAGAGCTTGAGTTGTTTTGTAAAGACGAATGGGCTAAAATGTCAGTCTCTAGATGTGCAAACCTTGTAGAGTCTTACCCCAGAAGACTTGAGGCTGTTATTGCAGCAAAAGGGGGTTCAACAAAGTATTAAGTCATGCTGTATGAATACTTGTGCACGCCCGACTTTTCAGTTTTCTATTTTTTGAAAAATAACAGAATCATGTATCATTTTGCTTTCCCTTCATAGTTGTGTTACTTGTGTGTGAACTTTCAGTAAACAAATCAAAATAAAAACTTTATGTTTATAGTTGTAAACATGACAAAATGTGCTAAAGTTCAAGGTGTATTAGTACTTTCGAGAGGCACTGTATACAGTACCAAACACCAACAGAGGGTGCACTTCTTGCTCGTATGGAAGGGTGACCAAAGCAGAATAGTGAAAATCCCATACCATACCAACTTTATTTATAAAGCACTTTAAAAACTGTACAGTTGGCCAAAATGAAACTTTTAGGTAAGGGCAAACATGATAAACTACACAGACTGCAGGGCGTATCTGACTTTTTTTCCCAGGCCGTTCATATTACTCTCAAATGCGGCCTGTATATGATCTTCTGTCTGAACGAGATGCGGCTTCAATGTGTCGCGCAGTAGAGGGAATGGCGCACTGTTGTTTGAGGAAGTAAACAGGAAACAACACCGCAGATCTGGCTATGGTAAAGTTGTGGGAAGCTAACGAAGCCAATACATCAATAACCAAATCATTTTAAGACAGAAGAGAGACAACTTTCTTGGACTATGGACTTTTGTGGAGCAGAGGCAGCGATGTCTTTAACAAGAAACGTGCTGCTGTGGAATTCAGTGGTGGTGAGGGAGGTGAGCAGCTTAACTCGCGCTAACTTCATAACCATTTGTATTTACCTGTATTGTGTAGTGACTATATTTTATTGCACTGACCTTTAATATTATTTACTAAAATAGACAATTGGGCGGCACGGTAGCACAGCGGCTAGCGCTCGTGCTTCACAGCTAGCACAGCTAGAAGGTCTGGGTTCGATTCCCACCAAGGCCTTTCTGTGTGGAGTTTGCATGTTCTCCCCGTGTCTGCGTAGGTTTCCTCCGGGTACTCCGGTTTCCCCTACCACTAAAAACATGTACACTAGGCCAGGATGAATGAGAGTGTGTTTGAGAGTGCGCATGGGGGACGACGGATGGAAATTAGCCCAAGGCTACAATCCGGTGTGGCTTGTTCATTAACTTGCACTGTCCCAACCCAATAAACAAACAAACAAACATCTGTCCAGGGACTACGGATGAAAAATAGCCTTTTGACTAATTCCGGTGCATTTACAGAAATGTCAATTAATGCAAAGTGTCCCCGTCAAATAAATAAATAACAAGTGTGCGTGTTGTTTTCCTGTCCGCTCCTGTCTACTTGCAGAATGAAAGGCATTTGTAGTGCATCGATGACATGTACCTGTAGGTCGGATAAATACGACCTGGCCGTTCAGACTGATGTCGCATTGCAAAAGATCAGATATGTATTGGAGTTAGGACCATATATCCAAGTTCCCTGGGTCACATTTAAAGACATCGGATATGTGTTGTTCAGACTGTCATGGAAAGATCAGATACAGGTCGCACAGGGGCAAAAAAATAGCTCCGTAACGTAGCCCAAGTGAGTCTGACAGCTAACTGGATCAGAACAAGTATGGTGCAGGTGTCTTTAGGGTATTATGGAAACTGGAGCTGTGTTTTTAGCATCTTTGAATCTTCCCCGGAGGCTGCACTGTGGCGGTAGCTCCCAACAGTGAGATCGCTTGAAAATCAGGAACTGAAAGTACAGCTGTCAAATAGATGTGCTTGAGATTATTGCCAAATAGTGCAAAAAGCCTAATGCCCCCTCTTTAAAAAACACAGAGGAACATCATGGAAATCTCCGTGTGACGTACGCTAGAGTGTGGACTGTCGTTTTGAGTGGAGAAAAGTGAGACAGGAGAAAAACACCACTCCAGGTATGTTATTGGTCAAGCTATAGTTACAGTAGAAGGACACGGTTAAAAGCTCAGAAAAAGTAAATTTACCATCAATACAAGCCCTTTTCGGAGGTGTTTGATTTTCTTACCCATGGCCTGCTTGCCCATAGCGCACTGGTACGTGTTCCTGGGCGACTGGTTATGGTGAGGGTAGGGGATGAGACCTGCGCAAACCCCTAGTAGTGTGAAAGGCTCGATCTCCAAGTGAGTTGTGACTCTGACGAAAAAATAAATCAAATTAAAACTAGCCAGAAAATGATGGGTGGAGGGGGCGGAGAAGAATTTTCTACTCACTTGTTAATCATGTGTTCGTATACTGCAACCTGACAGTCATTTTCCTCATTCACATCCAGGTACTCCACCAACCCCTCGTGAAGGAAGTCCTCAAACGTTCTGAAGAGAAACCGAAAGTCACTTTGGCAAACAATTAAAGTGGACATATCATGCATAATAATCTTTGAACCCAGAACTGCACAAAACAAGTCTTTTTGCATTGACAATGTGGAGGACAGTGTTGTGTTCCCTACAGATCGGAGCGGTTCAGCTGTAGAAGACGGAACCAAACTGAACAGGATTTTTGATGAGGGACTGTTATAACATACCTGTAACCCTGAGAGAGATCATCCATGTGCTTCTTTTTCACCATTGGTTGTCCCTTTTTAACTATGATGTAAGGTCTGTAAATAATCAACATTTAGTTATTAACTGTACTTTTTGAACCAAACTGAACCATGAATGAATGACATTATATCTTCTGTGGCTCTTAAAATATGAGCGCACCTGCAGAGCCGTCCTCCGTCTGAGGAAATGTACACACAGCGGTCAGTCAGGTTCGTGGAGATGGACACAAACTCGTTTATAAAACCCGCCCTGCGCATCAACCGGAAGGTGCTGACCAGTTTATGGTGATCTCGGATAACACCGAGAATGTTACCTGCATGGACAAAGGTGTGGGGAAAAATGCAGTTCAGAGCTTTATCCGTCTTGAACATTTCAAAAGGTAGGGAATGTAAGATTTTTAGTAAATATTTCATAAAACCTGAACAATCGGATCAGACTTGTATTATGTGTGAGATGTACATCATAGATCTGCAGCAGTGGGCTCTACAGGGGTAACGCAGAGCCTGAACTGCCCACAGTGCTCATATCCAGTCTGACAGACAAATGACCGCAGAACAGAGGAGCACTGTGCACTGCCTCAGTGCGAGGGCACATTCACACTGAACACTCTCTAAAGGGCTTTGACACCTGCTGCTGCCAGCTAATTAAATGGTATGACAGCTAATATAATTTGACAGTTATCAGAGGCGAGACAAACATATTCAGTAATTAACGGGCCAACTTCTGAGTCAAAAATAATACAGTCATGAAATGAATGACTTATCAGCTTTGCAGCAAAACACTAAACATAATATTTCCTTCAAGTTCACAAGCAACGCATTCAAAACACAGAGGATTAGCCTTCCCTTTGAAGTGATCTAAAGTCCAACACAACTGCCATTTCTGTCATGTATTTGTTGTTAAGCTGAAACACATGGGACTTAGTTTTACCATTGAGAAAGACCAGGAAAACGCTGGGTAGGAGAGCTCCTCTCCACAGAGCAGGTTCACATCCTCCACTCCCAGGTTGAAGGCCAGTTTGACGATCGGGCCGTCCTCCATGTCAGTGGTGATGTGGGTCATCAGAGCCAGGTTCTTGACTAAACCACAGGCCTAACAAGGGAACACACAGATTGTACGAGCCGCTGTGGAGTGCTTTAAAGTGTTGTGTGCATGTAACAGGCCACTCACCTCTCCCTCAGGTGTGTCTGAGGGACACAGCATCCCCCACTGTGAGGGCTGCAGGGACCGCGGCCCGCTGACCTTCCGGGTTTTCTCAAACTGAGAGGAGATCCTGGTCATCATGCCCAGGGCGGAGATGAACGAGAGGCGGGACAAGACTTGCGTCACACCCTGACGGTCCATCTTAAACCTCTTCAGGGACCAGTTGCCCTGTGACCATGAAACGAGTAGATTTGAATACAGTCAGCGTGTACTCTGTGCATAATATACAGATTTACAGAGAAGATCCAGCATTACTCACTGTGGAGATGGCGTTGACCATGCCGTTGGTGATTTGATCCTGCCGCATGTGTTTCACTACATCGAACTGGGCTGCGCGCTGTTTGGGGATGATCTGATCCGCGATTTTCTTCAGTTCAGAGTTGAACTTCTTAAACAGATCCTCAAACAGCAGAGAGAGGAGCTGGGAGATAAAACACAGAGGTTTCATTCTAACAAGCCAATGTTCTGTAGAAAGAAATCAGTTGTTTAGAGCCTCTGTCTGAGATTTAATAACACAATGTGGTGGTTCGCTGATAACCCTGACCTGCCAGGATCATGTCATCCACAGCTGGGCCCATACAGGAGGAGGCACCCTCTGCGAGCCCCCACCAGCCGAGCCCATTAGCATACATCCAAACAAACAGGCTATGCTGCTTGAAATTAATAAAGACATGAAGCTTCTGTTGTGCAGCCAGGCCAATTAGTTGAATGTCAGGGAACCATAATTGAAGAGTGAGGAGATTGCAGGCGTTGTTAGTGTGTAAGCCCCCCATTGAAAGACGGCTCTGCGCACCCCTTCCTCCATCTCATGCCCCTAATACAGAGCAGGTTGGGTGGGGGAAATTAAAGGCCTTAACACAGCAGTAATTACATTATCTGAGCCGGGCCCGCGGATTAGCTCAATCGCTCCAGTCAAGGCAGCAATTCTATTGTCACGGCGCAGAAAAATCCCCATGCTTCCTCAGCCTTGGGATTTCAGTGCCACCGCATATCTCGCTCCTGACAAAGACGGGCTTGAAATACAGGCGGAGGAAAGAGGAGGAGGAGGGGGAACAAAACAAAACACAGAAAAACAAAGCCGAGGAAAATAATGAGTCGTATTAAAAAGGGCCAAGCAGAACAAAGATGCAGGTGAGAGATCGAGACCAAACGTGTGCGGCGGCGGAGGCGACTTCTGTGGCCATTACTGACAACTCAAGTATGTTTTGTTTCCGTGCGGTTATGTAAATTAAATAAACACTAGCTTCTAATTTACAAGGACGGCTTTTCATTAACCTCAAACTCATTTAGTATTATTTGCGAATATGAACGGGACTTAAAACCCAAAAGGTATTTTGAATAAATAGGCGCCTAAATAAAACCCTGCATATAACTGAGGCTTCTAATTAGTGGTGAGCGACTTACCAAACATGTCATAACAATTTTTGAAGAGCCGAGCCTACAGTTTAAATTGTACCATGGTTAATGTACGCTTAGTATCTTTATAACGCCTTTTAAAATGTAAAGAAATGTGTAAATAAACAGGAAAAAACACTAAATCATAATAGAATATGGCCAAATCGCATCTGATCTTTATTGCCATACAACGACATACTATTATCAGCTTTACTTTTAATGATGTAAAAAAAAGTTTACCTGTCCAGCCAACTCAAGACGTTTGTTCCCGTAGTAGTCTCTGTCGTCCACTTTGTTGTCCCCCTGTGCCAGGATCACTCTGCGCACCATCACGGCCAAGTAAATGCACTTGGCGCGGAAGTTGAACTCTTTGACCTAGGGTTCAAAATAACATAATTTACATTAAAGCAGCACTAAGTAACGTCTTAAAGGGATACTTCGGGATTTTTGACATAGGGCCTCATTTCCTAGTTATCCAGAGTGTTGTTGATGTCTGGAGATTTTTTTTTTTTAATTCATGCAGTTCTTATATTTGAAGAGTCTAGTTGCGCTAGGCTAGGGCAAGGCTAAAGCATTTCTATGGTAAAGTCTAGCCTGCATTAAAAAACAGTCTGACCCACTCCACAGTGCACCTGAGGTAAATCACTTATAACGCCAGACTAACCATATAAATGTCTGTGTCGATAGAATAATTTTAACCATTTCGTATTTAAAATAACTTATATTTGAGCAGCATCAGCTTCGTGGCTGTAAGCTAACACAGCGGCGGAGTGATCTGCGAGAAAATAGTCCCTCAAAATGCAGTAATTCATGTGATACAAGGTCAGTTATATTTCATAAATTATTCTATTAACACAGACATTATTCTATTAACACAGACATGTATATATATATTTATATCTAGCCTAGCGCAACTAGACTCTTCAAATAAAAGAACTGCATGAATTTAAGAAAAAAATATCTCCAGACATCAACAACACTCTGGATAACTAGGAAATGAGGCCCTATGTCAAAAATACCGAAGTATCCCTTCAATAAATCATTTTCGTAGTCCCTCTGGGGTAATACAAGTGTTAATGGACGATTGGGTGGTCTTTCATCTCCCCCTGGTGCCTCTGGCCAAAAACCATGCTTGAAACTCCCCCGCCTTCCGGGTCGGAGTCACCAATACACACTAATGGAATCACGAAGAAGAAGCTAACAGGCTAACGGGCAAAGCTAACTGAGGGCTAGCACCACTTAAGCAGTGTTTACAGCCAATTTGAGTGAAAAAAATTATCTTCATTGTGTAATTGGATGTACAATATCCCTCTCTCCCTTTGTCTTTTCTGTCAGCGCAGTATTTACTCTCACGGACAATTAATGAGTAAAAGACCGCAACATGCTACAACACCTGCAGTGGCGCTTATGGCCTCTAGGGACAAGAGTCACTTAGTTCTGCTTTCAAGTGAACAGAGCCTGCGTAATTGAGGCTTATACTTTTGGACACCACTGCATTTGATCTTTTTATCTTTTATAACTTACAAGGTGTAATTTCGGCTAAAGCTGTTTCAATGCTAAGAGTAGGCCTGGTGATGATTTACAGACTTTAAAAATGTTCCGGATTCAATGTAATGCGCATCAAAACACACTTAATGCGACAGAAGAAGCCTCACTAAACAGGATTACTCAAACGTGTGTGCATACAGTCAAATGTCATTATGTTTTTCATGAGGGAACAACAAAACACCAAATAAGTGTGTAGTTTGTGTACATACTGGCACATGTGTGAGAATGAGTGAAGCCAGCAGCTCTCTGGCCTCCTCCATCTTGGTCTTCTTCGGGCCGCCCCACATGCGCTGCCGCCGCACTTTGTTGCCCAGGAAGCGCAAGGCCTGGAAAAGCAATAACACATTAATAGGACACACATCAAATTGCATGCATGTTTTGATACTAAATACTATATAATCATTGTAGTTGTAGTTACATAATGTGCATAAGCTCATAGGTTAACAAAAGAGACAATCTAGGACTGCTTGATTATGGGGGAAAAAATAATATTCACAATTATTTCAGCCTTAATTTAAATCTTGGAAAATAAAAATGCATAATGAAGAAACAGCAATTAGGTTCAAATGCTTCCAAATGCGCTTATAGGAGACTTTAAAGTAAGTAAGTGTGTTTTTCTCAAGTTCGGGAGAAGGACCACACCTCAAGTATGCCCTTTCCGTTCTCTGTCCTATAAATACCTCCTGATCCCTCTCCTCAGTGTCTCCTCCCCTGTTTACGTGACCCTCCCGCCCACCCGTATTTCACTTCTATTTCATTCCTTCTATCGTTTAGGTTTAGAAGGATGTTAGAGCCCGAGAGTCTCCTCCGAAGCCCCAAATACAGCCATTGTCACGCCTTCAATCTTGGCTTGTTTAAAGGGGGGTATTATGTAAAATCGACTTTTTCAAGCTTTATATCATGTTATTATGTCATTCCCTCATTAAACACATGCCTGGAGTGTTGCCTTGGCTCATTCACATATTTTTGAGTAATCAGTAAAAACTTAGACGGCAGCCATTTTAGGTGTGGCTATGCCTCAGTCCTCCTAGGAACGCCCCCACCTCCTGGAGACGCCTCTGGACCTTTCGTCACCAGCCAAGCCACCAACCACTGCTCCTCAGCTCAGCAGAGCCCCCTCCCACACAGTAGTGTTGTTTAGATGCCACAGCAGTGTGCTGAAGGGGGCGTGTCGGAAAGCTTCTTAAAGAGACAGAGGCCTATTTCAAGACGTTCAGTACAGCCATTTTGAGAGAGCAATTTTATTCAAGGCAGTTATTTTAATTTACTGCATATACAGACCAACAGAAGGTTACGTCATCATTGTAGTATGCTATAGACTGGTGCTATGTGATTGAAAAAAGCATAATACACCCTCTTCAACAAAGTAAATTTCACTCTATTTTGGGGTCGTGGTCCTTGCGAGTGAACTTTCTTTCTGTCTTTTATTTGAGCATTCAAGCAAAACTAATACTAGGTTACATTATACAAAGAAAAGCTCAAAAGGAGTAGCACCTACTGTACACCTATTGTAATTACATGATAAGAAAATACAACTAGCAACATCATGCATACAATTAACAGCATGATCGTATTGAAATCAAATTCGATCAATGGCTCAGTCCTAAAACATTCATCTCTACCATATTTGACACAGACAGTGCTGGTGTACAGCCCGAGGCAGGACTATAGAAAAAGGTCAGTGGGGGTAAAAGACCACCCACCCTGCATTCGTTTCAGTCACACGTGCATAAACGACACCGTCTTTGACATGAATGTGAATTATTTCAATTGTAATAACGCTAATAAAAGCACTTAATACTGCTGAAAGTGCAAGAGAAATATATAAAAAGTCGTCGTCATAGATTGGATCAAATCATGTCGAGCGAGATTAGATGTAATTTTTCTCTTGGCACAAAAAAAAAAAAAAGAGATCAGATTACATTTTAGGACAATTAATTCAATCCTAATCTGATAAGAGTGTTTCTTAAGCCTTATCTTCCTTTAATTATATAGATTTAGGCCTCATTGTGCCAAATACAATGACCAATGAATACCATGAAAGAAGATCAGTGAGGCTGCCAGACGCGACGACATGAGAGGGGCAGCCGCGGTTGCTAGGAGGCAAAAAATGGCCTCGTCAATGCATCAGAGGCTCCTCTAACAACATAATCTTTATTTTACAGAAAAAAAGCAAAAACAAATTGGCACGTTGCATTCATTTGTAGATGTCACGGGTGAAAACAAGCCGGCCTCCTGAATGACAAGAGTCCACACAGTCAAGACTCTTCAGAAGAAAGGACGCGGACACCTCTGCGGTAATGAGGCACACACCTGTCTGCCCTCTTAATTGGAACATAGTTAATCGTGTCTCAACAACATATTAAAGAACTGGTCTGAATGGACACATATAGGTTGATACAAACATGGCTTGAAGAAGAAGAAAAAAACTTGATTTTTGCGAGCCACATTGGATGTTTCTAATGCAAATAATGTCAAACTGAACCTGAATTAAAGTTACAAAGCTCATCTATCATGCCTTTCTCACTTTTTTACTGTCACAGAGTAATTATAACAACAGCGTACTGCACAAACTGTAGCGACATCTTAAAGCATGAAAATAGCTGTATGCAAAACGAATGATTAGCAACTGTGAGTGGCTTCCAGGTCTAACATGTGGCAACGTATAAAGTCTTTACGCGACTGAAAAATGTTAAATGTTTGAAACTTTCAGTGTGTATGGAAGTGCAGCTGGCCAAAAGGCAATTTGGTTTAATTATATCATTCCTAACTTTAGACGAAGATATTGATCATTTTCTGCATACTTTGAGTCTATTAAAAGCTGTCTGTTATCCCCCACTATAGCGCTTGCTGCCCAACGATACCATGGAAATCACCTGCAATACGTGACTTTAATAAACCATTAATATTAATAAAAATAAATAGATAGATTGGGCTTGACTTATAATAAAATACAGTGAAACATCCACTATAGTATAGAGAGGCACGAGGATATTTGAAGATTTTGAGTGAGTGGCCATAAATGTTTCAGTCCTTTTCACACATGCGCCCTCTTCAGGACAATCACAGGACATCTGGGGACATTTCCTGACATTTTGTCCTGAGGAAGGCGCATGTGTTAAAGAATATCACTAATATTTGTCATCCTAAATGCAATAAAGCCTATTTATTGTTGTAGTGGCTATTTGTCCATAAACTTAAACAAAACAAATTATACCAAATTCTTCAAATGGCCACTGAGGCTACGTCATGGGTAGGTTTTACTCAGGTTTGGAGGTACAAAAATGAAACAATGTCCATAGCAAAAGATGCGTTTGAGGAGGTTTATTTACACATTCAAAGCAAGCTCACAGACGTTTTCTGCTGCCTCTCTTAAACTGGTAAAAAACCATATGCCCTCGCAGCCCGAGGTCCCTCCCACCTAGACCTACTTATGCAAAACATAGCACCATGTGACCAATAAACAATGTAAATAAACGAGAAAATAGGCATAAATGAAAATAAAGCCAATTAACTTTAGTAAGAAAGAAAGGAAATAACTTGGGCTATAACTTAACTTAAACCTAAAATAAACAAAAGTGCAAAATAGCTCCAACAACCCAGCCCCTAATTGTGACAGTACTTTACCCACAATTAACTTTAGCACAAAGGAGCTATTTCCTGATTGTAGCCTAAGCACTAAGCTAGAATCTTCACATCTTCAGTTTCTCCATGCCTGAAAGAAACAAACAGATCGAAGACAGAGATAGGAGAGAGAATGAGCTGCACAGTCAATTGTTGACCTCCAAGAGAAGACAAAGCTTGGTTATTGGTCTGTCCAAGATGCTGGTCCTCGTTTGGACCTTCACAGAGCGGACAAGTCCTCTTGAGTCAGCTGTGGTGCTCAGAACTCTGCCCATCATCCATGAGCCTCTTGGAGCTGTGGCATCAGCGATTATGACAATATCTCCTGGGATATAGTTTCTTTTTTGCCTTGTCCATTTTGTCTTTCTTGCATTACAAGCAAATACTCTGATGTCCATCTTTTCCAGAAAAGCTCCGCAATGTACTGCACTTGCCTCCATCTCCTCTTGATGTACAGGTCAGATTTTTCAAACAGGCCTGGTGGCAGAATGGGCTTGCCTTTTAGCAGGAGAATGTGATTTGGAGTGAGCGCTTCCAAGTCATTGGGATCCTCTGAGACCTTAGTTATTGGCCGGTCATTGAGTATTGCCTCTACCTCACAAAACAGTGTCTGCAGGCCTTCCTCGTCCAGCAGTTGATGTCCAACAACAGAGGTAAATACACTGCGCACAGAGCGAATCAGACGCTCCCAAACGCCACCTTGGTGAGATGCAGCTGGGGTGTTGAAACTCCACGTCACTCCTTCCTGCACAAAGGTCCTTTCAATTTTAGAGTGATTTAAAGCAGCCAAAGCCTGTCTCAGCTCCTTCTTCGCACCAACAAAATTTGTGCCGTTATCTGACCTTATACTTGTCACAGGTCCTCTTCTGCAGATAAATCTTCGCACAGCATGATGCAGGAGTCTGTGTCAAGGGAGTGCGCCACCTCCAAGTGTATTGCGCGGCTGCTCAGACAGGTAAATATCACTCCATATCGCTTCAGCACAGTTCTCCCTCTCCTCACATCCAGTGGTCCAAAATAGTCCACTCCAACATTTGTAAAAGGTGCGTTATCAGGCACAACTCTTTCCTCTGGTAAGTCTGACATTTCTGTTCTCCAAGTTTTCCTCTGTACCTTCTACACAACGTACATGTGAGAGAATCTTCCTGGCCGCAGAGTTGGCATTTATAATCCAATACTTCTGTCTCAATCTGTGCAGCATGTGGTTGCGTCCAGCATGTCCAAGTTGGTGATGGATGTAACGTAATATGAGCTGGGAAACATGCAGATCCTTTGACAGAATCACAGGATGTTTTACCTCCAATGGCAGGGCAGATTTAGACAGGCGCCCACCAACTCTGAGGATGCCATCTTCGATGAAGGGGTCGAGGCGATACAGAGGGCTGTGTTGGAAACAGTCTTTGGGTCACGTTTTAATGAGGACATTTCAGTGCTGAATCTTTATTTTGTACAAACTGAATTATTGCCTTTTCGGCTTCCTCCAAGCGCTCTTGTGTCAAGCTGGATTTCCAAGTGTGGCTTTGAACTTTTTAAGCTCCTTTTCCACATTTTCATTCTGCTTGACCACATATTCTTTTCTCTTTCGGCTCAAAATAAAAGTCTTTCTTTCAGCTCCAACAACCAGGCCACTGATGTTTTAAGCTTTCTCCAGGATGAGAAATAGTGAATGAGCTGACTGACAGGATTGTCACTGTGTGCTGTAATAGCATTCACTTTAAGTTCTTTTTTCACCTCTGGATCATCGGATTGGATGGAGAAGGAGTCCAAGTCAAGTTTTGGCCATTCGGTGGGAGGCAAGCACAAAAAGTTTGGTCCTTTTAGCCATTTTCCTTTTCCAAACTCCTGAGCACTTAGTCCTCGAGATGCTTCATCTGCAGGATTATCTTTGGTGTTTACATATCTCCACTGATGTTTGTCTGTAGCTTCTCTTATGGTGCTGACACGGTTGGCAACATATGTGTGAAAACGCTTTGTTTCATTGAAAATGTACTTGAGAACAGTAGTGCTATCGGTCCAGAAAAATGACCTTTGCAATGGCAACTGCAGCTCCTTCAACAGCATTGTGTCCACTCGAACAGCAAGCACAGCTGCAGCCAGCTCAAGGCGTGGGATAGTTAGTTGCTTTAGAGGAGCAACACGAGCCTTGCCTGTGATGAATGAAACATGCACACTGTCAGTGCTCTCCAATCTCAAGTATGAAACAGTGCCATATCCTGTTTGACTGGCATCTGAAAATGATGCAGTTCTGCTCTCACTTGTGTTCCAAAGTCCTTGGGTTTGATGCACCGTTCCACTTTAAATCCACTCATATGCTGGAGTTCAGAGAGCCACTCAGACCAATGTTTGGAGAAGGCACTGGGGACTGGCTCGTCCCATTTGAAGTTCATTCTGCACAGCTCCTGTAACAGTAACTTGGCAGGGATTATGAAAGGAGACAGAAAGCCCAGTGGGTCATAGAGGGAGCTCACCACAGAAAGGATGCCCCTCCTGGTGTGTGGACGTTCCTGCACTGCAGTCCTGAAGCTGAACGTGTCTCCTTGAACACACCATTGCATCCCCAGAGCTCTTTCCACAGGGAGTTGGTCCCTGTCCAAATCCATGTTCTCCAACCCCACTGCTCTGATGTTGCTGGGAATCAGGGCAAACACATTTGGGCTATTTGTGACCCACTTTTGGAGATGGAAGCCGCCCTTTTTACAGAGAGACGTTAGTCCATGTATGAGCTTCACTGCATCTTCCTCCGTTACAGTGGATTTGAGACAGTCATCCACGTAAAAATTTGTTTTGACTGTGCTGAGGACGTCCGGTGAGTATTCCAGTGCATTATCCTCAGCAGTTCTTCTCAGTGCATAGTTTGAGCAGCTTGGAGAGGATACAGCTCCAAACAAATGCACGCACATCCTGTATTCCTCTGGCTCCTTTGTAGCGTCTCCATTCGGCCACCATAGAAAGCGCAAGAAGTTGACGTGCTTGTGTGGGACCCAGACCTGATGGAACATGGCGTTGATATCAGCCATAATAGCGATGGGCTCTTCTCTAAACCGGAGGAGAACACCAATAAGCGTGTTCGTGAAGTCTGGGCCCTGCAGGAGCTGGCTGTTTAGTGATGTGCCTTTGTAAGTACAGCCGCAATCGAACACAACACGCAACTTTCCTTTGGTTGGGTGATGTACACCATGATGGGGAATGTACCACACTTTTCCTTGTTTTGGAGTGGGCTCATTTGTGGGAACCTTTTCTGCATATCCTTGCTCCAACATGTTGTTGAGGAAATCAATGTATTGAGTTCTGAATGAAATGTCTCTGTTAAATCTCCTCTTCAGGCTTTGGAGTCTTTGTAATGCAATACAGCGATTATTTGGTAAAACAGGATCTTCAACTCTGAAAGGTAAGTCAATGCAATAATGTTCATTGTTAAGCACTGTTGTATCCTTCACAATTTTCATGAATTTAATGTCCTCTCTTGACATCTCAAGTTGTTCATCATATGTTCTTTCATTAAAGTCATGATTGTACTGCTGCATCAACATATTTTCCAAGTGCTCCACAGATATGTGATTAGCAGTTACAACAGTGCATCCTGATTTGACACCAGCACCTCTGGAGTCTCCAGCACGAAGAGGCCCGTTTATGACCCAGCCAACTCTGGTCCTCACTGCATACGGTCCACCACATTGACTGTTTATTAGTTCCCATGGCTCCAAAACTTTGGGAGAGTCAGTTCCAATGAGCAAGTCCACATCTGCATCTACTTCTTGTAGACTAATGCTGCTCAGATACGACCATTTGGCAACATCATCCTGACATGGCACATTGACTTTGGATACAGGCATTGTTGTTTGTGTCAGGACAGATGGCAGCTCGATAAAGTCCTTGGTGTCGAGACCAGACACCTCCAGACCAGTTATTACAGTGGTATTGATGGTTTTAGTCTGTCCCATTGTCCTTAATAGTATATTACAGTTTTTGCCTGATACTCCCAGCCTTTTAGCCAGACTTGCAGTGCAGAAGGTACCAGAGCTCCCAGGGTCCAGGAAAGCGTAAGTGTGCACAGCTTTATTACTTTTCTGACTTTTCACCTGTACAGCCACAATGGGGAAAACAGCAGTATCCTCTTCACCAGCCCCAATATGACCACATGTCTGCTGCTGCTCGGGAACAGTGCTCATAGTTTCTTTAGAGCTTATCCTTGTAGTATCCTCCTTCTCCACATGCAAGACAGATGGGTGTTTCCTGTGACACACTTCACAATCCAAACGACTCCTACAGTCTTTGCTTGTGTGTCCATATTTCAAGCACCCAAAACAAACACCTTTCTCCTTTAGAAAGTTAATCTTGTCCTGTTGTGTCTTTCTTTTAAACTGAAAGCATTTTCCAGAGTGTGATTGGTGAGATGGCAGAACAGACATTTGAGCTGGTTACTGTGAGCTGTTAAGTTTTCCTTTTCTTTATGTCCATCCTTTATTGCATTGATGCTGGTAGCAAAGGCACCACTTTTCCTTTTCTGCTTAACTTGAGTGGATAGCTTTATGTGGCTGGCTGGGGGAACATCATTAATATTTCCAAACAGCGGGTCTGAAACAATTTTGACTTGTTTTTCAATAAAATGTACAAGATCAACAAACACGGCTCTGCTTCCAGTTTGTTCCAGTATGTCACATGCCATATTTCTCCACTTTTCCCTCAGCTTGTACGGGAGTTTCATTAGGATTGTCCTGAGGTTAGCTGGCATGTCCAACTCCTTCATGTACTTTATATGATGTACTATATTGGAGCAACCTCGAAGGAACAAAGCAAATGACTGCAGAGCGGTAACATCCTCAGGTTTTATTGAGGGCCAGTTGTTGATTTTGTCCATATAAGCAGAGGAGATTTTGTGTTCACTGCCAAAATGTTCAATCAAAAGTGTTTTTGCTCTTTGGTAACCAAGTTCAGAGGGCAGATGCTGACAACTTCTTACAATGTCTCTTGGTTGACCCTAGTGTACTGTTCTAGAAAGTACAAACAATCACTGAAGTTTTGAGTTTTATCCTCAATGCAATTTTCAAAGGCTCTGAGAAAGATTTGAAATACAGGGGATCACCATCAAATACAGGTATATTTCTCATAGGCAGAGCAGAGGCTGTGTTTTGTTGGACCAACAGGGCAGTGATTTCATTTTGACGCTGCATGATGTTCAAAATGTCCGGAGAGTTGGTGGGTTGATTATTGTCATGAGCATTTGCAAAACCAGTGCTTGTGTACTTTGTCTTGAGGAACATGAATGACATTAGGTATAGGTGGTTGTATTACATGTTTGGATTTAACATCGGCAGGGACAGAATTTAATGAGCGACTGAAGGGGTGTTCAGAGTGTTTATTGGTGGGCACAAAACGTTCAGCATTTGGATTTAGTTCATGTGTTCTTGAGTTTCTGACTTTTCCAAGTAAGAGTTCATGCCATCTGATGTTTTAGATGCACATTTTGACACTTTAGAGCCACACTTTGAATTTATTTCCAGAACCTCCAATTTTGCATTTGTCACCTTTAATTCTGCCTCCAGAGCAAGTTGTTCCTTTTCTCTCCTTAAATGTTCCCGTTTCTTCTGTAATTCCTCTTGTTCAAGTCTTATTTGTTCCTCCTGCATCTCCAAAATGTGCTTTTGTTTAGAGCAGCCATGCGCTCCTGCAATGCTGCTTTCTCTGCTTGCGCTAATAGTTTTGCAGAGGCACTGGATGAAGTCTTTGACAGTTTAGAGCCAGCCTTTGAGCGCGCTGCAGAACCTTTATTGGATACACTGTCCTCAGGCCCTATATCAACTTGATCATCAGGAGGTTTGATTGTAAGTTCATATGAATGACCTGCATTTGATAACCACCCTTTGGCATCACCAATAAAGCTTGAAAACAGATGTTCCTTTTGTTCAAAATATTTATTTTGTTTTCCCTTTCATCCTGAGGTATGTTCAGTGACACAAATGACATATGATGTTGTTTGCCTCATCAACACAGGTTATCATTTGATCCAAAAGAGACTTGACAGCATCTTTATTTTCTGCAGAATGCATCAATTATCCATTTGGTTCATGTACGATTTGGCTTGTTTGCATTTCGTCGATCTCTTTTCCTGACACGTTTGCATGAAAAACATCAATCCTTTAGTGGTGAAACTTGTCCGCCGTTTTATGGAAAGCACCGTGTCACTTGTGGCTTTGGATGCAACGTCAGACATTTTTACTTTTATTGATGTTGGCCAGGTGCACACAGTTATTTGCAAAAGTTGAATGGGACACGTACCATGCAGAACTTGTTTGCAGCGGTGGCTGCCTTTGCGCACGGAGTTGAGTGCGCGCAGTGATTGTTGTTGCGCGCGGCAGTGCGCGTCACCTGTGAAGGCTTTGGGCCTTTGCAAATCCAAATTGCGAGAAATATTAATCCACTCCGTAGATGCAGCTCCAGCGCTTCAGTAGCGTCACCGTTATCCAATACGGTGTCCAGGGAAGCTTTACACTGTCGGATGGGTCAGATGTCGGATGTTTGCGCTGTGTCCAGCCCGCGCCGCTGCCACTCCTAGGCCCAGCCTTGTCTTTGTCTCCAGCGTCCAGGTGCGTAATCCACTTTCCAAAAGGTAATCCAGCAAACAAAGAGTCCAATTTCCAGGTAAACCAACGATATACATCCAGGGGCAGGGTTTTTACTTAGTGTAGTGGCTATTTGTCCATAAACTTAAACAAAACAAATTATACCAAATTCTTCAAATGGCCACTGAGGCTACGTCATGGGTAGGTTTTACTCAGGTTTGGAGGTACAAAAAATGAAACAATGTCCATAGCAAAAGATGCGTTGAGGAGGTTTATTTACACATTCAAAGCAAGCTCACAGACGTTTTCTGCTGCCTCTCTTAAACTGGTAAAAAACCATATGCCCTCGCAGCCCGAGGTCCCTCCCACCTAGACCTACTTATGCAAAACATAGCACCATGTGACCAATAAACAATGTAAATAACGAGAAAATAGGCATAAATGAAAAATAAAGCCAATTAACTTTAGTAAGAAAAGAAAGGAAATAACTTGGGCTATAACTTAACTTAAACCTAAAATAAACAAAAGTGCAAAATAGCTCCAACAATTGTAAATGTGTATATTCTAACTTGGCTGTGTTCAATCTAATTTAAGCCAATCCTTTTCTCACATATGTTTTTATTGAATGAATTGAATAATGTTTTGTAGTTGGATATCTGGAATATATAGCTGTACAATTAATTGCACGCAGTTCCCTAGCAGCAGATCACAAAGGCTGCAATATCATTTCCTCTGCAAATAAACTGCCTGACCAAACAAAAAAGTCACAACAATAAAATTGTCACACGATTTAGTATTTGTGTGGAGCGGCTTTAGCTTTTATTGCAGCGCGCATTCACTGTGGCATTGTGTTTAATAAACTTCTGTATTGTCAAAAGATCCAGTGTTGCGTTGATTTTTCACCAAGATCTTAGCATAGCCTTCTCCAGCAGATCCAAATAATTCTCAATGGGGTTAAGATCTGGACTCTATTGTGGTCAATCCATGTGTGAAAATGATGTCTCATGCTCCCTGAACCACTCCATTAGGGAAGAAGACGTCCACTGATGGAAAAACCTGGTCATTCAGGATGTTCAGCTCATCTTATTCTTTGGGTACGCGTGTTGCTGAACCTAGACCTGGCAAACTGCAGCAACCCCGGATCATAACACTAAGATAAATCCAGGTGGTGACATTTTTTGGTCATCCAGTGTATCTCATTAATACGGCTGACACTTTTTTTTTTTACAAACATGTTCAGAATACATGAGATTCCTGTATTAGTTTAGCACTTATAAATGTATCTAATCGCAACACTTGTCAGAACGAACGCAATTACACAAGATATTATTCCAAAATGGTGGAGCCTTATCGGAGTACCTGAGTTTGTGTGAAGATCTGCGCTTTCTGACATTCTTCCAAACTCGGTGCAAAGCTGGCCATGACGTGCTCCTCGGTGCCGATCATCTGCACAATCTCCTGATCGCTCTCCACGCCCATTCCCTGTGCGGATAACATGTCAAAATAACATTGTACTACAGTAAAAGTAAATGTACAGTTAATATCTCAAAGTGCAGATACGACAGGGTTTTATGTTTTAGTAAATATTAATTTGTTTTATGTCAGGGAAGTGAGAATTTTATGAAGAAAATAAAGGAAACTGAAAGGGATAGGGTTTTTATATTCCAAGGATAGACCTCTTATGTACTTTATAGAATGTTTGCTTCTTCTTGCTGATTATCAATAAGGAATAATTTATACTTATTAAAAAATGTCAAACAATATATAATAGGTACTTTTTTTTCTTTTTATAGCAATCTAGAAGTGTTTCCCAACCAGGGGTACAGGGATCCCTGGGGGTACTTGGAACTATTTCAGATTAAAAAGGAAGGGGAAACTGAATACTATTTGAGCATTATTATGAAAGGAAAGGCTTTTAAATAATGTCAGTAAAATCTTATAATTTGGCGTTAAATTGAACACACAACACGGCGTAGTTTTAATTGATTCCTTCTAAATAATCTGCTACATCCTTGAGGTAGAGGGTACACGAAGTGGTTCGCAAGAGAAAAAAGGTTGGAAATCACTGTCCTAACTAACTCAATGTTTCTCTCTTTTTAGTTTTGCATGGGGACACAGAATCAACTCGCAAAAATAAAGTTGTATAAAGTCGTTAAATACATTTGAAATTATTCATACTATTAAAGCAATTTGCAGTTTGAATTTGTTATAATGTTAAGCATTTTACCACAAATAATTGTTGATTTAAGTGTTAACCTCTTACCTCCCGCTTTAACCGTGCGCATTTTCTCCAGTTCGCCTTTACCCAAATCTAAAAGCTTCTCGACTAGACCTCACAGCCTATAGGCCAGAGTAACGCTTCATTTGAAAGCTAAGACCTACAAAAAAAACCTTTTCAGTAGCTTTTTTGTGGCTCTTTGCTTTTCATCCCCTTTTAAATGTGTTTTGTCGCTTTTTGACGCGTTTTTCAAGACGCTTTTAGTCTTGGGTAAATCCAAACTGGAGAAAATGTGCGCTGTTCAGGGGCTAAGAGGTTAAATAAACCTAGAGCATAAACTATTTAAGTGACTTTACAGGCATATAGAGGCAATCGCGGTGAAAAGGCCAGGGCTCATTCTACTCACCAGGGCATTGCTGGAGCATGTATGAGGAAGAAATTTTAAATTTGTATACATTTATTTGTGGTTAAACTTATATATAGTCCCTTTTAACCGTGCGCATTTTCTCCAGTTCGCCTTTACCTAAATCTAAAAGCTTCTCGACTAGACCTCACAGCCTATAGGCCAGAGTAACGCTTCATTTGAAAGCTAAGACCTACAAAAAAAAACCTCTTCAGTGGCTTTTTGTGGCTCTTTTGCTTTTTCATCACTTTTAACTGTGTTTTGTCACTTTTTTTGGTTGCGTTTCTTACTTGTTTTTGTCGCTATTTTGACTCTTTTTTCAAGAAGCTTTTACTTTTGGGCAAAGCCAAACTGGAGAAAATGTGCGCGGTTCAGGGTTAAGCGGTTAAATAAACCGAGAGGTGAAATCATGATCAAAACAACGCAAGTAGCATGCCCTTTTAACACACTTCATACTTTCTCAAATGACATTTTGAAAGAAAAGCTCCCTGGGAAAGACTCACAAGTTGCAACCCAGTAAAAATGGCTGTGCCGAACACATTTGCCTGTTGAGCCACTAACCTAACCTGTCATATGCACTTTAAATTCTACAATGATAAAGTAAACACAGTTTCCAAACATAGATATTGAGTTCGCCAGAATGAGAGCGCGAGATGAAGAGTCCCACAGAAGTCGTGACATTTGCTTATGGAAATCTGGAGCTGTGGGAACTGATCTACAAAACAGAATAGGGTTTTCTCTACAGCTGCGCTCAACATGGGGCAAGTCTGATGAAAAAGTCACTCAGGATTTACAGGCGCACTGCAAACAAATGGGACAAATCTGGCACACAGGCGGCCTACAGTTAATCACACCAGCTGGCTTAATGACATTTCACTAATAATAAAAATGACAAGAGATAGCTTAGGTGAAGATAAATGGTCAAATAGTCACAGTTATTTGAAGATTTTAAAAAGCAGCTATGTGAGAGTATGCGGTAGATTTGGGCTGCCCTCTGCTGGTCAGTTATTTCGACTTCAAATGTACCTTGAAAATGATGGCTATTGGAGCATCTTCTGACAGTGTGTTGTGTCTCAGGTAGAATCTGCCTTGTTTTACAATCATATTAGTTCTGCTCTTCTTTTCATGAGTGGAGCTGTAAGAGAGATAGAATATTAATAAATGTATACAAGACATAAGAGAATTTCTATTAGCTCAGGTTAAAATGATGTTGTACCTGGTAACGGAGGCTCCCACGGCGCCTTTTCTGTCCTGCTCCACAATGATTCGGTTTTTGGATAACTGCTCTTGGATCAATATAACTTTTTCTTGGCCCTTTACAATAAAGTACCCACCTACAAACATGACAACACAAACACTTAAGCAGGGCCGTGCAGAGAGCTACAGAGGGCAGGGGCTCAAAACTCAAAAGGGCACTACACCCCCCCCCCCCCCCCACGACCGCTGACAAACCAACCGTCCCGCTCCTCTTAAATTCTTATCACAATTGGAGCAATTGTTAATTTATTTATTTACAAAGTAAAAGGAGTTGTATAGGGGCTAAAAATATAGATTTGGGGAAAGCCATCTGCTATTATTATTTCAGTTTATTAATACTATTTTTGCCAGCATCTTTTGCTAGTGGGGTACTTTTCAGGGGGCATCTGCCCCAGGCCTCAAGTGTCTTAGCAAGTGCCCCTACAGAAACACAGACTTTCACAACTGTCTCCCTCATGTCACTCTCTTCACTGGGCTGTGGCTGAAAACAGGGGCTTAAGAAAAGGACATAAACTATTGAGAATGTCTGGGCGTGAGTTTCACGTTGTTTTAAGAGAACATAGAGCTGAACTATTTGACAAAAATACGTGGCGAGGATGCAGCGCTAAACGGCGCTCACGTCTGACACAAGGTTTATTTTTTAGATCGTACAAAATTGTCGACTAGTTGACCTCATTGGTCCGTGATTATGAGACCGACTGATAAATAATAAAGAGCGATCTGAAGCACAAGGTGTGGAGATCGTCGCTCTGTGCAGGAGAGGCCTCTGCTCTGACTTTCTCCTCTCTGCTGCGTCGCTCTCTGCTGCAGGACAGGGGGGCGGGGCATTGAAAACACACGATGAACTAACGAGGGCATGTTCATTTCGGATTTAATTTATTAATATAAGCTAATAAAGCTTATTGCGACAAAACCAATGATAAGGACAGTGGCAAAGCTTTGGATAAACAAACTATAATACAAATAAATAAAAGGTATGGAGGGAAAAGGGCACTTCAGGGGCATGGATCATAAGGGACAGGAGCTCAAGCCCCCCCGCCCCCCCCCCCCCGGGCCTGCACTTAAGAGGTTTTCACAGAATAAGGCAGACTATACTCCATCGTTTTATGTAATTTACAAGCTCAACTACCTGGATCCAAGGGACATTCATTTAGTTTGGAAAACTCCATAGGAGTCTTTCCTGTAAGGACACAGTTTGAGCTCCTCAGCATAATTGGCATCCTGAAAGACAGATATTTCTTAGCAAATTTAAATATATTATAAATACATAAAAAGTGTTTAAATAATAAACACAGATGGACGTAATAATAAAATTCAGAAACCTTCCAATTGGCAGAGCATTGCGAATGACCCTCTGGCTGCCTCTCGTGTACTCTATATCTACAGTTATAGGAGCTGAATAAGTCATGTCACGAAGACGACACTGCAACATAAACAATACAAGAGAATCTGCACTTTAAATTCACCATGATGACAGACCAAATACATTATTTATATTTCTGTGACACTCACCTCATGAGGGGACACAGGTCTAGTCACATTGAAGCTTTCTTCAACATCTGGCATACCAACATAGATGTTCAGATATCTAAAAGAATAACACATTAAATAGTACAGTGAATAACACATTTAAAAGGTGCATTTGTCATTAACGGGAGAGCATACTTCAGATACCACATTGGATCAGCATCACTAGTGATTTTTTCATTGGCCTTCATTATTTTCTTTATCTGTAAAATAATTACACATTATCGGTACTAAACACTCAGGAACTTTAACGCCAAATAGGTGATACAACGTTGCATGTTACCTCAACATTGATGAAATAATTGAACGAATCAATGTGCTGCTTCACCAAACCTTTCACCTGAACACAAACAGAAATCAGTTTACACAAATTAGTTTGTTTTGAAGGCATTTGACACTGGCACAATAAAGATCTTACCTTCAGAAAGGCTGGTAACAATTTCCACTTATCCTGACAAAGTAAAGCATTTGAGATTAAGTAAATATTATGTTTCTAATGAGATAAGTTGTGCATATTCCATCAGATAGCTGTTTTAAGTTAAGCTAGGTTTCTTAGCTTCGTAACTTGCATCGTTCTCACCTCCACAGTGTTGATAGGAGCAGCCAACTCCTGTGGGCTCATGCCACCAAACTCTTCCATTTTTAATCAAGAGTACTTCAGACTTGTCACATTATTTATTTATTATTTAGAATAAAGCTGTCAGTTACATCGTTACTGCAGCATGCGTGCCACTGGTGTACCACCATAAACACTCCGTGTAATAGCAAGTTAAGATAATAGTTCCGCCATGGCTTCACCCAACAGGGTCAGTGAATACATGAAAAATAACCATAGGCTGTATATTGATAATAAGCCCTTGATGTAGGGAAGTGCAGGTGCTGCTATGATCATAGGTATAATAATTATGACACACGGCTGTAGAGATATTACTATGATTTATTTTTTTATTATTGAAAATACAAATGCAGCTTCATGTTGTTGTAACTAAGTAACACCTCTGCAACTCAGCTGCTAATCCTCTGCAAGTGATCAAATCAGATACACATTATGCATCTCCATATTGATGCAGTAACGAAATTCTTCTGCAAGTTATTAATTCATGAACTTAAATATTCAAACATGTAATGCATGTTCATGCTGTTGATGTAATGTAGATATAACAAGTGCATAGGCTACTACTAATTTATATACTTCTCAGATGTACTGTATATATGGTTACAGAGCCTCAAATCAAATGGTGTAAAAAAAAAAAGGAACCAGTTTTATTTGTAAATGTTGTATTTTACTCAAACTCATCGTAACACGTAACTATTTTAGGAATTGTGAATTGAAAAGGTCTTTGAAAAAAACTAGTCATCTGTGGCAGGAAAAACACTTATTTAAAAAAAAAAGATTGTTATTATATTCATCATGTGTACTTTTCAGATATAAATTTTCCATAATTATTTCAGTTTTTATTACAGCTACTCTTATAATGATACATTTAAAATGTCTGACCTCATCTAACCACCTAACTCCTAACCTTTCTCCTAAACCCAATCCTTACTAACGCCTAACCTTAACCCTCACTCTTCCCCATGGGGTAAAGTCATGTGGCACGGTCGCTCAGTGGTTAGCGCTCTCGCTTCACAGCTAGAAGGTCCAGGGTTCGATTCCCACCTGGATGGGGCCTTTCTGTGTGGAGTTTGCATGTTCTCCCGTGTCTGCGTAGGTTTCCTCCGGTTAAGGCAAGGCAAGGCAGGCAAGTTTATTTGTAGAGCACAATTCATACACAAGGCAATTCAAAGTGCTTCACAGTTGCAGTGAAGCACTTTGAATGTATGGGGTGAATGTATGGTGGTCAGAGGGACCGTTGGCGCAGATGTGTGCAGTCGCGACAGCACTTGTCTCGTCTCCCCCAGGGGAAACTGAAGCTACTAACATTACTACCACCGAGTATGGAGTGATGTAAAGTGCTTTGTGACCATGTCTGTGAGGCGCTATATAAATAATCTTCTTCTATGTCAGAACTGAAAAACCTGGAAGAATTCCAGGAGCATAAATACTTCAGTATTTAAAAAACACTTTTTTTTACCTAATTATGTATTAAAAAACACTTCACAGACATTGCATGATATTATTTTTTTTATTTTACATGTTGATGATTTACAATACAATTGTGAAAAAAGACCATCAGTAGCAGGGCCTGTTTTTTATCATGCTTATCTAACTACAAAACAAAGATGAGCATCATTATTAAGCTTCATCAGAAAGATATGCGTGTAGGTTTGGCTCAATTCAGTACGAGCGCTGGCGCACATGTCTGTTGTTGCTGCTCAGCAGTTTGGGATAAGCTGTTTCAAGGGACCGTCCATGTCTGACGACCACGAGCTCCACCTGGCACTGGTCAATGTTGACCAGTACATTGGTGCTCCTCTCTGTGTTCAGGAGGAAAATCACAGTGTACAGGGCCATATCAAACTCAGGACTGGTCCCAATGAAGGCACTTGCCACAGGTTTGACCACTCCGTGCCACGTGAACTGCAGTTTCAGGACATGGTCGTCCTGGTCTGGCTGCAATTACAACATGCTTCATGTCACTATTTCTGAGACACTCTCATTAGTACTGTCTGCAGGTACTTACTAGATCATGATATCCCGCCTGGAATCCTTTGTAATCCAAGTGTCGATTTTTCTCCTGGAGGTAAAACTGGATCCAGTTATGGAAACCGATGAGTTCATTACCAGACCGTGTTTCTCCCACAAAAACGTGCTCAAAACCACACGAGTCCAGTCTAAAAGAAAACACCATCACTCCTTCTTTTTCTGAGATATATATAATATACTTATAATTTGTCAACTCACCGAGAGTTCCTTTGGCGGCGGTACAGCTGAAACCAGATCAGCTTGAGCTGATCCTTGAACTGCCTCACATCAGAGTTGCTCAGCCTTTTGCTCACCAAGTACTGGTGGGCACGCTGCATTGATAAATAGTAAATGGTCTCAAATTATTTACTTATAGATGGGAACGCTGCATTCACAACATAAACCAGTTGTAGTAAGTGGCATTAACACAACAACAACCACATGTACAGCATTTTATACTTTGATAAAAGAATGAGTTTTCAAATGCACAGATACAAGTTCTCACAGAAGGTCACAGCACACATGTTGTAGTGTTTTTCAAGCCAAAATTCCAAACTCATGTGCAACACTCATTCAGAAAAAAACAACTCTTATTCCATTGGAGTCCAGCTGTTGCTCCAGTCCTCCGAATTTTAACTTACAAGTGCCAAAGTCAAGACAATAAGAAACATACTGATGAATAATACTTTCTTTTATATAAGAGGGACAAAGCTGCCAATAGGAGGGGTTTGAATAAAGGTTGTGCAACATGTTGAGTACTACCTTCATGACTGGGGTTTGCATTACAGCATCCAGGAATTGGCTTATCTCCAAAAGCTCCTCTGTTGTGACTTGTTCAGCCACGCCTGTCGACCGCTCATAGTTATCCAGAAGAGTGATCAGCCCTTAAGCACAGAATACCTTTTTATTAGTGATTCAAATCAAGAAGATGAATAAGTGGAAGAAGACAAACTTACTGGAGACTGTGGTAATGCTTCGTAACTTCGTCTCATTAACACTGGTAAAAAGAGGCAAAGCAGCATGGTCTGTCACTACCTGGCTGCCTGGGTTTACAAATCCAGCCCTGCCCTGCAAAGATGAACAAATAACAAGACCTCAACTATAAGCCTGTGTCGCCATTACAAAAACTCTTTTTACCTGCACTGAGAGAGTGTAGTCCACCCCAGGACTCATGCGGTTTGTGTCCAACCTCCACAACTCATTGAAAAAAGTGGACAATTCCTGGTTCAGTGCTGGTCTGTGAGAAAAAGCAAAAGAAAAGCCTAAAAGAAAAGAAACCACACTGAAAAGCCAAATGCGTGTTAAGAAATGCCGCACAGTACCTGGCTGCGTCTAGTCCAGTGCAGTAAAGGACAACCAAGATCAAGATCATCCTGGAAAAAATTACATTTTAAACTTAATTTGCAGACAAGCAACATTTTCCCCCCAGATGTATAGGTTTGGGTTTGCTTAAGTAAAAAAGTAAATCACCTGAAGGTCATGATTCCTCTTTCTTGGAGCGGCTTCTACAGAGTGGACTAACGGGCGGACTCTGGTCCCCTTTTTGCCCAGGCAGGAAAAACACAAAAATACATTCAATGGCACCAAAGAGGCTCTAGAGGGCGACGTTTTGCATAGACTGAAACTGCTACAGTGTATTTTATATAACATCTTAATTGAAAACAGCGTTGATACTACTTGGGCTATACCTAGAACAGAGTGAAAAGGTTTTGCCTCATATTATATATATATCTATAGGGGCCAGTATTTGAATCTTCTAGAGTAGAAAAATCTAAATGCTATTCCAAATTCATGACAAATATCCTACTACTGCTGTATTCGAGAACATTTCCTTATTGTTTTGAAGTAGTTTACAAACGTTTGGCTACTCTGTCTATAGTAAATCTGTAATTGTCCAAACAGTGTTATGACAACATATGAGAATTATGTTTCTCCCCCCCCCCCCCCCGGTTTTTCATACATAACTAAAACATTACTCAAAGTTTACACTTAGTTACTCAGGACTCAAGCAGTATCTACATAAAGTACTTTTTTAAAAGGTGCAGTGTGCAACTTTTATGTGGAAAAAAAGTTGGTATTTGTGTGTTTTTTACCTTGTGGTCTCTACAACACGCCTCTAGGATCACTTGTTTTGTAGGTCAGCAGTGAAAACCATCCAAACATTTGAACCTGGAGCATCCAAGAGACCACTGTGATGAAAAGTAAAGGCGCCATGCTGACCACTCTTTCAGCCGCTGGGTCACTACAAGGTCAAAAACGCACAAATATAAACTTTTGTCCACATAAAAAGTTGCATAATCCACCTTTAAAAGACATCTTAAACTAACATTACTCTTCAGTAAATATTTTAGCTTCTATCCATCTCTGACCAACAGTCATTATGTCAAATATGTAACCAAGTTGTGAACTAAACTTTAAGGTCTTATATACAACTTACCAGCTGAATTCCTTCAATTACCTCCAGATCAAAGAGACAAATTGTATTAAATTACTTTATTTGCTTAAGAAACGGGTAAACATAGAAAAGTTTTAATCTTGATGATATGCACAAGACGGTCTGCATTGCAACATTATTCATGGCAACCTGAAAACCACTGCTACACTTCCATAGAAACGTAAAACAAAGTAAAAAATAAAATAAATCAGCCTTTAATGGTACTTAGTGTTTAATACCATGCAGTCATATAAATAGTTTTTGTACTGAGTGTGATACTTGCGCAATGTTCTGTTTTTAGTGTGAATGAGATCAGTAAATATGAAATGTAAGACCATTCTCAGTTTAGTACAAATGTTTGGCAGCGCACAGACGATAATAAAGTCCATCTTTTCCATCTTTTTACAGTCACATGTATTTTAGCATACATATATTAACTCTATAGGAGCACAGTATTCACGTATTGCTGCTTTGATTTAATTCAATTTTTAACAAAAACAGAAACATCTGTGACTAAAAACATTCCCAGAAACCAGCTGGCAGGCAGGAAGTGGTGTTGCCCCATGTGTCCCATCAGTCATAATTCAAGGATAAAAACAGATAAAACGCTGAGGAAATGTAATACTTTTGGCTCAATTGACTGTAATACTAAGACAGGGGCTGCGTCAGATGTCCTTAATATTATTCCCTGTGTCCGAATGACCAGAAAGTGAAGAGTAGAACTCAAAATGTCCCTCAATGCACCAGGAGAAGTAGAGAGCTTTGACGGTCACTTAGCAGGTGAATTTAGACTAGTGTGAGGAGAGTAACGGAGAGGTTATTGCAGGTCTTTGAAATGAACACAACACGACTCAATAATCAGTTGTTGAGTTGTATAAAAAACATTTAAAGATCCTATAGCTCTTTTATACTTGTTGTGGTGTACTGTACTTTTTAGAAACGCCAAGGAAAGTTAGAAATGAGTTTGGGTCACAACATTTTAAAATCTAATTGCCCCCTCTTTTATTGTTTAACCAATAAAGCAACCAAGTATACGACCTCTGAGTCTGCTTACCTTCGCTTGAGCGGTTGATAGTGATGGGCAAAATGAGCCGAGGCGTTGACACGTTTATCAAGCTCAGAAAGTATCGCCTCAGCCAAGCTGTGTCACTGTGTGTGTCATTTTAAGAAAAGTCTCTGATCCACACTGTCATTTTGTATCACATTGTGTCACACGCAACAAGCAAGGGACGCCAGTTCATTTGGGAGCTACATCAGACTTGTTTTGTCATTTGGATTTATCATAAAATACTCTATTACCCCCGGCTCACATTAAATCCGGTTAAGGTCCGGTACGGCGTCCGCAATCTTAGAATGTAATTAAAACCAATGTTGCACACTCACACTGCTCCGCGAAGTCCGGGTCCAGCTACCGAGGCCATCCGGCGGCAACGGAAAGAATCCGCAATAAGTCTATTTTTGCCGGAGACCGGAGCCCCAACGGATCAAGCTGTCGGAAATGTAAAAATTTCTCCATTACCAGTGACACAGGGGCACTAGTGTGTTAAAAGTATCCACTTCACTGGGGAGAGTCTTTGTATTGGCAAATATGGCTTTTGTTTACAAAAACTACCTATATATGGGGCTATTTATCACGTGAACTCGCACCAAGCGTGTGAACTCACGTGCACTTCTGTTCTCGCGAGGGCCGTTTCTGTGCCTGGCGCAGCATCTGGTGGCGGAGCCACAGTGTCAGCCGGACTCTGTGAGTGGTAGTTTGGGGCAAACCCGGACCGGATCAGGACCGAACCCGGACCGTAGTTAATGTGAGCCGGGGGTTACAGTCACAAGCATTTTCTATTTTAACCGTCGCCAGAGACTTCATTTTGATATTGCTGAATCACTTTACTGTAGGCTCATTCATTAGTTTCTTAAAATCCTGAGCGCAGTTACTCTTACCAAAATCTCACTTTACTATACTATATTAGCTGGTCAAACAAGCTCATTCAGGAAGATTGGTTTCACACTTCTGAAAGAGAATAAACGTGTTAACTGCTGTAATGCATTTATCACCACCAGATGGCGCCCGTGCAAAGTAGCCAGCCAACACTGTGTGACACAATATTGATAAAATCATGAAGTGTGCCATACACACCTTGAGCTACAGTATCATCTGCCCATCTGTTAGGGATTTTTTGCACAGCAGTCTTTAGAAACGCCCTGTTAACTTCTGCCCCAGAAATTAAACAGATTTAAACACAAGGTCAAGCCAGAATCATCGTCTTTACTTGCAAGGGGATAAATTGTCGCAAAGTTCTGCAACCTTTCAATTTAACCAACGTTTTACTTGTAATACAAGGTGGCATTGTCGCGGGATTTTGCAGCCCACCAGCTTGCTAAATCCTTCAAAAACCCACAGAATACAGACATGTTACAGACTTTATACCAAATATAGCCATGCCCCTTTTCAGGTTGGGGCTGGTTCTTCTCTGTTGGGGCATACTCACGACCCCCTCCCCTGCTTCCTTGAACCAAGGATGACAGGTTAACACAGGTCGCGTGAACCTCTCTACAGCAACATTCTCAGGGGGCTAACAGCCCCTCGTAAACCGAAAGTCACACTTTCACAGCTAGCATTCCCCTTTGTGTAAACATCAACCAGCATTGTCTTATCTCACAGGTCTTAATTAAAACAAAGGGTCTGACTTCCTAAGGAAGTCACACTATAACACATGCTTCAGTTCACCACATGTCAATGCTTACGAGTACATTTGAGAATATATTTTTCAATCACACACAAATGCATTGCAATTCACAAAATGTAAACACGTGATAAATCACAAATATCCTGACATTCCCCCTGTTTATCCTGTGTTAACATTTTCTTCTCAATTTCAGACTAATACCATATCGAGCAGAGTGTTCACACGTTAGCATAAGCAGTTTCCTTCAAGCACTGGATGTCACAATAAGTTTTCACAAAGAATAACATTCTGTTAATCACCCTTTTGAAGACAAGGAAAAACAAGTAACAAGCAAAATCAACTCAAAACGGCCCTGAGATTTCAAATCTCAACTTTGCCGGCTTGTCGCTTATTAATTTACTGCACTGCTGTTACCGTTGACCTCAGCAAGGTTTCTGGATAAACGTGCCACAAACTCTACTCTGCGGTGTTGTTAAACATGAGATTAGAATCACAGTCCTTGTAATGGCATTCAGTTACTCAAATTGCTGGATTTAACATGGCAAACTGTTATAATTATCACTTTGACGTTGTCACATAATAAACATTCATTCCATGCTGAGTAAAAATCACAATTACCATTACATTAGTGACTCTGCTTATCTTAATGCTTTGATTCCTTCAACAAATGCTTTAATGGTTGTTTCACTGTAAGAAGTCATACAAAAAATGCAAAGTTTCCAATATTTTGCCCACTCCAAACGTACCCAAGTCATAATACCAATCTTCACTGTTAATTCTGGATGCTTTGTAAGGGCATCTTTAACAGACTCTATACGATGGCATGTCAAACAGGAAACGTCTCGAAAGGCGCCGATGTGCCCCTCCCCGAGCATAGACTTCCCATAACTTCAAACTTACTGTACAACCTTTATAGCTGACATGATGTACATTGTCAATGATAGTACATTATTACCAGTGTTTCGCTTCTTTGATGTCGTTTGTAGGACTCTGAATGTCTCAAGTTCAACTCGCTCACAGTCATGGACTCTTTCCACTGACAAGAGTCTTGTTGAGATCTTCATACTGATTAGTGTTTTAGACAAACCAGTATAATGCATTGTCCATTGTCATTGTTCTTCTTCAAAAGTCTCTTCAAAATGTATTTCTCAAAGAGTTTCTGTCTTTCTATCTTCTCGCAGTGTGGTACAGGTTCAATCACTGTTCACCACTTATGTCTAACAGTGTCTAGGAAACCATGTGTCAATCATTCTTGTGTTTTGTGTCGATTTGTTGGCTTAGTGCTTTAAGGAAATTTTCTGCTTCGATGACCTTGAGCTGGCAGGGTTCCGGACCCCTCCCACTCTGTGGTATTCAGACTTTTCCTTCGCAGCAGGTGATGCCACGTTGTCACCCATCAACTTGCAACACGAGATGGATTCTTGTTGATTTCTTTTTGGCGACACAGCATGGATGGCGTTTATGGCGTACTGTAGATGGGAGTACTGACTTGGCTCCTCCCACCTTGGCTAGGCTCTCCTTGCGACACAGCATGGATGGAGTGGAAGGCTGCAGCTGGGAGCACTGGATTTGGCGCCTCCCATTTCAGCCAGGTCACGCTTTTGATGTTGTGACCTTCAGTCCCACACCACCATGATCCGCCTCCTTCTCGTCGTCCTATGAAGATGTTTAAGAAACTCTGGCAGATTATTTGTTCTCCTCTTATCTTTTTATTACTCTTTAGGACTGTTTCTACTCTGCTCTACTTTTCACATGCATTACATGTTGACTAGAATTAACCTAATGTTTGGTTAATATTTTCAAGTCTTCGACTATTTTAATATGACCAATTCTAATTGTTTTCTCTAAGTTGAAGTAACATTTGCATGTACTGTGAGACATCTAGACCTAAAGTCATTTACAGTCTCAGTTTACATTTACTTGCACTGTGAAATCTTCTCTAATTTGTATGATTAACATACTTAACTTTGGATTTTTCCAAAAATGAATCATGCTTGAGCACTGTTTTTTTCTTGTACTCTTGAGCAAGGCACTCCTCCTTAACATACACAGACTTTTCTGTGTAAGGCATTTTCTCTTATTTTACTCTACTTTGCTACACTATTTTAAAATCAGACTTACTCTAGATTAAAATAGCAATAGCAAGGACTTAGTTGCATTACTAGGCACAATTCTTTACTATGCAAGTTACTCTGTACGAATTAAACTTTTCATTAACAAACACTTATTCACACATATTACAGTTACAATTAGTTTCATGAGAACCTTTGTTCACAAGCAAAACTAATTATCTCTGTAATTTTTATGGGCACACTTCTTAGGACTTTTCCTCTAGTTTACATTTTAACCATATTCAGGCATAGCATTTTTCTTTCACACACATTCATACTTTTTGACATGTCAACTGGAGAACTAAATCTCCTCCGGATTTTGGCTCTATTCGGGCTGACCTGTGTTGCGCTTGCGTTGTGCTCCCTTCTCTCTCTCTGGCTCGGAAACTCGTTTCGATGCAGCAAGAGGATGCCTGAAGTCCATTCTGGCCACGTAAAACCGTGGACTTTCCGGTGGTACGTTTTCTCCTCCGGGTCTTCCAGTTTCGACGACACGCATCCTCCAGTCGCAGCGTAGAGTTCCGGCTCGACGGACCAAAATGTTAGGGATTTTTTGCACAGCAGTCTTTAGAAACGCCCTGTTAACTTCTGCCCCAGAAATTAAACAGATTTAAACACAAGGTCAAGCCAGAATCATCGTCTTTACTTGCAAGGGGATAAATTGTCGCAAAGTTCTGCAACCTTTCAATTTAACCAACGTTTTACTTGTAATACAAGGTGGCATTGTCGCGGGATTTTGCAGCCCACCAGCTTGCTAAATCCTTCAAAAACCCACAGAATACAGACATGTTACAGACTTTATACCAAATATAGCCATGCCCCTTTTCAGGTTGGGGCTGGTTCTTCTCTGTTGGGGCATACTCACGACCCCCTCCCCTGCTTCCTTGAACCAAGGATGACAGGTTAACACAGGTCGCGTGAACCTCTCTACAGCAACATTCTCAGGGGGCTAACAGCCCCTCGTAAACCGAAAGTCACACTTTCACAGCTAGCATTCCCCTTTGTGTAAACATCAACCAGCATTGTCTTATCTCACAGGTCTTAATTAAAACAAAGGGTCTGACTTCCTAAGGAAGTCACACTATAACACATGCTTCAGTTCACCACATGTCAATGCTTACGAGTACATTTGAGAATATATTTTCAATCACACACAAATGCATTGCAATTCACAAAATGTAAACACGTGATAAATCACAAATATCCTGACACCATCACTACCTGTTGAACAAACAACACTTTCCCCTTTCAAGCAAAGTGCTACAATAATCCAGTCTGTTTTCCTCAACAAGATAAAATCCATGTTAAATAAAACTTTTATGACTAAACTGTATCCATAAACATTGAACGGTCACTTGTCTTTACTACGGATATTTTTCTTACCCGTGTTTACACAGATTGATTTTTCTATAATCTGCTTTAAAGTGCGGCACTATTTAGTGAGTGAGGGTTGAGGGTGGTCATTCGGACACAGGACATGGGGTATTTCTGGGGCGGTTGTGTTGGCACTGGGCTGCGTTCACAGCGGGGGAGGGTTAAGGTCTCGTGGTGCTGAAGGCTTCATGCGTTCGACTCTTCGTCTGTTACGCTCGGGTTCGGAGAATTGGAAATCTCTTTGAAGAATTCATCGTCTTTTAGCATGCTCTGGAAAAAGAACAGGAAAGCAAGATTTTACTTTCTTAGTGAATTGAATTGTGTTTTATTACAATTAGTGCATATTTTATAGACATTTCCTTACAGTGAGGTTCTGGATTCCTTCAGAGAAAGCCCCGATCTGCCTCACTGTACCTTCCGAGTCATCCATCTGTAAAAATACATATACACATGAGATAAGAGTGTTTAAAGATGTCACAGAAACATATTTAGAATTCAAACAGATATCATTTGGGATATTTACCTCCCCAAGTAATAAAACAATCACAAAAGTCATGATGTAAAACTTTGTCAGTCACAAAGAATTTTTGTGTGAGTAAAGCTCAGGATATGGTCCGAGATAGAAAGACTAGTGGTCCCTCGTTTATCGCGGGGGTTACGTTTTAAAAATAGCCCGCAATAAACGAAATCCGCGAAGTAGACAGCTTTATTTTTTACAAATATTATATACCGTATTTTTCGGACTATAAGTCGCACTGGAGTATAAGTCGCACCAGCCAAAAATGCATAATGAAGAAGAAAAAAATATATTAGTCGCTCCGGAGTATAAGTCGCACCAGCCTTGGCAACTACCTGGGCAGTGAGGAGTAACTGCACCGTTTACAAGCCTCTCCCGGCATCACATTATTCAAGCAACCATTTGCAAAGAGTAACCTCTGCTTTTCGACAGTCCCTTACAAGTTTCTCGCTCACTCCAAACTTTACTCTTTTTCTTTTTCTTTTCAGTGGTACAGTAAGTAAGTGCTTATTTGTCATTGTACAACTGTGCAGGAGTAACAGATATTGATACACAAGCCTAGAGTGCCCTCTAGCAGCTGTCAGTTTGAAAATAACACAATGTGAAATTATATATTTTGATATATAAGTCGCACCTGAGTATAAGTCGCACCCCCAGCCAAACTATGAAAAAAAGTCCGGAAAATACAGTATGTTTTAAGGCTGTAAAACCCCTCACCACACACTTTATACACTAATTGTCACTAGTTCACGGGTTCTCCTTATGCCTGGTGTCACTGTGTGATTTTGTTTTTGTCATATATGATTTTTAGATTCACATTACAGACGTGGGGATGGAAACATCATGAGCTGCTCTCGTCTCCGCTGTGCGCGTGATCAAACTAAGAGACAATTGTAGCTACGACCAAAGTTTTATCATCACAGTTTCAGGCTTCAGAAGGCGAGTGTTTAGCTGAGGCGAGCGCCACTTGCTAGCGGTGTTTATTTTCGCGGAAAAGTTCAGAGAAAGTGAACCCGGAGTTGGACCCGCTCATGCCCGCCCTGTGCTGCTGTGGCTCTGTGGTGTGCAGTGTGTGCGCTGATGTGTTCACAGGACACACAAAGCTCCTCTATGCAAGGAGAGAGGCTCACTCTGCGACTAGCCAACCAGGACGCAGAACACAATGCGCATATGGCTTTCATACTCTGTAAATAAGCATACACAATAGGTTGCGTTCACGTTTTGGGATTCTATTTCAGTTGGAGGGCAGGTGCCAATACAACTCTATGGGAGCAAAACAGTTTTTGAAAGAAATTTCCAAAATGAAACCTGCCATATATTTTTTTATGGCTGAAGGTCCTTTCTACCAGCCAAAATCACAAATATGTTTTTGAATATTGTCTCCACTTTTGTACGCCTTTATGAGGAAATAATTAGACCATAGTTCATATGAGCTGAAAGAGAGGACATCGAACTTTGTGACAGTTTTTCTTTCATGTGATTTGGCTCAAGAATTACAGAGAAATTAGCAATTAAATAAGACTAGTAATCTGCATTTAGAGCGTTACCATGGTTACCGCAATGGAATTTTCAGTTGACCTCCACCTCCACCTCACCCAATTTTAAACTATGGGCTCTTTAGAATGTTGTGATGTCACGTGAACGCTACCTATTGTGCTAAAAATAAATCCACGAAAGAGCGAGGCAAAAAATAAAAACTGGCTTTTAACACAAGTTGAGCCTCATTTTTCTCTCTTACTATGAAAAACAATTAATTGATTTTTCTCTCTGCTGAAACTGTTCCAATGTATTTCTAGTTTGCGTAGGTGATGTCTTGACTAATGATGACGTTTGCCTTTCTGTATTGTATGTTTTAATTGTTCAACTTATTTTACTGTATGTGAAGCGCTTTGGGAAGCTGTGGTTACTGAAAACGCGCAATACAAAAGTAATAATAATATGGAGACCTTAGAGACAGTATGGCATCATAACAATAAGCTTTTCCTTGATTTAAATGTATTTTTGTCTTTCTAAAGTAAATTGTACAAGCAATTACTTGGTTAATAAAGAGATTGCCATATGCCATTTGCATGTAACTTAACCTCTTACCCCACACGTTACCCGAGCGCATTTTCTCCAGATCGGCTTTAACCAAATCTAGAAGCTTCTCGACTGGAGAGCAACAGTGTAATGCCTCATTTGAAAGCCAAGACCTACAAAACTGATCGTAACTTTGTTGTCTCATTGTCGCCACGTTTTTTTCATGTTTTTTTAAGCGTTTTTGTCGCACTTTCGTCTCTTTTTTGTGGCTTTTTGGGGAGAAATTTGTCGGTTATTGTTGCTTTTTCATTGCTTCTTTCATTGCATATTTGTCATGTTTTCATCTCTTTTTTATTGCTTTTTCGCCACATTTTGGTCACTTATTGTGGTTTCTTTTTCATTGCTTTTTTGGCTCGTTTTCGCCTTGTTTATGTTACTTTTTGTTGTTGTGTTTTTGTTGTGTTTTCCATCACTATTTTGGTTTCAGATTTGAGTGAAGCCAAACTGGAGAAAATGTGTTTGGTTCAGATGGGAGTTACGAGGTTATAACAGTTCACAGCGATCACAAAAGAAATAGTCTGTGTGTCCTAAATCACTGCAAAATGTCAAGACTGACCTTTAAGTATAGATATGAAACAAGTTTACACTCGACAACCTCCTCCATTTACGGTTTGTTTTATGGTTTGAAATGGGAAAACTTGGTTCATGCAACTTCATGGAACCCTCGCACTCACTATAAGGCCCTTCTTGATAAATTTCGCCCTCTGTACGGGGTTGTCACCTGTTCTAGTCGGTCCAGGTCGTCCTCGTAGATCTGCAGTTCGAATCCTTTCTGAAAGCTCCGCCCCTTTGGCATCTCCACATCCATCGGACACACGTACTCCTCGTTCTCCTCCTGCTTTTTCTTTCTCAGGCTGCCGAAGTTTCCGAACGACAGCTTCCTCGGCTGATATGAGAACTCGGTGTTGATAAATTGCCATATAGTTTAATTAAAGGAATAAAAAGAAGCGTTACCTTGACTTTGGTGGTGGCCGTGAGCAGCGTGTAGTCGGGATTCTCGAGGCACTCCTGTTTGTGGTGCTGAGCCTCGGAGCCGATCAGCAAAGTGAAGTGTGTGGCCAGGTGCCGCCGCAGCAGGGTCTTGTTAGGCGGGATGTTCAAAAGCAGCGCCATCGTCTCTACGTTGAACCTTGGCTCCAGCACCTGACAGAGAATCAAACATGTTAAATAATTGCTCACAGTAAAACAATTTTAAAAATGTTGCTAAATATTGCACGTTATGTTTTCACTGTGTTACTCAATTCAATTCAATCAGGTTTATTGTCAATTCTACAACATTGATGCAAAAAGACAAGAGTTAAAAGAGCAATATCAAATAATAATGCATTTGTCTTGTGTAGCGCTTGTTCTGACGCTCAAAGTCACTTTACAAATATACAGTACAGGTGCTCGTCATCTAATTAGAATATCATGAAAAAGTTCACTTAATTCAACTTAAAATATGAAACTAATATAAGATATAGACTCATTACATGCAAAGTGACATATGTCAAAGCCTTTATGCGTTATAATTTTGATGATTATGGTTTACAGTCCATGTTAAAAATATTCTAATTTTAAGAGATTTTTAATTTGGGGTTTTTACAAGCTGAGCCATAAACATCAAAATTATAACAAATAAAGGCTATGCACATCTCACTTTGCATATAATGAGTCTATCATGCAAAATCCTTAGTGGTGCCTCTGGGCTACATGCTAAAACTATCACATCAATAGACAACTTTTATACAACCTGTCACGAGTTTAACAGTTGTGAGCTCAATACCAAGATGTCCAGCTCAATACATTTACAACTTAAGACAAACAAAACATTTTGGACATTTTAATTTAGGCTGCCCGAAAAGGAGCGGGAGGAAGTAAACACTTATGTAACCCCACCCTCTTTTATGAACTTTTAACTTTAACTTTTTGATAATCGCTTGAGCACTGGGCTCTAAATCCATGTTATCAGGGATACACACAGTGAATGCTACCTACCAATTAACATCCAGTTTACAACACAACAGCTGAAGCCTGGAAAGTCATATATTATCACCAGATACATACCTAGAGAATATCCTTTCTTTATACCGATACTTAAACTGTCTGATATTTGGCCATCGTTTGAGATCTACATGTAATTTGTTCCATAATTCAGGGCCACAAATGGACACACGGAATATAAAGATAACTATAAATACATAGAAATGACTAAGACTAATTCACAGTTTTGCCCAAAAGACTAAGAGCAAAACTAAGATGGCTACCAAAAACAACACAAGTTAATTGCTTTGCAAAACAATGTAATGTAAAAATTGCATTGCGATCAAATAACTAAATGCTTTATTCTCCAAGATACAAATAAGTACAGCTGATCTAAACGCTACCGCATTTTATTTGCCAGTCCCAAACATGAAAATAGGTTAATAGGTAATTCTGACTATGTCTATCTCAAGAAGTCGCTCACTGCTCCCGACAGCTTTTGAGGGATGGGTCAATCTCCCTTCATGGACAATTAAACACAATCGGTCCCTATAAGCATTGTTTTAAGGTTGTAAAAAGCTCAGTGCTGTTTTAGAGATGACGAAGGTAATTAAAAGTGTAATAATGCCCCATTAATTATCATAGAGGAGGTCCACTTGCCATCAGGCCTCCGTGCACGCCGCTGCCTCTCAGATTAGGAGCATATTCTGCCAGATCCACAGACCGCAGCCACTCCATCACTCTGTGGTTGGTCCACTGGGAGATCTCCGCTGGCGTGACATTGTTCTACAGGCGATACATGTGGTTGATCAGAACTATGCTGTTGTTTTCCTTTAACATGCTATACTGATTAACAAACCTCATCCGATGGCCTCCGGCGTAGGCAGTTGGGCTCGTAGTTATTGAGCCGTAAAACCTGGATCGCCCTCTTGATACTGAGGTGATGGAGAACGCTCCCGACTTTGAGCGAAAGCAGGTCGTCCTGAGGGGCAGAAACGACACAAAAGTCAAATAGCTTGTGGTGCAAATTTACATCACGTGGGTTCAGAGACTCTACACAATTTATCAAGAATAATTCACAGAAAGAATATGAAAATTACACCAACGAAAAGTCAGACAAACCAAACCCCTTGAGTCTTTCATTTACACTCAGAGTGCTCCCTTTCTTGATTGTGCTGTTGATTATTTACAAAGGGATCAACTAAACTCAAATGTATAAGTAATAAGTCGTGTTAAAATACTTAAACCGCTAACCGCAAAACATAAAAATCAAGCTCCCAGTTTGGAAACACGCCTCTATGTGACAACTCCAAACCCATTTCATAAACTCAGTCATAGTTGAACTGTTATTGTACATTTATATAAACTTAGGTCAGGTATATAAATTAAATACTGTACATAGCATAAGATAAGACAGAGAAAGATACAGCCTTTAAGAATTAAGACAAATAATTAAATATTCAGCATCAGACAAATAAATACATTTACAGCAGTACTAAGTAACTCCTGCCCCTAGAGGCCATAAGCGCCACTGCAGGTGTCATAGCATGTTGCGTTTTTTTACTCATTAATTGTCCGTAAGAGTAAATACTAAGCTGACAGAAAAGACAAAGGGAAAGAGGGATATTCTACAGTGTGCCACAACTCAATGGAGATATTTTTGTTTGCTCAAACTTTGCTGTAAATACTGCTAAAGTGGCGCTAGCCCGCAGTTAGCTTTGCCCGTTAGCCTGTTAGCTTCTTCTTTGTGATTCTATTAGTGTGTATTGGAAGTTGCAATTGTGGTTTTCTGGCCAAAGACACCAGGGGGAGATGAAAGACCCCCCAATCATCCCATTAAGACTTGTATGTACGAGAAGGATTTATTAAGGTAAAGAAGTTACTTAGTACTGCTTTAAAATGGTTCCGGGCGACTAAAAATCGTGACGAAAATGACAGGCTATTTTAGCTGAAAATAAAAATGAAAAGAGGGGACTGAAAACTTCCTGTGACAGTTTGAAAGAGCCTCATATCATAAATTCAGGTGGTGCTTTGTTCACGTGGGATAATAATAGTGAGTACTGAGTAGTAATAATAAAGTAGATTAACTTGAATAAATTTATATTAACTTTCAGTGAACAAAAACACTTAATTACATTTTTGTCAAAAGACTTAGACTAAAACTAAATTAAAATGAACACTGAATGCAACATAACATACAAGAATTAACAGACCGGCGCTGTATTAGAATGGGATCACCCAACTACAGAGTCCTAACGTCAAATAACACTCTTCTCAAATCCACTCCTCCTCGGGGGTCTGCGGTCAACACTCACCACTGTCATGTAGTGCAGCATTCGCCCGTCCACCCGCGCCTCGTCAAACTGCGTCTTGTACTGAGGCAGCCCGATGTCGTCCAGCCACCCTGAGGCGAGACACGAGCGTTAGCCGAGTTATCAGAGGCGGCCGGTGTTGACAGCCTGTACTCACGTGTCACCCAGTTGTAGTCCAGTTTGCTCTTGTTGTCCTCCTCCTCGGAGCCCAGCGACTGCAGAGCCAGCTGGAGCTTCTTCCTGTGCAGCGGGTGTTTGATTCCCAGCTCCTGGCAAGAGGAATGTCACAAAGGATGCAGAATATCAATCACCTTTTTATGCTTAAAATGCTTTCAATCAAGGAGAAAAATGTGATTAATCAATAGAGAGCCACGCGGTCATGCAAACTACATTAGTTACAAAGCCTGTCACAATAACAAAATGCCACAGAAAATAACTCGAAAGCTTAAAAATAAATGACCATAAAGCTTTGTTTAAAAAGTACTTCAATCGTAAAATATCCCACAATAAACAGGCAATACTTGGGTAAAAAATAATGTATTACTTTAGAAAAATCGGGAAATGCAAAAAAATGTACAGACGAAAAACATTGAGCCCAAAATGTATTGTTTATCTGTCATTTATTGAACAATAAGTCGATATAGTAATTATCGTGACAGCCCTATTAGTTACATTTGACGTATGCGAGTAGTTGCAAAGTGGTAGAAAGCAAATTACATGATTGATATTGTTTATAAGTAAAATGCTACAAAACGGTAGCTCAATCTATTATAATTGTCAAGAAAAAAGAAAAAGCACAATTGAATCATTTAACAAGTAAAAGGGAATCTTATTTGTATAGTGCTTTTCACATGACTCAAGTCACCCAAAGCTCTTCACACAAGGGCAGAGGACTTTTCCTTGACCCCATATGCATGTATGTAACCACAGTTTCCCTTGGGGCAGACTGACAGAAGCACTGCTGCCCCGGTGGTCTCCTATCCAGGTATTAACCAGGCCCTACAATGCCTAGCTTACAAGATCTAACGGGATCGGGCATTCACAAGGCGGTAATGATTGACCATTGTAAATTTCCTCACTTAAATTTGCATCAAAACAGGACAGATAAGAGGAAAAAAGTTACCGGAAAAGTACAGTATAGCAGTACTTAAACAAATGCATTAAATGTTTGTTGCTGGACCTGACTTAACTCTACCTGGCAACTACTGGGATGTAATTTACCGAACTGGTTGTGCACACTGATGGTTAATGAACAACAACTGTACATGTGACAAATAAGGAGTTCCCCTTTAAAAACATGACATTCTTGAGATGTACTTTAAACTTTAGGAATGTTTCAAAGCTGGTTCTCACCCGCTCTAGATCCTGCTGCGAGGCCTGGAGGAGAGTGTGTCCAGAGGAGATCCACACTCGGGCCATGTTGACGTACAGGCCCAGCCCCTGCTCCTGCAGCCACTCGCACACCTGATCTTTGGACCAGCGCGCGAACGGGGCGTCCACTTCACTACAGAGAGAGGAGAAACGATCAAACATATGACCATACTGTGTACACTGTATGTCCAAGTACAATGATTATATAACAGTGGTAGCAGTGGGCACGTGTGCTTTTCTCAGGAGTTTCTGACTAGTCCTGGCTTAGAACCTAGTTAATTCCAGTTACTCTTAGTTTAGTTCAGTTGTGATTTAGACCTGCTTTATTTATTCATTTGAGGTGGAACTTTGAAAATCAGAGGTGGTTTCTAATCACTCATGCTCAAATACTGTATTTACTTGACTTTTAGCTTTTTAAAGAAATCGGGCTTTCTGAGAGTAGCTCTATCTTTTTACTTCTACTTCTACTTTTTACTTCTACTTTATTATTAATTTGAAGCATCAGACATTCGTATTCTTACTTCACTCAGTCTATGTGACAAATGATGAGTGCCTGGACGTTATCTTTTATGTCTATTGATCTGCCTCTTTCCATGAGCACCGTTTGTTTGCTGGACCAGTCGCTCCCCTGTTACTGTTGCTTTTGACTACGTGACAAAAGCTTTAGAAAGTCTGTGTTGTAACTTGTATTCAGAATCTGTTTTTATATATTTTTTCTTCTGTCAAATTGCGTAGCTACTAAAACATCACTTCCTCAAGGATTTCTCAGGCTTTTTTTGTGAATGTTATGGGCTAAAATGTCTGATTTCGCAGGCCATTTTTCCACTACTTCACCTCTTAGAGGACAATTTCTCCTGTTCAGCTTTACCTAAAGGTTACAGCCGATAGGCTAGAGTAACTCCTCATTTGAAAGCTAAGACCTACAAAACTGATGTGACTTTTTTTGTTGCGTTGTCCCACGTTTTTTACGTGTTTTTTTCCCTCTTTTTGTTGCTTTCTTCATTGCTTTTCCCCTTGCCTTTTGTCACTTTTTTGTTGTGTTATTGTTGATTATCCGGTACGTTTTTGTGGCTCTTTTGTTGCTTTTTCAACACTTTTTGATTATGTTTTTTGTCATTTGTTTATTGTGTTTTTGTTGCTTTTTTGGGGTCGCTTTTTTGTTCATTCATTCATTCATTCATTCATTCATTCATTCATTCATTCAAGCTTTATTAAGGACACAGAATCCTGGTCCATAGTATTAAAAGAAAACAGAAAAATTATGCTAATAAAAGTAGTTTGATTGTTGTATTTTTATCCTCGTTTTCGTTGGTGTTTTGACGCTTCGTTCAAGAAACTTTTAGATTTGGGTAAAGCCAAAATGGAGAAAATGTGCTTGGTTTAGGTGGGGATTAAGATGTTAAAACAATATATTTTTTACATCAAAGTATTATTTTTTGCATTTTACATCAGTTTTAATCAAGAGACAAGAGGGAATAAGAAAAGACTTAAAATAGGCGTTATTATTAGCATGGGGTTTAACTGATCATTAACGCAGAAGTTGCAGAGTTAAGGTATAGTTGTAGGCTGTTGGAAAAGCTGCCATGTTGCACTGAAATCCTGGAGGGACTGATGTATCAAACGTTTATGCTCATTAAGCTACTTTGATGAGCATTTTTGCCTAAACACTTTTTGCCTCTTGAGTAATTATTTGGATGTCAGTTGTTACTTCTTCTACTGTTCCTTTAGTTAATAAGTTGGCTACTCTACTCACCTGTTGAACGCCACATATTTTCGCAGGTGGTTTATGTGTCAAGAATGTTAAGCTTCACTGTCCTCGTAAACTCTCCTCCTCGCAATAACATCCATCCAGTTTCATATGTGCCCTTGTGGTGCTATTGTGTACTATGAGGCATTGTCACTCCCACAGAGACGGCTTTGTCAGTGTCCTCTTTAACTGTACAGCGGAGATCAAAACAGGCCGAGCGCATTCTGAGGCTCATTATTCGGGCTGAATGCACAGTTGCACACACACTCACTTGTTGACTCGCTGCAGGTCACGGGACCAGCCCAGTCTGGGTCCAGCTGTGGCCCGCACCCCTCCCCGTTTGAACTCGCCCTCAGGTAAGTTATCGTCCAGGTTGAAAGTGGTCGAGCGGCTCCTCTTTAGCCTTCAGAAAACAGAGGACAGAACAAAAGCAGACATTGAGCGGTCTGCAGATTTGCAGTTATTGCAGAGAACAGTGAACACCCAAGTCCTGTATGACTTGGGTGTTCACTTATGATCAGAGGAATTGCCGACAGATATTTTACGTTTAGCCTTGTTGTAAGTGGTTTGGAAATGTGTTTACAGCCACACTACACTGCGAAATGCATTAGCAGGTCGAAGTTCAATAAATGTTCATCTTCATAAATGCATCTATAAATGAAACGTCCCTTGACTCTCCTTTGTCTAAGTGGCTGCTCAGTCTTGCATTGTCAACAGTGGAGGTCGACCGATATATCTGGGAACATATTTGTCGGGGAACAGAGAAACATCGCAATGAAAATTGATTAGCTACAAGTTTGTTAAATACAAGTTTCACTAAACCTCAGTGAATATGGAATGCAGGTCATTTTGAAGCACAGAACCTGGAGGATTCAATCGCTAAGAGAGTTTTAACGTCTGCAATTCCGCTAGCAACAGTATGCTAATGCTAACGGCAGGATGCTAATGCTAACAGTAACTAATCAAAGCTGGGACAGAAACTGTGATTGAATCATTTAAAGTAATACCATAAAATTGGCCTCTGCTGGAGTATTTATGTTTTTACAGGATTATAGACCAGACATTTGGAAAAATCGGCAAAAATATCGGGCAAAAATATCGGCAAAATATCGACTGAGTCTATCGGCATCATTAATCATGAGTAAAAGCTTAATCTCTGACAGCCAAAAAAAAAAAAAAAAAAAAGTACTCTACAGCCCAAAAAATCTCTCGACCTCTGTACCTCTCAGTTCTTCTAAATCCAATCCTTTAGCCTTGAAGTCCCAACAGCACGTGCCAGGGACAGGCCGGGCCCTTACAGTTCAAAACCGAGGTCCCACAAATGCATCACAAGATAATTTTTTTTCCTAACAAGCATTATGCTACACAAATACTCAAGTCTTGGAGTTTTATCATTGCAGCACGGATAACAAAGGGCTGTGGTAATGATGATCCAACTCACTTTCCAAACAGTTTGGTGATGCCCTTGGATTTCTTCCTGTTCTCCGGGTTAGTGGGCAGAGTGTGGGTGCTGTCGCTGTTCGTGGTCCTCTGAGGCAGCCCGGCCAGGTCCAGGTGGTCTGTGGTCGAGCGCTCGGTTTCAGCTGGACAAATGGAAACAATTATTTAACAACAAAAAAAGGAGAAACTATTTGAATGAATGAACTAATTCGATGGAGAAATAGCTGCGAAACACAAAGGCAAGACACAAGAACATGCAGAAGATGTTAAGCATGCATTATCCTGAAGCAGTGATGGGAAATCCAGCTCTTTGCACAGAAGAAGAACCAGCTACTATCACTAAGAGCATTTCACTGATGATCATGTGAGTATTTGTTTCATTTGGTTCTCGAATGGAAAATGAGACAAATGGTTCTTCATATTTATCTTTTCATTGTGTCTTTGTTCCCATATACTTGCACTGCCCTGTTACCAGCTTCTATTCCAATACATTTGCTCTCTTTACAGTCCACCTGACTAATTTCACACAGGTTTCCATCTATCCTCATGGGATTTGCTGCATGATTAACCCATAAAAAGAACTAATTTCCGCTTTGTTTGTACTGTATGTACAAAGCAGGTGCAACTAAGCCCTGTTTACACTGCAATAGTCTCCAGGAAAATAACAATCATACTGCCTCTGATACACTTTACACATGATGAGGAGTCAGGAGGCATGTTGCGTTTCTACATTTCTACACATTTTAGAAGGATTTCTTTTTGTTATCAGCATGTTGAACACACTCTCCAAACACTCATGTAAATTTAGAAAAGAATGAAGTGGAAACTCAACAAGAAGCTCTTTGCCAAAAAAAAATTCATAGAAGTGGCTCTCGGGGTGAAAAAGGAGACCTCTGATACACTCAGTATTCAGATCGGTCTGTGACGTCATAGTTCTCCATGAGTGCAGTTGACATGAGGCAGAGCAGCAGAGACCGACCCGCTGAGATGAACTATCTCGTCACTGGAGCCTGAATTCAATGGACACGATGTTTGTTGCTGTGTAAATAAAAATTTAAAGTGCCTCCGATACCAATGTACAGCCCCTAAAGCAGTGGTTCCCAAAGTGGGGTCCGGGGCCCCCTGGAGGGCCTTGGAGACACTATAGGGGGCCCCAAAAAGCTTGTCTAGAAAACAGTACATTGAAAAATATTTTAAAAGGAAAAATATATTTATTTGCTAAAATGTATTACTTGAAACCAGTTTTAAACTCCTGTCATTGCTAGATGTTAATTTTAGCTGTAAAACAATAAGAAAATCCAATGAATAGGATAAATTATTTTCAATTGGGGGCCCGGAAAAATGTTGGATCGACGAGGGGGCCGCGATGTTCCGGACTTTGGGAATGGCTGCCCTAAAGATTCAGCTCACATCTATGGGACGCTGGGCGATTTTCCCCCCCAAATAATCTGCAATTTCTTTATAAAAAAACTCGATTGGATTCGATTTTTTATTTAATCCAGTTGTGCCTCGGAAACTTTATTTCCTATATATTTATTGTATTTAATTCAAGGGCATCAACATAAACTAAATTGCAAAAGCAAACCCTTTCTCTAACTGAAAAGTCACTGTGGAGTGTGCAACAAAGATTGTTAAACAACCAAATTATTTATACTGTATTTGGATTGAGCTAATAAAACAACAACAAATCCGTAGGTGGGCTCTGTTCTTCTTGGCACATTTGTACAGCAGGACCTTCTTCCTCTGAGCAGAGAGCTAAACATTTTTTTTTTTTTTTTTTAAATATGAATCGATTTGACCTACCAACTCGATTTTTAATTCAAATTGATTTTTTTCTCAGCTCTTCATATTCTCTAAAGAATCGTCTTTAAGAGCCAGATTGTTCACAGAAGCAAAACCTGGAAGGAAACTTGAGCATTTTCAAACATTCTGGGCAAAGGAGTGAAAATGTTTGTCGAAAGAGGCTACAAGAAAAAAATAAACATGCAAAACAAGAGAGGCAAACCAACAAGTGATATGCTCTATGTTGGGCACTCTGTGGGGCATTAGAATAGTTTGAGAAGCTTTAGTGTCGTTTCACAGGACTACTCCAGCCCCTTACTGTACCTAGCTGAGGCGCACTGGCACTCCGGCTGCGGTCTTCATGTGTTACAAAGCACACACAACACACCACAGGGTTCCAAAAGAGGAAAGCACAAGACACAAGGACAAACGTTATGAATGAAACGGCGTCTGGGCCCGCGGCGGTGAGGAGGTGGCACCCACACAGACACATACAGTAATACCCCTAAAAAAACAGCTCAGAGAGAGGCCGGCAGGCACACAGCAGAAACAGACTACCATAATTAAACAAGGGACCACAGTTTGTGCGGGCGGCAAATTATGGTCTTGGTCCTTAAAGTTTACGCCATGGGAGTGGCTAGAGAAAATAAAATGTTAGGCAAAAGTGGCAGAAACGTCCAAAAATACAACTCCCAGTAATAAAAACCAAAGCACCAAGACAGCATCGCAGGGCTGCACATCTTATCACAAACATATTGTAATGTGTCTAACTAAATCCAAACAGATAAAAATGAAAAGACACACTTGTTTCCTTACAAAGCCTAAAAGGAAAATGGTACAGTATATCTTAACAAAACATAAAGATTAGCATTTTTGCTTTCAATGAAGTAACATGCTGCGTTCCAGGCAGTGAGAGGCCAGTTATTTCAGCTAAATTTAAACAATGTGGCTGCTGCTTTAAAGACCCTATAGCTGATTTTTTTTTTTAATTACACACAATGAAAGAGGGAGCCACTAAATCAAAATGTTGTGGTCTAAACTCATTCCTAACTTTTCTAACATATTTGCAAAATCCCGATTCTTCACACGGACGAGTTTATAGGTGCATTTTAAACTTGCAGGGTCATTGTCACAGAAATGCTTGAAAACTCACCAGAGTTCATGAAATTAGATCCACAGTGTGTTTCCCACAAATGTTTACCATACACTAAAGGAGGTCATAACATTTTTTTTCCCCACTACTAGAAAAAAAGTAGGTGGAGTAGTGAACTCTGCTCTGCTCCACCACCACCACCACCCTCCCTCAACTGACTTTCTCCGTCGCCCACTCCTCTCCACACTGTTTAGACCACATTATACAAATATCATTCTGCCCTTTTGTTTCTGAGGTCCACTTTCATCACCCCAGAGTTTGGTATCAATATGCTCAAGGTCAAATGTTGGGAAAGTTCCTGGAACGCATCATTACTGTGTCAAAACTGTATACTGAACTTGGTAAATGTATTGTTAACACAATACCCCCTACACTTACCTATTGGTCATGAGATTATATAAACTAGTGGGACAAGTCTTACCGAGGTTAGGGGTGCTGGATGTCTTTTTGCCCACACGCATCTTAAAAAAGCCTTTTCCGAAAGAGGAGCGGGCCTTCCTGGTGCCAAAGCTGTCATCCTCAGTGGAGACAGGCAGCGTGGCAGAGGGGCCCAGGGGGGCTTCTCACTCAGCTTCCTCACATCCTCGCTGGTATTCTGCAGAAACAAGCACTCAAATTGGAACAGCGATTATAGCCACACAGTACATCTAAAACTGGCACAATGAGAAAATGGATTAGGATGCACAGTTAGTCATATTGTAGAGGTATAAGTCCTGATCATTATAAATCTCATCCACTTTTATGCCTTTTAATAGGGCTGAACGATTAATTGCATTTGCAATTTTATCGCGATATTACAGCACGCGATTTTGGAAGTGAATGAAGCAGGAGATATGGCAGCAAAGTCCGCTCCGCCGCGTGCTTTTGTTTACGTCTCAGTCTAGTTAAGGTGCGCGGTAGATTGTGGATGTACAGTGAAAATATCAGCGTTTATCATGCAGCTACCGCGAAGGGCTATTGCTTTCTTCTCCGTTAGCATTGCGTTAGCCGCAGCGCTAATCACGCCATTCTCTCGCTGCTACTACACGCTCTGCTGATCACAGAAACTACTTCACCTCCGGATTCTTACGCCTCTGCCTCCACAGAGATATAGCCAGGTGAGCCTGTGCTGCTTGTAAAGAGTAAAGAGTCGTTTGTGGCTCAGTTTAGGAGGCTTATGTTTGGGAATGTTGTGGATAAAGAACTTATTTCAAAAGCATAATGACGGTTCATGACCATAAAGTGTCCACGGTAGTACAGACGCTAGATATAAACACTAAACTGCTGTATGAAAAGTGTTGGAAACTACGATCCGAGGCAGGACTCCGTGTCATGTCTTATTTTGCTGAGGAAATGTGCTGTTTAAGCTGAAATGTCACTAAATGCCTGCGAGTCAAAGAGAAAGTAAAGTGTCTGTGTTTGGCACCTCATGTCTCCTTGCGTCACTGTGCTTCTCTTTCTTCATATTGTCCAAAGTTACATCCCAAACCAAAATGCTTCTTCTAATTCCACTGTGTTTTGGCGTGTGCTCCATCTGGCCTCTCCGTGTCCATCAATAACGCGCATCTGAAGCAACTACGAGTCACAGCTCAGACCGGTATTTGATTGGCCGAAATAATAAATAGTTTATTTGTATTAATTGGGAGTTTGATTTCCTAAAACATTTCCAACTAGTTAAAGCAGATGTTTGTTCTTACTTTTCCTGCACTTTAGTGACTGGTTACTTTTACTGCCTGGATCAGTGAGTTTATCTTTTTTAATATCTATAATTTATCTTTTATTTATAGACTGTACTGTTAAGTTCAGACAGTTTTTAAGAAGTGCAGTCCACATGTTCACAAATTTTGAATAGGTCAAGCAACAATTTTGTTTGCTTTATTGTTGCAATTTTCACTTCAAATTAATGTAATAGTTTATTATGAAACAGACTGATTTATTGCTTTGTGTTAGGTGAAAATACATGAGAAGAGGACCTTGCAACAATAATCGCATATTTAATCGCAATCGCAATATTGAAGAAAAAAATCGCAATTTGATTATTTTCCAAAATCGTTCAGCCCTACTTTTTAAAGGGGGGGTATTATGTAAAATCGACTTTTTCAAGCTTTATATCATGTTATTATGTCATTCCCTCATTAAACACATGCCTGGAGTGTTGCCTTGGCTCATTCACATATTTTGAGTAATCAGTAAAAACTTAGACGGCAGCCATTTTAGGTGTAGCTATGCCTCAGTCCTCCTAGGAACGCCCCCACCTCCTGGAGACGCCTCTGGACCTTTTGTCACCAGCCAAGCATCCAACCACTGCTCCTCAGCTCAGCAGAGCCCCCTCCCCGCACAGTAGTGTTGTTTAGATGCCACAGCAGTGTGCTGAAGGGGGCGTGTCGGAAAGCTTCTTAAAGAGACAGAGGCCTATTTCAAGACGTTCAGTACAGCCATTTTGAGAGAGCAATTTTATTCAAGGCAGTTATTTTAATTTACTGCATATACAGACCAACAGAAGGTTACGTCATCATTGTAGTATGCTATAGACTGGTGCTATGTGATTGAAAAAAGCATAATACCCCCTCTTTAATAGTAAAATGTGGATCTATACTTTTTGCTGCAGCTTATTTGCAAATCTGTGCACATTAACGCATAACCTTTCAACACTCTTACCTTTTCATTATTGACCTTATCCAGCTGCTCCTGGCTGCTGGTTTTAGCGGCTTCTTGCGTGCTGAGGTAAATACAAATAATACATTACAAAATCGTCTAGCCTTAGGAATCTGGACAACATCTTTAGTTATGTTTTCTAATAAAGAAAGTCACCTTTCTGCTTCTGTGCGCGTAGACTCCGACACTTGCTCATTGTCCGAGGGGCTGGGCGAGGGCGAGGACTCCATCTGAAGCCTCCCGAGACTCTCCTGCAAAATGTAAGTACGTCAGCAAATACACCGCACATGCCTTTACAGCTGCCAGTTAGTCTGGAGGCCATGAGAGAGCAGCCGTCAGACGAACTGAGGGAGTGCAAAGATGTGATAATTCTGCTAATTGGACAGGCGCAGCAACACTCATTTAGAAGGTGATACATGCACTTAATGGTAGTTGGCACTTTTCGCTGAAGCTATAAACACGCAGTGAGTTTGCACCGACCTCCTCCAGGCTGTTCTTCAGTTCTTCAGCGTCGTGTTGCTCTGACTCCAAGTACACAGCAGACGATGCACCCATAGGACCATCAACCTGACCCTCGTTCTCTTTGACCTTGTCTGGAGAGGACCAACGAGAAACACTTTAGAAAAAGTCAAGGAAACACAACCACAGAACCATTGACCAGACTCCTCACTATTCTTTAAATGAAAAGCAGAAACACAAACCTTGTTAAACCTTGTAGTTGTGGTAAATGATTAAGTATCAAAGCAACAGGAAAGAGCTTTTCTAACTGTGTTCTCTGCTCAAACTAACTTCAATGGTCTTTTAAGCATAAAAGCATTAGTGATTTTTCAGAATCTTTATTTCAGGGCAGTTCAGGATCCTATTGTGCATGTTTTTACACAAGAGGAGATTTAAATTCCACACTGCAGAAAGGCTCCACCTGTCCGGGGAATCAAACTCCGGACTTTCTTGCTGTGAAACTCGAGTGCACCACAGCGCCGCCATTTTAATTGTAATGACAAATGAGATAGAACTGTTTTTGCCTGGCCTGCCAGACTATACATGCTTTTTCACAGATGTGTAGTCTGGAGCGAGCGTGAACTCAGTGATTTCCTGGTGGGTGTGATTGACAGACGGGATTAACCTATTAGAGAAAAGCAGGATATGACGCAGGAACAAGCGGCAGGAAGCCTTTTCAAAAACTTCCTTTTTCACGAGAACGCTTCCAACGCTGTTTCTTGCTCCGGTTTTAGGGACTGTATATTTTCCAAATTATTTAAAACAGACAAAAGAGCAGAAGAAAACAGCGTATCTGTCGCCGCGCCGCCATCTTTAATGTTTTGGGAGAGTGCAGTGACCGCTTCCTCCCGCCTCTCAGTACGTGATTGGATCGATGCGGATAAAAATCGGGAAATGATTGGCTGCGAGAAGCTGCTCAGACGGTTCTTCTTTTGAACAGAAAGGAGGAGCTCCTGGCTGGCCAGGCAATAACTAGATATGGTATGTTCGTGCAGGCTCTCATTCGTCCAGGACGTATTCATCATCATGAAGCTTCATGACGACTGATTATGTAATATTGAGAGAAACTAACGTTTGGTTCTGTAAGCTGTAGGATCATTCCTTTGGACAGCGTTTTTAACTCAACTTCACAAGGGACAACTTTTAATCCCCATTTATTTATTTATTAAAAATTAACATCGTGGTTTTACCTTTCATCCCTTGTACCGACATCACCATGTCTTGCACTTTTTTATATCGCTGCAGCGACTGTTTCAGTTCTTCAATCTTACGATCCTAAAGAAAAGAAAATACTCCGTGAGATCACATAGACATGAAGGCACTCGGTAACATTCATCTTTTTAGTGCATTGTACCTTTTCTTCATTAGCGGCCATCAGCGATTCAACTGCCTTTTTCATTCTCTGCACTTCCACATCTACAAAAGAAGAAAAGATATGAACACCGAGAAGGGAATCAGAAAAGGGAACATCTAAGTGGGTTACAAAACGAATGTCCACATTCAAATGTCAGAGCTTCCAGATGATGCCTGTAGTGCTGTTGTGTAAACACAGATCAGACAGTGGGGGCGGGTTAGTGACCACGGGCTCACATGTACCGGGACACACGATGGGAACACAGGCGCATTAGGCGGGATGAGTGCGCAGCCTCAATGGTTATGACAAACAACACAATCCATTCCTTAGTCCTTCTCCCAACAGGGAGCACACATTCCCCGTTGCTAATCGGGAACACAAAACAACACGCACATACAGTAGACTTGTGGCTGGGTTCAGATTAACTCGATGAGGTGGAGCTGTCTGGTATTAAAAGTAGGGCTGCACAATTAATCGTAATCGCTCTTTGAGGGTTACTAAGACGGCAACTATTTAGGGAGGTACATTGTCCTAACCCTGGAGTCAAGACCTTTACAAACATGTTTCTGAAATGCAAACGATACTTGTATAGCGCTTGGGATCAAAACCGCAAAGAATTTCTCGAATTCCTGGCACATTCCATTGTAATCAACAAAGGGAGAAAATCAGTTCGATTTCTTAAGATTTGCAAACATTTCATCAGAGAACTCTTATTCTCGATGAATTGTTGCAGTAAAAATTGTCGAGCTGTCAGTATTTTTCAAGAAATTTAGTTAATGCCAGCTAGAAATCAATGTAATGCTTTTAATGACAAGGACTTAATGTTGGCACAATTTATTGAATGACTTTCAATGCTTTTTAATGCCCCCGCGGAAACCCTGCAACAAAGCTAATCAGCTAATGTTAATCTAGTTATCTACTATGCTAGTAATACAACATGGCAGATTAATATTGTATTTCTGTCTCGTCTTGAATTTAAATTTCACCGCAATAGCATTCCGAAAAATCACACACAGACATTTGTGTAAAATCGTGCAGCCCTAATTCAAAGTTTCACAGGTTAAAATGGACAAGCCGAGTTGAGGAGGCTCATGCTCGTTCATGCAGGTGCTGAGGACGGGTGCAGTAACAGTGCAAAGGTAGACACAAAAGTGCAAACACCCTTACGTTTCTCCTTCAGCCTCTTTTTAAGAGTTTCATCTGGGTGAAAAACTGAACAAGACAAAAGTGTCACACGGGTTGAAGCAGCACATCCGGAGAAATGGTTGATATTATCATTTCGGTATCGGTCTAACAGTCCAATATTGTGGATAAATGCAAGTTCTCAAAGAGCGCCTGTAATTACGAGGTCTAACCACAAGAAACATGAACAAGCATCAAGTGTAAAGTCTTTTCTATCGGCAATAAGAGATATTTTCTCCACTACTTTTATGGTGAAATTATTATAAACATTTGGAGGATTCATATAAAATGTTCCCAAAGTTTGAAGTTTCACACCTCCCTTAACAATATAAGGATCCCAGGAGGCCCAACAATAATAAAAATGGACTCTATTCTATTTAAACGATTTTTTTTGTTATGTTTCACACCATCAAATTACTTCTAAATTAACAAACAGCAATGACTGTCAGCTAAATACCGATTTAAAACTACAAATCGTTAGCCACATAGCATAATTGCCTAACTCATTTTTGTTTTGTTTTTGGAAAACATGTAAAAAGACGTTTTATAGGAAACACATTGTTTTTCTCTTATTGCCATTTTAACAATACAAAATGACTTAGGCAATTATGCTATGTGGCTAACGAAATGCATTTCCATTCCCTTTCAAACAATGTTTATTCTATGTGCTTGTTTAGTAGACAAGCTTTGGGGACCCCATTTTGGGAACCCATGTATAGTAAATGCGGAGTGAACTACTCTTACCCAAATAGGACAGGCCAAACAAAATTAGGGTGAGTGTGTGTGTGTGTGTGTGTGGAGGGGATTTATAGCTTTGGTAAATGTCCATCCATCCATCCATATGCATACAACATTATAGAATACACATAAATCAATTTTGCCCTTTTACCTCCAACTTTTACTTCTACTGCTGTGTATATCTCTTTTCCATTAGATTATTTCATAATACTGTTTACATTACCAAAAATTAACTTTTCACTTTTATTGTCCCAATAAAGTTAATTTATTTACTTATCTATATGAACATTTCAAACAATGCTTTGTAATTTGGTCTGTGTTAAAAAAGCCGCTTTGAAGTGTAACTGGTTCTCCTTTGACATTGATGAAAATCAAAATATGATGCTATTAATTGTATGATGATAATGTAATTGCAATAGGATAAAGTTATTATTATAGTTCTGTCATGTAATGTCTTTATGTAAATGTTGTATTGATTTTGGGGGTGGGGCTTATAAGCTCTTGCATCAGCCCACTCCTTTTGAGCAGAATGTTTACTGCTCAAATAAACTAATAAACTAAACTATTTGTCAGTGCACGGGAATCTCCCTTCTTTAAGTGAGTTGCTCCAAACTCTATCTTAAGAAATGAATGTGTGAAGCTTTTAAATATACTGTCTGTATAATAAAATGGAGCCAAATATTTCCCATTGTAGATCAATATAGTTTGTACAAATTGATCTATACAAATGGGTTTCTTCTCCACATTGAGGGGTGTTGGTCATAAAGAAATACACTTTGCAAAGCTGCCTTTAATATGGGACAATGGGGCAGTTTTTACATGCAGTTTTATCAAACCAATAATCTTCCTTTCCAACCCAGTTCGCAGCAGACGACATCATCCCCCAGTGTGTGTGCGCTTTGACCGACATTTGACCCACCTTTTTCGGTGGGATCTCTGCCGCCCAGGGCCACAGTTTTGAAGCCTGTCTCGTCCTGCAGCCTCCTCATCTCCACGTCCTTTCCCTCCAGCTGCCTCCTCAGAGCAGTCAGCTCATCCTGAGAGAGAGGAGGGGGAGACGCCTGTGAGAACATTCCCTTCGCAAACTCGCCCTCCCCCACCGCCCTCACTCTGTACTACAAACAAACCACAACATAAAAGATGCTGACGTGGCAGAGGCATGCGACGCACACCTGCTGCAGGGAGAGCAGGTGCAAGGAGCTCGATCTGAAATGTCTGAAGATAACAGCAACAGGGGTGGGGGGAAATGATGGCGAATGAAAAATACACCGCAAAAATGTATCCAGTCAAGTTACAGTCGCTTAAGTTTGGACTCGTTTGAGCGCGTACTATTTAGGTTAAAAGGTACACTGCGTAACATTTTGGAATATACTGTTGCCAATACAAAACACGCTCCTCATAACCAAATGACACAGAAAATGCTTTGGGTTCTCAAAGAATGGCTTTGGATGAAGACCTAACCAACTTAACTTATATAACTGACCTTGTATCACATGAATTACCGCATTTTGAGGGACTATTTTCTCGCAGATCACTCCGCCGCTGCGTTAGCTTACAGCCACGAAGCTGATGCTGCTCAAATACAAGTTATTTTTAATGCAAAATGGTTATAATTATTCTATCGACACAGACATTTATATGGTTAGTCTCATGTTATAAGTGATTTACCTCAGGTGCACTGTGGAGTGGGTCAGACTGTTTTTAATGCAGTGTTGCTGATACCATAGAAATGCGTTAGCCTAGCATTAGCCTAGCGCCACTAAACTCTTCAAATATAAGAACTTGATGAATTTAAGAAAAAAATATCTTAACATCACAACACTCTGGATAACTAGGAAATGAGGCCCTATGTCAAAAATCATGAAATATCCCTTTAAATCACATATTTGGTTGCCTTTAGTCAACATCTCCATGGAGACAAGCTGGAGATGTCCCCACTCCCAGTAAAGTGATAGTCAGGTCTTAGGAAAGGCATTTGTTTAGTCATTTTTAAGGTATTTTATCATATATAATAATATAAAAGATAATATATATATAATAAATGCCAGTATTTCTTTCTATCCATTGGGTGAAATGTTACATCACATACATTAAGATCAAATATTCTACTTTCACACAAAATAGCTTGAAAAGGAATAACACTAAAGTGAGCAACGAAAGCATGTAAAGTATTAGGTTTAAGTCAAATACAGTAAATTCAACTCTCAGAACTCAAGGTTTCACGGATATATTTTCATTTGTAAGATATAATTGTATTAATGCCCTTAAAATTAAACTTTTCCTTATTTAGCTCGGTCGGTTTACACCCACTTTTGTCACAGTTTAGTCCGTAGTGAGACCGACTGAAGATTCTCTCTGAAATAATTTAACAATAATTGGGTAAAGTGAATGAATTTAACTCATTCGGATATTCTTTACCGTGTATTCTTAAAGTTTTGGGGAGGACACGTCAATCTGCAAGTTTAAAACGTGTAAAAAACAGACACAATGAAACAAAAGCATGCCTTTAACAACGCTTTGGCAACAATGGTGTTTTCTCTATTTTAAGGGGTGACATCATCTTGCATACCAGACAGAATGAAAAACTTGAAGGTTCGACGGGAAACGGACTTAGAGAGAATAAAAACCAGGAGCGCAGTCACAGGGACAGGGCCAGAAACCATAATGACACAGCAGCACATCAGCGAACCTTCAACGCATGGAGGCTGTGCTCTCTCCGCTGTTTCTCGTACTGAACCTGAGCCATTTTGATTTTGAGGCTGGACAGCTTGGCCATGACAGACTTTTGCGACCAGAGCAAGAGGCAAAGCAAAAGATCACACAAGACAGGAAGAGTTTAAGAAGTTGCCATTGAAAAAGTTTGGAATGAGCGGCAAAAGCAAGTTTAAATACAGAATGGTGTCGGTAATGCTGCTTACCTTTGTGGACTTGAGTTTCTTTTCGTATTGTGACTTTTCGCTCTCCAGGTCAGTAATTCTGTATCGCAGCTCATTGATCTCCAGAATCAAATCCTAAAAGGAAAATGTATTTTGAAAACTTTCATTTTGGTAGTCGATAGAGTGGAGAGTATCCAAGAAGAAGGGAGAAAGAAGAAAGAAGGGAGAAGGAAGAAGGAAGAAAAAGGAGAAAGATGAAGGAAGAAGAAAGAAAGAAAGGGGAAAGAAGGAAGAAGAAAAAAGGGAAAAGGAGAGAGGAGAAAGAAGGAACAAAGAAGAAAGAAAGGGGAAAGAAGAAAAGAACGAAAAAAGCAGACGGAGAAAGGAGGAAGAAAGGAGAAAGAAGAAGGAAGAAGGAAGAAAGAGAAAAGGAGAAAAAGGAAGAAATGGAAAAGGAGAAAAAAGAAGGAACAAAGAAGTAAGAAAGGGGAAAGAAGAAAAGAAGGAAAAAAGCAGACGGAGAAAGGAGGAAGAAAGGAGAAAGAAGAAGGAAGAGGTAGGAAGAAAGGGGAAAGAAGGAACAAAGAATAAGGAAAAAGGGAGAAAGAAGAAAAAGAAGGAAGAATGAGAAAAGAAGATGGAGAAAGGAGGAAGAAAGGAGAAAGAAGAAGGAAGAAGGAAGAAAGAGAAAAGGAGAAAAGGAAGAAATGGAAAAGGAGAAAAAAGAAGGAACAAAGAAGTAAGAAAGGAGACAGAAGAAGGAAGAAAGAAGAGGGAAAAACGAGAAAGAAGAATGCTTTAACAAATACATGTAATCTAGCTATGAGGTGAAAAGTAAAAATGAAATACTGGTGTAACTAGACAAAATTTGACGATGGATAAATTGAGGCAAGAAAATTAAAGACCATTTGATGCCAAACATGAAACTCAATGAGAAACAATCTCCTGCGGTAAAAATGTTTGAGTATTACAAACATTTGATTAAAAAAAACAAAAAATAAGGAAAATGTGTACACGTGCTTACAATAAACATGGAGATCACAAATATATTGTTTATATAATTTACTGAACAATAAGTTTTAGTAGTAATTATGGTGACAGGCCTACTGCTTTACAAAAACATCCTCTGTAATGTAAAAGTTGTCAATTATTGTTTGTCTGTTATGTAGTCAAATTTCCAATAAGAAAGCAGAATGAGCATGACAGTTTAAGGTCAAAAGGTATGGCTATGACCACTTCTCAAAAACCTACAAGGACAAGTCTATCACTCCAAAATCCCAGCACCTGACCCTAATGGAGAATAAATTTGTGCTAAAGCAAGCCTCGGTTTTCATTCTGAATGTCTCAAGTAAAAATGAAGCAAATCTGGTCCAATTGTACTGCCAGTTTTAACCCGTGAGTGAGCATTTACCAGACTATTCCTTTGATAATCTGCACAAATATATACTGTAACCTCTGTACTGCAGGACAAAGATAAATGTAGAATACTGTAAAGAAGCTCGTTGTACTGCATGCACTACTAGCAACATTTCTTATCCTGGAGAGAGTGATGCCTAAATAAACCGTACTGACAAATTGAGAGGAAGCAATTTACAGAGATTTATGTGCAGTGGAGCAAACATTCAGAGGCGTTTTGTTCCGGGCGGCTGTACCAGACAACAGCACTCCTCCAACAATAACATCAAATGCCTGACAGCTTTCCAAGTTTCCACAGCGCACTGGGGACCGCCATTGTTATCAGAGTCAACAATGTGACTATGGTCAGGCATATGTAAAGCAAAAATTCTGTTGGCAGTAACTGATAATGGTTTCCTATTGTGACACACAGGATTACTTTAATAGTTTTAGTGCCCTGGTGCAGTGTCTAGAAGAGCAGAGACATAAGCCAAAACAAAGAGGATCCTTGTCCCGTATGGTCGTGCACCTGCGTCATACCTCGCTGTCCTGGAATCTTTCATCGAAGTCCAGTCTGTCTTTCTCTATGGAATTCAACTTGAGTTTGAGGTTGGACAGTTCGGACATCAGCTCCATCTTCTGCGTTTCTAGTGTCGTTCTGCACAAAAGCTCCTGTAGCCAAAACAATACAAAGTCAGTGGGCCGATAGATAACTTTGTGTGTGAATTCCCCTTCCATTTTGTGCCGGGGGCGACGCACCTGCTGCAGCATTTCCTCCGTGGCATTGAGCTTCTCCCTGTGCTCGTCTAAACAGATATCCAAGTCTCGGATTTTTTCCCCTTGAGCTTCCACTTGGTCCGTCAACACGCTGACCTACAGCGGGTCACAGCAACAGGGTGATTCACCAGCACATGAATAAGTATTAGTAATTAAATATGTCTGACCTGAAGCACTAGAGACTCCTTGTCACCCTCCAGTCTGGTAAGTCTCTCTTGGTAGTGGTCACCTCCGCTTAGAGATATGTGGCCGTTAGACTGTGGAGAAAAAACAAAACAGAGAAGTAAGATATTAGGGGTGTTGAAAAATATCGATTCGCCGATATATCGCGATATTACGTCGCGCGATTCTCGTATCGATACAAAAGCGCCCGTATCGATATTTAAACATCTATTTTTGGGGAAATATTCATTGCAGCGTCTCTCTTTGGTCCTGCACTTTTACTCCCGCCCGCTAGGTGGCAGCGCACCGCGCAGCCCGCTTGAGTAACACTAGAATTTAGTGAGAGTTAGAGAAACACAGGAAGAGCTTAGCATGGAAAAGAATGAGCTATGAGACGCTACGGGGCTCTTTTAAAACTCTACATTTGGCTTTGGCTTTTACAGCAAAGACAGAGACCTGGATTATTACGAGAGCCACAGCTTTGTGCATATTGCTGAGTGCGTCGCCGCTGCGTTTGGAGAGGATTTATCTTCGTAGCATGGATTTATCTTCGTAGCATTTTATTACGGAATTAAACGAAACCGAGGTGAAACTACAGTAAATACAGCATACTCATGTTAAACCTGTGTCTCGCCACTGCAGTACTACGACACAAGTTTAAAAAGAGCCTGCTGTATGTAGTTTCCCCTCTGCATCAGTTGTGTGCTACTGCTGCGCGTGATGCCCGTGTCATTATGTCCCAGATCTACGAGTGACACCCGTTGTGGAGTAGACACAATTTTAAATGCCCCGTCTGAGTTATTGTATATTTTAATGGATGAAACCCATAATAGTTACTGATCGCCAAGGACTCCCAACTATAGAAATACTAGAAAATGTGCATCCCCAGTAATTGGTTTCATTAGTTTCCAAGAAATCTGTTTTCCGTTCAAAGGTACATAATCACCATAAACACCACAGTCACAAGCACATTAGTGAAAAGCATTTATATCATAAGATGGATAGATCAAATGTATTTGATACAAATCTAATGAAGGTGGACTAGTTTACTGAATAGTTGTTTCCAAAGTAGTAAAAAAAAATCGCAATAATCGTCTAATTCTTCAATATCGGGATATATCGTATCGTATCGTATCGTGACCTTTGTATCGGGATACGTATCGTATCGCCTGAGACTAGGCGATACACACCCCTATAAGATATGGTTAAAAGCCAACTAACTGCAGGACAGCTTCATCCACCAGGCTGTCAGGAAGCCGAGCTCTCTATTGCTCTTTTCATAATGTGATATAATTGACAATGAAGCTAACTGAACCGATCCATTTCATAATTCTATGCCAATGACCATTCTGATTCCCAGACAGTAGCAGTATTAAAAGATCTCAACTTATTTAGCGCTTTTCCACCTTTTATGCACTCAAAGCGCTTTACATCCAGGAACCACTCATCCATTCACACTCTCATTCATACACCAATGTACGCAGACACTGGAGGCAAGGTGGGTGAAGTGTCTTGCCCAAGGACACAATGACAGAGTACACCTGCAGGACCTGGGATTCAAACCCTCGACCTTTTGATCATAAGACGACACGTTCTACCATGTGTTTTCTCCTAAAGTAGTAGCAGTAATGGTAGTTTCTTCGAGCAATTTGCATTCTTAGATAACAAAAATCATTTCATAACATAATAAGAACTGAAAAGAAGTCGTCTGAAGTCAGAAAGCTTAAGTGCTTTGAATGGAATAAAGTGTTCAAAAAAGGGCGTGTGGTCCCTTTCCGGGTTTTATCGGTTTCCTCATCAACTAAAAAATAAAATAAAGTTAATTCTGCTGCCAGGTGATTTTGACCACAGCTGCTCACTGCTCCTTACGGGTTGCCCCACCCAACAGGATGGGTCAAATGCGGAGGACAACTTTCCCAATAGGGGACAATAACGCACACTTTAACATTAACTCATAGTTGTCAAGTGTCCTGTTTTGGCCGGGAAACTACTGTACTTTGCCTCTCTTTCCCATTGTCCTGCTGTATTAGTTTTATCCCGGAAAAATCCCGTATAATAACAAAATATATTAAAGCAGAAGTAAGTAACTCATGCCCCTAGAGGCCATAAGCGCCACTGCAGGTGTCGTAGCATGTTGCGTTTTTTACTCATTAATTGTCCGTGAGAGTAAATACCACGCTGACAGAAAAGACAAAGGGAGAGAGGGATATTGTACAGCCAATTACACAATGAAGATATTTTTTTTTCACTCAAACTTGGCTGTAAATACTGTTTAAGTGGCGCTAGCCCACAGTTAGCTTTGCCCGTTAGCCTGTTAGCTTCTTCTTCGTGATTCCATTAGTGTGTCCCATTAGTGTGTCCCAACTGGTCTTTATATACACTGCGTGCCAGAGTGTAACCTTGTTCACTGACGAAGCCTTTTGGATGAGAGGCGAAACGTTTGGAGACCTCAACTACCAAGTACAGAAGATGACTCAAGTACCTTCTTTGAAGATTAGTGTGTATTGCGCCGCCGACCCGGTGCAGGGAAAGTTGCAATTGTGTTTTCTGGCCAGAGACACCAGGGGAGATCATCCCATTAACACTTATATTGCCCCCAGAGGGACTACGAAAAGGATTTATTAAGGTAAACAAGTTACTTAGTACTGCTTTTAAAAAAAAAAAAAACACTCCTCTCCCCCTCCAAACTGAACTCTGTCACTAGCCTTGTGAGAAATGCCACCTGCAGAAGCCCGAGTGAGTGGCATAGCTGCGCAGTCTCCTATTTTGACCGGGAAATCGTATTTTGACCTGTCTTGAAGCTTGGGTGGGCTGGGGCACGGCTTGCAGTGGGCGCCACAAAGTTTCCTGTACTTTCAATCCAAAACTTGACAGGTATGCCTGAACTGACACATACAATGTCCATGGTGTTTTTGTCCCATTTGTCATTAGCTTTATCTTGGTCATAATATCGCAGTATAGAAAGCGGTCGTTGTCTATAGTTTCACGTCTGAACGAGAACAGCGCTTACCCTTGACAAACAAGACCCTACAAGGCTGTGCGCAGAGCAGGAAGGAGCATTACACTCAAAGTTTGGCATTTATCTGGCGTGTAGCCCATCGCTCGCTCCCAAACACCACTTCCATTCTCAAAAGCTGTGGCATTTGACAACACAGAGTGACTTATGTTTAATTCCAAACGCAAGACAAAAGGTGCAAGCAAGGGAGACACTGCAGTGGAAAAGAATGTTTCCGGCCCTGAAAAGACAGCGAGCAAAAGGCAAACCAGATGTGTGCAGTGGATTCCAGACACACGTGTTACTAGCTGCTGACAACACACAATTCAAAAACTGATTTATTTCACTGTTACAAACTCACCTACAACTACACTCACCACAACTGTAGCACATCAATAATAACCTAACCCTAACCCCTTATCCTCGACCTGAGCTTCTCTGTCACTCGATAACAGATCTGAAATAAATGGAAAGCCTCTGTTTACTGTAAACCTTATGCTAGCAGTGGACAAAACAATTATGTCACATTAGCAGAACAGCAGCTGCTCCATGAAATGCTCCATTGTCTGGGAGAAGAATTCAAGTGCTTCAGGTTTTAGCGAACACACTACAAATACAGTACATTATATTGGTAGTGCTTTTTTTATTGTTCTTTCATCAATAGAATCAAGAATTGGGAGTGAAGGCAAAGGAGAGGGTTCCGCTTAATGTAACCTGGTGGACGAAACTGTTCTTCAGTCAGCTATTAACTGTGAACCTGTGCGTGTTTTGTGCAACAATCACTTAGAGTTCGGCCATAACCATCGCTCTTCCCTCCAGGCGAGTGTCTTACCATGTGCCCCTGCAGCCACTCCACCAGACTGTCCGCGGTGGAGTCGGGGATCTGACACCTCAAACTCTCCCTCTCGTCTGCCTCCATCAGCTCCAGCACGTTGCGCAGGTCTTCCAGCAGGTGCAGCGCTCGGAGGCTGCCCATGAAGGGGAGGTGGGCGACTGGCAGTCAAAAATCCCATTGGAGTAGTCTAGTGCCTTGGAGCCTGTAGCCAAGAGGAAACATATCATTTTAAGGTTGCACTTGAATTTACACAGCACAGTATTAACATGATGATAAGAGGGGAAAGGCTTGATAACAAGGGATAAGGGGATAAAGCATTTTGCCGACTTTGCTAAATGTGTGACTCCATTCTGTGCTGCTTTCACCGATCTGTTTGAATTCAACCAGCACTGGTTGGGCCAAATCACCTGGCAGTATTGCTGTGAGCGTGCGGGGGTAATATTTGCCAACGACTAAAAGCACTTTTACTACTAATTAACAACACTGCGACAACAGAAAAACACAAGGAGCAGCTACAGACTCACAAACACATGACATTTTTCACAACTAAATATTTAAACGGGGGGTATTATGCTTTTTTCAATCACATAGCACCAGTCTATAGCATACTACAATGATGACGTAACCTTCTGTTGGTCTGTATATTCAGTAAATTAAAATAACTGCCTTGAATAAAATTGCTCTCTCAAAATGGCTGTACTGAACGTCTTGAAATAGGCCTCTGTCTCTTTAAGAAGCTTTCCGACACGCCCCCTTCAGCACACTGCTGTGGCATCTAAACAACACTACTGTGCGGGGAGGGGCTCTGCTGAGCTGAGGAGCAGTGGTTGGTGGCTTGGCTGGTGACAAAAGGTCCAGAGGCGTCTCCAGGAGGTGGGGGCGTTCCTAGGAGGACTGAGGCATAGCTACACCTAAAATGGCTGCCGTCTAAGTTTTTACTGATTACTCAGAAATATGTGAATGAGCCAAGGCAACACTCCAGGCATGTGTTTAATGAGGGAATGACATAATAACATGATATAAAGCTTGAAAAAGTCGATTTACATAATACCCCCCTTTAATAGATTTGCTATTTTGAGAGTTAGCTGTGATTGGCTAAAAGAGGTGCGCTTGATCCAGTCACCAACAAATATTGTGCTAAAGTTTGTCTTCTTCCAAATTATTTAAGCCGGACCGATAAGATTGATATCAATGCAAATCAGTTTCCTGTTAATTTAATAATAATAATAATAATACATTTATCTGAGGGGCTTTTCAAGACACTCAAGGTCACCGTACAACAAAATACAAAGGAATTACAACATTAAAATCACAAAATCACAACGCATAGAAAAGATAAAAGCCTAAAACACAGTGTAGGGTGTAGACTCACACATTTACAGTCATTAAGATGGGTTAGGGTTAGCCATATTACCATCGAATAATTAGCTGTGCGTCCTGTTTCCATGTAATTACTATGTTGTGACACTTTTAGCCACCACACTATTTCACATCCTGCTATGATGCTAAAACTGTGCTGTAAAGTTAAGCCCCAAACATGCACTTCTCCAAGTCTCGAAGCCAGGATCTTGGCCAGAAGTACAATCTGTTCTGTAAAGCATTTTGAATGACTTTGTGAACAAAATGTGCTCTCCATATAAACTTGTCTTGCCTGAATCAGTTGTGCTAGAAAATGCAAACGCCAGAGAAGGTCCTGACATGGGCTAGAAAAAAAACTTAAGACCTTCTTACTGTGAACAGAGGTAATCTTTCAAATTTTAGGAGAAAGATATTATGACAGTATTGTATTGTATTGTATTGTATGTATTGTACTTGTTTTAACAGCCTACACATGACTAAAGGGCAAATGAAATCACAAATGTCACCCACACAAAACACAAATACAAAGTGGTGTGATCTAAATGTCGGCTCAGGAGCAGCCAATGAAACTCAACACAAGCTTTGGATCTTTTTAGTGATAAGAGAAGCTAAAATACCGGTACCTGCTATAATGCCGTCCATCTGCTCCAGGGCGGCTGCCAACATGTCACTGGCATCGGACATCATCTTCACTCACGGCAGGTCTGGAAAGAGGAACAGGAAAATGAGAAAAGCTCATGCTAAACTATAAATGTATACCAGCAATGACGTGTGAAAAAAGTCAGTTGTCAACACTAAATGAATGGCTGATTCATTTACTATTAAAATACCTTTTCAATTACCTAAAATAATTGCAATCATTTTCTATTTTGAATAATCATGACAAATCATGCCCAAGATTTAAAAAAAAAACAGGATTTAGATGCTCCACTCGACTTAGGTGACGTCCCTTTTTGCTTCAGAAAAATAGAGGTATCGTAATAGCCTTAAACTGACTTTGATGTTTTTTGATCAAAAGTAAAAATGGCTTATTTGTATTACGCTTTACAAACTACAGAAGCTTCACAAAGAGTAACTCATTAGATATTGTTGTTGTTATAATCGTTTATAACACTTAAATGTGCTTAACACATGCAGCTTTTTAACACCGTTTTCTAAACACAGCAACAAGAACTGTCCAAGGAAACATTCAACCCTGTAGAGCGCTGTCACAGCTTCAGCTCCAGGGATGGACATGATGGATTGTGCAGAGCATTGCAGACTGCTGATGGTCACTGGAACTACCACAGAGCTGAAGAAATAGTCGTTTTGTAACGTACAGTATGCTGCAATGTGTCGCTTATCAATTAAGATGCAAAGTTTTGAAAGCCAAGACACAAGCTAAAGTCGCTGTGGGAAAGTTTATAACACCAACACAAATCATGCTCATAATAACTTATCAATAACACTTTCAAGCCCAAGATATTATCCAATAAATTATACTTCAGAACATCCATTAGCTTACAAACTGGCTAAAAGAATCTTAACATTGGGACCCTGGACATTCTGAACAGACAGTGTTCCATTCCTTGGTGCTATGCCCAAAGGAACAGCCAGTTCTTTCATCAGCCTGTCTAATAATCAATGGCACAACACATAGGCTGTTTGTGCCGTCAGCGGCAGCGCCACCAAAAACAGTCACATCCGGAGAACGCCTGACGCCGCCTGCCTGGGACGTAGGGCCTTTTCAAATTTTAATGGAACCACCCACAGACCTGCCACTGTTATTCCAGCATTCCTGTGGTGCCTTTTTCCATTATAATGAAAATAGGCAGTAAAACACAAGGATCTCCCCGACACACCAAGCCAGAATTAGATGAGAGTAAAGTCACTGAGTTTAAATCATGTACAAACCAGAGGATCAGACTGATTTTGCATTGTCCGTTTGTACCGTCACGATTAATCAACTTTGCACAGTGATTTGAGGTTGCAATGTGAATGAGGTGTTTGCCCACAGACACAACAGTCCAGGGTTTATATACACAGTTAGCAGCAAGTTAAATTTAATGATCTGAGTATGTTCCATTTCTTAAGATTTGCAAACAAACACAATCATACAGAGGAATGAGGGATAATCTTTATATTCAAATGCAAATTTGATACAACAGAGGAAACATTTGAGAGAGAAAAAAAGTGTAACATTTCAGCTTAAACTGTGACTAAATGTGTTGTGGATTATGATGTTTGTGCGTTCAATTCACTCATTTTCTAAGAATTTTACATTTAATGCAAGTTTGAATCCAATTTAATGCTGTTTAATGTCATTCAAGGCCTTTGGGTAAAAGTGCTATATAAGCTGAGACCATTTACCATGTATCATTTAAGGCCTTAATTTTGGCATGACGTTTCCTGCTTTTCAATGCCCCATGTAAACCCTGCAGTATTGAGTAAGGCGTGAATTGGTTTTGGTCAAAGAATATGTATATCCATGAAATGCCTGAGCATGATCATTCAGTATTATGGTTCTAGATAATGAATAATGCAGTACCAGTTAGCCAGGCTATACGGTTTTATTTTTTCATCCCTAAACAAACTACAAGCTTCCTGTCGAATAGCGCGTCATCGTCTTGCCGTCCCTCCTCATTCTGTGATTGCTCCTTGAATCCTTGAATCCATGTGAAGATTTTGACCATGGTCCCAGACTGCTGTGAAGTTCGAAAAGATTTGAGCGCACAGCAGTTTACGCATCCAACGTGACAGCAGGAGACGCGACGCCATCTTTCGATCAAGCTTTAGACCGTGTTCTAAATAGTTTAGCTCGAAAGTTTACAGCGGGTACGTTGCTATGGCTACGGGCAGACGCATATGATAGACATTTGTAGCTATGGACAATCGTGAACCACACCACAGTTCAGGGGCCGAACCTCCCAATCGTGGGCAAAAGTGAAGCCCCACTGTCTCCAAATCCCAGTGTTGTTCACCATATCTGTCCTCTAAGAAATTAGGAGAACAAATATTTCCAGCTCTTTTAGGGCACCTCAACATATTTGACCCCTGATTTGTGTAAAATTATTTCTTAAAATCATCATGGGGCCAGTGGTTCCTTGCTGGTGGGCCGGATTATGCCCCTGGGCCTGACGTTCCCTTCTCCTGCTCTTAACTATCATCATGGTTTTTTGTTTTTTTTTAATCAGGTCTACAGCCAATTCTGTGGCAACGGCAGCACCTGGTGTGGAGTTTGGAGGAGGGCAATGGAAGATTTGTATGTGTTAAATGATACTTGAGAGGAAAACAATCTTTTTGTTTGTTTATTTGTTTGAGCGGAGATTCCTTTAAATGGTCTATCTTGTGTATGCTCATAAAAGATAAAGATAGATACTTGTTTTCAATATGAAAAAACAGAAATCAAAATGTAATATTGACTAATGTGAAGAACGGCTGTGACTATTCTTTTGTCATATCGCCCAGCCCTAATGTTGAAACTATACATTACGCCTTTGCTTTGCTGTATTAGTTTCTGACAGGGTATGTTTACAATGTAACCAGCTCGAGAGGCAGCTTGTGGACTACGTGACTCCAACAATCCTTTGCTTAAAAAGGGTGAGTAACACTAAGAGTTTTCCATAAAAGGCCATCCCTCAAGCCCTGACACAGTCATATGTGTCACCACGTTTCCACCTTAAAAAAGGGAAATGGACACTACACCGCCCCATTGTACACTGTAATACGGAGAATGATGGAATCAAACTAGGAAACTCTTTGGGGGAACCCCTTTAAAAACATGACTCAGACTTCACTTCCACCACAAAGACAAATATAGAAGTTGACGCAGGGCTTTTTGCAAACAAAGGCTTCCAAAAAAAAAGAAAGAAAAAAGTCAAGACCTGGCATGCTCCTCGTAGAGCTCATGTGTCGGCAAATACTCAACAAGTGTAAAGGAGACGGTCCTAAACAAAGGGCGCCTGATTACAAAGTACCGAAGAGTGTGTTCAGGCCCGGATGTTTTACAGCATGTCATTTTCACGTCAAAAGGTGTGAAGCCTTTGCAAACGGAATCAACCCATGAAACACTCGGCTAACAATAGGCTTTTAAAGAACAAGCCGCAAACAATAAATAAATCTTTTTTTTAAACGGATTATTAAGTCATTCCCAACTACAAAAGGAGTAGGAACAGCTTATAACAACAGGAACAAGCAGCAGATACATTCCTGAAGCTACACCAAGTAACAGAACATGTTGCTGCGAAAGAAAAAAAAATACTACGACATTCCTTATAGGAGACCCTACAACTCATTGGAGTATTTATCTTTTCTGTGATTAGATTTGTGTCTTTTATTAGTCCCATTGGACCACTGTATAACCCTGTGAACTATTGCAGCACATACTTGTTTGCTCTGCGGTGCACGTTTGGCCGGGTCGCTGCAAAGAATTGCCCTTCATGGGAAAGATAAAAATGTCTGATTCTTGATAAACAAAAGCTCTTACCACCTAAGCACGTGACAGGTGCAGAAGAGAGCCACAATATATCGTAACATCACTAAAGTCTGCAACTGGCGCAAGTTACTTCAATATTGTGCAGCCCTACTTCACACAAGTCACACGAGTCTGAAATTATATGAAATCTGCACAAAATCGCAATTAGATCTGCTTTTTGTTTTGATTTTGTGATGCTCCCTAATCCCAACCTTTATTGGAATTTCAAGAACTTGGAGCTTTCAGTGGAATAAAATGTCCACAGGAATCTTCGTCTCATTCACAACAGCCTGTCGGTATCTAGCACCCCTCGCGACTAGGGGCCTCACAGAGAACGCCATTGTTCACTTAAGCCGGGTATTTTGACTGTGAGGCATGACTAGACAAAGACAGCCATAAGTGCACTGCATACACTCGAAGAAGCACACATGGGATATGGTGGAAGCAAGTAGCCCGAGTATCTGGAGAGAAGTACAAGCTCTGAATGCAGTTGTGCCCTTTGGTGAAAATATCCATATATTTCATTTCACGGTACTGAATGAATGTGGCAGGGAATTCAGATTGCATTTTATGTCCATCACAAGCGGAGTGAGGGCTTTAGGCAAGGTAAACTGCACTTGGAAATATGCAGCATCTGGGCTTTAACAGAATAAGGTACAGTGACTCCACAAAAATATAGTGGAGGTAGAATGTAATGGAAACGTCAGAGAAAGAGAAAATACTTAGCAAACATTAAATAACACATGATAACGGCACAGGTGGCCATCAGCAATTTTCAATTGACGTACTTCAGTAACATTTGTCTTGCACCCCTGTATTATATTAAATTCGCAGACATTTGTGAATGAAAAAGCCTACTGCGTCTTGTGTGCAACATTTAAGCAACTCAAACCCTAGAATAGCCCTAATGATCATTTCAGGCCACAAGCCGAAAAATCATCAAACCATACACTACGGACCCCCCACTGTAAAATGTAACAAATGCAATAAAAAAATCAGGTTTGTTTTGGTTGTGTATTTTGATATTTGGCATAATTTCTCTAATATAATGTTTTCAATCAAAAATAAATCAATCTAATTCAGTGTGAGAAGTTTTAAAAAACATTGTCTTGTTGAAATCATCTTCCGGCCCCCATCTCAGCGTCTCGTGACCCGAACCCCCACCCCTACTGTGGGAGCCCCTGTGTTAGCACACTATGTTTGTGAAAGCTCTTAGTCATCCAGGACAATGTAACAACTGTGTCCCAACAACATTAGCACGGTAGATGTTTTTAGGAAAGGACTTGTATAGCGCCTTTCACAGACATGGTCCCAAAACGCTTTCACATGGGACAATTGACATTACTCCAAACTTGGTGGTGGTAAGCTATCTGAGTAGCCACAGCTGCCCTGGGGTACTGACGGAAGCGAGGCTGCCAATCTTCAACCACCACCAACCACTCACTCTAATGCCTAATGTACATGTTTTAGTGGTAGGGGAAAGCGAAGCACCCGAGTAAATCTGCAGACATGGGTAGAACATATGGGGACCCTTGTGTCGGTGCCTGGATTGGCCGCGGCCGGTCTGCTGCTCCCGGGGAGGACGGCCCCTCTGATGGGGTTTCCTCACCTTGGTCATCTGTACCCAGACTTATGTACTTGATTCTGTGTGTGAGTGTGAGTGTAGAGTAAAGGGGGTGTAGGTGTACGTGTGTATTGTGATAACTGTATATATTGGGAGGGTGGGAGGGTCTGTCGGGCGAGAATGTTTTAATGTCTTTTTAAATGTCAAAGCACTTTGTGATGCACTTGTGTATGAAAAGCGCTCTATAAATAAAGATTGATTGATTGATTGAACATGCAACTGACACAGACGGGACCTGTCCGGCCGGGATCAAACCCGGGACCTTCTAGCACTGGCGCAAACCACTGCGCCACCATGTCGCCATTAGCTTTATGATAAAGCTCCACTTTCCCTTTTAAAAGTCGTGAAACAATCAACAACAACAACAAAAAGAGAGATACTCAAAAGGCATTAGTAAACTTAGGAATGAGTTTGGACCACAGTTAAAGCTTACACTTTGATAATGTGAAAATCAGCAATAGGTCCTTTGAAAAGAAGCAAAAATTCTAATGCGAGATGTCGGAAATGTCCAAAACGGAGACTTGATCTCAGGCAGTGGAGACTGTTGACAGACGGTTTAAACTTTACACCATTTGTGCCAGTGCTCTCTGCTCCCGGGCCAAGTGTTGGATGTCATAACCCTATTCACAACCTACAGTATTTTGACACAATGCGATTTGGTCTTTCCACATGATGGTGAGATGTGACAAAGGCAAAAAAAAGGCAATGGTTGGATTAAGTTTTAGTTTCAGCTTTCTTCTAAAGAGAAAACAAGAAGAGTCAAGTAAGACACGTGTAACAGCTGTCCTTCAGGTGTTTATTCTAATATTGACAACCTCCTTCCTCTTTGGATGCATCAGTGTTTTTACAAAAACAAAATGCAGAGCTCTTTATGGCTCATGGAGCAGCATGCACTCGTGTACACAGGAAATTGCAAACAAAACAGAAGCCTAGACCGGACACTATCCCTGGGGTAGCGAAAGTTGCAGCTGACTTGAACATCTTTATACAATGTGTCGACTGAGGCAAGTTGAAATGGTGATTAAAAAAAAGGTCCGGGGAGCCAGGAATTTACAATCCAGGCACAAACCCAGCAACAGCCATAGGTTTAAAAGCAAAAGGTGATATCTTTCCAACTATTTACTCTTAAACGGCCCCAAATCTCGCATTTTCCTACGCATGTTATAATGTTCCCCCACAGAAAAACATAACTTGAATTGTGTTTTGTTTTATTCATGCAGGTTTGAGTATCAAGCACATCAGGCCTGTCTCATGCTACAGCTGATATCTAACAGATGTACAACAAAGTACAGCATGCATTGCTAATAAGAAACAGCAAATGTTTTAGCCTAATTCAAACTCCTAACTGTCATCAGAAACAGCAGAGTTTTTAGAACACTGAAATTAGGAATGACTTTAATTAAATCCTACAGCTGAATCATCAAGGTATTAGAAAGCCCTTTTGTGAATAATTTCTTTCTCATAAACCAGTGTTTCTCAGAACCCAAAAGTGAGTCGCGGAACAGTGGTACGCAAGCCTTTCCAGAAAACTGACGAGAACACTTTTCTTGTAACCCTCGTGCGATCCTTCAATTTTGCACCCTTTAAAGACCCTAATGTCAAAAAATGTACACTTAAAAAAAGAGCCTGAAAATTACCACACATTCATATTTTTTTCTGCTTCTTTTTACAAAAAGTCTTCAGTGGCTTTTGGGCCATTTGGATGGGAAGGATCACACAAGGGTTTTAACCGCTTAACCTTAACCGAGCACATTGTCTCCAGTTTGGCTTTACCCAAGTCTACAAGCTTCTTGAAAAAAAGTGTCACTATAGCGACAAAAAAAAAGAGACAAAAACGAGGATGAGAAATGCAACAAAATAGCTACATGTGACGACAACAACGCAGCAACAACGCAAAGAAAAAGATCTGTTTAGATCAGTTTTGTGGGTCTGAGCTTTCAGATGAGGTGCTACACTGGCCTATAGGATTTGGGTAAAGCTGAACTGGAGAAAATGTGCTCATTTAAGGCGAAGGGTTAAGAGGTTAATATTTATATACAAAAAAAGAATCACTACTTGAGCCTGTAATGACTGTAATCGGGATATTTAATCATAATTTCAGCTTTTTTTGTCTTATTTAATGCTTATTCAACAACTATTGAGGAAAAGACAATTATATATAATTTATACATTATATTTTACAAGTCTGAGTCGTATTTGGGTCAAGGCTCGTCATCCCAAGGTGATTGTGGGTCCAGACGCCATCCCAGCTGAGAACAACTGTCCTAAACCTTATTATTATTTCTGTCAATTCCCGGGGGCCTTTCTGTGAAGAGTTTGCACATTCTCTGACCACTAAAAACATGTACAATAGGATGCCCTCTGGTGCCAAGAGTCCCCTTAAAAAAAGAGATACTGAATCTCAGCGAGACTTTCCTGGTTAAATAAAGGTAGATCTTACAGTTTGATGTCATGTTTACATTGCGGAGAGTGCCACTAATTATCAAGGCACTCATTTACAGGCCTACAGTCTGGAATAAACTGCAGCTATTTCCAACTAGGGTGGGAGGCAGCATACCTTATAACTAAATTTATACCACACAACTGGGTCTCTATATGAAGGCTTGTTATGGGAGCAAATGAGGCGAGGTGGAGCAGGAACTAAAAATAAAGGTTACACTGACTGAGTAACGTACGATGTAGCGTAAACAAAAAACATAATGGAAAAATGGGCATTAAAGCATCAGTAGCAGTGCAAATATGAAATAGGAAATTCCACTTAAGTTTTGGTTGGAAACAGCAACGGTCTAAAATTCCACAAACCAAGATTATAATTAACATTTTTTGGAGGGGAAAGCCTTCAAATCACATGCTTTCAAGAAATTCTATCCGTACTTGATCCACATTGGGACCGAGAGACTCTAGAAGCATAAACATAAAGTTGCCGCAGGGTCATTCTAAATGGAAAAAGGAGAGAGTTTTAAGGGGTCAGACGGTGGACAAAACAACAGCTGATCAAGTTACACGGCTGCATGCAATAAACCGGAGTATCTGACTAAAAAGCCCTTGTTTACGATCAGGTCATTACACACGTACCGGTCAAATCCAGTGATTTAGACCAAGGCAACATCAAACCAAGCTGTGGGCAGGTTCTGTGAAGAGTGGCCTGAGGTACTGGGAGCCACTGACCGCAAACGTCTGGGAGATAAAAGGGCCACAACTAGGGTGTTTATGTCTGAGTAATAAATGAGTACCAACTTTAGACAACGTTGACTCAATGGTTCAAGTAAAGCATTGATGCAAAACTCCAAAACAAATAGATGTGTTATGTGTAGGTCTGCACAAATGACAAGTTATTGTTATAGCAATAAAAATGAGGCAATATCTACATCATAAGTAGCTACATCATATTGATTTACATATTTTTGCTAATGTAGCTTGAAAGTAAAATGTATGGAAACTTAAAGCCACACCGCGTAGAATTTTACCCAATAAATAAAATTCAATTACAAGCATTTATTTTATGACAGATATAATTGAATAATACCTCATAAATGTACAAACAAACATGAGCCTTTGCTGTGAGCGGCTCATGACTGTAACTTCAACGGGAGTGGGTACGACTCCAGCTCGTCTCCATGGAGATGTTGACTGGAGTCAGCAGAATTTGACATTTAAATAGTTTAGGTTATCATCCAAATCCATTCTTTGATTACCCACTGACTGCAGTAATAGCATTTTCTGGGTTGAGCTGGTTATTAGGAGCATGTTTTGTACTGATGGCAACAGTATAGTCCAAAATGTTACGCAGTGTCCCTTTAAGTTTCATAATTTTGCTCATTATTGAGCAAGTACTTGAGTAACTTTTTGAAGAAACTGTACTAGTAGTAGTATCATAGTTGTATCTTTCAGTACTTTTTACTACTTGAATATTAAAATGAAGTATCTTTACTCTTACTTGAGTAAAAAAAAAAAGTGACTTGCACCACTGTGAGTACAAGTATTTTAAAGTTACAAAAATTTCAAGTTGACCTAAAATAGATGTAGTTTGTGTTTTGTGCCCCTTTTTATATACATTTTTTGTGGTATTTTCTTGGGAAATTTTGTTAAGTTTTGTTTCTCATAATTTATGTCACTCACAACTGAAACATTCATCTGATTTTTACGCTCAAAAAGTTACTCACAGTAGTAATATTTTCTACGTATTTACTTTTACATGAGTATTTATTTAGGTCACCGGAGTAAAATTATTTCAAAATAATGTTACTCTTGCTTGAGTAAATACTTTGGCTAACTCTACCCACCTCTGGTAATATATCGCAACAGTATCAATATCGCAATATTTTTTCTCACTGCCTTAGTTGAGTAAGTTGAAGACGCATTTAGTGTGAAAAGCATCCTTCACTTTGCTGGATTGAAACCTGTGGGCTAATACCATCTGTTTGCAAACAACAGGATTATAAAGCGTAATAATTCCCAAGCAGCTATCTGTGTACTGTGAATGTCTTGTAATATAAACAGAAGAGAGTAAAGCTTAACCTTCTTGTTGTGAACCAAAATATGACAAATTGGTTGTTCGGTTAGCAATGTGCGCTTGAAAGCAGCGGGTTAAGCCATTTGTTTGAGCGTAATCTCTGCGCCTCTACTATCGGAGGTCGTAAATCACAGCTTGAAACAACTCACAAACTTACTCACCCGACTTCTCTCAAGCAAACGCAGGGATTTCCGTTTCAGGAATGTAAGCTGCTTGTCTCCAAAACGCCACTGTGGATAGTTTCCGAACTTCTGCGCGTGTCCCCAGATCCCCGTGCGATCATCCACATCGCTACGCCATGATGTCGGAGCGGCTGAGTGGCTGGATGGCTCTTGGAAAAACTAAAAACTGGGTCGTCGTCGTGGCTGGAAAATCCCGCCCTGTTGCTGCCTGGACTGGCCCTGGGATTGGCCCAGGAGCAGGAACTTTTCCCGTGACGCCTTCACAAGACTGCGGGAGAGGTGGACATGAGGATACGGAGAACGCTATGTGATATTATGGTAATGAAACTGTAATTACAAACAGTTATATTGTCCATGATGTTGTTCTCACACATTACACACATTTCGCACATTGAATATAGCCTACAGTTTAACGTTTTGATTTGGCGTTCCCACTAAGTGCTGCGTAAAATCTCTGACATTAGTCCAAACTAAAAAAAAAAAAAAAGTGAAGCTGATCTATCTGTTCTAACAAATTTGCAAACTCAAACAAACTCAGCTTGAAGCAATATAGCAGCGGTTTGTGATGTAGATTGATCAGCTTTGCGCAAAGGAGCCTCCTCTCGAATAAAGCGAACAAAAGCGACCTCTAGCGGTGCGTAATTGGACATGATTGATAGATGTGCTGGTCTGATGTAAATTAGAGCAGTTTCTTATTGGAAGTGTAAATGTTTCCGTCGTAGGAATTCTTGATTAGGCCCATGTAAATGATCACAATTAACTAATGAATTTGAATATATAAATATATAAAGCAAGAGGCGCCTCGCACCAAATCGTGCAACCTTTGATTGTGTCCATTATAATCAACAACAGATGTACAAAGAAAAAACGATTATTAACTTACAAAAAAACAAGATTTACTTTTAAAACAAGGTCCAGCTCAGGAGCATTTACATTTGAGATAATGCTGACAGGAATTGCTAATCTAACATAACAATTTAATAATAAATCAAGGCCAAACAAGGCTAAAATGGAACTAAATAAATGGAAATAATGTCATTTTTAATACACGCTGTTGGCAAAAATATGTAAATCTCATTCTCAAACACCTCAGTGATACTGCAGTATACTGTGGATATTATGTCACTTAATATTACGATAATAATTTAGCGACACACTGTGCAGCCCTAGACTTCATTCAACTTTATCGTCCAACAGCGGGTCTCTCCTCAGGGGCCTCTGCACCTTCACTGTACTGGGGTCACATTCCAGCATCTCACGGATCCATTCATCCCGGAGCGCTCCCTCTATGAACTCCTCCAGACTGATGATGGCTGCGGACAGAACAAGGTCACACCACGGGCACACACAAAGGGGATTGTGTCTCACAACAGTACTCTGATACATTTACTCTTCTACAGTGGTTCTCAAACTTTGCACATCAAAGCACCACCAGGCCTAGATCAAGATTAAATCAGGAATTAACCGGGTTTAAAATGATTAAATTATGACTAATCTGTAAACCATGTCTGAAGCCACAAAAAATGACAAACAAACACCTAACTTAAATGCATAGGCAAAGAATTTACTAAATTCTCTCTTATTAAAATGAATAAAGACTTAAATTCCAGATGACCCTGAGTATCTCCTGAAGAAAATACTACCAGAGGTCCTCTACTTCAGTAACTAAGCAGTTAAGTAGTAAGCTACTGTTCTTCTTGGAGTAGTTTTATCACACAGTACTTTTTATTTGAGTACATTTATTTTATTAAATAAAAGTACTCGTGTAAAGCATGTGGTTACTCTTTCCACTTTGAGTAAATCTTCTTTTTCTCTTCTCTTTGATTCCTTTTCTTGTTCATTAGTATCTTATGAAAAATATTTGTAAATATTCTGATTCTTCCCATTTGTATGTCTTGTCTGTTCTCTTACATCAACACTAAACCATACATCTTTACTCTTTACTCTATACTCTATACTCAGTACTTTTTTTTACTTTTAATAATTAAGCAATTATTTAGGTCACAGCCTTTTACTTTTACTGGAGTAAAATATATATATAAAAAATGACTTTTTTTTCTATCCACTTCTGCCCGGCAAAAGGCAAGGCAAGTTTATTTGTAGAGCACAGTTCATACAAGGCAGTTCAAAGTGCTTCACAGTTGATTTGGTCTCTTTTAAACTTTATTCAGAGTGAGACATGTAAAACTGTACTCAAGTAAAGTAAGTGTATAGATTCTTCAGCATATTAAAAATTATTAAATGAAACATAAAAGTGCTATAAAAATATCTTGCAAAAGCTTCGCAAGGTCAAATATGATTACCGGTAATTACTGCCCACGTCTGCAAGAATAACTCAAATGTTTTCTCACCGTTATTGTCTTTGTCCAGTCCTAGGAATATCCTGTTGGTGCATTCTTCAGCCGTGAGTGTGTTCGGCGGTGTCAAGGAGGCAGCCACACTCATCTTATACACAGCCTGTTGAAAGAAAGACAAACTGAATAACACACAAAATTTAAAAGGTGAGAATTTAAGTTATTTTCAATTTTGGGCATAAACCAAAACCAGTTTAGTGGCAGTACTATTCTGTTAGAGTACGTAGCATGCAAAATATGCACTGGAAGGATATTAGCTTTTTGTGGTAGAGATGTTCAAATATTGTTTGTTTCTATCAGACGTTTCTAATGTTATGCAAGTAATGTCAGTACTGGGCACTCCAATAGGCCTTTGATTGATCTGTATGACATTTTGGCTTCAAGAGTGTAAAGATGGAAAACCCCTTGAGATCTGTTTGCCAGTTTTGTTTTGTTAATTTACTGGACAAATCAATGCAGTCAGCACTAATTAACTTCACTCCCATCCCTGGTCAGGCACTTTTAGTCTAGATTACAAAATCCATACAATACAAAACTCCTTAATCATAAATGTAACATCCATCTATTCTATGTGAGTTATACAGCAATATGTTCATGTCCAAGCACCTTCATTATCTCCAGCATCTCGTCCCGCGTGATGGCTCCGTCGTTGTCTTTGTCATAGAGCTTGAAGGACCAGCGCAGTTTCTCCACAGCCGACCCCTCTGTGAGCAAACTGATGGCCATGGCGTACTCCCGGAAATCCACCACCCCATCCTAAAGACATTTCAATTCAAGGGCCAATTACAAATATCCAGAAACAGAAAGTCCACATGTTGCAAGTAATATTTTTGTTTTGTTTTTTGTTTCCTTTGGAACAGTCATTGCAGTAATGTGTATCATGCAGGTTAAAACATCTGCATTTTGGATGAGTGATGTCACGATGCTGCATTTTTGAGTCACGATTAATCTGAGGAAAAATAATGGGATTTTACAATTATGCACGATTATCGAAATGAAAGAAGAAAATACAGAGTTTACAAAAAGGGTTCTTTTAATTTAATACCTATTAAACATTCAGCCTGTGTTATCTTTTATCTTTATGCTTGTACCCTTAAGTAAAAAAGGTAGGATATAAAAATAATGACTTTAAAAAATACTGAATAGGCAAAAAAGAGGGAGGAGCTCACAAATTAGCTCTTGTTCAAGTCTGCCACCTTCTCAAATTTAACACCGTGTCCACAGGAGGTTGAACGTACTGTATGCTCAGACGGCCTAAACCAAATAAAGCCCCCAGACCTGATCAGATTGGTGGGCACTTGCTCAAGGCCTGCTGTAGTCAGCTGGCAGGAGTGCTGTGCTCTCTATTCAATCGCTCCCTGTTAGAACACTCAGTCCCCTCTCTTTGGAAGTCCTCCGTGTTATGCCCAATTGCTAAAAAGAACAACCCACCTGTAGTAATGACTATTGCCCAGTTGCGTTAACATCGTTAATAATGAAATGTTTTGTCCCATCTTCAGACTGATAATGGCACACGGCAGACCTCTTCCAGTTTGCATACATGCAACACCGGGGGTTGATGACGGCATGACGCTGTGCTGACTGTTCTGCATGAAGCCCTCACACATCTGGAGAAGCCTAAGTCCCTGGTACGGTTGGTGTTTGTGAACTTTTCCAGCGCGTTCAATACGGTCCAACCTCATCTGATATATGGGGCAAAAGCTGCTCCACATGGACGTTAATCCACCTATAATCTTGTCCTGTCATGTTTGACTGGAAAACAACAGAGGGTTAAAGTCAACGGACACCTCAGCACACCACCATCTCAACAGGTGCACCTCAAGGATCCGTACTCTCTCCGGTTTTATTCACACTGTTCACTGATGACTGCAGAAGCACCTGCCCTGGGATTACATACATTAAATACTCGGATGACACAGTTATAATGGACCCAACCAACATAGCTACAAAAGGAATGGACATATTAACAGAATGGTGCAAGTACAACACAAAACAAAAGAACTGGTAATAGACTTCCGTAAGGGACATCATAGCCTACCTACATTCCACATCAGCAATGAGGTATTAGAACGTGTTGAAGCATACAAATATCTCGGCACAACATTAGATCACAAACCTCACATTTCAACCCAACTGCGAACAAATCTTCTCAAAGTGTCAGCAACGACTTTATTTTCTCAGGAAAAAATCGTTAGGCTGAGCAGTAACATAATCAGACAGGAACAGGAACCACTAATGGATATTTACAATAACAGAGTCAGATCTAAAGGACAACAGATAGCTACAGACGTCACACACCCACTGCACAGTCAGTACAGCCCACTCCCCTCCGGTCGCCGGTTCAGGACACTGCCTTTGCAAAAACAATGAGTACATGCAGTCCAGTTTGGTACCCACCTCTATTAGGCTACTGAACTCAAGTGATTTTTTTAAGCAGTGATTAATAATGCCCCCTGCTGGCTGTCTGTTTGTAGCGTTTATCTATCTATCTATCTATCTATCTATCTATCTATCTATCTATCTATCTATCTATCTATCTATCTATCTATCTATCTATCTATCTATCTATCGGAAGCAAACTGGTGTGAAGATATTCTATAAGACATTTCTCTGATCTGTGTCTCATTAATCCACTATAATTACAAAAGAGTCCCTAAACAAATTAACCAATCAACTGATTTCCATGCATGTGCACAGTTTCACTTTTGTGTTAAACAAACAAACATAATAAACGCAGCTGCACATGGTTCTTTTTGGGACTCTTCCTTTGGCAGCGTTATGAAACTAACTTGTGAAAATTGAAAGCATTTGCTCTGCACATTGCATCAGTGGCACCGTTTGGCACACGCTACGCCTCATGCGTGACAGCGGTGGATCCTAAAAGTCTTACGATTAACCTACCATGAGCTTTAATAACTGCGGTAATTGTAAAATCAGTTAATCTTGACATCCTAGTACCCTTCATTAACTCAATGTTCAACTTTAGGCTTCTTGTTTTGTAACGTAATGTCAATGCACCCTATACATTCATCAACATTATAGTATTGTACATTTGACCTCACCCCATTATTGTCCAGAGTCCTGAAGATCTCCTCTGCGTACTCGGCCGACCCTCTGCCCCCTGTCCCTTCACAGAAGTGCCTCTGAAACTCATGGAGGGTGATCAGGCCACTGGGACACTCATAGATGAATTTCCTATGACAAGAACTTTGATTACTTATTTATTGTAAACTGTATGGTTCATATAGTCTTCTCCATTTGATGCATCTATGCCTCAGACTCATCTCTAGATCCTGAACCAGAATCTTGCTCCGGACAACCTACAACTGGAGCCTACTGGGAATGTCAGCGATTGATGGGGAAAAGCCACACAGGGATAGAGATACAAGATGAGGGCCTTAAATGTCATTCAAAAGCAATACATTTGATTCAAAATTACATTGCTCGACCATGTTTATTGCATAATTTTGTCAAAAAGTATTAAATTGATGGTCCAAAGCACATTCGACAGCAGTGTCTGAAATGTTATGCTCAAACGTTGCCCCTTGTGTCTAATTTGCTAACATCACATTTTCCACTTATTCCTATGTTTGATGGAATATTTGCATATAAGACAAGTTTGTGACGTTACAGTAGTAGGGCATAAAAATCTGCCACATGTATAAGCATATATACTAATACATATAATTAGAACACTTTAATTAAAGAGTCATATTCAAGCACTGACTCAAATTCATGTATCACTAATTAAACTTAAAACATCGGACTCTTTGAGATGCGATCATCTGCCAATAGTCAATCAATTAATAGGTTTCTGTCACAAGCCACAAACAGTAAGCAAAACTCAATGCTAATCAGTTTAATGCACAAAAAGCATTCGATACTGTAAATTTGGCAGTTTTTATATGAAACTGTCATCTATGGGCTTCCATCTACAGTTTGTGTAATGGATAAAGATGATAAACACAAATCCTAAATCACGTGTCAGGGTGAATGGATGTTGCTCTGATTTCTTCTAAGAGGTGTCTGACAGGGCGATTGCCTCAGTCCCCTGTTATTCGCAATCAATATCGAGCCGCTTGCAGCATTAATCAAGATGAATTCATTTCTGTACCTTTATTGTTGTGAAGATTTTAATTAAAAAATAAACTAAATAAATAAATAAAAAGTGCATTCACATTAGCAGATTCAAGCTTTTACTAGTCTTTGAACAATCAATCAACTTAGCTGACTCAATCAACACAGGAAAACAAAAGAATTAGCAATACCAGTGGCCAATTGCACACTGCATCTTTAGGATTAGCTCAGAGGTGTAAGAAACTAAAACGACGAGGCTAACTTACCTGAACCATTGGTAGAGTTCAGTAATATAGGACTCTCCTTCCCTACAGGGCAGAATGGCAGCTTGCCCCATCTTGTATTGAACTAACCCCGTTGAGGCACAGAAAGCTTTCTGCCCTCCCCAAATCTGCTTAAGGCCTGTTTTTTCATGAGTCTAAGCCCCCGTCTTATCACATTTGACAAATTACTAGTTAATCTACTTCAGGGGCAGTCAAATGGGGCGACATTTAATTAGACAAGCTTATGCAATATTGCAAAATGGAAAAAAGGGATCTGTACTGTACAAACAAACAAACAAACAATAGTGACCTTAACTTTTCTCATTTTAAAGTATCTCCTGCTTATCAAGAGCACAATCCATCTTAGAAATAATGCAAATGTTACTTTACTATTGAGTCAGGACATTATTGCGATAAACACTTATTGAAGATTTGTGCCATTAAAACGAACTAAGAAATAGAAATCACTGTAATGTCCTGTTCTAAAAGTACATTTAACCTATATCTTCAAGGTATAAGTATAAATGTGATAAATATGAAATACCCCCGTCTGTACTGTATTTAACCTCTTTAACCACAGCCTAAACTGAGCACATTTTTGGCACTATCCAAAAAAACTTTTAAAAAGCGTCAAAATGGCGACAAAAATGTAATAAAAAGCAACAAAGGTGACAAAACGAGAATGAAAATGCAAGAAAAAAGTGATAACAATTGAATTAAAATGTAAGAAAAAAGTGACAAAAACAAGGATGAAAACGCACCAAAAAGCCACAAAAACGTTTTGCGGGTCTTAGCTTTCAAATGTGGCACTGACCTATAGGCACCCCTTCAGGTAAAGCCGAACAGGAGAAAATGTGCATTGGTTAAGGCGAGTGTTAAGAGGTTTTAACCAACTGTTCTGACCTGGGGTTGCTGCAGTTGGTCAGTTCTAGGTTCAGCTGAACATCCTGAATGACCAGGTTATTCCATCAATGGATTTCTTCTTCCCTGATGGCACGGGCATATTCCAAGATGACAATGCCAGGATTCATCGGGCTCACATTGTGAAAGAGTGCGTTAAGGGAGCCCGAGACATCATTTTCACACATAGGTTGGTCACCACAGAGTCCAGATCTTAACCCCTTGAGAATGTTTGGGATGTGCTGGAGACGGATTTGCACAGTGGTCACACTCTCCCATCATTAATACAAGATCTTGGTGAAAAATGAATTCAACACTGGATCTTTTGACATTGCAGAAGCTTATTGAAACAAAGCCACAGTGAATGTGTGCTGTAATCAAAGCTAAAGGCAATGAAATATTTGATTTTTTTTTTTGGTCAAGCAGTGTATAATTGGTGTCATTTACTGTGCTGATACATACATACATATTTGAAATCGGAAACATTTATGCTTTTACTTGATGTTTAGAACTTCTTTCACCACTGAAATAAACACAGACTTAGAAAAACTAACATTTATTTCAGAAGCAAAACATTTGTGACTTATACAGGTTTCATTCAGTCACCACCAAACAAGCTGATGGGGATGGACTGAGGTTTAGCAGAATATGATCAGAGAGTACAACAGCACACAGGGCAACATGAAGAGCTAACTTTACTGTTTTGGAGGGTACCTTCGTGGTTATTGTCTAATGTCTTGTCCAACAATAATATCTACAATTTATGGGGGTAAAACATCATAACAGTCCACAAGCAACAGCTTCAAACTTGGCTATATCTCCAACCTGCTCAAAATACATAAACAAACAGGTACTGACTGATGGTAAACATAGGAACACATTCGCAACACGCTAATACATGTATGTTGGATAATAAAGAACAGTCATCAGTGTCTCACTAACCCAAAGCAAAGTGCGCACGATGGAGCCAGTGATTTCAGTAGTACAGCTTTTGGCCGTTACAACATCGAAAATTCAATAAAACCGATAAATAAAACATACATTTGATTTTGGCATAAACAAGGCTTAAATATTTAAAATGTCGATTAAAATTCTCAATATTTATAATGGCAATACATGTTATTGTTGGTGTAAATTTAGAACTTGAAGGGATAGCCAGGCCAGCAATAAGCAATACCTATTATTATTTCACATGCAAATGAATAACACGACTCTGTTAGTAAAATGTGCAATGGCAGCATTAGAAGAAACTATCCAACAGATGAGGTAAATGATAATGTCTACTATGAATCTATATTAAACACGATGGGTCAGCGGTTTAGCTCAAAATCCAAAGTAAGACATCGGTTGTGCTGGAGACACTGCAGGCTAAACTCTTTTTTATATTTATATTTATATATATTTTGAATATTAGGGACAACATTCACCTGGAAACAAAGACAATAGTCTCATCTACACACAAAAAAGAGAGGTGTTAAATAGCGAGTGCAAGCTGAAAAATAACATACTCTATTTTGTGGGCATGCTGCACCTGCTTTAATATTTGACAGTATGGGTATTACAGTAAAAGGGCTACAAATCCAATATGCTGCAAGTTGTCGCACTGACCTATCGCTTCGCCATAGATTTTCGAAAGCAATTTTCTCAAAATATAATGTGGCGACAATATCTTTATGTATCACCTACCAGTCAATCCCTGTCCTGATTTATTGGGCCCTAAAAAACAAGGCAAATATAACATTTTTACCCCACAATTATTACTACTTTACTCGAAGATTAAGATATCAAGAAAAACATAATTTCTAATATATCAACAGAATACATACAGTAAACCTTTTTCATTCAGATTGTGTTTCCACTAATGTAGGCAATTTGAGCAATTATACACATAAAATGTCTTCTTTTGATAATTATATAGGGATAGATGAAAGAAAACTTGCAATATATTTTTTCTTATATTTATTATATCTCTTATCTCTTAACCCCCGCCATAACGAGAGCATTTCTCCGGTTTAGCTTTATCTAAATCTAAAAGGTTACAGCCGATAGCCTCATTTGAATGCTAAGACTTAGAAATTCATCTAATCGAATCTTTCCCTCATTACTTTATTGTCACTTTTTGTTGCTCTTTTGTTGTTGTTGTTTTGTATGTTTTCTAACATTTTGGTCGCTCTTTAGTTGCATCCTCGTTTTCGTCTAATTTTCGTTGCTATTTTCTCACTTTTTTCAAGAAGCTTTTAGATTTGGGCAAAGCCAAACTGGAGGAAATGTGCTCGGTTCAGGCGGGGGTTAAGAGGTTAAAGATTTAGATTGAACATCGTCGTCTCTACATATATTCTATTATCATTCCCTGTTCACCTGCAGTGTCTTGCCTTCACGATACTGTTATTATTTTGTCCATGTTCAAAGACTTCTGAGCCAGGATCTTAGTTCAGTGTCAGGAGGAGCACCTACAGTAGCTGGAGGTTTGTGCTGGTTTGGGTCGAGGGGAATATACAGGACACTGAAGGGAGACATGGGGGAGCTTTGTGGAATGATTGCTTCATTTTTTTGGATCATAAATATATCTCATCTGCTTCAGCTATATGGCTTTGAAATGTCACACACACAATACGTCTAAGAAAATAGATAATATGACTATTCTGTACTGCCTATGTCTCTATGCAGTGGCTCTGTTTCCATACCTCCACATATAACTACATTTTATATCATATAGTACTAACAGTAAAATGGATTCATAAAATAGACCTTTTAAGTGCGATTTTTCTTCCACTCTGTACTTCAAGTTCGGCGCTGACTTGAAACTCAAAGCGGCGCTGTAGTGCTATCGGAACATGCCCCAAGAGCGCATGTGTGTTCCGGTGTCTTTTTAAGTAAAGGAAGTCATATGTGGATTAAAAATACTGAACATTACATCCCTTTGAGACTAAATCTGCCTCAACAGTTTTCTTTTTTTTCAATCCACACAGTTTCAAGGATACAGGAGAAAATAAAACACAATTGGAGGTTGGGTATAGGTCCGTAAGCAGCGGTGAGCGATAAAGGTTATGGTCCGTTGAGGTGTGCGGTGCCTGTCCTGAGGGGGCGGGAATCGTCTGGGTCTTCTTATTGTAAATCAAACAGTACACACCTGTATAAAGCTCTGAAAAAAATATTAAATTAAAGACCAGTGAATCTCTTCGAAGTCCGCGCCCAAACTTGTGTCTGTCGCCAGGAAGCGCATGATCGCCGAGATCGCTTCGTCGTTGTCCAAATCCAGCTGAGACGACTCACCTGAAGGAAAAAAATAATACATTATGGCGTTTTGTATATTTTTGTTGATTTGTGTTTTATTACATTTTTTTGTTTTAGGCTAGATTCTGTCAATTCAGTTTAGTTGATGAATTGTAATTTAAAGCAGTACTAAGTAACTCATGCCCTAGAGGCCATAAGCACAACTGCAGATGTCGTAGCATGTTGCGTTTTTTTACTCATTAATTGTCCGTGAGAGTAAATAATACACTGACAGAAAGGGGAGAGAGATATTGTACATCCAAGTACACAATGGAGATATTTTTTTCACTCAAACTTGGCTGTGAATACTGTTTAAGTGGCGCTAGCCCTCAGTTAGCTTTGCCCGTTAGCCTGTTAGCTCTTCTTCAAGATTCTAGACGAAAGACCCCAATCACTACATTAACACTTGTATTACCCCAGAGGGACTACGTAAAGGATTTATTAAGGTAAACAAGTTACGTAGTACTGCTTTGATTATTAAACATGCCACGGCGGATTGTAGCCATGAGCTAATTTGCATCGCGTGCCCCAAATCGGACAAGAGGCGACCGATATGGGTTTTCCGCTTTCCGCTTCTTGGGGATTTTAATTGGATAATAATCACCGTCAATATTTGTGGCCAACGTCTCATCTATAATCCTGTGTATGATGTTTCTAAACTGTAAAATGTCACAGTGTTGAACTGTGACAGCAGGGGGCGCTTAACTGGGGCATAGAGCTGATTTAATCAGGCCATTCATGTTTAGTCAGTACTTCAGAGGGAGTCCATTTGAAAGACAAAAAACAGCAGATTCCAAAACATAATAACGGTAAGTCTCCATCTCTTATGGTTCCAAAATTATAAACAAAGTCTGCAACATAAATTACAATCCAAGCCCCCGAGGTGAACAAACTTGTGACCAATTTTTCACAGCTCCTCTGTGGCCTAGGAAGTTGTGGGGCTCATTGGATCTCGGTTTCGGTTCGGTTTCGGTTTCCGGAGATATCGGCTTTATATCGGCCTATAGCGATATTATAAAATACCTATAAATTGACCTTATATATCAGCTACCAACTTCTAATTCGGACTCACAGACATTTACTGTATGCTATGTCATGTAATTTCAATGGCTACATTGAGTATCTGTTATAAATAAAAAAAATTTTTATTCACAGTATGTGAGTAAACTCAGTTAGGTTAAGGTGAACTTAATTGCCCCCGCAAATTTGGCCTCTGCATTTGACCCATCCTTTAAAGCGGTGGGGACACTTAAGGGACAGTGCGTGCAGGACCTGGGAACACCAGGCTAATGGTCAGAATCACCTGGAGAATTAACCTGTTGTCAGGGGCGTGCTGGGACCTAATTTCAGCCCGGGAATTTGGAGAAGACCGGCCCAGAATTATGGCTCCGTAATAGTGCGCTGGTCTCAAGTACAAGAGGTCGCTGGATCAAATAGGATTGACAATTTTCTAACAATTTCTCTTTTCACATGGGCCGCTGCACACACAGTCTGAGCCTGATACAAACCCACAATCAGCACAAGTTATGTAGATAAAAACATTTATTTGTCCACTTTTCTACCTTTCACTGCCCTTTTCTCTCTTTACTCGCACGGACACTTGTCTCCGCTGGATTGGACTGCACCAACTTGAACTAAAGCGGAGGGTGTTCCACTTAAACACCCCTCTGAGTTAGTTCAATATCAAATGGTATCTCCCCGCCGCAAGAATGAAAAGTTCGATGCGAATATATTTCAGATTTTCATTCATCAGTCGTTATTTTGATAGATTTCCATGACAATTACGCTTGTGTTACTTCATTTATATCTGGAACAGCAGCTCATGCTCCTGCTGCAGCCCAGTTAAAGCCTTTAGGCCTGGAATAGTGAGTTATTATTTCATTATTTTATTCTGATGGCCCGGCCCAGAAGCACCGGAACCGAGCGGCCCACCGGGAAACGTCCCGACTCTCCCTATGGCCAGCACGCCTCTGCCTGTTGTGCATGTTTTGGTTGATGGGGGAAACCGCAGCACTTGGAGGAAACCCATTCAGAGTTTGTATAACTGCCATTACATATGATTTGGTTAAGCTTGAGCAAAACTATGACCCATGACATATCACAGTGTTTGCTGATATTGACAGTTGAGATTACCCATAAGTGTGTCTCCTGAAAAAGCTGCTCCCTGAAGCTCTTCCTCTGCATTGGACTTCCCTGGCTTCTCCCCATCCGTGGCCTCTCCGTTTGGCAGCTTGGGAAAAAAATTAGCGCATTTCAGCGACACCAGTGTTATATTTGCTGAACATGTGGTGGTAATGACTCACATTGTTGCTGACTGGATTGACAGTTTGTGGAGATTTGTCCGGCGGGAGACTGAAAGGACTTACATTGCCACTGGAGGGCGACGAGTTCATCCTAAAGTGTAGAGACAAAAGGCGTTTTGAAGAAAGCATGATCGGTAAACATTAAAAGGCCCTTTCATAACGCATTTCTAAAATCTGCTTCACACAATAACTGGGCTAATAGTTTGATGATTGATTAAAAAATAAGGCTTTATATCATAGGAGTAGGTCTTTTTTCCACAAATGTCAGCTTTCACAATATCCTGAAGGACAAAATACATTTATTCCACAACCGGGAAAAAAAGAGGTATCAAGGTAAGTAATTCTTGAGATGAATTGTAATGAAAAACTGTGAATTTATAATTGATAGTGCAATATGTTAAACACGTTACCTGTTGGAATCAAGAAGCTCACTGACAATTTGGGTCCCTATGCTTCCAGCATAGATCATATTCCCTGGAGTGGAGATGCCTGGTATGAGAGATTTCTTTCCATCTTAAAACAAGTAAATAAGTTAAAAAAGGGTAGGACAGTGCAATGGGATCAGAAATCGAGATTGATTAAGGGGAAAGGTGTGTTTGGCCACAGCACTACTTGATATTTTGATAAAACACTTTAGTGGGACATACCTTCTGACGTTTTGGAATTGGTTGATTGTCCAGATTTGCTTCCTGACTGGCTCGGTCGACTGTGATCTTGACTTTGGGGAATTAAAGAAGGATAAATCATTAAACATACTGAAAAGAATTGACCGATGGTTCATGCACCAAATACTCACGATATAACTGTGTTGGTGGAAACGATGTACTCGATTTCTTTGGTCCAGGGATTGACAAAACTAAACCACTGACTTTGCAGAGTGACGAAAGAGCCATGTTTTGTTTTAAATTTATAGCAGTTAGTCTCTATTTTCTCTTTACTTCGCAGAACTGTAGACAAAAAGGTATAACATTAGGACTAGGTCTGCACAATACTGTTTATTGCAAAATTACCATTATTGTAATTCGAACATATTCAATACGGGCAATAAAGCACTGTCAAAGTATTACCTTTTCGATGTTTGTCGGCTAAATGTGGCAAGTCATCTTGATGGAAGTATTCATAACATGATGTGCCCAACAACTCTTGTGGGAGGTAGCCAAGAATGGTTGTGGCCTGGAAAATATAAAAAATTATTGTGCATCATGGTCGTCTATACATTTCCCTTAGGGCATCTGAGCACTGATTCACATTCTATAGTTCAAATCAATGTGTGTGACTGTGTGTATGTGAAAGAACAGCTCTTTTAAGCAGCTTGTTGCCTGGAGCGCCTTCTTCTTGAACGCGAAAACAAGATACATCATATTTAGCGAATCTCTGGTGATGAATACGGAGGATTCATTTCTACCGCGGAGGACCCAGGACCAATCAGGAGGGGGGACTAGTGTCACGTGGTGTTCAGTGGAATTAGAGGCGGACTAGAGGCGGGGTTACATATGGGCTTCGAAAATATGGAGGACTCTTCTGGGTTTAACATCTAAATCCAGGATACCAAACCGGAACCCTTCAGCAGTAGAAGAAGAAACCAAAGTGTATATATATTCCTTCTTAGTATCTAAAATTATTTTAACAATGCACTGAGTGATTTAAGGAGGATTTTTTGGGGGGGCCTCCCAGTTTCTTTTACCTGTTTGCATCCTGATGAAGGCCACTGCCGAAACCTGTTGGTGTGTATCTTAGCCATGATGTAAAAAAGGCTTTTTAATATTTTTTCTATTCAACGGTGTACCTTGGATTTTGTTGTTGGATTTTTTTGAATAGCCACAATCAAGCACACTTTACTTATTTAACCCAAAGAACAAGCCTCTTTCTTCACTACTCCCAGTGTGTTTTAGACGAGTTACAACATGTTTAAAAGCAAAAAGCACTTTGTGACTATGTCTATAGACCTTTAATTGTTTGTAAACATTCCGGGCTTAGCTGGAGGCGGAAGCTCGGTTCCTATCTATTTCCATTGTAGCTGTTGTCATAGTAACGATAAACAAATGTCTAACTGTTTTGGAAATATCAGATAAACCTTATTTTATCGTCTGAAACGTCATTCCTCTTGTTCTTGCACCTTAAGCCACAACAGGACCACATTTTTCAGTCGTAGTTTACACTTAAAATCGCTAGTTTTAGTTTAATCTTATTACTCTTGATCACTTCCTGCCTCCAGCTGATGTCACTGATGATGTCAGCAGTTAAGGGTCTATAAAAGGCGCTATACTAATACTATTACTTCTTTTTCTTCTTCTTCAAAATATCTACTGGTATTATGCATAAAAAACATATCGGTGTCTGTCCTGAGGAACCAACCTTTGATCTACAAAGGTGAATTTTCCATCCATGGCGTAGCGAGTGACGAACTCTGTGGGTTTAACCCGGACCTCCCGTTGGCCTGTGGGGAGGAGTGGGAGTGGATACGGCCATGGCGACCAGGCAGCTGAAGTGTGAGCTGTCCTGCTTATCCGCCTCTGCCTCCCCGTCTGCCTCCAGCTGACTCGTGGCCAGCTGCGCATGTAGCCCGTGCAGTGCACCGTGCAGTACTTCTGGACTCTGAACACCAACACAAGGAGGAAGGAAACTACATTAGAGGCTCAATATCCATCTCAACATCACCTCAAAATATGTATAGTTTAGTTTAAGTAATGACAACAACCAATAAGACTGAACTAAGACAAATTATCTCTACTCTATAATTGCAGTGGATTGACAAAGAGCAAATAGTCCCTTTTTGGCACATTTAGATATTATTAAAGGACCTGTATCTCTTTATTTTTTTATTTACAAACAATGAAAGAAGAAGAGAGTAATGTTTAAATTGTTAGTAAAATGTCTGCTTTAATAATATACTTAAAGAACAAACCTAGGAATAAACAATAAGGCAGAGGTTTTTAGTCTAACATTACATCTTTGGGCAGTTTTTGCAAGTCTACCTTTCTTTTTAGAGGTTCCAGCCTGGAATTCCTTCTCCATTTTCACAGAAACTTTATTGTACTTCATTCGACAGAAGAAAGAACGGCGAGCGCCGGGGCACAGGCGTGAGTCTCCCATGGGAAGGTCAGCCTGGACTTGTAGACCGGCTGCAGACACAGCAGACGGCAGCGTTAAATGCGCCCATAACAACTTAAGTATGCGACAGGAATAAGAACAAGCTTTACTTTTAGCATCTATTAGGCGTTCGCGAGGGTATAATTCAGAGGCGGACAGCTGCTCCTTCACTTTCCCCATGTCCTTGGGTGTATGTAATCAAACAGCTCTGTCCAATCAACTCCGCCTGGCAAAATAAATAAGTCATGTAATTAGTTTAATCTGAAATAGTACAGTAATCATCACAATGAAATGTGCAATCAAAAGAGGCGGGACTAGGGCTGGGTACCGTTAAACGATACCAGTTTGGTACTGACAAAAAGGTTAGGTACTACTGGTATCAAAAACGAAAAGTTATCGAAAGCACGTACTGAAAAGAAATATTTATATTCAAGTTTGTTTGTTTTTTGGGGGGGACATGGAAAAGTGGGAAATATGAAAAAAACAAAAAGGAAACATTAGAAAAATGGGGAAACAAGTGGAAAAATTGGAGTAAATTTGGTGGGGGGAAATTAAAAAATGTGGAAAATATGTGGGAAAAATTGGAAAATTGGGGGAACATTAAGATTTGGGAAATATTTAAGAAAAACACGTAAAGAAATTGTTGAAATATTGGGGAAATTTAGGGGAATATTTGGAAAAATATGTAAAATTGGGGAAAAACGCAAGAAAATGTGTTAAAAATTGGCTAAAAATAAGAAAAACTTGGAAAGTGTTTTTTTTGCCCTTTTGTAGTTAAAGGAAGATACAAATGCAAAAATTAAAAGGAAGGAAAAGGATTAATTAACATTATTAATCTGTTTATGGTTCTATACGACAAATAAGTTAGTATAGGCACTGAAAAGTATTGTTCAGGTATCGAAAACCAAGTATCGTTAAAGTACCGGTATCGAAAACGGTAACGGTACCCAGCCTTAGGCGTGATTTTAATGTACACAGGGCTCGAAATTGCGACCATTTTCGCATATGCTCCCAAAATGATGCCTTTGTGATCTCAAAATAGAATCACTCGCATGTTTGCGACTGCAAACAATGCTCCGGTCCACCTTAAAAGAAAACCTTCTCGTGCTACCTTAAAAAAGCTTGTGTCATTGTTTTCACAAACGCTGCCTGTTAGCAACAGGAAACTTTCTGTTCCAAATGGTTCAAGAGCTTATAGTACACTACGATCTGTTCTCTCTTTTGGCTCAGCGCTGCTGTCATTCCTCCCGGTCACACGCTCTGCCTGGGACAACCTGCACCAGCCCAGCCCGTGTTCTCTGCGTGTGCCTGTGCAACGCTCTCATTCCTCTGCCCGCTTTCATTGAATGAGCCAATGTATTAACACAACTGTAGTCTCTTTATGAGAAAATGAGGAATATATATATCATTTATAAACTCATTGGGACTGGGAACTATCTCTCAAATAACGCGTGAATCGATGTCGGGCGGAGAAGCAGCGCAAAAATTATAATGTTAAAAATTAGCCTAATGCATCTAAAATGCAACAGAAGGTTGGAAGTGGCATGTGATATGTTTAAATTCCCTTCATCCCTGTTAAAAGCTTCCCTGTTTTTTTTGGTTGTGCTCCTAAGTTTTTGACTGTGCTCCTAAATTTCAGAATTAGGAGCACAAGCGCTACTAAGAAAAAAAGTTAATTTCGAGCCCTGGCACAATGATCAGGCATAACATGAAGAACAACAGACTAAGCAGGATATAGGGAAACGTATTGAGGTTAAAAGTACAATTCTTACACATTTTTATACCTCAGTAGGCTTTATAATGAATGCTTTGCTACATTTTACCGCGGCATCTTGCATTTAGTTTTCCATTGGCCTTTTTACTCGAATCCGACTCCTCACGGAATAACTTCATAAGCAAGTTTCAGGAAGCAGACCGACTCATAATACACACAGCTGTCTTTTTTTTTTATCCCCCATGTCTTCCCCACACAATAAAACAAGCTGGATTTCATTCCCCTACACGTAAGAGTCAAAATGTTATGGCTGATAATAAATTGACGATCAAGGGTTTCCAGCAACAACAAAACAAAAGATAATAACAGTCTGAAAGCATTACCCTACTATAATTTAATATCTTTGTGACAGACTCTGAGACAAAAACGATTTTCCCCCGATCGCAGCCCACGACAAACAGAAATCCATCAGCTGCCTGCGGGAAAACATGAAAGAGGGAAACATGGTAGTGATTTTCCAACTTCATATTCCTAAACACATAAAAGATTACAATACACTGCCTGTCCTGACCAAAAAAAGTCAAAGTTGAAAGAGTGGTTTAGGGAACGTGAGACATTATTTGTTACACCTCATCCCCATTGAGAGTCTTTGGGATGTGCTGGAGAAGGCTTTGCGCAGTGGTCACTCTCTCACATCATCAATACAATCAAATCTGGGGGGAAAATAAATGCAGCACCAAAATAAATCCTGTAACATCGCTAGGCCTGTCGCAATAACAAAATCTGATGTTCGCTGTATTGAGGAAGAAACTATCGCAATAATTATATTACTGAAAACCTTTAAAGAGGGGTATTATGCTTTTTTCAATCACATAGCACCAGTCATACTACAATGATGACGTAACCTTCTGTTGGTCTGTATATGCAGTAAATTAAAATAACTGCCTTGAATAAAATTGCTCTCTCAAAATGGCTCTACTGAACGTCTTGAAATAGGCCTCTGTCTCTTTAAGAAGCTTTCCGACACGCCCCCTTCAGCACACTGCTGTGGCATCTAAACAACACTACTGTGCGGGGAGGGGGCTCTGCTGAGCTGAGGAGCAGTGGTTGGTGGCTTGGCTGGTGACGAAAGGTCCAGAGGCGTCTCCAGGAGGTGGGGGCGTTCCTAGGAGGACTGAGGCATAGCTACACCTAAAATGGCTGCCGTCTAAGTTTTTACTGATTACTCAAAATATGTGAATGAGCCAAGGCAACACTCCAGGCATGTGTTTAATGAGGGAATGACATAATAACATGATATAAAGCTTGAAAAAGTCGATTTTACATAATACCCCCCTTTAACGCTACAGAAACAAACTAAAACCTAAAAATGACAGTAAAGCTTTGTTCGAAAAGTGCTTGATCTTCAAATATTCCACAATAAACATGAATACAATGAGACACAACTTACTTAGGGTATAAAATGATAATAAATGTACAGACGATAAATATAAAGCCCAAAAATGGATTGTTTATCTGTCATTTATTGAAGCCCTGAAGCCCTTTGAATATTATAATGCGAGAAATGTCGATTTTTTAGGGGGTCAGGCAGTGTATTTTTCGAAAGAAAGAAATCGTCAAACAATTGATGGTTTACCTTAAGGACAAGGTGTTTAAGCTCCTCATCAGGAAGGAATGAAGGCTTGTAGCTGGCTTCCGAGAAAGAGCTTGCGGAACCTGGACGTTTTTTACAAAGAGTCACTCCAAAGTATTAATATCATATATCACATTTCCCTGTCAGGATCTAGGTCAGTCATTATTCACGTACGGGTCGGCCTTGACAATGGTGCCAACTTTGTGACTCAATAGAAAGCCTGTAAAAGTATCCATTTGATTGTACCTTTGAGAGATTTGAGGTGCTGGAGAGCCATTCGGAGCACGGTGAGCTTGTCCAGTTTGCGGGACATGGGGTTCGGGATGGGGATCATCGTGGCCAGTTTGTCAATCAGGTTGTTCATACGGACTCGCCGCCTCTTTTCTATTTGGCTGTGTGGTTCCCTACAGGCATCAAGCGTTAAACACTGACTGGATTACAAGTAAATGTCTACAAATATGGGAAAAGGGGAATTGCAACCGACCTGCAGCATTTTATTTTGACATGTTGGTCATCTCCATCTGACCTGTTTAAAGCAACACATCAAAAAAAGTATTATTATCATAGGAAGGTTGAAATGAGCAAATCCTCCTCCATAAAAGTCACGATACAGGAGTGTTTTTCATCATGAGCATCGAGGCTATAGATCGGGTGTCAATACTAACACACTGTTTGTTATTGAGTTTATAATCATGTAAAATTGTTTAAACTTGCTGTAAACAGTGCCATCTAGCCTGAGGAAGCGAATAAGAGGCCAAAATGGCTCTGGAAGCTGGATTTGGCCCCTGAGCCGAACTATAGGGCGTAGCGTCTTAATATGTGCAGTATAAAACCTGTTAAAGCTGTAACACGTCACTCACACGTGGGCGTCTCAAATCGCGCATCATTGCATATCATTTACCTGCATGGGCAGGCCTCCAGCCCTGCTTATTGTATCTGTTCAAAAGCAGGCCCACATCTTTGTAAAGAATAGGGAAAGCGTGTATTCTGACTGGCCAGGCTCTCGTTTCATTGCGTTTCATTGCGTATCATTGAGAACAAACGTCTCACAACTGTAACTAAAACAGTTTTGTAGTTTGTCAGTTGGTTTGGCACAAGATGACAATTTTCAATGCAATATTACTTATTTAATTAACTTTATATTTTTGCACAAGCCACTATGCAACAGTCGTGTTTATGACGAATTGTAAAGATGAAGCAGCTCTGAAGTTCCGGATTTTTAGCGAGACTACAGCGTACAGCGTTGAAGTGTCACACGGCTTCACTCGCCCATCTCTACCAGCGTCCTATTTTTGTGGCCAAACCAATGGGTGAGGAAATTGCTTCTCTTGTAGTTGGCTACGAGAGAATCCAGCTTGTAGCATGGCGGCTGACATTGCTGTAATATCTTCCCTGGTGGCCGAGGGCGACTCCAGAAGACACTTGGTAAACAGCGTTCCTATGTAGCTTTGGGCCTTGTTTGCACTGCTTAAAAGCCTGGCTTTGTAGGAGGAGACTAAGCAGCCATGTTAATTTTACAAGCCACACGGGATCATTGTTAGACAGCTGCAGAACGCTGCTGCTCGAGTCCTGACAAGAACCAGGAAATACGACCATATTAGTCCAGTGCTCCGGTCTCTGCACTGGCTTCCTGTCACTCAGCGAATAGAATTTAAAACAGCTCTGCTTGTGTACAAGTCTTTTCATGGTTTAGCACCAAAGTCCATCTCTGACATGTTAGAGCCGTATGAACCATCTCGGGCCCTGAGAACTTCAGGGAGGGTCTCCTGGTGGTTCCCAGAGTCAATAATAAACACGGTGAGGCTGCGTTTCAGTTTCATGAAGCTAAAATCTGGAACAGTCTTCATGAGGATGTGAGACAGGCCTCAACTCTGACAAAGTTCAAATCCAGGCTGAAAACAGCTCTTTTTACCCGTGCATATGAAAACTGAAAGTGTTTTATCTGCATTCTTGCCTTTTACTGTAATTGATTAACTTTATGTTGATGTTTTATTGATTGATTTTGTCTGTTTTCTTGTAATTTGATGCAACTGTGAAGCACTTTGAATTGCCTTGTGTATGAATTGTGCTCTACAAATAAACTTGCCTTGCCTTGCCATTACTATGAATGGGGCTGAATGGCTAATCATTGATCTCTTGTATGTTATATCTTTGGTCCTAATCCACCAGTTGATTTAAACGTCCAAAAATCTGTTCTGAAATGCATGTGACTGTTGTATTAGTTTAGCAGTTCATACGATATTTCAGCAATATTCAGGCTTAAGGTTTTAGGCCCCGTTCAGTGTTTAAAATGCGCACTATAAACTGATTCTGGATGTGGCTTCCTCCATGTGTAGACTTTGCCCAGAGGGATCATTTTCAGTTGACTGGTCTCATTGAACTCAATCTACTTGAAGCAAAGCTAAACAACTATCGTCTCCAAAAGATTAATGAAAAATAATCTTACCTGTCATCATCCATATCCTCGTCAAACATGGAAACAGATCTACTATCCCTAAGCAGAGAAAGGAGGACTTTAAAGAAGACATCTATAGTTTTATGTAATTCTAATTGTTTTGAAATCGCACTTACTGGTTGTCTGTGCTCCCCTTGCGTTTCCGCGGCATCTCCAGGTTTAAGGACATGCTTGCAGATGAGGAAGGGGTCATCATGCCGGGCAGAGACATCAAGCTGCTCTGGCTTTCTTCAACCAGTGCATCTTCTGAAATATCAAACAGGAGATTTAGGAAAGGAAAAACATGTATAACCATAGACAGGCTATTTCTCGACCATAATAAGCCACAGAATATTCCAGGCCAATGATGCAGAGATATGGAAATTTCAGTCCTTGTAGGAACCGATAACATAATAACAGGCCATTAACATTATAACACTGTTGAACCAATGACGTAATAACGGCCAATAACGTTATAACGCTGTTGAGCCATAATATATAACGGCCAATAACGTTATAACACTGTTGGCCAATAATGTTATAACACTGTTGAGCCAATAACGTAATAACAGGCCAATAACGTAATAACACTGTTGGCCAATAATGTTATAACACTGCTGAGCCAATAATGTAATAACGGCCTATAAGTTATAACACTGTTGAGCCAATAATGTAATAACAGGCCAATAATGTTATAACACTGTTGAGCCAATAACGTAATAACAGGTCAATAATGTTATAACACTGTTGAGCCAATAACGTAATAACAGGCCAATAATGTTATAACACTGTTGAGCCAATAACGTAATAAAGGCAAATAATGTTATAACACTGTTGAGCCAATAACGTAATAACAGGCCAATAATGTTATAACACTGTTGAGCCAATAACGTAATAACAGCAAATAATGTTATACACTGTTGAGCCAATAACGTAATAACAGGCCAATAACGTTATAACACTGTTGAGCCAATAATGCAATAACGGCCAATAACGTCAGAACACTGTTGAACCAATAACATAATAAATTTGGCCAGTTTCAAAATGTAATACGCAGATAATGTAATAACACCGTTGAGTAATAACGACTTACTGCACGATATTGGCTGGTTAGTACATTATTGGCCTGACAAGATGAAAATCACTTACAAATGCAATACTACAGCCAATAATGTAATAACCCTAACACATTAAACATTGTTTTGGTGCTGTTTTCTCTAAAATGGTAGATGACCTGTTATTGTGTGGGTTTTTGCATCAGCTTTAGTATTAGTATGTTTTTATTTTTTTATTTTCACTTGAAGTAACTTGCTCAGCTCATATGCTCATATTTTCTTCCGCGGCAGCCCAGAAGGTGAAGCGTGTCATCTTATGACTGAAAGGTTGCCGGTTCAAATCCCAAATGTGTGAGTGAGTTGTTGGTGATGGTCCAAGTGGCCAATGGGACTAATGTATTACGTTTCTGGCCGTTATCACGTTATCGGACGCTATAGTTAATTAATTTCAGTGTGAAAAAGGGCCAGAATAATTCAAGCATTTTTTTAGCTTCACTTGTTTAATTCACAGGTTGTTGGGAACCACTCGCCATAAAAACATCATAAATAAATAATCTTACTGCTTTAATGTGTCCAAAGTGCACAATATTAAGTCGCGTGCAAACCCGATCCCTATTCCCACCCCTCGGTGCGTAATAAATGTCAATCTGCTGCTGATTCTATATTTCCTAGTCTGCAGAAGTGGGTTTCAACCAAATTGTATGTTACTTTACAGGACTAAAGCATACAGTCTATACAGAACTCAGAAATCAGTTCACTGACTCTGGCTTGGTGCTATGTTTTACACCGTTGAGAGCTGAACGTTTTTCTTTTGTATGCATATTAGTTTATCTCACGTTTTATGCGCTTTCTTGCAGTACCCCGATTTCCAAACAAGTGCAGTAAAAACTACATGAGAATAAGACAACTGAGAAACGCGGATGCCTCACATTCTCTGCATTCACAAGCCAGAAATAGCACCTTCTTTCAGTGTGTCACAAACAAAAAAACAAATGTGGCACAAAATGGCGTAAATTGGACACACGTCTCCCACATAACCACTTCTTTTATTTTGTGATCCACAAGCACCATGACCCGAATAGCCATTAACAGTTAATTCTGCCCGCTCTATCAAGATCGGCTGGATTACAGGGTTATCGAGATGATTGGTGACACTACGCTGCAATAGCTTTATTATTATTGACTCAATAAACTTTGCAACTTTCACCTATATTTAACACGCACAGATCAGTTGTTATGGCAGCAGGCATATTTGTTTACTGCATGTTTACTAGTATGCACATACAATTCTAATGTGTGCACAATATGGTCGGTCATAGAAGAAACGTAACTGGTTTTATGAAAGAGGGTAAAATGTCCACAAATTCTAAAGGCACTATTCCTGATTTTTCTAGTAGTAGATGACCTTCAGTATATGACGTCTGTGGGTGAGAAAATGACCTTTGTGCGTTGTGCGTCTAATTGTAAAGTTATTTTATATCCGGTGATCTAGCAGGTGAGTTGCGGTTGTTTACATATACATGGACAGTAGGCCTAAGGTCCTGGACATATAATAGTGAACCGTCCTCATAAACACATCTCTGTAATGAATTAAGAGTCGAGTTTCGACCAAACCGCAAAATTAACATGCAGTTTCATTGTTTGTAAACAAAAAATCAGCTACACTCAAGGGCCTTTGCTCTATATTTTGCTTTAAGTAAGTTAACAGTACTCACGGTGGTATTTAGTTTAAAACCGGTAACTACAGCTCCCACTATCATCAATAATGAGCCAATCAAACAGGTGGAGTCCTTCATATATCTGGGTGTGATGTTAGACTGTTCCTTGTCTTGGAAACACCACATCACTTCATCTGTAAAAGGCTAAACAAAGAATATATTTCCTCCGTCGCCTGCGGTCTTTCGGAGCGTCTCGTCATTTGCTGCTTCTGTTCTTCACTTCTGTGATTCTCAGTGTCCTGCAAGACTGTAACGCCGTGTGGTACAGCTGTCTCTCGGTCACTGCTAAATCTGGACTGAGACACTTAATTAAAATCTGCTCAAAGATTGTAGGACAGCCCTGGATGGACTGTACGTACCATAACAACACACTGCGACTGGCCAAGAACATCACTTCAGACCCCAGCCATGTTATGAACCTCGAATATGCGCTGTTACCATCAGGGCGGCGGTACCGTGTGCCACACTTTAATAAAGTCAATGAGTATTTTTTCCATCAGTCCATCCTGAAACTAAATGAGGAGCTTAAGTCATAAAATCAAAGGGTGTTATGGCGAGCGGACAATGTTTATAATGTCTCTGTGAATTGTCTTATATCTGTATGTTTTGTCTGTATTTTTATGGAGCTGCTGAACTATAAAACAAATTTCAGATCCTCGTATCTGACAATAAAGCATTTATCTATCTATCTATCTATCTATCTATCTATCTATCTATCTATCTATCTATCTATCTATCTATCTATCTATGACCTATTAAAAATTAGGGCTCAACATACAAATCCACAATGGTAATAGGTAATAGCCCAGTTAGGACTAAAACATGTGGGTTTCCAGGTACAAACTGCAGGAGGCCTTTAATATGTTGATGACCTATACACTACTAGTCTTTGCGCTGTGAAGTTATGAAACATAATGAGGTCGTGCAGCTTTACAGTTTGAATGGCTCAGGTGACTTGAAGAAATCCCGAGCGGACCATGTTGGGAATGGGAAGTCAGACTATGAGACCATTTACATATAAAATCATAATATAGTCAGTGAAGAGGGCGGTTGTCACGGGCAATGAAGGAGCCTTTAAACAGTTGTCACTGAGGGGGAGAGCGAGCTCGTAAACAGGCCGCGCTATCGTTCCCGCCGCGCTATAAGCTTTACGGTTCGCAATCACCGCACAGAGACATGGTTTATAAACAAATATCTGGACTGACACCACTACAAGGATACGCCTCGTGCAGAATATGAGCACGGTTTGATAAATAACACGACGTAACGTTACATAAATGCAACAGAGGACGACGCTGCTCCACTGCTCTACTGACCTAGTTTTAGAAACGCGCAACTTCACATTTTGACCGATGGAGATCCGCGCACGTTCGCAGTAAATGTTTGTTGTTGTATCACTATTCAGAGGTGCGTTACACATAAATATGACTTCGGAGGTGTTGAAAAGTGCGCTCGGGTACCTGCCGCCTCGCCTGCCGCTCTGTCACCGCCGCCAGCCGTCGCGTTCCGGGCGGACATGGCTGTGGCCACAGGCGGTGTGCCGCGGCCCAGGACACAAATTCATGGATAAGCTGCTCCCCTTTTTCTGGAAAACAGTACGAGTGTTATATCCACAAGTCAACCGACGAGCAATGCACTCCGGTTATCACCCCGCAGTCCAGAAACACTTGGTAAACATTAACCGTGCGTAAAAGATGGCTGTGCGCTGCGGTAATAAGGACAGTTGGGAGAGGAAACGCGGAAGAAGAGAGTACAGTCTCCTCCTACCGGTGCTGCGCCGCACCGCTCAGCGCTCATCCTCTGCTCCCCTCGTATGAATATTTTTCTTCCCACACAGTGCAAACAGGCGCGCTCTGTGTTTTACAGAAGGTGAGTCAACGCTGCAGCTTACGCGTAAAAGACAAGTGGTGAAAGACGACCATGGTTCAATCCGGGTCTCGTTTAACTTTGCGAAATAACAGGGAAAACACAGCGATTCTCCATTTTGCCAAGAGAGGGCGCCATGTGCTCAAATTCACCCCAGATTAGGAAGACGCCAAGGAACTATTCTTGAAGACACCTGTCACTGTTCCACGAAGCCATTTCAGTCTCTGGCCAATCTCTATTTAGATTATTATGTCATTCTTACATTGTGATTATAGAACAGACGTTAGGCTACGTGATGAGACCATATCCACACTCATCACAAGATAAAAGGGTACAATTTCGGGTGCTCTAACTTAAAGGGCTGGAACATTAGCATCTTTTTATTTTTCTGATAAATTCTCCATCTCTGTTCATGTCAAAACACCAAATATGAAACTGAACTAAACTACATTATTATTATTATGAACTGTTGTTATTAATGAGTAGCTACGAAAACAACTCAGTCCGTCACTAGGGGGCAGTGATGTCTTTCCTTCGAAGCCAGGTAACAGGTTGTAAATCGGAGTTCACAGAGTTCAACCTTTGATGAACTTCGCATTAAACAAAAAAATAATATTGGTAAAGTGTTGATTATATTATAAGGCTAGACTGAGACTTTTGCATTCCTTTTCAATGGGAACAGAGACGCTTTTTCCATTTTGACTCGTCACATTTAGGTTATTCTAAAGGCTCTATACCTAATTTTTCTATTTACAAATGACAAAAGGGGGAGCGCATTGATTTGATTGTTTGAATTGTTAGCTGTGGCTCAAACTCATCCCTGACTTTGCTTGCGCATTTCTAACTTTAAAAGCTTATTTCACACCACAATGTCACGGTAATGTAAAGAATGGAAAAAGGCTTTAAAACTGGATTTACAGCAAACAAAGGTCTATTTTTTAAAATCTTAATATTCAGTTGTGAAATATCAGTATAATTACATTGTATGAAAGAACATTAGTTATGTAAAAATGAGATTAAAGGGGGGGTATTATGCTTTTTTCAATCACATAGCACCAGTCTATAGCATACTACAATGATGACGTAACCTTCTGTTGGTCTGTATATGCAGTAAATTAAAATAACTGCCTTGAATAAAATTGCTCTCTCAAAATGGCTGTACTGAACGTCTTGAAATAGGCCTCTGTCTCTTTAAGAAGCTTTCCGACACGCCCCCTTCAGCACACTGCTGTGGCATCTAAACAACACTACTGTGCGGGGAGGGGCTCTGCTGAGCTGAGGAGCAGTGGTTGGTGGCTTGGCTGGTGACGAAAGGTCCAGAGGCGTCTCCAGGAGGTGGGGGCGTTCCTAGGAGGACTGAGGCATAGCTACACCTAAAATGGCTGCCGTCTAAGTTTTTACTGATTACTCAAAAATATGTGAATGAGCCAAGGCAACACTCCAGGCATGTGTTTAATGAGGGAATGACATAATAACATGATATAAAGCTTGAAAAAGTCGATTTTACATAATACCCCCCCTTTAAGTTACTGTAACTTAAACACATTAGTCATGAAAGCATATAACACTTAAGGGCTGATTACTTAAACGTGCATGAGTATATCATTTCATTAAACTAAAACTGATTAGTACAAACAAAAATGGAAATTGGAAATTAGTCGAGCGAGCTAATCGGTGTTAGTAAAGACTAATAATTGGCTATGTCGAATGAGTTTACTTTGTTTAGTTTATGGTATTTGTAAAACTAATCTTTATTGCCGGAATGAGTTTACTTATGTGGCATTAGTAATCGTAACTATTCGGGTTTACAGTGTAGGAGGAAACTAATTTGATTCCATCACTTGAAGAAAAGTCAGCCAAAGGGCCTCTACATTTTTTTAATCAACATTGTAAAAAAACGGTTTGGCTTATATTTCACCTGCCTATGGTCCGGTGTTCATCTCCTCAATGCAACTTGTCAAAGTCATGCATATTTTAGACGTGGAGTGCACCGAGGAGCTGTATCAGATGAACCAGTCTGACTGAAGGGGAGGTGCCGGCCCGCTGATGTTGTGGGAAGGTAGGGGCTGGGTTAAAACGCCGCTCCTCCAGCCTCCTCCTCAACAGCTGACTTTGATGGAGACCACATCTTCCATTTTTTTTTACACCTGCAGAGCGTCCCCACAAAATTCATAGCTGGATTACAACCTTCAGATTTTATTTCTTGGACATGACACGCCATAGATAGATTTTTGTCCACGATTGTGCATTGGGGGTCAGTGGAAAAGCCCACCCTGCGCCTCTTAAGAACAGCTGCAAGGTGGAGTCCAGGGAATGAAGAAGGATGAAGACTAGCTCGTTGTAGTGCGGCGTATTTCCATTCCAAGTATCGGGGGGGGAAACTTTTTGCAAGTTAGAGTGAGCAGACTGAGCCACAATGCCCTTTGGAGGATTGACAAGTTTCAAGGAGCAGGTGCTGAAGCCTGGGAAAGAAGAAGTGAAGAACTCTGTGGGGGATTCACTTGGGAAAATACAAAGGTGAGGGATCTTCAGAGGCACGCGGCTGTCCATTTTATTTGATGTAACCCCTCCTTTATGTAAGGAGTTTCTTAATTAAAACATGTCCCGTCAGAGTGATACAGCGCACCAGTGTTCTCCCAGATGCGGCACATAAATCAATATTTGATTCTTGGGCTTTCATGGCGATACGAGTTACACAACGTGTTATTTTAAGATGTAAATGCATTTTTAATAGGCACAGATCTGAATTTGGGGCACTACACTTAAGAGAATGCCGGCTAAACATGCAAAGAAACACATTTCCCAAGAGATGTGTCACAATGTCAAAGAAAATGAGCAATTTTATGATTTAAAATTATGACTCTTAACTATTTGTAAGGCATCAACAAATACTTATTATTAACCATTTACTGTACAAAGCATTCCTGTGTGATTTACGTCGGCCATACCATGAATATGTTTACACCCTTTAAGACTATCCTAACCTTCACTATATTCTGACTTGTGGCATTAACCAAGCACAACGGCAACACACAGTATATAGCTGCCTACAAATTATTATGGAAAGGTTTTATGGATAAGGATATGAATTTAAGTATTGACAAATCCTGTCAAATGCTTAATAGGGTGTGTCTCTTATAAAAAGTGCGCAATTCTCTGTCCATATCTTTATAAAGACACTTATTATTATGTGACATCTACCATGATTGATACCGCTGCCCCTCATGCCCAGTAAAAAAGAATATTTATGTGACTGAATGTCCAATGGGTGCCTTTTGAATCGCAGTCTCTGAACATTTTCAGACCTGGACAGGAGATATTTTATTGAGTCGACATTTTTACGAGTTTGTGCGGAAATATTTACCGTAAAGCAGTTCTATTGGACCTTGAATAATTTAAACCCTATGTCCCCCCTTATTGTTTCTGCTTCTATTCACATTGTAAGAGGAGACGGCTTCAGGGTTTTTGAAATGGCGTTGCATCATTATTCGTTTAAATGCTCGCAATTATTATCCCTATAGCAAACAACGAAACACCCTCTGCTACGGGGTCTTCAAATGTAAAATCCTCCAAACCCTGTACAAGTGTTCTCAAATGCATGTGAAATTGCAGAAGCTGTCAGGAATAAAATCACATTTAGAACTTTTTACACTAGTGTTGCCAAAGCTGTGTGGAAGTATGCACCTCTTTAATGTCACCTGATAGCAGCGGTTCTTTGACCTTTTAGTCAAGTGTCACCCCACGTCCTCTGCCCAAAAGATCCTGTCCATTTGTTGCATAATTCTGGCTTATTTATGTGTCGGCGTGCAGGACAGCCCATGAAGAATTCAAGAGGAAGTGGAAAAAGACAATATGTTTGAGTTTACAGATGTCATAAATTGAGGTGGCGGCCTGGCCAAAAGTGTAAAACTATTTTACTGTGAACTATATTATACTATCTGTATATGATCGTTATTACGATGGGGGACAATGGTGGACTAGGGGAGCAACATTTTCTATTAAGAATTATATGAAATTATCTTGCCCTGGGCCTCATTAATCATTACAGCCCTGGTATGAGTCATCTGATTGTAGCAGCTAGAAAGAAGGGCTGCAAATTTCACCAAAATTAATTGAAATCGCAATTTGAGATGAAGCGCTATATCCTTCGAAGCAACAAGTCGGTCTCCCTGGGGGCTTACAGTCTGCTGTAGTTTTAAAGTGCATATGGCAGATTTTACTTATTTAGATGGATAACATCTGTCGTAAGTAATGGAAATGGGCAGAGAAGTAATTTTTATTTGAATTTTTAAGCTACTGACAGGACGTGACATAGATAGAGGTAAAGTTCCACAGCAGTTTAACTCATTGTTAACTCCATTGACATAACATGGTCGGCACGGCAACAGTTTAAAATTGTTTGCCTCTATCTATGTCACTTCCTGTCAGTGTCCAATAAGGAAGTGAAACGATAAACATCACAAAAATGGTCAAACTAAAGAAAACTGGATACAATTCTTAGCAAAATCTTAAATATAAGATTTTATTGTGCCTAATGTGTCATATGCACTTTAAACTTTCTACAAATATGTCCCGAAATGCATGTGATTCTTGTATTAGTTCATCACACAGACCCACTAAACATCTACAGATACAGCAAATAAAAAACGTAAAAAATGTGGACTTTCAGCTTCACATCACTAAATATGTTGAGTGTCAATGCAGCACGTCACCGCTCTCATTTAATCCCTTAGAAAAATTGATGGAAGCAACATAGACGAGGAGGAGGAATAGAGCTGACAGAGGATGGGCGTCCCGTGGCGTCGACCCTCGCGAGCCCCCCCTGGTGGACTGCGGCTGCTTCGGACTCCCCAAGCGCTACATCATCGCCATCCTCAGCGGCCTGGGCTTCTGCATCTCCTTCGGGATCCGCTGCAACCTCGGCGTGGCCATCGTGGAGATGGTGAACAACAACACAGTCTACATCAACGGGACGCCGGTCATGCAGGTAGGAAAGAGTGTATTTCCTTTGCCTCCAACGATCATCTCTCAAGCCATTCCTGTAAACATACTCTCCCTCTCCTCTTTGTAACCATATAACATTATAACAACTTTCCTCCACCACATCTCTGTCGTAGCAGTTGAACAATCAGCCTCTTCAACCTTGTTAAAGCTATGTGTGGGTCACCATGACAAACTTTCTGCTGGTGTTCCAGAAGACTTAGTCTATGTATTCTATGTAGCAGTGACTTTTCACCCTAAGTGCCACCTTGTAAAACATTTGACCTTCCAAGTACCACTAGGCCTAGATCCAGATCAACTGGAACTAAACTAAACTTAATTAAAAAGCAATAAGTCGGATTCCAGCTGCCATCAAATGTAAATTTCTTGTAAAATTATGCAATTACCCTAATTTTGACTGCATACCATTTGTCAAATACTAAAGTTATGGTCTTAAATCATTTCAACTACAGTCTTGACTATCATGGTACTCAAAGTTTGCTCAAAAGTTGCCTGTTGTATTAAATTATTAAATAGAATAATATCAAATATTCATGGCCATGCCGCCTTTGCTCTGCCGATCCTGTCAGATCTCAGAAGCTAAGCAGGGAAGGGTCTGGTCGGTACTTGGATGGGAGACCGTTTGGCAACACCAGGAAGCCTGGGTGACTGTAGTGAGTGAGTGGTTGGTGGCGGTCGAGGGGCCGATGGCACAGACTGGTCGCCTCGCTCCCGTCAGCACCACAGAGTATGGAGTGAATGAATAATAGAATAAAAGCGTCTTTTAGTGTCCAGAAAAGCCCAACATAAAACCAATGTATTATTAAATTTAGAATCGAAATATGCACCAATCTTTTTGCATTTACGCTAATAAAAAATATTTCGGCATTAAAATGGCATTAAAAGGCATTAATTTTGAATTGCTGCTCTCTGTAACAACCCTGAAGTTAAATAAGTGACTAAAAATCCAACTTTTCTTTTATGCTAACAGATTTGTTAGTAATCTACAGCTCTCTCCCCGTCTCGTCTACTGAACAAAAACAGATTCACCGGTAGCTGTTGTGGCTGCCATTCTGCGCCTATAGCCCAGTAATTACACATTCACACAGGCAAGGTGGATGATATGTCTTGCCCAAGGACACAGAAACAGCTTTCATTATTGGTAAAATGAAGAAAATCATGTTCTATAGACACAGTTTAAGTTCATATGTGGTGAACGAGTTTGGGCTTGGTCTCCTGTGGTTAAATAGATTTATGTATTTTTCTTGCCTTTTCAGAAAGCTCAGTTCAATTGGGATCCGGAGACTGTCGGCCTGATCCATGGCTCCTTTTTCTGGGGTTACATTGTGACTCAAATACCTGGAGGGTTCATCTCTAACAAGCTCTCCGCCAACAGGTAACTTGCGCGTGAAAACGCTACTGTTTTCAAAAAATGCATCGGCGAGGCTTTTGCACATAATTAAAGCCATAATGTGAAAACACTAAAGTAAAATGGATAATGGCAATAATGTCTTCATGTTGGCTGCACTGAAATAAGGATCATGGTCAATGTCAGTCACTTCTTGAATGTCACATCTTAAAATATTTAACCTTCCACGAACAACCAGGCCTAGCTCAAGATCGGGTAATACATTGGACGCTGACCAGGGAGTTTACGATAAGACAATGGTTCACACGAGTTACACGACATTTACTACATCTGTGGATGACAAATGTACAAAAGAGTACAAATGAAAGGTGGAAGTGGGTACTTTACATGTATCTCATATGGATTCACACGTCAACAAAATGTTCCTGGTCTGATTTGGAAAGGAGAGCAGGAGGAGCTGAAATAGTCCCTCCAGGAGCTTACATCGAAAACCTCTGATACTTCTGACCCTGCTGGTCAGGCCCAGGGGATAATCCAGCCATCCAGCATAAAACCTCTGGTCCTCAAGATGATTTTGAAATATTATTACACAAATCATAAAGTACTCTACATTTTTTGAGTTAAACTACTAAAAATGTGAGAAATTAAACTTCTGCGCAAATTCAACCTGGAAGCCATTCATGGCCTCATCGCCGGCAGCTCCTCACCAATCAACCAATCATCCAATCTTAGCCCCATCTCAAGCCGCACCTTCGCGTCAGCCAATCACTGCAACTGCACATTCCTGCTTCAAGCATTCATCGCCCAGGATCCCCTTCTTAAGCTTCCTCGTCCATCGCTCGGCCGTTTCCCAGCTGTCCTGTGACTCTCCTCCGCCCCTCCACCGCCCGGCCTCTTCTCAGCTCTGCTCGTCATTGTCAACTGGCCGCCCGAGTCTCATCCTCTACCACCACCTGTGTTCAGACTCCGGGGACAAGACTCCGTCAATCATTCATCATCGACGTATATTTCATATCGTTAATTCAGTCAAGCCCCAATCATGATTCATGTCCAATAAAACTCTCCTTACGCCACTCTGTTTCTGTGAGTCTTTCGAGGTTGAAATACTGTCTATTACTTCAAAAGGTCCAAACAGCCAATTAGGTAGGTACAACACTGGCATTTGTAGAAAGTGGTTCTTGACCTGCAACACAGTGGAGGCGTCACAGGAGGAGCTACAGGAAAAAGAAAAGAGACAAACTAAGAGGTATCCGGGAGAGACTCACAGCTAAGTCACACATGCTTCTATTGTTGTGGCTAATGGACGTTCACTGGAGAATAAAACAGATTAACTGCTAAGCTCTTCCCAGAAGATGCTGAAAGACTTTGTGGAGCGGAGGGAGCGAAGGGAGCTGCGCAGGAGGAAGATGTAGGAGGAGGGGAGGTGACCAGTGCAGGACACCACGCTTGAAACAAGGGACAACCTTCTCAAGTCTCACTTACTTCCTTTACTTTGGGCTAAAATTGGCAGGTTTGGGCCTTAGTGTTTTCACAAGGAAGAAAATCGGGCCTCCACCAAGCAAACTTGCCTAACTGCTTACAGGATTTCTGACAGATACTGATAAACAATAAAAGTCACATGTCATTAAAAATCATTATATTTGATTCAAATGGGCATCTACATTTCTTTGAGAATAGTGCCATTGCGCGATTTCTTTTTGCGCCAAAAGTTTATCAAATTACTAGTTATATATTATATTCTCTGCCAGTTTATACACATTTGCTTTTAATTATCATTGCAATGGACAGAAATGTTTAGATATGATAAATGACTTGCTGCTCCCTATAAAGCCTGCTGTATGTCACAATAATGTTACATCCTTGACAGCAAATACAACACTATGTTTTAAAAGAAAGGGGGGGGGTAAAGAATGACATAGATTTTGTAGCTCTCCTCTTTTGCTCCACGACTGCGAAAGGGTTATTAAGGTACGGTGTGCGGAGCGGTGCTGATGAAGGAGATAGCCGCGCTGTAATAAAAGCTTCACGGGAAAAGAGGACACGCCACTGACGGAGTTAATAATGAAAGATCCTGCCTCTGATTTCTGCCTGAAACACCAGCCACGGAATATTACAAGTGTCACTTACACACGGCTGTGGAAAGAGACGACGAGCGAGGGCCGGCCCGGTGGAGGCTGGAGTTGGGAGTTTGGCAGTTTTTGGTGGAGATGAAGCAGAATGTAATGTTATCACGGTGTGTGGACTGACAGCGAGGTTAGACCGTGAGATGGGGGAAGATAAGGGAAGACAATAACCCCCAACAAGGATGGTCTCTCTCAATGGAGCTTTTCTTGAAAATACATGAATAACTAAAGCATGAGAGGAAACTACTTAATTATAGATTTGGAAGGTGCTGCCAATTTAAGGTTTTGGGGCTGCTTTAACTGGATTAAGCTGTAGTAACATAGTATTTGTTTGTGTGTGTGTGTGTGTGTAGGATCTAATTCCTAAGCCTGATTCATTAACCTCTTAACCCCCACATGAACCGAGCACATTCCTCTAGTTTGCCATTACCCAAATCTAAAAGCAAAAAAGTGGCAAAAGAGCGACAAAAAAGTACAGGAAAAGCAACAAAAACACAATAAAAACACATGACTAAAGAGTGATGAAAAGCAACGAAAAAAGGCAAAAGAGCGACAAAAAAGTGACAACAATGTGATGAAAAAGTGACCAAAACATGACCAAAAAAAACGACAAAAAAGCAGCAACCATGCGACAAAAGAGTTACTATCAGTTTCATAGGTCTTAGCTTTCAAATGAGGCCTGGCCTGTAGGCTGTAAGCTCCAGTCGACAAGCTTTTAGATTTCGGCTAAAGCCATACTGGAGATAATACACGGGGGTTTCGAGGTTAAGGCAAAATCTGATTCTTACTTTTGCAGTTTACTTGTTGGGCAAAATTTCTTCTGAAAAAATATTTATCTATTTATTTATTTGTTCGTCATGTCATGCCATTACATTTTCCCCCCCCATCCATACATGAACAAAAAGGAACAGAATGAAGATTAATCTCATAATATCTGTTCCCATTAGCAACTTTACAAAATAAAATCAGATTCCCCATCATTATACCCGCGACTCCTCACCAGGTCACAAAACATAACAAAACAGCATAATTTGTCTCACAGTTCACTTCAGGTGTTTTCATTCTCATATTTCATAAAATAAACATTAATTTTATACTATTATATTTTGTATTGTATTTATAGTTTCCTGTTTATCTGCTGTGTTTCTCCTTAATCCTTAGTTGAGTGTTTATTTACCCATTTATTTACTCAAATGGTCTCGTAGATTTTTCGACTTCTATCAGGAAACATTACTTTTATTGTTAGGTTAATAAAAGCTTTTATTCTTTATCAAGTCAACTAATCTTATTCATAAAGTAAGAACACCTCTTTAAACAAATCCTCTTTTGTTTCTTAAAGCCCCTCCTTTAACGACAAAACTTTAATTTACTGTTATTATGAATCCAATCAATTGTGCAGCCGCATATTGGACGTTTCGCCACAAACCTCGAGAGGACTTACTTTTGGATTTGCTGCTGATTGGATCAAGCTCATCTCAAATCCATTAAATTTCCCGCATTGCCGCATTGTTGATTAGTATTGAATCTAACTACTTTTGATTCGGACTCAAACAGATCGACGAGAGCCGTACAAGATGGATTCTTATGTGCTTATAAATTCACAAATACCACTTGTGGGCAAACATCCCGGTGGAATAATAATCAAATCTGCCTGGATGAAGTTTTATCTCCATCAATTGCATTGATGGAGCTTTGTCTTTTCCACAGAGTGTTTGGAGCGGCCATCTTTCTCACATCGATGCTCAACATGTTCATCCCGTCTGCAGCCAGAGTGCACTATGGATGTGTCTTGTTTGTACGAATCCTGCAGGGCTTGGTGGAGGTAAGAAAGTCAAAGATGTTCAAATGTGTCAAAAGATATTATAAGATATTATATTGTCAGCCTTATGTCATAAACTTTTTTTTTTAATCATTCACAATTATTATCTTTTTTTTCCAGCTTTACAAAAACCTACATCACTAAAGCAATTATGATTGGAGTCTAATACTGTGTTTAAAAATCTTCATACTTGACCGTTGACTCCGCAGGGTGTCACCTACCCAGCATGCCACGGGTTGTGGGCCAAGTGGGCTCCGCCTCTTGAGAGGAGTCGACTTGCCACCACCTCCTTCTGTGGTGAGTGACAGCCAAGTTCAAATGCACAAAATGAGATCGTGTTGATTTAGATTCAGGAATATCTCAAGTTTGTGTACAGAGAATAAATGTTACTGGAGTAATTATGACGACCAAAGCAACACTCCTCAGGGGCGTGTCCAAACCTTTTTTTCACTGGGGCAGCACCATCGCTGTCTTTAGACTTTATGCACATTTTGAACTGAGTATTGAACACTATATTGCACTTGAAGAAGCTCTTACTCTAAACAGCAGCCTCTCTTTACTACCCAGCAGTTCTTCTCATTGGGTTGCATTGAAACCGTATATAAATACATTCTAGTTTATAGATGAATAGTTTTTGCCATTGTAAAACTGTTCCGGTGTTGCGTCCATTCTGCAGGATCCTACGCAGGAGCTGTGATTGCGATGCCTTTGGCCGGGGTGCTCGTTCAGTACGTCGGCTGGGCCTCTGTCTTCTACGTCTATGGTAAGACTTTACATTTCTTACGCGCAACAAAAACAATTTTTATTTTAATTCCTCTCGCCTAAAAAGCTTAAAGATTCATTGAATAATACGCTGCCTGACCAACAAAATAAGTAACCACAAAAAAGTTCAAACGCTTTAATATTTCATTGGCCTTTAGCTTTGATTACAGCAGACATTCACTGCGGCATTGTTTTAATAAGCTTCTGCAATGTCAGAAGGTCCAGTGTTACATACATTTTTTCCACCAAGATCTTGCATTGATGATGGGAGAGTGTGACCAGTGTGCAAAGCCTTCTTCAGCACATCCCAAAGATTCTCAATGGAGTTAAGATCTGGACTCTGTGGAGGCCAATCCATGTGTGAAAATGATGCCTCGTGCTCCCTGAGCCACTCTTTCACAATGTGAGCCTGATGAATCCATTGATGGAATAATCTAGTCATTCAGGATGTTCAGGTAGTCAGCTGATCTCATTCTTTGGGCACATACAGTAGTGTTGCTGAACCCAGACCAGCTGCGTCTTTTAGCTAAGGTCAAACCCTTTTTAAAAAGCCATACATGCTTTAATCAGTTCACACATCGACTACTATAACACACTCTATTTTGGTATCAAGCAGTCCTCCATAAATCGCCATTAGTTGGTGTAAATCGCAGCGGCCCACCTGTTGATAAACTCATCCAGACTCTCTTACATCACCCCAGTCCTCTCCTCCATCCATTGGCCCCCGGTCAGTTTTCGAGTTGAATTTAAAATCTTTGTCATTAGTTTTAAAGCTCTTCATGGACATGCTCCCTCACATCTGATCGAGCTTCTGTCCACCCACCGCCCGCGCCTCTTCTAGATGGTTTTGGATGTGCCGAGGTGCGGGTCCAGGCCGTGGGGCGATCGTGCTTTTGCTGTGGCAGGACCCAAACTCGCTCCCAGTTGGGCTGCAAGTCGTCACTGACCTGTCACTATTTAAGTCCAGAGTAAAGACTCGCTTATTTAGACAGGCCTTACATAACGCCTAATGCTGTATTTTGTCCTGTTTAATGTTGATGTTTTTCTATTCTGTTTTCATGGAAACACTTTGGTCTGCTAAATGCAGTTGTAAAGTGCTATAGAAATAAACTTTGATCGATTGATTGACCAACTGCAGCAGCCCCAGATCATAAGTTAGTTCAATCCAGATGGCAACATGTTTTTCTTTTGGTCAGGCATTGTATAAAGATTCCGTGATTGGATCATCTGTCACTACACACCCCATTATTATGATTTTATATGCACTTTTTCATTAATACATACTCTGGAAAGAAAACTTCAGTTGTCAGTAGATGTCAGTTAACATGCTGTGCTCTCTGACTCTATAAATCCATGTGGCTTATGTCTTATCTGAGCAGCTTATGTCTCTGATTAATAAAACTAAAAACCTCACTTTGCCAAATGCGTTTTAATAAAACCCACTCTGCTCCTGCTCTGCTCGCGATATTATCTCATGATTTATTGATGTAAATTACCATTTTCCTGTCTGGGTCCAGTGACTCATGTCTCATTCACTCGTGTTCAATAATGAAAAGTCTGCGGACCTGCTCTTTGCATGTTTCTGAATGTGCTTAAAGATAAAAAATGTCTTTATCTCAAACGCTGTGATTGTTGCGCTGAACAGGTGTACTCGGGTTCTTGTGGTACATCATGTGGTTGTTGCTGGCGTATGGAAGCCCGGCCGCGCACCCCACTATCACAGACGAGGAGAGGCTATACATCGAGACCGCCATCGGAGAGAGCATGAAACAGAGCGCAACACAGGTACGAAACACTTCAAATTATATGTTTACAGCCGTTATATAAACTACACTGATAAACTACACTTTATGTCTGCAGAAATTCAAAACTCCATGGCGCCGGTTCTTCACCTCTATGCCCGTCTACGCCATCATTGTGGCCAACTTCTGCCGCAGCTGGACGTTCTACCTGCTTCTAATCAGCCAGCCAGCTTATTTTGAAGAGGTCTTTGGATTCCCCATCAGTAAGGTCAGAGTTTTACATGAATTCAAAAATTAATCAGAATACTTTATTAATCCACATGGGAAATTCATCAGTTGCTGCTGCTCCAATAAATATATATATATATATATATAAAAAAAACATTAAAACACAGTACAAAACAACCACCAATAATAAAAGGCATCATTCTGATTCTGAGTCAATGCGTGAATAGATCAGGGTATCAGAGAGAGGAGTTGTACAGTCTAGCTCCTGTAGCTCCCCTTTAGTGCATTTGAGCAGGAGCAGTCTGTCACTGAACGTGCTCCTCAGACTGTCCTGCAGAGGGTGAAGGGAGTTCCCCTTCACCCTCCCCTTCCCCTTCAAGATCCTCCTGTCCATGACCGCTTTCAGAGAGTCCATCTCGTCCCCCTCCACATCACTGGCCTTCCAAATTAGTTTATGGAGCCTGTTACATTCAGCTACCTTCAGCCTGCTCCCCCAGCGTGTGACAGCATACAGGAGGGCGCTGGCAACGACTGACTCATTAAACATTCGGAGCATGGTCCTGCAGATGTTGAAGGAACACATCAGGAACATCCAGTTCGTTGTCAATGTGTACACCCAGTACTAACAGTAAGTAGTACAGAAAGTACTAACATATTGGATTTAAGGTGCTCAACATTGACCCAAAATGCAACATTTCAGCAATTGTAAAATGTTACTGAAAAGAGATTTGCTAAATATTACACTACATTCATGGTCTCAGTGCTGCCCCTTAAAGAGGGGGTATTGTGCTTTTTTCAATCACATAGCACCAGTCTATAGCATACTACAATGATGACGTAACCTTCTGTTGGTCTGTATATGCAGTAAATTAAAATAACTGCCTTGAATAAAATTGCTCTCTCAAAATGGCTGTACTGAACGTCTTGAAATAGGCCTATGTCTCTTTAAGAAGCTTTCCGACACGCCCCCTTCAGCACACTGCTGTGGCATCTAAACAACACTACTGTGCGGGGAGGGGGCTCTGCTGAGCTGAGGAGCAGTGGTTGGTGGCTTGGCTGGTGACGAAAGGTCCAGAGGCGTCTCCAGGAGGTGGGGGCGTTCCTAGGAGGACTGAGGCATAGCTACACCTAAAATGGCTGCCATCAGAGTTTTTACTGATTACTCAAAAGTATGTGAATGAGCCAAGGCAACACTCCAGGCATGTGTTTAATGAGGGAATGACATAATAACATGATATAAAGCTTGAAAAAGTCGATTTTACATAATACCCCCCTTTAAAACATATAATTTACTTTTTCTGCAAAGATGACTCAATATTGGCCCAAAATGCAGGTTTGCAAGTTATTTCACTGAATAGCCTCAGTGTTGTCTTGTGCAATCATGTAAAAGCACTGGACTAATATGGTTATTTCACTTAATCCAAAAACACTGACAACCATGAAAAGAATTCATGGTTTGGCTTGATCTTGGTTATTGGAGCTCCACTCTCCCTTGAGCTGCAGCCTGTCCCTTCTCGATTGTTTTGCAAAGCATTTCTGCAAATGGTTTGTGCATGGTCTCCATTCCAGGTGGGCCTCCTGTCGGCTGTGCCACACATGGTGATGACCATTGTCGTTCCGATTGGAGGTCAACTGGCCGATTACCTACGCAGCAACAAGATTATGTCCACTACAAATGTGAGGAAAATCATGAACTGTGGAGGTATGTCTGTACATTATACACATTTTGTTTTAGCTTTTAACCATGTTGTAATGTTGGTCCTTCATTAAAAACATGCCTTTAGTAGTACTTTGCTTCATTCAGGAAGTTGAGTGATCTTTTTTTACTGTGGTTGTTCCAAAAATGGATGTGTCCTCTTATTTTTAAAGTCCATAAACCATCACCAGGCCTGTCCAGAGCAGGCTTTTATCACAACTGCCTTGATTTGTTAGCTGGCCAGTGGCTAAAATGTAGTGTTTATGATGGTTAATTGCAACAATGGTCAATGTAAGGCAATGTAATGACACACAAGATGCTTAAAAGAGCAGTTCTTACACATCAAGTGTCTTTTCCATATATTATTTAAACTATAAAACATGAAATATCAATGTGCCTAACATTAGGTTTATAAGCCAGAGTCATGCCTGATATGTTCATATTTCGCAGGGTTCGGAATGGAGGCCACTCTGCTGCTGGTCGTGGGCTTCTCTCACACTCGGGCTGTTGCCATCTCCTTTCTGGTGCTCGCCGTGGGGTTCAGTGGATTTGCCATCTCAGGTATGGACAGTTATAATTCCTAAAAGTCTTAAAATGTGTTGTGTGTAATTGATAGTTTGTGGATTGTCATTTAAACCTTTAATAGAATTATGTTTAACCTGAGAAAAACCTCGTGCCTCTGGGGCCAGATTCCGTTGAGACAAATAAATAAAATAAAGTTACTCCTGCATCCAACTATTTGCTAACAGAATTCATGTTTATTTTTGTGTTGTTATTAGGTTTCAATGTCAACCACTTGGATATTGCTCCTCGCTATGCCAGCATCTTGATGGGAATTTCCAACGGCGTGGGCACACTCTCTGGGATGGTGTGTCCTCTCATTGTGGGAGCCCTGACTATACACAAGGTAAAGTCCTGCCTTTGTATAACATCTCTTACAAACAGTAGTATCGTAAGTGGTTATGAGGCGGCAGTTATACGTTCAGGTCGACCATCTGACATTACTCATTTCTCATATTCTTTTTGCTGTTGCATTTTTTATGTGGGGCTGTGCACTGAAACCATTTTCAGAGGGTCGCGAGCCTATTCCAGCATTTTCCATATAAAACGGCATGGAAACATTACCGGAGTCTGTTAAAATTAATGTTAATGGGTTGTATATATACAGGGCATATACAGTGGGGCAAAAAAGTATTTGGCCAAAATCGAATAGGAAGTCTATGTGGAACACAGACCAAATACTTTTTTGCCCCCCTGTGCTTAGCTTTTAACCATGTTGTAATGTTGGTCCTTCATTAAAGACACACCTTTAGTAGTACTTTGCTTCATTCAGGAAGTTGAGTGATCTTTTTTTACTGTGGTTGTTGCAAAAATGGATGTGTCCTCTTATTTTTAACGCATTGAGTTGCCTTGTGTATGAAATCAAATTATTTTTCAGTCCTTATGATATTATGGGGCATGCAACTGCCTCACACCGAACCTGGTGCATAAATACTACATAAATATATTTATATATATTTATATTTACACCTACTGCCTTTTGTTGCACCCGCAGACGCGCCTGGAGTGGCAGAACGTGTTTGTCATCGCGTCCATGGTGCATTACTCCGGAGTCATCTTCTATGCCATCTTTGCGTCGGGAGAGCAGCAGGAATGGGCCAACCCTGAGGACACCAGTGAGGACAAGTTGGGCTTCATCGATGAAGACGAGCTGGCGGAGGAGGCAGAGCTCACCAGCGACCACGCCGTTTCTAAGAGCTACGGCACCGCGGAAAACTCGTCCGGGCGCAGGCAGGGCTGGAAAAAGAAGAAGGGGGCCACCATGCAAGAGGAGGAGCACTACAGCAACGGGGACTTCCAGGAAGGATACCAGTGAGAACATTTGCCTCATGGGACTACAAACTGTCGACAAATGGGTTTAAAAACTGGCTCGACTTGCCATTATGGATTTATAAAAACATCAGGAGCATCCACAAGTACTGTGCATCATGAAGGCCTTTGTCATTTTGAGGAGATATTTTAATCAGTTAGTACTAGGGATGTACAATATTGGTAATACTGGGGTTATTGGGATATTGCAAGACAGGGATTGCAATATCTGACAACACTGTATTATTGTGGTCCTCGACAATGTTTAGTGTAGTGTAAGATCCTGGGAATAAAGTGGAATGTTTTGTTCAAGCAGCTAAAACAACAAAAGACCTTTTCACCATTTCAGTGCAGCCACCATGAAGATGCTCCTGTAATAACAATGATCAAACACAGCTTCACAGCTTGAAGGCCCCGGTTCAATCCACGAATGGGGCCTTTCTGTGTGGAGTTTGCATGTTCTCCCCGTGTCTGCGTAGGTTTCCCCTACCACTAAAAACATGTAGAATAGGTTAATCCTCCAGCCAGGTGTTTCTGACCCTTAGCCTGGCTCCACATCTGGAGATGTGTTCCCGAGCGCCGGCCTACACTGGCTGCCCACTGCTCCTACAGGTCGCCCCCAGCGGCATTAAGGATAGGTCAAATGCAGAGAACAAATTTCCGTCCAGGGATTAAAGCAGTACTAAGTAACTTATTTACCTTAAATCCTTTTCGTAGTCCCTCTGGGGTAATACAAGCATTAATGGGATGATGGGGGTCTTTCATCTCCCCCTGGTGTCTCTGGCCAGAAAACTACGCTTGCAACTCCGCTGCCTCCGAGTTGGAGCCACCAATACACACTAATGGAATCATGAAGAAGAAGCTAACAAGGTAACGGGCAAAGCTAACTGTGGGCTAGCGCCACTTTAGCAGTAACTACTGCCAAATTTGAACAGAAAAAATATCTTCATTGTGTAATTGAGTTGTGGCACAATGTACAATATCCCTCTCTCCCTTTGTCTTTTCTGTCAGCGTAGTGTTTTACTCTCACAGACAATTAATGAGAAAAAAAAAAACGCAACCTGCAGTGACGTTTGCAGTAGGGGCGTGAGTTACTTAGTTCTACTTTAATAGTATAATTTAACTTAAAGCAGTACTAAGTACTGTAACTTGTGTACCTTAATAAATCCTTTCCGTAGTCCCTCTTGGGGTAATACAAGTGTTAATGGGATGATTAGGGGGTCTTTCATCTCCCCCTGGTGTCTCTGGCCAGAAAACCACAAATGCAACTTGACTGCCACCAGGTCGGAGCAGCAATACACACTAATGGAATCACGAAGAAGAAGCTAACAGGCTAACGGGCAAAGCTAACTGTGGGCTAGCGCCACTTAAACAGTATTTACAGCCAGGTTTGAGTGAAAAAAATTATTTCCATTGTGTAATTGGATGTACAATATCCCTCTCTCCCTTTGTCTTTTCTGTCAGCGTAGTACTTACTCTTACGGATAATTAATAAGTAAAAAACGCAACATGCTACGACACCTGCAGTGGCGCTTATGGCCTCTAGGGGCAAAAGTTACTTAGTATTGCTTTAACTTAATTTACTTGTTTAAAATGCCTCAAACCGCAACTGATCCGGCCCCACTTGAAAGTTCAAAAAGCCAATGTGGTCATTGTGTTTGCCTATACATACCCTAGCATTTCTGAAAAATGGCAAGCCTGCCCACAATCTCACAATATACACTATACAAGGAGCATTATCAAGCTCAAAGTCGCTCAAGTATGCGTATTTGAATAACTTTTTTCTCACATAATGCTTTTACTTCTACTTGAGTAAAACTATTTTGAAGTAACAGTACTCTAACTTGAGTAAAACATTTGGTTACTCTTTCTACATTAAATCTTAAAGTGACAAATGCTTCATGTCAGCATTAGTGGAGTTTGCATGTTCTCCCCGTGTCTGCGTAGGTTTCCCCCGGGAACTCCGGTTTCCCCTACCACTAAAAAACATGTACAATAGGTTTCGCTCTGGGGCCAGAACTCCACTGAAAAAAATTTAAATTAAAATAGCGTAAACATTATATCTAAAGAATTAGGTCTTTTATCTAATTCCTAAGGTGTGTTCATCGGAAATACAGTCATCAACTCTATCTGTATTTTTTTTTTACTTCTTTTCTCAAGTAATTATTTTGAACACTGCTTTGTGTTTTTCAAGTAATGTTACTCTTACTTGGGCGACTATTCTGCCTTATCTCCTCACCTCTGTCCGAAGCTGTGAGATTTGGATATTGTTGCATCCCTCGTACTAACTAAAGAGCGTGGTGGGCCCGGCAGCTCACCAGTGAAAATAAAAGCTGCTGTCTGTGAGTGCTGTCATAAAGGAATCTATAACATATCAACCACTGAGCCTGACTCCACATGTTCATGACCATGGACTGCGTGGCTTTCGTTGTCTTCTTTAGAGCGGTTCTGCAGACGTGTGCGGCAGCTATGCAACGTGGAAAAGGGAATGTAGCAGTCGACGTGGACCACAGTGTTAACAAAAAGAGCCTTTATTTGGTCTATGCCTGAACTGTATTGTAAATATAAGTTCTTGGTGTTGCTGAACGGTTGCACTTTGTTGCTGTTTTTTTGCCTCTAGCATTTTATGATCAACGCTATTTATTTATTGTGCTTTGAGCTTTTGGTGACGCAAAACGAATGGGTGACATAACTCAGTGAAACAAATGTGTGCGACTTCCTCTTCTGTGCTGTTTGTCTTTGCAGTTCTGTGATGTATCGTCATTAATGAGAAGCACTTTTACTCTTATTGTTTGTCATTAGGCTACAACTTAAACACTGCAGTTTTATGCACAATTATTCTTTTGCATTTATTCTATTTGGACTTAAAGTCAATGCATTTTGGTTGCTATTCTGCTGTACAGAGACCATTGAAGCTGGTTCAAGACTGTCATATATCTACGGTAAAATCATTAAACATTTGCAAACATGGAAATCTCTTTTTCTTCTTTATGAAGCTTTTGCTAAAGCTTTTATATATTGAGCCCAAGTGATATGAGAAAGAAGCTTATAAAACAATTGATTGATATGCTAAGGCAGGGGTGTCCAAAGAGCGGCCCGGGGGCCAAATGCGGCCCTCAGACCAATTTTTGGTGGCCCTCGGCATTCTTGCTGAATCGGTACACATCATCAGAGATGTTCCTTTTTATTTGAAATTTAATAATTCCACACAATTCTAACTTAACAACTAACATTTTATAGTGAGACAGACCTGGCATGAAGGTTTTAAGCATTAATAAAGGTGTGGGGCACAATTTAAACCTCTGCTAGTCGAAGGTTTCGCGGCACTAACCACCGATCTATGGCCCTTCAGCCCGTGTACGGTTCAATATGCGGCCCCCATGAAAAAAGTTTGGACACCCCTGTGCTAAGGTAATTCCAGTGAACTTTGCTACACGGTGGCGCAGCAGTCAGTGCTCGAGCTTCACAACAAGAAGGTCCTGGGTTCGATTCCTACCTGGATGGGGCCTTTATGTGTGGAGTTTGCATGTTTTTTCTTCTGGGTGTCTGCGTAGGTTTCCTCCGGGTACTCCAGTTTCCTTTACCACTAAAAGCATGTACAATAGGTATCTGGGGCCAGGACTCCCGTGAAAAAGCGATTCTTAATCTCAGTGGGATTTTCCTGGTTAAACAAAGTCAAAGAAAGAAAATACATAATTGCCTAAGGTTAGCACTCTCCATTGTGGTATTTTTGTATTTCTCATTTAAAATAATCTGGCAATTTTAATAAGGTTTTGAAATTCTCTTTAATTTTTCTCTATAGCAGACATTTGAGGTACCAAAATGTATTAATACGCATCTAAATCGACTTACATATTGTTTTTTATAAGGCTGTTTTACTACACTTTACTACACTATCAGATATGAACAGGCAGAAATTAGTAATTCAACAAAAAATATGATGTTGCTTTTCTGCTGTGAGGAATATAATCCTATAAGAGTGCATGGCCTCCAAATGTTTATAACTAACTTGTATTACACTGCCTGACCAAACCAAAAAGTCACATGGTCAGAAGGTCGGGGGTTCGAATCCTGTATATTATGCTGTAATATATGACTTTAGCTTTGCTTACAGCTGGCATTGTCAATAAGCTTCTGCAAAACCTTGTATTGATGATGGGAGAGTGTGACCGCTGCGCAAAGCCTTCTCCAGCACATCCCAAAGATTCTCAATGCGATTAAGATCTGGACTCTGTGGTGGCCTCACGCTCCCTGAACCACTCTTTCACAGTGAGAGCTGATAGATCCTGGAATACGCCCGTGCCATCAGGGAAGAAGAAATTCATTAATGGAATAACCTGGTCATTCAGGATGTTCAGTCATTTGATCTCATTCTTTTGGCTCATAGTGTTACTGAACCTAGACCCGACCAGCTGCAGCAACTCCAGATCAGAACAATAGTTAAATCCAGGCACCGATTCTTCTTCTTTTATTTTTTTTAATTTGGTCAGACAGTGAAGGTTCTGGTGTTTGTAAAGATCTGTTGAAACTGTAATCCCGAACACTGTTAATTGCTGAAGAAATAGCTGCACACCTCCTTGGGTGCAGTAATTTGTTCTCGGCTGACATTTAAATCATTCATGCTAAGCCTTTACACACCATCTGCCAAGAGCTTGGATTGGCCATGTCAGGGCTCTCAAATGAGGCCTTTTTTTCCCTCTTTTTTTTCAAATCCTTGCCTCTGTTTCTCATCACTGTGCAGTAAACATCCTTCCCCTTATCATGGTCCTACTAACCCCAGCTTCTTTTGGGTTGCGAAAACCAATTAGTGCAAGACCCTCCTCATTGCAGTATAGCGCTCAAAACACGCACATATCTTTTCTTTATCCGCTTTGATGTTAGAGACCATGCTTTTGTTGACAACACACAGTCCACCGGCAGCTAATGGCAAAGGTCCTGTTTATTCCAGAGAGACTTGTCTGTTGACTCAGGAGGGCCTCCGCGAATGGAGCAACCACCCGTCAATGATTAAACTATTGTTTTTTGGCCCTCATTTTGACACATAATCTAATGTAGATGGCGTTTTCTGATTTCGAAACCACCGAGAGCTTTGAGCAGAAGCAGCGCACGTGGTTTGCTCATTTGCCTTGGCATCGCAGCGGAATGACAAAGCGGCCTTCAGAAAGTCCAAGGGCGAATGTTGTCATTGCCAGACTGTTTACGCAAATCTGTTTAGAATGACAAAATCGATGCAGCGAGCGTGTTTTAGAAAGCTAATAGACCAGTTTTTTTTTTTTACACATTTATAACACCTGACACTATAAATAAACCATTATAGATAGATACAGTGGTGGCAAATGACAAAGTACGAGAACAAGTGCGAAAACTTTCAGTACTTTAGGAGAGTTTATGAGAAATACTTTTTGCTTCACTGTTATATAGCAAAGGCATATGTACTTGCTGGCTTACTACATTAAAAAGGTTAAAAGTACAAATATTTTCAATTGTGGTTAACGCTTTGACATTTTTTCAGACACAGGTGGATCTAAAGCTGCAGGAAAGTGCAGAATCATCAAAATAATAAAGTCTGAAAACAGTGAACAAACCTTTTGTTTAACAAGAGCACACAATTCTTCATAAAAAAAATAACACATTTAACTTTATTGATAGTGTTTCAAATCTGTGTTGAATAGTCGAATGTTCATTTAATACTTTGCTCTGGCTTATTTTACAATTTGAGTAATAATACAACTGTAAACCGTGCCAAGGAATTACTGTAGAAATTACCAAAATTGCCACAAAATTCTGCTGAAGTTGCATGTGGTGGTCTCATCTGTGGGTGGGAATTCTGGCCCTCGGATTCATGTTCATGCTTCCCATTAATACATAGATAAGATTTTTTTTTTTTTTGTAGGGGGTTGTATATGGACAGGAACGGACAGTTTAATTAATAACCACTGACCATCTCTCCCTGAACTCCACTCACACAGCAAAGGCAGCGGCGGATACCAATCGTGCTGTGTCTGTGGAGATTAAAAAAAGGAAAAAAACGTTGTCAAAACTTTTAACCGTGTTGGGATTCTAACAGAGGATATAAAACCAAGGCTTAAGGTAAGAACATCTGCGTTTAAGTTACACACTGGCACATCATTTCTGTTTTAAGCCAGTAACGTGCCAGTGCTTTATAGTTGTGTAGGTTGGAATTAGAGTTAAGGATGGTGGGTTGCTTGAGAAATTATATCATAGAGTTAATTATAATGGCAGTGATGTACACGCAGTGTTGGGTAGTAACTGAATACATGTATTTAGAATACTCATTTTGAGTCATCATTTTACTCTTTCATTTTGAGGGTATTTAGAACACAGTTACTTTCTTAAATCAAAGGAATAATTGCAGTAATCAATCATTAAATTTCAGTTTTATAATCATAGCATTAATAAGAAAGAAAAGATCAAAACAGGGAAAGTTTCCCTCTGTCCTTCTGGGCTGTGAGCATTTGCAAAGTGCTTTTAGCTTTCCTAGTTAGTGGTAAATAAGTTTGTAATAAGTGTAGCCTAAACATCTTCTTAATCATCCTCTTTTATGCATTAATATTATGCAAATCAATGTGAAAGTGGTCTGAGCAGTGTGGGGGTGATGTATTACAAAAGTAACCAGATACAAAAATATATTACTTTTATCAGTAACGAAATACGGTAATATATTAGTCATTACAATTCAAGTAACTCGAGTTACTTGTGTATTTAAATGTATGAACAAAAAATGGTGTACTGGTGCAGTTGCGTGTAGTTAAAGTCAAAAATGCAGTTTCACTGCATTTTGCTCAGAATATGACTATTTTCAGTTTATTTATGCCAAAAGTAACTCAAAGTAGTGTAACTCAGCAACATTTTTGAAACAGTAATATTAATACAAATATATATCATGTTTAAAGCTGTTACTAATAATATAGAACATATTATAATTTTGCCCAACAGTATTCAGATTACAGTACTCTGATTAGACAAAGTACTAAATACATTTTAAGGAAAGTATTCAGAATTCTAAATAGAATTTCAGTAAGTCCTTACTAATAATTTTGCACAACAGAAATGGTAGGCCTGTGTGTGCACAATATGAGAAAACATAATTTGAGAAAATTAGCAGAAGTTACCAGAAGTTTTTATACAACTTTGCCAGTATGTTCCAAACACTGACTCAAACAAAACAATACATTACAGTCATATCATATTCCTTAAGATGTAGGCGTGGCCAAAGAAAACATAATTTGAGAAAATTACCAGGAATTACAGTTTCCCATATTTACTTGAGAGGAAAATTGTTTAAGTGAAATTATAAAGCACCTACAAAAGTTTTACCTGCAGAGTCTCCCGTTAAGGCCACAACGAAGAGGAATTATTTTCAGGGGAAAACTGGCAGCCTTTGTTTACTTTGTCCTTATAAAAGAGTAATGGTAAGAAAATGACTTTGAATAAATATGAAGTTGCTTTTGCCTTGATGCTCGAGGGTACTATGAAACCTTGTACTTTTAACATACTTTTGAGTTTACACTGTATACTTTCATTCAAACTTGAGTGACATTATTAAAAAAAAAATGCTTCACCCATCGACCCAAATATTTTTTCAATACCTAGAAGTCTGGAATTTCGTCTACATGACATGAGTGCATATTTGGCTACTGTCCACATAATACAATAAGTGTAAATTTGTATGGACCCAGTATCAGCAGATGGCAATTTGGCAATTCATCTAGATTTATAGAGTAATGAGTGACAATGGATACTTCATGAAACATTTTTCTGCAAGATGGTACTGCATGTCTTACATATAAGTTAATGATGTTTGGAGCATATGCTTTATGCTTAAATCTTACTTTGAATCACTGTAAAAGCATGATATTAGGATGGAAATGACACTATGATACGGTAATTGGGGTTTTTAAATTGTCTTTTTTTCCCTATGAAACACATTGGTCTACTTTGTGATGTTGTAATGTGCAATACAAATAAACCTTGATTGATTATGGACATTACAAGGACGGGACACATATTCCACGGAAGTATGAGGAATCACAGCCACGTTAACCCCGAACTGGAATGAACAAAATCGGTCACACTTTATTTCACATTACCTTTGATACATTGTACCTATAGCATAATTTAGTACAATTTAATCTACTTTGTAACAATCTGTGATAACTAGTCCCTTATGTAGTACGTAAAAAATGGAATAATGTGTTGTACTTTCCAGGTACATAATGTAATAAGATATAAGAGTAAACAAAATAAACAAACAGCTAACTTATGAGCTAAAGACATTTTTAGGCCTACAAACACTGAAACACTGAAGAGGCACCAAGAGCCCCCACACCTGCAGCACAGTGGAGGCGTCACAAGAGGCGCTACAGGAAACAAGGAAGGGACAAAAAAGGAGGTATCCGGGCAAGACTCGCAGCTATGCGGATTATACGGATTATATTTGTCTGCTACGATCTTCCTAGAAGATGGTAAAAGACTGTTGTGGAGCGGAGGGAGCTACGGGGGAAGGAGGAGGTGGAGGAGCTGATCAGTGCAGGACACCACGCTCTGAAACAAGGACAAACCCAGGAGGCTCTGCACCGTTTCAGAGGAGCCCTGAAGGCAGTTCTCCGGTTTCCCTGACCTCCAAAAACATGCTGGTCAGTGGTCAGGTCGGCCCACAATGGCTGCGTGCTCAGTCGCAGCGGCTCAGGACTAACCCAACACCTGAACGCAATGTCATTGTACAATTGCACAATGACAAATAAAGTACTTACTTACATCTCCAACCTTCAACCTTTAACAGCAGCCACTTTGGTCAGTTTTAAACCAAAAGAAAGTCTCATCCATCCATCCATCTTCTTGTCTGTTGCCGGGTCGTGGGAGCAGCTGTTGGAGCTGCCCAAATCACATTGCACCAGCCCCTATGGGTCCTCCTGCAGGTGGTGGGTCCACAGAAGGAAGAAAGTCTCAAAGAGCCGCAATAGTAATTTTATCCACAAACAACAAAGCACACACATTTTTATTTGATAGCATGATGATGAATACAGTTATTAAAAGTGAAAATATTATGTAAAATATTTGAATTGATTGTAATAAATACAAGCGGATCTGGATGGTCCTTCCCTGCAAAAATTCACAAATTCAAAAATTCGTTCTGGCACAGATCTGGCCTCATATTGCAGATTATTATGGGTTTACTTATTTCATCAAAGCTCAAAAGAGCCGCACCACAGGCTTTAAAGAGCAACATGGGGCACTTGAGATAGTGGTTGCCTACCCCTGGTCTAGGGCTTAAGGTTAGAGTCTTATGTTACATTATGTACCTCCAAAATACAAATACATATTATTCCATATGCAACCTACATAGGTACAAGTTGTTACATAGCACATTACATTGTTATACATTTGGCTGGTACAATGTATCAAGGGTAGTGTAAAATAAAGTGTTACCAGAAAATTCATTAAATCCATTAAATCACCAGGACACATCATTAGCACAGTAGAAACAAAGCAATAATGCAGTATTCACCCTTGATACTGTGCTATTTCCTTCCTACAAAATTGTGCACTGTTATTACTGTACTGTAATTACGACCAAAATCATTGAGATTACGGCAATTTTCATCTATTGTAAAAATCACCATGAAGAAGTTACTTGTATTGTATTTTGTTTAGGCAAAAAGAAGTCAGAAATAGCAGGGGAAAGGTTTGAATTTGTTAAACCAAACGTTTTACCAATTTTTGTCTTTCCTCCTCTGATTCCTCGTGCAACACGCAGAACCAAGGTCCCACCTGTCCTTGTACTGTACTGAGGACCGTAAGAGCATCTGAATGAATGAGTGGGTGGGCCCCGACATCAACGTGGTGGGAGCTTTCCAGATCCCTACCAACGATGACTACTCCGTGTCCGAGAGCTCCCACCTGTTCGGTAAGTCTCAAGACACCACACACAGGGACAGTGCACGTACAGCCACTTCAGAACTTTTTCTTTCCTCTTTTAATGATCTCTGTTTCACGATGAAGCAGACACTAAAATAACATAGATATATTTTCTATTAGTAAAAACATACCCTGGTTCTCAAACTGTGGTACGTTTTCCTCCAGTGCACATTTAGGCTCTATTCATTGTGATTTGAGATACAGTAGTTTCATTTATATGTTATTAAAGGCATTACCAATACAGACACAGCACATTATCAGGACCAGACTTTAACAAAATAACACTGAAATTAGTAGAGAGTGATATGATATATATGGTAATGAATGCTTTCTGAACCCACTGTACAAAGGTTATGAACATGTTGTTATCTAATACAATGTTCTATTCACATGTATCAGAAGTCTGAACTTTGCCTTATTTATTACACTGTAAGTTAGTGATTAGCTTTCTACAACCTGTAACAACCCAAATGTCCTAAACTGAACTGACTTTTGTCTAACTTTTCAATTTATGTTCTCTGATGAAAAAACATACAGTCGTATGTTGTTTTTGTAATGCCTGCGTCACACCATATTCTGTCTCATTCTTAAAGATCATGAGGTTGTGCTCCATCGCTCAAAGCTGCTTTACCCATTTTCAAGCCATGAAAATCAGAGTTCAGCTTAAATCGTTAGCTGCTGCCCCATATCGATTTGAGGACTTTCACTCAAAAACTACAATTTGAATTATATTCCAGTATTATAAAAATGGTAAATGTATAACTTATATAGCGCTTTTCCACCTTCATTAGGCACTTAAAGCGCTTTACAGCAAGGATCCACTCACCCATTCACACACCAGTGTACGCAGAAACTGGAAGCAAGGAGGGTGAAGTGTCTTGCCCAAGGACACAACGACAACGTGCACCTTCAGGAGGCAGGATTCGACCACACCAACCACTCACTCACACACCACATTTACCCCAGGCTTCCTGGTGTTCACAGACGGTCTCCCATCAAAGTATTGACCAGGCCCTGACGGGATCGGGCATAGCAAAGCAGTTTGGCCTTGAATTATATCAAGAGTTTTAATAGCTAATCAGCTGTGTGCTAAATATATATACAAACTATACAAACCAAAAGTTATAAAAGCATTTCACCGTATTTTCAACTATTATGTTTTCCTTCTTATAAAATATCTGCGTGATGGTCGGTAGTTAGCACATAACTGATCTCTATAGGCCTATTTTTTATTCACTTATTATGGAAAATAAGCAGTGTGCCAAACCAGACGGATGTGGCCCGGCAATTAAATAGACCAGCTCCTCTCCCAATAGAGTGTCTTGTTTAACCATTAGTCAATTTGCAAATGGACTAGTAGCAGTAGCCGTAATCTCATCTACAACAGACACGGGGCGGCTATAGTAATAAAACACAAATGTGATTGTTTGGTTAATTTTTAGCCCGGGCAACCTTTGCTCTTTCTGAGATTTCTTACACGAGCTGAGCCAAGCTGTACATTCTCCATATTTACAGAGATGGTGCTGCTAAACTCTAGGGATTCATATCAGAATGGATCTGTGGGCAAGTTTTTGGCAAAGGACTAGATTATATACAACAGTGGATTTTGTCTAGGCTGAATCTGCCGCGATGGCCATGGTTCAGACCAAGTCTCCCACAGGTCAGTATGAACAACATGAAGGTCTATCTTACAGGCTGTGTCAATAGGTTTCCTCAGGTGTCTCAAAACCCTGTGAGCTTCTCTACTTTTCTTGGGAAGACACTTATGTAACGATGTTTTATGTGCAAAGTGTGAGTCATCAAGCGTATGGAGAAATGTAGAGGGTCTTTGGGGAGCGTCTTGGTAGTAGTAGTGATTCTTGACTTACTACCTTAAATGCACTATACCTGATTTTCTTTTTCTAGTAGTGGAACAAAAAAAGTACTCCTTTAGTGTATTGTATTGAGAAAATATATTTCATGAACTTGCAGACACGTTTTCTAACATTTCTATGACAGTGTCTCTGAAAAGTGACCCTGCAAGTTGTGAAATATGCCGATAAATTCGTCCCTGTGAAGAGGAGATGTTACAAATATGTTAGGAAAGTTAGGAATGAGTTTGGACCACAACTAACATTTTCATTTTGTGGCTTCCTCTTTGATTGTTTGTAATAAAATACAATAAAAAATCCGCTTTAGAGCCTTTAAGTAGAATATTGAAATGTTCTTGAACCTCTCAATTTTGATGTATTATTTTACAGTTGTAAAAAAACAAAAAAAACAACAAAAAACAAGCTCGTAATGATCAGCTAATTCCGTTTTTTTTTTTTGCATTGATTTTCCAAAATAGAGCATTTGGAGATTCCTAAAGTACATTATAATGTTTTTCTATTGTCAAAGCTGAATCAAAGCTACTTTGTCTACAGCCAAGTTGTAGTCAAAGTTTCCAGCTTTCCAGCTTGTCTCCATGAAGATAATTGGGAGCTGTCCCACTCCAGCAGGGGTCATGCTTTTTCTTCTTTCTTTTTTTTAAAAGGTATTTTTCACCAACAGAACCCCCTTTTGAAAATAAAGTCTATTTTATTGTATTTTGGGGGAAATATTACACTGTGGTTGGAAATTATACAATATTTAATACAAATATCCCTTTTATTCCTTTGCACTTCAGATATCCTGGTGGACCAAGCCAGTCCTCTCCTGTCCGACTCCGACATGTTGCCTTTCAGCAGCTGTTCGAGCATGCAGTACCCCTCCGTGGAGCCGCACATGTCCTCTGCACCCTCACCGTACTACTCCAGCCACAGCTACTACCCTCAGTACGCCGGAGACGAGTGGTACGCGCACTCGGGCATTTACGAACTGAGGAAAGGCCCCCTGGAGGTCAGTTATGACGCGGAGATGGAGGAGGCGTCCGCTGTGGTGCCCGTGGTGTGTAAGAGGACCAGGCACATGTCCCAAGGGGGCCGTATCAAGGGGGAGGAGCTGTGTGTGGTGTGTGGAGACAAGGCGTCTGGATACCACTACAACGCGCTGACCTGCGAGGGCTGCAAAGGTGAGAGGGGAGCGAGAGTAAAGATGAACTATCAGCCTTATACGGTACCATCAAAAGTTTGGAAACACTTATTGGCATTTCTTTGTTTTCAACACTATTTACATTACATTGTGTGATTCTCACGGAAGACATTAAACTATGAATGAACACGTGGGATTACGTAGGAAACAAAAAAGGGTGAAATAACTCAAAATATGTTTAATGCCACTCTTTATTCTTGGCATTTTCTCAATGAGCTTCATAAGGTTGTCATCTGAAATGGGTGAAGATAGAATAAGATAAGATGGGAAATAGACAGGAAAATGTGCAAACAAGTAATAGTAAATAGAGGTATCTTATATAGTACAATGGATATATATATAAAAAAACTTTAAAAGGGCAAAAAATACTGTATGTGAAGTGCAAACCATTTCAGCTGACTTCATCGTGAAGCCCATTGAGATAATGTCAAAAGTGTGCAAAGCAGAAATCAAAGACAAAAGGCGGCTATTTTGAAGATGTCAACTCTTTAGTTTAAAAACATAATTCCATATGTGTTCATTCATAAATAAATGTCTTCCGTGAGAATCTACCATGCAAATAGTCTTGAAATAAAAGAAAAACCATTACATGAAAAAAGTTTTGACAGGTACTGTGGGACAATATACAATTCCACTACAAATACTGTATGTACCTGTGATTTCGATCTTAGGGGCTGCTGAGATTTATAAGGAATACCTACTTTGATTCAGGTGTGCATTGAATAGATTGTAAGGGGTTAATGAATAGGCCAAAGCTGTCTATTCTTACAATAATTTAAAGGAATTCTACCCAATTTCTTCCTGTTTTCAAGTCAGTCTATCACATCAGTTGTGCCTCTTTGTAGTGTGTGGTGTATTTTTAGAGATTGTAAACCTGGAGGTGTAACACATGGCTGTTGGCTGTTCTGAAATGGAGCAAACGATTATGGTCTGTGTTTTTTTTTGCTGCTGCAGCAAAACTATACACTTACGTCCCAGGAGCGTTCCAAATTATACTGTAATATTCTGACACTGCTATTGTTAGTGTCGATATTGTCACGTTCTCGCTCATTAGTTTCCCCCTCTTATTGCACACACACAACAAATCCATTTGATTAAATTAGGAGGGTCAGCCAAATTAGAGATCTTCGTACAGTATTGACTCTGACAGAACAGGCCAGAATGACAGTGGCCCTGGGCATGACATTTCCCCCATATTTAGTCCACTCCAACCACAACATGTGCGGCAAGTGGAGAAGGACAAGGCTAGAGCCGCATTGTGCAATAACACCATCAAAATGGTGCACTTCATTGTCTGATAAAACCACATCCCTCATTGATGAGGTATAATTTATAGCAACACTTGATAATGCACATGATTAAATATTTAAAACCCCCTGTAAATACTTTATGACTTCATACTTCATCATTTTCTAAAAGATTTACAAGCTTCCCTAATCATTTGTTAATAATTTATAGGTGCATAGATAGTAATTAACTTTATCTAAACCGTTTCTGAATTGTGCCTAACTTTATCCAGACACAGGGACAGTGCGTTTACAGGGTTTCCACAGGGCATTAAAAAGCATTACAATTTAGCCAAATCAAGGCCTCAAATGTAATTAAAAAGTATTCTATTGGTTTCAAACTGCTTTAAATCTGAATTTATTGGAAAATTATAAGATCGCTCAACAATTTTTACTGTATATGTTACCAAAATGATGGTCACATTTTTTTTGCTTAAAAGTTGCCTGTTTTGTCCAATTATCTATCTGTTTGATGAAAAGTTTGCATATCCTAAGAAACAAAATACGCATGGATTTCTTTCTGCGTTTGTGGCCAGACGAAGGTCAGTTTGACCGAAACGTTGCAGCAGCAATAAATGTTTTAAAGAGTGAGATAGTGTGTGGGAGCTTTTGTTCTTTTTTGTGTTAAGTGCCCTGCCTTCCACACACCTGTCGCCGCCTGCGTGTGCGGAGTCGTCCTTAGCAATGCGTTTGTGGCATTAAAATATAGTATTTGGGCATTTAAAATGGCATTAAAAGCATTGAATTATGACTTGCTTCTGCCTGTATAATCTCTGATTTATTTATGGTCGTATCTACCAAGCATTACAAGCTGCTTAATAGTGTTTAGTTACCACATTTTTTTTACACAATCAAAATGTGAGTCTGTTACAAAATAAACAGATAATTAGTTTACTTTTTGAACTGTTATCACACAATGCGGTGTTATACAAAAATGTGGCTTAGTAAGATGCTTTGGTTTGAATGCATGAAAGGATCAAACGGATACATAATGATGATAAGGATATGATAATGATGTGTAATGAGACGGAGGAGATTGTTCAGAATTGTTCTGTGTGTAATTTCCTTGTGCCGCACATTGTAAACCACACTCGCGCAATGAAGGTTTTAACAGCCCGTTAACCTTGAGAATACGACCACTGTGGTGCATTGTTATAAATGTGACTGGCCTTGCACATGGGTTTTTTATGACGCACATATGCTGCGATTCCCACAGAGCACACGGCGTACGCTTGTGTGTAATTCCACTCTGACTGTGCAGACAATGGCTGCAGTGCCCTGTCCTGCCGTTTGACTCAGAAAGGGTCGACGTCCACCTGAACTCTACCTGACGCTGCTGCTGCGGACGGTCAGGTTTCATCTCAGATTTCTTCTAATTTTCTCTGTTGGAATGTCAAGAGATATAGAACAATATGATGGTTTTGCAGGTACTGTAAACTGAGCCACCAGGGTGTTCCCTGAGTCAGGGTTAGGATCAACTGGGGGCGGCACAGGATACAGAGGTGGGGTTTGCAAGATTATTTTCAGAGATTTAAAAAGAAAAAAAGGGTTTTCTTTTGTAGCATTTGTCCAGCTTCGATACAGGGTCCGTTGTTTAGCATAGTCTCCTCCATTTTGTCCAATCAGAGCATCTTCTGTTGCCTGGATTTCTTCTAGATGTTTAATTCTGTCCTTCCACCTCTCTTTGGTCTCTGTCGATGTGGGCGATGAATAGTATTGCAATAATGTATCTTTTGTAATTGAAATATTGTATATTTTAGTGTGATTAGGGCAAATAACAAAATAAAGTATTCAAATGAATAATGAATAAACTAAATTTAAAATGTTTTGTACCTTATATTATTATAGGTGCTAGTTATAGTTACCGCCCTGAGTTCTTTGCCTTGGGCTTTAGGGGGTCGCAAACCAAAATGTTGGTTACTTTACCATGACTTTCAAATGTTAATTAATTATGTCCAGACAAAGACCTCATTGTCAAAACATGTAGACTGTAGAATAGTGATGGACTGAGTGTGGCTTCCCACGAAGCGTTCAGCAAGAGAAAACTGAAGCTTGTTAATGCTAGCAATTTGGTGTGTTTTCGGAGCCAGCCATATTTAGAGTGAGGCAAATAAAAATAGCAAAAGGAAGAAAAAATAGGAATATTAGGATAGGAATAAAACAAGGACGATGCAGGACATGTTAAGACAAACACGTGAAGGTAAGAATGACAAGCATGTGTTCAACATTGACTTAAAGATGGGCCAAAACTTTTTCATGGAAAGTCTAATAAAGCGAGGAACTTCCGGAACCTGCCCCCATTTCCTATTAGGCTCCAGCAGCTAATGGCGATGCGACGTCCATGTGTTTTACAGTCTATCGTTGACTTATGCATGCTGTAATAAAGGATTTTTAATTTTCTTCACAGTCATTAGAATAGCTTGGACCTGCTTTTCTGCCACCGATGGCTTTTATTGGCAGGTTGGGTGTTTTTATGAAATGTGCGCAATAACAACCTTCTATTCCCATTGCTCTATCATCGTTGTATGCGAACTCCTATCAATTACACTGGGGAGTATAAACAAAACACTGCGTCAAGGGTCCTGTCCTTGAATCATCTTTACAATTCGGCTGCCAAAAACTGTTGCTGGGAAATATATTGTGTTGCACTGCCTTGATCTAAACAGCATTACTTTACAACCGCTCATGGACAGAAATAATTCTATTCTATGATTCTTTTCAGACAATAGATAATAATTTCCAAATGTACATACATGCATGATTTGACCTTGAACTTCTTTTGATATGGTCTTGTGCTGTTCCCGTAGGTTTTTTTCGGCGAAGCATAACAAAGAATGCCGTGTACAAATGCAAAAGTGGAGGCAACTGTGAGATGGACATGTACATGCGACGGAAATGCCAAGAATGTCGACTACGGAAGTGCAAAGAAATGGGAATGCTGGCTGAATGTAAGTCTCGCAGGAATAAAAACAAATGGAAATTTGAATAGTCACAGTGAGCAAATTGAAAAGGCTGCAGTTATTTAAAGGGGGGGTATTATGTAAAATCGACTTTTTCAAGCTTTATATCATGTTATTATGTCATTCCCTCATTAAACACATGCCTGGAGTGTTGCCTTGGCTCATTCACATATTTTTGAGTAATCAGTAAAAACTTAGACGGCAGCCATTTAGGTGTAGCTATGCCTCAGTCCTCCTAGGAACGCCCCCACCTCCTGGAGACGCCTCTGGACCTTTCGTCACCAGCCAAGCCACCAACCACTGCGCCTCAGCTCAGCAGAGCCCCCTCCCCGCACAGTAGTGTTGTTTAGATGCCACAGCAGTGTGCTGAAGGGGCGTGTCGGAAAGCTTCTTAAAGAGACAGAGGCCTATTTCAAGACGTTCAGTACAGCCATTTTGAGAGAGCAATTTTATTCAAGGCAGTTATTTTAATTTACTGCATATACAGACCAACAGAAGGTCATCATTGTAGTATGCTATAGACTGGTGCTATGTGATTGAAAAAAGCATAATACCCCCCCTTTAAGTTTGGTGTCCCCTTAGTTGTTGGCCAATCTTTTTTGATGTGGGAACAAGCCCATAATGGTGGCCTAAGCTCGAGCCTATCATTATTGACCAATACTAGCGTTGTGCATCTGGAATGTTTCAGGGTAGTCCCACAAGATTTTTCTTTAAAACAATCAACTATACTTTCAGCATTTAGGAGTACTTTTAGAGCGCATTAAGATTCTGGTGATGCCAGGCCAGTTTAGCTGTTCTCTCAAATGTTTCTCATTTCTTGTGATGAATAATACTATTAATCAGTGTTTAAAACTTAACTTTTCAGTATAAAATTGCCACTCCACTGGTGTAAAACTATGATACTGTACCTGTAGGCATTACCCCCACACTAAATACTGATGAATACAGAAATAAAATTTAAAAAAAAGCTTTAATGCTCATGGACGTGCTTAAAATGTGGAACTCAATCTTGAAAAAAAAAGTTGTGTGTTTGTCAAGAATCTCACAATTAAATGAATTCCTCCCATCAGTCTATTGCTCTATTTAGTCTATTACTCACTTTGAAAGTATTCTTCTGCCACAGTCCTGAGGTGTCATCTTCCGCCCTGTCATGCTTCATGAGGCTGTCACGGAGATCTGGGTGTGCCTTATTAAAGTTTATAAGGGCCAAGCTTTTGTTGCGAAAATAGAAACAGCACATACAACACCACATGCTGGATTTAGTAACCAATTAAGAGCACGTGAATATTAATGCTGTGACGGGAACAGCGTCAACATCGCAGGGAAAAAAGAAAGGAGTAAAAATAAGCTAATAAGATTACTTGAAATTGTTGATGTGATTACGCGGGCATTTTGACTTGTTACATGATATATGTAAATGACAAGTTTCTATATTTTCTTTTTCTACATTGAGCAAAACATATGCCATTGTTGTTAAGGTGTATAGAAATGTGAGACAGCGGGTAACCTTGGCGACCGCAGTGTAAAACCTGGCGAATCATCTCCAGATTATGACCCCGTTTGATCAGCACGACCTATAGCTGGATGATTTAGCCTGTACTATACTGTATGACAAATAAATATAGATAGAATAAAATAGATAACATTGGTCAGATTACATTGACATCTGTGATTTTTCCCCCCATATCAAATAAATCAATAAATCATCCAAATGGGCGAAAGCTATAATACGATAAGATTTTGGATTAAAGTGCTTATGGTTATTAATATATTTGACCTACAGGTATTTGTGTGTACATCCTTAAATAAGTGATGAATTAGACCTGTTTTAGATCTAGTTTGGTCCTGCTAAAGACCTGGGTTTAGATATGTTGGTACTTGTTGTTTAACTATGGCTTTTACGGCAATGTTATTTAATGTAATGCCATGAAGACCACAGCAGCAGGACGGACTGCCTCTTGTTGCCCGTAAATAATGCAGTGTACCGTAACTAATAGTCCAGGCTGGTTTTCATGTAGCTCTATTTGCCAGTGTCACAGTTAAAGGCAGTGTATGTTGCATGGTTTATAAAAGGTATACCGCAATCACAACTCAAACTGGCTTGACACTTGGGTTGAATAAAGCTACATGAGGACACTATGGCTATATGTGGACACACTGTTCTCGATTTTAAAGCTACATCAGTTCAATTGGCTTTTACTACTGGAGTCCTGCACTATCACTGGTTAGGCCTTGATTTGAAAGTGTTGAGATAGTGATGTTTTCCAAGTTGGATTTAAGCATTAGAATCTGGCAATCCTCGGTGTGGGGCTAATTCTGCTTTCTGATTGGATAATAGTCTCCAGAAACAGAAACAGAAATGTAAAATGTTTTGTAATTGGAAATATATCAACATTGTTTTTTGTTTGTTTTTTCTTTTCATTTGAACATCAAGAATGAAAAATTCACATGAAAATCCTGTAACCTTTAACCACAATCACTCAATAACTTTTCCATTTCTCCTGTCAGGCCTCCTCACCGAAATCCAGTGTAAATCTAAAAGGCTACGCAAAAACACAAAGTCCTCCCGTGCTCGAGATCGATGGGAGACGAGGCGGAGGGGGCAGAGCAAACAGACAGCAAACAGGTCACCTCCACCACCAAACTGCTCAAGGTCTGCGCCCGACATGGAGCAGGGGATTACAAAGATATCGCCACTCTAAACCCAGACATGTTTCTCTTATCTAGGACAAAGTTGATTTCACCAGAGAGCAGCGGGCGCTCATACAAGCCATTTTAAAGGCCTACGAAAGACATCAAATTCCCCATGATGTCGCCAAGAAGCTGGTATTTTTCCCCTTCATTTTCTGTTCAAATAATGTTTTGTTTGCATGGAAATCTGAATTGGTGAGCTTTATATTGTGATGTAGAAAGTTGTCAGGCTTCTCCGATGTTGCCACAGCTGCCCTAAGCCTGATTAACAATATTATGTCATTATGTCATTATGCGCTAAAGGCCTCTCTGACCGCCTTTATCACTCACTGAGATGTCACGTTCACACAGACATTTGGGTCAAGTTAGCCCTTGGTGGCGCTGTGGCCCAGGATTTATACTCATCCTCCTAATTTAGTCCACAACTTCTATGTATAATGAACAATAAAGATGTACTTTATAGCCCTATAAGATGGGTTTTGCCTCACTTTTTCTAGAAGTAGAAAACAGTATCTAACAGTATGTAAGTGAACATTTGTGAAAGAAATAGCTTTGTGTGCTGTGAATCTAATTATAAAGCCTTTAAAAATCGTGGACTATTGTAGGCTAGTTGTTGTCGTTGTTTACATTACTATGACAGTATTGCTCCCTGGTAGTTGAGAAATGTGCTCATAAACCCATCTCAACCCAATGAAGAATTGGGATGTTGAAATACATTAAAGCTAGAAATTAGTTTTGATCACAAGTAGCTATTTAAAATGTACACACTCCGTCTTTCATTGTTTATATAAAAAACATACACACAAATCGTGTATAGGGCCTTGAACCAACCTTGATATTTGATTAGCTCTTGGTCCTGCTATATTTGTGTCTGTGGGCAGGACACCACTGCACCAACCTTACCTTTATAAATGTTGCAGCTGGAGTAGAAACAGAATGGCCTTGACTCTGTGAATCAAAAATAGTCAAACGAAATGTGTAGACTTAACAATGTCACTTCTTATTTCACTGATTCTAGCTTCATGACCAGTACAGTGTGGAGGAAAACTTCCTCTTGCTGACAGAGATGGCGACAAATCAGGTCCAAGTTCTGGTTGAGTTTACAAAAAACATACCAGGTATGTTCTCTTCATTGGTCAGACGTTTGCTTATGTTTATTACTTGGACCAATAACCCATTTTTTTTGGGCAGGTTTTCTGTCTTTGGATCACGAGGATCAGATCGCACTGTTGAAGGGCTCGGCGGTGGAGGCCATGTTTCTGCGCTCAGCCCAAGTCTTCAGCAGCAAGACGCCTGCGGGCCACACAGAAGTGCTGGAGGATCGCATTCGAAAGAGCGGTATGTTGGGGAACACCGGCATTCTTTTAAAAGTACCTAAGAACACATTAGGTACTGTATTTTGTTATTCATTGTTCCACAATATGTTGCGAAGTTCACGGTATTGAAAATAAGATGATTGACACTTATTTTGCTATACAGCCTAAAACACAAGATAAATAAAAGATGTGTATTTTTGGCACATTTGATCTTCCGTACATTTTTCACATTAATATTTTTATCGATTTCCCTGCAATTATTTTCTAGCTCCCGTAGACATGTAAGAACTCATTTGAAAGGTTAACATTTCCAGTTTCCAAAGTTACACAAAATAACAAGTTTCTATCACTTTTCTGTCCAAAGATATGAGCAAGAGCGTTTCTCATTTTGTGCAGTTTATCTTACTTATGGCTTCTTGTCACATTGTATCTCATCAAAAACCTTTGTCATAGACACTGCTGTGGTTCTCTCGGCAGCAAGTCAGAGCCTAAACAAATAATTCATGCGGTGATTTCTGTGACGCAGTGAGGAGCTGTGTGAAGCGAGCTGCTGATCTCTGGCAAGGTTTAAGTTACCGTGTCTTCTGTTTCAACTTGCTGCTTTGCCCATTTGCAAGAAAAATACCCTTAAACTAAACTGTCTACACACATTTCATTATCAACACAATGTAGAAAGTGTTCATGTGGCATTTTTGGAGGTCAAAAACACAACTACTCTAACTTTAAAGGGGGGGTATTATGTAAAATCGACTTTTTCAAGCTTTATATCATGTTATTATGTCATTCCCTCATTAAACACATGCCTGGAGTGTTTCCTTGGCTCATTCACATATTTTTGAGTAATCAGTAAAAACTTAGACGGCAGCCATTTTAGGTGTAGCTATGCCTCAGTCCTCCTAGGAACGCCCCCACCTCCTGGAGACGCCTCTGGACCTTTTGTCACCAGCCAAGCCACCAACCACTGCTCCTCAGCTCAGCAGAGCCCCTCCCCGCACAGTAGTGTTGTTTAGATGCCACAGCAGTGTGCTGAAGGGGGCGTGTCGGAAAGCTTCTTAAAGAGACAGAGGCCTATTTCAAGACGTTCAGTACAGCCATTTTGAGAGAGCAATTTTATTCAAGGCAGTTATTTTAATTTACTGCATATACAGACCAACAGAAGGTTACGTCATCATTGTAGTATGCTATAGACTGGTGCTATGTGATTGAAAAAAGCATAATACCCCTCTTTAAAAATATGTCCCATTCTTTTCCAAATGCTTTATTTTAGTAATCTACTAGTTGGAGTCTAGCTCATAATTTGGAACATGTTTGGAATCTACCCTTGACATGCTTGTTTATCATTTTTAGATGTTCTCGTAACGTAGCGGCATACGGTAGGCTATATAATCTGGAATCTTTCACAGTGTGCCTCTGAACAAAATCTCAATCATCGCTCCCTTTGTTTTCCTCTATAAGTCGCTCGTCCAAATGTGTCCATACTTTCCACACAGGGCATGCTGCGGTTTGAGGTCATGTTTATGTATGTGGCTTGTCACGATGTCACTCAGGCTGGACAGTGACGGCGGAGGTGCGTGAGTGGGCGGCTGAGTTTAGCCGGTCCCTGGGCGCTGCTCTGTTTTGAATGGGGCTGGGAGAAAAAGATATTCTCACCAAAGGCCAGTCTGGGAGAATAGGAGAGTGCGGCTGTCTGAGAGGCCATTGTTTCTTATCACAACATCATGAGAGCTTTTATCCACCGCTCTCCCCCTGAGCCGCACTGGCATTTTTGAAGGCACGATGACGCGCTCCCCTGCAGACAGTTATAAAAATGTAAACATGCCAAAAGGATTTAAACATATATATATTTCTCATAATTCATAATGTAGTTTTGCGATTATTAATGAAATGTTTAAAAGGAGGTATTAGAATTCTTTTAATTCCGATCAGCATTATAGACTGATCGGAAGTTCTGGCTCAAAGTACAAACTTATGTAAGACCTGCACTATTTATGTTGGCAGAAATGCGACCTTGTTTCTCGCCTCACAGAAAGAAGGTCCAGGGTTTGATTACTGGACCTGTTCTCCTCATGTCTGCGAAGATTCATCCATTCTGTTTCCTCCTCAAAAAACAAAAAAAAACAAACGCAAAGGCGCAGTAGCTCTACATAATTTTGTTGTACAATCTGTATATCCTTTTTTTGGTCATTCTCCACTGACGCCTGTCGGAGTTGTTGCAAGCCTGGACAGTCTATTCCATAACTATTACCACTGACACCCTTTTTGCTTTATACTCCTTCTCTCCTTTATGTATAGGTCAGAAATATGTCACTTTACTTGTTCCTCTGTATCTTGCAGGTATCTCAGAAGAGTTCATCATACCAATGTTCAACTTTTACAAAAGTATAGGAGGGCTGCACATGAATCCAGAGGAACAGGCACTCCTCACTGCAATAACTATCCTAACACCAGGTGAGTGGTTGATATTGTGCCTATTGAAAAAGCTGTTTGAAAAGTCATCTAAATTAACTAACTAAGATACACTCACAAGCAAATTGAAATTCATTCAGCATTACTCCGACACTGAGGGGAGTAACTCACAGGCAGCAATTCTCAAACTAGATACAGTATTGTGCATGTTTTATTCAGTATAGCTTTAAATGGCTTCAAAACAGCCTTATAATTGGGGCTGGTTTAAATCTGGTTTATCAGAGTTTCGTCAAGATTTAGGCCATTTTAATTCATTTTGGACCTGGTTTAGTTCAGTTATTGTTTGGAGGTTGGTTGCATAATAAATTGTTAAAGCGAGACGCTGCACTTGAATTCAATCTGGATAGACTCACACAGCCAAAAGCAGCGATTAGGAAGATTTATTGACTTGTGTATTAGTTTTGGCGATCAGACCCCGGCGGTAGACATCGATGTATAGTCAGTGTAGCTGAACAGCTTGGAGTTAGGGATGTCTTCCCCCGGAGCCTGGACACTGGTGGTGGTGTGAAGGACCCGTGATGATGCAGCAGGTAGAAGCCGTGGACGGAAGAGGAGGAGATGGGGTGGGGGTGGGTCGCAGTGCAGCTGGGAAGCGAACAGACCATGATTGCTGGGGCTTAAAATGGGACCGATGGCGATGATTGGCTGCTACGGAGGTGTGGCCCTCTCAGGATCGATCATTGGCTGGAGGTTGATGACGCTGGGGTTTGTCTACCAGGCTGAATTAACGCCTAGGCTTCATTAGGGATATCAATTTGAAACTTGTGCTGTAGATTACTGGCATAAATATGAGGAAAAAATGGTATGGCAAGTTTTCTGTCATTTTCTGTTTTCATATAAAAAATAACGCCATATTTTCGTCAACAAAATCTGAATAATAGATCGAGCCAGATTTAGATGAATGGTTTTACTTTGTTGACATATTACTTACAGAGATTTTTTTGTTAGGGATTTTTGATATGACTTAAAATAAGCTGTTATTAGTGGGGGGAAATAATATGTAAAAAATAATTTAAAAAATTACAATTAAAAATTCAATTAAAAATTAGGCCAGGAATTATATATTAAAAAATCCCTACCAAAAAAAAATTCTAAATATTGTTCAGTTCAATACTGGAAAATTCAAAGTCTGTAGGTGCTACATGGAGATTTTGTCGCACCAATGTGAGAACAATACATTGTGAGAGATGAGAAACTAACCTTTTTAAATCTCAAATTTTATACTGCCTTTCCTCACATCTCTATGGAGACGAGCTGGAGACGTACAGTACCCACTCCCTGCAAAGTTCTTAGGAGGGGTGAGCCTCATAAATGTTTGGTTGTACATTTATGAGGTATTTGTCAATGATAAAAATATAAAATAAATGCTTCAATTGTATTTATTGGGTAAAAATCTACACGGTGTGGCTTTAAATAAATTGAAGTCTCAAAGAGAACCCTGATGTGGATTGTCCCTTTACAGACCGGCCGTACGTGAAGGACCAGTCGTCGGTGGAGAGGCTGCAGGAGCCATGCTGGACGTGCTGAGGAAGCTGTGTACCCTGCACCACCCCCACGAGCCCCAGTACTTCGCCCGCTTGCTGGGCCGCCTCACCGAGCTCCGCAGCCTCAACCACTACCACACCGAAATCATCAGCTCCTGGAGAGTGAGCGACCACAAGTTTACACCCCTGCTCTGTGAGATCTGGGACGTACAGTGACTTTTCAAAACCTATATTTATATGCTGGATGGACGATGCAGGAGCAGGTTCTGTCTATCTATGTCAAATATTACAATCCACGCAGTTGACAGAATGACATTCCAGTGAGCTAGCTCTGCTCTAATAGACTTTGTCAGACTCTGGTGTTTGCTCTGAACCTGTCTTAGCACAAAGTCAACACTATCTCCTCACTGTATGTCCTCCCAACAAGTACATAACACTGGACCTTATTTTAAGCTAAATAAAATAATTTCATAATGTGTTTTATTTTATGTTTTATCTGTTAACCTTGCCATGCACTTGCAAATTATGTTTACGGGAATATTTGTACGCAGTGTACTTGTATCTTGTTAATTGGCCCCCAGTGTTTTCTAATCTAATAAATGTGAAAATGACATGTGCTCCGTGATCTAGGCCAATATGGAGAAGAAAAGAAAGTTATAAACATTACATTCAGCAAATAAATCTGTGGCTAAGATTTACTGTATACAGGGCATGCTGATACAGTTAACTTTGGTAGGCCTATGTCAGTGGTTCCCAAACTTTTTTGTCTCGCGTACCCCTACGTGTCGTTCATTTCTACTCAAAGTACCCCTTATCTAGAGGGTGTCGGCAATTATTTAGAAAATGATCAACTAAACTCAGATTTATCAGTATTTAGTGGTACGTTGGGTTCAAAATAAGCCTGAAACACCTTTTACAGGAAAATATGACTAAAATAGACTTTTCTTGAAATGCAATTCAGTTTCATCTTTTGATCTGTAATGATTCCAAGGACCCCTTCCCAAACGCTCGCGTACGCCATGGGGTCCCCGTAGCCCTGGTAGGAACACACTGGCCTATGTTACTACACAAAAAACTAAACAACACAACAGTATACATATGATTAATAAAATAATGAATAGACTTTATTAAAATATTGCATGCAAAGCTTCACCAACAGTTTAAACATTATTTCTCTCATCAACATTGTTTAAAAAGATTCAACATTATTTTCAGGTGTACAATATTTTTTTTTTACGAACAATTCAACAACAAAAAAAGATCTCTCTACATAGGCCTAAAGGTAGTTGTACCTGTTACACATTTCAATGTTATGTCATAGCGCCATCTTCTGGACTAAATGGGCATCAAGTGTCTCTGTACCACAATGTCACTCACGAAACATTAAAGCTGCTAAGAAATCCTTAAACTGTGTGAATGTTCAGAGGTGAGTTCTGTCCAGTTTGTCCATGGCACTGCTGATCTCTGTCTCGGGGTACACCAGGAAGCCTGAGAAGGTGGTATATCGCCCCTGATTGCTGTACACAGCGTAGCGCTCATCCTGCTGACTGTATAACCACACAGTGTCCCCACGGTGCAGGGACAACAGGAGGCTCTGACTCTGCATCTCCCTCCTCTTGGACGTGTCCTCGTCAAACACCATGGCCTGGACGTCTCCCTTCCCTGTCATCAGCTTGACTGAAACTGCCTTTCTTGGGTGTTTCCCTATAGTGAAAGCAAAGTAGTACGCCCCTGGAAAGCGACAGGTGAACATGCCCGAGGACTTGTTGAAGTCCCCTCCGATATTTACATACTCCACATCAAAGGTGAGAGGGGGCTTGTGCTGCTCCAAGCGACTCTGGCCCAGGAGTGTGGAGGTACGTGCCACAGAGAAAGCAGAACGTGGCCATCCCTGCAGACTAGTGCTCCAGTGGTCAGTCTGAGGGGGCAGTGTGGATAGGACAGCCCAGAGGAGGAAGGGGTCAGATGGTTGCTGATGTAGGTGGTCTCGGGATAGACCAGATATCCAGAGAACGTGATGTATGGGCCTGAATTGCTGTATAATGCATACTGGGGACTCTGCTGTATTAGTAACCACACTGTGTCCATCTCCTTCAAGGAGACCATGATGCTTTGGCTTTGTACTTTCCTTCCTTTCTTGCGGTAATCATCGTAGGCTATAGCGTGTACTTCCTCTCCATTCTTCACCAAGATAACAGAAAGCATTTTCTTTGGGAATTTCCCCACAGAAATGAGAAGTAGTAAGCCCCTGGGATTCTGCAGCGAAAGAAGCCTGTGTCTGAATTAAAATCCCCACCGATGTTGACCATGAGGCGGTCGAAGGTCACTGCCCTCTGCTTGCCTCCCATCACACTGCTGGTCCGGGTGGCAGAGAAAGCAGACTGCAGTCCTGTTGTCACAGGAGGCGGATTTAAAAGTAACACCGGTTCAAGACAGGCACTCGCAATGAGAAACGTAATCAGAAAGCATCCTGCACCCCACACACCTAACAAAGAAAAACAGGTGAGGAAAGTGTTAGTCATACAATAGGCAGCATTCATACATAGGCAATACAAGGCTGTCTGCAGTGATGCTGTCAGATCAGATGAAAGGTCCTGATGTTGCTGATATTGTCTGTTCACTCTGTGCACTGAGAGAAGGCTACATTAGCAGCTGGTTCATCTGTTCCACTGTGTGTGGAACAATGGGAAATTTAGGATTGCTGATAGGATGGAGCAGGACAGAAATGTTAAACGTCAACCGAAACATTTCACATGTATTGCCTACTTAGTGACCATAGGTCTTAATTAAAAATGAAGAAAACAACAATACATACAGAATTGTTAAACAAAAGGCTTTACCTATTCTGTAATCTAAAGTGTTGCCTAAATAAATAGCAGTTCAAGTTCAAAGTGGACTTTTTGAAATAACAAAAAAGCCTATTCTGGATACAGTTTGGTAACTTTTGATGCTACCCATGATGTGATTCTCTGTCAATTGTGCAGATTGACAATACCTACCCACACACACCTAACTCTTCTTACCTTTTGGTCTGAATTGTGCAAGTTGCATCGTTGACTTCTTTTTAAATTCTTCCATAGAGTTCCTTTTCAGATTTTCACACGCTGACCCTCTTCTATCCACATAACAGAAGCTCTGACATGCAGAGGAATGAAGATGGTGTGCAGTGCACACAGATCATGGATCTATTGACACAAACCCATCTGTAGGAGGCGGAGCCCACATGGCCCTCCTTGGATAGCAAGTTTTACAATTGATTTTACTTTGGATGAATAAAGTACAGTTTCGTCTCATTTTACAACTTGGTAGCCTACATGTGTTAATTAATTAGGCGTTTACAAAGGAAATGGGCAATGTAAAAAATCTGGGCATTTTAGGCACCTGGTATATGTATGACTTTATATGTATGGGGAAAATAACAAAAAACAAAAAACACAGGCCCAGTTCCTCTTTATTCATTTTAGCGACGTGACGTGAAGGAACCCGGAAGTGCTGTTACTGCTGTCATCGAGAACGAGCTGCTTAGTGTGGGAGCTGAAGAACACATTTACAACAAGATGGCAGGTCTGCCTCGCAGGATCACAAAGGTATAGAAATTATCTAGCCTTTATACATTTATATGTTTCTACAGCAAATAAAAGTACGTACATTTGTGTAGAAGTTGAGCTGAGGGTGCCTGCCCGCCCGGTTTTCTGCATTAGCCACCTGGTTTCAAACATTAGTTTGCGCCACAAACTTCCGTTTATTTTATGCTTAGATACACGCAGATTGTGGGTTAATTCTATATATTGCATAATTAGTTTGAAAGTATTTGACAAATGTCTCTTGGTGGTATATTCGGCATTCGTTCCTACTGGGCACTGAGCTTAGCCAACTACGCTAAACATGCTAAACCAGCTAGTTAGCATGCTTTCTCTTTGAAATACTGAACGATCCTTGGGCACTCAAAGATTAGTTTCCTCCTCTAGTTTCCCCTCTACTCAGATGAAATATTTCTAACCATTGGGTATGTCCTTACTCCAGTAAATTAACCACTTTTCTACCAGGATCCCTGTCAAAATTTCAGTTTTCAGAAAATCAAAGGTGTGGCGTAGTTGCATTACAGGAAGTCATTTTATTATATTGATGACTAGAATGCTTGTTTTTGTTTTGTTTTACGCATTTTAAGTTTTCAGACTTGACACAAAACATTACAGGTGAAAGGGGGGAGGGGGTTAAATATAGGAATATTAATTTGAATGACAAATATTATCTGGATTTTCCTGCATATTAATGGTAATGTTGTGAAAGGTGTGCGAGTCTTGAGTGAACTGCTTGCTCTGCTGGGAAAGGTGGCACTATTTGGTGCATCAAGCGGACAGAGCGTGTGACTGAAACTGGGAGTCCCCCTTCTGTCTGTGTTATTATTGCATTGTTTTGACTGGAATATCTGGAAAATTTCAGGAATTTATCCTACATATTTAGTCATTTGTCTGATTGGTGTTCACTTGCATATAAAATTGTCTATTTCAAAGATCTCCATATTTTCAATGGACTACAAGCTTGTATGATGCATGTTAATGTAATGCTTGTGGCGTGCCTGTAACGTCTTCTTGAATAGCTACAGAAAAATACTTGCTTGACTGGCTGAGTCAGACTTTTACATGCGCCACAGTAGCTCAACAACACCCTAAATTAATCAAAGCAATTGTTATTGTTGGTTAACCAACAATAACAGAAATTTTGGGGGATCGATTGTAATCTTTCTACTCATAATTTTGTCTTCTCTAGGAAACTACGCGCTTGTTGGAAGAGCCTGTTCCCGGCATAAAAGCACTACCTGATGAGTGCAATGCACGCTACTTTCATGTGGTCATCGCTGGACCTCGGGACTCTCCTTTTGAGGGCGGAACCTTTAAGCTCGAACTCTTTTTACCAGAGGAATATCCCATGGCAGCTCCCAAAGTGCGCTTTATGACCAAAATATATCATCCTAATGTAGACAAACTGGGAAGAATATGCCTTGACATTTTAAAAGGTAAGTAATCTCAAATGTCTGACTTGACTTGGCTTTGCATTTTGCTTGAGCACATAACATCTTTGGTTTTCATTTATTTAGATAAATGGTCACCTGCTCTTCAGATTCGAACAGTCCTCCTGTCAATCCAAGCGTTACTAAGTGCACCAAACCCTGATGACCCTCTAGCAAATGATGTCGCAGAGCAATGGAAGGCCAATGAAGCTATTGCCATTGAGACAGGTGAGTCTGGTTTTACCAATACATTACTTACCAATGGCTCTTTACCGTTTTTATCAAACCTTTTCACCAACGCATAATGCCTCATAAGTAGATATGGGGAAGTTATGAGATTTCCATGGCATAACTGACAAAAATACCACTGTATGTTGCTATACTGTAAAATTATATTATAACGCTTCAAAACACATTGTTATTTTGATATTACTTAACATTGTAGTATTTTTAACAGGAAAATGACTTTGTTATTGATGTGTCCATGACCAACTACTCAAATTTCATATGGCTTTATCCTTGACGAGCACCTGTGATCTGTTTTTGCAGATATTGAATTCACTTTTACATTTTAAACGTAATGTAGTAAGTATGTAGTAAAGAATAATGCATTTTCAAATAAAAAATCAGATTAGTTTACAGGAACAAATTTACAATCAGACACCCCACACTCATGGTAATGATACTGTGGCACTAAAAACTAATGATATGAACACCATTATATACCTTAAAACTGGTTATCATCCCATCCTTACTCATGTGTAGCACTGTTTTGCTGCCCCGGCCATACATATTTAAAGTGGCACTAAAGCCCACATTTTCAGTTTGAAATTGTTGCAGATGAGGGGCAGGTCGGCGGATCATGGGGGGAAGCGAGAGGCTGTCATTTGTACGGTGCGCAAGTACGCGCACCTGATGATTTGTATGTAATAAAGAAAACCTACACTTCCTCCTTCGCTGTCCGTGATCGGGGAATGATCCGCTAATCAGATCGCTGTGTGCTCATGACGTGGAGTTCTACTCTTGAAACTCTCACCAAAAGAAAATTCAACATCCATTTACTTTTTAGCCATAGGGGGGCGGTACACACATGGTTTTAGACGGTTTTGGACTATATAAATTCAAAATACATTAGTTTGTACTAAACATATATACAGTTTATCAGCAGAAAAAAAGTTGGTTTGGTCTTTAGTTCCACTTTAAGTGTCACTCATTAACTCAAACTTTTTGCTTTTAACTTTCAGCCAAGTCTTGGACCAGGCTTTATGCTGGAAGCAACTGATATATGAAGCGGAAGTTGAGTGTGAACACGACTTCTCATGTTCTGCCAAGACCTCTTCCTACTCCATTTGCATATAAAGGACTCAGTCTTAATAAGATATACAACTATATTATAATATAAACATAAATATATTGAAAGTGAAAAAGATCTGCAGACAGTTGATTTATATGCATACACGCAATTAAATAATTGTCTTTGTTCTCCTTCACACTGTGCAGATGCATGGGCAGAGGTTTGGAATCTCCTCACTTGACTTTTCTTTTCCCATTGACTATCCAAAGCATTGCCAACAGCTGCTTCAAACAGAAATGCTAAATATAAGGGTGCGTAAAAGCGTGTTTGTGGTCTGGTTGGGTCAAATGGGGACAGCATGGTGAAAGGTGTGGTGGAAAGACCGACTAGAAATGGTCAACCTTTTATGTTTCTTTTAACACTGTTCTTTGTGTTTCTTCGTCTGTGAGTGCTTCTAGACACTACTTGCTGTTTTGATGTAGACAGTCTAGAGATGGATAGAAGCGTGGCTAACAGCATCCCAGCACTAAAGATAATAATCCAATGACGCCAGACAAACCATGGTGTGGAAGAGCAGTGTAGAGGATAGAGTGGACCTTTCTTTAGTTTTAGCACATGTTTTTATTACTTGTCTTATCTATGTGACAAATTGTTGCTTTACTCACACTAACTATGCCTTGTTCCTACGTTTCACCTCAAGCATTGCTTAGTTTGCTTCTGATGGCGTTTCTTTCACCACATGATTGTTACTTTGAGCTGTCAGTATAATGAGGATTGTGAAGGGTTGGGGTTTTGAGTCCATTCGTCTAATCTAAAGGCTGTATTTTATGTCATTTTTTTCTCTGAATCTTGAGGGAAATTGGAATTGTTTTCTGGTTTCTGAATGCTATGAATGGTCCACTTGCATCTGTTTATGTTCTGTAAATAAAATATGTTAATTGATAAGTGAATCTGTCGTTTTAGCGCATTGCACCTAGTCTCCACTAGAGGGAAGTTCTGAGCTGAGCAAAAAGTGAGCAGAGCTAAGTTCTCACTTCTCAGTTGAAATAAAGCATTTTATGGTTGAATATGGCCAGGCTTGACATTACGCCATTAGCTAAACTGATAGATTTCCACTTTGACTTTTACCTTTCACTAGCCACATTGACCAGTTAAGTAACATCTATATCTGAATTTGAGAAAATGTAACATGTTAGTTACACATATTTTAGGTCTGGTTCTATAGGTAGCCCTCAATATTTTATTTTTTGCATTGTAGTTTTTAACTAAATGCATATAACAATTATAAATGGGCCATGGCATATTAATTAAATGATGCATACTAAAAGATAAAGGTCTGACTCATATGTTGAATAAAAATCACTTTGTTTTAGAGTGGATATATGGCTCCTCTACGGATACTACAGTTCATAGCTGTCCCCTTTTAGCCTACCACGTATTTCCACCTTTTTTCAATATTTGTCAAGTGAATGTTACAAAGGACAAGATCGCAGATACAAGCGGCCGAAATGGTTTCCTTCGCAGGGTGGCTGGGCTGGCCCTTTGAGATAGGGTGAGGAGCTCAGTTACCCGGGAAGAGCTCGGACTAGAGTTGCTGCTCCTTCACGTCGAAAGGAGCCAGCTGAGGTGGCTCGGGCATCTGTTTCGGATGCCTCCTGGTCAGGTGCTCCGGCATGTCCTATTGGGAGGAGGCCTCGTGGAAGACCCAGAACACGCTGGTGGGACTATGTCTCTGAGCTGGCCTGGTGTCGCCTTGGGGTCCCCCCAGAACAGCTGGAGGAGGTGTGCGTGGATCGGGAAGTCTGGGCATCTTTGCTGAGACTGCTGCCTCCACGACCTGGCCCCGGATAAAGCGGAAGAAATGGATGGATGGATGGATGGAATTTTACAAATTTAAAAAGTTTTATTTACATCAGAATGACATATCCATACTCTTTGCATAGCACCAGGCTATATTTTTAGATTTTCTTAATTTTGATGAGTCCCATGTGTATTAATTAACTTGCACTGTCCCTACTAAATAAACATACAATAATATATTTTAAAACAGCAAATTAAATTGTTATATTGTGGCTCTTATCTAGACCTAATGTACGTTTTCCCCTTTCTATGACAAAAAGGCAAGTGAAATTAAATGTGTTTCATCCTCCTTGAGTATATCGTAAACTCATACAAATAATACTGTGCGTCTGGTTAATAAAGCATTTGGATCGAATTTATGAACTTGCAGTTTTCTGGAATTTCCGTGAAAGTGACCCTGAAAAGTGCAAGTTGAGAAACGTGCTCACAAACTTGTGAAGAATTTGATGCTATAAATGTGTTAGGAGGAAAGTTAGAAATTAGTTTTGACACACTACTAACAGTTTACTGACTTCATCTTTCATTGTTTGTAAAAAAAAAAGAAAAAAAGAAAAAGAAAAGAAATAAATAAATAAATCAGGTATAGAGCCAGCCCCACCTTGTCCCTTATCACATCACATCGCACAACTTGTATTTGTGGTGTTGAAAAGGTGTACGTGTACTGTACGTACGTGCGGCTTGTCTGCTGCTCATTGGTCAGCAGGAGCGCCCAGCCCGCAGACAAGTTGTTGAAGCGCGTTGACAGCAGCAGCGGCAGTAAAACTCCGCGGCAGGAACATGCACTACTACAGTGTCACGCTCTGGCTGCATCTCGTGTTATGGCACGGGCACGTTTGATCCAGGTGCGCCCCTGACTTTGGAGACGCGCAGTTCGGATTTATACAAGACACCCACTGCACCGAAGTCTCGTTTTTTTTTTTTAAAGTAGTCCACAGTTCTTTGGAGTGGAAACATATGATGAAGTTTAAACCTAACCAGACCAGGACCTACGACGGCGAAGGCTTTAAGAGACGAGCGGCGTGCTTGTGCTTTAAAAATGAGAAGGAGGAAGAGGTAAGATTTGCTGGTTGTTAATCTAGTTCTTTTGGTATTTAAAAACATTGAGTCGGTGTTGTTCAAATAGGTTTGGATAACGTACTCTATAAAGACCTGACCTGATAGAATAAACTAGGCTGTAGTGTAGGTGAACTTAACTGCATTCAAACAGTAGGGGTTCTGCATGCAGGCAGTCACCCAGCAGCACCCAGCAGGAGTCAGGACAGCATTCTCTCCTCCGGTCCAGTGGATCGCAAGACTAATCACCACTGTCATTAAATAAAGACCAGCTCTTCCCATTACCCATTATGTCACTGTCTTGGCTAAATGTATCCTTTGTTTTCCTAGTATTGGCTGATGGATGTTGTTATTGATGGATAATCGCCCTCAGGGGTAATTACAGTTGTAAAGTTTTCTGAGATTAACTTTAGGTAAAGCAATTACAGTCTGCTTTATGATTTTGCCATAAGTCAAATATAAGTTGTAGGCTTATGATTGCATTTTAATAAATGGTTTGCATGCAGATCGTATAACAGATTGGGTACGTGGCCTTTTCAAAATGTTCCACCACAATTTTACTCACCAAGTGTTTGTCTGGTAAGGTTGTAGCTGTTTAAGTCCTGTAAGTCAAGGGTGAAGAAGGAGTGCATACATGAGGGGGGAGTGGGCTCAGAATTACACTAGTCAAGTGCAACACTCCAACAGCTGCAATTTATAGAAAGAAGGTGCAGGCACTTGGTGTCCCCACTGACAGATTTGCTTTCCCGCTCTGTGCCTGTGCATATCAGTGTCCTCCTGCCTGGTCCTCCCCGTCCTCTTCGTAACACTGTACTGACAGAGGGGAAAGACTGTCACTGCTCCGTGGTCTCTGTGGTGCCACAGGGACCATGATCTGATTGATTATGAATACATTCCTCTCATTAAGTTTCTTCATGGTGAAAACTATCTTCATACTTACACTCTTGGTTTACACAGACACTTCCTTCGCTCTTCAACAAGTGATGACTCTATCTGGACTCAAATCTCAAATAACTCCTGAGCCTAATATCAAAATGATCCCAGTCTAACGATACAGTATCTATTCATGCTGTATTAGTTTAAGGATTAGGATGAATAAATTAACAGTTTTATGACAACATTTGCACCTCATATACTGTAGTTAATCTGACATCGATAGAGCAGTATTAAAACAGGTCATTTCCAGGCTGCTGTTTGGCTCTCACTTGGGACAGAGGTGTGATGTTAGGTCAGTGACCTCCTCCACTAAGCTCTGTTATTTTCATGTCGAAAGGCAACTGCTGATGTGGGAGTTTTCACAAAGCTGCCCAGTACCCAGCGTGCTGTGCGTCTGGGTCTGTATACATGTCTTTGTGTTTGTGGGGAAATGTTTGTAGGTAGGTCTAGACTTGTCGTAATTCTTAACTAAGATAAGATAGAACTTTATTGATGCCACAGTGAAAATTCCTTCGTTACATCAGCTCTCAAGAAACACTCAAACAGGCAGGAAAATGTGCAATCAAAGAGGAACAGGATAATGTGCAAACAAGTAATAGTAAATAGAGGTATCTTATGTACAGTACAATGATGAATAATTAAAATCTCACTCAATATAAGAAAAGGCAATACTCTGTAACTTTGTATTGAATATTAACCAAACCAGACTAAATTGGAATTAGTCTTGTTGTGCGTTTTTGTTTAAGGCTGTATTTGCCTTTAACAAAAACAAAAGGAAATGGAAGACCTCAGTGATTGTGCGATATGTTGCATCTTTTTAACATGGATATTACATCAGCTTATCGCAATAACGCTAAGATGGCGATATATTTTGCACTCTTTTCTGAACTATATAAAATAGCAGTAATAGGGGTGACGTCTGTCTTTATTAGCTGCGGTTAGTTTAATATTTGATGCTAAATGTAATGAATCTTTATGGTTCCTTTTAGCTCTGGGTTTTACCTTACTGACCCTTTGGCTAATTACAGCCTGCACGCTGCCATCAGTTTGAAGCTTCTGTCATCGCGCTGGCCTGTGACGGTGACCTGCTGTGTACAGTAGTAGCAAGTTGCATTTACTTCACTCATTCACTTTTTGGACAAACTTTGGTACCAGCGAACAGGGAATGTCGCGACACACGAATATACATTTTGTGTGCTATTCTATTAGTCAGCTTGTAGTGGGAGAATCCATCCGATACATGTCTGTGACAGCTTGAAGGGGTGTTTACATGTGACCTTTACTGTATGTGGGTCAGTGTGGTGCCAGATAGAGTTTAAGGTCAGTGTGACTGTAACACCAGAGGGGCTCCCATCTCAGAAAAGACCAAACTGAATTTGTTTCAGGACACTAGGGTCTTGTGTGTGTTTTCTTTTTACATTCACAGCTTCTACAATCGTGAAGCATCTGGACTTTTGAAAGACGGGGTTTTAAACAGTATTTTCTAATCTTTTGGTCAAACCTTTTATGCTGTTAGAGTTGCCCTTTATTTAACAAGGAATCTGTTATTCAATGGAGTCCTGGCTTCCGAGGGCAGACCCTATTGTCCATGTTTCACTGGTAAAAAATCCAGAGCATCTGCAGAAACCCTATGCACAGGGAGAACATGTAAACGTCACACCTCCTAATCGTCACAGGTGAGGTCAGTCTTTATCAAGTTATTATACATTAAAGTCAAAGTTAGCCCTTTTCAACAACATGGCCGTGCCTTAGTGAAGGAAAAAGTTATTGATATTTAGCTGTTTGTAAACATAACTGTACCGCAAAAATAAATGCCAATCATTGCATAGCTCCTGGTATTAAGAAACCACAGTGTTACGTCTTGGCTCTATATTAAAATGACCTTGCCTGATTATTTTGGCATGGTCCACTCCACTTCACTCTCGTATTACCATGAATAAATGTGCAGAATGAGAGGCACGACTTGTAAAGGTGCCTTGTATACGTGCTGCTAAACGACCAGCTCCACACCCGGCTGCTACCTGACACTTCTGACGCGGTGCGAGTCGCTAAACAGTTATTTTGTCACTGTGATTTTGGCACTTCAGACCACGGTTTGGCTCCGGGGACTGACTGAGGCCCCCTCCCCCCTTTCCTTTTGGCAGGTGTTACTGGTGAGCAGCAGTCGTCACCCGGACCAGTGGATAGTTCCAGGAGGAGGCATGGAACCAGAGGAGGAGCCGTGTGGGGCAGCTGTCCGGGAGGTCTTTGAGGAGGTCAGCTTCTTGAGAATTCCTTAAACCCACTTAAATACTTGTGCATGCTATTGTGGTTTCATACCGTGTTAGTTTGGTGGACTAATAACGGCTATTTTTCATAGTTTTCATCAGAAATATACAGTATTTGACTAGTACTGAACAAAAACAAGTCATTATTACCGTTCTGGCAAGAACTGCTGAATGTCTCTCTCCCTTCACCCCCTTTCACCTGAAGCTGTCCTGCATAATAAAGCCTACAGACCAAAGACCTTTAAAAAAAAGTGCCTAAAGTTGCTTTTAGGCACTAAAGCTGATTTTTTTTTTTTCTAGTAGTGGAACAAATTTTGTTTTGTTCTCCTTTAGTATATTGTAAACTCAGAACAACACTGTCCATATAGTAACTACAAAGCATCTGTATCAATTTCATGAATTCTCAGGTTAGTTTTCTTGGATTTCTGTGACAATGACCTGAAACGTGACCCTGCAAGTTGTGAAATGTGCCATGAACTTGTCCCTGTGGAAAAATTGGGATATATTAGAAAAGTGAGGAATGAGTTTGGACCACAACTAACATGTTAATTTAGTGGTTTCCTCTTTCATTGTTTGCAATCAAAAATCAGGTATAGGGCCTTTAGAAGGCTAAAACTAGGACAACCCAGCCAACGGAGGAACTCGGCCTTCAGGGATTGGACAAGAGGAACTGAAGCTCCAACAAGGACTGGACGTTCTGCGATCTTAGCCTGTCTTCTTAGGGACTCCCTTCGGCCGTGGGTCTCTATAGCCTGTCCGTCCATGGAGTGGATCTCTTTCTGTGGTTCCCCGAGGTTCTCCTTTCTCCCGCTGGGTTTGAGTTTTTCCTCGCCGTGCTAGAGAGTCTAAGGACAGGGGACACTCACGTGGCTCGTCATCTGCCGACGCTTATTTGGACATTATGTTTGCCTGGATACTTAATTCCCTGAACTTTACATTGTCTTATTTACTGTTCTGTTTTATTGCCTTAATGTTCGCTGCAGCCCTATGAGGCAACTCCTGTGTATACAAAACCATTGATTGATTGCTTGATTGACAACATTGGAGATTTTAATCAACTAACACAGTAAAATGAACAGAGGGAAATGTGTAAATTCAATATATTTCAAATAACAGTTTTGATATTATCAAATATAAAAAAGTTTACTCATCTCGATTAATAGAACAAATCCTCACAGAGTTAATTTTCTTTCTTACCATGATCAGGTTAGGGTCAGACGCTTTAAGGAACCCTCGTTAGATGTAGATGTTGATTATCATTGTCTATTATTCTGTCCAGTGTCATTATCCTGTCATCGCAGCGCTATGTCTTGGCCTCACATTCTAGCGGTGCCCTCTTCTCAGGCATGTGGTCTCCTGCTGAGAGCGCCACTGTTTTGGGATAGGAGTTTGTTGTGCAATCTCTGGAGAGCTTAGATATGCAGTTCAAAATGCCACAGCTTCCTGGCAGTGGTGCTAATGTTTTTTACTAGAGCGCTGAAGAGCTTTTGCTACATTTTATTCAGCAAACTGAGTGACCGACTAATTGTTTTACTTTATTATTTTAATGCAGGCTGGTGTCAAAGGAAAACTGGGCAGACTTCTGGGGATTTTTGAGGTAAGCGCCCACAGTGAGATGCAATGTAAAAAATATTGAATAAATGTTTACTATTCCTGTTCTTACAGCAAAATCAAGACAGAAAACATCGGACATATGTGTATGTCCTCATTGTGACAGAGACACTGGAGGACTGGGAGGACTCTGTCAATATAGGCAAGTATATTACAGTGGAACTTAACTGGACTCAAAAGAACTATTTTCAGTGGGTTATGGACCTTTGTCATTAATGACTGTTGAAAAAAATATTTTAGTAGCTTTTATTATTAGTCTGATTGTGTTGAAGCTACAGAAAATACTGTGAGAAATACAGTTTTACCTCAACAAAGTCAAACTGCAAGATGTTGAAATCTGTACTTTTATTTGGGTCACCCTTCACCATGATATGTTGAAATTCGGTGCAAAATCTAATCTAAAAACCACTAGTTTATAAAAAAGATTGAAGGTCTATAAAAGATTGGATTTCATAATTCTGGCTATTGCTATGAGATTTATTGCAATCGAATCAAACTCGTAATTTGAATGGTTGCATAAAGTAAAACCACAAAAGCTCCATGGTCAGTGAGATCTGGGGGGGCTAACTGTGCACTTCAGAGTACATCAGAATAAATTGGGTTTGAAAATAACTTGGTTGTACAGTATTTGCTTTAATATATACTACTTTTAACATTTTCCTTTGTCCACAGTCATTGTTTTTTTGTTATAATTCAATGTACATTTTGGAAAAGAAACATTTTAAAGTGAGTGATGTTTTATTGTTGGGGGAATCTGTAGGATTATTTTTTTTAATCAATAAGAGCGCTGCACATTAGCCTGAGGGTCAAAATATAATGTCCCATTGGGATCTTATTGTGTATAAAACTGACTTACCTCAATGCAAACATGCACAAATGCATTTCTGTATTTCTTTTTCAGTTCATACATCTTCTCTCAATCATTTCTCTTTCATTATTGATTGTGTTACTACCAATAGTAATTTGGTTAAATAATGCAGTGTGATCTTAAATGTCTGACATACAAGAGGTTATTTATGAATGTGTGGGGAAAACATGTTTTTCTCTATCCAAAATAATGCTTGCCTGTAAAGGGGAGTTTTTGCAGTGGCCAGTTACATTCTGGTTATCCCACTCTCCACACCCCCTTCTTACATGGTCTGTAATGCCCCATGTCTGTGGGGAAAAGACTCAGCCTGTTCCTAGTCTTACTTATGTGGCAATCCACTAAGATGTTTACAAATCTAACAGTGGAAAAATGAGTGACCGCTGAAGGCTTCCATAAATATTGTTGCTAAAATTGCAATTAGGCCCTAAGTGTATACAGTAGAGAAGGAGGAGGAAAGTGCAAATTTATGTCTTGATAAAGACATAACTGCCTCAAACTTGTTATTTTCTCTTCATTTTAGAGCTAAATGTTTACACTGCTTTATTGCTCAGTACAGCGGTTCAGTAATTCCATTTCACGGGATCTGCATGATAAGTTTGTGATTTATTGATTGATTGAACTGCACATATTTTCACTTTCATTACAGCATTCCGATTTCACAACAAGAATCTGGGTGAGTAATTTATCCCATTGGTTTCACAACATTTTTCTACTTGCAGGAAGAAAACGAGAATGGTTCAAAGTTGATGAAGCTCTGAGAGTGCTGCAGCGCCACAGGCCCGACCACGCAGAATACCTCCGGACTCTCTTAAGCCACTGCAATCCCACACACAGCCCTGTCCGTGGCCCAGCAAATGGAAACAGCCCAAACTCCCAAGTGACTGACAACAGCACACCACACTACATGGCTTGTTCCACACATGGGTCACAGCTAGTCAACAGATAATACCAAGAAGAACCAGGAAGTCAAATATGACAGTAAATGAGATGGACGATGGAAGTGAGCTTTGAATTGGAAGAGGGAATAAACTAGTGCATTATGTTCTTTTGGAAAACTTTAATAGTCACAAAAGAAAGCATGAACATGTTTTTACGGGTGTTACGTTTGGTGTTCTAAAGTAAGAACTTGAGAGAGAATTGGTCTTTGGGAAGCTGCCTGTGTGCAGTATATTACAGTTATATGTTTTATGAAGTAATTTTTTTGACATTGTGTGAAAATTTGTTGTAAAGTATGATACCAATACGAAAGGTGTATCATATAAGCAGCTACTAGGATCCGTACATCTACTAGTTTTCACCACTCACTGTAATATTGTTTGTTAGTTTAACTGTATCAGTTACATTGGTATAGATTTTTACATTGATCTTACAATGTGTCTTGTTATTGTTTATAAGTGCCTTAAACAATAACCGTGTAAAATGATTTGAATTGATATGTAAAGTGTTCTATGTGTAAACCCCCCCCCCAAAAAAAAAAAAAAGAAAGAAAAAAAATTCAAATGCAGTTTGCATATAAATACATTTTATTTTACCATTTTATTAGCCCTGTATAAATCTATTTTTCAGCATGTCTGTGTGCTGGAAAGATAACCTGAACTGAATAAAGGACATATGTCTGTTTGATGTGTCTGACACCAGTTATTGAGATCATAATGATTTAATATGTAACTAGAGGCTGTGTTGCTCAGCCATCCTCCTCTGACCTGCCCATCTGCTGCTACTGGAGTCTGATCAGGTGCCCGACAGCGACTCAACTTTGGATCGGCCAAACCACCTAATTTAGGATATAAACCAGCACAACGGAACAATGCTGAGACGAATACTTCAAATGGTAAGCCTCGGTGCCATAAATAGCTGCTATAACACAACTGTTCTTAAAACAATCTTGTTTCTTATGAGGAACACAGGCCTGTTTATATAGCGCCGCTCTCTGATTTACTGCACGGCCTGTCGCGGATGGGCGGTTACTTGGTTTATGTTATGAGAATGAACAAACGTCCCGTGTCGTCATACACAAATCGAGTGCACCCTATGTGGGGTAGCTAGTTAGCGATCCACAGCTAAATTAAATGTTTTTGTATTCCTTCTCGCGATTATAGTTTTTACAACTGCTGTGTTTTTGTCAACAGTTGCCAATATACACACGGACATGACTGCCGTAGATAAAAGCTCAGAAAAAGCATATTTCTGCTAGCTATCCATGTTAGCTGTAGCTTTATTAATTCATCGTCCACCCTTACGAGCTAATCTAATGTTGACGCTTAGCCACCATAGCTCTAGGACTAATAAATTGATAATTCAAGGAGAAGGATGACACTATTTACATTTTTGCTACACCGTGGGCAAGGTTATCCTAAATAGTCTAGCTAAAATGACATGTCACATGGGCAGAGTGGTGGGAGGGTGAATTGACCATACAAGCTAATCTAGCATTGCACCTCAAATAACATTTAGCGGTTTACCATAACGCTCTGTAACTAACATTTTATTGGTGCAGGCAGGGTTGATGCTACCGTCTGACATCATCAGTGAAATGGACACTCTTGTTTTTGAGAATAACACTGCTAAATCATCCATTAAGTGCGTTCTGCAATAATTGTTTTGACCTTTGGAATCATTCACTGGGTGTGTTGGATAAACTGGCCAATTAATCTATAGTATATTGTATTCATTATGGATTAGAAGCTGGATAGGAATTCGAAATTTGTTTAAGTCATCGTCAAACCTTTCTTTTTTCAGACTCCTGGGAAAGGAGGCTCCCAGAATGCAGAGTCAGAGCAGCCCAGCACAGATCAGAACCATGACCAGACCTCTGAGGTATTATGTCTAATGCATGATATTACAACTTGGTGTGTAACAATACAGTTACGTCCTGACACTACACAAGTTCTGTAGACTCAAATTATTATTGCCATTTATGTTTCTTAAATGTAGTGAAACTGAATTAGATAAACAGTACATATTATGGCACAAATGTATTACCCTCCCTAAGGAGAACATATCTAATCCATTTTGTCCAGGGGTTCATCTGTCCTCAGTGCATGAAATCCCATAACACTGCAGAGGAGCTCTTCAAGCATTATGAGCTTTTCCATGACACCGGGGACCTCCCTGCGCACATGGCCCCCACTCGGTAAGATGTAAAAAAAAAAAATCACATTTGTTTGAGATAATGTTATTTATATTATATTTCTGCTGCTTTTAGAGAAGACCTAACAATGTTACGGCAAGAAGTTCAAGATTTGCATGCATCACTGAAGGTATTGTTGCAAAGTGCTTACCCTGTTTTTCCAAAACGTAATATAAAATTATCCTTTATTAGGAGGAGAAATGGTTCTCTGGCGAGCTCAAGAAGGAATTAGACAAAGTCCAAGGGCATCTGAAGCAAGTAATTCATTCGGAATTGTTTTCTGACTAAACAATGACTATTCTATGAATACAGAAAATATGGGCTGAATATAATGCTGACTCATGATCACTTTTCTCCACAGACCGATGGGCCTGAGGATTCTGGTAGAAGAGATGACATTTATATTGATTTACATATTTTAGAAGATATGCTGCATCATTGACTAATAAGTGATGTACTTTTATAGCCCTAGAAAAGAAGCTAAATGAAGCAGAGACAGAAAAGTTCAACATCAAACAGATGAAAGACTTGTTTGAGCAGAAGGCTGCCCAGCTGGCCACAGAGATAGTGGGTAAGTTTGAAAATGAATGGTCGCTCAGGAAAGTCTATGGGTTCCTTAACCTTGCATTTTGCCTGCAAATGAAATTATTTTTGCACTAATTACAGACCTGAAATCCCGGTATGATGAGGAAAAGAGCCTACGACAGGCTGCTGACCAGAGGTTAACTAAGATCTCTGAACAGCTGCAGAAGGAGAAGGAGGAGAATGAGAGACTTCAAACTGAACTGGTACTTATGCTATAAACACAACACACTTGTGGTTATGATGAAGACAGAAGAAGAATTGTTTAGTCTTTATTGTGAAATAAGTACACAGTATATTGTATAAAATAATTCACATTATTATTACTACCATGAAAAATATTAATTACAACACCATAATTTAAAACTCAGATGTTTACATACATCTTTCTTGTATTTACAAAGATATTCAACTGTAATTGTAACCACCCACAAGCCAATTTTTGACTTTAGACCATTTCAAGATTTGAATCAATGTCTAGAAGAAAAGTCCATTTTCACCCATTTTGGCAAAGAAAAAGTATAAACTAATACTTTTTACCATATTCAAAGTAGAGCTCGACCGATATACTTGATTCTCTCACTATATTAGCCGATAAAATGCCAATGTCTCCGGAACCGAGTGATACAGACATGTATAGGAAAGAGCTCAGTCAGAGCTTTAAAATGAGCCCTTCCACAATTCCCTCGGCCTCAGGGGGGCGGAGAAACATCACGGTGAAAATCGGTCACAAGTTTGTACACCTATTTTATATATTTTATGTTTGGGACTTTTGCGTATAATTTCCGAACCATAAGAGATCGAGACTTTCCATTTTTAGTTTTGGAATCTGTTGATTTTTGTCTTTCAAACAAGCTCCCTCTGAAGTGCTTACTAAACATGAATTCCCTGAATAAATTACCCCATACCCCTTATACAGCATCAACTGCTGTCACAGTTCAACAGTGACACATTTTACTGTTTAGGAGCATCATACACAGGATTGTAGAGGAGACATTTAAAAGAAAAATTGCTCATCGGCCAATGAAATTCCCATCAGCCTTAGAAAACCCATATCGGTTGACCTCTAGTTCTATGATTGAAACCTTTACTAATAAATGTTGAGGACAAGACGCTCTGAAACTGGGACAAACCCAGGTCGCGCTGCACCGTTTCAGAGGACCAGAGGAACACTGAAGGCATCCAGACAGGTTTCCTCTGGGTGCTATGGTTTCCCCTACCTCCAAAAACATGCTGGTCAGGTTGACCTACAGTGGCTGCGCGGCTCAATGGCAGCGGCTCAGGACTAACACCTGAACACTATTTTGTTGTAAGCTTGTACAGTGTCAAATAAAGCACTTACTTACTTACTATAGGCTATTTGAGAGATAAAAAAAATACATAAAATTAAATATCTATATATCGGTGATCAGCCATGTCAACCCTTTCATATCGTATCAGTACCGGTATCAGACCCCAAACATCCGTATCGGTTGGGCCCTAATTCATAGACACCAAAGATGAGTACTTCTATGTTCTTCTGTGTTAAACATCACGGCCTCTTTTCTCCTTAAAGCTGCAGCGTCCGGGAGTGGAGGACGTGGAGGTGCTGCAGAAGGAGCTGGTGCAGGTGCAGACGTTAATGGACCGTACGACACGTGAGAAAGAGGAGGAGTCAGAGCGCCTCCGAAACCACTACGAGCAGCTGCAGGCCAATCACACTACCGCCGAGGTATGTTATGTCATGGATCATTCTGGATTGGTTTTGGAATATTTTTAACCTGCAGTCTGCCCGTCACCTAGGGCTAGAGGATCATAAAATGAAAGGGAATATTTAGCATAGGGTTGAAGTTTGTAGTTAATGCTGATGTCCTGTGTAATAGAACATGCTACTTCCATGAGGTCTTGTTATGTATACAATCTGCTTACTGGTAGTTTAGACCTCTACAAACTGAAATGCCTGTGATTTTTTGCTTTAGCACAATGTCATCTGAAAAGTTAATTCGCCTGACTTAAAAAAATAATAATACACACATGTACAATTAAAATCATATAATTTGTCAGAAAATGTGATATTTTTAGTTTTCCAATCAACTAGGGCATAACAATTTTGAAAAAATACCTAATTGCAGTTTTCGGAGTATTTCTTATTATTGTGATTGCGATTAGATTCACAAGACACTTCACCCACCTTGCCTCCAGTGTCTGCGTACATTGGTGTATGAATGAGTTATTTATGTTATGAATGCTATTTAGTCAACTTTGTGTTTTCTTACCTTGGTGTCAATAGAATGACACCAAACCTACGCCCTTGGTTGTTAGCATATAGACCCTTTAACTCCTGACATCATCAGTGACATCAGCTGGAGGCAGGAAGTGATCAAGAGAAATAAGATTAAACTAAAACTAGCGATTTCAAGTGTAAACTACAACTGAAACATGTGGTCCTGTTGTGGCTTAAGGTGCAAGAACAAGAGGAATGACATTTGAGACGATAAATAAGGTTTATCTGATATTTCCAACAACAGTTAGACATTTGTTTATCGTTACTATGACAACAGCTACAATGGAAATGGATAGGAATGGAGCTTCCCGCCTCCAGCTAAGCCAGAATGTTTACAAACAATTAAAGGGTCTATAGCCTCTCCCAGCATATTCCTATTGCCCCAAATGGGGTGAGGTTAGAAGTGACCAAGCAGTTACCTGAGTAGTTACATGATCCAAGTATAGTTACACAAAATGAAACATGTCGATTTTCTAAGCGGATAAAAAGGGGTACTATATTGTAAGGCGTAATAACACCTTAGGAGTACTTCGGCATCCACGCAGTAATATCTTCAGAATTCTTTAGGAGTGAAGATATTACTGCGCGGACGTAACTATACTTGGATCATGTAACTACTCACATAACCGTATTTTAATGGGGAAAACGTAGAAGAGCTTGGTCGCTTTTTACTTCACCCCCGTTTGGGGCAATAGGAATATGCTGGGAGAGGCTAAATGCTAACAACATCTTTGGTCTTTTTGCGTGACTGAGCGCACGCACAAAGACCAGACAGGTACGCATCAACTCGTCTAAGCTCAGGGAAGAACATATCCCCGTATGGAAAAACGGTGGTCTGTTCCTTTTAAACTTACAGATACAGATTATCATATTAAGCGTGTCAAGAAGCATTGGCCTTTGAAAAAAGACTAAAATGCAAACTGCAATCGGATGAAGAATCTGATTGTAAAAAAAATGTTTGTAGAGCTGTGAACAACCGGGTTCACAGATAATAAACATAATAAAGATTGAGTGATTTGGTTTTTGAAGGGTGTGGCAAGTGAATAACTGCAGTCTTTGGAAGTTGCTAATTGCAATTGTGTAACCATCCCATCAACTGCCGCTGTGCATTTATCTAATGCGCTGTAGGTATTCTACTGCACGTGCCTATTAATTTTATATGAATTATGCAGCCACCTTCCCTTTCGGCCCAGACCATGTGCATATATTAGACTCATTAAGGAGCCCGAGGACATATCCATGATAAAATAAAGTTTAATACGTTATTTAGATCATTTGTATCCGTGTACTGTGATACTTTGTGTCAGCGGATCTGCCCTGCAGTGACATCAGATCTGACTACACAAGAATTAACCTATTGTGACTTACCTTTTGTCTGTGTCTCTCTTTCCTTACCCTCCTCCCTGTGTTGTCACGTACTGTAACCTTTCCCGAGATCCGTAAATTGGAGGTAACATATGTTCTAACCTGCTTCGACTGTGGTTGTATCAGTGTTCGGTTCATTTCTTTCTTTTTTGTTAAAGTAGTACATTTCTTCTGTTACTTCAGTGTTTTTTTGTACTATACTCATTTAACAATCATGCATTTCACAACACAGAAATAACGTCGCAAATGGGATGGAAATAACAATCCTCTCACCAAACAAACTTTCACGAGTCTCCACTGTCACACCAAGTGGTACTTTCGCTTCCTGATTATGACTCATCATGATTGGGACATTGCGATCTGACATTAAAGTTAGTGACTTTACCCTGCACAAAACAAAATGTATTATTTTTCCTGGGAAGTGGCGCATGGTACAACAAACTTTTTATTTTTCTACTATATATTTTTTTATTGTGAAGAACATTAAAGTTTTGAGGGAGGAGCCTGAGTAGTTAAAAGGGGCCCACCCTTTATTCCTCAGTCAGTGTGTGCCAGGGTCAGTTACGGTGGGAACGTTGTGTATAATAAGTCACATAACATAATTTCTTTGTTATTGCCAGTGTTATTACCTAGGACTAACCACCCCCGTCACACACGGTAAAGGGATAATGAGGGATAGTGGTGCAGATTGGCAATCTTGCCTTTTGTCTGGTTAGATGTGACTACAATAGTAACTTACCATTAAAACGTATGGAGTGAATGAGTAATCCAACATAAAGCGTATGTCAGCGTCGAGAAAAGCACTATCCAAAACCGGTACAATATCATTATGCATTTTAAGCCGTATTATTCCCAAGAATGACCCATGACTGTCCAGTTTCCATCCACTTAACCCTAAATCCCATGTCATTACTCTTTTAGAGACCACTCTCGTTCTATCTTATTGCCATGCTAGTCCTGTGCTGTAAAGTGAAGTGCTGCCCACATAAACCTTTAAAGTATTGTGGTAATCCTTAAAATCACCCCTTTACTTGTCTTTGCAGATGACAATATCACAGCTAAAGGCAGAGCTGGAGAAAGGCCCCCAAGAAGCCGCTGTGTACACACAACAGATCCACGAGCTCCAAAGCAACCTGAATAATTTACAGCAACAAAACCAGGTGATTAACTCTTTAACCAAGGCTTTCCTACTATCATGATTTCGTGCTATGATTCCAATTTCAAATAAAAAGCCGTCATATATCCCTTCCCACAAATAAATAAGAGATTTACGGCTAATGTTAACAAGCCTCTCCACCTGTTAACCATCCGCTGTTGTCTGGTATTATGTCTTTTAACAATGCTATTCTGTCATCGACCTTCTTTAGTGACTGTGGACAAAATCCCATGCAGCTTTATTATAAAGCCAGCAGGGGGGGCCGTCACGCCGTGCCAGATAACCGCATTGTTACAATCGGAAAGGGATAGTGACAGTCGCCTAGGGTTCCTGCCAAGGTTTAAGTTATTCTTCAAGAGACTTAAGAGGAGCTTTCTCATTCGGCCATGCCCTGGTTTCACCTCAGGCAGTTCCACTTAATCCAACTTTGTAGCTCTACAGAAAACTGACCTGATCCTATACTTGTCCTATGAGAACATGCTTGACAAAAGCACTGGGAGAGAGGATATAGACTAAGAACAGACAGGTGAGCGACCAATGGGGTTTAGTTTTGTAAATCAAGGATTACAGTAGGGTAATGTGTCCTGACTATTCTTTAAAAGTGAGATAAAGAAAAGACTTGGGACAGGGAGACTCCTGGCACTTGTTGTTGTCTAGCAGCTGTGTTGGACCATGAGGCTGTAGTGGTTTACGGGACAAGCCCAGATGCCCTGTCATAGTCCCCCAGTTGGCACGTGGCTCTGCTATTAACAACAGTCGTACTTTACAGCACTTGTCTCTTTCACGACATGGTTTATGCCGGGGCATGCACTTTACATAACACTGAGCAGCCCAGGACGGTAATCCCTCCTGTGGGAATGCCATACCACTCTCCAGTCTCCACTCTTGAATGCTCTTTTGAAGTGAGGTGATAGTTCTTTCCATAGCGTTTATCACATGACTTCTATTATTAAGTTAAAGGTTCAGTTTAGACACTCGTTTCTGTTATAATGTATTAGTAGTATAGTATAACAGACATACTTAAAGACTCTTTGTATTACATTATTCATTCATTCTTTCTGATCTGATCGTTTGAAGCCACGACTGTAGCCATTGCTGCCCTGGAGTAGACAAAAATGTGGCGTTACTGTTCACCACCAATCACTCATATATAGGCAAGGCCACTGTCATCCCTTTTACTGATTTTTCTTATATTGTACGGTAACTATCTGTCAATAACATCTGGCTGCCTTCAGTCCCCTCTGATCCTCTGAAACGGTGCAGCGCCTCCTGGGTTTGTCCCTGTTTCAGAGCGTGGTGTCCTGCACTGGTCAGCTCCTCCTCCTTCCTCTTCCTCCTGCGCAGCTCCCTCCGCTTCACAAGTGTTTCACCATCTTCTGGGAAGAGCTTGGCAGATAATCTGTTTTATTCTCTAGTGAACGTCCATTAGCCAGAACAATAGTAGGGACAGAAGGCATGTGTGGCTTCGCTGGGTACTACCGGTATCGAATAAATTAAAGTATCCAAATCAGGTACCAAAAAGAAATCTTCTCTTTAGATCCAAGTTTTGGTGCTGTCGGTCCACGTACAGAGTTAAAGGAAGTGACTTAGTTTTTTCAGCTCAAATAAAGCCCTATTTAAAAAAAAAAAAGCCCAGTAAAGCCTAGTGTTTACCCTTTTTTTTGTGTCCCCATTTTTTTCTCATTTCCCCTAATTTTTGCTATTTTTATTACTAATATAATACTACTATTTCCCACCATTTTCCCCTAATTTATTTTCTATTTTCCCTATTTTGAAAACCAAGTATTGTTCAAGTACTGGTATCGAAATAAATGTAATCTTACCCAGCCCTAGTTATGTGTCATTTTGATGCAAAAAAAGATGCTTTCCATTGAAAAATACCTGATGTGTGATAATACAGTGATTCGATATTTTCTCCAGTGAAATGTGTGCTACAATGAAATGATGCTCTGTCAGTTTTTCATGTCGTATGCATTTTATTCCCTACAGCTTATGTCTGAAAGGTTGTCACGCAAAGAGAGTGAGCAGCAGGAGCTGGAGAAGCATCTCTCCGTTGAGAAAGCAGCTAAGAAAGGTCTGGAGGAGTGTCTGAGGGAGCGCGAGCTGGACCTCAATGAGCTGCAGTCTCGGGCCACAGGCGCCGAGGCCACGCTGCAGAAAACCCAGGCTGAGCTTCGGGAGCGGGCAGAGGAGGTCGCCAAATTAAAGAGCGAGGTCACTGAGCTGGAGGTCAAACACGCCGAGGTGAAGGCCGAGAGGAAACAGTTGGAACATCAGAGAGAGGAGAAGGAGAGCCAGGGCGCCCAGCAGCAAACCGAAATCAGCCAGGTAGTGATAATAACTTACATGAGAAAAGAACTATGACACTCGAGACATGCTCCTGGTTAATCAAATAAAACTAAACTACTAAAATGAATGACTCGATATGAATATTTTTTGACAAATGACATATAACACTTATTTTTTACTGTTTTAGCTGCATGCCAAACTGCTGGAGACTGAAAGGCAACTTGGCGAGGTGCAGGGACGTCTTAAAGAACAGAGGCAACTTTCCGGAGAAAAACTCAAAGACCGTGAACAGCAAGCAGCTGATCTGCAACTCAAGCTGTCCCGGGCTGAGGAACAGGTAATCAATGAATAAATAAATAGATGACATAGATAAATAGATTTAAAAAAAATGTTGACACAGAACTTTGCCACTTACTTCAAAAAGTGACTCCCCCAAATGTAATTGATTACTACTTCCTTCTACAAATAGTTGTGTTTTATACCTTAGCTAAAGGAAAGTGGCAGCAAGAACACAGACCTGCAGCACCAGTTGGAGAAAGCCAAACAGCAGCACCAGGAGCTCCAAGCCCTTCAGCAGAACACCAACGGCAAACTCCGAGAGGCACAGGTACATAGTTCGTTTGGACAATGTTTGTTGTGGAGGGGCAATTACATGAAGAAGCGTCTAACATTCATTCACCTAATTCGGCCCCGCACAGTTTTGTCGTTAAAGCATTTCCTCTTGTGTCAGTACTTCCTGTGAGCGGGATTCTGTTTTGTCAGTGGAAGAGAGTGAAGAAAATAAAATGGGAATAAACAGAAACTCACTAAAAAAGCTCAAAAGAAATAACCCATCTTGATTTTTAAAATGTGACTTTTCTGGAGTCAAACCTGCCATATGCTCATGTAAAACGCATTCTCCGTTGTTTTGGACGCTTAGAACGACCTGGAGCAAGTTTTGCGTCAGATTGGGGACAAAGACCAGAAAATCCAAAACTTCGAGGCTCTGCTGCAGAAGAGCAAAGAGATCGTGAGTCAACTGGAAGCTGAGAGAGAGGACCTGTGTGCGAAGATCCAGGCCGGAGAGGGGGAGACGGCTGTGCTCAGTCAGCTCAAAGAGAAGAACCACACGCTGCAGGAACAGGTGAAAAGACTTCATTTGAGTTCAGATTCAGACAGTCAAATATTATTACAGACTTGACTATAGAGGGTGTTGACACTTGAGAAAAAAAATGATGTAAATTTCTCCATTATGAGATCAATAGTCCTAGTCCTATCTATAATAAGACTTACCTTACAGCACAATAGAAAAAAAAACATAGTTAAATTGCGGAGGGTGGTAACAAGCTACATTGTTTAGATTTAAAGGGGGGTATTATGCTTTTTTCAATCACATAGCACCAGTCTATAGCATACTACAATGATGACGTAACCTTCTGTTGGTCTGTATATGCAGTAAATTAAAATAACTGCCTTGAATAAAATTGCTCTCTCAAAATGGCTGTACTGAACGTCTTGAAATAGGCCTCTGTCTCTTTAAGAAGCTTTCCGACACGCCCCCTTCAGCACACTGCTGTGGCATCTAAACAACACTACTGTGCGGGGAGGGGGCTCTGCTGAGCTGAGGAGCAGTGGTTGGTGGCTTGGCTGGTGACAAAAGGTCCAGAGGCGTCTCCAGGAGGTGGGGGCGTTCCTAGGAGGACTGAGGCATTGCTACACCTAAAATGGCTGCCGTCTAAGTTTTTACTGATTACTCAAAAATATGTGAATGAGCCAAGGCAACACTCCAGGCATGTGTTTAATGAGGGAATGACATAATAACATGATATAAAGCTTGAAAAAGTCGATTTTACATAATACCCCCTCTTTAATAAATAGTATGCAGATATCTATTTGAGATGGATAATGCTTCATCCAAAAGATGCCTGAAACCATGTCATCGTTTTTTTGTGAGTTAACTGACGTTTTTCTTTCGCAGGTAACACAGCTGACAGACAAGCTGAAGAATCAGTCCGAGAGCAACAGGCAGGCGCAGGATAACCTCCACAAACAGATGCAGGAGCAGAAGACCCAGCTGCGGACGGCACAGGACCGCGCCCAAACTTTGGAAACCTCCGTGAGTGAGCTGACCACTCAGCTCGCAGACAGCCGAGAGAAAGTGTCCCAGCTTGACTCCCAGGTACACTTAGGTTTAATAAACTGCTCCTGTCATGTGTCCACACATTTTTCTACTATCTTGTCGTTGAATGATATTGTTTGCATTTCCTCAGCTCAAGACAAAGACAGAGTTGTTGCTGTCCACGGAGGCGGCCAAAGCCTCACAAAAAGCCAATCTGGAAAACAGCCTGGAGACGGCTCAACATGCGCTGCAGGACAAGCAGCAGGTAACACTGAGGCGCCGCTCAATGTACACACTTCAAAACTTCAAATGATACACTGAGTTCACTTTATTCTCTTTGTAGGAGCTAATCAAACTCCAGAAAAAGGCTGAGGAGCAAAGCCAAAAGCTCAAAGAAGGAAAGGAGCAGTGCATCCAGCTGGAAGCCAGTGTGAAGGAATATAAAGACAAACTGTTGGCCTCAGAACAAAGCGTAGAGCAGCTGGAGGGGCACAAAAAGGTCGGTGAAAACAACTTGGGCTAAATATCTGGGGGGAAAAAGATCTTCGCTAAACAAATTTATTTGTTTATTATGTGACAGAAATTGGAGTCCCAGGTCAGTGAGGTGGAGGCAGCTCGAGACAAGGCGCACCAAGAAATACAAAAGCTCCAGAAGGAAGGCTCTGATGTGAAGAAGAAAGCCAAGGAGTTACAAAAGCTACTGGAGAAAGAAAAAGCAGGGTAGGACTGTGTTTTTATATATACAGTGGGGAAAAAAAGTATTTGGCCGAAATCCAATAGAAAGTCTATGGGGAACTGACCAAATACTTTTTCCCCCACTGTATATATATATATATATCCATATATCCATATATCCCCCACCTGAACTGAGCGCACTTTGTCCAGTTGGGCTGACCTCCAGTTTGTTGACGGGAGAGCTATAGGCCAGTGTAACATCTCATTTGAAAGCTAAGACCAGTAAAACTGAACTAAAGGATCTTTGTCCTTGCGTTGTTGCCGTGTTGTTCCTTTTTTTTTTTTTTTTTTTACATAGCTTTTTTATCAGTTTTTTGCAGATTTTTTGTTGCTCTTTAGTGGCTTTTTTGTTGCATTTTTGTCAAATTTTTGCCACTTTTTCCATCGCTTTCTTGTCAGTTTTGTGACTTTTTGTCTTGGTTTTTTTATTTTTTGTTGCATTTTTGTCGCTTTTTTGATGCATTTTTGTCACTTTTTGTTGCTCTTTTTGGCTTTTTTGTTGCATTTTTGTCACTTTTTCTGGCTTTTTTTATCATGTTTTTGTGGCCTTTTGGTCGTGATTTTGTTGCTTTTTCTGTTGCGCTTTCCTCCTCATTTTTGTGTCATTTTGCGTGGCTATTATGATGATTTTTTTTCAAGAAGCTTTTAGATTTGGGTCATGACAAACTGGAGAGAATGTGCTCTGTTCAGGTGGGGGTTAAGAGGTTAATAGCATAATGAAATAAATGTGTTTGTGTTGGTGAAAAGGGCTGTAACGCTACAAGAGGAGTTGCAGAAGAAGACCGCTGCTCTAACCGAAGTGCAGGAGCTGTTTGACCGCTGTGACAAGGAAAGGAGCGTTCTGAAGCAGAGCCTGGAAAAAGTGACGCAGGAGGGGAAGAGTCAGCAGACGCAGCAGGAGACGAGGGCACAGGGTCTGGCTGCGGAGCTACTGCAGACCCAGCACGAGAGGGACGCGGCGAAGAAGGAGCTCCAGTCACTACAGGACAACCTCGGGAAAGCTAACAAGAGTTTAAAAGAAACCCAGGGCCAGTTGGAAGCAGAGAGGAAGAGCCACAAAGCTGCCGTGGATGAGAAGGCAAGTTTAAATGTTACGTAAAGGTCCAAGTCTCGTTCTTTCTCCTCGACTTCAGAGGAATGAGAAGTGCACAGTCTTGTATGTTTTAAAGCATGGTGGTTTATGCAAGTAAGACAAGCACAAAAAAGATTATACAGAAGACAGAAAAACAGTGCCATCTTCTGCCGAATCAACAGCGAAACATGAAAACCATCAACAGGAAATGGGAGAAGGATGTATTCTTAGTGTTTACCTCATATCAGGGACACAAACAGGTCACGTGTGTGAGATATTTTCTAAAAATCCTACATACCCCGCCTTTAACTAGGGATGTGCATTTAAAGCAAAAGTACTATTCGATAATCGTGGGGTACTAATCATTAATATTCGAATATTCGACAATAACTGCCGCCAGACTGCCCCCACCCCCCAACACCCACCGCTGCGGAAACAGATATAGATCCACGATTTTTCTCTTTCTTTTTATTTTGACAGTGATGCAATTCACAGCGCAACATTATAGAACCGTTTTCTGTCTTTAATCCCATTAAACACACAGGATATTATATACAATACAAAAGGTGCGTGTGCGGACCGGGTTTATCCTTTCATAAATCACCCAATAATACCGTCGTCACGTCAAACAATTAACAAAGTGCGGAGACTTCAAACAATAATTATATAAATTTTGAACATTTTACTAAACATACCTGAGAGACAGCATTGCTGACGTGAACATTTTTAACATGCTCGTCCTCATAATCCGAAAAATAGTTCAAGCCTAATCCAAGTTTTTATTCAGATCAGCATGTCCACATGCACGGGATGAAGACGGGAACGAAGTCTGTTTACAATAAGTCCCGCCGTGGAAAACACCCTTTCCGCAGAGTTTACATTGTACCTCTGTTTTTCAGTTGTTTTTTGGAAATAGCTCCACATGGAACTTTTTGACGACTGCTGCAGTAATTTCTCCATCGTGTCTTCTCCAGTTTGTTACTTTTTCTACGGCTTGGCATGTAGCCCGCCACTGTGTATCGTCAAATGGTACGCTGCCCCCGTGCGGAAGCCGCCAGTAATACAATTTTTTCCCCCTCCAGATATGGTACACTATTCGATTTTTTATGATTTAACGACTATTCGAATATTCGAAAATCGATGCCCATCCCTACCTTTAACCTCTTACCACCCACCTTAACCGAGTGTATATTCTCCAGTTCAGCATTACCTAAATCTAAACGCTTCTGGACTGGAGTTTACAGACTATAGGCCAGAGTAGGCCTCATTTGAAAGCTAAGACCTACGGATCAAAACTGATCTTTTTTCTTGCGGTGTCATTTTTGTCACTTTTTTGTAGCTCTTTCGTGTCTTTTTTTAAAATTGTGTTTACATCACATTTTTGTAGCTTTTGTTGTTGCTCTTTTATCACATTTATTGTCACCTGTTTTGTGGCTTTTTGTTACTTTTTTTTGTTCCCGTTTCATCCTCTTTTGTTGCTAATTTAAGTTTTTTTTATTTGCCGTTGTTTTTGTTTTTTAGATTTGAGTTATGCCAAACTGGAGAAAATGTGCTCGGTTCAGGTGGAGGTTAACCAAACAAAAACGTCTCCAAGAGTGTTTCTCATAAGGGAACAACATTCAAAAAAGAGATTTCGACATCATCTGGTTCCTTTTTTAAGATGAAATTAACTCACCGAACAACAATAATTGTCTCTCAACAGGACAAGGCCAGTGAAAAAGTCAAACAGGAACTTTCTAAAGCTAATGAGGCTCTCACAAAGACTCTAAAGGAAACAAAAGAACAACTGGAGAGGACGAAAGAGGTAATAGTTGCAAATAAGCCGTAGCAGGTAGTAGTGAAGTTATCAGTGTTTGAATGTCTTTTGCTATTCTGAAACTCAGGAAGAGAAGAAATTGAAAGAGCAGCTGAGCTCGTTACAACAACAATGCTCCAAGACGGTGGAGGGATTGAAGGAGAAGGAGAAAGAGATGCACAAACTGCAGGCACAGTTTAAGGCGGCGCAGGGATTTTTGATGAAGAGCTCCAGAAGATGAAAGCGCAAGTGGACAAATTGCAGGAAGTTAATGTTGAAAGGTAAGCACAAAGTTGACCTGACCCCTGTGTTACTGTACTGTTAATTAACACTTGTTTTTATTGGGTGAAATGTTACGCAATATACAAAACATTGGATCATTGTGTAAACTATAGGCTTCTCAGCACAACTAACAGGCATCTTCCGCAATATACTTTTCTGTGATGTTCATCTGTGACGCTTTAGGGAGAAGAAGAGAAAAAACTGAAGTCGCAGATGTCTGGCCTTGAGCAGAGTTTGTCCTCAGAGAAGAGCCGGGCCCTGGAGCTGCAGAAGTCTTTAGAACAAAACCAGGAAACTCTGAAGAAGCTCCAGTCGGATTTCTTTGGGAAGGAGTCTGAGGCGTCTGCGGTGCAACAAGACCTCAAGGTAAAGCACAAAGTCATGATTTTGATCGATGGTTTGATCCACACTGCTAGAACAATCATTGTCGTTGTCTGTGAGAATGTTGGTAATGGGAAGGGAATTTTATTTGAAAGCATTTACAGATTTAGGCTTTTACATACCTAGGTCACAAACGACTTCCCAAGGAGGCTAGTGTGAGCATCCTCTCCATACGCTGTGGTGGCAAACTACACTTGTAGCCACAGGTGCTCTGGGATGGACTCGAAATCAGCACTATTAATATACACGACACAACACTACGGCTGGGTACTGTTAAATGATGCCAGGATGGTATCGGAAAAAAAAGGTTAGGTACTACTGGTATCAAAAAAATAAAGCATGTTTTGAAAAGGAATATAAATCTTGATATTCAAGCTTTGATGCTTGAAAATAATAATTGAAAAAGGGGGAAAAATTGGGGGAAAACGAGTGAAATATTTGAAACAAATTTGAAAAAAATAATGTGGGGAAAAAACATGTAGAAAAATTGGGGAAAATTTAGGGGGGAAAACTTGGAAAGTGTTTTTTTTCTACCCTTTTTAGTTAAAGGAAGTTAACAGTACCCAGCCCTACACAACACACAATCTTAATATTTTGCTGGACCACCATGAGCTTTGATTGGCATTGTTTTGTTGAGCTTCTGTCATGTCACAAGATTTCTTTCCATCCAGTATTGCACAGATTTTTCACCAACATCTTGTATTGAAGATGGGAGAATCAGACCACTGCGGGCTAAATAACTGAATTTGAAAGAAATCTCCAAACAGAAAATTAGCAAATTTACCACAGTAATAGTGTGGTTAAAAGTGCCCTTGGGCCCTTGAACAATTTCACACAAGCACATTAATTTTCAATTTGTTTCGCTTGAAGGTGTCAAACGACAAGCTAAAGTTGGCCCAAGAGGAACTGGCTGCAAACCGCACTCGTCAGACCAGTTTAGAGGCTCAAATTCAGGAATTGACATCGGGCAGCAAGTCTTTGGAGCAGGAGCTGGCCAAACGGGAGCAGAAGATCCACCAACAAGAGGAAGTGCTGAAGGAGCAACACAAGCAAACGGTTTGTTATTTAAAAAAAGAAAAAGTCCCCTCTTCCTTGCCTAGTCTGACACATTCAATGAATTTTCAGACTCAGATGAAGGCAGAGCTGGAGAAAGAGAAGAGCCAAGTGGATGAACTGAGCAAAACGAAAGGCGCGTTGGAAAAGAACAACAGCAAACTCACGGCAGATTTAAAGACGCTAAAGGAGAAGATGGAGAAGGTAAGATATGGGAGGCAGGGCAAATGCTAATTCATCGATCACATTTACGCAGACAAATATCTTATAAATTTGGAGTGGAGTCCTTCTGCAGACACCAATAAAAGTCAAATGTTGTTACTTTAAAGTACTGCAGTATTTTGGTAAAATGCTCAACACATAAAGCATTAAAAGTAGAAAGTACAAGTCCGTTTAAGAAAGAATCACTTTGCGGCTTCAAAAGAGGAACACTGCACCCAGATTCATCACGTGTACGGCAACAGAACTGGGACAAACTTTCCTTGTCGTGAGTCATTGTCATCGACAGAACACGCTGCCAATTTTCTGTTCTGCATGAGTGTGTCATGAGGCTTTTAAATATAATGTATCATATTTAGTGAATAACTTACTAGTAAAAGTAAGTTCTCAACAAATACTACTCAAGTAAAGTACAGATCCTCACATACATAGTACTTTTTGTAAATGTACTTAGTTACTGACCACCTTTGTGCACTACAATGTAATATTTGTTTTACTTGCTTTGCTTCCAGGAGCTGGTGCAGTTGCAGGAGGCTAAACAGCTTCTGATCCAGCAGAAACTGGAGCTCCAGGGCAAAGTGGAGGCAGCTCAGGGGGCACTGCAGCAGGAGCAGAGGGAACACCAAGCCACCAAGGACGGCAAGAGCCAGAAAGAGGAAACACTGCTCGCCCAAACCAAGGCTCTGCAAAATCAACTGGTACGCTGAGAAATAAAGGAAACCGTTGTATGCGGTGGTGGTGGGGAGTGGTGGCCTCAGCATCCTAATGTGTTGAATATATATATTATAATAGGCAGCGGAGAAACGAGGCAGAGAGGAGCAGGTGAAGCGCACCGAGGAGGCCGAGGCCAAGCAGAACATCCAGGTGACGGCCCTGAACGAGAACGTGGCCACCCTGAAGAGAGAGTGGCAGGGCAGCCAGCGGCGGGTCACGGCGCTGGAGAAGCAGACGGACGAGCTGAGGGGGAGATCGCCGTGCTGGAGGCCACTGTTCAGAACAACCAGGACGAAAGGAGGGCGCTGTTGGAACGGTGAGTCACGATGTTAATACGTAGGGCTGGACAAATGTCTAAGCAATTTTTCCCCTCTCACATTGATTGACCTTGATTTCCGATTGGTTTTATTGTGAAAAATCTAAAAATAAGTATAGCATTTCTCATTAGATGGACTAGAATACCTTCATATTCATAGGGTTTCCGCTAGGCATTAAAAAGCATTAAAAGAATAGTGCCAAGACCTTAAAGTGCATATGACAAGTTTTAATGCTTTTGAAAATGTGGCTTATCTAGTATTTATTATCATTTTATTTCAGTGAAGCAGAAATGTTGGGCAGAAAGTGACATAGATAGAGGTTAAGTTCCATAGCAGTTTGACGCACTCATTTCCCATTGACATAACATGGTTGGCACGGCAACAGTTTAAAATCTGTCTATCTGTCTATCTGTCTCACTTCCTGTCAGTAAGGAAGTGACACTATAAACATCACAAAAATGGTCAAACTAAAGACTACTGGGTATAATGTTTAGCAAAATCTTAAATATAATTGTGTCAACTGTTTTGGCAAAAATTGTGTTGAATGTGTCATATGCACTTTAAATGTCATTAAAAACATTAAAAAGAATGAATGAATGCATACATTTTTATTGTTTGTGGCAGTAAAAATGTAGTATTTGGGCATTATCCCTGTATAAACCCTGTATTATATTTCTCCTTAATTACGGGTGCACTACTTACTAGCACATGCCTTTAAAAGTTGAATATAATTGAGTGAAGCAGCCAGTCGACGGGGAATGCTCTTGAGTCGTTATTTATACAGCACTTGCCGTGTGGCTGTGTCTCAGATGTGTTAAAGGAGAGGGAGAGATCGAGAAGCTGCAGTCCAAAGTGGTGGAGCTACGACGCAAGGTGGACGACACCACGGCCGCCATGCAGGAGCTGGGCCGCGAAAACCAGTCCCTCCAGGTCTGTGCAGGCTGAGGGTTTATATTCAAAAAAAATATAAAAGAATAATAACTGAATATCCAAAAAGAAACATTATACTGAATATCGATGTTCTTTTGGGATTGCAGATCAAGCAGTCGCAGTCTTTAACCAGGAAGTGGGCGGATGACAGTGAGGTGCAGAACTGTATGGCCTGTGGGAAAGTTTTCTCTCTTTCTATTAGGAAGGTAAGGCTGAAAGATTTACACAATGTATTCAAAATATTGTAACAACTATGACTATGTATTGGACAACATTACACCAGGGACGGGCTGATTTTAATGTAACTTATTTTCAGGTACAAACCATCAATAGAACTTTTCAATACCTTTTAAGCAATGCATTTGATGGCTTTTGATGACTAGATGATGAAATGATTTCTAGTCATTAAATTGATGATGATGCCAAAACTAAGGACTTAAATGTCATTAAAAGCATTCGGTTTGATTCTAACTGGCATTATATCTAAATTTATTGAAAAATAATGCCATTTCTCAACAATTTTTATGGCATAATTTTGTCAACAACAAAAAATACAAAAATTAATGTCTAAAGCACATTCAGCTGCAGGTTTGGCACCTACACATTTTTTGCTCAACTGCCAAAAAATCTCATAATTTCCTCTGATGTAATGTTTGCAGATTGCAGAGGAAAATAAATGTGTCTTTACTATTAAGAAAAATAAATAGCATTTAAAAACATTTAATTTTAGTAGGAAACAAAAAACGCTTTATTATTGGCAGCGTTTTGGTTTAGTGGTTGCATCATCCTAAAGATCCCATATCATACGAGAACAGTTTTATTATTTTGTTTTAACTTTAACCGTGTTATAATGTTATATTCTCATAAACAGACGTGGAGTGGTGTTTTGTTCAGTTATCCTAAATATTCAGTCTGTGTCCCTTTTTCTCCAGCCCAGACTCTGGTATGCGTCATACGGAGTAATCTGTTATCTTGTTCTGATTCTGTTTGTGTTTAAACTCTGTTCCCCAGATGTTTGCTGGTTGCAGTTGTTAATTAGTAATAATCTGCCCCCTGTTGGCGCTAAGTGTAACTACATTGGATCACATATTCAATACTATTGGTATTAAGCTCTTAACCGAGTGAATTTTCTCCAGTTCGGTTTTACCCAAATCTAAAAGCTTCTTCTAAAACGTCATCTGTTGCAAAAACGCGACAAAAAAGCAATGAAAATGTGACACAAAAAAAGCAACAAAAACAACTAAACGTGACAACAAAAACAAGGAAGGAGCTTAGATGAGTTTTGCAGGTCTGAGGCGTCACCCTGGCCAATTAGGCTGTAAACTCCAGTCAAGAAGCTTTTAGATTTGGATAAAACTGGAGAAAATGTGCTTGGTTGGGTCAAATGCAGAGAACAAATTTCTCTACAGAGATTAATAAAGTATAACATAACTTAAGGCGGGGTTAAGGGGTTAAGTAAGACATTTTAATATAGTAGACATTTTGTATACTACAGAAACATCAAGGCTTAAGAATTTTAAAAAGCTTGAATGAAGCATAATATCACCAAAAATATAACCAAAAGTATTACACGCATTAATGTCAATATTGTACGGTACCAGTTACAGTAACATATTTCTCACTAATATCCTTTTCTCCTCCAGCATCATTGCAGACACTGTGGGAACATATTTTGTGGCGAGTGCTCGGCAAAGAACGCCCTGACGCCGTCTTCAAAAAAGCCAGTTCGAGTGTGCGAGACGTGCTTCGAGGAGCTACAAGGCTAACAGTCCCTGACACCCCCCCTCCCCCCAACACTACTTTGCCCTTTTTGTACTCCGGCGGGCTGAGGATAACGTGTCTTTGTAAAAGAAAAAATCTGATTATTAATGTGCACTATCAAAGGACAGACCCAGTACTGATCTCCCACGTTACTCATAAACAAAAGAAATGAACGGAGTGGGATTGTCTGTAACTGTTTTTGTGCCTTTGCTGCTCCTGTGGACTGCCAGAGGGTGGCCACAGTGAGACATTAACGCCATCTGCCCTTTTGCGTTTTCATTTTTTTGGATCATCAGTGACTGCTGTATGTGGTGGGGCGCCTACCATACATTTTGTTAAATGTAAAACCGCATCAAATCATTGCTAACCTACAAAGGCAAATTTAGTAACTACCAGTTCCTCTTCTTTTGGATTCAGTGACGTTTAGAAGTTACTTTAGGGCTGCACAATATGAGAGTAAATGAATATTGCAATGCAGAATTTTATTTAACCATTTCAGCACAGTATGTTCCATTAAAGCTTAAAGGTGCATTATGGAACTTTTTATGTGAAAAACAAACCTTTTATTTGTCCATATCTGACCTAGTGGTTAGTATTGCACCTTACTTTCCATCCCAGTGGTCTCTATGATGCTCCAGGATCAATTTTTGACTTTCAGACCCCCTCACCTGAAAACCTACAAAACCAATGGTCCTGGAGCGTTGTAGAGGCCACTGTGATCGAAAGTAAAGGCGCCATGTTGACCACTCATACAGCCATTGGGTCACAAAAAAGGTCAATTATGCACAAATATCAAGTTAGTTTTTCACAATATAAATTTTTCTTCAAATTGAGTCAAAACAGTACTAGGATCTTAGAAGAAAAGCTTACACAAAACTAAATTAGGATAATCATGACCAAAAATGGAACTTGTGCAAATTTTTCAGCTCCCGTGTGATTTGTGTGTTGGCAAAAACGATGTAATTCTCAGTCAGATTGAAGACCGGTCTGGATGAAGCGTCACCTAAAATTGCGATAACGATAATTTGGAGACGTATTGTGCAGCCCTAGTTTAGTAGAAAAGAGACTGATTTAAGAAAGTAATAAGAAGTAATAATTAAGAAAATAAATACCAAATGTAAATGATTGAAAAATGGATTAGCAGTATTTCAGACTTCGCGCAGTATCACGAGAACATTAATACCGTTGAAGTATTGTGTTGGTTACTAGATATTGCCTTTGTGCGAGATAATTTGTCTATTTAACGACCAAAGAATGTGTGCAGCAGAAAAACTATTATCATTTGCTTTTCACGTTTCTGTACTTTTCTACTGTTGTCTTTTAAAACTATTTTTAATCCGATGTCCCAGGTTTTCAGAGGTGGGTTGAGTAGCCAAAACATTTACTCAAGCAAGACTAAAGGTTACGTTAAAATCATTTTACTCAAGTAGAAGTCAAAAGCTATGGCCCAAGTACTCAAGTAAAAGAGTACACGGTGAAAATATGACTTAAGCTGAAGAACCTGATTCTTTTTTCAATGTTGATGTAATAGAACAAAGAAAACATTAAAAAAAATCATATTATTTCCAAAGAATACACACACAAAAATTACATGAAGAAATTATAGTTGATACTCCAAAAAACTGAATATAAGCTTAAATTAATTACACTTTTGTTCATTTTCATGTCAGTATGAAGCTCTTACTCACTTTGGAAAGAGTAACCCAAGTTGCTACTTCAAAATAATAATTCTCAAGTAGAAGTAAAAAGTACTGTTATAAAACTACTCAAACAAGTAGTTATGTAACTTGAGTACTACCCGCCTCTGCAGATTTTATTTCAACCATTCTGTTTGTCATTTTGGGCTGTGTTTTGTCATATGGTGCTTCTCGACACGCAGCTTCTAAAAATGCCCGCCCCATCTGTTTCGTCTTGATTTTTATGGCTTTTTTGTTGTTGTTGCTGCTGCTCATTTCCACCCGACGCACTAAAGATTCATGTTTGCGTGCACGTGTGTGAAAGTGCTCCTCTTTGAAGCAATAACTGTGTGTGCCGTCAAGTATGAGCTGTTGTGTTATGCCGTGCAATGTGTGCGACTGTTGGCGTTTAGAACCTCGGCGCGGTTTGGAGAAGTCTCTGTGGGCGAGAACACTGTAGGAAAGCGTTCCTAATAATTTATAAATGCTGTTAAATACTTGGTGTAATTGTCCAAAAGAGAGGAGCAGGCCAGGGCACTGCAGCGCGGGCTGCTCTGGTATTTTGGCAGTGGACAGCTTGTTTGGGGCTCCACAATTAGTTCTTTGTGCTTGTTGCTCATTATTGAAGAATGTCCATCTCAACTGCAGGCAAAGAACATGTGTCTGTTTTTGTTTTCTACCTCAGATTGGCACAGGAAAGCACCATTTCTAAATCCACATCTTCATATTAATACTAAGCATATAAATAGAGGAAATGATTATACATTAAATTGTACAGTCCCTAAAATCAGCACCTTATTACTCCTGGGTGTCTAAGCCCAGTCACAGATGTCCAGCTCTCTACAGGCTTCTGCATTTTCCACTCACAGTACTCACCTGCTCACAAGGCTGTTAATAATCTTTGTATTTGTAATGACGACAGTAACATTGTGTTGAACATGACTACAGTGGACAAATGTTTTATCTTGTGTTGTGGTGCTGCAGCGGTGTGGCACTAGTCTGTTTTTGTGCATGATCGTCATGTGTTTGTTTTGAAGGTGTGCCTTAGGCCAATGTGTTCAGCATCTTTGTCAGTCCATGGTGTCCTCAGGGTTCACCTGAATGAATGAGTTCATGAGAAAAATTATGGTTACTGTTTCAGTGTGTGTTGCACCATGTTGATTTTCTAATTCTTCTCCATGACTAACTTAAATAAAATACACCATATGTTTGTACCTTGTGTTTTGTTTGTCAACAGAGAACATTGATGAAAATAAAATCTAAATAGGCCCTGGAGGTACATGAGTGTTTAGCAGGGGGTACTTGGAGTTCATTGAAATTAAAAAGGTGACCAAAAGGAAAGGGCACACACTGTAAAATGTAGTTGGACCGCCTTTAGCGTTGATTAAAGCTGTGGGATGGCTTTGATAAGCTTGTGCAAAGTCAAAAGATCCAGTGTTGCATTACATTTTCACAAAGATATTGATAGTGGGAGAGTGTGACCACAGCGCAAAGCCAATCCCAAAGATTCTCAATGGGGTTAAGATCTGGACTCTGGCCAATCTATGCCTGAAACTGACAGCTCATCCTCCTTTAACTTCACTATGTGAGCCCCATGAATCCTGGTGTCATCTTGGAATATGCTCATGCCATCAGGGAAGAACTCTTGATGAAGTAACCTGGTCATTCAGGATGTTCAGGTAGTCAGCTGATCTAATTCCAACTGCAGCAGCCCCAGGTCATAACAGTTACAACTTTTGTTTTGTTCAGGCAGTGTGTTAAAATAATATTTGGCATCAAAAGGGTACAAATATTGCAGCTTTATTTTGAATTTCAACACTGTCTTTTAACTAATGAGTAGAAGTGTAAGGTGACCACTTTAAAATTAAAGGGCAGCATTCTCCTAACTGGGAGTGAATGACCCAAGGGGTAGATGAGACAAAAAGGTTTGGAAACCACTGTTCTAAATATTCTGACATTTATTCCACTCTCCTGCAGTAGCTGCCCTGCAAAGCACATAACAAAATTTAAAAAAACTCTCCTTGTGCTAATACAGTCTTTAAAGATGTCGAGAGACATTGAAGTGCGCGTCATCAGTAAATGGCTTTAGTGCTTTGAGGGTCATATCTGTGAGGACTCCAGCCACAGGGAGGCGCTCTTGTGCTGCAGCTGCAGAGAGTCGTGCTTCAGCAGAGCAGACACTGCATCCTCGATCTTTGTCATCCAAGCTCTCTGAAAGAAGAGGGAAGGAAATCATGATATATGTGAAAACTGGACAACAAAAACTTCACACAATCATAGGAGAGACTTACTTTGGCCGTTTCTGAAGGGGCCTGCAGAATAAAAGCCCCGATACACTGCTGGTAGCGATTCTGGTGCATAATAATAAAAGAAAGAGGGAGACCCGACGCTGCAAAAGAAGCAGATTCACTTTTACAAACATCGCATCATCACACGCCTTGACTCAAAGGGGCTTGACTGAATAAAAGCTGCTACAATATAGACTTTATTACTTGATGCGTTTAGCTGGTCGATATTCTTGAGTTGTAGCCGGTCCAGAGAGACGGGCTGGTCCACCACGGTGAAGGTGCAGCCCTCCTTCAGCAGCTGCTCCAGCTCCTGGTTCTGAGGGAGTCTGAGGGGATTCGGCTCTGCACCAATGGAGCGCTGCTGGGTCAAACAAAGACAACAATGAACCTGAATGCAGTTTGGAAAAGGGCTGCGTGAGTGATTTGGGAAAAAGATTTTAATTGCCATTCTCTTTTTAACATAGATTTCTATGCAGTTAATTGTGCAATGTGAATACAATACTGCAGTTCATTAGGTAGTTCAATTTCTTTACAAACACAAAGTATTCCGTCTCTCAGTGGTCTTAACCTGTTATCTGCCATTTTAGGGTTAGCAATTGTGCATTATGCTGTCTAGTTTCTAACACTATTTGAGATCAGTGCGAGTGAAACACAACTTACATCACATTTGCCATTCCTAACCTTAATCATAATGCTAACCCCCGATCCAGGGGAAGGGGACGTCCATTTAAAGGTTAATATGCTTAAAAACAGCAAACCCTGTAGTTTAGACCTCTACAAACATGTTCTGCTATGTGTGGTTCTTGTATTATTTTAATTGTACATTTTTCAGTCGTCTCTCAAACGTTAATGCTCCTGGACAGGTTCAAACAGCAGATTCAATCACAACTGCACAAGAATTGTAATTAGATATATATCCATGAGCTTTATATGCGCGAGGACTGGCACATACTGCTGAACTAGTGCAAGAATCACACGCATTTTGAAACATATTTGGAGTATCTATAATAAGGCCAGGATATTTAGGACATAAGATTAGATGGATAATTCCAGGCCCTAGTTGTGTAACACCTCCCAGACTGAGAATACTGCACCTTTTGTTTCTTTTGATTTTTGTGATGAGAAGAAATTCGTCAAACAGGAACAGATAAACATCGATGAGCTTGGTGTTCGCTGAAAGTAAAAACAAAAACAAACAATGCGTTACTTCGAGCCGCACGTCACACACGTCAAACATGACGAGCGGGAGCAAAAGGTCCTCACCGGTGAGCACAAGTTTGCCCTCGTGGAGAAGGCTGCGGTGAGAAATTAGATTCTCCAGCGTGACCGCCTTCAGCAGATGTTTCAGATTCTGGAAGACAGATACTTGCTCAACTTTGAACTTTCTCTAAGGCGGCGGTTCTCAAACTGTGGTGCGCAGGCTGCTACAAGTGTAGGCTATTATTATTGTTAATGATTATAATTATCATCTTCATCTATGTTATTACATCTGCACTGACCTCGGGGATGAAGGCGCGCTTGTCTCTCTCCCAAACAGGCAGCCACACCAGGGTGTCCCTCAGCAGCTTCACCACCTGATAGTTGTCCAGCCATTTGACTTTCCCTTCCAGATCACCTGAAGTCAGACAACAAGTTATGCTAAGGTGTTGAAACAAATGTTAATGTAAAGCAGCGTTTAGGTGTAATTGCATGCACGAGAATACATATTACTTAACAAAATATAACTAAGGTCTCCATATTGTCATCAGGATTTTTCGCCTGTAGAATTTGTTGGGCAGGACAGTTCAGGATAAAAAGCGGAGACGAATAGCTGAAAAATCGAACCCACAACGCTGAGGACAATGTTCCACCATACTGTATGTGTTGCCTTCGAATATCAGCAGCACAAAAATACAGCCATTACAGCCAACATCAGTATACGGACTGTTCTGATTGATTACACAATTTGATTTGTAGATATAGATTGATTCATATTTAGGGCTGCAACCAACAATAATTTTGGTAATCAATTAAGCTACCGATTATTTTCATGATTAATCGCTTGGCTGTGAATGGTGTATGAAAATTGTATTTTTTCAAAAAAAAAAAGATCACCCATCGCTAAAGTGGCATTGCTTGAGGACATGTTGAGGCGTAAACTTAAAGTGAATCTTTGTTGGAGGCTCTTGGAGCAAATTCTGCCTCCTATTAGATGACACACAGACGGATATTTATTAAATTTTCAATGTACAAACTTTAAAACAAAGTAGGTTTTCATAAAAAAAACGAAAAAAAATAAAAAACGTTCATGTCATTTTTGCTCTATTGCTTTATTTACTAGAAAACGATTAATCGATTACTAAAATAGTTGTCGACTATTTCAATAATGGATTAGTTGTCGATTAATTGATTCGTTGTTTCAGCCCTACGTCAATTATTTCCCAAAACCATTCATTCAGAGACATTTGTCAATCTGTCATCTCCACACACCCTCTGACAGTGGTTTTGTTATAGAGTATTGTTCATGTATCATGTAATTTCATTGGAGAGAATGACTAATATGGAGTAACTGCTCCTCAGTCATTGTTATTTCACATTGACAATGTTCGTATGTTATTGTTTGTCATGACATATTAAGTAGTGACTAACAGAATGATCTCATGAGGGCAGCTTCTCAAACATAGGCGTTGACAATCTTTGATGTTTGGACACACACACTTTACCAGTAAGTGCTGAAAGGATGAAAGTCCCAAAGCTCTGCCCTGTGCGGCTCCACCACACCCGTTTATGGTAAACACTGTGGCTACAGCTCAGCTTTGGGAACCTGATCATGGCACTCTGGTTAAGATTTATTGATAAAGTACATTGTGCACAGCTCGTCCATCTGGTTAGAAAGTGATCTGCCACAACAGGTCTACTGCATAAACACGCCGAGAAGAGACATCACTCAAGCTGCCGACCATGCATGAGACACGCTACTTTCAAAGACTGGTATCTTTCCGTTTGCATCGAGATAACCTCCTCCACCTCCTGCTTTTTCACACCGTTTACTCACGCAACATTTGTAAAGCACAGTCAAACAGTGCCAATAAAGCAAAGAAAGCACTTTGGACACAATCAGCTGTGGACTTAAGAATCTGAACTTCACGTCACAGAAATGAACGGCCAGCCCCGGTGCTCAGTGTGTGCTGCAGACAGACGGTCAGTAAAAGTGGTGCATACAAAGACTTACAAATAGCCGTATCCACTTGCTCCGCCACAGACTGCAGGCCTTGAACCTCATCGTCAGTCTCAAGCCTCTTCGCGATGTTCCTCAGCAAAAGCGGGTATCGAGTTAGCCTCTGCAACGGCGCCACCAACAGGTCACGAAGCTGCAGCCTTCGACACTGTTTGTGCCTCTCACACCACTGAAAGAGAAAGTGGACCCAGGGTGAGCGTCCGACAGCAGGAGAAAACGGGAGATCCGAGGGGCATGGGAGCGCGGCTTTGAGATAGTTTTAAATGGACAAACGGGGGATGGGGCTAAAACGTATGAGAGCAATACCAAAACAATACAAGCGTTACGTTTTAAAGACACAACAAGCAAAACATTTTTTTACTCCATGATCAGGAAGTAGTCTAATCAACACAATCTATTTATTATTCCATTGATTTGCATAGGGAATTGCAACGTCATAGGCAGTTCTATAAAAATGCTTTTTTTCCCCCCCCCACACATTCTTGGGACAATATCTTTCCTTCAAGTAGCACTTAAAGCAGTACTAAGTAACTTGTTTACCTTAATAGATCCTTTTCGTAGTCCCTCTGGGGTAATACAAGTGTTAAAGGGATGATTGGGGGGTCTTTCATCTCCCCCTGGTGTCTGGCCAGAAAACCACACTTGTAACTTTGCACAATACACACTAATGGAATCACGAAGAAGAAGCTAACAGGCTAACAGGCAAAGCTAACTGCGGGCTAGCGCCACTTAAACAGTATTTACAGCCAAGTTTGAGTGAAAAAAATGATCTCTATTGTGTAATTGGATGAACAATATCCCTCTCTCCCTTTGTCTTTTCTGTCAGCGTAGTATTTACTCTCACGGACAATTAATGAGTAAAAAAAAACGCAACACGCTACGACACCTGCAGTGGCGCTTATGGCCTCTGGGGCATGAGTTACTTAGTTCTGCTTTAATTTCCCAGATTGGTAATAAACAAACTTTAACTTTTTTTTCTCTTTCTTTTTCAGGATTTGTTGACATCTTATTCCTAGCTTGAATTATGGTGTTTCTAACCCCACAAAGTAGTAAAAACTAATTCCATAAATTAAAACCTGCCTCTTTCCCAAAATATAATTGTGTCGCTGTCCGCTGTTGCGTGTCAAAATAAAGCATATTTTCCTCTAGCGCAAACCAGGAAGTCAACAAGCTGAAAGATTTTACCCAATTACCTACGACTCATCATCGGTCATTCGTTTGATTCAGGCAGTGCAGCTTTAAGAAAACTTAGCCGACAGTGAGGACTACACAAAGGGACTCCTGGTCACATTCCTCTTGCTAGTTTTTTGGATCCTGCACGCTTTTCAGGTCTCCGTGATGTGCGTGTCTGCCTAACCTTCACACATTCCTCTTGTTGTGGTGCTGCTCTGACACCGAATGCCTGCTTGCCGTTTGCTCACCCACTGCGCTGTCACTTGGCACTGGCCGCTCTGCCCGCGTTTGTCAAAGTACACACGTGAGCTTTCCACCTCTGTACACACAGTCTGTACCTTGACGTAAGATCCAAAGTCCTCCCGATGCTTCAGGCCATCCAGATAAATCAGGGCGGCGGAGTAGTTGAGACAGTACTTCTGCAGGCAGTGACAAACGCTCTCCTTAAAGACCTGCCAAAAAATAAAAACACACACGGTTAATCTGTGGACTCCGGGCAACGGCTCTCGAATGTTGTGATAATGACATTCAGGGTTTTTATAGGCAGAAGCAAACCAATTTTAATACTTTTTATTGACATTTAAAGGTCCTATATCATGCAAAATCGACTTTGAGTTTTAGCCATGTTGTTATGCTATTTCCTTATCAAAAACACCCCCAGAGCGGTTTTTGGCTTCATTCACGCAGTTCTAAGTAATCCTCCTGAATCCTGCTCTCTGAGCAGCTGCTCCACCCTCTCCTGGTAAACGACTGAGCTGTTCAGTTGTGTCGTCACAGCGGAACGGAAGTGCTCTACGTCTGTAATGTAATGCCTTACGGCCTGATTTTTATTTATAAAACGTTTAAAAAAAAAAAAAAAAAACAGCAACTCTCCGACGCGTCTGTGCTGTCCCACGACGCTAATCAAGCGCACCCACGGCTGGAGGAGCCATGGATCCGAGCATAAGTGTTGTTTTTGAAGACTGAGCTCTTTCTAACCTACTCTGGACACCGCCTGTTCTTTTTCTTACCGATAATGCCACGGATGCGCGTTTGGCTACGAGAGGAACAGGACTATTCAACCTTCCTAAAGAAGAGTGCACTCGCCAGAAGTTGGAATTTCTTTCCGGGATTAAGCTAGCTACTATATCAACCAACCTGATGGATGCTTGGTAAACCTTGGCCAGAATCAAAGTGGATTAACTTTTATAACCAACACGAGGGCCATAACGTAAACACCCGACGATGGGGAGGCCATGCTGAGCGGTGAGTCAATCAAAACGCGTGTTAGCGTGTGTGTTAGCCATTTATGAAACTGTGTTGCACATGTCAACTCCTTATAACTGCATTATGTGAAGTAACTTCACTTTTTGCAGCAATATTTATATTTATAATACTGCAAATGTGGAATGAGCAGAGAGAGGGGCGGAGTTAACTGAATCGAAGCGTCTTGTCTTCCGGGTAGGGAAAATACCCCCCAAAAATACTTATATTTCTCTCAAAAATGAGTACTCCATAGTGATAGAGGTACAATATATCATATATATGCCTATACTTTACTTTGGAATGGCTAAAATAGCATGATACAGATCCTTTAAGCCTTGATTTTGGCACAATTAATTTTAGGGATGGGACGAAATATCGCGATACAAAACATGACGAAACGCATCGAGTTCGGAAAAAATGGATCGCGAAATTTTTTTCTCCATGTAAAGCGTCTTTGAGTGTCCAAAAAACACTATACAAGTTCGATATATTATTATCATTATTGTTAAATGAAAAAAATATATATATATCCGGGGAATGGTGCAGTGCGTCGTCACGTCAAGTCACAGCGCGTGTTGCAACAACAACACTGCAGACTACAGCGAGCGAACAAATATTAGCATTAGCACCAACTGCCCCCACAGCCGAACAATGGAGTCAAATGAGGTCGAAATTGAGGACGCTCCGCCTGGATACAAGTCATCTGTCTGGCAGGATTTTGGCTTTCTCATTAAAAAAAGACAAAGACGGCAATAGAGTAACTGACAAGACTAAGACTGTGTGTAAGCTATGCTATGCTGTCATTCCGAACACCACCTCCAACACAACAAACATGAACCACCACCTTCAACGTCACCATAAAAATGTGAAGACGGCCCCTGCTACTTCAGTGCCCAGTGAGCGTGTGTTTTCCACGGCAGGAGACATTGTGTCTGCTCAAAGATCACTGATTACACCAGAACATGTTGATAGTTTTTTGAAGAAGAACCAGTCCTGAGATAACTTAACCTAGGGTTAGAGCAACACTAAGGGAGTGTTCTTGTTTGGCCTGTTAGGCCTTGTGTTTCCCTGTGTGCAACTGAAACAAAAACAAACAAGTTGTTATTATACAGTAATATTTTTTCTTTTTGATATCGTATCGTGACGTATCGTTTCGTGACTCTGACATATCGAGGTGCATCGTATCGTGAGTTTAAATGTATCGTCCCATCCCTAATTAATTTAATGACTTAATGCTTGTTACCCTCTTAACCCCCACCTGAACCAAGCACATTATCTCCAGTTTGGCTTCACCCAAAATCTTAAAGCTTCTGGAACAAAGCGTCAAAATAGCGACACAAAGGAGACAAAAAAAAAAAGGTAACAAAAGAGGGACAAAAAACCAAACAAAAGGGCAACAAAATAGCGACAAAAGCTAGACCAAAAAGCCACAAAAACGAGGACGAAAATGCAACAAAAGAGAAACTTGACAAAACACTACAAAAAATTGGCAAAAATTGTGATGGGGAAATATAGTCAAAAGTGACAACGACGCGAGGATAAAGTCCAGTGGAAATCGTGACGTTTACAAACAAAATTCCAAGAAAATACAGAAAAACTAATTCATTCGAAAGAACAAGGAGCACGAGATGAAGTTTATTTAATGCCCCGCCGAAACCCTGGATATTATTTAAAGGGGGGTATTATGTAAAATCAACTTTTTCAAGCTTTATATCATGTTATTATGTCATTCCCTCATTAAACACATGCCTGGAGTGTTGCCTTGGCTCATTCACATATTTTGAGTAATCAGTAAAAACTTAGACGGCAGCCATTTTAGGTGTAGCAATGCCTCAGTCCTCCTAGGAACGCCCCCACCTCCTGGAGACGCCTCTGGACCTTTTGTCACCAGCCAAGCCACCAACCACTGCTCCTCAGCTCAGCAGAGCCCCCTCCCCGCACAGTAGTGTTGTTTAGATGCCACAGCAGTGTGCTGAAGGGGGCGTGTCGGAAAGCTTCTTAAAGAGACAGAGGCCTATTTCAAGACGTTCAGTACAGCCATTTTGAGAGAGCAATTTTATTCAAGGCAGTTATTTTAATTTACTGCATATACAGACCAACAGAAGGTTACGTCATCATTGTAGTATGCTATAGACTGGTGCTATGTGATTGAAAAAAGCATAATACCCCCCCCCCCTTTAAATGTTTTACTAAACAGTTTCAACGCTGTACATCCCATTAAATTTAACCACAAATGGTAAAATTAGTATTTTCATAAATGCGTCAAGACTAGACAATAAAAAACAAGAAATTAGAAAAACCATGGCTATAACGAAACCTTTGCACATCTTTAAGTTATAGTGCGGTTTTGTTTTAGGCTACGTTTGCAAAAACCTCAATAATGTGTAAACCTCAATAATAATTTGGAGATTCTACAGTATATTGTGCAGCTGCATTTGTACACTATGGGGGGGTCATTTACACTGGGCTTGTTGAAACTAATTTAACATGTGAAATTGCGTGTATTATAGTTTTAGGGCCCCGAATCTGATATGTAAATGAGAAAATGTTGCCTGTGTAAAAAAATGTGCTAATGACTGCTGACCCACTTTTACACATGAGCAAACATAAATGTGCACTGACAGGGCGAGTGTAATAGTAAAATCTGGATAATTTCACACACGTACTGATTACTTATATAGAACTTAATGTAACTGACAAGTATCTAGGTTACAAAGAGACACTTTTCAAGCAATAACGTAACTAAACCAGTAGTATGTGATTTCATTACTTGAATCAAAGTACACATCACTGACAAAGGCGCATTGAGTTGCCTTGTGTACAAAATGCGCAGTATAAATAAACATGCCTTGCCTGATCAAATATTACTCCAATACATGTTGCTCAGTTCAATTTCTGTATTTAGATACTGAAGTATTTTCTGTAGAAAACATGGTGTTCAAAAACTCGCCAACCCTGTACTTTAGACGTCTAAACAAGTCGTCTATAATGCATTCTTGGATTAGTTTAGCAGTTCATATTTCAGTCTTATCAAATGTTAATGCTCTTGGACATAAACACGTGTACAGTGAACTTGTTCCAATTACAATTGCAATACTTTTTCAAAACCGTGCATGACAGTATGAGTAATAAGTGAAATTTTCTTGAAATAAGTACTTTTGTTCTTGATTTTAGAGTCTAATTTCAAGAAATCTGTCCATGGAGCAAGATATTTACACTTGAATTAAGATAAAAGAACTACAGCGGTTTTATTTCACCTTAATTTAAGTGTAAATATCTTGCCTCATGGACAGATTTCTTGAAATTAGACTCTAAAATCAAGAACAAAAGTACTTATTTCAAGAAAATGTTACTTTTTTAGAATGCGCTTTATTTTCATGAGAAAATAGACGGGGCCCGATTCAAACTTTTCCCTGGAACAAATAAACGGATTGACTGTTGCCACTTGCCTTGCTCAGCAGCTCCAGCAGGGTGGGCCCGCCACCCTCGCTTATCCCCAGCGTGTCCTTGATGACACGAAAGAGGTTGTTGAGGAAACCAAAGCTCACCTGCAGAAAAGAGCAGGGTCAGGTGTCAGTGCGAGCTGTGTGGCCGACTCTCTGCCCTCACACACTGTTCACATCAGGGGGGGGAAAAACATCCACGATCAAGTGTAGACTCTGCCATTGGTCCTTAAACATGTTAAGTTTAATACGAGAAGCCTTTGCTTCTTACGAACCTTTACTCCATCTTTGCTGTGGAAATGCAATACAATATTTTTCAAGAGGAATTAGTTGGGACAGATGGTGTTACCAAATTATAACCTCCATTTAGACATTTTTTAATCGGGTCTTAATCCAAACGGTGATGATGTCACTCTGCCATATGTTACACTCTTCCTTTTCATGCAATAACAAATATTCACAAATGTTGAAACTAACCACAGTATTTGTATTAGTGCAAAGCAAAAGACAAGGTCCACAATTTCTCTAGACCACAGGAAGAAATGTGTTCATGTTCTAGAATTTGATTTCAGTTGGAGGGCAGGTGCCAATACGTTTGGTAAGTGTGACATCACACACAATAATAAGCTACTTCTGGTTCCAAATTGTTGAGAGTTTCATAGATAAAACACAGTAAAAATCACAACTTTATCTGAATCTCCTGCTGAAACAACAACAAATAAAAGGCCAACAACTGTTTTACACCTAATTCGAATAATCTAGCTCACCCTTTCTCCAGGGAAAATGAAAATATTTGATATATATATATATATATATATATATATATAATATATATATATATATATATATATATATATATATATATATATATATATATATATATAATATATATAATATATATATATATATATATATATATATATATAAATTAGCCTTCATTGCGTATGGAAAAAACAATGTAATAATTAATGACTTAATTAATTAAAAACCAGAGTAAATGTAATATTTCTTTGCAATCAGATGTTTAAAAAGAGCCGGGCTCTACAGCAGGTTAAAATCAGCTAAATCTCATATAATTAATAGGACTAAAGTTCCGTTGGACCTGGAAGTGGAGCGATGACATCATTTAACAAACGTATACAACTTTATGCAAGAGAAACAGTTTTTTGAAAGAAATTTCCAAAAATAAATGTTTTCCCTGATCATTATTTGACAGTGATTGGATTCACAAACCCGCCACATTATTCTTATGGCTGAAAGTCTTTTCTACTGACCAACATCACACACATGTTTTTGAATACTGTCACCACATTTGGACGCCTTTATGGAGGAAATAATTAGAATATAGTTGTGCTGGGAGAGGGACTTTGAACTTTGTGACAGTTTTTCTTTCATGTGAATTGGCCCAAGAATTACATAGAAATTAGCAATAAACTAAGGCATGAAATCTGCATTTTGATAGTTACCATAGTTACCACCATGGAATTTTCAGCTGCACCACCTCGATTTTAAACTATAGGCTCAATAGAATGATGTGCTGTCACGTGAACGTAACCTACTGTATTGGACATTAACCACACATTTGTCCTGACCCAACCACAATTATACAACACAGGCCTCCAGAAAGCTGTACCTCATCTAAAGAAAACACACAAAATACATATCAAACATAAGATTGTCTTTTTCCCTTGCATATTAGTTCATAAGCAAAAATACTATTATTATTGTAAATACGTTCCCCATGAATTAGCATTTATTCAAACTAATGGTGAGGCTGAATTAAGTGCACATTTTTGAGCAGCTCATAATATTTGTCTCAGATTTGAAGATATGATTTCGCCCGCCATTGTGTGCACACATTACGCCTTTATTGCACCATGGGTTTGAGAGTACACAAAGCTGATTCTCCGTCATGTGTTTTAAAGAGTTGTAGAACGGACAATACGACTAGTAACACAGATTTCTCACCAGACAAAGCTCATTGAGGTTGGCAAACAGCCTCCAGGTGTCCACATCCAGCAGGCAGTTCCTCGCCCGTAGGTCCGTCAGTGTGGCCAAAAACACCTGAACGCAACACAAAGAAGTCAGAGAAAAGCCCCGGTCGTGCTATCTGCAGCATTCAATTTCCAAAGCACTGGGGTAAAGAAAGGAAACCCAGGATTTCATTGAAAGCAGCAGCAGCAGGTTTTGGGTTTCAACAAGTTTGGTCCATTTATTTGTGCTGGTGTAGCTTTTCAGGGCAGTTCGTGTGACCGAGTTTTGTTCGATATTTTGGGGCCCTAAAGGGAAAGGCATGTTTGTGTGTCTATAGCCCATGTTGTTATAAAGGAACAGACAAAAGTGTATGTGTGTTTTTACCTCTTTTAGGACCATGAGCTGATCCATGAAGTAAACGCACTCGCTGGTGAACAGCTCCCAGATGGCCTCTTGTCTCTTGTAGACTTGGGGTCGGGGTCGGCGCTCACCTGGAACGACTGATCCCGCAAGAACTCCGCCACACAGTAATCCTGGACGCCCGATGGAGTTTCAGGAAGAAAAAAAATAAAAAGGAGGTCATATTCATGTTATAGTATTATAGTACAAATGTGGAACCAATGACAATTTGAGACATAATATGACAATGTGGCTTAAAACTGGCTGCCTACGCCTTTGTGACTGACTAATGTTACCCCACTCAGGAGGCGCAGAGATTAGTTAGTAGAGTTACCAGGTTAATGATATTTCAATGCACATTTCCTGTTAAGTAACTTGTTTACCTTAATATATCCATTTCGTAGTCCCTCTGGGGGTAATTCAAGTGTTAATGGGATGATTGGGGGGCATTTCATCTCCCCCTGGTGTCTCTGGCCAGAAAACCACAATTGCAACTTTGCCTACACTGGGTCGGAGCCACCAATACACACTAATGGAATCATGAAGAAGCAGCTAACTGGCTAACTGGCGAAGCTAACTGCGAGCTAGTGGCACTTAAACAGTATTTACAGCCAAGTTTGAGTGAAAAAAATGTATCTCCATTGTGTAATTGGATGTATAATATCCCTCTCTCTCTTTATCTTTTCTGTCAGCGTAGTATTTACTCTCACGGACAATTAATGAGTAAAAAAAAAAAAAACGTAAAATGCTACGACACCTGCAGTGGCGCTTATGGCCTCTAGGGGCATGAGTTACTTGATACTATAAAGTAGACACTTTACCAGATTTTTTTTTGCTTATGGAATGAAAATTTGTTTTGTCCTCCTTTAGTGTATCATAAACTCTGACATTTGTGGAAATAACACTGTATCGAATTATAACACATTTGTATCAATTTCATGAACTCCCAGACTAGTTTTCACGCATTTCTGTGATAGTGACCCTGAAGAGTGACCCTGCAAGTTGTGAAATGTGCGTATAAACTTATTCCTAACTTTCCTAATATATTTGTAGCATTCCTTCACAGGAACGAGTTTAGACAGCAGCTAACATTTTTAATTTAGTGGCCCTCTCCATTGTTTGTCATAATCAAAAAAAATCTGGTATAGGGCCTTTAATACTATAGAGCAGGGTGTAGGCAAAGTCAGGCTCGGCGGCCGAATCCAAGCCTCCAGCATAGAGCCTCTGGGCCCCAAGATGATTTTGAGAAATATTTTACATACGTCAGGAGGTCAAATACCTGTGAAAATACTTTAAAAAATACCAACATTTCTTTTCTTTTTTTTAACCTTTCCTAGCAAGCACAACATTAGGGTTTATATGATGTACAACATAGGCATTTGTAGAAAATGGGGGCGGCCTGTTGGGGTTTTGGCGATGAACAAACTCATCCCTCCACAAAGCAAACTTGCCGAGACTCACTGATTGAGAGTAGTGCAGCAGACTGACTTCAACATTGTTCAATCATTTGGTCTACAAAGATACAACGCATCTATAATATGTATGAGTTGATAGTATACATATGGATTGTTTCGCGAAGACAATAATCACTCATCACGTTTATGCAGAAATTGGGGAGCTACTTGAATAACTCTGGGGCTGCAGGTTAGAGACTCCTGTTTTAGAATATTATGGCAACGCATGAACGCCAGTGGTGGGTAGAGCAGCCAAACTATTTACTAAATGGGACTAACAAATCAAGTTGAGGAAAAAAGTAGTGACCCAAATAATTACTCATGCACTTGCTGAAAATACAATTTGTCTAACTGTTTTGGCATCTGATTTCTGATTTAGTTGTGACGCAAAAGGACAGGCAAAACAGAAACATGGGAATGCTAAAGAATGTCCCATAAAAATTAGAAAAAATAAATAATTTCTTCACATAAGGTATGAGATAATAATCTATATGTCAACCATGAAAGATTTAGTCACTTATAGATTAACTCAAGGTGGAAAGAGTAGCCAAATATTTTACCTAATCATGAGTGCTTTACTTAACCCATTTAGGCCTAAAACGCCTGGAAAACCTATGGGCGATTTCAGAAAAGACCGCGAAAACCTGAAGTTTTTCTGGAAAATTCAGCAATTGTGTCAACGCCTACTAAATGATTGATTTCTCAGCCTTTGCAGCAGATAGGAACAAAATTCAAAAAAGTATTTGAGAGCTTACACTTGTGGCTTTCCTGAGAAATTGGATTTATTTAGATACACCTTCAAAAAAATAAAATAGTGACATAAAGTGTATAGCCCTCATACTATAGACCCTTTAATTGTTTGTAAACATTCCGGGCTTAGCTGGAGGCAGGAAGCTCGATTCCTATCTATTTCCATTGTAGCTGTTGTCATAGTAACGATAAACAAATGTCTAACCGTTTTTGGAAATATGAGATAAATCTCATTTTATGGTCTCAAATGTCATTCCTCTTGTTCTTGCTCCTTAAGCCACAACAGGACCACATTTTTCAGTTGTAGTTTTACACTTAAAATCGCTAGTTTTAGTTTAATCGTATTTCTCTGGATCACTTCCTGCCTCCAGCTGATGTCACTGATGATGTCAGCAGTTAAAGGGTCTATAATATAGGCCTATATTTTTGTTAAACATATATATTATGTTAAACCTTTGGAATTAGTCTTTTGAGGTCACTTCAAAAATGTCTAGCAGCTTCTCTCTAAACCCAAAACAATAGCCACTCTTTAAAATACAATTTAATTAATTGTTTTATATAGAAATGTGGGAAATAAATATATTATTAAGCTATGAAGATATAAAAAGCTGGTGATGGGGAAGGGCAGAGTATCCTGCTCCAAACAGATTTCTCTAAACACAGCAGTAGGAGGAGAAAGCCCCTCCCCTCAGGGAAAGCCCCTCCCCTCACTGATGCTCAGCGCTGTCAGCCAGAGGAGAAGACGGAGCTCTCCTCTCCTCTCGTCCCACACTTGACTTCTCAATAAAACTATGTGATGGAAAGAGCATAACAACTGTTTTCTGATCGTTTTTGAGTAAAACCTTTTGATCGAATGAAACTATCTATAAACGGACTGTAGCTGTGTTGCAACCCGAAAAAGTGAATATCTCCACAAATATTTCACCAAATTACACGAAACAAAAAGTGTTGTGATGCTGACGCTCCCGCGCCTCTATTCTGTTGCATTTCATTGGCTCAAAGGCCGACAATTGGTGCAAAAACACCCTTATACTCAAAAAATGACGTATATGCTTTCCCGGCCTCAATAGTAGAATTGCACAAGAGCGCCCCCGGCTTTAATGGTAGAAATGCGGCAATGCTTTCCCGGCCTAAATGGGTTAAATATGACATTACTCAAGAGTACTGTGTGATAAAACTACAAAAGAGAAGTACAGTGTCTTTAAAAAGTTACGTCATGCACTCTGATGAGCGCAATCTATGCAAAACCTTTTACTGCAGTTCCAAACATGCTTGCATTTGTATCATCGAGGCTCACAACCGTGCTCTGGTGACACGCTCCGCTGTCTATTTTTATAAGTATGAGCAAAGCCTTGAATTTCTGGTTCCTGCTGAACACGTTTTAATTATTGTGAGTCACTTCTTCTCAAACGCCCCTGTTTGGATAAAGAATCTGTCCGTTAGCCGGCCAAGCACAGCGTTTGTTTGAGGAGAATATGCTTTGAGGCCTGAGCAAACACGAGCGCGGTGCTTTAAAAAGGGATTTACCGATTCTCACCTTGTACTTCTGGAAATCCGGGTCCCTCCAGTCCTGAATCTGTGCCGTTGACAAATACTTCTCCACATCTGCTGCAGTGCCGATCTGTAACTTCCCTTTAGTCTGCACACATAAAGGTTAATGTTCATTTATAAATGTTTACTGTAAAGGCTGTTATTTACTGACAAAAGGTGGAAGCAGTGTTGAGTTTAACAACAAAGTTAATTTCCGTATTAGTTAAATTATTCTCTTTAGCTTCATTAAGAAGTAAAACTATTGATATAAACTATAATGAAATTCAGTGTTTGTTCATGATATAAACACTGGTTTGGAGGATTTTTTTTAAAGAGTCTTGAAAAAAGTGGAGAAATAGCAACAAAAATGAGACGAAAACAAGGATTGAACTGCATCAAAAGAGCGACAAAAATGTGATGATAACCCAGCAAAAAAGCGATGGGGGAAAAATTTTTCTAAAAAGTGACAATGCGAGGAAAAAGATCAGTTTAGGCGAGTTTGTAGGTCTTAGCTTTCAAATGAGGCGTTACACTGGCCTTTAGGCTGAACTGGAGAAAATGCACTTGGTTAAGGCGGGGGTTAAGAGGTTAAATATATTTCGACCAGAACTTAACTGCCATTTTTAAGCTTTAGAGTTGTGGCTTTAAGAGGACTTCAATAATATTGTTTATCTATAATATCAAACTCTTTCAAACTTCAGATTCTGTTATCGCGACAGGCCTAGGCACAGACACTAATGCAAGCATTTAAAGGGGGACAGGTATTGAGCATGTATTTTAAGTTATGAAAAGTGAAATGTCAATACGATATTCTTCAGAAAACATAAAAAAGAATCAATTAATTATGCATTATTTCCATACTTTAGGTAAGAAATAAAGCCTTACATTGGAATAATAAACGATAAAACGATAAACGATAAAAATTGTTTATCTGTCATTTATTGAAAAATAAGTCAATATAGTAGTTACCGTGACAGCCCTATCTGCGCCCATCGTAATAATAAATAAATCTGATAAAAGAGGTAGGCGATACCCCCTTCTACATGCAGCGGGTCAAATTTTTCCTTTAACAAATTACTGCTTTTACAAAATTCGAGGGTAAAGAACAAACTAATTTTAGCGGCACAAATAAATGCCTTGTAAAGCAATTTATGTAAAGGAGGAAGACGCGCACATCCCAAAAAAACTTAAAAAGCGTGCCGGACTGAGAGAGAATATAAAAGGAACAAGAAAGATCCGCACAGCTTGCTTAGCTCCCAAGCAGAAACTATTTATTGATGCCTACACCTAGGTGACGTTTCGGGCGTGTTGGCCCTTCATTATACAAAGTGTGCCACAGGCGCACCTGTATTTATGTGGACTGATTGGCTTGTCATGTGACAAATGTAGGCCAGTCAGAATAAAAGGGACAATTCTTACAAAATACAGTGACAAAAAGTGTGTCTCTGATACAGAGTATTCGATTACATAAATTACATGCAAAGAGTGTCTCTATGCAAGTTGCAATACACAATAACATCGAGTGGATAGAAATAGACATCAGGGTAATCGTCATACAATATTCTATTGACGATGCATCCTGGCATATTAGAATGGTGTAAACAAAATACAAACAAAAAAGCTGTGGCCACAGCACCGAAAAAGTGGTAAGAGCAAAAAAAGAAAGAAGGAAAGACGTCTTTTTCGCTCTTACCACTTTTTCGGTGCTGTGGCCACAGCTTTTTGTTTGTATTTTGTTTAAGCTGTAAGCATCAATAAATTTGTTCTGCTTGGGAGCTAAGCAAGCGGATCTTTCTTGTTTCTTTGTAAAGCAATTTAAGCATCAAAATGTTTATACAGACTTTGGTGAAGTTGCGTAGGGGCTTTACCAAGAGGTATTTCTTTACAGTTTAAAAGTAAAAACTAATCAGTTGAGATGTTCAGAAAAAGATAACCTCAGAAAACATGGCTACTTAAACGTGTGGGGAATATTTAGATTTTTGCTTTTGAGGTTAAAACATGGTTAAGCTCATACGTAAGTTGACCTTATACAATTGGTCAATTTGCACAATAGGTGAAAAACAAACATTGTAGTTAAGTTCAGCTTTTGGAGTGTGACCAGTTATGAAATCTAAATGGCCGAAGGGATAAGGGGAAGCACATTAATCTGCTTTGGGAAGTGGGTCAGAGAACAATGTCCAGACTAAATGCCCACTGTTAAATTAGGTACATTCATAAACGGGAAACAGCCATAAAAACAAGAACCAGAAACACGTCAAATCACACCCACCGTACTGCGCCTCGAAAAGGGCCACTTGGACTTCTTTGCATCTGTGAGAAACAAGCCAGAAAGGTTTGTAATTAGTTGGCTAATAACGCAAAAGACTGGTCATGTAAATGTATTACAGTTATGTATGTTCTTATCGTCTTACAGAAATGGCACAATTTCATCAAACAGGCTGCATTAGTGATTGCACATTTTCAAAAGCTGGCGTTGTTGGAATACTGTGATTTCAAAAAGGGCAGAATGTACAGAAATAAGATGATTAAAAACAAAACAGAAATGTTGGTGCAAGAGAACAAGTTCATTTGAATATTGTTGACATGGGCTGACAGAAATGTTGGAGACAGTTTTCAATGTGTGTAAAGAGGTCCAATTAAAGTAGTGTCTTGCTGCTATCTGTTCATGTGGCGGCAGGTATGGGTCTGGATAGACCGTAGCCTCCTGCCTGAGGGGAGAGGGTGAATAGTCTGTGTCCAGGGTGAGAAGGGTCAGCTGTGATCCGACCCACACGCCTCCGGGTCCTGGCGGTGAACAGGTCCTCGAGAGATGGGAGCCTTATAACTTCGCTACTACTGCATCTTTACCACTGATTATGTATGAAAATAGTTGGTTAGGACCACACACTTAATAATACTGGCTACACTTTATTAGTTGACGTCTTTCTGAGAGCACTACACTGTTGAAGCCGCAGCACTGGAAAAGAAAATGTCACTTATTTCAAAGTAAAATGGTCTTTTAATCCAGAGTCTAATTTCAAAAAATCTGTCTAAGGGGCAAAATATTTAGGCAACACTTAAATTAAGATAAAACACCTTAACAGTTTTATTTCAAGTAAATCAAATGTTACATCTAGTTTTGAGTGCGGGAATTCTTTTATCTTAATTTAAAGGGATACTTCGGGATTTTTGACATAGGGCCTCATTTCCTAGTTATCCAGAGTGTTGTTGATGTCTAAATTCATGCAGTTCTTATATTTGAAGAGTCTAGTTGCGCTAGCCTAGAGCAAGGCTAAAGCAGTTCTATGGTAAACGCTAGCCCGCATTAAAAAACAGTCTGACTCACTCCACAGTGCACCTGAGGTAAATCACTTACAGTATAACGCCAGACTAACGATATAAATGTCTGTGTCGATAGGTTAAGTTTAACCATTTTGCGTTTAAAATAACTTATATTTGAGCGGCATCAGCTTCGTGGCTGTAAGCTAAGGCAGCGGCGGAGTGATCTGCGAGAAAATAGTCCCTCAAAATGCGGTAATTCATGTGATACAAGGTCAGTTTTATTTAAAAAAATATTCTATTAACACAGACATTTATATGGTTTTAATGCAGGCTAGCGTTTACCATAGAACTGCTTTAGCCTTGGTCTAGGCTAGCGCAACTAGACTCTTCAAATATAAGAACTGCATGAATTTAAGAAAAAAATATCTCCAGACATCAACAACGCTCTGGATAACTAGGAAATGAGGCCCTATGTCAAAAATCCCGAAGTATCCCTTTAAGTGTAAATATCTTGCCCCATGGACAGATTTCTTGAAATCAGACTCAAATGAAGGACAAAAGTACTTCTTTCAAGAAAATTGTACTTATTTCAAGACTACTTTTTGCTACCCTGGCTGACGGAAGCGAATCCGCAGAATTAAACCCTCATGCCATCATTCTCAAACACTACATTCATACAGAGGCAGGAGGGTGAAGCGTCATGCCCAGCACAAACTATAACAGCCTGCACCAGTCAGAGCTGGCAACTGAGCAGCTGAACTTTGGATCTAAGGATGAAGCCCGTTACTAAGTGAGCCACATGTTGTAATAAAACCCATGATGGCGCAAGTAAAAAACAAACAAACCGTGTAATGGAGTCACCTGAAAGTGTTGAACCGTTGAGTAAATTCGCCGCCCCGTTCGATACAAAAAGGTCGCCGGGCGAAACGTCCAATCCCGGTAAGCTGACCACGACGGAGCTCCGCCTTCTTTCATGCCTAGAAGAAGAAAGGAGGAGATGATATCGACACAACACAGATAATGTATAATTGATGAAATTTGATAGCAAAGGTCATGCCACGCTATGTAAACCTCTTTAGCCGTTTGTCTTTCACTTGCACACAAACCTGAAGAGGCCACATTATTCTAAACAAGTGTCTGTAGACATACTGCACGCCACAGGAAATGATAAGAATTCCTCTGTGCAAATGGTGTTGTCACTGGTATTTCAGCCACGTCAAATGACAGAGAGCTCCAGGTCTAGTGCATAATTATACAGACAGAGGGCAGGGGTCTTTCCAATTCTACTGTCCATTCACTGTTTTGGGAAGAACCTTTACCATTTTTGTTAGACACTCCACAAACCTGGCATATTAACTTGTGGCTTAAAGTTCTTCCCACAGATGCCTTGTTGCGCCTCAGTGATTGAATAATTCAAGAGAAAAATATCAAAGTAGTTCCACCGTAGTTCCTCTTTGCTGAGAAAGAATTTAAACTATGTGACCAGTTTGTGTTTCACGTGAATACCAGGGGTGTTCATGGTGAATCAGTTAAATCGATTAATCGCCATCATCGGCTTAACGGATTAGAAGAAATACTAACCAATTAATCGTAGAGCTGTATACAAGACAGAAGATAGAGTACCATCTGAGATCTAACAGAATTAAGGGTAAATTACACAAAAGATGAAGCAACTGTTATCTAAAATGTACACGTTTATATAAGTATTTGTTTAATCATTACTTTTTTTTGTACCCTAACCCATTATTATTTCTGGTAAAAAGCTCTGGTTTATATAAGATGATAAGAGTTAATCGATAATTGTTCTGCAAGACGAGCAATTCATTGATTAAAGTAAAAAGAACAAAACGTGCATCCCTAGAGAATACGCAAACAACTGGTTGTAGAGTGGGTGGTGACACATTCTAGTGCACAGGTGTTGAAAATTGCACAATCACCAAAGCATAATGATGCCAAACTTGGAAGATTCTCGTTTAAGTACAGGAATGTCTAGCTGTGTTTTTAGTAGAATGTGTTTATGTATTATCCCAGATGTTTGAGAATTCTTGTTAAAAAGGGACTAGATGCAAGTTGTCATTTTATATTATACTCACTACTGCCACCTCAGGTCTAACGCGTAATTGCAGTTTCTATATTAAAAGGATATTTCAGGATTTTTAACATAAGGCCTTATTTCCTAGTTATCCAGTGTTGTTGATTTAGGGCGGCACGGTAGTACAGCGGTTAGTGCTCGTGCTTCACAGCTAGAAGGTCCCTGGTTCGATTCCCACCTGGACGGGGCCTTTCTGTGTGGAGTTTGCATGTTCTCCCCGTGTCTGCGTAGGTTTCCTCCGGGTACTCCGGTTTCCCCTACCACTAAAAACATGTACAATAGGCCAGGATGAATGAGAGTGTGTTTGAGAGTGTGAATGGGGGACGACGGATGGAAATTAGCCTAAGGCTACAATCCGGTGTGGCGTGTTTACATGCATGAGACCCATGTATGTTCATTAACATGCACTGTCCCGACCAAATAAACCAATAAATTTCTGGAGATACTTTTTTTAAATTTATTCCTGCAGTCCTTGTATTTGAAGAGTTTAGTGGCGCTAGGCTAGTGCTAGGCTAGCGCATCTCTACGGTAACAGCTAGCCTGCATTAAAAACAGTCTGACCCACTCCACAGTGCACCTGAGGCAAATCACTTATAACGCCAGACTACCGACATAAATGTCTGTGTCGATAGAGTCATTTTTGAAATATAACTGATCTTGCATCACATGAATTATCGCATTTTGAGGGACTATTTTCTCGCAGATCACTCCGCCGCTGCGTTAGCTTACATCCACGAAGCTGATGCTCGGACACGAAACAACAACTTTTTGAGTGACAGTGCAAGCTTTTAGTGGCAGTTGTGGTGAATAGGTCTGGGCTCAGTCTACACATTAGGACATTGTTGGAACATGTAGGGGGTGGAAAATAATTTTAACATTTTTAAACTCCGTCTAGTCCCTTTAAAGAAGATATGAGGTGAACATGTTCATGTGAAATGTTGGTTGGTAATATAAGTGTCAGTAATGTTAGTTTATTCACAATTACAACAGGTTACTGCATTTTCTCCAGTTCAGCTTTACCTAAATCCAAAGACCTACAAAACTCATCTAAATGGATCTTTTTCCTCGCGCTGTCATAACTTTTTTTCCATCGCTTTTCTGTTGTGTTTTTGTCACGTTATTTTCATCTCTTTTTTGTTGTTATTTTGACGTTTTGTTCAAGAAGCTTTTACATTTGGGTAAACTGGAGAAAATGTGCTCGGTGAGGGGTTAAGACGTTAAGATAGGACTATGTTGATAGTGGATGGAGAAATTCACTTGTTACATCAGCTCTCAAGGGGGTGCAAAATAGACAGGAACATGTGCAATCAAGTAATAGTGTTTAAATGTTTTGCATTGGAAATCCAGCGTTAAACAAAGGGAAACTTCCTACTTCCAAAAGTCAAACACCTGTCCCCAAGCAAGTCCTAAATTAATGCTAGTGCAGCCTCCAGTAGTGGCTGAACTTTGGAGGTTCTTGGCTTTAAAATGAGGAATGGCATGTTCACATACCGTGGGTTTTACAACAACTCGACCTGTGTAATGAGTCCCTCTCTTCACTGAATATTGACCCAACTCCATTTGTAAATTGTCAGCGCGCTCTGCAAACAATCCCCCCGGTTACATTTCCCAGTTTGAAACCAAAGCTGGAGGAGCGTCGCCGGAAAAACACAGGGTTTGCCTTTTGGCCCCAAGGCATAGCTCAGACAACTGTTGCTCCTGAGCCGTTTTGACTTAGCCTACTTTCTTATGTAATCTCCCCTCACACTCAAGCATGTGCACAATAACTTGAGAATATGTGAATCTCTGGACATGCCTAACATAGTCGAGACACGGTTGCTTAATAATGCGGACGCAAAAGGAACAGTAAAAATCCATTTACTGTTTCTATTATTTTGACTTTCAAGTGGAGCCGGATGATGCCGGATGAAAACCTTTGCAGGTTTTATACAGTGGGACCCCAAAAAGTACAATATCCTTAGAATAGAGCATAGCTCGTCTCCATGGGGTCCGGTCTAAATAAAGGCAGCCTTTGCAGTTTGTTAATTGCGACCATTCAAATTTATAGCGATAAATCTTGCAGCCCTACCTCTGACGGTCACCTGACACAGTAATGTGCTTACAGTATGTAGCATGCATACTTTTCAATTATCTTGAGTCTGACACAACCTTCTGAATTTATCCATGTATAATCATGAGCATTTCTTGTGGGAAAACAACTTAAAATAGCAAAGCAAAGTCATGAAGTATCAATAGAAAGCAGGTAAACAGGTATTCCTTTCTGATAACTCCCTTGTCTTTACTTCTAATTACTCAGATCTTGAATGCAACACATGTTTATCTTCAGTGTTTGGGGGTAACGTATTCCAAAAGTAACGAGTTACAAAAATACATTACTTTTTTCAGTAACTAAGGAATATAACTTATTACTTACACAAAATACGGGAATATATTAGTCATTTAGGGCTGAAACGATGAATGGACAACTAATCGATTTTTGAAATAGTCGAGGAGTAAAAGAAGCCATTTTCAAGTAAGAAAATCTCTCCATGAACCGGAATGGTGGGCTCAGATTTAATCTTTCTTCACTTTACTCCGATCTCCTTCGGGGACAACTACTGAGTACAGAAGATGACTCAAGTACCTTCATTGAAAAAATGAACTTTTGGTATTGCTTTATATTAAGGTGTGCTTTTGTTAATACGGTATTAATAAGCATTAGTAATCTTCCTAAGGTTAGGGTAGGTCATGAATAATAATAATAATAACTTACATTTGTATTGCGCTTTTCAAGCCTGTATTATCAAGTTTCTCAAAGTGCCACACTGTAGTCCTTATTTAGTCACTCCATACTCGGTGGATATTATTTATGACCTATTAATTATTAATTCTTATGAATATTTAACGAGCACACCTTAATGTGAAGCGTTACCCAACTTTTTTTTTAAATACCATAGTGGTATCGTTTAACAGTACCCAGTCCAAAACAGGACCACGTCCACAGATTTCACTGAGATAAATAACTGGTACTATTTTGTCGATTTGTCATGTAGTTTGAAACTGAGCAAATCTCTCGTAAACAACTTACTTTTCGCTGACACAAACTCGTGACTAAATTACCACTTGCCTTATCTACATTCCAAATATGAATCACCTAATGGAACCTAATCAAGATAGATAAAAAATGTACACCAAATGCAATAACAAAGTGCAGCCACTGGCAGCCAGCAGATCAGGGCAATAGATAAAAATCATTATGCAGTAAACAGTAGTACAGTGGATGCATGGGAAGCGTGACAAAGTGGAGATCATTTTTCTTCTACATGACAGATGCATTAGTGAAAACAGTGGCCACATTTTTGTTTGTTTTCCAAGAACACTCTGTCAGGCGGTAAACACAGTACAAGTGAGCACGTGGAATCTACACACGCTCCCATACCTTAAGTGTACAGCAGTGACACGAGTTACAGGTGACAGGTGTAACCCGGTATGTTTCCCCTGAAGACATGAGTGAATGCAGGGCTGAGCCGCGGCTGCTACAGTAAAGGCAGCGTTTGTCGCAGTAAAACGAAGGATACAGTTGAGAGGGTCAATGTTCAGGGGTGGAATAATGGAGCCGTGCAATTTATCAAATTACTGTATAATCAAATTGTGATTAACGTATCTAGCGTGATATCAATTATCAGCTTGGGTTTTTTTTTTTTAAATCGCTGATTCTGCGGCAGTGAGGGCACCTCATTTGTAGTAGAGTTTAGATGTTTGAGGAATAAAATATACACTTTGTTTTGTTAAATGACATAAGAATCCATGATATTGAAAACCTCCATCTTGCCTTGCTTCAATGGAGGACGAATGTTACAGTATATAACATTTTCCACATGTGAAGTCCAGCAGTTAACAGTGATTACTCTATTTGAGACAATAAATATGAACTGCTAGCTTAAAAAGGTGATGTTTGGAGGATGCACTCAGTGGTTAAAAAGGCATTACAACTATAATTGGGTTGCCTTAAGCGGCATGTGGACACAAGCACAACTTCTCTCTATAGGCATGCAATTTGTCATTTGAAGGCTAAGAACCATCAGAGTTCAGTCATTGAGCCAGCACTTCAAAAGCATGTTTTAACGCTCTAAACTTCAGGGTTAGAAGTTCTTCTACACGTCGTGGAGGGAGGATTTTTGTTGTTCGAAAAGGATATTGTACTCCCTAATGTAATGGCGTTCTTTGTGAACAATCAACAGTAAACAAACAGGGCAGCACCTGAAGGCAACGAGACAGTCAGTGCTCCTCTAACCAGGTCAGTGCATCCTCGCGATTCATCCCGCTGCATCTCGTACACAATGCCGTCCTGTTGCTTTGTGACCGCTCCAAACACTGGCTCTGCGTCAAACCTCAGCTTCTTTGCACACAAAAAAAAATGTCCGCTTTGTTCCCTGCGACAGATAATGATGATCCAAAACAACACCGTCTCTATCAACCAGAGGCTTCCCCGAGCCTGGCACACTGGAAGAGGCGCATTTAGAGCGTAATTACTAAGACAATAGCCTGCCTAATTATCCAGTAAAGAGGGGAACGGGAGGAGGGGCATCCCATTAGTAATAGGTGTGGTTGGCAGAGGGAGAAAACGGCCTTAACAAGCGTTTGTCTAGGCCCTACATAACCATGGGACTCTCCGAACATAAGCTTATGCCCCATTAACAAAGAACTCGCACAATCAATGGACAATGAGGGCTCCATGACCTCACGAGCGGGCCAGGCACACACGATCACGAACAAATACGGATGTTGCATAATATGTACACAGCAAATTGGTGTAGCGTGGAATAGTTATGTGTTCTGCAAGTTTACTGCTCCTCTGATGATGCAAACACACCCCATTCTCTCTCTCAAACAGAAACAGCAGCACAGATGGCCTTAGAATTATAGATTTGACACTATAAAGATTATAAAAATAGGATTTTTTATAATTAAAAGGGATATTTCAGGAGTTATTTTTTCTTAAATTCATGCATATTGAAGAGTCTAGTGGCGCTAGGCTAGGGCAAGGCTAAAGCATTTCTATGGTAACAGTTAGCCTGCATTAAAAACAGTCTGAGCCACTCCACAGTGCACCTGAGGTAAATCACTTATAACGCCAGACTACTCATATAAATGTCTGTGTCAATAGAATAATTTTGGAAATATACAGTAACCGACCTTGTATCACATGAATTACTGCATTTTGAGGGACTATTTTCTCGCAGATCACTCCGGTGCCGTGTTAGCTTACAGCCACGAAGCTGATGCTGCTCAAATATAAGTCATTTTAATGCAAAATGGTTACAATTTTCTATTAACAGACATTTATATCGTTAGTCTGGCGTTATAAGTGATTTACCTCAGGTCCACTGTGGAGTGGGTCAGACTGTTTTAATGCAGGCTAACTGATACCATAGAAATGCTTTAGCCTTGCCCTAGCCTAGCACCACTAGACTCTTCAAATATAAGAACTGCATGAATTTAAGGAAAAAATATCTCCAGACATCAACAACACTCTGGATAACTAGGAAATGAGGCCCAATGTCAAAAATCCTGAAATATCCCTTTAAGCTATAATTAGCATATTTTACAACACAAAACCCACAGACAATTGTTCGATGTTAGCATATATATTGAAAATGTTAACCAAAGCTGAAAAAGGTTATTGGCCTCAACTATAATTATGAGATATTGCATTAATATCTGTTCTTGCAAAGGGACATTGATAAGACTTTTGGATGAGTGCACAGTATAGGCGTCATCTATGTAAATTTACAGGTGGACAGTAGAACCTCTCTTTTATGCAAAACGTGTGGACTTTTGATATATGCGCTCACAGGCAACATGCAAAGCAGTCCAAAGTTCACCTACCTGTTATGACTGGGCTCCTTCTCCTGCAAAATGAAAAAGAAAAGTGGAAGTGAGTTAATGGAAAATATGCAAAAGAAGAGAAGAAGACATTTGTGGATTTCTAAACTCCAGAGTATAATCAGACCCAAAAGAGAAAAGTATTTTGATTATTTGAAGAAGAGACCATTTTGTTACTCCAGCCTAAACATTTCAAATTGAAATTTCATTGCGATCAGTCGTGCAGCTGTGGTAAATGTACTACAGTGACTTCAACTCAAAACAATATCAGAGGAGGGCAAACTAAAGCCCGAAGGCTATATGTGGCAGCAAAGTTTAAATCCTGAGAATGACCACTGCTGACTTTGATGAAAAGGATGAAAACCTCCTCTGTTGTTATCGATACAAGATAGATATTACATCACTACTACTTAAAAAAAAAAATAAAGTTTAGGCCATTGCAGACGTTTTGTATTTTTATAACGATCCACGAATTGCAACTGGCACAACCACCTTAGTGACTGTGAATGCGGCCTTGGGTCAAATACATCCTCATGGGTAATATGCTTTCTTTTGCTTCGAAATGCCAATCAAAATGACTCTGACTAATGTCGTCTTTCTAATCAAAAGGTGCGGGGAAAAGTAATAAAACTGAGGTCTTTCCCAGTATGTCCACTTAATGACTTTTTAGACCACCCTGACCCGACAAATGACTGAACAAAAAGTCTTGCGATGCATTATTTTCTCCCCTGTCGCCTCTCATTTAGGCCTGTAATGAATGGTTTAATATTCAGGAGACACCATTCATACTTTCAGCTATAGTCATGATTGTCCATAAGATGTTAAAAAAAAAAAAGTCTTGTGCAAGTTGATACACCACATTTTAAGAGAAATTATTACAAAAGTTTTGCTTAGTTTGACAGTCATAAACCTACATGATTAATGATCAAACTTTAGTGAGATTTTTGTTTCAAACCCGCCAATACTTACTAAAAATAAAATCCCATTGTTCACGTTATCCCTCAGCTCTAATTACACTATTTACATACTGCATTAGCCCAATCTTCCTTCCACCCCAAACAAAAATAGAGACCCGCAAAAAAAATAAAAAAAGGGAGACCTCCTATGGCTAACAACAGCACTATATCACTTTCAAAGAGACAGAATTTTGAATCAAGTGTTTTAAGTGGCCGCTCGGGCTCCAAAAGCCTGTGATATCTGAGCAGAATTGTCGGGACTCTATTGAGAATGTGCCTGCCTGAATGCCGTGAGCCGCTGAATAGATGTGCCCATTATCTTTGGCCATCGCTCACTGACCCCGCCATTATTGGGTGACTGCTGACTGCGGTGAATGGGGGCCCCAAAGAAGTGCACTTCCCAGGGCTCTTGAGGCAGTGGGCTTGGTCCGAGCTGTCAGTGCATGTAACTGCTGATTCATTTGCTGTCAAAAGCTCGCATTGTGAGCGGCAGGAGGCAAGGCACACATGGATGGAGCGAAAGGTTGGAAGAATGTGGGGCCATTTAATTTATAGGCATCAGATTAAAAAGAGAAATTACAGAGATAGGATACAGTGTGTCAGTGGGAGGAGTTTGTGTGACAATATGGGGGGGAAATTTTGAGGTCTTAATTATGGCAAGGGCTGAAAGACTTGGTTGTAAATGTTGTTTCAGTTAGCAAAAAGTACTATACGGTGCAATTATTTTTGGGATATAGAACACTATATGCAGGGAACAAATTACCCCGTCTCCATGGTAGGGTTGCACGATTTTGAAAGACTATTCAACTGTGATTATTCTGGCAATTTTTGCAACTTGTGTTTTGAAATCAAGATTCAGTTCACCGTTAACATTTTTAACTACATGGTTAGCAGGTTTTGCACATAAACAACCCATGGAGACAGGATATTCCGTTTAATGCAGGAAAAAAAGTGCGATTTGCTTAATGAGAGTAGTCAAACTGCGATTTCAGTTTGATTTATTGTACTGCTCTGCTCCATAGGGTTTCATAATGTATACAAGTTGGCAACCTTGTAGTTTAGACCGCTACAAATACATGTGATCCTTCTAATTCTGATGATCAGCTCAATTGTTAAAGCTTCTAACTGTGTTCTGCACTGGAAACATTTTAAGTATAGCCTAAATAAACAGATAAGCAATGAGAATAGGAATGTACGCTTACAAAATGATTCATCTCTACAAGGCAGCTTGAATTGCGGAGTAAAATCCCTTGTTAACTCACCTTTGTTTCACTCCTATCAGGGAACACAAAATCTTTCGAGAGCCTCGTGTGATTGCTGTGACACTCTTGTCTGGGGGAATGGATACCGTTGTCAAAAGTCTTTGATCTGTGCGACTTGGTTCTCTGTCGCCCTGAAGATGAAATGTCCTGCTGAACCGGACAGTGCTCTCCATCAGAGAGTGCCAGAGGAGAGATGACTCTGGCCACAGGGGACAGGGGGCTGATGGGGGCCGGAGTGACAGCAGAGGAGGGCTCTTCCTGAGTACTGCCCATCATCGCAGGGTCCCCGATCTGGGGTCTGCGGGTGCTCCTCATCCTCCGCAGGGTGGGGGACGTGGAGATCCGCCCGAGGGCCTGACGGTCGAACTGAAATAAGGTGCAGGTAAGCCGTCACTGTCCACCAGGGACAAGTGCCTGCCGGGCCTAGAGTTTGTCCGTGTCAGGCCTATGTGCACGATGAGCGGATTGCTGGTCTGAGTCTTTCGGTCAGTGCGCTCAGGAGGGACCTCAGTCTGAGTCTGTGCATGGCTAACACCTGTCGTCTCAACCTCATTCTCTGACCATTCGATGTAGCTCCAGTCCAGCTTCTTTTCCACGTCCTCGTCCTTCTCTTGTAGAATCACAGGCGTCATTGTAGACATTTTAAATGCATCGTAGTGCAACACAACTTAGAAAACGTTACATCTAGTGGTCTGGGTCCCTCAGCCTCTCCTAGGTTAAGGTCAGAAGGTAATCCTGCATTCCAACTCAGTTCACACCGGTCACCTCTCAGGGTTCTGTAGAAAAAAAAAGAATGAAAAAGTGTCAATAGTGACTGGAGAAAATGAGGCAGGCTGTGCACACAGCAGTCCTAATCCGCTGAAAGGGGATTTGACCAAGGCTCAAAACTGTAGTCAGAAATACAGCGTGAGCTGGTGCGGTCGCGCACTGACATCTGTGTTCCTGAAGGAGGGAAAAGAAAAAGAGGGAACATTGATTCTACATTACGCATGGTACAGTTTGAGACAGTAACAAGCATCCTGCTGCGTAAAGTTTTCAAAAGCCACACACAACTTGAGGCAGGCGCCACAAATATGAACGCATTGTTTCCCTAAAGCAACAAATATTGTCTCAGCCATCGCCAAATTAGATAAATGTCATTGTTTGTTCTGCGCCACGCGAGCTCTTTAGGTCGACACATGCTACACAATCGTTAAAACAACAATAACATCTCACGTTTAACCAAAGAGCAATAAAAGAACAGTGTACGGGGTTGCTGTGGGAAAGCAGAAACCATGGCACGCGAGTTTGGAAAGAAGCTCGTTAACATTTAACCAGTCTGGTATGGTTTACTTACGCCAATCATCGGAGCGAGGGAACAGGGAGCCCAACAGTCGAAGCTGGACGCGGCCCGTCCGATGACAAAAGACAAAGTAAGTCAAGTCTCGTCCCAGCGGCGGCAGCAGTAGCAGCAGTAGCGGTGGTGGCTGGGCTGGCTGAGGAACAGGTCTGTGTGCTGCGCAGCCAATGAGGGGAGTGGAGGAGCCGTGCACTGTCCAGAGAGGAAAGGTGCGTGCGCCTGCCTGTGCGTGGGAAACAAATCTCTGAAGTCACACAGGTGGAAAAACCTGGCCAATCGCGGGTAGTAGTAGTAAAAGAGACAAGCTGTGGTGGTACATGGTTATATATAAAGACTTTAGAAATATATATAAACAAATGGTACATATAAGAGAGAACCGTGTATCTTTCCCCAAACAAACACACAGAGAGACATCATGACATTCCAACCCAAAACATTAGGACACCCAATGTCGTTGACACATTTGCGCAAATGCAAGGACACTGTATTCTGTTAATGTAAATCTAACTTTTTCTAACAGAAAAAGGCAAGAGGAATCTCAATCTAAAACCAACAAACAAAAACATATAATCAAGATAGGGAGCAAAGTGGCTGTTCAATACAACAAAAAGAGGAACTCATTTCCAACATTTCTCAAAATCCTCCAGGATTTTCATGAAACATCTCCACGTGGCTCATTGCGGGGGTGTATTTAGCCCATAAGTGTGGATGGATAAACATAACCTACTGCAGCTGTCCAGGAGCCAAGAGTGACCCAAAAACACTGACGACATTCACGACCTTTTCTGATCGCTTTTGTTTTGAGTTGCAACACACAGCTCAGAGCAGGTGGGCTTTTATGTTCGCACAGTGGCCACTAGAAGGCAGGGCGACCCAGTCAGTTGTGATGACGCTGGAGAAGATGGGTTGGGCTCTAGCGCCCTCAGGTGTGATAAAATCGGAAGTACATACAGTGCTAAAATTCTTGTCGAGATTTAGATTTAAAATGTTTTTTTTTTAGAATGATGTATTTGCCACATGATTCTGACTGATTCATTTGAATGTATTTGGGTTATTAGGCATTATTGGTCAAATAAAAGTTTTATACTGTATATCTTGAATTTAATATTAGATTAGATGCCACGTTTGACACATTCCACGATTGTTTTGTATGTGTGTGTGGGTTTTTTCTTTTACTTTGATACGGTGAAAATATAAGCACATCTTGGAGCAAACCGTGCGCCCTGACAGCAGCAGTCTCCTCCCCCTGAAGTGGATGAAGAGGAGCCCTCTGCGCGGTGTCATACAGGAAGGAGTTGAATTGTGCAAAAAACAGTGGGCTTTTTAGAAAAATCGACAGCACTCTCTGCACTTTGTTTTGTCTCCATCTACTCATTTAAATGCAGTGCTGGAAAAGGGAACTACCATGAGGACTGTCGTTAAACTGGAGGCGCTCTAACCAAACGTGGATTACTTTGTACGGGCGAAAAGAGACTCAAGTTTAAATGGGAAACTAGCTACAACTTGCAGTAAAGCTACGAGTGAATATGTCAGAGCACCGCTCCAGTTTTCTTCACATTGGAGACATCGTGTCTCTTTACGCGGAAGGCGCCGTGAATGGCTTCATCAGTACTTTGGGGTAAGTCCTGCGCTTTTTCTTTTCTTTTCTCGTCTCACCGGGGAGTTCCTTTGATGGGCGCTCTCAAACAGTTAGTTTAATTACACATTTCATGTTACTTCCACAACGTGCTTGTAGGTTATGCAACTACTATCATGGCAATATGAAAAGCTGCTTTCCAGGGGACCGTTTGGCAGGAATTGGAAGTTGCATATGGTGTCTGTCCAGGTGACACCTCTCAAGGCGCTGAGGTAATCAGAGGTGTCCCCACGGGGTCAAAGGGGAGGTGTCAGGGGCCCCTTTGCAGTGTCCCAGAGGGCGACAATAAAATGTAACGCATTCAATTAAACAAGGCAATAATGCTCATGGTGTGTTGTCTTCATGTATCCACATCTAATCATGATTGGTCATAGGCTGCTTTTCAATAGCCCCACTCCGATGCTCAACTTTGTGATAGTGCAGCAGTTCCAACTTTTAAAGCCATTACAACCACTGAAATGAATGAATCTGAAATCTAATTAGTACTTCTAGCTGCTACTATTACTGTGCTGAATGTGCCCTCACCACTACTACAACATTGTATCTCTATAATTGTTTATGTACTGCAATTAATGAATTATTTAACGCTGCTGCTGCAATTATTCAATACTTTAACTATTTAGCCTGTTTTTCCATCTGTATTAAAATATCCACTTTTTTTAATTAACTGGTGTAAACAACATATTACTTCTACATACCTGTGTTAGTGCTCCACCACATGTTACTTTTATGCGTGTACACTGGCCATAGAGTCTGCATAGTTGTACTTTGAGCTGGCAAGAAGTGTATGAAGTGGCTGCAGCCTTATCAGAATGACTTTAACGCTATCAAGAGAAGGCACGTTTATTTGTAGAGCACAATTCACACACAAGGCAATTCAAAGTGCTTCACAGTTAAAATCAATCAATAAAACATCAACATAAAGTTAATCAATGACAGTAAAAGGCAAGAGTGCAGATAAAATACTTTCAGTTTTCATATGCACGGGTAAAAAGAGCTGTTTTCAGCCAGGATTTGAACATTGTCAGAGTTAAGGCCTGTCTCACATCCTCATGAAGACTGTTGCAGAGAACATGTTGTTTGTGCATCATTTTATAAAATAATGTATGTACTGTATAACACAATGGTATGTTTTTTCAGACGGATGCTTTACACTTGAAGCATGAGTTTGTTTGCAGTCTCTCTTGTAGGTGCTTGCGTCACTGAAGAAGGTGAAATGCTGGGTAGGCTGGTTCCGGGTGCACTGTGGCCCTGAGGAATGAGGCTGCCCCACCCACCCCTCGCAGCCTCTGCCCTCTCTGCTTCCTGCACCACTCTATCACATTATGCAGGCATCACAAGAACAATACAAGTACTTCTACTGGATAGGAGTTAAAGCAGTATGAGTAAAACTGCACTTAGGCTTTCAAACATGCTGCCATTGCTTGTGCGATTGGTGACGATCCATTAAGACCTTTTTCTGTTGATAATATTTTTCTGCTGTGGCCGATATAACTAATGTTTGCCAGTACCAATATAAACATTATAAAATCTGTAGCAAGGCCACTCAAATGAAGTTGTTCTTCCATTAGGACTATTAGTCTTACTATGCGACACATGCAACTACAATGCAACTTTTATTACTTAGCGCTCCAAGGGTCTTTTCTGCTCGTGCTATTAGTAAGAGACACACTGGCCCAGCTTACCGTAATACTTTTTCCTATCCATTTGTGTAAATATATGATTATGCAAAAAGCCTAGTTTAGAATCTGAATCTAGTGTTGTGTTTGAGATTTGGTTCATTTTGAGGTAAAACTACTCAAAGCTTGTGTATTTGATCGAAGGACAGGAGTAGAAAAACTACTTTGCTACTTCCAGCCTGGTTTCGATGTAAATAAAACCGACTCTTATCTGTTGTCGTCACTCAGTTTGATGGGCTGGTCCAGTTTATCGAGGGCTGTGCGCTGTGTGTTGTGCCAGCGCTTGTCAAGGTCCATAGAGACAGATCAGCAGTATCTAAAGCAAAGAGCTGCACTCTCCGTGAGCCCACACAAGGCCCAAGCCCATGTTTACTCAGGGCTACTTCAAATCTCTGTGTTATTCACAAGTCTTTAGGCTTAGCTGCATTTAACTTACGGTATATGAGGCCTTTGTCTTTAAATCTGTGATCAAACTAAATCCTGTTTTGGTTTATTTCGACAGGCATTATATACAGTAACCTTCTGATGGGGTTGTCAATGACTAAATACTGTCAGTACTTCAACTAATAGGACTGCTATTTCACTGCAGTGCTGCTTGCTTGTAGTATTAAAGCTGCTTCAATACAATATTCGATACCCGAGTCAGGTTGGGCTTTGTAGAATTGGCATGAGCTATAATAGTTAATTGTCAGTTTTCGGAGTCATTTTACCAAAAATCTTTGTAACTTCTGACATCACAGTGTTCATATAACACTTTTAAAGGAAGGAGACGTGCCACAACCAGACGAGGGAATGTTGGTCTATCCTTTTTCTGTCAAGTTGCCCATTGTTATTGCCAGTGCCTTGGAAATGCCATGCCATGAAAATGTACCGTATCAAACGAGAAAGTTTGGGCAATCTGCAGACAGCAGGTTGTAACACGCTGTGACCCACAATGTTGTTTGACTCATTCATGTCCCTCTTTTTGCATTTGCAACAATTGCATGTGTCACAGCTTGCACCACCGCGTCACTGTCTTGCCCCACTCTTTTTTTTTTTGCTTATAGTAATGGGGCTAAAATTAGCTTAGGGCAACCTGCCGAGTAATATTTATCATTGGTTCATGTTTAACCCGGTGTTTGAACTGTGGAAGTCACTGCTTGTGAACTTTTCCTGATAGACTTCCTGTTGCTACTGCTCAAGACTAAATAATGCTTCCTATGTTCCATTGTCTTTCGCGACTATGTGATTGAAATAACGAGTCAGAGGAAATAATAGATAGACAACAGGCTGATAAGAGTAGCTTTATTAATAGGCAATGTCCCAGTTCAGTTATATGTGGGCTGTAGTGCTTTGCGCAACTTGAATCATCTTCCCCCTCTTTCATCTTCCCCCTCTTTCTCCAGTATCGTCCTCCTCTTTCTTCAGTATTGTAGAAAACTGGTATTGGGAAACGGTTTGATCAAACCTCTTAACACAGGATAAAAAGGAGGCTACAAGCGTTATTTGTGAAGTGTGGCTATTGCATATACAGTAATTGCATATTAATACAATGTGATTAAACCTATGGTCTGTTGTAAAATAAATCAATACTCAGATATAATCAATATTAAGCCTATCCCTACTTAGATACTCATACTCACTGAGCAGGTTTGATGCTTTGGTTTGCCATGATTGTAGATTGTTCCATCTAAAAATTCTGCAAGACTTAGGCCTAATAAAATGTTCATACCATATTTCACTTTTTTTTTTGTTCTATTAAATTTCAATTTGTTTTTGTTGTTTTAATTTTTTAATGCGCAGAAGTCAGGAACACTCAGTCGTTGTCTGTCTTGAAGCCATTCTCTTCATGTATTTGTATTCTGTTAGTTTTCCCAGTGCTGTGCCTTTGTCAACCTTTGTTTCCTCGGCCCCTTTAAACTGCTCTTTTGTTACTCCTACCAGAGCTGAGGCAGTAACTAGAAACCTACTGAATAAACAAAAATGGGATCTTCACGTCCTTCATCAAAACACCTTAATTCACCCCCTCACCTTGCGAGGGGGTGGTGAGATTTGCAAAGGGTGTGGACGATAATATTAGGCTCGTATTCTCGCTTGAAGACGTCAAATGTTCACATTCGAATCCTCTCCTCAAACAGCTGAAAACTCGCAAGTGGGTGAGGTATTTATTTGGTGGGAGAGGAAAGAGAAGCAAACAAGGAAGAGACAATGGCAAAGTTGAAACCACTTCATGTCCCTGTGTTTGCGTTTGGTTGCTGATTACAGATAATTCAGTTTGTCAGTTATAGCACATACACATTTTTATTATCCTTTACTTTCAAATGAGCAAACCAAATTCAATTAAACCTATTATAATATTAACCTAATATATAAGACACAATTAAATAAGACCCATCACACATGTGTCATCCTCTGGGTAATCTCCTAGTTATGTCAGGAAAATCACTTGAGTTTTCTTTTGATTGTTAGACTTGAGAGTTGTTGATATAGGTAATCAAACAAAGTGTCTCGTTTAGTCAGATATGTGACCTGGTTAAATTATATTTGTATGTACCGATACTTTATGGTCGATAAATACTGTGGCCTATTGAATATGGTGGCTCCTCCAGGATGTTTCAAAATCTGGATAATGATTATTAGTGGGAGGTATTATTTTAATATCACTTACAATTTCAGTAAAGTTACACAGCTGTCTTGTGCTGAAAAGACAGAGTTTAAAAGTTTAATTGGCCAAATGTTTGTTTAAAATGTGTCTATTCACCATCACCAAGTTCACCTTAATCTCAAAAGAAGCTTGTACAAATGACTGTACTTACAAGCTGAGCTACATCCCTCCTAAAGTGAGCTTTATAACTGCATATGCAAAACAGTGCAGTTTGCATAGGTAGTGTTTTGATTTGCTTGAAACCACTGTTAACCACTTGTCATGTTCCCTCCTGACAGACCATAGCTGTTCAAACTGCACCGATCAACTCAAGAGCGAACTATATTTTCTTTATTTCAGGCTGGTTGATGACCGCTGTGTGGTCCAGCCTGAAGCCGGGGATCTCGCCAACCCTCCCAAAAAGTTCAGAGGTTTGTGTCATTGTTTTGGTCACTCTTATTTCAACTTGTACGGCTATAAACAAACAAAAAAAGGTACTCAAAAACAGCAAAGACCGTTTAGTGAAATATTTCCACCATTTTTACATACTGGGATATGTTCTTACCTTAGCTTAGACGAGTTGAGGCGTACCTGTCTGGTCTCTGTGCGTGCGCTCAGTCACGCAAATAGACCAAAGACGTTGTTAGCATTTAGCGTCTCTCAGCATATTCCTATAGCTCCAAACTGGGGTGAAGTTAGAAGCGACCAAGCTGTTCCACGGTTTCCCTATTTAAATACAGTTGCGTGAAAAGTTACACGATCCATGTATAGTTACACAAAATTAAACAAAAGGATAAAAAGGCTTTACTGCGCGGACGTTGAAATGCTCCTAAGGTATTATTACGCCTTACAATATAGTACCCCTTTTATCCTCTTAGAAAATCGACATGTTTAACTTTGGGTAACTAGACTTGGATCATGTAACTGTATTTAAATAGGGGAAACGTGGAACACCCCACTTTGGAGCTATACCTATGCTGGGAGAGGCTAAATGCTAACAATGTCTTTGGTCTATTTGCGTGTCAACTCGTCTAAGCTATAGGGTAAGAACATATCTCAGTATGTAAAACATTGGCCTATTCCTTTTTAATTTTAAAATGTAAATGTAATGTTTATCATCAACATAGAGCTCTCTACTCAATTTATTACTGACTCAATTCAATAAGTTACAGTACGTCTCCGTGAAGCTCCAACTGTTGCATTTTGTTCTTTTTATAGTACTGTAGATGGGAAGCATTTGTACAGTGCATTTCACTCAAAGCACTTCACTCTGGACATTAATAATAATAATGCTTTAGTCTTATACAGTGCTTTTCCAGATGTTCAAAGTCGCTTTACAATACCGTGTACTTTTCTTTCACTCCATACTGGATGGTGGTAGACTGCTTATGTAACCCCAGCTGCACTTGGCATAGAGTAGACCGACAGAAGTGAGGCTGCAAACATTTGTGCCAATGGACTCGCCAGCCACCATCAACCACCCTCTCAACCATTTTTCTGTGAATTCATAAAATATTGGACCATATATGAAATCTGTGTTGACCCGTGTCTCCTCTCTCAGACTGTCTGTTCAGGGTATGTCCCATGAACAGATATTCTGCACAGAAACAGTTCTGGAAGGCCAAACAAGGCAAACAGGGGAGCAACAACACACAGGCCGACCTCTTCAAAAAGCTACAGGTACAAAGCACAATCACTGTTTTTTTTATATGTAACAGATGTAACATTATCCTCTCTTTGCAGGTGATTAAAATACATGTGATTAGTATTTTTTATTGTGTTCAAGCAGCCTTTACTTGTGGGGATTTTGTGGGGAGGCTCTCAAAATCTTCTTTTCACAAGGGTGTATTATTGTGAGACACTATGACACTGTAGTACTACCAATATTGCAGCTCTGGTTCTTGTGTGTGCATTATTCTGTTGCTTTATTGTATGTGATCAGATCCCTCTTGTTTCCAGCACGCTGCAGAGCTGGAGCAGAAACAAAATGACTCTGAGAACAACAAACTGCTGGGGGAAATAGTCAAATACAGTAACGTAATACAGGTACGGCCACTCATCTATCACAATACAAGTGTCGGCTTTCTTTAGTGTGTGTGTGTGTGTGTGTTATACAGTATGACGAAGGCTGAGCCATGGATATACAACTAACCAGAGGCAGTTCACAGGGATAGCAATTGGTTTGTTGTTCAAGTTAGGGCTGGGTAATGAATCAAACGACACTGTAGACCTCTCCAATAATTAATGTATGTAATATATCTTATTAGACAATACTATATAGGCCATTAGGGCTGGGTAGCGTTAAACGATACCAGTATGGTATCGGAAAAAAAGTTTACGTTACCGGTATCGAAACATGAAAGTATCCAAAGCAGGAACTGAAAAAAATCGTATATCTTTGATCTAAGTTTTGATGCTGTTGGTTCAGGGACATCATTAAAGGAAGTGACTTTGTGGTTTCAAGTCAAATAAGTGATTTTTTCCCCACAATTGTTTTCCACAATTTTCCCCTTTTGTCCCCCCCATTTCGTCAATTATTTTTGCCCAATGATTGCCAAATTTTCCCAAATAGTTTTCCCTTATTTTTGCCCCAATTTTGTCTCGTTTTCTACATTTTCCCCCCTAATTTTTCCTCTTTTTTTACCCAATTTATTCTCAATGTTTCCCCCCCTATTTTTGCCCCGTTTTTCCAAAATTTCTTTTGACTATTTTTCCTTATTTTGCCACAATTTCTCCCAATTTCCCCTCAATTTTCCTCAAATTATTCCCCATTTTTCACACATTTCTTGACATTGGAGATGAACCCAATATTGTACATTTGCATATCTTTCTTTCGTTCTGTTTATGGTGCCAAATATTTTAGTATAGGTATCGTAAAAAGTCGCTCAAGTATCGGTATCGTTAAAGTACTGGTATCAAAAAGAATGTAACGGTACCCACTCAGCCCTATAGGCCATACTGTTCTTTCCAGTGACCTTATATTGCTATTTGTTATAATTAATGCCATACTCTCCCCCTATAGCTCCTCCACATAAAGAGTAAAAAGTACCTGACAGTGAACAAGCGTCTGCCTGCTCTGCTGGAGAAAAATGCTATGCGAGTCTCCTTGGACCCGGATGGAAACGAAGGCTCCTGGTTCAACATCCAACCCTTCTGGAAGCTCCGCAGCGAAGGAGATAACGTACGCCTCATTATTTACTCTCCATATAATAATAACACCTTTTCCATGAATAATTACATTAATACCAAAGTGTCTGTTTGTCCTGTTCAAGTAACATGTCTATTTTGTCCTTCCTTTTGGCTTTAGCATCCTATGGTTAAAGGTATTGCTTTTGATTGTGCATGGTCTTTGTGCATCATTTAGACACAGTAAAGGCTGTGTTGCATGTAAACCATTAGAAGTCAGATGAGTTTTAGCTCTCTACGTTTTTTCCAATAACAACTGCACAACACGGCTGTATTTCGTGTAGGATTTGCTGTATGACCAGCACCACCACAAGCCAAACATACTTATTACGATATTTTAAAGCTGCAATAGGTTGCGTTCACGTGACATCACTCTATAGAGCAGCGGTGTCCAAACTTTTTTCATCAAGGGCCACATATATTGAAGCATACATGGAGTGAAGGGGCACAGATCAGTGGTCACTCAGTGCCATGAAACCTTCGATTGGGTGTATTTAGCAGAGATTTAAACCGTGCCCCACACCTTTTATTTATGCCTAAAACCTTAAAGAGCTGTATCATGCTATTTTAGCCATTCCAAAGTAAAGTATAGGCATTTATATGATATATTGTACCTCTATCACTATGGAGTACTCATTTTGAGAGAAATATAAGTATTTTTGGGGGTATTTTCCCTACCGGAAGACAAGACGCTTCGATTCAGTTAACTCCGCCCCTTTCTCCGCTCATTCCACATTTACAGTATTATAAATATAAATATCGCTGCAAAAAGTGAAGTTACTTCACATAATGCAGTTATAAGGAGTTGACATGTGCAACAGTTTCATAAATGGCTAACACACATGCTAACACGCGTTTGATTGACTCACCGCTCAGCCTGGCTTCCCCATCGGGTTTGGGATTGCGTTGGTTATAAAAGTTAATCCACTTTCATTCTGGCCAAGGTTCACCAAGCATCCATCAGGTTGGTTGATATAGTCGCTGAATCCCGGAAAGAAATTCCAACTTCTGGCGAGTGCACTCTTCTTTAGGAAGGTTGAATAGTCCTGTTCTTCTCGTAGCCAAACGCGAACCCGTGACATTATCGTTCGGTAAGAAAAAAGAACAGGCGGTGTCCAGAGTAGGTTAGAAAGAGCTCAGTCTTCAAAAACAACACTTCTGCTCGGATCCATGGATCCTCCGGCCGGGGTGCGTTTGATTACCCTCCTGGGACAGCACAAACACATCGGAGAGTTCCCTTTTTTCCCTTTTTTTTTTTTTCTTTATTTCTCTCTTACAACAAAAATTATGAAAAAGCTGTTTTATAAATTAAAATCAGGCCGTAAGGCAATACATTACAGACGTAGAGCACTTCCGTTCCGCTGTGACGACACAACTGAACAACCTGAACAACTCAGTCGTTTACCAGGAGAGGGCGGAGCAGCTGCTCAGAGAGCAGGATTCAGGAGGATTACTTGGAACTGCGTGAATGAAGCCAAAAACCGCTCTGGGGGTGTTTTTGATAAGGAAATAGCATAACAACATGGCTAAAAACTCCAAAAAGTCGATTTTGCATGATATAGCTCCTTTAATGCCAGCTCTGACTCGCAATAAAATGTTAGTTGTTGAAGTTAGAATTGTGTAGAATTATTAAACTTGGAAAACAACCTTCTCTGGTGATGTGTGCCAATTCAGCAAGAAGTTCGAGGGCCACCAAAAATTGGTCTGAGGGCCGCATTTGGCCCTTGGGCCGCACTTTGGGCACTCCTGCCATAGAGACTATTGGTTAAAGTGGACATATCATCCATAAGTGTGGTTTATAAACCTACTTTTGGAAACCACTGCATTGATATTTAAATGTTTATATTTAATTAATTTCTATGTATAGAAAAGAAATGTTATTACCAAAGTTGTGTTGGGTACTCTGTTTGCATCTCGCTGCTTTGTTGGAGCGCTCTCTGCTGGCAACAGTGGAAATTGTCCGTCTTGTAGATTGCGACGCCATAACTGCTTAGGGGGCATTAACAAGCATTACATTAAACTTTTATGTATAAACCCTGAAACAGGATGTTTCAAACTTGCGTGAATGAAGCAAAAATACTACTCGTACTTTAGATATGTTTTTGACGTGGGGACATTATAACATACTTCAGCTAAAAAAGTTGATTTTGCATGATGTGTCCTCTTTAATATTGAGTTAGACGAAGTGTGGCTGGTTGGTGTTGCCAATTCAAGAACAAAAAAAAGTAATTGATGTATTTCCTGTTTGGATGCTTTCAAAAACAGTGAATTGGTTGTAGAGTTATGTACATCCCTCCCTCCATCTGTAACTTACATCAGATTGTAAAATGTGAACGCAATCTATTGGATGTGGTGCATTATTCTGTGTGCTTTTCTTTTATCATGGCATGACTTGCATTTCAAATATACATGTGTAGATTTTTGAGACTGCATCACAAGGATGAACCACTATGTTTCCTACACTGTTGTGTTTCATAATATTGACTTTTATTGCTTAAAGCCAAACTGCGGAACATTCCAGGTTTTATGTTGATTATACCACAAACATGCAGCGATACCAAGCATGCTCCTAATGAGTAGCTATACAAAGACAATGTCATTTATGTAATTCTTACTATTATTCATTACTAAAAAACTTTGGATAAGGACCCCGTTTTTGACGACCTCTTAAAGCGGTAAACTAAAGCTGTTTACAGCTTTAGTTTACAGCTCCTCTAGGGCTGGGTACCGTTCATTTTGTTTTTTCAAAATAAGGGAAATTTGCTGGCTGCGAGCTGTCCCATCACCACAACCAAGCTCCAAGATGGGGTGCAATACGGTAGTTTCCAAGCCAACATGGGACACTTGACAGCTTTCTACCCGAACAATACTTTTTAATACCTATACTTAAATATTTGTCATCTAGAACCAGAAAACAGAACAATAATGTTGAATTTATTCCAAAAAAGACAATTTCTTTTAAATTTGTATCATTTTACTTGAGCTGAGACAGCCAAGTAACTTCCTTTTTAAAGGGACGAGATGCAAGTTGGTCATTTTTATACTCACTACTGCCACCTCAGGTCTTACGCGTAACTGCAGCTTCTATATTAAAGGGATATTTCAGAATTTTAGGGCCTCATTTCCTAGTTATCCAGAGTTGTTGATTTCTGGAGGTTTTTTTTTTTTTAAGTCATGCAGTCCTTATATTTGAAGAGTTTAGTGGTGCTAGGCTAGTGCATGTCTATGGTTGCCTGCATTAAAAACAGTCTGACCTAAGCACAGTGCACCTGAGGCAAATCACTTATAACACCAGACTACCCATATACTGTAAATGTCTGTGTTGACTGAATAATATTTTTAATATAACCATTTTGTATTTAAAATAACTTATATTTGAGCAGCATGAGCTTCCTGGTTGTAAGCTACGCAGCGGCAGAGTGATCTGCTAGGTTACCGGAGCGACAGTAGTTTGTTTACCTGTGGCCGGCATTACTACACATGGAATTCACAAAGGAGCTTTCTACAAATCAGATATGGTAACAATTGGAGGACTACCCCATGATTTTGAAGAGGTTTTTTATGCATGCTACTAGTTACCATAGACATGCACTAGCCTAGCACCACTAAACTCTTCAAATATAAGTGCTGCATGAATAATAAAAAATAAAAACAAATCTCCAGAAATCAACAACACACTGGATAACTATAAATGAGGCCCTATGTCAAAAATAGGTCTGGGCTCATTTTGCACATCAGGACATTGCTGGAACATGTAGGGAGAGGAAAATACTTAATTTTAACATTTTTAAACTCTGTATAGTCCCTTTTTTAATGCTGTCCCTGGACCCAACAGGCATCAAAACTTGGTCTCTAGATAGAAGGTATAATATTTTTTCGGTACCTGCTTTTGAGTAGTACCGAAACCTTTTTTATTTTTTTATTTTTTTTGATACCGTTCATCGTTTAGCGGTGCTCAGCCCTAATCTCCACAGAGATGAGCTGGTGATGTCCCGCTCTGAGCAAAGTTTCAAGTCAGGTCTGAAGAGAAGCAAGCCCACTCACACTAGACACAAAGTATTTTTCACCAATACACCATTGCAACCCCCCGTAATTAAATTATTTTTCATCTTTTCTAATTACCGGGGCAAATGTTACGCAGTGCGGCTTGAAAACAAAAAACTGACTGTTTTTGTTAATATACAGAGATATAAACATGGTTAATATCGCCTCTCTCAATTTGAAGGTGGTGGTTGGGGACAAGGTGGTCCTGATGCCAGTGAACGCGGGGCAGCCTCTTCATGCCAGTAACATAGAGCTGCTGGACAACCCTGGCTGCAAAGAGGTATCCCACAACAGCCGCTTCACTTTGCTATTTTTGTGATTGTTGTAGCTATCCTGCTTTAACTCGACTTCCTCTGTTACCCTCCGCAGGTCAATGCAGTCAACTGTAACACTAGCTGGAAGGTGACTTTGTTCATGAAATTCAGCGATTACAGAGAAGACATCTTGAAAGGGGTTTGTGGTTTCTTTTCAATCATTACTTAGTTTTAATGTGTCTTTACTTGGGGGGTTGCACATGATGAGGCAAGGCATTTAAAAGTCATTGGAATAATTGTGGCAAAATTGAGGCCTTAAATTGGATTCCAAGTGGCATTAAATGTAAATATATTGGAATTTAATTACATTGCTCGACTCTTTTTACTGCATAACTTTATTTAAGATATACAAATTCGTGTCGAAAACTCATTCAGTATTGGTTGAAACATTTTTTGCTCAAAGGTTGGCACTGTATCCAATTTGCTTCTGAAGATTGAAATTGCTCCTCATTCCACTGTTATGTTGAATGTTTGCATTTGTGATATTAAAATGTAGTATTTGACCATCAAAAACCTGTGAAAATAATGTTATGTAATAACTGTTTTGAATATTGCAATTAACATATAACCTATATATAAAGATGCTTTATACTTGTTTTGGATTAGGGCGATGTGGTGAGGCTGTTTCACGCGGAGCAGGAGAAGTTCCTCACGTCTGACGACTACAAGAAGCAGCAGCACGTCTTCCTTCGGACAACGCTGCGACAGTCGGCCACGTCCGCCACCAGCTCCAAGGCGCTCTGGGAGGTCGAGGTGAGGACGCATTATAACACTTTTGATAATATAGTTACACAAAACTTTGGGGACTGTGTAAAAGGTAAATAAGGAAAACACAAGCAGTGTCCCAAGCCAAAACCGCAAACCTATCTCATGGCCACTGAAGCCCTTTAAGAAAAATCCAGTGACGATAAACGGAACTTAGTGTAATGTATTATTCTGGGCCTGTATTTTGATGTAAAGTAAATAACATAAAATAATTATGTATTTTATGTCTTTACTGATCACAACAACAAATCCGACTCTCGCAGGATTGTGCGTGGACCAATGAGACGAGCTTTCTGGTGCACAGGAATGAGGAGGGGCTTTCAGGTCCAATCAGTGGGGGAGCAAGCTCGATTGTTTACTTTGAAACATTCTCTCCTCATTTTGCAATTTTATGGACTTTAACCTGTTAACCACCACCTGAATCGAGCACATTTTCCCCAATTTGGCATTACCCAAATCTAAAAGCTTCTTGGAATAAGATGAAAAAAGAAATAAAAGAGCAACGAAAAAGTGACAAAAAATGCGATTAAAAAGTGACAAAAATGGGTTGAAAACGCAATTTAAAAAAAGCAACAAAAGAGTGACAAAAAAGCAATGAAAAAGTAGCAAAAATCCTAACAACGCAAGGAAAAAAAACAAACTTTATTTAGATCAGTCTGGGCAATGCCGAACTGGAGAAGATGCACTCGGTTAAGGCGGGGGAGTAAGAGGTTAACTTAAAGAAAAGTTGAAAAAAGGTGATATATAAAAGGTGTATCTTTCCCCTAAAAGATGAATAACAGAAAAGGAGAGTTCCATATAAGGATTAACTGGCTCTTTCTTGCGGCCCTTATGTACCGTATGGTTGCGCGGTAACAGTTCCTCTCGCCACATCCGGCGACCACTTCCAAACAGGAAGTGAAACATGTTAAACGATATTATTGATGTCTATTGTGATTCTTGTTTCTATACTGGAAAGCGACCTGGGCACCTTCTGGCTGTTGTAAGGCACTATACAAGTACAATTTATTTGATTGATTGATTGAAACCAGGGGGAAAAGGCGCTATAGCTGACTTTACATCAATGAAAAGGGGGACTGAAAGTTTAAACTTTATTAGTTATGTCCAAAGCCATTCCCAATATTCCTAACTCATTTCCAACCCTAATGCGACAATCTTTTTCACAAACTAATGCCAATGCAATATACTGAAAGATGACAAAACTAAAACTTGAATTGTAACCCACAGTATTTTGTTTTTGTTAGAACTACATTTCTCTTTTGCTTCGAAGTCAGCATCTGTTAACATGACAGAATACAAGTCAATTGTACTTGTGTTCCTCTTCACCAGTTCATGTGAAATGAACTTCTTATTGTCGGTCTGTTGCTTGAACATCGTCACGTTACCTTCCCCGTTTAGAGATTACATCAGTGCAACAGTTCAACTCCTGCAGCGCATAGAAAGGTCATTCACTGAAATCAGACACAGCCTTTCTGCATTTATGTCCTATTTTATCAAAATCAAATTGATCAAATTGACAGACCGGTCCTTTGAATAGGTTGATTCAGAAGTGTTTTACAACTGTGTCAGTGTCATCAACATTCACAGCAGTTGCCTTGTCTTTACAGGTTGTGCACTATGACCCCTGCAGAGGTGGGGCGGGCCAGTGGAACAGTCTATTTCGTTTCAAACACTTGGCTACTGGAAATTACCTGGCAGCTGAAGTAAGTGTAAGGGTACAATTATAAAACCTAAATTTGATATTAGAATTATGCCTGAATCAATAAGGGGGGAAATATCTGATTTAGATAGTATTGGATTTGCAATATTATTTCTGAGAATAAAAGAACCCCAAACGATAAACTATGAAATTAAAGGGGGTTATTTTGCAAAATGTACTTTTTTTCCATGTTACGGTGTTCGTCTCTCATCAAAAACATACCTAAGCTCTGGTTGGTGCCACTAGTGCATGTTTGAGTAATCTTTGTATCCTCACCGGTGGCTATTTTTAGCAGTGTGGTGGCAGCTCCCAAAAATCTCCTCCTATTCCCAGAACTCCTGAGGTCCTAGGTATTAGTGTTAATTTCGTCGACTAAAATATTTAGTCTTAATTTTAGTCAAAGTGATATTTTTGCTGACTAAAATTGGACTAAAACTAAATTAAACGTTTTTCATGAGACTAAAACTATGACTAAAATGTCCAGATATTTTAGTCGACTAAAATAAGACTAAATAAAAATGAAAAGGAGAGACTAAAATCATCCAAACTTCTATTGATAGTCTGAAAGAGCCTCATATCATGTAAATTCACTGCCAAAGGAACAGCTCTGAGCTTTGTTCATGTGGGAGCAGCTCCATGAAGCAGAGGAGCTGATTAAATATGATTATAATGAATATTGTAAATGCAAAGTCGACTAAATTTGTCTTAAATTTAGTCGACTAAATGACTTGCAATTCTAGTCGACTAAATTGACTTGCAATTCTAGTCGACTAAAACTAGACTAAAATTGAAGATATTTTTTGACTAAATCTCGACTAAAATTTAATTACATTTTCGTCAAAAGACTAAGACTAAAACTAAATTAAAATATGTTCTCAAAATTAACACTGCTAGGTATCAAGGAAATGCTTCCCTCACTTCTGATTTCTTGCTAAGCACAATTCACTCATCGCAGACTAGAGTAAAAACACATGTCATAGTTTCACTGTAGCCACAAGAGCTGCACGGTCTATTATTTCAATGTTTTGTTTCTCTTTATTGAAACAGCTGTGCAACATGGGGGGAAATCAGGACGTGAAACTACTGAATATTTTGTTTCATCTGTGTTTGATCAATATACATTTTCTTACCTACTAGGATAGTGTGTTTCACGCTACTATCAAAACCCTGCAGAAAGCATAATGTCTTTAGTACAAGAATCCCTTTTATTTCCTGTGTTATATAATAATAATTTATGAAGGCAGAGTATTTTGACCTGTGCTGGCTTGCAACTTGCCTTCAAATCTTCAATATGTCACAATAAGCAAACCGCAATGTGTCTTAACTTTTGAGGTAGGGCTTAATAGTTAAATGGCTGGCGTCAGTGGTTCAGATGGTAGAGCAGGTCTTGTTATCAGAAGGTCGATGGTTTGAATCCCGGCTCCTGCAAGTCCAGACTGTCGTGTCCTTGGGCAAAACACTCCGCCCACCTTGCCTGTGTGAGTGTGGTGTGTGACTGGGTGGTTGGTGGTCAGAGGGGCCGATGGCTGCAATAGTAGCTTGGTTACTGTCACTGAATATGGAGTGAATGGATAATGACTACAGTGCAGCACTTTGATAAACTTGTCAACTCACGCTTGTAAATCACAATACAAGTGAAAGCCATTATTATTATATTAGAATTCAGCTCTAATTAAAAAGTCTGATACGTTGCAACTTATATGGGCTTCTTCAGTCACGTGACATATTAGACCGGTCAAAGGAAGGAAATGTTTTGCTTGAGCTGTGAATTTCTCGGTCTATGATCCTCACTTTGTTGGACTTGCATTACCCCCGATCCAGGTTTCAATTGCCTTTCACGTAATATACTGTAGGGGGCAGTGTTTCCTCTTGAACAGCTGCTGTGATGCATGTGCTTTGTTACACCAAGGCACGGCGTAGAGTATGATAAACTATGAGGAAGACAAAATCATCATCATGCATTCATTGCTGTTGCTTCTGTGGTCACGTTTGATTGTACTGCTTTGCAGATAAACCCGGAATTTAAAGATGACACAGAGTCCAAAGGAGAGGTGAGTAACAAGCCACAGAAGTGTTGGCGCTAACAAATCATGATAGACTTGGAGACAATATAGAAGGTTTTTTGTGTGTGTGTTATGTAACGGGTAAAGTTTTCTGATTTAAAAGGGGGGTAAAATAACTTTTCTCCGAGTTTCATTTGCTTATAAAATCTTCTTCCCTAATCTCAAAAGAAGCAGTTGTACACGCACGCACAGGGAGCAGAACTCTGCCAAAAGTCTGTATCTATATCCAGGCATAACTTAAAGCTCTTAGCCAGCCAGCCACCTTGCACATTTGTATTCTGCCAATGCGAGGGAACACAGTCAGCCTCGCAGCCTCACACTTCCTTATGCACATGCCGGATTTCAGACACACTGGGGGCTCCTTACATAACGTCTGGGTGTGTGGGGGTGCCCGGAGAGTGGAGTGGAGTGGAGGGGAGGGGAGGAGTGGAGTGGAGGGGATACGTGCTGTCTGCTCGGATCCGCTCGCCTGTGCTTAAGCTGCTGGGGTGACTCACCGAGAAGGGGAGCGGGCGGATGGATGGATGGGTGGGTGGATGGATGGAGAAATTGAGGCGTGTTTGCAACTCCGGGGAGCTTCCCATTGACATGCACATAACAGTGGGAGAAATTAGGCGTAGTTATTCTCTGTCTGCTACATCTGGACATAGTTTACCACCAACCAAAAGGCCTTCGACTAACACACTGCTGCAGTGTCTAACAGGGCACAGTCCCTAGCCTCCTGATTCCTCATTAGTGTAAGAGGCGATGACAACATCCTTCCCCACAATTACAGGTTTAATCGGTACTTAAGTTTAATATGCAGGCAGCTGACATTTGACTGTCAATCTTTTTGTCTGGATACTTGTTAATGGGGTGAAATGATTGGAAGTAGCTATATAATGAGGCTAGAATTTAAGTGCTGTGTAGCTTTAAATGTTGGACCTACTATAGGCAGGAGATGGAAGTATGGTGTGTTTATCGTGTGCTTCCCTGATGCGCATTAGTGGGCACAATAATGGATGATTCAGAGGTATCTACATTGACCGGTGATGACAGGAGACTGTTTTTTTTTTAAGGGAAGGGAATCTTATTTGTATAGCGCTTTTTATATGACACAAGTCACACCCAAAGCGCTTCACACATGAAAGGGAGGGGGGTTCATTCACTCCATGCTGATGATGGTAAGTTACATTTTGTAGCCACAGTTTCCCCTGGGGTAGACTGACAGAAACGAGGCTGCACACATCTGTGCCAACGTCCCTCCGACCACCACCAACCACTCACACATAGGCATTGGGTGAAGTGTCTTGCCCAAGGACACAACGACAGTCTGCATCTGCAGGAGCCGGGATTTTAACCCCTGACCTTCCGATCATGAGACGACCCGCTCTACCATCTGCGCCACTGTCGCCCCCAGTTAAGTTTAAGTTATTGTATGTTGGATGCGCTTGTATAAGGCACTACAATTGGACTTGGATTGCCTTGGGCTGCATTTGAGGCCACCTTGAACGCTAAGCACCTTCAGAGTTTTTCGCTTACACCTCTGTAGGCCTGCACTAGCAGCAATGATTGGGAAAGGTGCTTTTACAAACATAATAGTTTTTTGTGGCTTTTGTAGATGGTATTCTCCTGCTCATGTTGTACACAGATGTCAAAAAAGCCTGTGGTATTTTGCATATGAACAAACAAGAGGATGAGCTCTTAAATAGCAGCACCAACTCAAGGCTAATTGGCAAAGTTCTTCACAGTCAGGGCGATAAAATGCTGATATTTTTTACCAAACATCCCCGATCTAGCGCGGACTATAACCAGACAAAGAAAAGTGAAGCACAAACTCGGTGGAACGCACTGGGTTTTACGAGGAGCCAACTCCTCACAAAGGAGAACGACGCGTCACCAGCTGTGCCACGGACCATCGCTTTTTCTGGGCGAACAGCTGCCCGAGCCTCACTCAGCACGAGGGCCAGGGTAGTATCTGGGAAAAGCCGGCGGTACTGTGTACAAATAAGCAGCTCTCCTCGCATGAGCATGTTTGTAAAGGGCGTGTCTTTTTCTGCATTCCGATCTAATAATTATCTCAAGAACCAGTCCAAAAAAATGTAAACATAAACCTTTATTAACCTCGTATTCTGAAAAATCCTAGCTTTAATGCAAATCGTCATTGACCTGACTCTCTGTGTTGTCTTGTTTGTTCGTGTGCGACCACAGCAGCATGAAACGGGCACAGTGTTCTCCAAAAGGAAGAACCATGCGGCAGAGAGAATTGCCTACACTCTTGTTTCAGTGCCTCACGGGAACGACATCTCGTCCCTGTTTGAGCTGGATGCCACCACTCTGCAGCGGGCCGACTGTCTGGTGCCCAGGTCAGTCATAAAACCCGGCAACGATCTGTAATAAAGAACATGTTGTACCCTCATTGGACATATTCGTCTACAACGTTGGATCAATTGTCATGTTTGTGTGCTTTTTGGTTATTAACATCCTCAACGGGCATTTCCAGAAACTCGTATGTGAGACTGAGGCATCTATGCACCAACACATGGGTGACGAGCTCGAACATCCCCATTGATACAGAAGAGGAGCGACCAGTTATGCTCAAGGTAAATATTTGTGGCTAATTATATACAAATAAAGCATATTTAATTGTCCAATACTTTTGAGAAAATGGTCAAGTCAAGAGTTTACATAAAAATGACAAGCGTTCTATAAGATGATGCAGGTGAATAGTTGTAGAGCACACTGCCTGACCAAAAAAAAGTTGCCACCTGAATTTATTACTGTTATGATCTGGGGTTTGCTGCAGTTGCTCAGGTCTAGGTTCAACAACACTTACAGTATGTAATGTATTTGGACTAATTATGTGATGTATAGTATGTGCACCTTCAACCTTATACAAGTGCACTCACCAAGTTACTTTACTATTTTGGGATTGCTAAGAGGAGCCGTTTGTTGATTTTATTTGCTACCAAGGCAATTCCACAGATTGGAATTGCCTCGTAGATCTCATGGGAAAAGCCTTAATATACATTAGATAATTATTATGCCATTAGCAGTAGCAAGTCTACTGAAAGGAGGGGTAGGGCCTTATAAGTTATTACTAACTTCTTCCTACTCCCTTTGAGCAGCACTAATGCTTCTTATGTTGTTAATAATTTCTGTAAATTATATGAAAACTATACCTGTATGCATCTGTTCTCAAATAAACTAAACTACACTAAACACTATGTGCCCAAAGATTGAGATCAGCTGAACATCCTGAATGTCCAGGTTATTCCATCAATGGATTTCTTCGTCCTTGATGACATGGGCATATTCCAAGAAGACAATGCCAGGATTCATGGGGCTCACATTGTGAAAGAGTAGATCAGGGAGACATCAATTTCACACATGATTGGCCTCTACAAAATCCAGATTATAACGCCATTGAGAATCTTTGGGCTTTGCTGGAGAAGGCTTTGCGCTGTGGTCACACTCTCTCATCATCAATGCAAGAGCTTGGTGAAAAATGAATGTAACGCTGGATCTTTTGACATTGCAAAAGCTTTATTTAAACAACGCCACAGTAATCAGAGTTTAAGGCAGTCCAACAAAAATGGGAGCGAGTGACCTAATATAACTTTATACCAATTATCACTTTCACCAGGTCAAGATGAAGAGCAGATCATTACCACACTGGGTCTATTTTCCAAAATGGAGATACATTGGACTAGATTGTGTAAGAACTGTGTGTAAACCATGTCTACACCAGGCTTAAATGCATTACTAGTTCCATGTAAGGCGCTTTGTGACGATATCTGTTAAAGGTGATATACAAATAAAGTCCTTCTTCCTTCCTATAGTCCTGAAGCATAAATAACATGATCTCCAATTAAAATGAATAAAGTGTATAATTGCAGATGACTAAACTGTCTGAAGAAGCCCAAGTTCCACCAGTTGCTCCACTTTTTAAGAACCATTTAGAACTTTTATTTTTTTATTTTTTTTACAGAAAAGTCTTTAAACTTTGTGATTTTTGTTTTGTTTTATGTGGATATGCCTAGTAGGTACAGAGATATTAAGTTTAACCCTGAAGTTGCTGTCATGTTCTCCAGCTCGTAAGGTTAACTGGTCCAAACTTATCTTCTTGAATAGATTGGGACGTGCCCCACCAAAGAAGACAAAGAGGCTTTTGCCATCGTGTCTGTAGCCCGGTCCGAAGTCCGAAATTTAGATTTTGCCAATGACGCTAATAAAGTGTTGGAAGCCACTGTGAGGAAGCTTCGTTATGCCAACATCGCTCAGAATGAACGGAGGTATTCAAAGAGGAATTTGCTCAATTTTGTGATATTTATGACTCCTTTTACGCCGTTTTTTTGTGTGTGTATTTCAGGTTGTTACTAAGCTTTTGGAGGAGCTGATTTTCTTTGTGTGTGCGGTGCCCAACAATGGTCAGGACGTCCTATCTGTGGTTACTTCAGCGCCAAACCGAGAGAGGCAGAAGCTCATGAGAGAACAGAACATCCTCGAGCAGGTCAGTGGAAATGCAAATGTTATTCATACAAGAGAGACTTATTATGCAAGGTAACACCGTCTGCCTTGTCACTCTTTAGCAATATGTAAATATTTGGGTTTGGTATTGGTGAAATGTGTCAAGTCTCTGTAAAATGTGCTTTCAGATCTTTGGCATCCTCAAGGCTCCGTTTGAAGACCAGGGGGACGGGCCCATGCTGAGGTTGGAGGATCTGGGGGACCAGCGCTACGCTCACTTTAAATACATGCTGCGTCTGTGCTACAGGATTCTGCGCCACTCGCAACAGGACTACCGCAAGAATCAGGCACGCTGTTTTCCATTATTTAGTTTAAAGGGGAGGTATTATGCAAAATAAACTTTTTAGCACTTTTTACTCTGTTACAATGTTGCAATGTCTAAAACATACCTGGAGCAGTGTTTGACCCACTTGCTTTGAGTAATCTTTGAATCTTCTCCAAATTCTCCGGGACCAAAAGTGATAGACTTCTCGTTTTGCATTGGAAAGAGCGAAGTCGAGGCTTTAAACGAGCCTCCACAACTTCTAGCCTCAGGGAACAGGAAACATCGCAATGAAAATTGGTTAGCTACAAGTTTGACTAAAGTTCGTTAGCTTCACTAAAGTTTTAACCTCTGCAATTGTATTTTGATCGCCGCACAAATGGAGCGGATAGCAACAGTATGCTAATGTTAGCGGCAGTATGCTAATGCTAACAGCCTCTAAGCCATAAACTATGATTGAATCACCTAAAGTAATCAAATAAAATTGGCCTCTGCTGGAGTATTTATGTTTTTACAGGATTATAGACCAGATATTTGGAAATATCGGCCAAAAATATCGGCTGAGCATATCGGCATCGGCCTTAGAAAAACCCGTATCTGTCGACCTCCAATCACTATTGCATTTCTTAACCAACAAAGTGTTAGGATAGTGATTAATAAGTGAGATTATTATCAAAAAGCAGAGTTTTTACAAAAAATGCTGGTTAAATCTAGGCTATAAGCGGGGTTCCATGGGCCATTAAAAAATATTATGGGCCAGATCTTGTGCTGGCGCACGGAGGGCGAATTATTTTCCAAGTGGCGGCGCTAGGCGCATTGAGTTGCCTTGTGTACGTAATGCGTGGTATAAATAAACTTGCCTTGCCTTTGTGCTTCGCCACTTGTGAGAGGGTGTCACAAGAGGAGGTGACTGCTCTGATGGGAGCACCGCTGACGTTCATTTCCTCGTTTACATTGCGCTGCATAATAGGCTCTCACAGGTCAAACTAAAAACTTTATTAACCCCATCGTGAGCTAAACAATGTTCATGTCTCGAGAGAGAAAGAGCTACTGCCGTCCGCTGTGGCGCAGATCGGCCCGCATGGCCTGAACGCGAAATAAAACAAATGCAGATGTTCACCCCCCCTCCCCCACAACCCCTCTCCCGGCCACGGAGTCGATCTGGTTGGAGAAAATAAAAGTGTCTCCACCCCAGTACTTCCCACTTAAATGCGCCAAGTCTGGAGTGGCAAGATCACAAAGTGCCCTCCTACTAAGCGCAAATGTATTTGAGACACAAGATCAGGCCCAATAAGTCACTGCTAAAATTAAGGCCGTACTGTGAATGTCATTAAAATGCACTGATTCCAACAGGCATTAGTTATACATTCTTTCTTTGGAATTAGCGACATTGCAGCAGCAGTCATTTGCACATTTTTTGTTAACGCAGCATAATTTCATATCAGATTTTCGTGGCCTTAAAACGGTAATTTCAAATGGAAAAGTACAGTAGATGCAACATGCCCAAATAAAGCCGTATGCTATTTTCTAGCTTGCACTCACTATTTAGCCCCTGTCTTGATAGATGATCCACCAGGAGTTTATTAAAATAAAAAAAATATTGTGCTCTGAAATATATTCATCTGCAGGTTTTGCTGAAAGTTTCCTTAACTGTGTCCAGTTTGTTTTTGTTTTTCTAAATTGTCATTATACGTTTTGTTAAGTGGTGACGTCACAGCTCTACTTCCGGGTCCGGCAGATGTGCGAGAAACTACAAAAAACTCTTTAATACCACAATCAATATTTCTGAAATTCAACAGAGAGTTACTGAACATACTTATTTATCAGGCCCATTAGCCAAAAATGCTGTACCTACTGCTATAAAAGTAATATTTACCAAAATCGCTACATCCGGGTTAGCGGGGAAAAATGCTAACGCGCAGCAGCTACGCTAAACCCGGAAGTAGCGACTTTAGTGAATATTACTTTTTAGCAGTAGGTGCGTCATGTTTGGCTAATGGGCCTGATAAATAAGTGTGTTCAGTAACTCTCCGTTGAGTTTCAGAAATATTGATGGTTGTTAAGATTTTTTTATGTTTTTTTCTCGCATATTTCTCGTCTGCTAGGACCCAGAAGCGAAAGTCGTGACGTCAGACTTAACAAACGTATTCTTCTTTCTACTGAAATGGATACAAGTCTTTAGAAACTACAGACGCATACATTTGGGTTGTCATGGTGTCATGAAAACAAGACGCAGCCTCCCGCTCTCCCGGTACAGCTGAATTTTTTTGCCTTTTTCTGCGAACTGCATTTCTGTTTCTGTGTTCCACATTGATTTTCTGGATACTTTTGTACGTCTTTGCTGTGTTTTTGTGGAGGTTTGGTGGATGTGTTTATTTTGAGAGTCCAAATGGTCTTGAAGAAAGCAGCTTTTAAAAGGGAAACAAAATCCTAGCTTATCAGCTAAACCCATTTGAGACCTACACATTTCTTCTTCTGAGACACCAAGAGCCTCCCACGCCTGCAGCACAGTGGAGGCATCACAAGATGAGCTACAGGAAACACAAAAGGGACAAACGAGGAGATGCAGAAAGACCGTTGTGGAGCGGAGGGAGCTGCAGGAGAAAGAGGAAGGAGGAGGAGGTGGGGAAGCTGACCAGTGCAGGACACCACGCTCTGGATCAGGGACAAACCCAGGAGGCGCTGCACCATTTCCGAGGAGACAGAGGGCAGCCAGCCAGGTTTCTTCCGAGTGCTACAGTTTCCTCGACCTCCAAGGTCATGCGGGTCAGGTTGACACACAGTGGCAGCGCGGCTCAGCCGCAGCAGCTCAGGACTAACACCTGAACACTATTTCGTTGTACGCTTGTACAATGACAATAAAGCACTTTATCTTATCTTATTATACATTTATCTTGCGTTAAATGAGTCTGTAATTTCTCACAGTTCCACCTTGTAATTGTCATATTTTTTGTCCGTCGCAGGAGCACATTGCCAAGAAGTTCTCCATCATGCAGTCCCAGATCGGGTACGAGATCCTGGCTGAGGACACGATCACCGCTCTGCTCCACAACAACCGCAAACTGCTGGAGAAACACATCACGGCCAGAGAGATCGAGACCTTTGTGAACCTGCTGCGACGCAACCGTGAGCCCAGGTGAGACTAATGCTTCTCCCATCGGTGCCAAAGGTTCACTCTTCAGAATAGCTTCTTATAAAGTCAGCGTTATGGCATTACTGTATTATGTGACTTGATATCCATAACAAATAAAGCACCTTAACCTTAATAACAAAGTAAGTATATTGCCAAATTATTGAGGTTTTCCATCTGACATGTGTTTGCACAAGACACATTGGTCACATAGCCTCAAACAGAAATGCATAACTTAAAAATGTGCAAAAGTTTAGTCACAATTTTCCTAATTTACTTAAGGGTTTCCGCAGGGCATTAACCTTTAACCCCCACCTGAACCGATCACATTTTCTCCAGTTTGGCAAAAATGAGACGAAACTGTGATGAAAACGCTGAAAAGTGTCAAAGAAGAAAAAAAAGACAGCGCCTGGTTAAGGCAGGGTTAAGAGGTTAAAAAGCCTTAAATGTTTTGCTAAAACTATGGCGTAAACTGTTCAGTTTGATTCAGACTGGCATTAAAACAAATTTGCTCCAAAGTTGTAGCCAATCCCCTCATTTTTGTTTGCAATGTTTCCAAATCTTAAATAAAATACACAGAGATTCTCTTTTTTGGATTTGTTGCATTAAAAGTATCTTATTGTGGCTTTAAATGTAATTAAAAGCATTAAATTAGACTTGCTGATGACCTTTTTTTGTTAGATTTGTTGTTGTGCCCTTTCTGAAATGGTTTAGTATAATATCACTATAATATTGATATTGCCACATTCATCAAGTCTGCGAATATCACAGCCCTGAACTGAAGCTGACTGTTGCGTTACGGTCATGTGCTCGTTGCAGATTCCTGGATTATCTTTCGGATCTGTGTGTGTCCAATAAGACAGCCATCCCAGTCACACAGGAGCTGATCTGCAAATTTATGCTGAACCCCACCAACGCAGACATCCTGATCCAGACCAAGTGAGTCACAGCCCACGCTATATTTAAGCCGCCGTGTGGATCCTGTCACAACCCGATCGGTTCATTTTGAGACGTCCAAATAATCTCCACGATGTGCTGATGCCTCCGGTTTGTGTGTGCCGTATTATAGACGATATGTATGTGGCATTTTAATACTAATAACAGCTTCAGTATTTTACATTTTATCACTTTCAACATATAGTTTGTGGAGAACTTTCACTGTGAATACTTGGATAACATGTCCAACATCCTCCTTAATAAAATAAATTATGACCATTTTGACCAATCTCCATTTAGTATTCAACTTTGTTAGTATTTTTTTAATATAAAAACTCATTGATATGGCTTTTAGTAATAGATGGTTGAAAATATACCTCAGCCACACAAGGCTTTACACCTGTTGATTAAAAAAGCACCATGCTGATATTTATTTTATTTCAGGACGGTGAATATTAATGAAGATCACTGTCAATAAGCCAAAATTAGCCTAAGGGTTACTTGACATCTGTAGTATAATAATGATTCTACTAAAACATGATTAATTGCATCGTCAAAATGCGGCCTCCGGAAGTCAAATGCCCTCAGACCAATGTTTGGTAGCCCTCAGACTTTTTGTTGAATTGGCACACATATCCAATGATAGTACTTTTTACTGCAAGTTTCATAATTCTGCATGATTAAAACCTCATAAACTATTATATTGTGAGACAGAGCTGACATTAAGGTTCTAAGTGTAAATAAAATTGATAAGATATGTTCTTACCTGAGCTTAGACGAGTTGATACGTACCTGTCTGGTCTTTACACGTGCGCTCAGTCACGCAAAAAGACCAAAGATGTTGTTAGTGTTTAGCCTCTCCTCCGCTCCTCATGGGGCCAAAGGAGGTGAAGTTAAAAGTGACAAGCTCTTCCACGTTTTCCCTTATTTCAATACGATTACGTGAGTAGTTACACAAAATTAAACATGTCGATTTTCTAAGCAGATAAAAAGAGGTACTATATTGTAAGGCGTAATAACACCATAGGAGCACTTCAACTCAGAGAATTCTATAGGAGTGAAGATATTACTGCGCGGACGTCGAAGTGCTCCTAAGGTGTTATTATGCCTTACAATATAGTACCTCTTTTTATCCGCTTAGAAAATCCACATGTTTAATTTTGTGTCACTAGACTTGGATCATGTAACTACTCACATAACTGTATTTAAAAGGGAAAACGTGAAAGAGCTTGGTTGCTTCTAACGTCACCCCGTTATACCCCATAGAGGAGCGGTGGAGAGGGTAAATGCTAACAACATCTTTGGTCTTTTTTGCGTGTATGAGCGCACGCACAAAGACCTGACAGGTGCACATCAACTTGTCTAAGCTCAGGTAAGAACATATCTCAGTATGCAGAAACGGTGGTCTAGGCCCCCCACTCTGTATATTTTTTTATTGTATTTATCGATAGGGGCTTCATGGTGAACGCATTTTAATTTCTCAGAATGAGTCTGGTGAAGGTGCATGAACTTAAGAAACAAACTGAAGCACTGCGTGGATTCAATTACCAACTTAGAGTAGAGAGTTGAAACTGACCATTGACCATTCAGAAAGAGGCGCTCTAAGGAAATTGGATGACTTAAACATGAGGAAAGCTACACCAAATGTTTTAATATATTTATTATAATTACTCATGGACTGTACACGCACTTTTATAATTGTGAAACCCAGAGTGACTTTGTAGCTACGATATGTGAGACTCTCTGTGTTCTCCCAGGCTAATCGCGAACACAGAGAGCACCCTGGAGTCGTCCATGCTGCAGGAGGAGGTGGAGGAGGAGGAGGTCTGGCTCTACTGGATCGACAACCACAAAGAGCCCCACGGAAAATCCATCCGCCACTTGGCCCAAGACGCTAAGGGCACCCACAAGATGGATGTGGACATCATCACTTACTACAGGTGACGGCTGCAGGGGTCACTCCATCAGCCTGTGAAAGAGGAAGTTCTTATTGAAGCCTGACTGATGTAGTTTCTGCTATAGGCAGTCACAAAAAGTAAAAGTTTAATGTCACATTTTTTTACACAATACAATCATCATCTTTTTCTTAACCAATGGCACGGTGTGATTATGTTACTATATTGATAATCCCAACATAAAACCTTTTTAAATTACATTTTCAGATTAAAATAGTCGGTTAGTTTAATCTTTAAGAAAGCCTGTGTAAGCATTATGTTTTTGTTTGCTTTTTGATAATGTAACAACCTATCACATAACATGCCAGCTCTTCTGTGGATGGGCATAAAGGGTGAACAATGGGAGCCACTTGGGAAGTGTTTGATTCAGCTTCCTTCTGATTTATTTATGTACTTTGTTATTACATCAAATTGTGTTCAAACAAGACTTATTATACTACACTTGGACTAAAATAAGGCTAAACTGGAACAACATTTTCAGGGCTGGGCAATTAATCAAAATTTAATGAAAATCACAATGTCTACTTCTGTCAATCTCAATAATCGTCTTTATAATCGTCAGGTTTACATTTCTTTGGCAGAAACAGCACTAAATTTTGGAGCTTTGTTTTGGTAAGAGCTGAGGTTTGTATAAAAGATATGTCTAAATTCATGAATCAGCTGCAAATTGATTTTTATCATGAAAAATAAAATCGAGATTCACCGACATGAGGGAAATTAAATCGTGATTAGTTTTTTTGCCATATTGTCCAGGCCTGAAAAATATGACTAAAACTGAACATATTTAATTTGCCTTTTGTTTTTCTTTTAGTTGTTTGCAGAAATGTGTAAACTCCGAGTCCGATGGAAAACCTTACTGATATTGTGATATGTTTTGCGATAAGAAGTGTGTCTAATTACATACGTGTATAAATGAGAGCGTGAATGGGTGAGGGTTCTTTGCTGTAAAGTGCTTTGCGTGCCTGATGTAGGTGGAAATGCGCAATATAAGTTGAGACCATTTACCACTTTACCAAGAAGCGATATATGCTTCCTACGATCTTGTTAAAGGTCCATTATGCAACTTTTTATGTGGAAAAAAAAAAGTTTTTATTTGTGCGTATTTGACATTTCAGTGACACGGCGGCCTTTTATTTTCCATCACAGTGGCCTCTATGATGCACCAGGATCAATTGTTTTGAGAGTTTCTGGTAGGTTTTCACTGCTGATGGATGCTCTCATCGGGAAAACTACAAAACAATTGATCCTGGTGCGTTGTAGAGGCCTCTGTGATGGAAAGTAAAGGCACAATGATAACCATCCATACAGCCATTGGGTCACGAAATGGTCAATTACAAACAATTACAAAGCATTAAAAGTTGCATAATGCACCTTTTAATGTGTAACCTGATATTACAATAACAATGATTTGATGATATATTGTGTAGCCATTACCAACTTCCACATAAATGTATGAAAAATCCTATAAAAATACCTGTATCTTCTCTTTCTTGCAGGTACCAGCTGAACCTGTTTGCCCGCATGTGCCTGGACCGTCAGTACCTGGCCATAAACCAGATCTCCAGTCAGCTCCCCGTCGACCTGATCCTCCGCTGCATGTTTGACGACTGCCTGCCCTTTAACCTGCGCGCCTCGTTCTGCCGCCTCATGCTGCACATGCACGTGGACCGGGACCCTCAGGAGAGTGTGGTGCCCGTGCGCTACGCTCGCCTCTGGACTGAGATCCCCTCTGAAATCACAATTCATGAGTAGGTCCTTCTGTCGGCATCGATCATCCACTTCTGTTTCATATGTTTACATTTACTCATATGAAAATGTGGGCTGAACAGTATTGGGGAAAAGTACCATTACCAATGTTATGATCAAAGTTGTGATTGGAATTGAACTTGCAATACCGACAGGACATGGCTAAACTACCATAAGGAGTCATATGCTTAATAGAACATGGTTGTGAAGTCTAAACCAGTGTAGTTCTCAAAATATGGTACATGTGCGGAGCTTAGGCTTCTTCATGTGGTACTTAGGCCATCCAATTTGAGACATTATTCATATTCGAGATAATTTCATCTATGCTTTAGGTAAGTGTTTAACTTACTGTAAATTTCGGCCAACGCACCTTACTAAAAGCCGCGCCAGCTAAATTTTCGGCTTTGTACACATACAGGCCGCACTCGAATACAAGCTGCAGGTTTTCATAGTGCCGTGCATCCGCCAAGAGCGGCCCATGGCGCAGATGAGGAGGAAGATACACCTCATCCCAGAGAAAGGTGCAGTTGCGGGCAGAGGCAGGGACGGCAGTGATAAACGCGGCAGAAATGTCCAGTGTAGCCGACCTCAATGTGGAAGTGTAGAGGCCAACGCACACCAGAACGCAGCGCACCTCGTCACGGCACTTCAGAGGCTTTTCTCAAACTGTGCGGGGCTTTACACACATGATTTATACATTTATCATGGTTAAAAGAAGACACGTATGTCCGTGTTGTAAGAGAGAGCGCAAACGTGGCTCTTTTTTGTAGGTTAATAGCGAGTTGGCGGCAGACACGAGTTTAACATGCTTCCCCTGATGCATGAGCCCTGACGATGGTTTCTCCGTCTCCGCGGCTTCTCTCGTCCAAACAAACAAAGTTCATGGCGGTCTCCCTGTCTCTCATGGCCAGACCCGCCTCTGTGCCTCTGCAGGATGGTTAAAAGCCTGTGTTTTCCTCCACGGCGCCGCGTCTGGATTCAGCAGAATCGTGGCGCGGGGTCCAGAGCGTCACTGCAACCTCGGTGTGCGTTCTCTCATAGAAAATAAAGGAGGCGGCTCTTTTGCCGCACATCAAGGCCCTTTAACATTTAGGCTAAAGTGAGTTTTCATTATTTTAAAAGTTACTCATCTACCGTTCCTTAGCCAAGAGCAGATTAGAAGTCCTGTCTCATTTTTGCATTTACTGCTAGAGACGCCTCTAGTGCCTGTTGGCGGCTCTATATTGGCCGCGCCGACATATCGGCCGCAGGGTTCAAAGCGTGGGAAAAAAGTAGCGGCATATAGGCCGGAAATTATGGTATGTGTTTATCTGGTTTACACCATGTCTACAGCCGGTTTTCACACATAACAAGGCCCCTGTGTGACAGAATATTTTTTCCAGGGGTGTCCAAACTTTTATCCTCGAACACTGCATATTGAAGCTAATATAATGTGGAGGGCCACAGATCAGTGGTCAGTGCTGTGAAAAATTCAACTGGATCCATCTAGGAAGGTTTTCCTGTTCCCAACACCTTTAATTAGGCTTGGAAATAAATTGGCAGCTCTTTCTCACATTCTTTTTTTTTCGGTTGGAATCATGTAGAATTATGAAACATGCAGTAAAAAGTACTATCTTTGGCAAAGTGTGGCAATTCATTAAAAAGCACCACAATAGTGCCACACTTGGAGAAGCCTTTTTTAAATTTGACAATAATACAACTATTAATTGCATTTCAATAAATCATTGAGCACTAATGCAAATCTTATACATTGTATTTTCATACCTTTTCTACCATCTCTTCACTTTTTTGAGATTGCAGTTATTGAATGAAGTTACGCTCTTTTGTTCAGTTTTGAATACGAGTCGACAGACACCAAACAAGAAGAAATGAAGAGAAAGTTCTCTCCCATTATGGACTTTGTGGAAGAGTACCTCAAAGATGTGGTCAGCCAACCTTTTCCGTTCGGGGACAAAGACAAGAATGAACTTACACTCGAGGTAAGAAAAGTTTTTGGCTTCTGAATTTGTTTTTTGTAAAAGTTTCCTGGCTGTTTTCCTGAATGTTGTGTTTGACCTTTTCCCTGTAGGTGGTTAACTTGGCACGTAACTTGGTTTACTTTGGCTTCTACAGCTTCAGCGAACTGCTCCGTCTCACGCGCACCCTGCTGGCTATATTGGATATTGTTCAGCACCCACTCGCCTTCATGAACAAGCTCAACAAAAGCCCAGAGGCCGGTGAGGAGCTGTGCAGTGTAGAATTGGAATTATCTTTAGCCATTGACACCCTTCCACTGTGTGTAATCTCCCCTGATAAATATAGAAGCATGTCTAATGTGTGATTCAGTGTAATTGACACAGAGGGTTCGGGAAGTATTCCTCCCTTTCAGTTTAGTCCTATCTTATTAAAGGCACTATTCCTGATTTAGATGTAGTGGAAGAACATCAGTTTTGTCTTCCTTTGGTATATTGTAAACTCAGACATTTGTGGGAGAAACACCGCATCTAATCACAAAGCCTTTGTATCAGTTTCATGAAGTTACAGGATTTCATTTCTGTGAAAGTGACCCTGAAAAGTGACTCTGCAAGTTGTGAAACATCCCCCTGAATTTGTCCCTGTGAAGAATTGGAAGGCTAAAAATGTGTTGGGCAAAGTAAGGAGGAGTTTGGACTTTGGGCCACAAATAACATTATGATTTATTCCCCCATCTATTACTTTTCATCTATAACGTAAGACTTTTTTCTAATACAAAATAAATGTATGTGCTTTTAGTATCAGACCGTGTGATAATCATATAAAAATGGTTTAGAAATGCTTGGAAACTCTCAATTTACCGGTCCTGTTGTCTTGAGCGTCCGTAACCTGGCCTCGACTAAAGCGGCAGAAGCTTGACTGAGGCATGGTCTAAATACTTCCTGAACCCATTTCTATCTTCTTTGCTGTGGTTGTTCAAATATAAAAGCCTAAATCGTGATTCTTAACAACAGACTTAAAAGCGTCAAGGTTTTTTGAAAAGGATGTAATTTTATTCCCTCGTAGGTAACAATGTCTTACGCACCATCCATGGAGTGGGCGAGCTGATGACTCAGATGGTGATGAGCAGAGGGGTACCGCACAGCCTGCCCGACTCTCCGACTCTGCCTCCTTTGCTCAGATACGACAAAGGACACTTTCTCCCCGACAGTGAAGACGTCATGGTCATGGACACTAAACTTAGGATTATAGAGATCCTTCAAGTAGGTCCAAAGCTATTGAAAAACTTTGAAAAATGGCAATCAGTTGTATTTAGAGCCTTTTTACATTGGGAGTTTTTTCACCATACTTTTCTACAAAGCTAAAAAGCTATGAAGGGAAACAAAAATGCATTTCTTTGGGGAAAATAAACCCAGATGGGGCTGGGACTCTGTTGGAGATTGAGAGGTTGAGTGGGCTTATAGTTCTGCTGCTGGGGTGGATAAAGGGGAAAGAGCGTTGTAGCTTAAACTCTAGAAAGAAGACGGAGAAAGAGTTCATTTATGCAAGAGGCAATGTTAGTAGGCTGTGATTGGCTCACAGTTGACATAAAGTGGTCTACAGTCATCTTCAATCTCTGTTGGGTTTTTTCATTAAAGAGCAATGGACTTTACTAATTGTTAAGCTTTTTAGTATAGACAGAAGTCGTTTTTGGGTGTAACTAGAGTTCTATGTGGTTTAGGACATGATACATGATTAAAGGTCGACCAATATATGGACATTAAAGGGACTATACCCAATTTTAAACCTTTTTAGTCAAAATGTGACGAAATGGGTATTTTTACATTCAGGGCCGTCCTTCGGAGTCACTATATGATGAAAACCGTAAACCCAAAAAGTCACATATGGACTATTTGGGTTGACCATACATAACATCAATAAATCAATCAGGCTGATTTTTTCACAAATGACTATTTTTACAACATACTTTTATAGGACAAGAATTATTTTATCTTACAGAAAGAAAAATGTTAGGTATAGCCCTTTTAATATCGGCTATTGGTGGTTGATATCGCAATTTTTGCATCGGAAAGAGTTCAGGCACAGCCTTAAAGGGATATTTCAGGATTTTGACATAGGGCCTCATTTCCTAGTTATCCAGAGTGTTGTTGATTTCTGGAGATGTATATATTTTTTAATTCATGCAGTCCTTTATATTTGAAGAGTCTAGTGGTGCTAGGCTCGTGCATTTCTATGGTAACAGTTAGCCTGCATTAAAAACAGTCTGACCCACTCCACAGTGCACCTGAGGCCAATCACTTATAATGCCAGACAAACCATATAAATGTCTGTGTCGATAGAATATTTTTTTTAATATAACTGACCTTGCATCACATGAATTATTGCATTTTGAGGGACTATTTTCTAACAGATCACTCCGCCGCTGCGTTAGCTTACAACCACAAACCTGATGCTGCTCAAATATAAGTTATTTTAAATGCAAAATGGTTAAAATTATTCGATTGACACAGACATTTATATGGTTAGTCTGGCGTTATTAAGTGATTTGCCTCAGGTGCACTGTGGAGTGGGTCCGACTGTTTTTAATGCAGGCTAACTGATACCGTAGGAATGTGCTAGCCTTGCACAAGCCTAGCACCACTAAACTCTTCAAATATAAGGACCGCATGAATAAAAAAAAAATATATATATATATCTTCAGAAATCAACAACAGTCTGGATAACTAGGAAATGAGGCCTTATGTCAAAAATCCTGAAATATCCCTTTAAAATGACACCACTTCCTTGGCGACGTTCATTTATGTCGCAGACTTTTCCTTATAATTTCAGAACCATGGGAGGTAGAGACTTAATGTTTTTTGTTTTGGAATCTGCAGATTTTTGTCTTTCTGAAGTACCTACTAAAAATGAATGTCCTGAATAAATCCGCCCTATGCTCCTAATAAAGCGCCCGCTGCTTTCACAGTTCAACACATTTTACAGTTTAGCAGTGCATATTGGCCTTAAAAAAAACATATCGGTCGACCTCTACTGAAGATGCAGTCGTGTGTGGAGTGAAACAAATCAAGCATCGCATTAATGCTTGGAGGCTGACGATTTCATTTTTCTTGTTTTTATTTTTAGTTTATCCTAAGTGTAAGATTGGACTACAGAATAACCTACCTGCTCTCCATCTACAAGAATGAATTTGGAGAGAAGAACGTAACAGACAGCTTTTTCACTCGTAAGATCTTAGAAAGTATTGTAACATAGGCTTTTATGCTTTGGTTACCACATTCACACAATTTTTCTGCAGCATCGGAGCCAGACATAGATGAGATTGCCACTCGCGCTGAATGCATGTTTGCTGGAAGGTACGAGAAGAACATTGTACCAAAAAAAAGGAAACAAACCTGTGTAATTTCCATGGATTAATTGTTTGTTTGTGATTTTAGCACGGAGGTGTGCGCGGTGGAGCTGGACGACGAGGGCGGGCGGACATTTTTGCGCGTTTTAATTCATCTGATAATGCAAGACTACCCCCCGCTGGTGTCTGGCTCTCTCCAACTCCTCTTCAAACACTTCAGCCAGAGAGCCGAGGTGCTGCAGGCCTTCAACCAGGTACGCGGCCCCGCTCTTACTCACAATAACTTTCACCTGTGTGGTAATAGGATGGAGAAGGAATGAAAGCGTGATACCTGAGAGTGTAACAACGTGGAACACAGGGCACACAGCTTTTCATGTCATGGTAATTTGAGTAATCATAACCATTACCCGGTATGAAGAACATATGGCTTTCTTGGTAGTGATGAGGAGAAAGCCCTGCACAAAGCATAAACCACGGTTACCCCAAGTTACCATGCTGTTCATTCTGTTTGTGCTGTGAAGTATCATGCGGCCTGATCCTACATAATTCAAAAAAGGTTTGATGAAGCCGAAGCTACAAAGTTAGCAGGTTTTACATTTAATACGGCAACATGCAGACCGTATTTTTAGTTCTCGACAGACAACAATATATTAATAAATAATTAGTGAACTACACGTTAGATTCCAACATGACATTGCTAACAACTGTCCGTAACTTGCTCTCTACGCTTCAACAGCGCCAGTTCTTTGCAACGTGATAAATAAAATGTCACACTTCTTCAACACACGCACACATTTTAGGCGATGTGTGAAATACCAAAAGCTGTGGTGCTTTTCATGAAAAAGCTATAGTTTGTCCTTCGTCGTCTTTCTGTGGAAATGAGATAAAGGTAGAGGGGAAAAATACAGCTGGAAAAATTCACCGTCACCAAGGTAATGGTACGTTTAAGTTTCCATCCTAAACTCTTTCTCGCTTTTCATTCCGCAACTATTTAAATGGTGGATGTGGGTGTTCTTCCTTTAAAGTTTTGTAGAAATAACCCTGACTTGATGAAGACTCTTCGCACTTGGAATAAAAGAGGCTGAGTTGAAAATTTGTGCACGGAGGTTTCATTTTAGACATTTGCATTTACATGTGTTACAATAACTTTACGTCTGGTTCTTATCTGCTCCTCCCAGGTCCAGTTGTTGGTGTCGGAGCAGGACGTGGAGAACTACAAACAGATCAAGACCGACCTTGACCAGCTGCGTCTGACGGTGGAAAAGTCTGAGCTGTGGGTGGAGAAGAACGGGGAGCTGGGCGCTCGGCCGGTCAAGGAGCAGAACATCGAGGTGAGGTCACGTCAGGCACCACTTTTTTGTTTGGAAGTCTTTAAAAAGAAACTAAATATCTAACCATCGATTCTAGTACTTCATTACATTTGTGATGTAAGTATATTTGTTTAAATTAAGCATTATTTCTCTTTCCAGGAGGTAGTTCTGAGTCCAGTGCAGGATGGAGACCAAAAACCACAGATTGACAGCAACAAGGCGAACAACTACAACATAGTTAAAGAGGTGCAGTTCATAGTTCGTGCACATTAGAGTCATTTTAGTAGCGTGAATCTAATGTGTGTTACATGCAGATCCTCCTGCGTCTGAGTAAGCTGTGTTATCCCAGTAAGAAGAGCCGTGTGCAGCAGCAGAGGCTGCTGAAGAACATGGGCGCCCACACAGTGGTACTAGACCTGCTGCAAATCCCCTATGAGAAGGTTAGTGTGACTCATCTGAGACTGGGCGAGCATGACGTTGGTCTGACTTTAGTGCTCTGTGGTTTTTCTCCACAGACGGATGAGAAAATGAACGAGATCATGATGCTGGCTCACACATTTCTGCAGAACTTCTGCCGAGGAAACGCCCAAAACCAAATTCTCCTACATAAGCACCTGAACCTGTTCCTCACTCCAGGGGTATGCAAGGCTTTGTTTCAAAAATATCCACAGTAAATCAATGAAGGACAGCTATGGAACACCAAATAATTATAGAAGATGACACACATGCTCACATAACCTCCTCCTTTATTTCCCCCCTAGTTGCTGGAAGCGGAGACAATGCGCCACATCTTTATGAACAACTACCAGCTTTGTCATGAGATCAGTGACCGTGTCCTCCACCATTTTGTCCACTCCATTGAAACACATGGCCGGCACGTTCAGTACCTCAGCTTTCTGCAGACCGTTGTCCGAGCTGACGGCAAGTTTGTGAAGAAGTGTCAGGATAAGGTCATGACTGAGGTTAGAATACTTACTCTTTCAATAGCAACCTCTTACTGAGATGCTCACAGTAAAGTAGTAAAAGCTTTTGATATTCCCTAATGTCTTTTTGTGTCTCTGGAACTCACAGTTGGTGAGCGGCGGTGAGGACGTGCTGGTCTTCTATAATGACCGCTCGTCCTTCCCGGTGCTGCTGCAGATGATGGGCTGTGAGAGGGAGCGGGCGGATGAGGACGGGGCGCTGGCCTATCACATCACTCTGGTAGAGCTGCTGGCCGGCTGCACTGAGGGCAAGAACGTCTACACTGAGCTCAAATGCCACTCGCTGCTCCCTCTGGATGATATCGTCAAAGTGGTGACAGAGTGTCAGTGCATTCCCGAGGTAAACAGGGCTTAATTATCAACTGTTCTTTTCTATTGGTTTATTTCAGATTGTGCGATAGGATGTTACTCTCTCAGGAAAGGAGGAAAAGGCACTCAATGAAGAATTTTGCTGTTGTATCATAACATAGGTGGCTGAATGTGCCATAGAGTTTTATGTATGCTCACCATCTGAGATTGTGATAAATGTATTTTTGTTCATACCCTCTGTGGACCATCAAGACCACATTGGCAAAAAGTCACCTGCTTTGCCACACCAAGTCAATCAAACCAAAGTGTACTATAATCCTGTGTATAGAGTCTTCTGAAAACTAACAACAGAACTGACCTTAAACCTGACAATGTCGTTTATTGTTTATGCCAGGTGAAAACTGCATACGTGAACTTCGTCAATCACTGTTATGTGGACACCGAAGTGGAGATGAAGGAAATCTACACATCCAATCACATCTGGAAACTGTTTGACAACTTCCTGGTGGACATTGCTTCTGTAAGGCCCTGACACACTCCACGTTCACGTATAGGGTGACCTGTCAAAAAAAAAACGAGAAAGCATGGTCTGTCAAAGTAAATGAAGCTCTACCTGCTGTCAAGCTAAAATAGTCCAGTGTGGAGTGCGTGAATGCCACGACAGCGAAAGTAGAGCCTTATTTTTGGTTGTATTTTTATATGTTCTGACAATAAGGCCCAACTAATATGCACATTGATTCATGGATATTTTTAAGCTTCTGTAATATAATCACTATGTATCTATGTGTTACATCAAAATACTTCCATATATTTTTTATAAGGATTCTCCCTCAAAAGGCGTGGTTGGTTTGGAAATTACCTGGTAAATGTTTACTTTGTCTTCTTCTGCCGTATTGCACTTTTAAATTTGGTTCATAGGGCACGTTTTTACACACTTTCAGAAGCATGAACATTTGAAATTAGACTGACATACAGTGGGGGAAAAGTATTTAGTCAGCCAACAATTGTGCAAGTTCTCCCACTTAAAAAGATGAGAGGCCTGTAATTTTCATCAGTATACCTCTACTATGAGAGACAAAATGAAAAGAAAAAAATCCAGAAAATCACATTGTCTGATTTTTAATGACTTTTTTTGCATTTTTTTTGCATTGATTTTTATTTATTATAAGGTATACCTATGATGAAAATTACAGGCCTCGCTCATCTTTTTAAGTGGGAGAACTTGCACAATTGTTGGCTGACTAAATACTTTTCTCCCCCACTGTAGGAACAGCTTAATTAATACTAGTTTCACATGCATCTCAGAACACGTATAAAGACATTTAGCAAGGTTTATGCATTAATAGATGTCATGGAGACAAGATGCACTGCCTGACAAAAACAAAAATATGTTGCCACCTTGATTTTACTCACTGTTATGATCTGGGCTTGTTGCAGTTTGTCAGGTCTAAGTTCAGCAACACTATGAGCCTAAAGAATAAGGCTCACATTCTGAATGGCCAGGTTATTCCATCAATGGATTTCTTCTTCCCTGATGGCATGGGCATTATTGCAAGAAGGCAATGCCAGGATTCATCAGGCTCACATTGTGAAAGAGCGGTTCAGGGAGAATGAGACATAATTTGTCCAGAATGAGTCCAGATCTTAACCTCATTAACAATCTTTGGGATGTGCTGGAGAAGGCTTTGCGCAGTGGTGGTCACACTCTCCCGTCATCAATACAAGATCTTGGTGAAAACACACTGGATCTTCTGACATTTCGGAAGCTTATTGAAGCAATGCCCCAGCGAATACGTGCTGTAATCAAAGGTCAAAGAGTGACCTTTTTTTGTTGTGACTTTTGCTTTTGGTCAGGCAGTGTGTGTTGTCGTTTGCACTATTTTAGAAACATGATTACTTCCAAAAACAATCACTTCTACCTGCCGGCTGCCGCTGATATGCCAATACAAATGACATGTACCGTATGTCGGTGATGTGCCCTGACATCTCCCCTTTGTGCCCCTCCAGGTGTGCAACAGCACCACAGACCGTAACCATGCCGATCAGGCCTTGGAGAAGTATGTGACAGAGACGGTGATGGCTATTGTCAAAGGCTTCTTCAGCTCGCCTTTCTCTGTCAACCACTCCAACCTGCAGGTATTGTTTTCTCCCGTGACAGGCAGGCGAAGTGTGCGCTCAGAGCGACACATATTCACAAGTTCACTGCGACAGTATTTGACAGTAGGAGGTTTGCATAACTGCTCCATCATAGGGCTGGGAAAAGGTTAAAAAGTACCACTGTAGTACCCAAAAAGTAGGTACTGGTACAAAATAAAAGATCTGTGCCGAAAACTGGTACAGTACAGAAGAAAAGTATGAAAGAAAATCTGCTTTGGTGATCGTACACTGACTCTGGTAGCTCTGGTCAACAATTCCAAATAAATTAAAAAAGGAGCTAACAGGAAATCATTGCTCTTAACCCTTGCCTTAACCAAGTGCGTTTTGGCTTTACCCAAACCTAAAAGCTTCTTGAAAAAAGCGTTAAAATAGCAACGAAAACGAGATGAAAACAAGGATGATGATGCAACGAAAACGTGACGGAAAGTGACAAAGTGACAAAACTGCAACAGAAAAATGACAAAAAGCGATGAAGATGTGGAAAAACATTTGGAATAAAAAGTGACAACAACGCGAGGAAAAATATCTTTTTAGAAGAGTTTTGTAGGTCTTTGCTTTCATATGAGGTGTTACACTGGCCTATAGGCTGTAACCTTTTAGATTTGGGTAAAGCCGAACTGGAGAAAATACACTTGGTTAAGAGGTTAAATGGTGTGGACGAAAACCGAAACGAGACTACAAATCAGTTCATAAAGTGCAAATTTATATTTTTATCCCTAGGTGTATTGCTAACATCGCAAAGGAGGAGAGTGTCTGCCTGTCGCTTTGCAAAACTTAAAGGCCCCTATACTTTTTTTGTGTGTGTTTTGTTTGACAATAAAAGAAGGAGCCAAAGTAAAACTTTCGTCCTAACACATTTCTACTTTCAAGGTCACTGTCACAGTAATGCTAACGAGAACTTCACAATTGATTTAAAAAGAAAGAAGCTTTGTAATTACATGGACTGTATTTTTTCACAAATCACTCCATAGTGCCATTACTGCACCCTGTGAGGCGATCTAGACCAACAACTCATGTGGATTAACCAGGTCAATAGAGTCTGTTAGACCAACAAGTGTGAACATGCCGCAAGTTTTGATGTCTGGTCGGGATTATAATGGCACAAAACGTTTTTTGGTTGACCAATATCAAATACATGATAAAAAAACTACTGATTATAGAATTTATGGAATAGAATGGAAGCTTATTTGTACAGTACAGCGCTTTTCACATGACACGAGTCACCCAAAGTGCTTCACAGTGTAGGGGATTTGTACTTAATTCCCTCCAAACACATAGCTTCAGTTTCCCCTGGGGTAGACTGACAAAAGTGCACACGCACTTCATTCATCCTGCCCTAGAATTTATTAACATTATCGTTCTATTTTGTTGTTCTAGATAGTGAATAATGGCGAAAAGGTACCGACAAATGATTGTTTAGGTATCGTTACTGTAAGACAAGTACTTTTTTAAAGTGCTTGTACAGATAATAGTACGTTGCCCAAGTTCACTGTTACAATATTGAACAGTAGACACACTCTTACTGCTCCTTTACCTGCACTGTCTTGTGTCAAAGTCGACATCTATACTTAAACCCGATATATCAGGCAGAAGTCTTATTAAATGCTCATCAGACTTGTTATTGAACGCGTCCCATCTGGATAGTAAGGACTTGTTGTACTTGTAAGTTTTCACTGACGTCTTCTTTCTCGCAGACAAACCAGTCTGTCTTCATCAAGCTGCTCCAGTCTGCTTTTCGCCTCTACAACTGCACCTGGATAACCTCGGCTCAGAAGACGAACATCGAGAGCTGCATCAAAACACTGGCAGATGTTGGTAAGTGGTATATATATACAGTATACGTGCATCAAAAGTCCCGTGTTATGATGATGATGATAAACTGAGCTTTGAACCATTTTATTTTTCCCTCATGAAAAACATCGCTGGAGTCTAATTCAGTACAGTAGTTCCCAGTTTTTTTTTCCCAGTTATTTTAGTGGCTACATCTGCGACCTCAACTCCCATTTCCAAACAATTTACTGTATATTTGGGAAAATTAAGGTCATTTCTATTATTTCAATGATTAATATAATTATTATAACAGCACAATAACCATGATAAAACGTATAAAAGTGTTTCTCCGTTGAAATTGATATCAACCTTACTTTACTTTACTCTTTTCTTAGAAGCTTTGAGGAGTCCAAGATAGTGAATCACTGGTCTAATTGTGCATGTTAAGTCTGTCTAAAAGCGCAAAACTGAAATGGCGCTCCTTTATGTTTTTACACACTATGTTTCAGCATTGTTCCCACACCAGAAACATACCTTGAGTCCCATTCTGAGCAGTTCTGATCTCAAACTGCATTTATTGTGGCGCCATTGGGTCGTTATCATGCCCTGAGATAACATTGGTGGCTTGTATTTTGTTTTTACCATGGTTAACTTTATTCCCTTTATGCTACAAGCAAGAATCAAAAGCCGAGTGCATCTCCGTCCTTCCTCAACAAGTATCTTCTCCATTCATTGACATTTGAAGTCATAATATGTGAAATGTCAATGCTCAGATTTCAAAAGCAGGTTTATAAGACACGGCTATGCGTGATATGTCCGCTTTAAAGTTCAGACAGCGTCACTGGAACTAAGCAGAATCTCATTACTGCATATTATGTTGTAGTTAAAAGAAATGTATTGTTTATCTTCTCTTTATATTCACTATCTTTAGCGAAGGCGAGGGCAATAGCCATCCCTGTGGACTTGGACAGCCAGGTCAATACCTTGTCTCTGAAGGTCCATACCAACATGGTGCACCGAGCGGCCAAGGACTGGAGGATATCGGCTCGCAACCGACCTCGAAAGGAGCCCCTGGGTGGCCCTGACTACAGGAACATCATTGAAAAACTTCAGGTACGCTAAATTTGCACATAATAACTCTTTTAAGCTTCCCTCCATTAACACATTTCATAGCAATTATACTTGCAGCTCTGCTAATCAGGCTCATCTTCTGCAGGGTGTGGTGTCCTGTCTGGAGGAGCAGTTCAGTCCCAAGGTGCAGGCGGAGTTCTCAGTGCTGGTGGATGTCCTGCACAGCCCCGAGCTGCTGTTCCCAGAGCCGGCCCGGGTTCGGTGCGAGAGCGGGGCCTTCATGTCCAAGTAAGGCACAACACACTACTTCCAAGTTGACATTGTGTTGTATTTTGTCTTGTTGCACCTTTTTGAGCAGCTGTAGACTCTAACTTTGAAATAACCTGGAAGCAATGACTGTGTTTGAAGTCTGTTGCATCAAGAAACTGTACCTAGTTGTAGCTGTCTAAAAGCTAACACAAGGAAAACATACCTACGTTTTTTTTCCTACCTACGTAAAATGTTTTATTATGTGTCCTTTACTTTAAAGAAGAACTAAGTATTTTGTTTACCTTAATAAATCCTTTTTCATAGTCCTTCTGGGGGTAATGATTACGGGGTCTGTCCAGAAAACCACTCTTGCAACTTCCCTGCCTCCGGGTCAGAGGTGCAATACACACCAATAGAATCTCGAAGAAGAAGCTAACAGGCTAACGGGCAAAGCAAACTGCGGGTTAGCGCCACTTTAGCAGTGTTTACAGTTTGAGTGAAAAAAAAAGATCTCCATTGTGTAATTGAGTTGTGGCATAATGTACAATATCCCTCTCTCCCTTTGTATTTTCTGTCAATGTAGTATTTACTCTCACGGACAATTAATGAGTAAAAAAAACGCAACACGCTACGACACCTGCAGTGGTGCTTATGTCTAGGGGCATGAGTTACTTAGTTCTGCTTTAACAGGAAAGTCCCATTGAGATTTCAGGGGATTCTTTGCCCCATAGCGTACCGTATTGTACATGTTTTTAGTGGCAGGAGAAGCCGGAGCCGACACGGGGAGGACATTCAAACTTGCTGTGAAGTGAGAGAGCAAACCGCCACAGCATTGTGCCACCATAGAGTGTATCGTAAAAGGCATAATATGTTAAGATATATAATCAGCTTGCTGTGTGCTATCTGCATCTCAAGTAAAACATTTTAATAGTTGACACGCTGGAATTTGTTACTGTCGCTTTGACGGTGAACCGCTCCATCTGAAAATTGTAAAATGTTAATTTAAATCAGTATGCGTGAGGAATGAGGAGGAATGGGTTTGTGAGAAATCTGTCGGTGACTGTTGTTCTCTATGTTTTCATCAGGTTGATCAATCACACCAAGACGCTGATGGAGAAGGAGGAGAACCTGTGCATAAAGGTCCTGCAGACGTTGAGGGAGATGCTGGACAAAAAAGAACTCTATCATGAGTCTGTGAGTGAGATTTCTCCTAATAACTAATATGCAATTAAAAAACAAAAACCCATGTTCTGCTGGCAGTATAAATCATCCTAAGAATAATAGTTACCAGATTTTGGGAAGTAGTAGTAGTTTGTAGTGGAGAAAATTGGAGTGCTAAAACATTCAGAATGAGTCCGGTCAAAGTGCCTTTTAAGACGTGACATCATCAGGTGGAGTAGCAAATGTTTTGAGCTCTTGCGAAGTAAACAGGCTGAAACTCAAAGATGCATGAATGAAGCGAAACACAGCTATAGATACGGTTTTCCCTCAAGGAACATCATTAAACATGTATTAAAGGCTGTGCCTTAAGCCCAGTATTCCAGTGGTGGCATCAGCAATGCTGTAGCCATTGTTTCCTCACAGGTCTGTCGGCCCACAGCCCAGACTGCCTCATCACTATGCTGTGGGCCTTTCGGTGTTACATAAGGCTGCAAGGCACTTGAGGACACACTCACTCAGAGAGGGAGAGAGAGAATAGGAGGAAGTGAGGGGAAGGAGCAGCGGGAGGAGGAGGAGGAGGAGAACTGGAGGAGCGCACTGAACAAACAAATCAATACTGCAGCAAGTGGCGGGGGGGATGCACAGTCTGTCTCTCAGCGCACCCCCTCACAGCCAGCCTGGGGAGTGACTGACATGAAGGGGATAGTGGGTAGTGAGCGCGGTGACTGCAGGTGCACGGAGGCTCAGCTCATGGGGCAGAGAAGTCTTCTGGAAAGTTTTGGAGAGTTGGTCCCGCTGTGTGTCAGAGGAGGAGGCGATATGAATAGACTGCAGTTCACACACTATACGCTGTTGAACAGAGTTTTGTTGTTTGACCTAAGGCTGAAGGGAGTTTGGAAAATACATACTGTATTTCAATGTATTTTTATGTTAAACTATTACATGAATCGATGTCTAAGTCTTAACAGAAAATACTACATTTGTTAATTGCGTTTTTTTAGTATTGAGATCAATCTTGCTGTCCTGGTTTGGTCATAAGAGACAGTTCCCTCCACAGTCTAACCCTTCTCCAATACACCGTGGGTTTGGCTTGTTCACTTTAAGAGTCAGACTGTTCCGCCAAATGTTCCCCCGGTTTGTGTTAGCATCATTCAGCTGCAAATGGTTCAACAGATGTGAATCAACATGAGCGGAGTGAAAGTTGAAAAAACACGGTCTGTTTTAAAAGTGGCTCGGGAGACACCGCGCCAACGATATGTGGTCTGTGTGTAGGTGTAGGAGCGTCTGAGCGAGCACATATGTGGCCCGTGTCATTTCCGCGCCGCCCTGAGCGTGGAGCTGCTGCCTCACCGCTCAGGCGCCAGAGCCACAGAGCACGCCGCTGATGGAGATAATGAGCGAGAAAGCGTTAGACAGACAAAAAAGCCAGTGACAGCATCGGCAGCAGAGGTTGGTGGCTCCCCAGGGGTGCAGCAAGTGGGCGGAGGGGAGGAAGCGGAGAGGGGGGTGGGGGGTGGGCCATGTGAGGAGACATGTGAGCAGCAGCAGCAGCGGGGCGAGGGATTGGAGAGGAGCGAGTCTGCTCAGTCCATGAGACAGGGCAGGGGGTGCGCTTACGTAAGAGGCTGCAGTGGCTGAGCCAGCGGCACGTGGACTATCACGTTCTCTCTCTCTCTCTCATTCTCTCTGCCTCTCGCTCCTCTGCTCTCCTCCTATGCTTTTGTCTCGCTCTACCACACTCTGACTGCTGCCTGACTTTCTCCCTCTCCTCTGAGCCAGCATCAGGCGAGTCAGGGTTTGGCTGGGTCATACCAGGAACTCTCCACTCCTACTGTAAACTAAAAAGAATGCCAACTTTGTAGGATAAAAAGTAAAGGCTTTCATGTATAATATGCTTTTGTAGTGAAGGTGTAATTATGAACCACAGACAAAATAAAAAGTTTATGTTTGTATTGATAGGAAAAGGTCATTAAGATTAATATATTTAAAATTTTAAGGCTCATGCTGCTATTGTTCTTAGTAACAATAGCTTAAGGCGGTGTCTGGTAACATTTAATATTCCTTACTTCTCTATACAAACATGGTTATGTAATATTCATCACTGTCTCTTTTTTTCTCCTCGGTGTATTTCACACTCTTCTCATGCGTGCCGTGTCTGTCCCTCGCTCCTGTCCCTTCCTTCTTTCTTTCTCCCTCGCCAACTTTCACACCACCTGCCTGAGGCAAAGCAGATTTACAGATTAGCACCCTCTCAATACTAAGTGCCTCACATGCGCCCATGCAGGCAGCCGCGTTGCTCTCACGCATGTCCCGCTGAGAGACCATCCCTAGAGTTTCCCATCGACAGACACAGTTGTACTTAGCAGGTTTATCGCCATGGGGCAGGCCACATAGGCAAAGTGTAAGAGGTCAAGTAAATACGTGGTACTGGATTTTCTGTGTCTTACATCTTTAAACAGGGTAATTCTTCATCTATGTTAAGAAATGTGGACTGTTTTTTTTTTAAAGAAATATGTCTGTGATACTTGAGTTGCTAGTTAACTCCTATTACTTGACTAAAGATATCTAAATGTGTGTTGGTTGTGTTCAATGTGTGAACTTTATAATTATGGTGGACAAAGACACTGAGTGATATAAACGAAAGGCGATACACATGAGTTGTTTTGCCAGAAGTAGCAAAGTTTGACTCATCAGGCTCATGCAGAAAATTGATAGCCTTTGGGAAGCTATACTTGGACCCACCGAGCAACAAGTCGGAGACCACTTAATGCATAATGAGAAATTAGCAAAATTAAGGGAGATTCCAAAATTCTGTGCACACACAACCCCTAGCGGAAGTTACATGGGCTGGAGTCGAGCAGTTTAAACAAGACTAAAGCAATATCTTCTTACCTTTGCCAAGACGTATTCAGTTGCCTCGTACGCACTTTAGAAAACACAGAGGAGCACATGGCGACAACTAGCAGCAACTTCCTTTGAGACCTACACATGTCTTCTTCTGAAACACTGAAGATGCACCAAGAGCCCCCAACACATGCAGCACAGTGGAGGCGTTACAAGAGGCGCTGCAGGAAACAAGGAGGTATCCGGGCAAGACCAACAACTAAGCCACACATGCCTTCTATCCCTATTAGTGTTCTGGCTAATGGACGTTCACTGGAGAATAAAACAGATTAACTGCTAAGCTCTTTCCAGAAGACGGTGAAAGACTGTTGTTGAGCTGAACAGTGCAGGACACCACGCTCTGAAACAGGGACAAACCCAGGAGGCGGTGCACCATTTCAGGGAATTAGACGGGGACTGGAGGCAGCCGGCCAGGTTCCTCCAGGTGCTACGTTTTCCCCAACCTCCAAAAACATGCTGGTCAGTGGTCGGGTTGTGAGAAGAATTGCTCAAAGATAAAGGGGGAAAAAAAGTCAGTTATCAAATTATAGCCCCTGAACTTGACACAGAAATCCGATAGATTTTACATTAATCTAATTAGATACGCCTTTTATTTGACTTGAGTGGCCACTTTCAAATGAAATGGGTCTCCTTTCCTCTCTGACTTTCTCTCTCCAGTCAGGTGTCCAAGCATTCGTTTCCATGACGGCGAGCTACTGGCAGATGTTTGTATGGCCAGTCTCCGACCGACCACATGTGTTTTGTGTTATGTTGAAAATACCAAGGACCAACACGTGAACTGGCTTTGATGTTCGTGTGAGTTCTGAAAAGTCATACATTTAAGGTTGTATTATGATATCGTTACCTTCTCGAAAAACTGACCTGGATTTATTTAATTCGCCTATTTAGCAATCCTGCATAATCCGAACGCCTCCTCTCACCTGCTGATGTCATGAGATGGTGTCCCTCTGTATTTATAAAGTTTAGAGCGACTCACCTGAAGCTTTATGAATACATGTTCTCTCATATGTCCTGCACTGCTCTTGCTATTATTTAAGTGCTATTGATTTTGGCCTCTTTAAAGAAACGTCGCTCACCTATGTGTAAGTGAAGTCCAGACGTTTAAGGTCTATAGGATTTTTTTTTTTTGGTTAATATTATTCATCTCAGTGACTGAACTCTGGAGGTTCTGAGCTTTTAAATAAGTGTTGCAGGGCAGCTCCGTGTATTGTGGTGTCATTGCTCAATACAGAGTGCTTCCCATATTCCCTTCCTTTTGAATTATAAAACCTGAAATACTAGTGCTAAGTTAAAAAGTAATAAGTAAACCCGATTAATGCATAATACAGGCCTTCTAAGCTATCAAAGTCAAAGTGTTGGCCGTCACACATATCCCATAAGCCGTGACAAATGAGATGAACTGTGGTGGTCAACAGACGTTCGACACAGTTCACAGCATGTTACTTGGTTGGGAGCGTGTGTGAGTCAGATCATTCATGCTCAGTGGGCACATGACATGCAACAGGAAGGATTGCATTTGGCGTGAGACCGATCGCACGGAGCTGGTCGATTCCACTGTTATCCTGGAGAGCAGTAGAAGCGTGGTTACTGGCTATCATGGGTCACTATAAATGCACAATTCAAGGATACAAAGAAACGATTTGTGGGCGAGTTGTTATTGATTGATGTGAGTGGACGTATTTCTGAAAGCTAGGGTATGCAACATTTCATCCACCTTGCCTATGTGTCATGAGAGTGTAAAATGTGCATTATGACTTCATTTTAATTGAAGCATAATTTAAAAGTATAATCACATTCTTACTGCTTGTAAAAAGCCTCAGATATTTTTCAAATATCATCCAGCCCCTTGCACTTATGAATATATTCCAGGAGTTTGAAAGTCACGCCTCACTAAACATGCATAGGTTACTACTGTCTGGTCCCCCAGTGAGTTACTTCATGTTACCAAGGCAACTTGACTGTAAAACTGCTGGAAATGGATAAATATGGACAGAAATACAAAGTTAGTGTATATATAAAATTGCATGAATATAATAGAGCAAAGAAAAGCTACTGCCGTCTGCCAAACTTCTGAAGATCTCTGCAGAAGAAGAAAATTTCGATTTTCTGATTGGGAAAATTACATTGTTACCGTCATCAAGTGCTGTTTGATACTCAACTTGTTAGGCTACAAGTTTAATTGCAATCAAATCAAAGTCACAATTCAAGTGGTTGCTGTAAGAAAATCGCAAATTCTGCAAGTCTTTTAGCAAGTGCTCTGCAGAAAACTAAATATACAGTTTCATTTGTTTCTAGTATGTATAAAACCTGTAGTTTAGACCTCTACAAACAATCTACTGCTTGTGATTCTTCTATTTCAATCACCGGTTCATATTTCAATGTGTACCCTGATGACAATCCTTTGAAATATCCACATGAATCCACTGAATCGTGACTCTAAAAAGCACATTGCAGTTGTACTCGCAAATTGCAATATATGGCAGAGAAAGTGCAATTATTTTTCCAAAACTTGTTTATCAAAGAGTCTGTAACAAACACAGTCCTTGCTTAACAATGTTAGTGAATCACATGTAACACTTCCACTCTCTAGCTAACCGTTGTCCTTTTGCCCTGGGCTTGTTTACCAGTCTTGTTTCTTAGTGAAGCACTCGCAGCAATTGCTGTCACATGCGGCCATAATTTGTTTTGCTGATATGCTTGTTTGTTGAGTTAAAGCATTTTATTTGCTTCAAAATGGCATCAAAAAGAACATGAAAATAGCGGCATGTGAAACCTGAAATTTAGTTTTTTGCTTTGAATATTTCGATAATGATACAATTTCAACACACATATTACATAAGCTTTTTCTGCGTATGGTGTTGGACAAAACTTTAGCTGTGTGGTGTGTTGCAAATGTTTTGCTAACTAAATAATTTTGAGAACATTTACTTTGCTACATCAAAGTAGTGGGTGTGTGTGTTTCTCAAACTTTGTGAGATAGATTGCTTTCCAGAAACTGTTGACAATCTAATTGGGGGAAATTCCGTAATTAGGTTTCCACAAAGGCAAAACAACCAGCTTTTTCTTCACCTCTATTCCCTCTTGACTGTTGGTTTCAGATGGAGGGCCGGAGCCAATATAACTTTGTGAATTTTCTGTTTAGACATTCTTTCAAAGCAGTGAATTGCCACAATATTGAGAGTCCATCCATGCATTTTCTTACGCCTTATCCAGGGCCGGGTTGTGGAGGCAGCAGTCTGAGCTGCCCACGCACAATTCCTGAAGCTCTTCCGGGCGGATCCCGAGGCATTCCCAGGCCAGCCTAGAAAGCATTTAACAATGTTTTATTATTGTTCCAACTTCCTTTCCCAAAAACATACCTGGAGTTAGCAGGTCTTAACATACCCTCGTATTCATTTCTTACAGAGGGTCTGGATCTTCACAATTGAGCTCAGTTTTCAGGTGGGAGGGGTGAACTCCTTTTAAAGTTTGAAACAATTGGATCTGATTTTACCCAACGGCTAGCGCTTGGTCGTGAAGTATGTAATGCGCCTGAGTGAGTGAAGCAAGCTATCAAATGCTTGACATCACCTACAACACCCGCCTCCCCCGCTTGCTGAATGGTAGGTTGAAATTCAACCGATGTAACTTCAGCCACTGAGATCAAACCCAGACGTAACATGTAAGGAAATGATAATTAACCGGAGTATACGGATGGCTAAGGCTAGGCTAACCTGAGGTAGTAATTTGATTATTTCTGACAGTTTTCAGTAATGCTTTTGCCGTTTCTTCTTCTGCTAAAGTGTATTTTCTGGATTTTGTTGCATCATCGTAATAATAATAATAATAATGCATCGGTTTTATATAGCGCTTTTCTGGACACTCAAAGACGCTTTACATTGCACTATTCATTCACTCCATACTTTGTAGTGGTAAGCTACTATTGTAGCCACAGCTGCCCTGGGGTAGACTGACTGAGGCAACCAGTCTGCGCCATCGGCCCCTCCGACCACCACCAACCACTCACTCACTTACTACATTCGCTAGGCTTCCTGGTGTTCCCAAACGGTCTCCCATCCAAGTACCGACCAGGCCCTTCCCTTTTTAGGCGCCAAGTTTTTAGCATGCTGTTTGCAGAAATGGTGGCTTGAATGTTGTTCTTTTCATGGGTAATTTGCTGCCAAGAAATAAGACTCCAAGAGAGCTTATAAAGTGTCTTTTCAATACATGCCGATGTGCCCATAAGCAGATTTATAATCCCAAATTATCGAATATATAAAATCTTGTCACAATCGCAATTTTTGTTGGTGAAATCAGTGCTTTACCAAAATCATTCCGCCCAATAGGCCCTTTGAACATATTGTGTATTTGACCATAGCCATCGACCTATTGAATTATAGGCTTGTGAAAGCTTCAGAGGATGGTCTGCTCTATTGGTATTTGGTCTATGGGGGAAAGTGGCTGCGCGCTGTCAGCCAAGTCCTTTCAGGTTTACTGCAGGAGCGACAGGACAGCTAATCGACTCCCCTGACGTGAACTTACTTTGGACAGCTCTCTTCCTTCTGCTGCTGTATTCACTGACCTAACGTGATCCAATACGTGATCGTTCTCTTCTTGTGTTACAAGCATATTTCTAACTTTTATGTATGCATTTGACTTGGATTTCATGCTTTTGTCTTGTTTCATGTGATAACGACTGCTTTACCGCATTTTACGACAGTGAAGTGTAATTGTATGAAGATTGATATGTTTGTTAATATGGTGACCTAGGAAGACGGGATTCCATATTTCAACGATAGAAATGGGACTCGCTCATGACGCATTGATACAGTATGGTTGCACAGTAACCATTAGGGAGGTTTGCTTTCTTTGTGACGTATGTACCAATATCAAATAAGAAAGTGAAATAGTGAACAGATCACACAACATAAGTCAGAGAAAACTAGGGACATTATTAACAAGATCTACGTTCTTTCTATACAAGTAACTAAAGTCAGATGTGCTTATGTGTATGTTATTGTTATTCCACCTTTATTTCAGTGCCTACATTGCCCTCACTCAACCGTCTTTCTGTTAGCAGCATGTGAACAAAAACAATGCAGCTAAGGTGCTTCAATCCCCACTTTTGCTATTGGTAGAGGTCGACCAATATATGATTTTCTGAGGCCGATGCCAATTCTGGGGGATTTTGATTGGCCAATGCCGTTATGCTCCGCCGATATTTAGATTGGCCGATTTTTTTTTTTTTTTTTTTTTTAATTAAATGTCACATCTATAATCCTGTGTATGAAGCTTCTAAACCGTAAAATGTGTCAGTGTTGAACTGTGACAGCAGGGGGTGCTTTAATAGGGGCATTTATTCAGGACATTCTTGTTTAGTAGGTCATTCAGAGGGAGCTTATTTAAAAGACAAAAATCAGCAGATTGCAATGAAATTATAAGCCAAAGTCTGCAACATAGAATCTGTAAAATACGATCTGAGGTGTACAAACTTGACCGATTTTTACTGCAATGTTTCCCAATGCAAAAAAACAGGAAGTCACTATCATTTTCAGTTACGACGATATCCGCCTTTAATCGGCATGATATCGGGATATTGTGAAATACCCTGTCGGTCGACCTCTACTAGTAAAGGCTAATTGCTTCCCAAGAACATGTTTTTTAGACATTGTTGTGCAATGTGTCACCAAAATTATCTTTTATTGCTATATATTTGACGCGACATTCACACACACACAGTCACTGAGGTCTTCCATCTGACTGACATTTAAACTAGCTTAAACATGCTAGCTTAAACATGTGCAAATATTCAGCGCGAGTCATAATGATATGTTTTTAGGTGTTGCTTTTGATGATTGTTGTGTTATTTTGTGTCGACTTGGTTTAGCAAAATAGCCCAATGTTATTGTTCTCGCAATATTCAAGGCAGCTCTTGAATATTGTTCATTGTGCAGCCTAATTTGAAGTTGTAGAACAGAGTGTAATTTGAAAAAAAACCTCAATAAGCATATGAATAAGCTCGGGGCAGTTTGTCATTGTCTTGCCTTTTGTTCAGTGGTGCAGACAGCAGGGATCTAAGGTGAACGGGAGACCGGCAGCTCATCCCTGCTTCTGCTTAGACCCTATCTGCAGTGTGGCGTGCCCGTGCACATTTTAAACCTCGTCTGCTTCACACGATCTATTGTTTGTTCCTCTGTGCGCCGGTCTCACCCCCTCCTCCTCCTCCTCCTCCTCTTCCTTACGAACTACGCTTCTTCCACATCCCTTTCTCGTGGCTCTCGCATCACCTGACCGGAGTTTTTCCCGTCAATGCAGCAGCCATGGGATGACTCAGGCTGGGCACACGCTGGCCGCCCCGTCTCAGTGTCTTCTTCTCCATCCCGCTGCTGGACTATGGCGGCTGCTCAGTTGGCACGTGCCGATTTTAAAACGCAAAGTGGCATCCCCATCTCTAATCACCTTTTGCCTTTGGAGTCCACTGATCTCTTTGGAGGAACTAGTGAATTGTTGGATTTCACGTCACGGAAGCCTATAGATGTAAATTAGTTAGTATAATGTAAATATAGTGAGAACATAGAATAAAATCATGTTACCCTTTGATAGTTTTCATGTGACTTTTTTGGCTGACAAGCACTAGCAACATAGACATAATAGACCTTCAATACACACTCCTCCCCGTTTACCATAATGACCACGTTCGAGGGGGAAATCATGGCGGATTTACAGACTCCTCCTCCCCAGCTCTGACGAAGCATGTTCCTAATAAGGGCATAAGGGCGGGATCTTCACTGTAGACTCGGCCCTTGCGTGACGTGTAGCTCGCACAGCTCCAATGCTAACAGTCAGACCCCCGTTAAGTAGGAGATTTCTAAAATTATCCTACCATAACCAGCCCGGTGCCTCTAGTTGTGTCTAACCCAGCGTAATCACAGGAGGAATATCTAGCTCTAGACAGTTCCAAACAATTAGGCACCGGGCATTAAAGTTGTTTTTAACGTGTCTAAAGTCCAATGCATTCCAATGGGGGCCTAGCGGCTATATGGCGGTACTACAGCAATGGCGGCCTCCAGTGTCGTCGTCGCAAAGCAGAGCAGCCAGCACCCATTGACTAGCAAGCACCTTCATTTCATTCACTTTTATTAGAAAGAATGGACTTGCAAATACTACTGATAACCAGATGTGTTGATTAGATGTTTTTTTAAATATTTTTTTATTGTGTAACGCATAGGCAGAGGCTATAAACCAGGGATGCCCAAATTGCAGCCCAAATGTGGACTTTTGGCAGAGTTGGCACGCATCGCCTGAGATTGTATATTTCACAGCAAGTTTAACAATTCTAAATTATTCCATTTAAGAAGTGAGAAAGAGCTGCATTAAGCTTCTAAGCCTAAAGAACAATGTGGTTTCATGGTTAAAACCTCCTGATAGATGATGAGCCGCAATGATTATCAGTCTTTGGCCCACAATGATGTACTGTATACACTTCAATATACTGTATGATGGATTCCGTCGGGTACCTCAAATATACGGCAAGCTTTCAGGTGCGAGCGGGTCGAGTTAGAAAGTGCACATTTTTTTCCCCATTACTTGTTGGATTACAACATAAAGTGCATTCTTATCCATAAACGCCACTCAAAGTCGGCTGCGTTTGGTTGAATGTCCAGTTTTATGGGGTAAACGTATCATCAGTATGTTTTGTTTTCTCATAGTACCGAGTTTAGATGTCGCCTGTAGCTCTTGTCTGACTTTGATCTCTGCTCCAAAAGCACAACGGCAGTCAGCTCAGTCACATGCGCGAGAGGCAGATGTGATGAAAGACACAGTTAAATAACAATTGCTGACCCGAGGGGAGCAGCTTCTTGTAGCGTCAGGTAAAGGCTGCTCTACTTAAGTTCCAGTTTTGTTTGACTGCAAGAGTGAATGACGTGGTAAAGGTAAAGCCTCGGGAAAGTTTCTGCTCGTCGTTTTCCATAAGCGATTTCAAAGGTGTCCTCAGCGGCGAAGTAGCAAAACGAAACATACAAGCGCCTATTCTCCACTTTCATCTCGCGGTCACGTTACGCCCTTCCCGTGTGAGTGACAGCCAGCAGCAGAGCGGCTCGTGCGGCGGCTTTTTCATGTGTGTGGATTCGGGTCCAAATTGCTTAGTAGGCTTTTTGCGTTTGAGTGCGTGTCCAGTGGTCTGTGTGTGTTTGTGTGGTTTATTTTGTGTGCGTCTGTAGCAGCGGCTCCTGCAGACACGGGAGGCAGACAGTGTTGGTGCTGACTGCAGATGAGATGGAGTGTTTACTGACACCGGGTGCATCAGCTGCTCACGCTCCTCCTGTCTCTCCGAGCACTGCACCGCTCCATTACTGCATCATTTGCACGTGTACAAATGCTCAGGGGGAATATTGTTTGTGTTCTTTGTTTTACTGTGTGCGGCCTTTTTATATCCCTTGATGTTTTAATCTGATTGATGATGTAAAATTATCTGATTGAGATTTTTGTGGTTTCGTGTGGCATTTACGATTAGATAAGCATTAAAAGTAATAGCTTTAAAATGTGGTGGTCTAAAAACGGCTACATCTGAACTAGGGTACCATTAAACAATACCAGTATGGAAAAAAAAAAACTTACTATCGGTATTGAAAAACTAAAAGTATCGAAAGCAAGGTCCAGGGTCCGAATAAATAAACCATACAAATTTAAAAGGACACAAATACAGTAGGTCATGTTTATGAAATATTTACAAAACCTTTAAATAGGATAAAAAATGGGAGAAATTGGGTATAGCAAACAGTTAGCCTTGGTCACAACTCATTTCTAGCTCTCACAAATCCTTCTGCATGTGCATGAATTACATGTACTGTATGTACATCGCACAACTTTCTAAAGGCGATGGAAACTGCACAAATTCTGGTACAGTACAGCTTGTTCTTTTGGGTTCGCAATAGTTTATAATGTATTAAATGCAGGCAGCATGCAATGGTCTGTTTTTGCTATTTGCTACATTTACAATATACTCTACAGGGACACGTATATTTTACTCTGCTACGAAGAGAGATGATACAGGAGATTTGCAGCTCCATGATCCTCCCCATACTGTATATCCGTTTTCTGACGGAAAATTCCCCCAATAATGTGGGTTGTTTTTTCCGTCCATGTTGTTGTTGTGGTGTTGCTCAAAATAAAAATCAATGCCACAGGAAGGCATGACTGAAGGCTCGGCACACTTTTAGATTTTCTTTCATTCCTAATCACCGTGAACTAAACATGTTTTATTTATGGACGGATATTTTTGCCAGGTTATGTAAGTATATTTTTTTCCAGGCATTGCAACAGACACTGTTCTTTCTCTCAGACTGTGATATGGATTTAGCATAGTGATTTGTGTCTCCACAGGGAAATGAGTTAAGAAAGATCCTGCTCACACGCTACTTCGTAAATCAAAAGCTTCTCTCCAAGACCGAGCTGGGGAGTGGAAACAGCTCGTCTGGTGGCTTTGTGAAACCGTCATCCGGAGGTACTGACAACCTTGAATAAACCCGTAAGATGGTCTGACGCTGAAAATGCTCAGGCCTCAAAATGATGCTGTTCCCTTTCTAAAGAAAAGTTTGTCTGACATATGGAGCCCGAGATTGTGTCTAAACGCTATTTTATTGGATTTCTGATGGACTGTTCTCTTAAAAGTAGGGCCGGGACTTTTTTCGATTAATTGCGATTAATTAATTACATGAGGTTTAGTGCGATTAAAAATATTAATCGAAATTAATCACACTTTGCTTTCCACACTTCAGTTTCCTTTTTTCCTGCAGACACACAATTAATGGCTATTGCACTGGTCTGTTGGACTTGGTTGAACAAAAATAAACAATATTTTGTTGCTTAAGCTTATGTATTCAGTCATTATTCAATGGTATACTCAAAATCCTTATGAAAAAACTACTTCTCACTCTTCTCAGGTCAAATATTTATATGCGATTAATTTCGATTAATTAATTACAAACCTCTAATTAATTAGATAATTTTTTTAATCGAGTCCCGGCCCTACTTAAAAGCATTTGGACACTACAGTGTGTTAGATGTATTTTTACCATCTTTAATCATCTTTTTTCTGCTTTAAAAAAATATTTTTTATTTATTTAGCTAATTTCAATCGACGGACTATTGCAGGTTCCTCCAAAAATGACAGATTTCTATTGCAGTGTTTGATTCGTAACATTTGATCTCGAACGCTATACTTTTGGTTGGGTTGACATTTAACTTTATGTCATTGTCATATCCGATAGTGGGAAAGAGACAGAAATCCAAGCAGTTTTTGACATACAATCCTGAGCTCTATCGTTTAGGAACTTTTTTTTTCTCATTCATTCCAATTAAGCAATTACATAAGGTGTAGTGCGATAAAAATATGAATTGAAATTAATCACACTTAAATGGCACAGACACTTTTTCTGTTAACTTTTCCCTGCAAGACGTTGCTTTGGGGCGAACAAACTTAGTAATAATAAACCTATTTTACAAGATCAATCAAACTGCTATTGTCTTTTAAGTGTTTGAAATGATCACACAGGCCTCACATCTCCACTTCAAATAAGATCAAATGTAGGAAATTACAAAGAAGCATCGAGAATATACCTCTAAATGCAACCCCTAAACAAATGATGCTTAAATGAGATTAATTGTGATTAATTCATTACAAAGGCATAATTAACTCTATTAAGAATTTTAATCGAGTCCCATCACTACTAGGAACCTGACGTCATCACAATACAAGTCCCACGAGTAACTATATTTGGATTAGATCTGGTTAATTTGCTTACGGTGTTGTCATTCCGTTTGTGAACAGCCGTATATCTTTCCCAGTAGCTTCACCCCTGCTGGACTCGGACAGTTCGTGCAGCAGTATGATGGAGATCCAGTGTCTCCTGGACAACGTTGGGGCCTCAGAGCTGGTGATCGACCTGATCGTCAGCACCAAGAACGACCGCGTGTTTGAGGAGAGCATTCTGCTGGGCATCGCTCTTCTGCAGGGAGGAAACACGCAGATCCAGGTGCCTGCGCAATGTTCACTTTTCATATCGTGTAAACAATAGCGGAACAATTTCAAGGATTTGATCAGATCAAGAGGAAGGATGTATGTCTGCCTGTGAGCGATTAACTATATTTGAGAAACACTGATTTTTTGTTAAGGCTTCGGTCTACAAACTTAACATACAAGGCTTTAAAGGCACTACACCTATTTTTTTCTTGTAATGGAACTAAATTAGTCTTGTCCTCCTTTAGTATATTGTAAACTCAGACATTTGTAGGGAAAGCACTGTGCATCTAATTATAAAGCCTTGGTATCAATTGTGACCCTGAAAGGTGACCCTGTGTATAGTTGTGAAATGTGCCTACAAACCTGTCCCTGAGGAGAATTGGGATGCTACAACAAAGTTAGGAATGGGTTTGAACTAGAGTTGCACCGATCCAACTTTTTTGCTTCCGATACTGATACCGATACTGGGGGTTTGAGTATCTGCCGATATTAACCGATACCAAGAGACTTTCTTAAAAGCAGTTACTGTGAATGGGAAAAAATTGGTCCTCTTTTCTCCAGTGTGAGATCAATAAAGTCTCATTTTCTCTTGCAAGATGTGATCAATTATATGCCATCAATTAATAAACTGTAACGGCAAAACATAATAAGAATAACTGGACTTTTCTACATTAAAGATATGATCAGCTATTTTAAAGAAGTACTAAATAACTTGTTTATCTTCATAAATCCTTTCCGTAGTCCCTCTGGGAAGTGTTAATGGGATGATTGGGGGGGTCTTTCATCTCCTCCTGGTGTCTCTGGCCAGAAAACCACAATTGCAACTTGCCTGCCACGGTAGGAGCCACCATACACTAATAGAATCACGAAGAAGAAGCTAACAGGCTAACGGGCAAAGCTAACTGCGGGCTAGAGCCACTTAAAGGTTAACTGCTCAAACAAATAAAAAAAATTAACAGTATTTACAGCCAATTTTGAGTGAATAAAAATTATCTCCATTGTGTAATTGGATGTACAGTATCCCTCTCTCCCTTTGTCTTTTCTGTCAGCGTAGTATTTACTCTCACGGACAATTAATGAAAAAACTGCAAAATGCTACGACACCTGCAGTGGCGCTTATGGCCTCTAGGGGCATGAGTTACTTAGTACTGCTATAACAACTCGGATAAATTGATCTGATCATTACAACTTGTGCATAATAAATATGTTAGATGTATTCCTTACCAGCATTTAATAAACTAAAATACAAACACTGATTTGATTTTATTAGGCTACTTTAGGTGATCTAATCACAGTTTCTGTTCCAGTCTTGATTAGTTGATGTTAGCATTAGCATGTTGTCGCTAGCTTTAGCATACTGTTGCTAGCCGTGGCGATCAAAGAAGCGTTTGCGGAGGATAAAAAAAAGTCAGCGATTTAATTCTCCAGGTTCTAACCTTCAAAATGACATACAGCATGGCCATATTGACTTGGGTTTAGTTGGTGAAAGTTATGTTTTTAAACCGGTGAGAGCCAAAACTGGTATCAGTTCAGTATCCAATACCAGTATCAGATCCCTAGTTTTAACCACAACATCTCAATTTGGTAGTTTCCTCTTTCATTGTTTTTGTAACAATAAAATAATGTATAGGACCTTTAATTCATATTAACTCAAGTGTGCCTGTGTGTTGTCCATACATTTTACATTTAAATCATTTACTTAACCTGCTTGTATCATTTGTGCTTGCAGAGATGACATTAAACCACTTTCGTTTCATGTAAATAGCATGGCACCTTTACTTTCCATCACAGTGGTCTCTAGGACGCTCCAGGATCAATTGTTTGGAAGACTTTCGCCACTGACGGACCCTCTCACCAGAAAACCTACAAATTGATCCTGGAGCCACCGGGATTGAAAGCAAAGGTGCCATGCTAACCACTCATACAACTGCTGGGTCACTCACTACAAGGTCAAATATGCACAAATATCAATCGCATGAAAAGTTGCATAATCCACCTTTAAAGACCAAATGTTCAATTAACTTTGAGTCTACCAGTGAATACTGAGTCACCATTGGTTTTTTGTTATGGAATTAGCCTTGGATACAGGTTTTGACAACACCGAGCTCTAGTCCAATAATATTTAGCTCTCCCATAGAATATATTGGCTGCCTGTCCACCACCTCAATGTGATAATATTCAGCTATGATAAACGATGTTTTGTGGTTCTCTGCTTGGCAGTGCAAAATCCCAGTGGCTCAAACCCATGAATAGGCTCTTAAGAATGCTGTAACGTCATGTGAACGCACCCGATTTACATTGGTTTCCATGTTATGTCCCACGCAGAAATCCTTTTACAGCCAACTGTACAAGCAGAAGTCATCCGAGCGCTTCTTCAAAGTATTCTTCGACCAAATGCAGTTGGCTCAGCAGGAGATCAAAGCCACTGTGTCTGTCAACATGTTCGAGCTGGGCTGCAGGAAAAGAGACGATGACAGTGACGGAGGCGGCCGTGTCAAGAAAGGTAACAGCAAGTAATGAAGCCTTTACCTGCCTTAGATCACACACTTTGCCCTCCTTGGCCTCAATCCTGAGTGAGGCTCAAAGACCGACAACACACTCATAACATTCAGTCAAAACCGCCGTCAGAATGAAACATTGTGATTTTTAGGTTAGACTTCAGATGCCTGACTTCAGTGTCACAGATGAGTGGATAGAAGTGACAGTGGGGTCATCTTAAGTCCCTCAAGCTTTTCTGAGTGAAAGACAGGCAGCTCACTTGACTGTGTACAATTTCGGTCCCCAAAGGTTGATCAATGCATAAATGGGAGGTTAAAATTGTACTAAAAGAATGAATCTGCTGATAACGGTATAAACCCTGCGTGTAAACCTTTCTAGTGCACCGTTTGGGTGGTCCCTCAGTTCCTTTGTTCCAGGATTTTCAACAAGGAGTTCAAATCCCCAATGCCCGTCACTGGGCCGCTGTTTCCAGTGTGTGCCGTCACATGTCAGAGGGCATGTGACACAAGACACCGTGAAAGGCCTATTGTGTTACAAGTGATGGCTCACACTTTTTATACTTAAAAGTTGGAGCTAGGTTTTAAGGGAGGATAATACCCCACACTACACAGGCCTGTTAAATATGACCAAGTAAGTCGCAGTAAGACGTTGTTATCACTATCTTTGATGCGTTTAGATAAAGACTCCAGCCTTCACATGAGGGACGACATGCGTGGCCAGCTAAAGGAAGCCTCGTGTGTGACGTCTCAGGCCTTCAGCGCCTATAGGAAAGAGCTGGACCCAGACATGGAGGGCATGGGACAGAACAGTGAGGTGATCGAGGAGGTCGAGGAAATCCAAATGAGCGCCTCGATCGCCATCATGAAACCTATTCTACGGTACCTCCAGCTGCTTTGTGAAAACCACAATACAGAACTGCAGGTATCGCCTCCATTTATTTTATTAATCAGTACACTATTCATGCACATAATATTGTCCGACCATACTATGTTTTTATCTTTACATTCCTGTCTTTAGAACTTTCTGCGGAACCAGAATAATAAGACCAACTACAACCTGGTGTGCGAGACGCTGCAGTTCCTGGACTGTATTTGTGGCAGCACCACGGGAGGCCTGGGGCTGCTGGGGCTCTACATCAATGAGAGTAATGTGGACTTGGTGCGCCAGACTCTAGAAACTGTCACAGAGTACTGCCAAGGGCCCTGCCATGAAAACCAGGTAAGTTAAATAGACCTTTGATGGCATAATAGAGTCCAAATTTCCAAAATCCAAAGTCTTTAACCCCCACCTGAGCCGAGCACATTCTCTCCAGTTTGGCATTACCAAAATCTGGAAGCTTGAAAATTAGCATCAAAATAGCGACGAAAACGCCAATGGAAAAAAAGCAATGCAAAAGCAACAATTACCGACAAAACGCAACAAAAAAAGTGACAAAACATGGCAAAAAAAGAGATGAAAATATGACAAAAACACTTTAAAAATGTGACAAAATCATGGCGACAACATGACAAAAAGATTATGATCACATTGGTAGGTCTTAGCTTTCAGATGAGGCATTACACTGTTGATTCCAGTTGAGAAGCTTTTACTGTAGCTTTTACCCAAAAGTAAAGCTGAACTAGAGAATATGTGCTCGGTTTTTGTGTGTTTTTTTTCTCCTGCCTGTAAGCTGTTTCTTGGTTTAATAAAGTTAATAACTAAATTAAAAGATCTTAGGTTTGTTCTTTCCACACAGTACAGAAGGGGTACTGTGTGGAAAGTAGCTGCTTGATTAGGCTTCTGGTAATTACAGCTATTACTTTGACCATTGTAAAAGTTTTTGAGTGTCTCCAATACCCAGTGCTGCTGGTATAATAAAAATATAATAAGGCCTATAGTTATAGGTAGCGACAACATTTGAGGGCACATGAATCTGCATGTGCTATGTATATGAAACTATATGTCTTTGAGATTTGTTTGCCATTTAATATTATAGACATGCCTCGCTGACCGTCATCTTCTTTCCCCACCAGTCATGTATAGCCAGGGACGAGTCCAATGGCATAGACATCATTATAGCTCTAATTGTGAACCCCATAAACCCACTGGGGAAGAACCGGCTGGACCTGGTGCTCGAGCTTAAGGTAAGTGCCTCTTATAGAGCATTATAGACTGCCTGCTGTGACCTGCTGCAATTAGTGAAGCTATATATATTACCACGTACAATACAGGCCGTCGTGTGCTCGTCCATGTGTTCTGGTGTTTAATAATGTAGTCTCTGTGGCTGTTTATATCTAAAGTACTATGTTATGTTTGATAAACGCGTAAATAAAAACAATGGCGTTCACCTTTGCCATAGAACAATGCCTCCAAACTCCTGTTGGCCATCATGGAAAGCCGCCATGACAGTGAAAACGCTGAGAAGATCCTCTACAAGATGAGACCCACTGAGCTGGTGAGTAGCGCTACATACAGGATTACAGGTACATGAAAACTTGAAATTGGAATGTATGAACCCTTGCTCTGTAGTGGTTTATTTGTGTTGGTCTCAAACCTTTGCTCAAGATTTGTAGAAGGGTCTCTTGACATGCAGGTTGCCTCAGTGACATTGAAGGAACGGCCATATATGGAGGGAAGATATTTTCCTAAAAGATCAGCCTTGACTTTCATATCAGAGGAGCAGTACCAGCCCTCCGACCATCACCAACCATGTTTTTTATAGTGTGTTGTGTTCCGCGGTGTCTTTTTTGGAAAAAAGTGTGCCACAGGTCAAAACAGACTGGGAAAACACTGGTCTAATTATTCTAACTCTGTGTGTCTCAGGTGGATGTGATGAAAGAAGCCTATACTCAGGGTCTGGAGAATGAAGAGGAAGAGGACACTGTCGGAGACCAGATCAAACCCAGAGACGTGGGACACAACATTTACATTCTTGCTCATCAGGTGTTTATTCTTAACTTTTACTGTATGGCTTTTTTGAGCCTTTATCCATACCACGTGTGTTCTTCATCAAACACTTAACGGGTGTTGTTTCACAGTCCCACATTTGAGCAAAGTCTGTCTGTCGATCTCAAAACCTGTGCACATCATGGCTTCCATGTGATTCATGAAGCTTCTGTGTGTTTTTGAAGTCGTCTTCACCAGACTTTTTCCGCTCATGGCAGTGCTCAAAATATCTGCTCCTTAGCTACATTAGAAAGCACAACGCCAGAATAATGTCCAGAGATCCTGATTTTGTTTTCAGCTCTTGGGTAGGACCATACTATTGATGAAAATGATGGCAACGGAGGCTTCAAGACCAACACGATTTATGTCCTCTGCTCTTTACTGAGTTTACTGATTGTATAAGGATGTTGCGCATACTTCACAAGGAAAAAGCCAAACAGTACAGCCCCACACCCCCATTATTCACCTATAGAAAATCATGTCATGTAAAGCAAGACACAAACAGTATGGCGACTAATGATCGGTCACTGTTTTTTCCCTTTGTTTTTATCCTTCAAAACAATGTGGTGAACTCGCCCCTGTTCTGTTTTTGTTTCGTTATTCCTTTTATGTGAGTGATGAAGACCGATAATGGCCTGGTGTTGTTTGCAGTTGGCCAGGCATAACAAGATCCTGCAGCAAAGCCTGAGACCGGGGTCAGGGTCTGGGTTAGCGGCCGATCTGGACAGCGAGAAGGATGACGCTCTACACTACTACGCCAATCACACAGCACAGATAGAGGTATTTTTTATTGTGATATAACCTAACCGTTTCCTTGGGGTTTTAAAATGTAAAATCGTTATTGTTCACATGAAGTCATTTGGGCGCTCCAGTGTGTTAGCTTCTGGGGTTATTACTATTAAATAAATCTAACGGCTCTTTTCACTACTTTTTCATATTCATAGCCATATTCTTTTGACTCATTTTAGTCCATAAGAAATGTTTGCAATTACTCCCTAACAGAGGTGGGTATTTACATTTACTTAAAGGGGGGTATTATGTAAAATCGACTTTTTCATACTATGTCATTCCCTCATTAAACACATGCCTGGAGTGTTGCCTTGGCTCATTCACATATTTTTGAGTAATCAGTAAAAACTTAGACGGCAGCCATTTTAGGTGTAGCTATGCCTCAGTCCTCCTAGGAACGCCCCCACCTCCTGGAGACGCCTCTGGACCTTTCGTCACCAGCCAAGCCACCAACCACTGCTCCTCAGCTCAGCAGAGCCCCCTCCCCGCACAGTAGTGTTGTTTAGATGCCACAGCAGTGTGCTGAAGGGGGCGTGTCGGAAAGCTTCTTAAAGAGACAGAGGCCTATTTCAAGACGTTCAGTACAGCCATTTTGAGAGAGCAATTTTATTCAAGGCAGTTATTTTAATTTACTGCATATACAGACCAACAGAAGGTTACGTCATCATTGTAGTATGCTATAGACTGGTGCTATGTGATTGAAAAAAGCATAATACCCCTCTTTAAGTACATGCAACTTTTTTGAAGCAAGTAAGTGCTTTATTTGTCATCGCGTTCAGTCGTTCAGGTTGTAATCCTGAGCCGCCTGTGACTGAGTGTGTCCTCGGATCCCCTGAAGCAGTGCACCACCTCCTGGGTTTGTCCCCGTTTCAGAGCATGGTGTCCCGCTGGTCTGCTCCTCCACTTCCTCTTTGCTCTTCCTGCTGCGCAGCTCCCTCCGCTCCACAACAGCCTTTCACCATCTTCTGGGAAGAGCGTAGCAGACGAATATAATCAGTCTCATTCTCCAGTGAACGAACATTACCCAGAACAATAGTAGGGATAGAAAGCTTGTGTGGTTTAGCTGCGAGTCTTGCCTGGATACCTCCTTGTTTGTCCCTTTTTTGTTTCCTGTAGCACCTCTTGCAGCGCCTTCACTGTGCTGCAGGTGTGGGAAATGTGTAGGTCTCAAATGTCTTTAGCTCATAATTTGCTGTTTGTTTACTTATTTTGCAAGTAGAGAGAGAAATTTGTTCCACTACTTTTTACTCCAACTTTAGTACAATTATTTTAAAGTAACGTTACTCTTACTTGAGTGAATATTTTGGCTACTCTACCCACTTCTGACCCCTAACATGGTGGTTTTATCGGGTATTGTTTGATATAATTCATAATATATTCGATCCCAAACCAATGTGATATGCGAGTCCTGGCTAAGGATTGCAGTAATGTCACAATATTATGCTATAAATAATAGACCAGGGAAGACGACATACAATTGAAAAGCTTCATTTTTCGGAATCTCAAAAAGTAGATTACCTTCACCTATCATGCAAAATCAATCTTTTTGAGTTCAATACCAAGTTTTCCCTCACACGCCTGAACCCCACATTAAACGGGACTTTGTGACACTCGTGAAATCTCCCACATCTTTACTGTGCAGATCGTGCGCCGCGACCGCACCATGGAGCAGATCGTGTTCCCGGTGCCCAACATCTGCGAGTATCTGACCGAGGAGTCCAAAGTGCGCGTGTTCACCACCACCGAGCGGGACGACCAGGGCAGCAAGGTTAACGACTTCTTCCAGCAGTTTGACGACCTCTACAATGAAATGAGGTGGCAGAAAAAGATCCGAAGTAAGTTTCCTCTGCCTCCCTCTTAGTGCTTGGGGAAATAATGATGCCGCTGTAGCCGGTCGCGGGATGGTAACATTGTGATAATCATCCATTGTTATTGGCTGAATAAATGGAAGGACATGTGGTGTTTTGTGCTGAGTGCTGAGTTTGTGTGCCTGCATTTACACGGCGCCGTTGTGTCCTCGCAGAAAATAAGGCTCTCTTCTGGTTCTCGCGGCACATCTCTCTGTGGGGAAGCATCTCTTTCTACCTGGCCTTCCTGCTGAATGTGGTCGTGGCCGTGTTCTACCCCTTTGGCGACGATGACGATGAGGGTGAGAATTCAGTCACTGCATTGTGCCATTTTTATTTTTTTTTTATCTTGACCAGCAAAACATTATGGTCTGATAAGAGAATGTATTTAGCAACACATGTAGGTCTCTGACATAAAGTGCAATAGAATTTAAATCCCAAAATGACATGGTAGCAGTAACAATAATGGCAAGGACAGCAATTATTTACTGTCAATTTCTTTTACACCATTGCAAACGACTAAAGATCCTGTGGACATGGGGTCTTATTATGTATAAAGCTTGAAACTCTATTTTAGTCCACTTGAAGCATGGTCTGAAACAGATTTCCTATAAAATCATAAATAGTTATTTTTCCAACCTCATTTAACGCTGATGGAAGCGCAGTACATGGGGGAAATTGAACCTGGAGATATTAGACATTTATCAGCAAAAACCTTCACAGCAGAGAAATGTCAGCCATAAGAATAAACATATAGTGGACCTCTGAGTTTAGTTTTTTGTTTTTTTCTTTTTGTAAAAGAGCTGTCGGTGTGTCAGTGTTCACCCATCAACAGGGGGGTTGGCAGTTCAAACATTCCTTGAGGGACCTCCTGTTGCTTATTATCATCCTCCTCAGTAGACACAGTACATTGTGAGGCTATGCAAACCCCGTATACAGAACATAACCTGAAATAATATATGTAAACTTATCCTATGCTAATACAAGAGCACACACTGTATGCGTGGTACAGTGTGTTCTTGCATTTAGATTAAAATTTGTTCACACTTTATCTTTTTGTCGTGTAATCTACAGGTATTTTGCCGTCGCTCTGGAACGTCCTTCTGTGGGTGGCGCTGGGTTTCTTCACCACACTGCTCCCCATCCTGCCCAAACCCTGGGGCATCCTGTTCTTCCTGGTCTCACTTATACTCAGAGCCATCTACACGATGGGCCTGGGTCCAGCTCTGCTACTGTTGGGCACTGTCAATGTGAGTGACTTTTATCAAAGCCATTTTAAGGTGGTCACTGTCGGTCACCTAAACAGAGGGTGCCTATTCAGTTCATTACAGGCCTAGCTACTGTATATAAGCCTCCTAAGACTTGTTATTTTTCCAATAATAATTGTGAGAGAGGAAGTCATTAAGTGGCCATACTGTGAGATATACTTTTTTCAACTTAGCTGTTTTCACTATTTTTGATTCATAAAACATAGTTGTGCTGTTTTTGAACATAAAAGTTGTGTTCAGTGGTAAATTCTATTCTTGTGTTATCGAGGCATTCATATATTTGCTTTTTTTTTTCTAGCTCTTCAACAAAATAGTTTTTCTTGTAAGTTTTGTTGGGAATCAAGGAACATTCACCCGCGGATACAAAGCCGTTGTAATGGACAAGTTGTTCGTGTACCATTTGGCTTATGCCATTATCTGTGTCCTGGGCCTCTTCGTGCACGAGTTCTTCTACAGCATTTTGGTAAGAAATCTTGTATTTATCTTTATATGGTAGTATCGGCAGATTATGAAATATTAAATCTGAGTTTGTTGTAACAATTGAAACAACATAGAACAACTCCATTATCTGCTGGGTTTCTACCGCTTAAATAAGTCTTGTCATACACTGTGTCCATTCTTTTATATGAACAGTACAGTATTTTACTTTTTGAAATTTCCATTGGTTTATTTTCAAATGTGCCTTTAATCTCAGAAATATTAATAATTTTGATGACACAATCCCAAGCTTTATTGCACTGAAGGGTTGTAAACTTGTAACCCTACATTAAGATGATTGTGAAGGAACAATATTATACACCAATCTGTAAATGTAGCAACATTCTGATTAATTAGGTATATTGTCTAACATTAAAACATTTATTAAACATGCGTTGAATGGTCTTCCCAGTTGTTTGACCTGGTGATCCGCGAGGAGACGCTACTGAACGTGATCAAGAGTGTGACGCGGAACGGCCGCTCCATCATCCTGACCGCTATTCTGGCCATCTTCTTGGTCTACTTCTTCTCCATCATTGGCTTTTTGTTCTTCAAGCATGACTTCCGCATGGAGGTGGACCGCCTTTCAACAGGTGCTAAACCAGGCCACTCTTTTATGTTCTTGCAATGTCACACCTGCTGTCACATGAAAGAGTTACTCATTAGCTTAATTATGACAAGTACTGTGTTAGTAGATCAAAACATTATTGGATGGGGATTTTTACAAGTGTTTAAAACCCGCGCCAACCTGTCCATAAATCCCCTTGGCCATGTGGGCTTTCTGTTTCTCTCTGCAGCTGTAACTACAGCCCAGGTGAACAGGATGAGAAAGTGCTGCCCCTCAGTTCCTTGACACCTTTTATTTTCTTTAAAACGACCCAGGAATGGATCGCGATCATTCAGCGCAAAATAGCACTGCTGTTTCCCAACCGTTTTCTAAGACAATTCGCAGCGAGCAGGTCTGAACCTGGACTTAAGCAGGGCTTGGTGTATAGTGGCAAAATTGTGTCATTTTACGTAGCATAGGCATTCGTTAAATAATATTTGCATTCTTTTCAAAGTTACAGTCATTATGATTTTATTTAATAAAGACTAAAATGTATTGTCCATATTTATAACCGTAAATTGATCCCGTATGTTCCGGACCTTTGCTAGACAATTCTTTTTCAAACTGGAACTCGATGAATTCTAATTCAAGACCCCTGGTATACAACCCCTTTACTGCATGAAAACATTATATAATAAATCACTGAGGAATCCCTCCCATATGTTCTACTTGATCTCTGCCATTGTTGAGGCTGAGCACACGGCACATGCATGTCTAGAGGCCATCATGCTCCTCTAACCCGGGGCAGTGTGGCCGCGCTAATGAGCTCCGTCGGTCATAGACAACATGCCCGCACATGTGCACCTGTTGCATAACCCGATGGCCGCTTCATCCGCTGTTTTCCTGAATCGAGCACAGCAGACAGACACAGAGCGGTGGAGCCTTATGTAACCACCAGACGCCCTCACGCCTGCCTGCCTGCCTGTCTGTTTATGTAGGGTGAGCTTTCAGTGAACTCTATGGAGACTGAGAGCGCTTACATAGACGGGTTGCCTTGGCCCGAGTCTTCCTTTTGTGGTGTGAGGGCGACTTTCAAATGTATCTCGGTGAAGTAGACGGTTCGATTTGGATGGTCCCAGGTGCAGAGTCAGCACTTTTAGTGCTTTAGAAAAGGTTCCGCACTCACTTAAGCTGCATGTGCGCATCTACAAGTTTATGCACACGTCCTCAGGCTCCCAATCTGCAGAATTCAGTGAGCTTTAACTCTTATGGCCGACACTAGCACTAACTAGAACTTGATTGGCATTTTGTCAGAGATGCCTTTCATTTTATTCAGACATGGGGAACAACACAAAGAGGCAAATACTCCCAACAATAACATAAACTTAAAGGGATATTTCGGATTTTTGACATACGGCCTCATTTCCTAGTTATCCAGAGTGTTGTTGATGTCTGGAGATATTTTTTTCTTAAATTCATGCAGTTCTTATATTTGAAGAGTCTAGTGGCGCTAGGCTAGAGCAAGGCTAAAGTATTTCTATGGTATCAGTTAGCCTGCATTAAAAACAGTCTGACCCACTCCACAGTGCACCTGAGGTAAATCACTTATAACGCCAGACTAACCATATAAATGTCTGTGTTAATAGAATAATTTTTGAAATATAACTGACCTTGTATCACATGAATTACCACATTTTGAGGGACTATTTTCTCGCAGATCACTCCGCCGCTGCGTTAGCTTACAGCCACAAAGCTGATGCTGCTCAAATATAAGTTATTTTAAATGCAAAATGGTTAAATTATTCTATCGACACAGACATTATATCATTAGTCTGGCGTTATAAGTGATTTACCTCAGGTGCACTGTGGAGTGGGCCAGACTGTTTTGCAGGCTAGACTTTACCATAGAAATGCTTTAGCCTTGCTCTAGGCTAGCGCAACTAGACTCTTCAAATATAAGAACTGCATGAATTTAAGAAAAAAATATCTCCAGACATCAACAACACTCTGGATAACTAGGAAATGAGGCCCTATGTCAAAAATCCCGAAATATCCCTTTAAGTTAAGTAAATTAAGTATGTTTTGTTTGTTTTTCTGCTGCATGTTTTAGACAAAAAAGGTTTGGTGAGCAAAAATGGCCTTACAAACACATGCTCGAAAGATGGATGCCCCAATTCTGGTAAGAATCTTCTTTATTTAAAGTATTTTTTCATTTTCTGTCAGCAAGGACTTATTTCCCAGTTGTAGAAAAAAAATATTTTTGCCATCAAACCAGGAAGTGCTCGAGTGCGTTATTCATGTTTGTGCACCTTCACCAGACCTGTTTCTTTTCTTTATAGGGCTTTAATTCTGTTCAGTTCAGTACAGATGACAATGGCCAAAATGTTAATTTGCCACTTCAAAATTAAAAAAATAAATAATAATAATTCAGCTGAGGTTTTCAGATATACAATACAAGTGTTCCCTGTGAAAATGCAAGCTCCTGCCATAGAGCACCTTCCTGTTACGCACACTGTACATCAGTGTTCTCCAACTGGGGGTACTTGAGCACTTGGCACGGTGTACTTGGAATTATGAATTAATAAAAGGTGATTAGATTGAGTATATTTCCCATATTACTTTCAAAGGACATTTTATTTGTATGATGATTTTCAGTAAACACAAACCAGTAAACACAAACTAAACACAGAAACATCAGAGATTTAGTTGATCACTTTGTAAAAAAATATCGGCAGGATCCTTGTGGCATTGGGTATTTGGTGTATAAATATACGTTATACAATAGCAATGCCTAAACATTATTGAAACATTAGCGATTTTGTAAGCAGAAGCTTTGACATTTGAGAGATGATTGAAATATGGACTGATAAAATTACACAAGAATCTCAATATTGCAGAATCATTTCACCTAAATGTTTTTTTACATATTGGTAATTTGCTAATTTCGACTTTTTAAATAGCCTTTTTATTTGATTGTGATTATTTTCTTTATAAATATTCACCAAAAGCCGCCAAACTATTGTGTTTTACTATTCCTCTGTTGTATGTAAAAATTATAGCCTTTTTACGTCTTTAAGTTTGAACTGCCTCCCTAACAAAATGTGGGTGTGATCTTGTGGTCAATAGCTGATGCGTTCCTCAGCCCCTCTTGCACGCTGCACGCACAACTGTAATCATAGTGTTTCTCTCTCACACAAAGAAACCTGATGAGGCAGAGAGGTGAGTCACTGGTGTCTGTTCCGCACGGATCAGCAGCACTATAGGGCCCTGCACGTGACCGCTCCACGCACCCACCATCGCTGCTCCCCCACTCACACTGCACTGACATTTAATAGTCACCATCTTCCAAATGTATACAACCAAGCTCAGGGGTGAATACCGTACAATATCCCGCTGACAAAAGAGTTAGTCACTGGAGATTTTTATTTTATTTTATTTCTTGAAGCAAATGGTATTGTACAAATTATTGCATTATATTACCACTTCTTTCAGTTTTCACTAGATTTTTTTTTGTAGCCAGTAGGTGTTGTTAGACAAGTCCGTTTGAAAGTGATTAAAGAATGAAGAGAGACATTCCGAAAACTACAGTATGTGTTCACAGTAAACGAAGTAGAGGAATGCCCAGGACTCATTGTCGAACATTGTGAGCTTATTTTTTAAGGAGATGATGCATTCTTTGCTTTGACTACGTGTACAAATGTGAGGTTTAAGTAAGGAATAAACAATGAGCCGTGCATTATACAGTTTTAATGCACAACGCGGAGTCAAGAACACCTGTTCCTACGCGAAGCGCATTAAAACTGTGTAATGCACGGCTCCTCGTTTAATCCGCTTCGACCATCGTCCCGCTAACTGAGACTGTTCATTTGGGTCTGTTTGCTTTATTATCAGTCCTGGGCAGGAGTTACTTCACTTATGTACTGTTTTGCCTGAAGCTAGTTCCAGCTCAATTGTTTGTCATTACTATGGAAACAGCTGCAGTGGAGTGATATAATTTATGATTTAACTGTTGATGGACTAACTGTGTAGTTATATGAAAATAATGCATGCCAGTTCTTCAAAAAATATTTTTATATCCCACTACAAAAATCACATGGTCTTCTGGCTGATAATAATAAAGCATGTTTGGTATCGCTGGCTTCTCTGCTTACGTATCATTTAGCGGCAGTTCATTTGCTTCTGCAATGTAACAAAAGGGCCTCCAAGATATGTTGAACTCCCAGAATTATTAGAAACCTCCAATTGTGCTATATAATCTAATACAGCCCTTTTACCATTGGGTAAAAACCACAGCCGAGTCTAATAAATGCCAGGCAACATTTTGGTAACTGGCTTTGAATGTGTTAATTGCCAAAGTCACAGCGAAAGGCCCAGCAGCAGAAAGACTGCGTTTCCGAATAATTGACAAGTTGTGTACTTCCCTTCAGATGACGATGACGGGATAGAGCGAGTGTGCGATACTCTCCTCATGTGCATCATCACCGTGTTGAACCAGGGCCTTCGTAACGGAGGGGGAGTGGGAGACATCCTCAGGAGACCCTCCAAAGAGGTGACACATGCTTCATGCTCAGCCCCATGTCCTACCCCTGTGAGTGTCCATGTCTGACCCCTGCTGGTCTGTGCAGGAGCCCCTGTTTGCGGCGCGAGTGGTGTACGACCTGCTCTTCTTCTTTGTGGTCATCATCATCGTCCTCAACCTCATCTTTGGAGTCATTATCGACACCTTTGCGGATCTGAGGAGTGAAAAGCAGCGGAAAGAGGAGATCCTAAAAACAACGTGCTTTATATGCGGTGAGTGTGATGAAATTATAATAAATATTTTTACGGTTAAAGAGACTTGAGGAGTAGTAAATCACTTCATTCAGGCAGCTTAGGCAGAGGAATCCTGTTGGTTGGTTGTTTCTTATACTGCTGAGGAGATCTGCATTTTCTGGATTTATTCCTGGTATTTCCGCTATATTGTTAATGTTGACGAGTTATATACTGCTTTTTTAGGTTTGGAAAGGGACAAATTTGACAACAAGACTGTGTCATTTGAGGAGCACATCAAATATGAACACAGCATGTGGCACTACCTCTACTTCCTGGTTCTGGTGAGGGTCAAGGATCCCACGGAGTACACCGGGCCCGAGAGCTACGTGGCTCAAATGATCGCGGTGAGTCAACGTTTTACTATGAACTTGCTGATTAAACAGAACAGAACATGTTTTACCTCTCTGTAAACCAGTTTCAGCCCATCACTGGCCTGTGGTCATGTGCTGATCTGAGTCTTATTGTCTGGTCCCTTGAGGCTCGTTGTCATGTCATGGTAATGCCATGTTGTTGTCTTCGTGTGTGTTCTTAGAAGGCTGTTGTAAATAAGACTCAGGCTGAATCTTATTTTAGTACCACTTTTGCTGCCAGTGAACGAGGGCTGTGCAATATAACGCCAATGTCATTGTTGATGGTATTAGATGACAATATCCATACTGCAAGAAGCTCGAATCTGTTACAAAATCGCTGAGGTCTTTCCATCAGACTGAGATTTACAATATTTTTTTACTATCACAGGTTTAAAGGCCCTATACCTGATTTTTATTACAAACAATAAAAGAGGAAGCCACAAGATTAAAATGTTAGCAAAGTTCAAAATGAGTTTGCACCACAACTATCACATTTTTAACATCTAAATTCTTAACAGGGACATGTTTATGAGCACGTTTCACAACTGGCGGGGTCACTTTTCAGGTTTACCGTCACAGAAATGCTCGAAAAATACCGGAAAGTTGATACACATTGATACTAATGCTTTATAAATAGATGCACAGTATTTTTATCTGCAATTACAGTGGGGAAAAAAGTATTTAGTCAGCCACCAATTGTGAAAGTTCTCCCACTTAAAAAGATGAGAGAGGCCTGTAATTTTCATCATAGGTAAACCTCAACTATGAGAGACAAAATGAGAAAAAACATAATCCAGAAAATCACTGTCTGATTTTTAATGAATTAATTTGCAAATTATGGTAGAAAATAAGTATTGGGTCAATAACAAACGAGCAAGATTTCTGGCTCTCACAGACCTGTAACTTCTTCTTTAAGAGTCTCCTCTGTCCTCCACTCGTTACCTGTATTAATGGCCCCTGTTTGAACTTGTTATCAGTATAAAAGACACCTGTCCACAACCTCAAACAGTCACACTCCAAACTCCACTATGGTCAAGACCAAAGAGCTGTTGAAGGACACCAGGAACAAAATTGTAGACCTGCACCAGGCTGGGCGGACTGAATCTGCAATTGGTAAGCAGCTTGGTGTGAAGAAATCAACTGTGGGAGCAATTATTAGAAAATGGAAGACATACAGAGGTTTGAGCGCCCGAATGATCCTGGGGGCTCTGTTGTCAGGGGCTTCGTGCCCCTGGTAGGGTCTCCCATGGCAAACAGGTCCTAGGTGACGGGTCAGACAAAGAGCGGTTCAGAAGCAACTTATGAGACCAACAGGCCCGGTTAGAACCATGAGGCCGTCCTTCTGTGGACCCACCACCTGCAGGAGGAGCCATAGGGGGCTGGTGCAATGTGATTTTGGCAGCTCCAACAGCTGCCCCCACGACCCGGGAATGGACAAGTTAAAAAAAATTGATGGATGGATGACATACAAGACCACTGATAATCTCCCTCGATCTGGGGCTCCACGCAAGATCTCACCCCGTTAGGGTCAAAATGATCACAAGAACGGTGAGCAAACATCCCAGAACCACACGGGGGGACCTAGTGAATGACCTGCAGAGAGCTGGGACCAAAGTAACAAAGGCTACTGTCAGTAACACACTACGCCGCCAGGGACTCAATTCCTGCAGTGCCAGACGTGTCCCCCTGCTTAAGCCAGTACATGTCTGGGCCCGTCTGAAGTTTGCTAGAGAGCATCTGGAACTTTTTGGTAAAAACTCAACTCATCGTGTTTGGAGGAGAAAGAATGCTGAGTTGCATCCAAAGAACACCATACCTACTGTGAAGCATGGGGGTGGAAACATCCTGCTTTGGGGCTGTTTTTCTGCAATGGGACCAGGACGACTGATCCGTGTAATGGAAAGAATGAATGGGGCCATGTATCGTGAGATTTTGAGTGAAAACCTCCTTCCATCAGCAAGGGCATTGAAAATTAAACGTGGCTGGGACTTTCAGCATGACAATGATCCCAAACATTGTCATGCTGGCTAGTGGCCTAGCCAGTCTCCAGATCTCAACCCTATAGAAAATCTTTGGAGGGAGTTGAAAGTCCGTGTTGCAACAGTGTGTGAAAACCTTGTGAAGACTTACAGCAAACATTTGACCTCTGTCTTTGCCAACAAAGGGTATTTAACAAAGTATTGAGATGAACTTTTGTAATTGACCAAAGACTTATTTTCCAACATAATTTGAAAATAAATTCATTAAAAATCAGACAATGTGATTTTCTGGATATTTTTTTTTCTCATTTTTACTCAAAATTACAGGCCTCGAACTTGTACAATTGGTGGCTGACAAAATACTTTTTTTCCCCACTGTATCTTAGCTTCCAATATGCTGAAGGGGAGAAAAAAACTGGATTTGTTTCACTACTAGTGTCTTAAAGAGATATTTCAGGATTTTTGACATAGGGCCTCATTTCCTAGTTATGTTGATTTCTGGAGATATATATATTTTTTAATTCATGCCGTCCTTATATTTAAAGAGTTTAGTGGTGCTAGGCTAGTGTATGTCTATGGTAACTAGTAGCCTGCATTAAAAACGGTCTAACCCAAGCACAGTGCACCTGAGGCAAATTACTTATAACACCAGACTACCGTTATAATTGTCTGTGTTGACTGAAACATTTTTTAAAATACCCATTTTGCATTTAAAAGAACTTTAAGAGCAGCATCAGCTTCCTGGTTGTAAGCTATGCAGTGGCGGAGTGATCTGCTAGGTTACCGGATCTACCGTAGTTTGTTTACCTGCGACCGGCATTACTACTCGTGGAATTCACAAAGGAGCTTTCTACAAATCAGATATGGCAACGTTTAGAGGACTTACCCGATGGTTTTGAAGAGGTTTTTGATGCACGTTACTAGTTACTATAGACATGCACTAGCCTAGCACTAGCCTAGCACCACTAAATTCTTCAAATATAAGGACTGCATGAATTAAAAAATATATATATCTCCAGAAATCAACAACACTCTGGATAACTAGGAAATGTCCTATGTCAAAAATCCTGAAATATCTCTTTAAACCAGGGGTGCCCAAACTTTTTGTCTCCGAGGGCCAAAATGAAAAAGTGCCTTTGGGTCGCAGGCCAAACACGGCGATGTCAAGCGTGAAACACGTATAACTGCATATAATAATAGTTACTTTATTTCCCGTATTTATTAGCATTTGATTATATCTATGCAAATAACATGCTATATTAAAACAAATGTTAACTATGGCAGACTTAGTAGAACAAAATCAACAATTGTAGCAATATAGTGCAAAATGTAAACAACAACACCTGTATCTACAGCACCTACAGTGACTCATTCATGACCTCATTCATTTGTTAACTCAAAGAAAATGCCATTAGATCGTTTTGAAAGTGTCAGTTCAGCATAAATTCTTTTATAAGTCCATTTTTAACATGACCTATGTTGATGTCAACAAACTTTGCAATAAAAGTTTGAAAACTGTGAAAGTTGATGCTACAACGCTCTGTGATAAACACCAAGACACCACAACAGTGTTTCCTTTACTTTGCGAAAGGAGTGAAACAGCGCCCCCAATTTGACACTGGTGGCCAAAAATTGTACTGCATCTATATTTACCGTTGAGAATGAATGGGAGAGAGTTGGTATTAACCAGATGTGGCCCAAAAGTAGGTCACTTTATGGCGGGCCAACAGAATTGTTTCGGCGGGCCAAATTTGGCCCGCGGGCCCCACTTTGGGCACCCCTGCTTTAAACAATTTGCAAAAGTTCGGTTTATGTCATGATTTTCCTAATTTAGTTCCATTTTAGTCGTGTTAAGGTCCTGATTTAGTATTATGTTTAAGTCTTTGCTCACACTTTTTGTTTAAATTGAATGGATCGTACTGTGTTGAAATGGTTTATTGAGAAATTGCAATAATGTCGTCATTGCGCTGTTCGTTTTTCATAGTTTTCTCAATTCATGCAGCGCTACATAGAACACGCATTGGACAGCCGAGTGCTTGCGCTGACAGAAAACCAGGCCTAACATATTCTAGTTACTATTCCAGCGACATATGGACCAACAAATGCCCGCGTTCAAAATCCTAATTTGCGCACTGTTGGCAAGTTGCAGCCGACAGAATACAGATGATGTCGGAGACTTAGTTGCCGTCTCCATCTCTCTTCCTCAGTCTTGCACAGCGGCGAGTCTCTCCAGTACACCGTGCGATCGAGAAGAAAAAAAAAAAAATGAGACTGAGCCTCTAGGCCTGTGCCAAGCATCCCAATTTATTCTCTCCCTCCTCCTCCTCCGCCGCTGAAGAGAGGCGGCTCTTTGTGCTCTTATAGGTAGCCTCCTTTCTGCCGAGTTTCCACCTTTCTGGGACACGGTGTTTCTAAATAGTAATTAAACCCGGTCCTACCCTATTACCTTCAATGCGCCGACTGGCTCACAGACACACAAGAAACAAGAAGTTGAGGGGTGTAAGAGCAGCTAAAGGTGTAGCTGTTAGGTTAATTAATTCAAATGAAGCCTGCGAGCACAATGGAGCATTCGGTTATTAACATTCGGCCATGATGGGCATAAGAATAGACCCATTACAGTGACCGATTTGCATAAGGGACAGGGTAACAGGCATTGAATTAATATGCGTCGGCAGGTCTACTGGCAGGTGGCCCCTTCTGATGCCAGTCCAGGTATAGGCTAATGAAGTAAGGTTTTCAATATGACGGGAGGTTAGCTTATTTCTGACAACAACAAAAAAGTACTTGAAATTCAAATGCAGCCGGTAATTTTTTTTACATCAACCCGTTTCCCTTCATTAGTTTTCAACGTTGTGATTCTACAGCCCATCCCAGGTGCTTCGAGGCAGGGAAGCGCCTCGAATTATCGCCCAGTAATTGCAGGACATTCATCGGAGAAACCATCAATCTGCGCGCGGTGGCTGAACTCGCTCTCACCTCACAGCAGCGCAGGTTCATCATCACAAAGTATCACCTAATTAATCGCAATGTTAGGTGGCACGATATCCATTTGACACATTTTTTTGCTTACATGGCCAAAACTAAAAGGCGTAAGGTCACTTTAAATGCGCAGTCCAGTTTTAGCCCATTTTTCCTTGATTTAGTTCTTTAATTTTTGGTTGCTTTGGTATTGGATTGGTAAGGTCTTGTTTTGACACAATTTAAGGGGAGACACTACAGGCAAAACTACCTTTTAAATGTTAAAGTTTTTTCAACAAATACACTTTCACCTGGAAACTAAAAAAATACATAATCTTCACAATAACATGTTTAATTATTGCACTGATCAATGTTTCTCCGTAGATTCATATGGGAAATTGTACATTTAAAGACCATTTTCTCAAAATGCATTGATGCGACCGGATCTCCACGAAAGTAGCCCCTGCAGACTTCAAATTGTCCAGCCTTGGATTGAACAGTATTTTGAAGTTTTTTAATATCTTATTGCTAGCCTGATTTATTGAGTTTTGAATTTTAAAAAACAATTGCGAAATTTGAATATTTTTCCACTAATGAACAGCTTATTTTAAAGCAGTACTAAGTAACTCTTGCCCCTAGCGGCCATAAGCGCAACTGCAGGTGTCGTAGCAAGTTACGATTTTTTAACTTATTAAATGTCTTGGAGAGTAAATACTACGCTGACAGAAAAGGCGAAGGGAGAGAGGGGTGTTGTACATCCAGTTATACAATGGAAATAATTTTTTTCACTCAAACTTGGCTGTTAATACTGTTTAAAGTGGCGCTATCCCGCAGTTAGCTTTGCCCGTTAGCCTGTTAGCTTCTTCTTCGTGATTACATTAGTGTGTATTGGTTGCTCCGCCCCGGTGGCAGTCAAGTTGCAAGCATGGTTTTCTGGCCAGTAACACCAGGGGGAGATGAAAGACCCCCCCAATCATCCCATTAACACTCGTATTACCCCCAGAGGGACTACGGAAAGGATGTATTTAGGTAAACACGTTACTTAGTACTGCTTTAAAAACTAAACAAGATCTTTGTTACTAGTATGTCAACAAAATAAAACCATAAGCTTAAACCTGGCTTGACCCATTTTTAAACTTTTGTCGCCAAAAAATATGGGAAATTTTGGACATTTTAACGCTGTATTTTTTATATGAAAACAGAAAATATTTATATGTATTTATGCCAGTAATCTACAGCTTAAGTTTCAAATTGATATCTCTAAATTTAAAAAGTTTCTCTTCACCTGTAGTGTCTCGCCTTAATATATAAAACAAATATTTACCTAAAATTATGTCTCGATATTGTTAACGCAATATTGAAGACAGTTCAAATATGGCAACCATTCCCAAAGTCCGGAACATCGCGGCCCCCTTGTCGATCCGAAATTCTCTCGGGGCCCCCCAATTGAAAATAATTTATCCTATTCATTGGAATTTTGTTATTGTTTTACAGCTAAAATTACATAAAAAGCACATCCAACAATGAGTGGAGTTTATTTTAAATGTACTTGTTTTCTAGACAAGCTTTTTGGGGCCCCTCTATAGTGTCTCCAAGACCCTCCAGGGGGCCCCGGACCCCACTTTGGGAACCACTGAAATATGGCATTTTTTCCCTCAAGTCGTCCTAGTCCTGGGTTCAAAAGTAAAAAGTACTGTGTGATAAAACTACCTGAAGTACAGTCACTTCGAAACTGTTACTCAAATACATGCACGTGATTGTAACCAGCTTCTGACGTCGAACTTGCAAACGTCGCACATTTTGAAGGTGTAGTACTCCCTGGGAACTCCTGACACCTGACGGCTTTGTCCCTCTCACTCATAATGGGAGCATGTGGTTCACCGGTGCAGACTTTTTTTTTTTTCTTTCTTTCTTTTCGTGCCTGACAAAGGGACAGGTGTTGGGTTGCCTGCGTTGCACATGTGAATGTTTGTGTTCAGAATCAGAAATGTGACAGCCAGTGCGGCCCCAGCAGGTAGTGTGGCAGTCCCCGCGCTGTTACATAACCCATCTCAAGTGGCCTGCTAATAGATCAGCCCAGTTCAGCACGTGCGCCTCTGTCCTGTCTCCCTCTCCGTCTGTCTCTGTCTCACTATAAACACACATGACACGTCGTCTGCTCGGCCCCAGCCTGAAGGCAGGGATGCCAAAGTTCACATGGGCTGCATCTAAGTGTCTAGCACATCTGATAAGAGCTCGCAGCAGTTTGGGGAATTGTGAGCTGTGTGTTGTGTCAGTGTTCATTTTGTCGACTAAAATGTTTTGTCATAATTAAGTTTGCTGACTAATTTAAAAGTTGTTTATGAGACTAAAACTATGACTAAAATGTCCAGATATTTCCGTCGACTAAATGAAAATGAGAAATGAAAAGTAGAGACTAAAATCATCGAAACTTCCAAAGACCGTTTGAAAGAGCCTGATATCATTTAAATTCACTGCCAAAGACACAGGTTATTATATGATTATAATAAATATTATAAATGCAAAGCTGACCAAATTCATCTTAAATTTAGTCGACTAAATTTGTGTGCAATTTTACTAGGGCTGCAACTAACAATTATTTTGTAATCAATTAATCTATCAAATATTTTACGATTAATCGCTTGGCTATGAATGATGTAGGAAAATTGTATTTTTTTAATTTGTTTATCATATAAAGCTAGAGTGGCGCCACTTGAAGATGTGTTGATGGAGTAAACTTAAAGTCAATGTTTGTTGGAGGCTCTTAGCGCTAATTCTGCTTTCTGATTGGATGAGACACATATATGTCGGTTTTCATAAAAAATACACAATTTTCATGTCATTTTTGCTCTATTTGAGTCTGTGTGAACCAGAAAACGATTAATCGATTACTAAAATAGTTGTCGACTATTTGTTGTTTCAGTCCTAATTTTTTACTAAAACTAGACTAAAATTAAAGAGAATTATTTGACAAACTAAATGACATTTTAATCTAAAACTAGATTAAAATAAATAAATCGAAATTAACACTGTACTGTATTATAATATTGTTATTCTGTGGTATCGTATTCAATTGTTCAAGATTCAAGATTTTTATTTGTCAAACCATGTGAATGATTTGAAATTATATTTCTCTCATCCTTGATTGTGGTGCAGGGCAAGAGGGGAGGGAGGGAGGGCAGGGAGTTCAGCTTCCCGATGGCCTTGCGTATGAAACTGTTCTTAAGTCTACTGGACCTGGGCCGTAGATTCCGCAGTCTCCTCCCTGAAGGCATTACCTTGAAGAGACTGTGTGATGGGTGCGTAGGGACCCTGGTGATTCTGACAAAAATGCCTTTTGTGTCATAAAGTAATGAAAACTAGACTTGCAAGGCTGATCACAACTGAATGAATTGTCCAGAAGGTCAGACGTTTTTTTGTTAAATTATTGTTCTGTGACATAAATGTTCCTTGGTGTTTAGGGAAGAGATTGAATTGCTCCACTTGGCAAGTTTCAAAAGCTGCATTTTTTTTTTTATTGATATGTCATCTGTAAACGTCTTCATAACCCTGTGTCTTATTTACTGTATAACCCTGTTGTTTGAACAACAGGGTTAATCAACTAAGTCCAGTCGACAATATCTGAAAATATATCTAGAGAGCGAGAAGAGTCAAGCAAACGGATCATTATATTAGTTTAAAAGTTCAAAGCTCCTTGGAAATGGTAACTCTTTTAGACACTTTTTATAATGTTCGAGATCTGAATCTTGATTTTAAAACATAATTCAAATGCAGTAAAAAAAATAAAAAATAAAAAAATGCAATTAGATGTTTTTCCAATATTGTGCGTCCCCTAATTTGGCATAAATCTTCAAACGCTCGTAACAAGTTTGACATTGACATTTTTGGGGCGATTAGACAACATAACACACATTATAAACGCACGTGCACCCACTAATGCGTAATTTTCTGTAACTGCATCCGAGAGAACAGAACAGCATTCTTTGGGCTGCAAAGGCGTCGTGAGCAGTAAAGGTGCTGTGTGGAGGAGGAGGACGCTCTGGACCTGCCTTTAACTCCAGCAGCACTGAGGAGCCTCCGTGAGACGGTTTTATGTCGACCCCGGGAGGACGTGAGGCCAGAGGAGCAGGTCCTCGTGAATGTGTGGCATTAAAGTTGAGCTAAGAAGGGCAACGCGCTCATGACTTAAGTGAACTTTTTTTCCGCGGTTGTGCGTAATTTCCTCGTCCAGACTTTGTCTCGCTCTGTTCTTGTGCTTTAGGTTCAGCCGCGCTCACGTCGCTGTTTCAAAAGTGCACAATAATAACCTCTGATTTGTGTTCAGAGCCAGAGGAGCAGAGTCTGACTTTATAACATCAGACTAACTTCAGCTCATTGATCAAATTTAGCGAACAACTGTAGTAATGACCCTGAAGTCAGGCTCAGCCCGACTCCTGCATGGCCGCATTAACATCACACTGGGCCTCGGACAAAGCCCCGCACTTTAGTTGGAGTTAAACCTGTCCTACTCACTCCTTTTCATGTTAAACGTCCGAGGGATGTTTCTAGAGATAACAAGTGCTCCATTGATTTAGTGGCAAAAATCTTTGGGGTGCTTTGGCAATCTCAGGGGGGCTTGAGCACCCCCTAGCCCCCCCTTGCGCCGCCCCTGCCGTCAGCTGCCGATCACATGAGCTGCTGTAAAGAGCTCACTCATGCATTCATTCTGTACAGTGCTCTGTGTCAAAGGATTTAATTTCCTCCAACCCCCATGATGCCGCTGCTTACATGTGTGACCAAACCTTGTATTTCCACCTCGTAACCTCAGCTTTTTAATGAATCCATTCTTTCTGTTCCTGGATGGAGCGAGTATCCGAATGTCCACAGCTGCCATTAAGACTAAACATTGTGTTTTATACACACAGATCATTATGTCGACTCCCAAGAAAAGTGAAAAAAGGATGCTATTCTTTTAGATTTTTATCATCACTGAGATGCTGAAGGCAAGAATTAATTCAACAAGTAGCCATAGTATGCTTTAGCAAAGGCTTCATTGAACTAGCTCAACATAACACCTAATCCATTTTCACTGCTCTCTCCCCAGCAGCTCTGGGAAAGCCCATTAATCTGTCACTCTTAAACGTTAAAGTATTTAAATCAAATCAACACAATTGTTTTTGTATAGCTCAATATCAGAACAGTAGCTGCCTCATAATGGCTGCGCAAATATCACTGATTAACAGTTTGGAAACCAGCAATACAGACATCAAACCACAAAAAAGACCAAATGAACGTTCATCAGTGAAGCAGCAGATGGACAGTTGCCTGGTTCCCGGTCCTTCACAGCAAGGGAAAACTCAAAAATCCAATCGTAGAAAAGCGAAACCTCCTGGGTGAATCATGATGGAGAGATTCATCTTCCATGCTCAGGCCATAAAAAATGTGTTTATTTGGTTGGTAAGTTTTGTCATTTTGAAGTATAGGCCAATTCGACGTCCAAGACTTCTCAATATGTTTGCATTTATTATGGTTAAATAAATCTTTGTGTTTCATTGTCCAATAATAGAACCACTGCTCTAAATCCAAGGCTGTTGCTCAAAAGTCAAGTCACGAGTCCTGATCTGTGAAAAGGGACAAGTCCAAGTTTCTGTCTGAATCCACAAATCAAAGGCATTGAAGCTAAGCCAGTGGAGTCATGAGTTTCCAAAATGATGCCAGCAATTTAAAACCCAAACTTTCATACTTAAAAAAGAAAAGAAAAAAGAAGCATGCTTTCTCCGTATTCCCACATTCCCCCACATGTATGTTTGGTTAATCAAACTTAATCACCTATTTCACCACAGTCAAAACCATGTAACACCACTCACGCATATATACTGTACATACATGACATCAGGTGAGCGAATGCCTCACTCCATGTGGATGTTTAATCGTTGGGGCAGTTTCCAGCTTGTGTGTTATTTGCCACAACACTGAAAGGAGGATCCAGGCCGTTCAACTCCACCAGCAGAGAACTTTAAGACAAAAATATTCACCTGACCTGCTCATGACGAGAAACTGACACAGTCCCGGTCAAAAGTTTGGAAAGACTTTTTATGCATTGACTTTTCTTTATTGTATGATTCTCGTTAAACATTAAACTATGAATGAACAGGTGGGATTATGTAGGAAACAAAAAATGGTGAAATGACTCAAAATATGTTTTATATTTTAAATTCTTCAAAATAGCCACCTTTTATTCTTGGCATTTTCTCAGTGAGCTTTAATCTGAAATGGTTTTCAACGGTCAAACCATTTATGATGACTACATAGTGAAGCTCATTGAGAAAATGTCAAAAGTGTGCAAGGCAATAATCAAAGCAAAAGGCTATTTTGAAGAATCTGTTTCAACTTTTTTTGTTTGAAACATATTTTCTATATATGTGTTCATTCAACTTTATACATTTTAGTACAGGAATATTTTTTTAAAATTTTTATGTTTGAACAGTCATGTGTTGCAGCTGTTTTCTGCTCTCATTGTTAGATGTCAGGGCTCCCTCAGACTAGGGCTGAAAGATGTATCGTTATCGTATCGATATCGAGATATGAACATTCAAGATATTAATATCGAAAAAGCAAGATATAAACTATATAGATTTTCATGAATAAAACTGCACTCTTTTTTATTATGTTTTTTTTTCTGGAAAATGCTTGGTTTTCACCTTACCCGTAGTTATATCATATCGTATCGATATCGAGATATCTGGCATGAATATCGAGAGATGACATTTTGTCCATATCGTTCAACCCTACCTCGACCCTCCACCAGAGCCTCGGTCAGTGGGGGACTGTGTTCTTCCAAAATGTACCAAATCTTTTGGACAGTCCTGTTTCTCCTTTAATGGATCCAGACTGTGGAACTATCTGCCCACTGATTTAAAACTGCAGAATGACAGAGTCTGAAACAGTGGCTGAAGTCGAATCAGAGCTACACACATGTTTTTTTAAATACTGTACCTGTGTTTTGTTAAAAGTGTCTCAAAGCCTCCTATGGACAGGCGTTGCAAATTAGCAGTTTTGCTTTAACACTAAAACAATTCATCTGGTTTGTCCAATGCTATTGTTGCATCCCTTTTTAAATAAATAAATAAATAAAATGCCTTCACTGACTATCTACAATGTAAATAGTCTTGAAATAAAAGAAAATGCAATACAAAAACTTTTGACCGGCTCTGTATGTCTTTGCATCTTTTCATGTATCGGGGTTAAAGCTGAATTACATAAGATCAACTCGCGTTCGCCGCTCTATCTTGGACATGCATGTTGTGAATCGCACTTACCCCCAGCTGAACGCATACACCCACTCATGTACACACGCGCTCACGTCGGTTACATAATGCTAAAGCTATAGCACCGATAACTCGTGCTCTCCACTGCTGCCTCTGACCAACAACAGGCAATAAAGTATGTCCATTTGGCTTGTGCGCATACAGTGGGCTAATTACTTACTGCTCCCAGTGGTGGTGTTGATAGACGACAGTGACTCATTCTCACATTAACTGGGAGTTTGTTGAGGGGGTGTGAATTGAAATACCACTTCCTCTTCATTTAGGATGTAATTGTGATGTGCAGTATCTTGGAGACAGCGCTGGGCTTAAATGGCTTGGTGACTGTCTTGAGGCCAAACAAGCAACGGAGGCGCCACGTCTGATTTCACCGGTTACATAAAATACAGTAGACGTGTGTGTTTTGCGTGGGGCTTGATCAAAATCCAATTGCGATATGATCTTAGTGGCAATCAGCTGGTTTGAGGAGATTGTTACTTTGTGATTCAGTGGTTTTCAGGTTCAGTGAAGCGGATGCATTTCCCCTCTCCTTGTGTGACTTGCATCATGTGAAAAGCTTTATGGATAATAAGATTCCTGTTCCACTTCTCCTAATGCTCAGTTTCTATTTAAGAGAGTGACACTTGCCAACCGCTGAAGTGTGAATTCTTAAAAGTAGCAGCTTGTTGGTTAACGCTTTAAGGTTACATGAAGTGTAACAAATTTGATATCGCAATCTTGGCTCTGATAGAATAGTGACTTTTTTGCATTATTGTGTGGTTTGAGCACACTATTAAATGGAGATGTTAATTAGCCTTTTGAACTTCTAACCATAAAAATTGTTTTCAAAAATACCTTGAGGAAATAATTGATTTATCTTGTGCTTAATCCCATTCGGCGGGTTCAACTCCACCTGAACGCAAATTGAAAAGTGCTCCAGCTTTAGGCAAGGCAAGGCAAGGCAAGTTTATTTGTAGAGCACAATTCATACACAAGGCAATTCAAAGTGCTTCACAGTTGCAGAAAAAAATTACAAGAAAACGGATAAAATCAATCAATAAAACATCAACATAAAGTTAATCAATTACAGTAAAAGGCAAGAGTGCAGATAACATACTTTCAGTTTTCATATGCACGGGTTTCAGCCTGGATTTGAACATTGTCAGAGTTGAGGCCTGTCTCACATCCTCATGAAGACTGTTCCAGATTTTAGCTGCATGAAACTGAAACGCAGCCTCACAGTGTTTATTATTGACTCTGGGAACCACCAGGAGACCCCTCCCTGAAGTTCTCAGGGCCCGAGATGGTTCATACGGCTCTAACATGTCAGAGATGGACTTTGGTGCTAAACTCTTTCCTTGCCTGGTGAGACCAGAATGATACCCCTCTGTATTTTTTTATACAGATGGGTATCAGTCTGGGACCCACGCGGCGGTAAAAAACACGTTAAGGTGGCGGTTCAAGGAGGGGAATTTCAAACTACTAAACATTAACTGAAGATTTCTATTGGACTCCTCCACAGTCTGTCATGTTAAAACTCCCCTGTCTGCACTCATATGCTGCTGCTACATTATCCTGACTGGGTTGTTTGTCTCTGTCCAGGAGAAGAATCTGGAGTGGTTCCCCCGAATGAGGGCCATGTCCCTGGTGAGCAGCGAGGGCGACAATGAGCAGAATGAGATGCGTTGTCTGCAGGAGAAGCTGGACAGCACAGTGACGCTGGTGACTCAGCTCTCCGGTCAACTGGCTGAACTCAAGGAGCAGGTACTGCACTCATCGACTCTAGTTTGTCAAACCTACATACACTTTACATACACCTTACATAATTAATTCAAAACTCAAAGATATATCATATGTAATTTTGTGATAAAGTCCCAAACCCATTGAGATTGATTTTCTGACCCACTTTTGAGTTTCAAAACCACTGCTTGAATTATTAATTACGTAATGTTATGGTTTTAAAGTGTTTTGACAGCGCGGAAACCCTCAGCCCGTCCACTTCGTTTGACCATTTCACTGCAACAAAACGTAGACATACCGAGAAGATTTTTGTAAAGCTCCACACTTACTTTGATGTACTCACAATGTTCATATGGATTGGTACTTTCTCCTTTTATGGAGATGGGTAGAGGTAGAATAGTCATAAAATTGTACGCTAGTGTACTCTTACACATTTAAATAAAGGTATTTAAAATGTATTGATCTCACAATGGACAAATTCACTTGTTACATCAGCCCACAAGAAACACTCAATCAAGTAATGGTATTTTATATACAATGAATAGAAAGACTTTGAAAGGGCAAATATATATATATATGCACATGTATCTAAATAATAAAAATTAAGACAGAATAACATATCAAAATTTAACATTGGCAGTGCAAGTTTACAGTCATAGTGCAGGTGATTAAGCGGTTCTGATACAGATAAATTGCACATGGTTTTGCATAAAAGTTATTACACATGAGCACTAAGTATTGCAATACTTTCAATATGTGTGTTTGGAGGTATTTTTATCACACACTCCTTTGTTTTCCAGTAACAGTTACACAACACATTGCTGCATTTTGTGTTCATGCACTTTTCAATCTTAACACTTCGATAAATGTCAAACAGCATTTGGTTTATATTTGGACACATGACTTTTTACACATTTTAAGGTAAACATATTACTTAACATAATTACTTACTGTATCGCAATATCGTTTGATCATGACAAAAGTGGATCGTCCCAGCCCTACTTTACAGTATTGTTGTACAGTCTGACAGCAGTGGTGATAATGCTAAATTGCCATCTTTAGAATGCATGTTTAAAACTTACAAACTTTTTTCAAACATATATAACACCGTAAAACAGGCACAAAAGTATGTGAAGACAATAGCAAAACATGTTCACACAAAAACAGCCATCCTCACATGCACCTGACCTGACGCTACCTAAAGCGCCCGGGGATGTTGCTGATCACATGTGAACAGTGACGCCCACGCTCTCCTTACTGCCCTGTTGTGCTGAAAACTTTGAAACATTATGTCTTTTATCTGGACATCTTCATGGGACTTGTCAGATTAGAGGATGGGCTCTGGAGACTTTTCGCCTCCTCTGTGCCCCCGGCTGTTTGGATGACTCCGCAGCAGCACAGTGTGACCAGGCCGCGCTCTCATCACCTGCCTCGGCCGCATGTGATCTAGTCATAGGCTGCTCAACTGTTCCTCAACCCGGAAAACAACAAGATTTTAGTCAACAAAGATTTAAAAAAGAAAGTGAGAGTTGGTCAAACTAGGTCAACTCTGTTTCCAGCCATTGATAATGAGAGAAATAATGTCAAGATACCAGTATATACGAGTTCATATTGTAGTTGATGTTGTTTTGTTGGGTTCATATCATCTAATAATCTGACATGAAAGTCTGAACTCACATTTATGGAGGATTCTAAATACATAAATGTAGTAGAGTAAACTATTTTGGCCCACTTGGAGAACAAAATAAAAGCATTAGTATAGTATTATAAAACATTCTAGTTGATTGCCTGTGAAGAATCTTGATACTGGGTTTATTAGGGCTCAAATAGTTTTGAACTAAATTGAACTTCCTCCTCTTGTCATTTTTTAAAGAGGGGGTATTATGCTTTTTTCAATCACATAGCACCAGTCTATAGCATACTACAATGATGACGTAACCTTCTGTTGGTCTGTATATGCAGTAAATTAAAATAACTGCCTTGAATAAAATTGCTCTCTCAAAATGGCTGCACTGAACGTCTTGAAATAGGCCTCTGTCTCTTTAAGAAGCTTTCCGACACGCCCCCTTCAGCACACTGCTGTGGCATCTAAACAACACTACTGTGCGGGGAGGGGGCTCTGCTGAGCTGAGGAGCAGTGGTTGGTGGCTTGGCTGGTAACAAAAGGTCCAGAGGCGTCTCCAGGAGGTGGGGGCGTTCCTAGGAGGACTGAGGCATAGCTACACCTAAAATGGCTGCCGTCTAAGTTTTTACTGATTACTCAAAAATATGTGAATGAGCCAAGGCAACACTCCAGGCATGTGTTTAATGAGGGAATGACATAATAACATGATATAAAGCTTGAAAAAGTCGATTTTACATAATACCCCCCCTTTAAGAACAGAGGTGAATGGGAAGAGGAGGGTTGTTTTCGTGTTTACATATTTCCAGATGAAAATCCTACCTCTCAACCCAATATTGAGAGCAAAACTAAACCTTTAAATCTTCCCTTGTCTTAAACCATTGGACCGCTTTGTCAATGTAAATAACTACATATGTGCCTGCCTTCATTTCATAGTGGAATGGTAAATATGCGCTCCTGGACACTTTTGGCCTTAGTAAAGTAAGGAACGAGTTGGGCCTCTTTTTTCCCCTCCAACTGTTTTTTCCTTACGAAGAAGGATGGGAATAACCAGAAATAATGACCCACCTTCCCAGTCTGCTGTTGACAGACATTACATCATCTGGGTTTGATATCTATTATTGATTTCCAAAGCGTTCTTCTGTTTTCACATCAGCAATATTTGGAAAGAACCGTGAGGCGACTGCTGTTATGATTTTGTTGTAGTTTGTGGTTTGAAATGGAAAAATGTGGAAGCTTATATCTATAAACATCTGATCCACTTTTACCGTTCCTGCACATTGTTCTAACTTGCAAAGACGTTAAGTCACCAAATGAGCGTTGCTGCGCACAAACTCCACTTGACCCAGAGGAGGTTCTCCGGAGCTACCCCTCATTAAGACGACTGCTGACCTCAGCGATTCTCACTTACTGACAGAGTCTCTGTGTGAGCGTGCACAGTGAGCTGCTTATGCCTCTTATGCGCCGCTACGTATCCGGCCGGAGTCTCTGCGCTTCCTGCACGATGACTTTTTAATGTGCGTGTAATGGTTTAATAACCAAAGGCTCTAGTTAATGACGCAAGTGAAAACCAGCGCAAATACAACGGCCAGCACCTGATCAACACATGCACACTTATACAACGGGCACATAACGCTGTAAAATCTACAGAGTGGGAAATAAAACGTTACAAACCGTGCAATGTTTTAGTGATATCCTCGGGTTTCAAGTAGTGTCACAACAAGGAAGGGACTAAGAGGCAGAAGAGAGACGTACCATGATGATGATATAAAGTTGATCCATTTTGCCTCATCAGAATAGTAATCCAAACGTCCTGTCATGCTGCACTTATTCATTTTTATTTAACCTTTATTTTACGACCTTAAAATCATGCTAGTCTCCAGAAAATACTCCTCGGCTTTATGATTTTATGCAATGCAGTTATACAACACAGCAGCAGAGGGCGCACTCCTTTCTCTTGTGGACTCCAGTGACTAGTGCAACTGTACAAACGTGAAACATACAGTAATATGTTCCTGCAAACATGCTACGTCTCTCCAGGTTTGGTTTTGACGAGGGTATAACATTATGACACCGTTAACCCCTTAACCTCCATTACCGAGCACATCTTCCCCAGTTCGCCTTTACCCAAATCTAAAAGCTTCTCGACTGGAGAGCAACAGTGTAATGCCTCATTTGAAAACTACAGTACGGCCTACAAAACTGATTGTAACTTCTTTTTTCGTCACATATTTGAAGCGTTTTTGTCATGTTTTTCTTGTGTCATTGTTGCTTTTGTGGCATGTTTTTGTCGCTCTTTTGTTGCTTTTTTTCCTGCGTTTTCATCACTTTTTGATGCTTCTTGGTTACATTTTTTGTTGCATTTTCATCCATGTTATTTTGACACCTTTTTCAAGACGCTTTTAGATTTGGGTGAAGCCAAACTGGAGACAATGTCCTTGGTTCAGGTGGGAGTTAAAGAGGGGGTATTATGCTTTTTTCAATCACATAGCACCAGTCTATAGTATACTACAATGATGACGTAACCTTCTGTTGGTCTGTATATGCAGTAAATTAAAATAACTGCCTTGAATAAAATTGCTCTCTCACAATGGCTGTACTGAACGTCTTGAAATAGGCCTCTGTCTCTTTAAGAAGCTTTCCGACACGCCCCCTTCAGCACACTGCTGTGGCATCTAAACAACACTACTGTGCGGTGAGGGGGCTCTGCTGAGCTGAGGAGCAGTGGTTGGTGGCTTGGCTGGTGACAAAAGGTCCAGAGGCGTCTCCGGGAGGTGGGGGCGTTCCTAGGAGGACTGAGGCATAGCTACACCTAAAATGGCTGCCATCTAAGTTTTTACTGATTACTCAAAAATATGTGAATGAGCCAAGGCAACACTCCAGGCATGTGTTTAATGAGGGAATGACATAATAACATGATATAAAGCTTGAAAAAGTCGATTTTACATAATACCCCCCCCCTGGGTAATGCAAAAGCTAATTGTGTGTGCATTTATGTCAGCCACATAAAAAGCACCGTTGCCTTCTAATTCATTCACTGTCTTCCTGCACAGATGACGGAGCAGAGGAAGAACAAGCAGCGACTGGGCTTCCTCGGTCCTCAGTCCACCATCAACCACCAACAAGTGTCATCTCACTGACGACCTCCTGCAACGATCGGATCTGTCCTGCGTCTGTCCATCCGCTACAGCAAACCACTGCGAAAGGCCCTGAAACACCGCACCTCTCGCCAGTCAAAAATGGTGGTAACCGAGCAACTAAAAACACTGTCTTCCTGCCTTCAGACCCGTGTTGCTTGTCACTCACTTGTCAATGAGCTGTCAGGCCGCCGGAAACATTGTGTAAAATCTATGCAGTGTTGTCTTATGGAAGGCATGGGGTTTTTTTTAATTATTTTTTACCCATGTGTGCCTTTGAAGAGGCCACCTGCCGAAATAAATAAGTATTTATGTGTAAAACTGTAGTTAATAACTGGAATATTTTTTTATATAACATAAATAATGCTGCCTTACTTACTGGACTTTTAAAAATGGTACACCTCACTTGCTAAACATGCACTTTTTTATGAAGGTTTGTGCCTTTACCTGGAAGTTTTAACAAAGCTCTGTGGGTATTACTGTATTTTTGCATTCTGTACTTTAACAATGCTGTCACGGCACCATTTCAGTCGCTTTTATACAGTCTGTTAATGTGAAGAATTTACTGTTTTTTTTACTTGAAATGCTTTCGTGTCCGAATCTCAAACGGTATGTAAATTGAGTTATAGTTGGACGAATGTGCCTTACGCCTTTACTTGCCTGTCCGTTCCAACGTAAATAGATCTGACCTGCCTTGATTGTAAACTGTAAAGTGTATTTTTAAGCTTGTGCCTTATGCATTCTGATGTGGTATTTTGGTAAAGTACAGAGAGTATTTATCTTTTCAATTGTAATAAATTCATAACAGGGATCCCTCTCCTGTCTGTATGATATCGTTTCAATGTTTCTCCATCGATTTATTTGGGAAATTGTAATTTCAAGGGCTCAAAATGCATTTTTCTCACATTTTGGCGTCAATATCTCCACATGTAAGTAGTTCCAAACTTTCCAGCCTTGGACTGAAAAATATTTTGAATATTTCTTCAGAGGGATTTTTTAATATCTAATTCCTAGCCTGATTAAGTTTTGAATGTCAAAAAAAAACAAGGCGAAATTTACATTTTTACAGATTTTTCCACTAATAAACAGCTTATTTTAAAACTAAACAAGATAAAAAAAATCCTCTCTGAAAAACTATTTGTAACCAATATGTCAACAAAATTAAACCATAAATGTATTATTTATTTATTCAGATTTCGTCGCCTGCAAGATGGGGAATTTCGGGCATTTTTAGGCATAAAATGCCTTATTTTTATATATGAAAACATAAAATTACAGAAAACTTGCAATATTGATATGTTTAAATTAAAAAAGTATCCCAATTCACCTGCAGTGCCTTAAAGCTTCTAAAAGACCCTCCAGATCCCTCTGTATTTCCTTCTAATACAATCCCTACAGTTTTAAAGATCATGTTGTACTTTTCTTTCATTTATCGGCATTTATCACTGTGGCCAGTGAGCTAAAACATTCATCAAGCCAAATGTTTATGTACTGAAACCAGTAAATGTTAGCAAAACGTGCTTTGTAGTGAAAGCAATTTTAGTACTGAAATTATCAAATCATTTATAGCTTCGATAATCACCAGACTTTGATCTCTTTAGTGAATGAGATGGACTGAATATGCATAGATATAGGGAAGGGAAGGGAAGGGAATCTTATTTGTATAGCACTTTTTATATGACACTAGTCACACCCAAAGCGCTTCACACATGAAAGGGAGGGGGTTCATTCACTCCATGCTGATGATGGTAAGTTAAATTTTGTAGCCACAGTTTCCCCTGGGGTAGACTGACAGAAACGAGGCTGCACACATCTGCGCCAACGGTCCCTCCGACCACCACCAACCACTCACACATAGGCATTGGGTGAAGTGTCATGCCCAAGGACACAATCAGAGACTGTCACTTATTCTCTTCACTTCAGGTAAAGCTTTGTCCTACTGTCCAAAATACTTACAGTATAATGTTTGTTTTTTGTTTTTTCAACTCTTTCATTTGGCTTTCTGTTTTTCAGTGCTCTTTAACTTTTCATTATCCCAAAGGACCGCAACTGACCCGTGGGGAAGCAGGAAACAACTTGAATGGTGGACGCCTGCCTGTTTGTAAACTACGCAGCCGCAGAGGTATGGGAAGTTGTGGTAAAGAGGCTACTTACTGAACTATCACAGAAGCATGAACTATCTTCTCCACAGCAGAACTGACTGCTAGAAAGAACAAAAAAGGACAGTGTTTCCTACTGTATCTGTTAGAAATCGTTCTCTTCTTAATATGTTAAAATCACTCAAATTAAGTATACTTGACCTTCATTTTAGAAATGTTGTTTTGCCTAGTTAAAGTATCTGCCAGTGAAATAAAGTATTTTTGCATTTAAAGGTGCGTTATGCAACTTTTTATGCAGAAGGGGGAAAAACGTAATATTTGTGCGTAATACGGCGCCTTTACTACCCATCATGGTGGCCTCTACAACACTCCAGAATCAATTGTTTTGTAGGTTTTCTGGTAGTGAAAACCTACCAGAAACTCTTCTCACTTGATCCTGGAGCGTCACAGAGGCCACTGTGATGGAAAGTAACGGCGCCATGATATCCACTCGCACAACCGCTGGGTCACCAAGGTAAAATACGCACTGATAAAAAGTTCCATAATGCACCCTGAACCTCTTACACCCGCATTAACCCAGCACATTTTTACAGTCTGGCTTTACCCAAATCTAAAAGCTTCTTGGAAAAAGGGATTTCATGTCACGCTTCCTTTACTACTGTGTTTTTGCTCACAAGTGAGAAAGTAATTTCAGTCTTTTTCCTAATATATGGTTGGTAGTTGCAGTGGCGTCATTTACCCTCCACAGAGAGGCCCTCCTTCTTGGCTGGAGTCCTCGGTTTGAGCTGGCAGCCGCGTGTTTGCTCCTTCTGCCTGACACGCATTAAAAATTAACTCACACAGGGCCATAATGGTGAGCAGCTGTCACCAGACCCACAACGCGGCAAAGTGCAGCGCGACCAAAACACATCTAACCAAAATAAAGTGAATATTACCAGTAAGACATATGCAAAGATGGGTATTCAGGGTAAACCTATGTGTCGTGTGATGATATGCTTGTGTAAAATGTATTTGAACTGGCTACAAGTCTGGAATAAAACATGTTAGAGCATCAGACGACTTTGTGGCATGGCCTTGTCTGTAGACTTTTGTAATGTGATTCATGTTAAGTGTACTTTGTTCTTCAAAATTTCTGTTTTAAGGCATTTTCTCTGGAAATTGTTGTATTTTCACATTATTTCAGGTTTTGGTTCTCATTTATGTCACTACTGAAACAGAAATAGTTGCTCTGAACTCAAGTAGCTGTTCCTCTTTTTGAGAAATGTTTTGAGTCTCTTTTTACTTTTGGCTTCTTTCCCCACCTCTGACCTTAACCTTAACACAATGTTTTCCAGTGTGTTTGCAATGAGTGACCTGGCAGTACACACAACACAATGATATAACACGAATACACACAACAACACCTAATAAGCCAGAAAACTTCTGGAAAACTTTTTAGAGGTAGTTATTGTTAGTTATTGTTATAAGGTTGTATTAGTGTTTTTGTTCAAACCATGTCTGATTACAAAGTTATTTGTTATTTCCATAGCTAAAAAGTCTTTGTAATACACTTGTATTGTATTTCTCAAAGCGCCACACTGTAGCCATTATTCATTCACACTATAGAGAGTGGTGATAAGCAACTACAGGTGAAACTCGGAAATTAGAATATCGTTAAAAGTGCAATCATTTCTGTTATTCAACTTAAACTGTGAAACAAATAGACTCATTACATGCAAAGTGAGATGTATGTATAGCCTTTATTTGTTATAATTTATTATTTCAGCTTGTAAAAAACCCAAATTAAAAAAATCTCATAAAATATTTAGAAAATGGACTGTAATTGGGGTAGACTGACAGAAGAGAGGTGGCCAATCTGCGCCATCAGCCCCTCCGACTACCACTCACTCACTCACTCACTCACTCACTCACTCACTCACTCACTCAGGGGATCAAACCTAGGACCCTTTGGCTGTGAAGCACAAGCGCTAACCACTGTGCCACCTTGTGATGTCATTAGGTGATAATCACAGAAATGTGTCTTTGTGTTTTCCCATACACTTTGACCAGAACCATTCTGTTCATTTCAGAACTGAAATTGCCGTCACTAATCTTAAAGTAGCAGGTCGTACTTGTGATGGGAAACATGGTGCTTTGTGCTGTATGCTCACAAACCAAAGCTGAATTACTTTCTTTTGCTTTACAAACCAATGTAGGCCTACACCATTTTATCTTGTGAAATGTGTAATGTTAAAATGTTAAAAAAAAGTCTGATTAATGAAATAACCTCTAATACTTTGGAGTGCCTCAGTTTATTTGATGTTTTTTAACCTCTAATACTTGTTTGTATTTTGTTGCACTTTGTGACCTCTGTCTGTGAAAAGTGCTATATAAATAAAGATTACTTACTTACTTTCTTACTCTCAAATTATTTTCATGTACAGTATTTATAAAAAATAGAATTCTAAACATGTTTTGAATTCATGTTTAGAATTCAAAAGCTACAAATGTTTTGCAACTTTTCGCCCCTCGTGAGCCGCACACGCAGTTGTTGTTGACAGTTCAGTTAAACTCGGACAGGTCTAAGTGAAGCGACAGTTATAAATAGTCCTGCCCCGGGATGACTGGCATGTGACTTCCTGTCTGGCTCCTGGCCCCGATCACATGACCTGCCCACGTCGTCATAACTCACCACAGGAGCTTATACACACATGCAGGCAAACACCTACACAGTCAGGCATGTCGGATAGGAGTCAGGAATAGATCTGTCAGTACTGCATCATAAATAATCATTTGCTTTGATGCTGATACAGAAGAGGTCACGGTCACAGATGAGCGATATTCCTCTCAACTGTCCTCCTGTTTATTCAGTCTTTCAACCCTTAAGATCTGCCCGCCACCTGCTGATGTCATGAGGTGGTTTGTTTTCAAAGTTCAGGCAGCTTCATTGACAAACTGCCTCGTCTACAAATAATGTAACTAATTATGAGCAGCTCCCCATTTTATATGTGTTCAGAGGTTGTTGTTTTTTTTTACTAACATTATCATGTATATAATGTGTAATACATATCAATCAGTAGTAGATGTAGTTGTGGTGGTGCTAGTAGCTTTCGTTAGCTGCTTGTTTGCTTTTTTATTTAGACAAATACATTTCACAGCAGCTGAAAATAAAAAAAGACTTGAGCTCATTACCCACTCATGTGTGGGAATAGCACAGTAAACAAGCGCACAACAGTGACTATGCCTGTAAGCATTTGCCGAGAGTATTGCAGTGACAGGCGGGTGTCTGAGTCCCCCTTCGTGCCCCCCTTGTGTCAGTGGAGCCAGTAGTTTGACTGTGACAGGCGTCCTGACTCCCACTCCGGACTGTGGTCTGACTCAAGTCTCCACCCGATACGCAACACAGAATACTGTAGAGTGAACGGACAAAAACACAGCTTTTTAAATGAACATCACGTGGACCTTTTATCATTTCAAATCTCTGTATAATTTACCTTTGGAGTCAATAAAAGCATTATTGGTTCACTCCGTTCGTTCACTCACTGCTGATAAGCTGTGTGCGCAAACAACATCAAATGTCTAAACCGGACCCATTTATCTATTTTATTTAACAATCTTAATTTCCGTTTTGGCATTTACATTTCTCAAAATGAAAGGTAGGGTATGTAACTTACTCACAAAGGGCGTCATTTATAAAGACAGGAGCTAAATAGTGAGTGCAAGCTGGACGATAACCCGTTTTATGCCATTTTGTTGTTGTGTTGCACCTAATTTAACATTTGAAATGACATGTATGACAGTATGAGGCCCACAAATCTGATTTGTAAATGAGAGATTGAATGAACATTAAAAAACACTTTTTTAAATGATCCCCTCACTTTTTCAAGATACAAAAACAAGCCAGGTTAACCTGCTCTCTGGTACACTGTAAAATGTAAAATTTGTTTCAACTCAAAAAACTCATTCCAAGGGCTGCCAAGAAATTTTATGTGTAACCAATAACCATTTTACAATCTAGTCGATTTGAAATTTGAGATTCACCTCTTTCGTTCAATTGTATTCTTAGGTTGACATAACTGTTTCCAGTTGTCTGAAGTGAAAAACTTAGGTTGACACAACTGATTTAATTTGTGACAGACGTTTTTCACTTCAGACAACTGGAAACAGTTATGTCAACCTAAGAATACAATTGAACGAAAGAGGTGAATCTCAAATTTCAAATCGACTAGATTGTAAAATGGTTATTGGTTACACATAAAATTTCTTGGCAGCCCTTGGAATGAGTTTTTTGAGTTGAAACAAATTTTACATTTTACAGTGTAGTATAGCGCTTTCCTACAGGATGATTTAGGCTAAAGAACTAAAAATATACATTTGGTGCTTATGATTTTGAAGAAATCAACATAACCATTGTTACAAATAAATATTTAACATAAAGATGTTTCCCACATATTTGGCGACACAGAAAGATCACTTTTATAAACAAATCCCACTTGCCCTACCTTTTAAAGTCATATCAAAGTGGTAACAACATGCACTCTCACTAATAAAAGCACCCCAGTTTATATCATAAATATAACAATTTTGCAGTTCTGAAAAATAATTTATGGAACACACCTGTACATTAAGCGTGTGTATATTGTGCTAAGGCCATTCCGATTTACTGCCACAAGTACAAAAACAGCTTCAAAAATACAAACGTAAAAGCCCTTGGCATTGATTGTCCCCTCTCCTCCGTCAGACCCGCTCCCAGGAGGATATCTGCAGCCCGGCGAAGAACACCTGGTATCGGTTCTTCCACATGATGAAGGCGGCGGCGGCACACACCAGGGCCTGAGCCAGGTTCAGGATGATCTGAATGAGGAAGTACAGGGGCAGGTCGCTGGTCAGGTACGCGCAGTCGTCCACGTCCTGGTAGGTGAAGGAGCGCGCTATGGGGTCGTCCGGCTCCATGGTGCACAGGCAGTCGGGCCCGTGCGCTCGCAGGTGAAAGAGCTGGTCTGGGAGTAGTGGTGTCCGGCGAACGCGAGGACCAGCAGAGAGATGACCAGGCCGATGGTGCACAGGATGAAGTAAAGCAACTGCGAACCAAACAAAAAAACAATAAGGAAGCATGAAAGTAAACGTCATACATAACTGTGGCCTGTAAACCTGCTTTCCCTTGTGTGAAGCGCTTTGGGTGACTTGTGTCATGTAAAAAGAGCTATACATAAAAAGCTAAATTCCATAAGTTGTAGATGTAGAATACACGTTGCTCTCAGGCTCCTTTTGAAAGTCCCTCACTGGAAAAGAGCCAGTCTGCTGTTTGTGCGGAATAATGCAACAACATTAAATCCTGTCATAACAAATGTATATACAGGTGAAACTCGGGACATTAGAATATCGTTCAAAAGTTCATTTATTTCTGTAATTCAACTAAAAATGTGCTATGATTATGGCTTAATTTTATGAGATTTTTAATTAGTTTTTTTACAAGCTGAGCCATAATAATCAAAATGCTAACAAATAAAGGCTACACATATCTCACTTTGCATGTCATGATCATAGACCATATTATTAATAGACCGTCATTACTCACTCCTCCCCGTTTACCATAATGACCACGTTCGAGGGGGAATTCATGACGGATGTACAGACTCCTCCTCCCCTGCTCTGACGAAGCATGTTCCTAATAAGGGCATAAGGGCGGGATCTTCACTGTAGACTCGGCCCTTGCGTGACGTGTAGCTCGCGCAGCTCCAATGCTAACAGTCCGGCCCTCGTTAAGTAGGAGATTTCTAAAATGTATCCTACCATAACCAGCCGGTGCCTCTGATTGTGTCTAACCCAGCGTAATCACAGGAGGAATATCTAGCTCTAGACAGTTTAGGCACCGGGCATTAAAGTTGTTTTTAATGTGTCTAAAGTCCAATGCATTCTAATGGGGGCCTAGCGGGTATATGGCGGTACTACAGCAATGGCGGCCTCCAGTGTCGTCGTCGCAAAGCAGAGCAGCCAGCCGCTATTGGTCATGAGTCTATCATTAGTTTCACAGTTTAAGTTGAATAACACAAATGAATGCACTTTTTAACGATATTCTAATTTTCCGAGTTTCACCTGTAGATTTATGATGAAACTCATGGACTTGCAAAAATGATGAGTTCTTATAAGACCTGAACAGAGTACAGGTACAACTCTTTGTTTGGAGAAACTGCTGCTTTTATCAGGGTTCTCCAACCTTTTTTACCCAGCAAGCTTTTACACTACAGCTTTAAAGACACTTATGTAAAAAGCAGCTTTAGAGAAATAAGTCGCTAAAATTATATAAAATAATAATAATAATAATAATGCATCGGTTTTATATAGCGCTTTTCTGGACACTCAAAGACGCTTTACATACATATTTCAAAGAAAATGGCTTGAGTTTTGCCCTTACTTTACTATATTGATCCAAATGTTTGCAGAACAAGGACATGCATCTAAAATGTGAGTCATCAAGTGTAAACAACAACAAAGGTCTGGAGAGCCACTGCTTGGAGATCCCTGGCTTATATGGACTATTTCAGTATACTCTCTGTTTGTCACTTTTACATGTTTTTTTTATGGGCCTTCTTTTGAGTCTGAAACAAAGAAGATGAATGAGATTCCCTTCCCTTCTTGCTTTTAGATCAATACTGATAGGCCACATTTTAAAACTTAAAATAATGACTGTGTATGTAGAACACACTGAGTAAGAACTACTTTCCGAAGCATCTAGTTTCTTGCCCCCATTTTTTTGCACCCTAATAAACGAATGGCTCTGTACTGAAAGCAGAACTGTTCAGCACAGGTCCGGGGATGGTTTGTGGACTTAATAATATGGAGGACACTTCAGGATTCTACTTAATGTGCAACAAAAGTGGAAATGACCGAAGTACAAAAGCTTACTCAAACCTGTGTGAATGAAGCTAAATCAACTCCAGACATGTTTTTGATGAGGGCACATTACAATATGTCTAAAAACTAAAGAAGAAGAAAAAAAAGGCCATAACATTGGTGTTTTATGTTAAAATAAATATAACATGTATGGAAAGAGGTAAAGGTATTTTCTTATTGTTTTTTATGGTCATCACGTTATTTTCTGTTTTGTAGATTGGGAGACTTTCATTGCACCTGCTTTTTATCCATAATGTTACATGGATGCCTCAGTGGGCAGTGTGCTCCTGTAAATGAAGTGTTTTTGTCGAGTATTTGAGTCAGATAATCCACGGACTGATTAGGCCAATGTCTCATGATTAATCCAGCGACAGACATTTTGGCTCCGAGTCCAAAGCAAATACCACACAAAGGCATTATTCACAGCATGCATTGGCTGAGAGCAGATACACAGCAACATTACAGCGCAGTTATTTGTTTAAATTTTGGATAAATGTTGATAAATAGTCGTATGGTGAGACTTTATGCCTGAATATCCTTGAATGTTAAAATAATTGGGATAATTATGTTTCATGTTTCATGTATTGCTTTGTAGTAGAGAACATTTAAACACTGACGTGAACTGGAATGAGTCTTGTGAAGGTGTTTGGATTTTGAAACAGAGGTGCAGGTGGTGACAAGGTTTACTGAGCACTGGAGAAGGAGACTTACAGTATTTTGAAAGATTACACAAACATGAACAAAAACACAACTGTAGCGTGAAGAAAAGGTTGAAAAAGACAGTTCAAAAGCAAGTCCTGCACAAGGACATTTGCACATAAGTCTGTGTGCACAAGGGTGTGTGTTTTGATTGTACTGGATGTTTTGGGTAGAATATGCTATAATTTACTTGAAGTGACTATAAAAATCGATTTGAGCTTTTATGATTTTGTACCCATACAGCCTTTGCTCTGCCCAATCCCGTCAGACCTTGGAAGCTAAGCAGGGAAGGGCCTGGTCGGTACTTGGATGGGAGACCGTTTGGTAACACAAGGAAGCCTAGCGAATGTAGTGAGTGGTTGGTGGTGGTCGGAGGGGGCCGATGGCGCAGACTGGTTGCCTCGCTTCCGTCAATCTACCCCAGAGCAGCTGTGGCTACAATAATGGCTTACCACCACCAAGTATGGAGTGAATGAATAATGCAATGTAAAGCGTCTTTTAGTGTCCAGAAAAGTGCTATATAAAACCGATACATTATTACCCTCATGAGAGGAATATGTTTTGTTAACTTACCTATAAAACTATATTTTATAAAGACTCAAGAGGGTTAATTTCATGGACCTTTGTTCTAAAATTGTACAATGCAAATGTTTAACCATAACATTAAATACAGCCAATACTCCAAAATATACAGTTTTAAAACACAAACTCTTTATTCAACATTTTGAATAGTATTTTAATTATTAATTCTCTCTAAATCATTCTATACTATCAATGTTTTGCTTTTTTTCTGTCAGATTCCATGTACTCAGACACAGATAGAGATTTGCCAGTCGGCCTCTGATATGTTTAAACACTGTCCTTGCCGGGCTGACACTTATAAATAATTTATAGGCTATCAGCCCACAGCCACATCTACTTAAATGAGTCGTGCATACTCAAAAACCTCCATCCAAGGGCAAAGACATTACTGTATACTGACAAGCAGACTCTATAAAGGCTAATAGAGTCTGCTGGTAACTCTGGTAAGACAGGTACACTCACTTTTAGCTGATTTGACAGAAAACAACAGTGCTCGTGCTTCTCAGACTGGTTATTCTGGATTAATAGGAGTCTGGCGTGGGTCGCCGCTGCTAATTAGTCATTGCCGGTGGGAGACACCAGTCACCTAAGCCAAGTGTCCAAAGGGCAAGTGAAAGACAAATTGCTGAACATGAAGACCATAAAGACCAGAGATCCAAAGTATTTAAAGAAGCTACAGTAAAGCAGAGTATTGTCAGCACACTTCGAGAATGTTGCTTAAATGAATACCCAGAGAATAAATTTGGGATTACGCCATAAAAGTTATCCAACTTCTGATTACAAAATACTCCTTGTAAAAGTAATCTAGTTAGTTATTTGAGTTCTTTATCTCAAAAGTAATCTGAATCCTATTTACCAATTACTTGATGATGAACCAACAATGGACCACAGTATTCTTTGCTTTAGATGAAATCAACTCAAAACTGTATTTCCAATAAAATAATGATAATAATAATAATAATAATAATAATAATGCATTACTTTTATATAGTGCTTTTCTGGACACTCAAAGACGCTTTACATTGCATTATTCATTCATTCCATACTTGGTACTTTGTAGTTTTCGGTTGCTTTTGTGACATGTTATGAGTGATAAGACATTTTCAGCAGTCCAAATATTACAAAAAGTAATCCAGTTTTACAATTGTTATCCCGTAACATTACTTAAAATGTAATCCAATTACAGCAGCAGATAACTTTAGTAATCCACTACTGGAAACACTGTTTGCACAAAATATACTGTGTTTACCTTGACTATATACTGTAGAAAGGAGCACTCATCTGGGTGATACGTGATGCAGTACAGGATCAGCCCCACAATGGAGACTAAACAAAGCTGGGGAAAAATAAAAATGGCTCAGTCTAAAGCATATCCAGTATATATCAGTAAAGCATGCGTATAAGTTCATGCAAGTGAATAATCAGGGTGTGCAGAAGTGTTGTGAGAGTACACAATGGGGGCCAACAGTTTTCATTCATCTTCCTCCCACTGTCACTATTTGAGAATGGAAGAAATTATGTACAGAAGCTTTCTGTCTTGGTGTCAGGATATTGATACCAATTGCTGTACACCTTTTTCCCTTAAAAATCTCAATAAAGTAAATGAATGAATCTAAATTTGTCAAAACCAACTTGGCTAAGTGACAAACTCCGATTCAGAATCCATTGCCCTTAAGACCCTCAGCCAGATGTGTGGCTGCTGTTTTGATTGTCGGTAACGTTGCATGATTCAGCAGGAAAGTGTCATCAGATTACATTACTGTGTCTATCCCTCTCACACACTCGGGCTCTCTCTCTCTCTCTCAGTGCACAGCGGTCTTGTGACTAACGTGCAGCTTCTTATTTGAGTGTTTTTTCCCAGGTTTGTCTGGAAGCTTCTCGATGACCTCAGTGTTTTTCGCCAGCTGCTTCTCGTGAGAAGAACTCGGGATGTGGTGTCCAAAGATGTTTTTTTCTCCTCTTTCAGCAAATGTCAACGTTAGATGGAAAACAAACTCTTGCCACAGTGTTAACAAAATCACCTCATTTATACAGAATCATTTCATGGACACTTCTTTCTTAACTTTGAAGGAAATCTCTCTTGCCAACTTTTGATAACTTTTTAGGTAACTATAACACAGCAGATATTATCCACTTATGTCATTGAATAGTTATGAACTAGCAAGTGTATACACGTAGAAACATCATGCAAACATAAGTATGTAATTTATGACTTATTAGGGGGTTAAATACAGCATATCAAATGTATTCTCTGTGTGTGTTAAAGTTAGTAGACGTTTTTAAATTTCATGCATGAGAAGTGATCTGATCGGAAGCTTTCTTTGTGAATGAATGATTTTCATTTAGGGTATTTATTTCCCACAGGACATTGGGTTACTTTATGCACCGGGGTAAAAGATCCCTGTAAACATAAGAGGGCAAAGAGTGCTCCAAAGGCCGTCAGACGTTCAAAGGTCGTGTGAACATATAAATGTGTTCTTGGACTTTATGATCAGAGCCTGTAGAGGATTGTTTTTTCAGTTGCATCCACTGGAGTCTGCATGTTCTCCCTGTGTCTGGTACTCTGTTTGAACATCTGCACTTACCTTGAACTTATCTTTATGATACAGTATTTACGGAATTTGTAGGAGTTATTTGGCCTCACTGAACTATTGAATGAACTATTATGCAACTTTTTAATGTGGAAAAAAGTTGATATTTGTGCGTATGTAACCTGTAGTGACCCAGCGGCTGTATGAGTGGTCAGCATGGCGCCTTTACATTCCATCACAGTGGTCTTTACAACGCTCCAGGAACAATTGTTTGGAAGGTTTTCTCTGCTGACGGACCCTCTCACCAGAAAACCTACAACACAATTGGTCCAGGAGCGTTGTAGAGACCACTGTGATGGAATGTAAAGGCGTCATGCTGACCACTCATACAGCCGCTGGGTCACTACAAGGTCAAATACACAGAAATATCAACTTTTTTTTCCGCAAAAAGTTGCATAATGCACCTTTAAGTTACCTTTAAGTAAGTTAGGTGTCTCTTTTTGCTTGTCCGCGTCCCATACTTGGATAATGCTTAAAGAAGTGTTCAAAAATAAGGATGAAAAAGAATATGGATGCTCGTTCTATTAAAATCAAAATCATTGTTTTATTCCCTGAATTTACATTCTAAAACAAAAGCTATGCTAAAGGCTACATGGTGATCTTGGGTGGCCAGCCAAGGATGGAACGGAGCAAGAGAGGGCGGAGCTGCTCCATGCCTGGCTTTTTATAGACAAAGGAAGTAGGCGTTTCCTTGTTGACACTTCTTCTGCGTCTGCGCCATCTGACTCCTAACACACTGCCCCCCAGTGGACTCCAAGAGTAAGGACAACAATACAGCAATTCAATTCACTTCAAAAGCACAGATTACAATCAACACAGTTTCATATAATCATTGAAGCCTATTATGATAAAAACATATATAGAAATAGCCAACATGCTCCACGTTTTAATTAGTGCTCGGAAATTGGGTATAAAAGTTATTCCACTAACTGACGGAAAAAAAAAGTTGCCACAAAAAAAGAGGGGGGTGACGCGCTCTTACGTTGTTAGCTTTGTTAGCTTTGGCATTCGTTCACTGTGGCATTGTTTCGACAAGCTTATTGCGATGTCAAAAGTGTTGCGTTCATTTTATACCAAGCTCTTGCATTGATGATGGAAGAGTGTGACCACTGTGCAAAGCCTTCTCCAGCACATCCCAAAGATTCTCAATGGGGTTAAGATCTGGACTCTGCAGTGGCCAATCCATGTGTGAAAATAATGTCTCCCTGAACCACTCTTTTGCAATGTGAGCCCAATGAATCCTGGCATTGTCATCCTGGAATATGCCCGTGCCATCGGGGAAGAAGAAATCCATTGATGGAATAACCTGGTCATTCAAGATGTCCAGGAAGTCAATTGATCTCATTCATTAGGCACATAGTGTAGTTGAACCTAGACCTGACCAACTGCAGTGACCCCAGATCAGAAAAGTTTGTTAAATCAGGCAGTGTATTACTTAAAGACCAGGGTAAGATCTGTATGTCATGGGGATGTAATATTAAAAAATTCTCAATAAGGACTTTTAGAAGTTTGTTTGAAATGTACTGGAAATTCATTGTTTATAGCCCCTTAAGTGTATATTTACTTCATATCCCACCAAATCACATACTATACTACTACTGTACTACTGTGTCTTATGTCAACCTACGCATGAGTGCCCAAAGGATTAGAGAAGTGCGTCGGTCACTTGCTCACGTCACATGCAAAAGGGCTGTGAACAACACTCAGAAGTGCGCCAGGCATGCAAAGCCACATCAACAAGTGGAACAGCGCCAACTTCATGCAACTTTGCGCGGTTATAGTGAGTGCTGCGCTTACAATAATCCCAGCCCAGTGTGGCGTCTCCCTGGCCACGAGCGAGGACGTTATGGACAACTTCAGGAAGGCCACAACCGCGACAGCGACCCCCAGTATCAGCTGTAGTAGCGCGAGCAGCAGGGGGAAGCGGCACGTTCTGCGACACCCTCCGCGCTCTGGCTCTGGACTCTCTTCCCTCATCTTTAGCTTCTCCATGTCCGACGACCCTTTCAGCCCCGTCCCATCTCCCTCAAACTTTCACTGTTTCGCCGAGCGCTTTGGCAAGTCTGCCCCTCCCTCTCTCCCACCCCTATAGTCTGCACTGTGGAAAAGGAGAAGGGCGCTGAACTAATATGGAAAACATTTGGATGGGATTCCGCAAGGGTGCCACTTATAGAGCAAGCAACACAGCGAGGGAAGAGGAGGGAAGGGCCGGGGGGCAGGGAAAAAAACAAGGGGTACAGCAACACACGACTGTAAAGTGATTTCTCGTGTGAAGTGGGAATCGGCAAGAACTGAATCAAATCCGAAGTGTGGCAGGTTTTTCCTTGAGTAATAATTAAGAAAATCCATGGACGCTGATTGGGTGGCCCTTTTGTCAGCGCGGTTATACAAGCGCCGCTTCGGGCCAGAACGAGTCACATGACTGACAGGAAGGGGAATGTGATCTGGAGGCATGTGAGGGCATTACGCACGCTCGGCTCTTTACGCTTTTTTACGCCTGTTCCGAAGAAAGCGCAACAGGTGTCACCCACAAGGCATGACAACTTCTACTGGCGCGCCCAAAACGAAAATGACACGTTAACACATTTACGCAGTGACTTCATTGACGTGGGCCTGTTCCTAAAAGTTGTAGCGTGCGCTGGTTTGTAGCTACTCCTAAACGTTTGCGTTTTTTTATAAGCTTGCTCGCAGGGACGCACGTGTTTGCGCACACAGTTACCAAGGTTACTGATAACACGAATGTCCCATGCGTATATTACCCTTGCATGCCCCTGATACCCGGGGTGACCCGACGGCGGGCTGGCGCGCCTCCGGACATTTCATCGCCTTGGTGTTTTCATTTGGCGCAAAAGAACAGCAAACTAAACAAAGTTAAGTGTGCCAGTGTTTGTGCTGATCTAATTTACCATGTCCCTCATTTCACTCTGTTTAGGCATATTGTATTTCCTGCTGTGCTCATATAAAAGCTACAAGGTCAGTATTGCAATTAATTTCACGATGCTTTAAGTTACTGCGGGTTATACAGGGACATCGTTGCTTCCGTCTGCTTCGCATGGTTTGCATCACGTTTCTCTGCGCACCTCGGTGTTGGAGAGGCTCGACCAAGGAGCTATAGGAAAAGCAGCGCTGGCTGCTGTAACACACTAGCTTTAATTACTGGACTTTGTGCTGGTGCAGCCTACACGTGAGTCGGAAGCTGTTTCCTACCGGGGAGACGCGCGTGCGCTCTGGCCACTGTGCTGAGTGCTGAGCAAAGTGGCAGCTCAGGGGAAGAGTAGTCGTCAGTGCGAAGCGCAGACACGGACAGTGCAGCATCTCCCGCAGCTCTCCGCTCAAACAAGCCGTGAAGTCTGGCACTTTTACGCACGACGAGGACACATAAGGAGGACATAAGGAACCCAACACGAAGACGCGATGGATGAGAGAATAGCACGTTTACAGGATAGACAGTTCATGGAACACGCAGACTTTCTCGGGTGAGTTCTCTATGGGGCAATCAGTCACAACTCTCAATACGATCTTGTGTCTAACCGTAGTTTTGTGTCACTTCAGGATGGATTACCCTCTCTGTATATTTGTAAATCGAAGAGAGGAATCAAGAGAGAGGACGGTGGCAAGGTGCGTTATGTTCACTGAAGTTATTACGTGCTTTTACGGCGCTGATTGAGTGTATGCTGAGCCTGTGTTCTCTCCAAACAGGACGCATACAAGTTGCCACACCGGTTGATAGAGAAAAGAGAAGGGATCGTATCAACGAATGTATCGGTCAACTCAAGGACCTATTGCCTGAACACCTTAAGCTATCGGTAAAGCGCGGCAAAAGTGAACCAAAGTCTTTAAATGTTTGTTTGCACTGAGAGCTGATAAAGTAAACCAAGTGGTCACGTGTTGTTTTTTTAGACGCTGGGGCATCTGGAGAAAGCCGTGGTGCTTGAGTTAACACTGAAGCATTTAAACGCACTGACCGCGGTCACTGAGCAGCAACACCAGAAGATTATTGCTCTGGAGAATGGTAAGAACTTTACGCATATCACTGCAGAGGAGAGGCGCTGTAAATGGTCATACTTACAGTGGTTTCCCGTGTGACTCTTTGGGCTTGTTTTTACAGGAGACCGTTCCATCAAACCGTCTCTCCACGCGGACCTGGACGCGTTCCAGACCGGGTTCCAAGCGTGCGCCAAGGAGGTCCTGCAGTACCTGAGTCAGTTTGAGAACTGGACCACTCGAGAGCAGCGGTGCCTAGAGCTCATCAACCACCTTCACAAAGTTCTGGCACAGCTCCAGTCAGGCGCGCCTCCGCTTCAGCACCAGCTGCTTAGCAGTGGGGACGCGCAACAGGACAGCCAGAAACCGAGTGATGGCCACGCCAACTGCGTCCCGGTGATCCAGAGGACCCAGGGTGGGGAGCTGAATGAGAACGACACGGACACGGACAGTGGGTATGGGGGCGAGGCGGAGAAGAGCGAGGGCAAGGACAAGGAATGCGACAGCACGCGCGGAACGAAACCGCCGAAAATCAAGCAGGAGTTTGGAGAGGAGCGTGCAGCAAAGAAACCAAAGATGAGCTGGCCTGGGAACCTGTTGTGCAGCACGGACCCCACGAGGCCAGAACTCTCGTTGATGAACTCTTTAATGGGACTTACTAATATGGGGCAGCAGACGCCAATTTGCATGCCTTTCTACTTCATTAACCCCTCCGCCGCTGCGTCGTACATGCCTTTCTTCGACAAGAACAATCCGGAGAAGTACATGTACCCCGCGGCAGCGCTTGCTTCGCCTTTCCCTTGGCTTTACCCCGCACACGCGTCCGCAGCAGCCGCAGCTGCTGCCGCGTTTCCCGGTCTATCAGCGCACCTCGCTGCTGCCTCCCAGACCAAAGACTCGTTCAACACTGACAGCGAGGGGTCACGCGAGGCTGACGCCGCTCACCTGAAGAGCGCGCGGTGAGTCCCGCGAGTGAGAGCGCAGACAGTGACGCAGCAGAAACGTCAGCTGAGAGCAAAAGCCCGCTCCACTTCTCTGCCTGTCAAACGGACTGAAGTGCCCCGTGGAGGCTTTGTGTCCTGGTTAAACAAGGGACAGATGTAAGTGCGTGCCTTTTGCACTGAACTTATATTCATTCTGAATGATCCTCGACAATGATTGACGCTCACGTACGGGTGTTGTGCTGACTTTTGTATCCTCTTTGATAAAATATTTTCAAAGTGGCAGCAGTTGAGTGCCAAACCTTTGCAACAGTGCGCAATTACCCATCAGTGAGTCTCTTTGGATGTAGGGAGTGCACGTGACCTCTGCCAAGGTTATTGGCTCTTTTTGTACATATTCTTTTGTGCTATATTCATTAACCTGTAAATGTGCACTAAACGGGCCTATACATGAGGTGTTCCTGCCCATGTTACCTCATCCCATAACTCACACGGGGTAAGGACAATTCGAGAGGAATGACAGAAGACTTTAGCTAATCCGCACAATGATATTCACTCATAAAGCTCCAGTGTTTACGCGTTAGAGAGAAACAATCAGACAGCCCTGAGGCTGTGGACCAGCACATCTGCGCCTGAATGATGCAGTGCACTGCAGGAGACCTTAGGATAGCACCTTTTTCATATTGAATGTAACTGTGCCCAGCAGATAATGTTTGTATATATACTGTATGATGATCTTTACAGTGCGAGGCCAAGTGCACTTTTCTGCTTCGTCCCCTTAAGCAGTTATCATGGAAGTCCATCACTGACTCTGAGGAGCTCTTTCCTGTAAGACTTTGTAATGAACTCTTCTGATGAAGCAGCTACAGCGGTGGCACACAGTGGTGACTGGTGCTGCTCTGCCTGTTTTTTATGCGTTTTTCTCCTTTAATGTAGAATCAGCTTGTTCAAGGCACACAGTCATCTGCACTGTATTCCCACCCAACACAGCTTTTGTATTTTTCCAGCAGATCTTTGCCTCAGTGGCATGTACGTCTGAATATATATTTTGTGAATAGACCAGAACACATACATGTCTCTGTCATTGTTGTAGACGTCTATGGACTTTTTTTTTTGGCCAACTGTTGCACATTTTGTCAATGCTTTACACATATGCTGTTATAAATTATTGCTCATAACTTGAAAAATAAACATGAAAACACCTACAGACTCTTTGTTTCTTTTGAGCAGATGATTTCTACAGTTCTGTGGGAGTGGAGTCAGCTGACAGGTTAGAGAGGAATGTACAGTAGGCTTGAAACAAATGTCATGTGCTAAAAGTGGGATTACTGTCAATCTGGGTTGTCTGCAGAAAAACAAGGGGCCCAGCTCAGAACATGTCCAAAGCTTTAGGAGAAAATCCACTTTCTGATGCTGCCAATACTTTACTATTCACTTACCCTCCCACCTTTGAGTCCCTTGACACATCCCCTAAGGTTTATTTTCTAGATAACTCTTCACTAATACACTCTTGATCAAAGCTGTTGTTATTCCTCATTTCTACAAAACCTCACTGATGTTAGATGTTTCAACTTACTATCTAGTATCAGGGTAAATACTATTAAAAGTTAAACAGAATATTAAACATTTCCCATGGCATTTCAAGAGGGAAAACACTGCTGGAGAACTGCACAGTTTGTTGGGTCTTGGGGTCAGCGAGTCTCCCAAAAAAGTTATCAAATTATCAAGATTATAAACAGTGGGTCTCAAACTGTGTACCACATGTACCACTGGTGACTTGGGCTTGCTCACGTGATTCTCCACAATTTAGGAATTATTTTAACTTATTTTGACTGGAACAGCTGCTTTACACCCAGTTTTGACAGACACTTGTCTAATTTCGGTGTGTTTTGACCCTATTAGAGCCTGTTTCCGCCATATTTGCTCATTAGTCCTCCTCGTGGTACATGAAGGCTCAAATGTTTTATGAGCTGGTGTGAAAGTTTGAGAACCATTGTATTCCTTTTCTTTCTTTTTCCCCTTAGACACAGGTTTTGTTAGGATGCCATACACTGCATTGAGCTTCACTAATGTATGGATTGTTTGAAAATGTAGTAATGAGTAATTACATAATGAATAACTAGCTAACTAACTAAATAAAAGTTAAGGTTCATCGTGTAACTTATCAATGTCTTGTGAGAAGTGGTCACTTGAAATAATGAATAAATTAAGATTATATTGCCTGACACTAATCCATGTTAATAAATCTGTTTCTATAACATTTGTAACAAAAATAAATATTGGACACAAACTTGATACAGTTCAATATTGACGGTTAGTAAATACTGCCATCTAGCGGTGAAAAGGGGTAACCGTGAGAATCCAGGGTAATACAGTACAAGCAAATAAAACGATGTCTCTTTTTGTTTTGGTCTGAAACTTTATTAATTCATGCAATCCGTATCATACCAGCAGCCACATACAGCCATCCAACAATGCAGTTGATTTAAGGCAGAGGAACATAAGCACAACCGCACCTGTACAGTTCAAAGTGTACATGATATTTCTCTACAGAACAGACACTTTGTAAACAACAAACACGTCTCATCCCATAGTGAAGAAAAACATACACGAGTGGTTTATTAAAGGGAAATCCATATACACCTTAAAGAATGCCACTGAAGATATATGTTTGATGCCTGATGATCCCTGTCAAGCAAAAAATGATCTGTTTCTACAAGATACAGTACAGTTGTCAAAATGTGGTACAAAACATGACGTCATGTGGCATAAATGTCCATATTGTAAATACACGGAAATGATAAATTATTCAGTTTCATTTCAATATATTGTATTGTATTCTTTGACTGTGTGCTATAATTATTCAAATACTGTCATTCATACTTACCGAAAATAATTCACTTTATGTTTCAAAATGCTTATGATAAATGGACAAGCCATTTCACCACCAAAGTAACACAACAAACAAAAAACAGTTTTTTATGTTTATTATTTGGGCCCAGTATGTGACATAAAAAGATGTAAATATTTCATAAACTGTTGCCATGGAACCGTACTGTACATGTGTTATTGTTTCAACACTCAGTCAATAAAACTATGTAAGTGCATACCCACTATACTTCTTTTTCATAAAAACTGCCACTTTACTGGTGTATGATTATTACGAGCCACAAACCTGATCCCATACAACTCAGTAATAACTAGACAAACAAGAAACCTGCCATATGCAATTTAAGTACTCAAATGCATCGACTAAAAACAAAATAACGTTCACATTTCAAATATTTAACAAAACAAAACGCAGACTCTGTTTTGACTATCTAGTATTGACATCTTACCTTTATACTAACAGCATATTTCAACGTGCCATTAGACATACAGTATGTGCTAAATGTGTCTCATTTAAGTACTGATATATCTAGACATGTACTGCATTTATTTCGACATGTTTCATAAGGCACTTTAAAGATTTAGCAGCTCTAATACAAACTACGGAGAGTTCCTAAAGAAAGACTTGCATTCTAATTTTCTAAAAGAGGTAGTCCAGGATTCTGTCAGACACTTTTGGATTGTTATTCATACAGTTGTGAAGTGGAGTTTGGAGAAGCAGACAGAATGTGATCAGTTCCCAGTCAGAGACGTGTGAAAGTGGAATAGTTTACGATAAGTGAGGCCACTATCTTGCACCGACCCAGATTGTTTTTCACACGGCCAGGTTGAACAAACATGAGACAGAAAAACATCTTCATATATGGACTATAACATGGCGTATAATTGTTTTTTCTGACCCGGATCTGCAGACGTGCTATAGATGCCATTGCAGCCTTATTCTAAAATGTTGCATCACAATGTCGCTTGAATAAAGAACATCTCTCTTTGCACCCTTTTGAAACCTCAAAGCACTCTCAGATAGTTTATTCTCGGAATCGGAGAAGTTCATTACATCTCACTTTTGCTTTGTTAAAATATATTCCCATCGGACTCACAGTGGCACAAAGCTGTTCACCCGCAAACTGGAGGATAGTAAGTTCAAACCCGTGCATTTTACTGTCATCAACCAGCCACATGTTGTACAGTGTAGCTTTCATAAAGTAGTCTTCTGTGCTGGGTTGTTTAGAATGAGAATAAATGTGTCTTTCATACTAGAGGTAATGTACGCAGCAGTAATTGGAACATATGGCTGATCACCACAGTAAGGGCATCCGGTTTTGAAAGCCCTTCCAAATCTGGTTCGTTTTAGCCAAAATCCTCCCCACAAGAATAGATACATTAATTCAGAACCTAAAAAATGAACAGAGAAAAGTAGTTTGCACTAGGGCTGGGCGACAATGACAAAAACTACTTTTTACTCACTACTTTTACCCCATTTTTTCCCTTACAATTTATTCATTTATATATTTTTTAATTTTCAATCCACGTTAGTTCCTTATTTTCCCCTTTTTATTTCTTTCTTTTTTTCCAATTTTTGTTCCCACTTTTTCTCCATATTTTTTCCACATTTCTTGTCATTGACGATAAACTTGATACTGTAAAAACTTGCATCTTCCAAACAGCAATTTCAATATCATCTCGTAGACCAGGGGTTCCCAAAGTGGGGGTCACAAGAAGATGTCTGACATTTAATTTGCTATATTTTTTTAATTTTAAACTGTATATTTTAGTCAAATTAAGCCAAACTATCAAAAACACAGCATCCCAACTAACATCATTAAACCAGATTTGAAATGTTGTGCATTTATTACACTGTAAATAGTCATTTTATTTTACAGTGGGGTGTTGGTCTGGTGATTTTGGGAGGGTATATTGCCCAGCTATACCTGAGTACACCCAATACTTAGGTGCGTAGGAGACGAGGGAGCAATCCAATGTCCCCCGATCAGGAAAATCTCTGTTCATGAACCTCAAATGAAAAAAAAATGGATGAACCAAAGTATATTTAACCTTCAAACTTGACTCCTGTCCTTAGTCTTGTTATTTCCATGCTCCATCTGTGGACTTTATATTGCTCTGCTCAAGTGTAACATTCTTTCTCCTTGTAACTAATATCAAACCTCAGCTTCTCCTCCACTTATGTTAATGAGCGAATACTTCACACCTTCCTTGTGCCATTGCCGCTTTCTGCTTCTCCAAATCGTCCCAACTGTACGCACGTATCTTATTAGAAAAGATGCCATTTTACAGAACACTGGACGATCTCTTTGATCACTGACTCGCTCACAAAACCTGTAGCTAACAAGTGCACATGCTAACAAAGATAATACTGAACGTCGTAATGCACATCTAGATAACGGCTGCGTCCACAACACAATCATGCAACTTTGGCCACCGATCTTTTACAGAAAGTAAACAAGCAAGAATACAATTGGAGAAAATAGACTATATCGTAAGAGGGAATAATGTGGACACTGCATTTCCGTAAACCAAAAATGCACCACTTGGTAATAAAATAGACTATACGCCAAATAAAGCTCGGAATAAGAAAAGTTATTTACAATTATGCCACTCGTTTTGACACGTACAGACACCGGAAACAAGTTCATCTGTGCATAGTTTAAAAGTAATAGTAGCTACGGAATAATATGTTTTATCTATATGCAAAAAAGATACCTCAAATAGCTTCATTACAGACATATGTGTATCCTTCATTCGTCATCAGGCCCAGTCCCCATGCTGTGGAAATCACTGCAGACAATACACGCTGAATATACTCAATAAATTCACATACAAAGAGTCAAAAAACAGTTTAAAAGGCAATTGCAGAGAGAGAGAGAGAGAGAGATGCGGAAAATTCAAACTCATTCAGCAGGAGCCAAAAGTGTTGAAATTAAGATAAGCTATATCCATAAGTAGATAAATGTCATAATCAAACGTGTTGTCAAAACATGTGCACTGTCCAAAATAATACTGCAGTAGAGGAATGGTACCGATCAGGCATAATAACGGCAATGACTTCACTTCACAGCGGGAGGGTCTTGGGTTTGATTCCTGGTAGGGCTGGGTAGCGTTAGAATGAAAGGATTGAAAGCAGGTACCGAAAAGAAATATAAAATCTTTATATTCAAGTTTTGGTGCTTTTGGGTGATCAAAATTTAAAAGAAAACAAAAAACTGTGGGGGAAGGGGAATGAAAAATATGGGAAACACGTGGGGGGGAATTTTGGAACATTTGGGGCAAAATTGGAAATGAATTTGGGAAAAAATTGGGGGGAAATTGATGATTTTCGAAAAAATTGGCGGAAAAACACGTAGAAAAATCGGGAACATTTGGGAAAATTTAAGGGGGGAAAATAGAAAATTTTGGAAAAACTTGGAAAAAAATGTTTAAATAGGGAAAATAAATAAATAAAACTTTAGTCGTTAAGTTAAGTTTCTTGGTTGTTTCACCTCAACAAATGATAAAAATGCAAAAGAAATTAAATGGAAGGAAAAGGAATAAATGAACCTTATTAATCTGTTTTATGGTTCTATATATAGAATTTAGTAAAGTCGTTGAAGTACCGATATTGAAAACATGTAACGGTACCCAGCCCTAATTCCTGGACCAGATAGTTTGTCTGTGAGGAGTTTGCATTGTGTTTGAGTGTGGGCTTTCTGTCCTAATTTGGTTACTTGAGACTTCACTTTAAAGGCTCTGTACCCGCTCTTTTTTTGTTCATAAACAACGAAAGGGGTAACATTGTGGTTCAAGATCACGTCTTACCTTCCAAAGCACGTTTCTAACATCCCCATTCTGGATTAGTTTAGAAGCACGTTTTACAACTTTCAGGGACAGTCACAGAAACAACAGCTAGTCTTTTCCCCAAATTGTTGGCTCTTACTCGATTGACTCGACTTGTGGTTTGAGAACACTAGATGCTGCTCCTCAAAAATCTTATCATGAAGACAATTCCTTGAACTGGCTTACACTTAAACAAGGCCTCTCTGTGCTGACACTGTGCCTACACGAAGCAACCAAGCAGTAGCATCACCAACACACTCAGAAAATGTGATAGTAGGGGGGGGGGAGAAACAATACAAATCAATAGGTTATAGCCAAATCTTCAAAGGATTTGAAATTCAAAAGTGTAGGACACGGACTTGCCTACGTTACCTTTGCAAAATATAACAAAAACATTACTAAAACCGCCTCCAGAACACATTATGCGCTATGACAACCTTATGTAATATCCTGCATTTACTCCTCCAGCAGCTTGAGCCACAGTAGCTAGTTCTGCACTGACCCTCACGCCCCACATGCATCACTGTCGTCGCTTTACGGATTCTTCCTCGGAGCACTTTTGCTATTTTCCCAGCCAATACAGTTCGGCCCTTGTCAAACTTGCCTCTGTCGAACAACTTTGAAGACGAAATGTTCTACCCACTCACGAGAGCAACACCTGAAAAGGCCGAGCAAACATGAGGAGAATTGGCAAACTCCACCCAGAGAAGATCACTGTGCCGTTGTAAAGACTGTTCATTCTCTTCACTCAAACGCTATTGTGCCTGATCGGCTTATAACAACTTTTAGTCTCAAAAGTGCTTCAGTCGGACAATATGTTGATCTCTAAACACCTATAGCCTTCACACAGATCGACAAACAGTGCATAGTGGTGTATTTGTGAGGTATCCTGTACTGCAATACCCATGTACATTAGCTTTTTGGTTGAGTTAAGACCAGACGTGCGGCGCTCCCTCGCCCTCGCACTCACACGTAGATGCCCTCCGGGTTGAGGCCAGAGCTAAGGGGGCTGTGGAGCACCCGTAGGTGGCCAGGTGAAGGCTGAGAGGCTGGTGGGCGCTTCAGGGAGCCGGTGAGAGGAATCAAATCTGAAACAACAGCGACAACAAACGAATGTGAGAACAGAATAAGACACTGCCGATTCTCAGTGCAGGCTTTCATGTGCAGAGAGAGCTTGGATATTTCCTAGAAAACCTTCATTTTGTCGACAACATCTACAATTTCCACCACTATTAGCATGATATTTTAAAGAGGGGGTATTATGCTTTTTTCAATCACATAGCACCAGTCTATAGCATACTACAATGATGACGTAACCTTCTGTTGGTTTGTATATGCAGTAAATTAAAATAACTGCCTTGAATAAAATTGCTCTCTCAAAATGGCTGTATTGAACGTCTTGAAATAGGCCTCTGTCTCTTTAAGAAGCTTTCCGACACGCCCCCTTCAGCACACTGCTGTGGCATCTAAACAACACTACTGTGCGGGGAGGGGGCTCTGCTGAGCTGAGGAGCAGTGGTTGGTGGCTTGGCTGGTGACGAAAGGTCCAGAGGCGTCTCCAGGAGGTGGGGGCGTTCCTAGGAGGACTGAGGCATAGCTACACCTAAAATGGCTGCCGTCTAAGTTTTTACTGATTACTCAAAAATATGTGAATGAGCCAAGGCAACACTCCAGGCATGTGTTTAATGAGGGAATGACACAATAACATGATATAAAGCTTGAAAAAGTCGATTTTACATAATACCCCCTCTTTAAATTTGAGCTGCTTTGACTAGTTAAGATTTAGCTGGGCATTTGATCTAGGTTATTTAAAATCAAGTGGGGCAACAAAAAAGCGACGAAAAAAGCAACAAGTAACATAAATATGACAAAAATAAACAAAATAAAAATGCGGTGACAACGTGCCAATAAAGTTACTATGAGTTTTGTAGGTCTTAGCTTTCAAATGAGGCGTTACCCTGGCTGTATAGATTTGGGTAAAATTGAACTGGAGAAAATGTGCTCAGTTAAGGCGGGGGTTAAGAGGTTAACTTGTTCTGAGATGTTTCTGACTCTATTCAATACAGTTTGTCTTCATTTCAGGTTGATTTATCTGCCAAAGGGGGTAAGGAAATTGCACTTGTCCCATTGACATTTTTACTTTCTTATTTCAAGCAAGATTACCGTAGAACCGATCTGACATGTCATCAAACAAGATTGATATTCTCAAATAAAGAGATTTTAATCCATGCTTGATATTAAGTTTTGTAGTGTATAACTTTAACGATTGTACTAGTAGAATCTATCAGAGGCAGTGGGTAAAAACAGTGTCTGGGAACTGCGGAGAATCATTTAAATTCAACTATGCAGCCGACTTTGGCATCAATATGGCGAGCTCCAGCAGCAGTCACGTGTCTGAAAAAGACCGATTGTACATGTTTCAGGTTGTTGGAGCAAACCAGAGCACATGGTGAATCTAAATATCCAAACCACAATATGCATGACTATGTTTGGTGCCGTTACTGCTACCACTGCAATTATGGTGGTTTTGGCTTTAGCATTCTTCTCTAACAATTTCAATTAATATATATTTAATCATTTTTGTAGTAGCACTTTACGTCAGAATAACCACCACAAACAACACAAAATAAAAACCCTTTGTACTTATAGAGGATTACAAAAAAGTAAACAGATAAAATAAACATAAAAAAGGCTAAACTAGACTTCTTATTGAACATTGTAAACCTGCCATTCACGCCATTGTTTGTCGAGACATGTGTATTTTGTATATTCAAAGTTTATCTAATTTACTAGGCCTATATCTTGTTTATTTTATTTTTTATCATTGTTTATTGTATTCAATGTCATGCCCTTGTAACTTTATCATTTAATGTATTACTAGTTTATGTTTCATGTTATACAATTGCACAAAAAAATAAAATAAAATGAATGTACCTTCACCTACAACTGACTGTAAAACCTATTCTGATTTATTTCCCCCCCAAAAAAAGCATAACTAGATGATGTCTTTGACTCTCCGCCAGGGGGCAGTGTGGCGCTCTGCAGAAGGCGCCGTTGCAGTGAGAGCTGAGTGTGCAGTCTCAGAAGACCCTGCAGATTTATACTCGGAGGAAGGTTACAGAGAGGACACGGACACTCCATTTATCACCTGAGTTAAATTACCTTCATTTTAGAGAGCTTTAATACAAGCCCTACAGCTGGTAAATGCGTGATAATGGCGCTCGTGTCAGGGAGTGAAAAACCTGTTAAAAGAGCATTTTATATGTCCCATCAAAACAAGCTCCGCGATTCAAGATCAAGGGAACTATTTAATCATTTGGGCATCTTTTAGAAGCGTCTTTTGATAGAATATTTATGCTCATATTTAGCTTGTGATGTTTATAAACTTCCATGTCAATTTCAAAGCTTGTTTTTACAGCTTTCAAATCATCTTTCTGTTATGGGGATGGAGTTGCCCGGGTGCAGCGAGTTACGGCTTCTCCAACAAACTAAAGCGTTGCCACTTCAAACTTTGCCCAAATGTCTCATTAGGTCCATGAGCAAGACACTTCATCTACACATTACACATACCAATCTGTGTGCAAAAAGGGCATAAATCCTTGACTGAATAAATGGGTTGGCTACATGTTCAAATCAATAAGACTGGCTGATTTCAGAAAAATGTCTAGTTCTGGTAAAAGCAATTGCAGTTATATGTTTTAAACCACAGCGCACGTATATAAACATGTAATGGAGCATACGAAGAACGGGGCGGCACGGTGGTGCTTATGATTCACAGCAAGAAGGTCCCGGGTTCAATCCCTGGATGGGGCCTTTCTGTTCGGTGTTTGCATGTTCTCCACGTCAGCATAGGTTTCCTCTAACACTAAAAACATGTGCAATAGAGGATGTGGATGAATGAGAGTGTAAGTGGAGATGGAAATTAGCCCGTGGCTACAATCCCGTGTGGCGTGTTTACATGCATGAGACTTATGTGTGCGCACTGTCCTGACCAAATAAACCAATAAATAAATAAACTGCTAAACACATACAAGAATGCATTTAAAGGTGCAATATGGAACTTTTATGTGTGTGAGTATTTGATCTTCCATCACAGTGTCCTCTATAATGCTCCAGGATCAATTTCACAGTTTCTGGTAGGTTTTCACTGCTTACAGACCCTCTCACCAGGAAACCTACAATACAATTGGTCCTGGAGTGTCATAGAGAGCACTGTGATGGAAGGTACAGTGCCACTGCCAACCACTCATACAGCTAAGTGGCTGTACTAAAAGGTCTATTACGCACAAATATCAAGTTTGTTTTTTCCCATAAAAAGTTCCATAACACACATTGTACATTTAAGAACTTTGTTGTGGTTTAAACTTCAGGGTTAGCAGGTTTTTAGACATAATAAAACTCCATGGAGGCCGGATATTTGTTGTTTGTTGTTGCAGATCATATGACCTAATTGCAGTCTAATTGTAGCCACAACATTGTCGATTTAAATTCAATTGCAATTAACTATGCAGCCCTAAATGCTGTTGTATAAATGCTGGTCTTCCAACAAACTCAAAAGTCATGCTCACTTTGCGGTCATGTAAACGGTGTAATGGACATTGTTTGACGGCGGTTTTAGTGGGGGGCTGTCACTATTGTCTGGTCCTTACAATCACACCGTATCTGTTTACTGTTTGTGTACTCTGTGGTGGTCAGGGGAGAGTCTTCAGATAGCGCCCTGAGGCTGCAGAAGCGAGAGTGCGAGGGGGAGGGAGCGATGTGTGGAGCCTAAATGAAAGCCGCTAACTAGATCATTTGCAACACAGTGGATGTTATCATTAATAGGACTAAAGAAATATACAAGACTCTCTCCGCTGACCAGCCTTCAATGCATTTTTCCTCGTTCCAAATGTACACACAGGCAACAGGATGAGTCACCCGCCCGCCCTCAGCTCTCTTGCTCTATGATATTCTGTCTGGGAAACATAAAAAGCACCAATTAACCGGCAGGCTAAAAAACAACAAGCCAAATGCACCGTCAGAGCAACATCCATCTTGTGGTTGCTACAGTAACATATCCCGAACTTAAGCAGGATAAGCTTTACAGCGCATTGAAAGCAAATAAAGTAGCCAACATTCTGGTAGGAAACTTAAAATATATTGTTTACCTGTCATTTATTGCACGATAAGTCAATATAGTAATTGTTGAGACAGGCCGTGTAAATAACCTTATGAGTCACTCTAAAAAAGAGATGATCCTGAATTAGATAAAAAGGTAAACTCTTGAATTAGGATCTTTATTTTGAGAGTGACTTTCTTACTTGTTCTACTGGAAATCAAGATAAACACTCCTAATTCAAGCTATTTCAATCTATTTATCTAAATCAAGATGGTCACTTTATGCAGTGTTGAGTGTCTGGGCCAATTTCCCACATCAACCTGAAACATATGCAGTGGTCTAATCCTCCAGCTGCACTGTGTGGCTGCCCCTTTGAAGAATGAGTCAAACGTCGTTCTCAAATGTTTCACACCAAGTATCACCTCATGTAATATTTAGCCTTTCATGTACCACCAGGTAAATAAAAGGCACTAAATTAAAGGTACATTATGCAACTTTTTATGAGAGGAAAAAAAGTGGATATTTGTGCATATCTGACAATGTAGTGACCCAGTGGCTGTATGAGTGGTCAGCATGGCGCCTTTACTTTCGATCACAGTGGTCTCTACAACGCTCCAGGATCAATTGTTTTGTACGTTTTCTGGTGAGAGCAGAGAAAACCTTCCAAACAATTGATCCTGAAGCGTCCTAGAGACCACTGTGATCGAAAGTACTAGCGCCATACTGACCACTCATACAGTCGCTGGGATGTACAGGGATACAACATGAACTTTTTTTTTTTTTTATATATATAAAAGTTGCATAATGCACATTTAAGTCTAAACTGGGTGGAAACCATGACTTAAGTTTGAAATTGCTGACAACTATTGTAGTAATTCATTAATCATTTTCTGGAAAATACAGACTTAAATAGAGCACTTTGTTTTTAGGTTAGGGTATGTAGTGTTTTGTACGTTGTGAATTTCATAAATGTGTGTGTCTCATCCAATCAGAAAGCAGAATTAGCACTAAGAGCCTTCAAGTTTCCTCCACCGACATGTCCTGAAGCGCCTGCCACTTCAGCTTTAGGTGGTAAAAAGTTTGAAAAAAATAAACCTTTCACATACCTTTCGTAGCCCAGTGAAAAATCGATTAATCGTAAAAAATTATGAATAGATTCATTGATTACCGAAATAATCGTTAGTTGAAGCCCTACCAGAAAGAAAACACCTGCAATACTAAAAGAATATATTTATGCTTTTAAATTGTACGCCTGGCACACAATAGAGAAATCTCCAAAAGACCAATATTATGAAGGCAAAATGTCCATAGCACTGATTTAGACTAATTTCAATCCCCCATATTTGTCTTCCTTATTGTCATTGGCCATATAATCTGATGTGAGTGACTGGGTGACATTACCGATGCCCCGTTGGCCGCTGTGGTTGTCCTCGTCCGTGGGCTCGGCTGGCAGCACGGTCACTTTGGTGCCAGTCTGTCTGATGAACTGCTGCAGATTGACCTGTCGCAGCTCCTTGGTCAACTGTTCCAACTCCTGTTGCATGTCCTTCGCAAAACAAAAACACCACTCAGGTTTCTCCAAACACGGACAAATGCTTTCACAAACATTTCTCTGCCTGTCTTAAGAGTGTGCGGTAAGGCTGAGGTTACATCATGCCATTAATCCTCCCTTCTTAATTAGCGAGGTAGGAAAGTCTGCTCTACAATGTGCGGGGAAAGAGTTGGCCTCAACCCAAGATCTTTCATCAAACTTAAGAGCTTTGGCTAGTTTATTATTCATTAAGCTATTTTTACAGTACAGATAGATGTTCTGAAAGTGCATTTCATAGAAACACAAATAGGCCTAATTCACTAATTTATTATGATTCAAACTCTTATGACAAGAGATAATGTAATGTAATGCAGTGTGATGTAATCCCTTTGAGCGCGAGTCTCCCTTTGTCTTCTGATACAAACTGTAAGCTTTTGAGGCCACATATCATAGTAATCCAAACAAATACTGCATTTCTGTGTTGTTATGTATTTTGATGTGGATGTAAACAATGAGTGCAGTCAGAGCTGGGGGGGGGGGGGGTTTGTGGATGGGGAGCTACTGCCCTCTTCAACTGGCCCGCTCTACACCCTGGCTTTTTAATGCATTACACTATGTAGGGCTTTCATAATGAATTATACATGAAAAAGAGAGGAAATTGTACACAAATTGATATTATACTGAGGATGGTAATGACAACTGGGAAGTAGCAAGATCACGAAGTACAATATGTATTGCATTTTATAACATAAAAATGGTAATGTCGGTAATGTTACCAAGGTTTGGCATTGGTAACATGCTGAAATATATTATATTAAGGGTTGCCTTTTGTTACTTGCTTTGTACTAAACATCGTACATGAAACGAGATCGTGGTTGACGTTGTGCTTCGTTTCTGTTTTCTATATGAACATTTCAAACAATGCTTTGTATTTTGGTCTGTGTTAAAAAAGCCGCTTTGAAGTGTAACTGGTTCTCCTTTGACATTGATGAAAATCAAAATATGATGCTGCTAATTATATGATTGATAATGTAATTGCAATAGGATAAAGTTATTATTATAGTTCTGTCATGTAATGTCTTTATGTAAATGCTACCTTGTAAATGTTGTATTGATTTTGGGGGTGGGGCTTATAAGCTCTTGCTTCAGCCCACTCCTTTTGAGCAGAATGTTTACTGCTCAAATAAACTAATACACTAAACTAAACTAAGAGTCAGATCGTCTCGGACCTCCTGTTTTCCTCCATCTTCTTTGTTTTATAACTTGAAATATGGAATGCTTGTTAGTTTCAGCGATTTAGTGATGGGCTTTACGGCTCTTTACTGGGAGCCGAGTCTTTGGGATTCGCTCATTAAAAAATGTTATGATCTAAAATGACAATGGGACTGATATTTATGCTTTGAAAAATGTGTTTGTGATTCAAATTTACTGGAAAAAAAAAGATCCGGCAGCTCTTTTCACAACTGACGCCCAGTTAGAACCGTTCACCTAAAAGAGCACTATTCACGATTCGCAGATAACGCTTGGGTATTAGCTTGAAACGTCCTGAAACGACCAGTTCACAACACGGTAATTGTCAATGTGACGCTTAAAGATCAGTGTTTTGAAGCGTTTACTATCACCTTATTACAATTTCTAACTTGGACGACAATCACTACAAAGATCATTAAAAAAAGCATCATCCGTCCCACCCCCTTAGATTACGTCGTGCTTCTGTGCAGTCGAGCGTCACACCTGTAGTTTCTTGCTGCTTTGTCCCAGTGACCTGTCCAGGGCCCTGCAGCTGCTCTCCAGTTGGACAGCCTGTCTCTCCTGCGCTCTCAGCTCTGTTTTCACCCGCAGCAGTTGAGCCCGCGCCTCCGCCTCCGTCACCCACTGGGTCTCCTGCCGCTCCCGCTGCACGCGCTCCTCCTCCAGCCCGGCCTCCACTCCCTGCGGCGCACACAAACGCAAAAACATCCAAAGAAGGTTAGAGCAGAGTGTGTGTGTGGCCAGTGTGCTGTTTTCAGATACTAAAATATGAAGCGGCCTGTGCTGAGATGGAGACTTCCCAGTTAGAGAAGGCTTTGTGCAGTGGTCACGCTCTCTCATCATCAAAACAACAATCTTAGCGGAAAATGAATGCAACACTGGATGTTTGGACAGCTTATCAAAACAAGACCACAGGGAATGCATTCTGTAATCAAAGCAACCAAATATTAGAGCATGTTTTTTCTGTGGAGGCTTTTATTTGGTCAGGCAGTGTTTCACCATGATTAATCGGCATCATCAGCTTAATTAACTGAAGAAATAATATCACTTCATTGTTAAGCTGTTAAAGGTCCTATATCATGCAAAATCGACTTTTTGGAGCTTTTAGCCATGTTGTTATGCTATTTCCTTATCAAAACACCCCCAGAGCGGTTTTTGGCTTCATTCTCGCAGTTCTAAGTAATCCTCCTGAATCCTGCTCTCTGAGCAGCTGCTCCGCCCTCTCCTGGTAAACGACTGAGCTGTTCAGTTGTGTCGTCACAAAGGAACGGAAGTGCTCTACGTCTGTAATGTAATGCCTTACGGCCTGATTTTAATTTATAAAACAGCTTTTTCATTATTTTGTTGTAAGAGAGAAATAATAATAATAATTAAAAAAAAATAACTCTCCAACGCGTCTGTGCTGTGCCAGGAGGCTAAACAAGCGCACCCCTGGCCGGAGAATCCATGGATCTGAACAGAAGTGTTGTTTTTGAAGACTGAGCTCTTTCTAACCTACTCTGGACACGCCTGTTCTTTTTTCTTACCGAACGATAATGTCACGGATGCGCGTTTGGCTACGAGAGGAACAGGACTATTCAACCTTCCTAAAGAAGAGTGCACTCGCCAGAAGTTGGAATTTCTTTCTGGGATTCAGCGACTATATCAACCAACCTGATGGATGCTTGGTGAACCTTGGCCAGAATCAAAGTGGATTAACTTTTATAACCAACGGGATCCCATAACCCGATGGGGAGGCCAGGCTGAGCGGTGAGTCAATCAAACACGTGTTAGCATGTGTGTGTGTTAGCGTGTGTGTTAGCCATTTATGAAACTGCGTTGCACATGTCAACTCCTTATAACTGCATTATGTGAAGTAACTTCACTTTTTGCAGCGATATTTATATTTATAATACTGCAAATGTGGAATGAGCGGAGCGAGGGGCGGAGTTAACTGAATCGAAGCGTCTTGTCTTCCGGGTGGGGAAAATACCCCCAGAAAATACTTATATTTCTCTCAAAAATGAGTACTCCATAGTGATAGAGGTACAATATATCATATAAATGCCTATAGTTTACTTTGGAATGGCTAAAATAGCATGATACAGCTCCTTTAACCTTTTGCAAATCTATAAGGTCACAGCATATAAGTCAGTGTAAAAACTCATTTGAAAGCTAAGACCTACAAAACTGTCGGCACTTTTATTCCCCTTTTTTGCCACAGTTTGATAACTTTTTGTCACTTTATCATCGCTTCTTGGTCCCGTTTTTGTCGCTCTTTTGTTGCTTTCCCATCCGTGTTTTCATTTTCATTTTGTTGCTATTACTTATTTCAAGAGGCTTTTAGATTTGGGTAAAGCCAAACTGGAGAAAATGTGCTCTGTTCCGGTGGAGTTTAAGAGGTTGAGAAATAAGGTAAAGTGTCATCTTAGATCTAACAGAATTAAGGGGAGGAAAAAAAATAAGCCACTATTTCCTAAAAGATACAAGTCTTTAATGTATCTTGTGTTACACTCCAAAGAAATGAATATCTAGATCAGTTTAAATGTCTCAAATTGAGCATAATAATTTCAATTTGAGTTGTTTTGACTTTTTTGTTAGTATTTCTAGAAAAAGCTCTTCATATAAAATGTATTGTACAATGAAATACAGCCAGTGGTTAACACTTAGTTGTTAATCAGTAAAGCGACCAATTAATCGAGTAAAGAAATCGCTTCCCTAATTTGGAAACTTAACCAACATCCCACACGACTCACCAGCACCATGGCCAGCTTCTCCTGGATCTCCTGCTCACAGCCCTGCAGACGCATGCGCAGCTCCTGCAGCCGGTCCTCCAGCTGCCGCTCGCTCTCCAGCTCGATCTGCAGCTCCGTGGCCCAGAACTCCTCCTCCTCCATCTCCACCTCGGTCTTCTGCAGGTGTTTCTCCAGCCGCATGATCTCCTCCATGAGCCCCGCTCCGTTGCACAGGTCCCCGGCGCTCCTGCCCACCAGCCCCCGCCCGTCGTCCCAGTGGTGCAGCTCGGCCTCGTACGCCTCCAGCTTTCTCTCCAGGACGTTCAGAGTCTCTCGTTGCAGACCCACCAACCTGACCAGGTCCTCCATGCGGCAGGCCAGAGGCTCGGTGAAGCAGTCCCCATGGCCGGCGCCCCATGATGGTGGTGACCTCCTCCTCCTCCTCCGTTGCCGTTTAGATATCTCCGTTTGGCCTCTCCCTCTCCCAGGGGGACTCCGCTCAGGATGTCCCGGAGACTCCTGGGAGTTCCCGTGAATGTCAGAGACTTTCTGCGCGGCTCTCGGCGCCGTAAAGAGTGGTCGTGGTTGGGATGGCGGAGTTTGGCGAGTGGGGGCAGACTCTGGCGGTGCAGGCCCCTCTCGGGTCCTCGTAAAGGGGGGCCCTCGGACGGGGGCCGCTCAGTCAGTGAGGGGCCCGTGCGATGAAGGATGAGCTGGACATCCCCTGCATACTGGCCCCATGTGTTCAGAGACACCACGGGGCTCTCATTAGGCGCTAGGTGGCGCTCGGTGTCCCGCCATTTCTCCACCAGTGTGTATCTGCCAGTGCGGCCTACACAGGACACATAACAAGAAGCTGATTAAAATAACTAACAAACCAGTATTTACAGTATTGGGGCCAAATAATTATAGTTATAGCAATATGAAGTAACATGATATCACAATATATCGTATAATACCTGTACATTCCAATTTGTTTTGCTCGCACAGCCTAAATCAGAAACGTATAACTTGAAAATGTGCAAAAGTTCAGTTAGTTCTATCTTGTTTTGCTCCTTATGAAGTGGAGACACTACAGGCAAAACTCTTTTTTTCTTTTTCTTCTAAATATCAGGTTTTGGGCCAAATCGGTCTCTTAAAGAGGGGTATTATGCTTTTTGCAATCACATAGCACCAGTCTATAGCATACTACAATGATGACGTAACCTTCTGTTGGTCTGTATATGCAGTAAATTAAAATAACTGCCTTGAATAAAATTGCTCTCTCAAAATGGCTGTACTGAACGTCTTGAAATAGGCCTCTGTCTCTTTAAGAAGCTTTCCGACACGCCCCCTTCAGCACACTGTTGTGGCATTTAAACAACACTACTGTGCGGGGAGGGGGCTCTGCTGAGCTGAGGAGCAGTGGTTGGTGGCTTGGCTGGTGACAAAAGGTCCAGAGGCGTCTCCAGGAGGTGGGGGCGTTCCTAGGAGGACTGAGGCATACAGTAGCTACACCTAAAATGGCTGCCGTCTAAGTTTTTACTGATTACTCAAAATATGTGAATGAGCCAAGGCAACACTCCAGGCATGTGTTTAATGAGGGAATGACATAATAACATGATATAAAGCTTGAGAAAGTCGATTTTACATAATACCCCCCTTTAACATATAAACTTTCACCTGGAAACAAAACAAAAAAAGAATAATTTTCAGAATAAAATGTTTCATTAATTCAATGTTTCTCAATAGATTTATTTGTCATTTAAAGAGACATTTTCTAAAAAAAAAAAATCATTTTTCCTCACATTGGTGCAACAATATCGCCACTTCGTTTTTTTTCAGAGAGATTTTTTAATATATAATAATATATAAATAATATAAAACATGGCAACATTTCAATGTTTACAGATTTTTCCAATAATAAACTAATAACAAATACCCTCTGAAATAGTTTTTAATAGGTCAACAAAAACCATAAACTCAAACCTAGCTCGATCCATTGTTCAAATGTTGGTAATTTTTAGGTATAAAAGGCTTTATTATATGAAAACATAAAATGGCAGAAAACTTACAGTACATTTTTTCCCTCATATTTATGCCAGTAATCCACAGCAAAAGTATAACATTTGAATATATCTAAATTTAAAAAGTTTCCATTCACCTGCAGCGTCTCTGGCCTTAACTATTTTTACGTCTTGTTTGACAAAATTAAATGGAAAGTACTGAAATGGTTGTGGAAACCTTCTAATATCACAATTTCTTTGCATATTGTCCAGCCCTATATTAGTTTCTGTTCCTAGACAGGGACTCTTAAATCTTAGCAAATGTACAGAAATGTAAAATGGTAAATGGACTCAACTTACAGTATATAGCAGTCACCCGTTCACAGAGACGACCTCAGCAAACGGGATTGACTTACACATGCCTGAATGAAATGACTTCTCCACATGTATTTTTGAAGAGAAATCATTACAGTGGGTCACAAAAGACACATTTTTTCTACCGAAGCATATGAATAAATGACAACAACAAAAGCAGCCATATTGCAGAAGCTTTTTAGAGCCTGCACTGTGACTAATATTCTTTGGAAACATCAGATTAGGAGCCACATGGTGCTGAATCAGTGTTGATATGAGATCGCTTTACATAGCCACGGCGTCTGGTTTGAACAGAACAGGCAGAGGAGGGTCTCATAAGGAGCTGCGGCGTTTGGCAGGACGGACGGATGAGTCACACTTTCCCTCCTCCTCTTTCTCCATGTGGGGAGTGATGTCAAAGCCACAATGGAGGCTTTGCTGTACTTCAATGTCAACGGGAACTACTATCTAAACTAAGAGTATGTAAATATTCAAAAGAACAACATTTGCTTTGTGGGGGTGTGGTGCAGCGTGCTTCACAGCTAGAGGGTCCCGGGTTCGATTCCCATCTGGACGGGGCCTTTCTGTGTGGAGTTTGCATGTTCTCCCCATGTCTGCGTGACTACAATCCGGTGCACTGTGTTCATTAACATGCACGCTCCCTACCAAATAAATTTAAAACAATGCTTGATCTAAACGTCACCAACAGTAAATTACAAAACACGTATGGTACTTGTACTGCTACTACGCCTTTGTGTTTATAACAAGTTTTGTGATTGCGATAAGATTTTCAATTCAACAACACAGTGAGGAAATTTATCATAAATAAATAATTTGCAGTAAAGCAAAAACATTGTCCCCTTTGACAGTCGTGAACAGTTGTCTGACCTTTTGGGTCCAAGGAGCCAATTTGCTCCAAAAATACAAAATTCGTATCCGTGAGGAGATGCAACCAATTCGAATAAATGCGCTTACACTTATTTAAAATGAGAGTGTGAATGGGTGAGTGGTTCCTTGCTGTAAAGCGCTTTGGGTAAAAGCTCTATATAAGTTGAGACCATTTATCATTTACCATTTAGACTGGAGCCCAGACCCAAGCCAGACCCGAACCATTACCAGGATTCACGAGTCTGACCCGATCCGAGCCCATGCGCTTTTTACATTTGATCTGAACTGTTGTAAGTAAAACACTGACTGCCCTGAGAGAAAGAGAATACCCAATGTTCAACAAAAAAAAATACAAAATTCGTATCCGTGAGGAGATGCAACCAATTCGAATAAATGCGCTTACACTTATTTAAAATGAGGATTAACCCAGTACTAAGTCCAAGTCTAAATTGAGATTAGAAAAGGAGTTATGACTCCAGATTACTGTAGACCACGACCAAAATAAGTCAAAATCAGGACTAAACCAGGGCTTTAACAACAGAACCAAGAGCCACAAAAGCCTCTGCCTTAAATTCTTATAATTATTTGACAGTCAGAATGAAAGTGAATCACAGATAACACATTTAATTTCATGTCAATATGAGTGATCGCGGTTGTTCTTGTTTTCTTCCATAATTTTCACCAGATGGTGAATGGTCGGCATTCAGCCATTGAGCGCTGTTCGTTTATATCACATATTAGTTCCAGAACACAGGAAACTTTTTTGTTTTCGTGACAATGTTTTTTGACTATCCTAAACATTTATTATAATTATATTTAACACATTGATGTTGACTAACAAAGCCCCAGTCGTGACGCCATCACGAGTACGCAGTGTCACACATTATTGTTTCTCACAATGAAAAAGTACCTTCAACTGTAAAACCAGTGCCTTCTCCACATTTCCTGAAAAAGAGCCCAAAGGAGAAAACATCCAGCCTTACCAATGGCCTGGGCGAGCGCGATGACCACTTCCTGGCATGTGGTCGCCTCGGTGACCCCACACACGACCCTCTGTACTCCGTCCACCCACACCTTGAGCTCCATGTTGGGTCAGCAGCCGGGGAGCCTTCTCCAGAGTGCCGTCCCGGACATGGTTAAATCTGCTGCAGTGGCCCCTCCGGCAGCTTGAATGAACAGGAAACACAAGAAGGGAAAAACACAGGATACGGTTAGTCAGGATATGCTTAAGGACAGGCTGTTCTGTGGTCTTAGAGAAAGACTAAACATGTAGACTGGCATTAGTCAAGGCTATTAGAGAAAATATTTTATACAGTCACCTTAGTACGCATTCTTAAAGTCACAGTGAGAAACATTCCAGGTCATATGCACCGTCACAAGAGCCATTAAACTGTTGTAAAACTCTAATCACAAACATACTGTTGTTGTGTCCTTGGTCAAGGCACTTCACCCACCTCGCCTCCAGTGTCTGCGTACATGTGTGTATGAAGGAGAGTGTGAATGGGTGAGTGGTTCCTTGCTGTAAAGCGCTTTGGGTAAAAGCTCTATATATAAGTTGAGACCATTTATCATTTACCATTTAGACTGGAGCCCGGACCCAAGCCAGACCCGAACCATTACCGGGATTCACGAGTCTGCCCCGATCCGAGCCCATGCGCTTTTTACATTTGATCTGAACTGTTGTAAGTAAAACACTGACTGCCCTGAGAGAAAGAGAATACCCAATGATCCAATGGCGCTGTATCAAAGAGCACCGCTGACGGGCTCTCCACGCAGCAGAAACGCTCAGTCAACGTGATCAAAACACCAGCACGTGTTTCACGCAATACTTGGATTTCATGTTCATTGGCAACGGGTAAGTAAAGCACTAGAATGATCAGAGTCCAGTGAGAGAGTGAAGACTTGCACTGATTTATTTTATTCCTTGTACAGAAAGTTGAAGACATACTGCATAACATATCACCCAATATATCACATAAAATACAAACTTATATTTAACTACTCGTGGTATTATTGGTGAAAAATATCTTAAAAAAAACATCTATGGAGTGATCAGGCTCGCTTCTCCTCAAATCTGAGTGGGACGTCACCAACCCGTTTCCATGGAGATATTGCTGTTTTGTTTTTACTACAGATAGCCAAACAGGGGATATTAATACATTCACGGTAATAATTTTTCCTAAATGCTTCATTTGATAAACACTGCAACACGGTGGGTGTCTACCAGAGCATTAGGAGTATTTTGGAATGACTGGAATATATGTTCAATAATACGCTGTTTACAACATTTTAGTCACAACACATAACCTGAACATAACCTGAACAGAACAGAAACAAAAACTGGCTAATCTTGAATTGTTTTTGAGGACAGCAATATACATCATATCTAAGTAGAAACTAAATAATGATAAGTCGTGATCCCCAGCCCAGTGATGAGCGGTACCTGTGTGTTGGGCTTAACAGTCAGCACAGTGGAGTAGTCCTTGTTTTGCTCCTCTCTTCTATGAATAGTTACACAACGGTTGGGGGCGCGGGAAGACGGTGCCAGCCAGCAGACATTCCCCGCTCCGGACCAGCTTTTGTTCACACAAACACACAACACACGGGAGATAAACAAACAGCCTGAAATAGAGCCCGCAATCTGGACAAAGTGCCACCTTGTACAATCGGCTCCAGAACCTTGAAATCACTGTTACTTACTCTCAATGTCATTTTGAGGGCACGATACAGCAGATCAAGTCAAGTTATCTCGTGAGAACTCTTATTTTGTGACGTGTGGAGGATTTCAACCTTTCTGGATGTAGTTTAAGAACAATACTTGATTCAACTCAATAAGCTGTTTTACAAAGCTATCAGTTTACATTTGCTATAAAGGGTAAACGAGTCGAATCGAAATTGCTGCTTTTCTTGATAAAACATAAAAAGATCAGCAAAGTTAATATGATTTTATTTGAAGATACTTGACATGCAACGTATTTCTTTTAGTGCAGCACAAATTCATAAACTAAGAGCTGCAAATGGCTACAGCGACACACTCTTAAATGTGAAGGTCAGGTATCGCTACACTGGATTACTGATAATATAATCTGCTGCAGCAAAACGATACACCTCAAACTCTCCTTCAAGGACACGGCACAAGGACAGAGGGAATGAATGGCAGCTTTCCAGATGCGTATCGGGCCCGCGTGGATCTAACCTTCGCTGCACCTATCCGCCGCGGAGTCAAAAGGTCCCTTTGTTCACAGCCCTCTGTCAATTACACCTCCCCCACCCCGCACAAAGTCATCCAGTCTGTCCCCGACCCAATACTAGCCATTCAATACTTCTGCCGGGAAAGACATTGGCAGCACAAAGTAAAATCCAGACCATTGCTATGTCTCATATCAATTGAAAACCTCACATTGAACAGGCTGAATTAAGAGCTAAAGTGAAGGTAAACTAGGACTAGCACCAGTTCTATTATTTGTGTGGTAACTCTGTACCCAAAGAGCAAATCTTCCCGCCTATACAAGGTGAATCTAAAGCAGAACCTGGATATAAACAGGATTTCTGTGCGAAAAACAAGAATAAAAGAGACTTAGGTTCAAATTTTACACATTTTCTTCAATATCCTTTATTAATGATAATTTGGCAGCTCCTTTTTTATTATTTGGAAGATCTTTAAGATGGATGCCCTTCCTGTAGCAACAAGCCACATGACTGTGACTGGAGTGGGGTGATCCCCGAGGACAAAACCAGGGCTTGACATGAACTTCTTTGCCCTTAATGTTTTTACTAGGTACATTTGAATTAGTTATGATGCTGTTTTCATATGTTTCCATAAAGGTCTATTGATGATAATATGTAGTTTCATATTACAACCACGTACATATAACAAGGACAAGAATAGCTGTACTATGTTTAATTTTCTTATTGTATTTAAATCAGATCTATGTAATAGGCGCATTATGAATAAACATGCATTGCCTTGCCTGGCCGTAAGCTGTCCAAAGTGGCGGGTGAGAATACAAATTCCTTTTAAAATAAATTGAATATTAAACCAGGGTTTCTACAGCAAGTCAAATTTACTGCTTGTAGTGATTATTTGTCAACAAAAAAAAAAAAAAAAAAGGGAACTCAAACTGCGACATAGGCAAACTTAGAACTTAACTCAAATAAACACTTAGACGCACCATGGATTTTGGTTTTACGCAGCAGCAAAAATAAGTGCAAAGTCCAAACAACTTAAAGTTTCAAAAAAGGGTTTATTTCCAAATAACAAAGGCAAACAGCAATATATCGTATGCCAGGCCTACTTGCTGCCTCTCCTAATTTACTGGTAAAAAACCATTAGCCCACCCAGGTGCGTGCTGAACTGTGTGCGGTACTCCCTTATATCCCTAGGTGCGCAATGATAGAATAACCAAACAAAATTAAACAAAAAAGTAAACTAATTAGAATTAACTTAGCACATTAAAGAATATATTATAAAAGGAAAACCAAAAAATAGTGTACTAGAAAATACACAACTCAAAATGTGTAACTTAATTTTAACTTCAAACCAAAACTGACAAAATAGCTCCTACACTCCGGCCCCTAATTGTGCATTCTATCACAATTACTAGCTCAATAAACAAAAGGAGCTATTCTAACAGCCATGTCAGTCATATTCTATGTGAGATGCATTATCCTTAGGTGATTTTTTTTTCTTTTTCTTCTTACTGCAAAAATATACATTGGTAACAGGATAGAGAGCAAGATAGAGCAGTGGGAGGTGAGACAGATAGAGTTTTAGTCCATAGCTGCTTCCAGCAGCAGGCAGAGCTTGGTCACAGGCCTGTCCAGTACACTGGTTTTAGTCTTCAGCTGCACAGAGCGGACCAGGCCACGAGCATCAGTGTTAACGGCCAAGACTCTCCCCATCTGCCAACATCCTCTGGGGCAGTGGCGTCTGCAAGCAGCACTATATCTCCAGGACGGATGTTTCTTCTCGGCCTCATCCACTTCTGTCTCTCTTGCATGATGGGCAAGTATTCTTCGATCCATCTTTTCCAAAATATTCCAGCCATGTATTGTACCTGTCTCCACCTTTTCCTCAGGTATAAATCATGTTTTTCAAAGAGTCCAGGTGGCATGACAGGTTTGCCCTTTAACGTTAGGATGTGATTTGGCGTGAGGGCTTCAAAATCATCTGGGTCATTAGAGACTGACGTGAGAGGTCTGTCATTTAAAATGGCCTCAGCTTCACAAAGCACAGTTTGGAGACACTCATCATCCACAATCTGCAGCTTGAGGACAGAGGTGAGTATACTCCTGACTGAACGAATCAGGCGCTCCCAGATGCCACCTTGATGTGAGGCTGAAGGGCTGTTAAAATGCCAGTTAATGCCATCCCTGGCCATAGCGCCTTGAATTTTTTCCTGATTTAAAGCAGTAATGCTTTCTTTGAGCTCTCTATTGGCTCCCACAAAATTTGTGCCATTGTCTGATCTGATGGAGGAGACTGGGCCACGTCTGCATACAAATCTTCTAATTGCATTGATGCAAGAATCAGCATCCAGTGTGTACGCAACTTCCAAATGGATCGCACGACTGGTCAAGCAAGTGAAAATGACCCCGTATCTTTTCAGCAGGCTCCGACCTTTTTTAACATCAATCGGGCCAAAATAGTCTACTCCAACATCAGTGAAAGGAGCATTATCTGGTCTCACTCTCTCCATAGGCAAATCAGCCATCTTTTGTTCGATTAGCTTTCCTCTGTTTCTCCGACAGGTCACACATTCAGACAGAATTTTTCTGGCAGCAGAGTTAGCACTGATTATCCAGTATTTTCGTCTCAGCCTGGACACCATGTGGTTTCTTCCTGCATGGCCTAATTGATGGTGAATATGGCGCAGAATTAATGTAGCCACATGCATGTCTTTACACAGGATAGCAGGATGTTTAATTTCCAGTGGCAAAGCAGCTTTCTTCAGACGGCCACCAACTCTGAGTACTCCATTGTCCAGTGATGGATCCAATTTATAGAGCTTGCTCTCCTTAGAGATGTTCTTTGTGGCTCTGAGTAGAGAAATCTCAGATTTAAACCTGTGATGTTGCTCAAACTGAATAATGCACTGCTCTGCTTTAGCCAAATCTTCAGCTGTCAGATATTGTTTCTTTAGTGTCGTTTTGAAATGTTTCATTTTCTGTGCCACATTTTGCTCTTTGGTGTTATCATTTTCTTCTGTCAGATGTGTTGTGGCTGAGAACTCTTTTCTCTTCTGAGACAGCACTTTAAGTAGCTCTTTCACTTTCAAAACCCAAGACACAGAACGTTTCAACTTCTCCCATGATGAAAAGTGTAAGATGAAGGAAATGGTAGGGTCTGTCTTTAGAGCTCACATATCTCCATTGATCTCCATGTGTAGCTTCTCGAATAACAGAGACTCTGTTTGCAACAAAGGTCTGAAATCTCTTTGTTTCATTGCTGATGTATTTCAGGACGGTGGTGCTATCAGTCCAAAATATAGATGTCTCCAAATTTAGATGCAGCTCTCTTTGCAACAGTTGGTCAATATGGACAGCAAGGACAGCGGCAGTGAGCTCCAAACGAGGAATGGTGGTTTGCTTGAGAGGAGCGACTCTGGCCTTTCCCAAAAGAAATGTGAGGTGAACGTTGTTGCCATTTTGAAATCTTAAATATGACACTGTGCCATAGCCCACTTGGCTTGCATCAGAGAAGTGGTGGAGCTGTGCTGTTACAGGAGAGAACTTATAAGGCTTCATGCACCTTTCCACTTTAAACTCTGACATCTTCTTTAGGTCTTCTAACCAGCCACACCAATGCTTGGAGAAATGAGAGTGTACAGCATCATCCCAGCCCAAGTTTATCCTACAGAGCTCTTGGAGTAGCTGCTTTGCAGTAATTGTGAAAGGGGCAAGAAAACCCAGAGGATCATACAGTGAGCTCACTACTGACAGTATCCCTCTTCTTGTGTGTGACTGCTCTTGAAGCGAGGTTTTGAACTTAAATGTGTCACTTTCAGTGCACCACTGGAGCCCCAGTGCTCGCTCCACTGGGAGCTCATCTCCATCCAAATCCATTTCCAATATTTCTTTTGATTTGTTGTCATCTGAAATTGTATGCAGCACTGCACGGCTGTTGCTGAGCCACTTTGAAAGTGTAAATCCACCTTTACCGCAGAGAGCGGTCAAATCATGCACCATCTTTATTGCTTCTTCTTCTGTAGGCAGAGACTTAAGACAATCATCCACATAAAAATTAGATTTGATTGTTTGTACCACTTCAGTTGAGAAATGAGGAGCATTGTCTTCTGCTGTTCTTCTTAGAGCATAATTTGCACAGCTAGGTGAGGACACAGCCCCAAATAAATGCACTTTCATGCGATATTCTTTAGGAGTATGTGAGGTGTCACCTTTAGGCCACCAGAGGAAGCGGAGGAAGTTTCTGTGCTTCTCTGGGACATTAACTTGGTGATACATAGCTTGTATGTCAGCCATTATTGCTATGGGCTCCTGTCTGAAGCGCAAAAGGACTCCAACAACAGAGTTGGTTAAGTCAGGACCTTGCAATAACTGACAGTTGAGTGACGTCCCCTTGTACTTTGCAGGACAATCAAAAACAACTCTCAGCTTGTTTTTCCTTGGGTGATAAACACAATGGTGTGGAATAAACCACACATTTTCAACACTGTCCATCAGCTGGTCCCCAGGAACCAATTCTGCATACTCATTCTGTATCATGTCCTCTAGAAATGCGACGTAATCTGCTTTAAAGGCGCAATTTTTGTCAAACTTTCTTTTTAGGCTCTGAAGACGTTGTTCAGCCACACAGCGATTCAGTGGCAAAGTAGGATTTTCAACTTTGAACGGTAGGTCTATACAATAATGTCCATCAATTAATGATACTGTATTTTTCATAATGTTCATAAACTTAATGTCTTCTCTGGACATTTCCATTTGTTCATACGATGTTTTCTCATTGAAGTCGTGATTGTATTGTTGAATTAGCATGTTTTCCAGATGTTCGACAGAGATTCTGTTTGCAGTGACAACAGAGCAGCCAATCTTACTCTTGCTCTCACCACGAAGTGGCCCATTAATGACCCATCCAACTCGGGTCCGAACAGCGTAGGGCCCTTCATTCTGGCTGTTGATCAGCTCCCACGGCTCCATTACTTTGGCAGCGTCAGTGCCTATAAGTAATTCAACTTCAGCATCAATGTCGTGGAGCTTAACACTTTGCAAATATGGCCACTTTTCTATGTCCTCTTGATGTGGAACATTACATTTGGAAACAGGCATAGTCTTTTGTGTCATGACATCTGGAAGCTCAATATAATCGTCATTATCAAGTGCTGCAACTTCAAGTCCAGAGATTATGTTTGTATTCACAATGTTTTTGTGTCCCATTGTCCGCAGCAGGACACTTGCTCTTTTGCCTTTGACGTTCAATTTTCTTGACAAACTTTCAGTACAAAAGGTGCCAGTGCTGCCAGGATCTAAAAATGCATATGTATCTACAGGTGAACTGCATTTTTGACTCCTGACTTGAACAGCTATAATAGACAGCACTGAATGATCTTCATCACCGGCCCCAATGTGGCCACAGGTTTGAGTCATGGTGGATGTAGTTGAGGCGTTGGCTGGTTGTTGACTGCGTTTAGTGAACACTGTATTGCCATGTTCAATATGCAGGACAGTGGGGTGCTTTTGGTGACATACAGCACAGTCCATTCGATTTCTGCATTGTTTGCTTGTGTGACCAGCTTTGAGACATCCAAAACAAATTCCTTTTTCTTTAATAAAATTTACTTTGTCCTTGTGTGGCTTTTCTTTGAAATTAAAACATTTTTCCAATGCGTGATTTGTCATTGAACAATACAAACAGCTTTGACTTGCAGAGAATTTGTTTTTATTTCCTGTTGCATTTTGTTTACTTCAATTACATTTGTGGCAAAACTCCCTTTTTTCCTTTGCTTTGTGTAGTTGCTGTTGGAGCTCTTGGGGTTGGAGTACTGTGGATCTTGGATGTTGCCAAAAAGCGGATCCGATGCAATTTTAACTTGTTTTTCAATGAATGCAACTAGATCAGTGAATAATGCTCTTTGACCATTTTTTTCCTGAAGTTCACAAGCCACAGTTCTCCATCGTTCCCGCAATTTGTAAGGAAGCTTTAAAATGATGTTTCTCATATTTGTTGGTAAATCAAGTTCTCTCATATAAGCAATGTGTTCTGTTAAGTTTGAACAACCTCTGAGAAACAATGAGAATGCCTGGAGTGCTTGTATATCTTCACTTTTTATTGGTGACCAGTTATTAATTTTTTCCATATATGCATGTGCAATTTTATGTTCATTCCCAAAATGCTCAGCAAGAAGATCTTTGGCTCTTTGATAACCTTGTTCAACAGGTAAATGCTGGCAACTGTGGACCAGGTCTCTCGGCTGCCCCCTGGTGTATTGTTCGAGAAAGTTCAGACAATCGCTCCAATTGGATACTTTCATCTCCACACCATTTTCAAACGCCCTGATGAAAGATTTATATTGAAGTGGGTCTCCATCAAAGACTGGAATGGTTCGAGACGGCAGGACAGAGCTCATATTTTGCTTGACCAACATAGAAGTGATGTCATTTTGTCTTTGCATTATGTCAATCATGCTGGTCTGATTTATTTGTGATTGCAAATTAGCACTTTCAACTGAGACAGGCGGAGCAGTTTGAGTTATGACAGGAACATTTTTATTTTGAGACATGTCATACATGTTTTCTTTGGGACGAACAACTGGTGGTTGCAGTGTTGTGACATAACTGGCAACAGTGTCCCTTTGGTCCGGGACAAACACTTGGGCACATGGATTTAACGTTGGTGTAGCACAATTTTTATTAAGATAAGAGTTCATGCCATCAGAATGCTTGGAGCAACGAGAAACTTTGGAGCCACACTGAGATGAATTAATGGCCAATACACGAATCTTAGCGTTTGCAACAGCAAGTTGAGTTTCAAGTTCGAGTTGTTCCTTTTTCCTTTTAGTTTTTCACTTTCAATTCTGATTCTTTCTTCCTCTGCTTCAATTTCATATTTTTTATTAAGAGCAGCAACCCGTTCCAACAGTGCAGCTTTATCGGCTTCTGCTTTAAGGCGCACTGACGTTGTGGAAGAAACACGCGATGCTTGAGTGCGTGTCTTTGAAACATTTGACTTATTAGTACACCATACATTGGAGGCACTGTCCTCTGGATTTAAATCATCAACAGGTTTACCGTCGTCATCGTTTGGCGACACAGTTGAATGACCCACATCACGCAGCCAACATTTGACACGATCCGTGAATTCACAGTACATTGTCATTTTATTTGCAATGTGTTCGTTTTGCCTTTTAAGTTTATCTGGAGGTAATGGCAATTTAGTGAAAGCGTCGTGCGCATCCTTTGCGTCTTGGTGACACTGAATGAACACTTCCAAAAGAGAAGCGACATTTTTAGAATTTTCCTTTGAAGCCATTAATATGTTCAAATCCTCCATCAGCCTTTTGGCTTGTTTGTTCTTTGCATTCCGTTTTTCTTGACATGTTTGTAATTGCAAGCTCAATCCTTTATACGTGAATTTCTGAGTCCTTTTGGGTGAAGCGTGTGCATTTTCAACATTTGATTGTGCTTTCGTAACATCCGACATTTTCAACCAAACACTTTTAAAGGTGGTCTTTTATGACACAATTTTCCAGAGATGCAAAAGAGTTCAGGAGGAGCAAATTCAATCTTCCATTTCAAAGTTGTATACGTCAGTTTGGTGCGGTTCAGCTGGTGGTGCGTAAAGGTACTGCAGCATTAATCCAACTTTTGATTGCTCTTCGACAAATGTGTATTTTATTGATCGCTATCATCAAACTCCAATCGTTTGGCCGTTTTCCTTTACAGCATTAGCAATCATTACGTACCATTGTCTTTGAAGAGCGGAGTGTTTGTTAGTTTGTTGTGGGCGAGGCAACTTTCCCGCTGTAGACTCCACAAACAAAGGCGTTGGATTAAACAATCTTTACGATGCCATCCGCGCATGAATCCATAATAATCCTTGAGATCTTGATCCGATGAATCCTCCTTTAGGTCCACGGGCTGGTTTTTTACTTGTGTAGTGATTATTTGTCAACAAAAAAAAAAAAAAAAAAAGGGAACTCAAACTGCGACATAGGCAAACTTAGAACTTAACTCAAATAAACACTTAGACGCACCATGGATTTTGGTTTTACGCAGCAGCAAAAATAAGTGCAAAGTCCAAACAACTTAAAGTTTCAAAAAAGGGTTTATTTCCAAATAACAAAGGCAAACAGCAATATATCGTATGCCAGGCCTACTTGCTGCCTCTCCTAATTTACTGGTAAAAAACCATTAGCCCACCCAGGTGCGTGCTGAACTGTGTGCGGTACTCCCTTATATCCCCTAGGTGCGCAATGATAGAATAACCAAACAAAATTAAACAAAAAAGTAAACTAATTAGAATTAACTTAGCACATTAAAGAATATATTATAAAAGGAAAACCAAAAAATAGTGTACTAGAAAATACACAACTCAAAATGTGTAACTTAATTTTAACTTCAAACCAAAACTGACAAAATAGCTCCTACACTGCTAATGCCTAAATACTGTATTTTCAATGCCACAAATGCTAAAAAAAAAATCTTGGCATATATCATTTCGATTTGTAAACATTTAGTCAAACAGGGGAATGAGGGGAAAAATTGCTATTCAAAACTAAATTGGACACAATGGGCAACTTTTGAGCAAAAGATCGTGTACAATTTCAGTCAAAACCTGCGCTCATTTTGTTTCAGACCAGAGTTTTTGACTTATCTTTGCAGTAAAAACTGTTGAGAAATGCCGCTGTTGTGGATTCTGTCTCTAAGGAAAAATCCTATTTTCTAAGAAATGTATATTTAATGCCAGTTTGAATGAAATTGAATGCGTTTTAATGACTTTCAAGGCCTTAACTTTGGCATAATTCAGCTTTGTGACCATGTCTGTGAAAGGCGCTATATAAATAAAGATCTTCTTCTTCGTCTCTTCTAATGACTTTTAATGCCCCACGGACACCCTGTAAATTAGTTGCCAATTGATAGGGAGAAAAAAGAAGACAGAAAATGTTGAAAAAGAAGAAACTTGCATACCATGACCTCACAGTTTGAGACCCATAATTTGCCTGAAGTATCAGTAAATATTTATCTCCTAGGTCTTGATAACTGTGTAACCAAACACTCATTGATTAACCCTTTCCTAACCAGATGCAATTCATGTTTTGCACACAAAAGCCCTATTTCTGTTCCAAAATGCTCATAGGCTCAATACACCACAACATACAGTATACTTACAATACAATCTGTCGTCACAGTTCCTTCTCGCTCTGATCCCTCTATTCTTGGTGTGTTTCACAGCTGGCTGGAAAAAGATTGGTCCTCCATGCAGGCTGCCCTTACATGGCGTTAGCGGCTGAGGAGGATAAAAGAAAAAAAAGAAAGGTCAGATGAAATAGCCCAAAACACTGACGCCTTCTTCTTTTTTTTTTTGTGTGGTTAAGACACTTTCTAACAAGGAAGAACATTGTGGAGATGTCTGATGGAAACCAGGCTCATATCACCGGAGGTTACAGAGGAAAGAAGAACAAGGGCTTGGATTATATAACCAGTTATAAAAAAAATGTCTAAACACAAAAACGGCCCATCTTCAGTATTAAGAACAGTATACCTCTTTACCCCCACCTGAACTGAGTTTGGCATTACCCAAATCTAAAAGCTTCTTGAAAAAAGCGACAAAAACGAGGATGAAAACATGACAAAAAGAAACAAAAGAAGACAAAAACAGGCCGGAAAAGCAACACAATTAACACAATTAAAAAAGTGGCAAAAACATGACTAAAAAGTGATGAAAAAAAACACAAAGAGCAATAAAAAAAGTGACAAAATGTGACAAAAAAGCAATGAATATTAGATTTGGGTAAAGCTGAACTGGAGAAAATGCACTTGTTTAAGGGGTTAACCAGCCAGTGAGAGCACAAATGCATTGCAGTTAATGAAGGATAATGCTGTGAACTTACTGGTCAAAAACTGGAGCTAAAAAAAGACATAGTGCAGTACCACCTCATGAAATATTTTACCTTCCAATCACCACTTTGTAAAACCTTTAACTCCAAATACCTCCATGTCTAGATCAAGAGCAAAATCAGGACTATATAGGCTCAAAAAATAGTCGAAATCTGACCAAATCAGAGAAAAAGATCTTTAACCCCTTAACGCCTAGTGTCTCAAATTTATGACATACCTCTTCTTGCAAGACTGTGGCTAAAATAATGCATGTTTTCCCTTGATGCCTGTTTGCCCACATCCATGCCGTACCTAGGAACCTTTTGCAAGCACTAGTTTCTCATAGGAATGGTTAGAGAAGGAACCACATCCGGGTTATGGTAGCTACTTTGCGGAAATAGCATTTCTGCAAATCGAGGCTGCAACTTTGAGGAAATCTTCAAATGTAAGTTGAGTTGTGTTAAAAAAAAAATATATGTAGCTGCTCATCGTTTCCATCTTTAGATCATTTATTGGAATGAACTTCGTGTGATGGATATTTTTTTGTTATTTGAAGATTTAGGTACGTCGCGAATTAGCGACGTCAGGCCATAATGGAAAACTGCAATAGCCATATGGTGGCATTCATTCACCTCAGAAAAGGGAGTAAAATATGGTAATAAAAATGGTGACATGTCTATGTTATGTAGATAAATTGTCTGCACCTCGCTTTTTTCCCCCTACATCATGTGATGAAATCATCAGCAGCAGCAGCAGCAGTGAGCTGCTGTATTTATGCCTGTTAGTGACATACCTAATGTTGCATTTGTGCCTGTTGTCGCTAATTTGCGACATACCTAAAACTATATCTATACTATGTGCTACAGATAAATTAACAATCTCCACTTAATTTAGCATCAGCTTGAAAGCAAAAACACTGATAATATATTTTTTTCTACAATTGGAAATTAATTTAGGCATTAAGGGGTTAAACTGGATGCATGTCAAAACCATGGCGACCAAGCATAAATTAAATGATCTCTTCTCTAGTTGAAATGATTAGTCTAAAGTTGCAGATGACCTTGAGTATCACTTGAAGAAGCCCAGTCAAACTAAAGTAACTGATGTCAACAACAGAGTGAGCAAAACTATATCATTGAGGCGCTGAAGTGAAAGCATGTTGTTCATATACATCATTTTAAGTGATATAAAGCCAAAAAGCAAAAGGGTGGAGACATTTACAAAAAAAACGTTTCAACATCAACATATAAATGCCCGCTAACCAGCACTCAAAGCCTCTTTTCCCCTGTCCTCCTGGGGAGATGCCCACTTTCCCGATTTGCCCGTTTAATGCCAAAGAGGCCATTCACACAAAGGCTTTAGTTCTTTCTATCTCCACTTAAGCCCGACGGCAGCGGCAGCAGCAGCAGCATGGCATACACCGCATACGCCATCGGGACCAGCATATGTTTGTTTTGTTATCCCTCGCTGCGCAAATAGTGTTGACTCGAAAGTGCATTCTTCGCTGAGCGGTGAATTGAGTGGGGATTTCTATAGGCAAGGTAAATGGCTATATAGGGCCACACAGAGGGAGCAGTGGTTTACTAATGTACCTGCGCACACAATATAAGAGAAGTGAGTGTGTGGTCAAAATGGAGTTTAGACTGGCTCTATTAAAGACACAAGTAAAATAACAATAATAAAAAATAATATTATTATTTTTACTCAAATCATACAAGCCTAAATCTGGCTCAGGATCTTTAGAGCTCTTCTGCACCTGACAGGTTGAACTAAAGGATGGGCCAAAAGCAAACTCCCTACGGCCACAAAAAATGTACGGAACTCTTAAAAGATCCAAATCCTATACCTCCTATGAACCTATGAGCTAAGAGGGAAAAAAGCAGAGCAGTGGTTGGATTAGCAAATCATACTGCCATGGTGCCACTGAGTGAAACATCTCATCCGCGTTTGGACTGTCTTGAAATAAGATTGAGGCGACAGTGGCGGAGTTAGAGCGGGTCGTCTCATGATCGGGAGGTCGGGGGTTCGAATCCCAGCTCCTGAAGGTGCCCACTGTCGTTGTGTCCTTGGGCAAGACACTTCACCCACCTCGCCTCCAGTGTCTGGTGTATGAATGAGAGTGTGAATGTGTGACTGGTTCCTTGCTCTAAAGCGCTTTGGGCCTAATGAAGGTAGAAACGCGCTACATAAGATGAGACCGTTTACTATTTACCAAGATTGCCAATGGAACGAGCATTAATACGCTTCAAATAAAATAAATTAACTTACGCACTTGAATAAGACAAAAAACACTTGAATTGACAGTCAAGTCAAAGGTAAGAACTGTCATTATTGTTTCATTAGCCTTAAGGCAGCCCAAACCTACTCAAAATCAAAGCACTTTTAAGTGATTTTGAGCTATAATAAAGTGAGATTTTGTCCAGTGAGTGAACACATGACTCACTGACTGTTTAGAACGCAGGATTACTACTTGCAAACCAAACATATTCTGCACACCGGGAGCACATGGCCGGGTTGGCAGGCAGAAGGCTTCCACTGTCCACCGGTGTCCACCACACTCCTTCCATATGTTACTATGGCTGTTCCAACATCCGACAACCTCCTTCAGTAACCATCACCAAAGGGAAACACTATACGTACTGGGATTGCAGAACACACTTCTTTTGTGCGCTACGTATCAGGGCCGTGTGCTGTGCCACTTTTTTCCAACAAAGACATCATTTTGAGCCCAACAAACTGGGTATTCATTGCATTTAAAACAAAACCAAGGGAAGAAGCCTGCAGGGCAAGCAACAGGACTGGACCACCTTGACGTGGTGGAGGGGTTTGAGAACCTGAACGATCCTGGGAGCTCTGTTGTCGGGGCTTGGGGTGCCCCTGGTAGGGTCTCCCATGGCAAACAGGTCCTAGGTGACGGGTCAGACAAAGAGCGGTTCAGAAGCCCCTTATGAGAGACCAACAGGCCCGGTTAGAACCATGAGGCCGTCCTTCTGTGGACCCACCACCTGCAGGAGGAGCCATAGGGGCTGGTGCAATGTGATTTCACAACCCGGCAATGGAAAAGTGGAAGAAAATGGATGGATAAACTCATTATATTAGCCAAACAATTGCAGCCTTTGTGTGATTTGTGCGAATGTCCAACTTGATTGTAATTAATCTTTTAGCCCTAATAAGGGAAACCATTGTTCAAAATCGTGTTCAGTTCATTTATAATTGTGCAGATAATTAGCAAGAGCAGCGTATTTATTTTAGATGCCGTTATGTGGCTTGTCATTAAAAACAATGGGGCATTGCTTAACAAACTCAACCAACGCAGTGGCAGACACTTTTCTGAACGCACTGATTACTAACCAACTGCATTTTAAATTGCGCTCCCCGTGGTGCGACATGTAATTACTAGCCAGTTATGCGCTGCTGTAATTGGTAACAGACTTGTTGTGAACTGGAGCTCCGCAGGCTCTCAGGCGCAGATGCATTAGTTTACAATGTGGAGCCAGAGTAGTCCAGCTTTAAGTCTATTCCAACAAGCAACGACTGAACAGCAGACAAAGCATTTTTCACTTTTATGATAAAGGCCGACGATGGAAAGTTTAAAGTCGTAGATTAGATAGAATGCAATGCAATGCTCGGGCCAAGGAGTAGCGTGTTTATATTGTATTTCATTTGGCCTTTATTTAACCAAGGAAGTCCCACAAAGGTTCAGAATCTCTCCTGGCCTCAGAGCGGACCCTATTGTGTATGTTTACAGTTGTAGGGGAAAGTGAAGCACCTACGCTGACGCAGACAACATGCAGAGTTCAAGGAAAGGCAACTTTATTTATACCGCGCATTTCGTACACAAGGCAACTCAATGGGCCTTCACACTACAACTGTCGACAGCAACAACCGCTACGACACTGTGCTTTATTGTTTTATTACTGGCCTTCAAGCAATCTTGCACTGGCCATTTTTTGCATTTGAAAATAAGAGAAAGAATCAATGGATACTTGGAGAAGAGGCCAGTTAGGTCGCAGGACATTGCAACTGTAATGTGCTCTTCTGAACAACATTTAAAAAAAAAAGCTGAGCACCTTCAAGATAAGTGTGTTTTCAATTGTTTTGAAACTACCATTTATGCCTTTAACATTTTGCACAAAAACATTTTACCTAAAAAAAAATTGATAAATGGATGGAAACTGAGTTCTACAAATACAATAAGCAAATAAAACACACACAAGTATTAGATATCAACTTAATAATAAACAACTTATCAATAATCAAATGTTAGATTATTGTTGATGGGCAGAGTTTTTACATTCATGTTAAGTGTAAGTCCAGGTCTAGTCTAATATTGCAATATTGTCTCCTTTTCATGTCATTCTTCCATGACAGAGTTAGATGGCATGAATCCTCTCTCCAGTCCTGTCGTCCAGTCCATTCCTTAATATCCTTCTTCACCGTCCTCCCTTCATCTATTGCATCGTTCATCCACAGTCTTTATCTCCAGCTCTCACCATGTTTTTTTGTTGTTGTTGTTTTTTTTAACCTTTATTTAACAAGGAAAGTCCCACTTAGATTAAGAATCTCTTTTTCAGGGGAGTTCTGGCCCCAGAGGGGAAACTATTGTACATATTTTTTGTGGTAGGGGAAAGCAGACACAGGGAGAACAAGCATACTCCGCACAAAAAGGCCCCGTCCAGGTGGAATCGAACCCAAGACCTTCTACCTGTGACGCACGAGCGCTAACCGCTGTACCACCATGCCGCTCATAAAATAGTTAATAATGTGCCAAAATATAATAGTTTCCATTTTTGGGAATTACTCTAAATATGAGGAGGATTTAATGCCAAAACTCTACACCACCACATGATTTGTTATGCGGTCTGCATTTCATATAGATTATTATTATTATTTCATATTAAAAATATACAGTAGCATTTACTAATACTATAACTATAGTTGCAAATACTAATATACTATAATATACAGTACCAACAAACAAAAATCTTCCACTGCACTCCTCCAGACTCCATACCAGGTGCTTCCATTGCCACAGGATGGGCTATAGACAATGATGGAGATTGACCAAAGTTGAGACAGTATTTTTGATGAATTCTCAATTAATTGCACAGCCCTAATGTAGCAGTTTACTAATCATAATCCTAGTTTCAAATTAACATATCTTTTGAATTTGAATTTGTTCTAAGCCATTTCAGGTCACTTAATGTACATCTTTGTGTTTTATACATTTTCTGTTGCCTTTATGAACCGTATTATCATGCTCAGAATACTAGCCTGGCTCTGTTCTCAAACCCACTCTTCACTGTAAATAACAAAGTGTGGTGAAGTCGCTTCCATAGATGGGGCCTTGATCCTGTAAGAGTGCGCTGATAAGATGCCAGGCTACATTCCAGTGCAGTGAGAAGCCACCGGGCCATGACTAACAGATAAGCAAGCATGTTCCCCTGTATCTGTCATCCAGACGGAAACGTGACACAAAATATCCATGCAGTGACACCTTGCATTGCTATTTTGGGTCAAGATGAAGCATATTGGGAATGTGGAACAGCATTTCTGTGCGGCGTAATTGTCAAGTACGTACTTTGTATTGGCAAGGCAAGGCAAGTTTATTTGTATGGCACATTTCATGTACATGTACAACTCAATGTGCCTCACAGCAACACCAGACACCAAACACAATAAAAATGCAATAAAAAGCATTAAAAACACAATAAAATTACATAAAAAAATAAATGAAATAACATTAAAAATTACATTAAAAATATGTATATCTGTATATTAAAATACAATGAATTGCCATAGGCAGGAGTAAAAAGGTGTCCTTTCAGCCTGGACTTAAACATTGTCAGAGTTGAGGCCTGTCTCACATCTTCACGGAGACTGTTCCAGACTTTTGCTGCGTGGAACTGAAATGCAGCCTCACCGTATTTGGTGGTGACTCTGGGAACCACCAGGAGACCCCTCCCTGAGGATCTCAGGGCCCGAGGTGGTTCATACGGCTGTAATATGTCCGAGATGTACTTTGGTGCCTGACCATGAAGATTCTTTTACACAAGCAGAGCTATTTTAAAGTCTATTCTCTGAGTGACAGGAAGCCAGTGCAGAGACCGAAGCACTGGACTAATATGATCGTATTTCCTGGTTTTGGTCAGGACTTGAGCAGCAGCATTTTGGATGTACTGCAGTTGTCTAACAGCTCGTTTGGAAAGGCCAGTGAACAGGCCGTTACAGTAGTCTAACGGACTGGAGACAAACGCATGAATTAATCTCTCCAAGTCTTGTTTAGACACTATGTTTTTTATTTTAGCAATGTTTTTAGATGGTAATAGGCCGCTGATGTAATGGACTTAATATGACTGTTAAAATTCAGGTCTGAGTCCATGATAACTGAGATTTCTAACTTGACTTCTCGGTCCCAATGAAAGCGTTTCAGGATGACCAATGACAACCTCTCTGTGTTTTTGTGGGCCAAAGACAATTATCTCAGTTTTATCTGTATTTAGCTGGAGGAAGTTGTTTTGCATCCACACACTAATCTGTTTGATACAGTGACACAGTGTATCTACAGGCCCATGTTCACCCGCTGTCAGTGAAACATAGATCAGAGTATCATCTGCGTAGTTATGATAGGACACGTTGTTACTGGATATCAATTGACCCAGTGGGTCAGAGGGGCCCCAGAATCGACCCCTGGGGAACCCCACAGGTCAATGGCATCCGGTCTGAGACACAGTTTCCCATCGCGACATAGTACATTCGGTCCTCAAGGTAGGATCTGAACCACTCGGAGCAATGTTTTAGCAAGAGGATCTTGGTCACTAGTGTCACTTTAATTTTACATATGTATATACATTTTTATATTGTTTGTTTTACCTATTCTCTTGTACAGCACTTTGTGATTTTATTTTACTTACTTACTTACTTACTTACTTACTTACTACGTACTATCTGTACTATTACTGAATGAATGAATTCAAGTATGAGCTCAACCAAAGTGACTCTAATGTAGATATTGGAGAAAGCCGTGGTATTATATTGCAAAATCAGAACTTTTAGTTTTCACAGTTTTATTGAGTGAGGAATATAATAAGTGACTAAAACCGAAGCATGGTAAAAGTCAAAGGGGATTACATGCTTTGTTTTCAGTGCAGTCCAAATGAAGAAATGGCTGAGACTATGGAACATTTTAACAATAACTTTGTGTATTTCTTCATAAAAACAAAATTGTTTTGTTTGATTCATGCACGTTCAAAAAATCCTGCAATTTCTGCTGCCCTCTTCAGCCTTCAAATTGTTTGTCTTCCTCACCTAATAATGTCAGAGGGTAAAGCTCTTCTGTTTTGTGTGTTTTTAAAAATCCAGACAGTGTTCATTCTGATTATTTCAGGGCTCAAATTGCCTCCACTATAAAGCATACCAAGGCAATTGCTACATAACTGTTTCAGTTCCTGTGTTATTACGATTTTGTAAGATTTGGAAATTGTTGTCGGCTACTACACTACTAAACTTTAATTCATTCAGCTGTATTGTCACTTCTACAACACATAAAGCACAAGCACAAATGTAGTTTCTCTCAATCCATTGATGCAAAAGATAATGGATAAAAGAGCAATATAATATCAAATGCATATGTATAGTATACATTAGCGGGCCAGCAGCGGGAGGGAAGGGAAGAATTCAGCTTCCTGACAGCCTTGTGGATGAAGCTCTCCTTCAGTCAGTTGGACCTGTCACTGATTGAGACTCCACAGTCTTTTCCCTGAGGCAGGACTGAAGAGTTTATGGATGTATAGTTTATAGTAAAAGATCAAGCACAACGCCTTAAACCTTGAGTGGAGTCATGTTTCTTTTCATTTTACTGCACCCTCCTACTCTCACCCCCTCTATCTGCTCCATATTAAACTATTAGGGGCTTCTCTCCATTGAAGAGGTCAATACACCGCACATCTGGACGGCACGTTCAGCCAGCAATAATACCGCCTTTGTTCCAATGCCATATTCACATTATTTCCACTGCTCACTGGACCAGCTCTAGACTTACGGAGTAAATGCAGAGTAGAGAGGCCCACAATGGGTTAGGGTGCAGACATCAAAGATTATTTTACGCAACAAATTAATTCTCACTCCATACATGGTTTGGGGATTTCAAAAAAAGTTGGCACAAACTTAATTAACAGTGGCACAAGTCAGTTAAGCCATTTGTTTACACAGCCAGGCTACAAATTGAGATTAGTCACAACATTGGCTTGTGTTAATCACTTCATGGTCATTTTAGAAGTAAACCACAAAAATGCACCGATAAGAAAACAATACAAGCAGAATGTAGGCTACTTCTCTAAAGGTACAAATGTCCCAGCAACAAGTTAAAGCTGTGGTTACGCACACAGTTTAAGCCCATTAAGATTCAAATAAATAGGCTTTATGCACATCCTGGCGTTCATGCTAGCAGACAGTCACAACAGAAGTGTACCTTTAGTCCAGCTGCGTTGCATCTTTGTTTAAAGGGGTGCTGGGCTGAGAAATGGCGATACTGGCTCGTAGAATAGCGGGCTCGCGCAACTATATTCCTTCCAAACGTTCCCGTTATCTCAGCCTGCCCAAAACTCCTTGCAGTTGCGCATTAAGCAGCTATTATTAGGTTTCTCTAATGGTCTTACCTTTGTGGTAGGAATAGGATCCAACTCGATGAACTCTGTACGGACACAAGTTTAGGATGAAACGCTGAACATTTGCGCTTGTTCTGCAAAAAAAAAAAAAAAAAAAGCTGTCCTGCTTCAGCACAGCAGTAAATCACTTCCAGTCACTTGCGACAAAGTGACGTTCAGCCGCAAACAGAGGAGATGCGGAGGAGGCGAGACGACAAACGCACGGCCCTGTTGTTCTCGCTTGTAAAGTTTATGCGTTCTCAGAGTGCGTATCTATAGCCGGTCTCTTTGAGGCTGCAGAAAAAAACAGCAGCCGTGCCGTTTGCTCACCCTGCTGGTAAATCCATCGCATTGGAACTGGGACACAGCACCGCAAGGCATTGTGGACTGTTTAAAGGTGCAACACAATCTGGATGGGGATGCAAGCAAGAGTCAACTTTTCTTAGCGAGAATATCTTGGGTATCATGTTCTCGTCAAGATCACTGAAAGGATCAACTAGGCTTAGTTTGAACGCAAAAGCGAAATAGGAAGACTACAAGTAAGAAACGGAACCATTGAAAGCATCTGTTCCTTCAAAAGAAACTCTCTGTAAGCCTGTTCAGAAGGAATTAAACTCACCTTCTCAAAGAAATATATTAAGTCATTCACATCAGTGTCCTTTTAATAACATAAAACCAAAAACTAGTTCTTAGCTTGGAGGGAGGGGGGACAACTTCTCATCATTCATGCGCAGTTGTGTATCAAAACTAAGCAGCATGGTAGACAACTTATTTCCTTATGAGACAGCTAATAGGCTGATAAATACTATAAATGCAATCAAATAGTGTAGGTGTAAGGCATAATACAGGCAATCAAATCTGCCAGTCCAGAATTACGCACAATGACGCAAAAGCCTCACTTAGACCTTCCAGAGATGAATTTCATACGGTGGCTTTTGGACACTTGCAAATGCCTAAACTAGGGCCACATTGCCTCCTGGTGGCTGTTTAGAGCATCACACTGTGTTACGGTGTAGTATGCTGATTGCTGATTATAACAAACAGGAATGTGACCTCATAAGAACCTAACATTTTTAGGCATGAAACGTCTTCAAGAAACTGGAAAGGCTTTAGCGCACAAAACATTTACGCGCCACCTTTTTAATATGAGACAGCATATTAATTTCCTAAATAAAGACAACAAAATAAACAAGGGGTGCAGGATTCATAAATTACTTTAGGGGACAAGGATTTTTCAAAACATAGTTGATAATTGGCTGTATATAGCATAGGGTCTACTGCTTATTATTGTCAGCAATAAACTTTAATTAGGCTATTTTGTGAGTATTTTGAACAGCAGGGGATGCATCGGAGGAGGTCCATCATTACACTATTAAAAAGCAGCGCATTATCTCATTATTTATATTACTGCAATATAGGCCTATAATAATATTATCTTACAGTGTTTAATGTAATATTATTGTTTTGCGCGTAAGGCAGCCAGAGGAAGAGGGAGGCAACGTGACACGGATTGCCAAATCAATTCCTTGCCTGGGAATGACGTCCCTCCTGCACATTCCAGTTATATTTAGAGCCTATATAAGGAGGAGTCGCCCCCTAGGCTTTGTTGACTCTGCAACGCGCAACAGCAGCAGAGGAGCCGACCTGGATCTCTCACTAGTGCTGCTCAATACTTGTATTTGTTTGTGATCAGTAGAATAAGAGAGACATAATTCCCCAAAGCTTCAGCAAAACACAGAACACAAATGTTGGATATATTGCACATTTGAAACTCTATCCACAGTTGCGCCATGCAGCTACTTGGTCAAACATGATAATTAAAACTATTGTTATGTGGTTATTAATAGCACTGTTTTCAATCCAAACAATGGAAAGTGAGTGAAGATACAGCACAAACCGGTTGAATCCCTAGCTATGCTTTGTGGGTAAAGTGCGCCCCGGTATCCGCCCATATTCGCGTGAAAGGAGGCCAACCTGAGCTGCAGCAGCTAGGCCCGCCGGACGCTGAGCAAATGGAAAGTTCAATCGATTAAATTACCCACTTTTTGCGCATTCCCTTTTGCTTCTGGGCCGTGTTTGGCATTCGTGAATGTTGGGGTTTTGCTTGAACATAGGAAATGCAGAAATCTTGTGAAACGGGAGCGCTATCAGCTTGACTTTTTGGTCGCTACTTCGGACGCGGAACTCCATTCGCTACAAGGTAAAACAAATGGCGTTTACCGCAATCGCTTGCTTCACTGCACACCTCGGAGTATTGCATATGTATGAATATTCATTTATAGACGTGGGTCAGAAAAATGTACATCAAATATTACCTTCAGTTGTTATTTTAAACTACGCCCAGTTGCTAACCAAGTGCCTGGCCCTGCATTGCAGACCCATTAGCTTCTGTCAGCAGCGGCTGTAACATTTCTACATCGTATTTTTGAATGGAATATTGGCCCACGGTGTTTTTAAAGTCGCGTGATTGTTACAATCTCTTATCGTCTGGCATTTCATTCTAAACACTTGTATCAGAACCCATTGTTAACTTTTATATCACCTGTGTGCTACATGCTAAGCTAACTAGCTGCAGAATTGTTAAAGCCGCAGAGCACAGAGCCCGCAGGCTCTCAACATGGATCCAAATTCCTCCCGTGCTAATTCCTGCTTAAACACTCAGGGAATTTCCATTGAATCCTTAAAATTGAGATGTTTTAAATATTGACACGTTTCTATGGAACAGTTGGATCACACGCGTCTCATTTGGACAGGTACCACTTATTATCCATGCACATGATAGAAACTTTGCCACTGTTTGTACTTAAAGATGATGACACAAAATAAAATGTCCTATTTGGTTTGACATTAGAGAGGTACAGGAGCACACTGTGCACGAGTTACGACAATGTTCTGTGAAGTAGTGTATGAGTAGAGGTCAATCACAGACCAGTTTAGACTCTGTCAGTGGTTCTTCTTCAGGTGATGCTCGGTGTCATCTGCAATTTTATTAAACTATTCGTTATAATTTTAGACCATTTCATTTAGACTCCACTAATGCATTTAAGTCAAGTGTCTGAATTGATTATCTTGAATATATTTTCTCATGAATATCTCTGCATTGCCCTTGAACGTGGTCAAATATCAGAGCTGTATTTTTTCCAAATCCACACTAAATGCTAACATTTCACAGACACTTTTGGTATGTCACACACAGCGTAATGTTCTGGCACATTTTGAGGCATAGTCACAGGTTAAGACAAGTGTTTTTTCAACACAATAAGACTGAGTTGACAAACCCTGTTGAACTCCTTTACCTTTCCCACCTATCTTTTTCATAAAACCGGCTTATTACAAGCAGCATTAAATCATTTTGGAAACTGTAGTGTAGAAAGGAAGCAGGTGTAAGGACTCTTTATATTAAGAACAAGGCGTTAATAAATGGTTGACCAAATTGAGTAATTATTAGTTACACTCCTGTCCTGTTGTGCTGACTGGTCATAAAACTAAACTCCTGACTAGAAGCCTCAAGTTTACCAAAATGTCAGGGATTTTGCCATATGATAGATACCCTTTGAATTTCTGAGCCTAGACTGGACAATATCAATGTGCACTGGCTGCATGCGGCTCAGAGCACAGTGAACTGTAACTTCTGAAAAGCAAGGACCACTGATGCTTCAAAGCGGACAGACTCTGCAGGATCCCTCCGGACACTTGTCAATTTTGTTTGCTTTGATCTTGTGTTATGGATTTGTGCCTGGGGTTGGTTTGTGTTGTCCGTCTGCAGCTATTGACGTCTGAGAACAAAACTGTCAGCTTTGTTGTGTGTGTGTTTTTACAAGTCTCTGTGCTTCCCTTTGTTTTTCAGCTGAATCATGACAGAATATAAGCTGGTGGTGGTGGGAGCTGGTGGTGTTGGCAAGAGCGCACTTACTATTCAACTCATCCAGAACCACTTTGTGGATGAATATGACCCAACTATTGAGGTAAACGAACTAACAATATGAAACTAATATTAAATACTGTGATAACATTTTGACAATTAAATGCAAGTACTTGCATAATTTCTCTGCACTAACTTGTCTCTGTTATTACTTTTGTGCTTCAGGACTCGTACAGAAAGCAGGTAGTGATTGATGGAGAAACATGTCTCCTGGATATCCTGGACACTGCAGGTCAGGAGGAGTACAGCGCCATGAGAGACCAGTACATGAGGACAGGAGAGGGCTTCCTCTGTGTCTTTGCTATCAACAACATCAAGTCCTTTGAGGACATTCACCACTACAGGTGCGGAGACGGTGTATAAGACAAGGGGGATTGTTACTCCTATTATGAGTACATCACAAGGGTATTGGTGCATATTGTACTTTTTTTTTTTTTTTTTTAAATAAATAACATGTCTGTCTACTGGTCAAACCAGTTTACAAATGGCTCTAGGCGTTTTGAATTATCGACCTTTTCACTTAATGTTTTGTTCTGCTTTAACAGAGAACAGATCAAGAGGGTGAAGGACTCCGAGGACGTCCCGATGGTGCTGGTAGGGAACAAGTGTGACCTCCCGTCCCGGACAGTGGACACCAAGCAGGCTCAGGACTTGGCACGCAGCTACGGCATTCCCTTTATCGAGACCTCAGCCAAAACCAGACAGGTGAGAGTGCAGGCCAGACAGCCACTCCTTTTAACTGTGCAACTGCACGAATCCACTGCTGGAATGTGGAGCAGAGACGACCTGCTGCGGTTCTTCGGGCTGTTTCTGTCTTTACCTTTTAATCAGCTTCACTATGAGGGGAGTGATTATGGGTGACGGAGGGTCAATGATCTGATCATGTGTGCTGCAGTCAAAATTTATGGATTTAAAGTTTTTTGGAAATGTCTTTGTCGGTTTGATTGGGTAATTATTTTTTAATTTTATGGGTGATTATCTAATCAGTGCATGTTAGATGGTTTTATCATAATCTGGAGAGCGCCAATGCACCAGAGGCAATGAGGGGATACGAGGTGCTGGGAGTGTGCATGTGAGGACGGGCTGTCTGTGGTGTAAATTGTTGTTCCTGGTCGACTGTAATGGGACTGTTGATCCAACCCCTGGGCTGTTTCTGTGATGTGCCTCTGACCCTGGCTCCTGTCGGTGAGGGACCTCCTGATTTGATTTTTCACTGCTCTGCTCACTTGTTTATACTGACATTCCACTTGAATACAGAAAACACAGCATTTCCATATATAGTTGTAGAGCTGTGCTCAACCAAATTAGAGTACGGTAATTAAAGTCACACCCGACTTATTAATCAACCCAATAAGTGGTGTGGAAATTCAAATCACATTGTTGCATAAGCGGGTGTCATCACATCTTTATAAAACATTCAGAAAATATGTCTTTTTACTTAAAATCAGCTTTGTTAATTGTATATCAATGCAACATACGTCATAGACTTTAGGGCTTATTAAATTGTTCTAACTGAATTATGAGCAACAAACTGACAGATGTTAAACTATGCAAATGGAAAAAGCACACTGCAATTGCTGATACTTCATTCCAAAACATAATTTAACACGTTTTGAGTTAAGTTCATGACGTCTGTCAGTTTAGAATTGTGTGAAACTTGTGGTGAGTGTCTTCACTGTCCACAGACATTTCCATGTATTTTCTCCTTTTGGCAAACCACCATCGCTATGTTTAAATATTGAAGGGTTACATACATGTACAACACTTTTCCAACAGATTACAAAACATTAACATTTTGTTTAGGGCTGCACTATATGAGGAAAAATGGCAAAGATGATGATTTTGTGACATTTTACTAACCCATTTTAACACCAGGCCTTAAAAAATATCAAATACAGACCCAAAATGACTAAAATATGGTTGTAATAAGCAAAAGATTTGTCAAGCTCGGTCACATGTAAGACTTTAGTGACTTTGCGATATTTGGTGGCTTGTCTTAATAATAATTTGTCAATATATTGTGCAGCCCTAGCTTTATTTTTAGCATTTTGGATGTAGCAGACTCTGAGGATGTCCTAGGTTGTTTGCTCCCCTTTTGAGAAAAGCTGTGTTTGATGCCGCAGAGGGTGGAGGATGCCTTTTACACTCTGGTACGGGAGATCAGGCAGTACCGGCTCAATAAGCTCAGCAAGGAAGAAAAGACTCCGCGCTGTGTCAAGCTTAAAAAGTGCATTGTGCAGTGAAGGGGTAAGTGAATGCAACTCTGTGGAGAGAACAGGAGGAGACGGGACCTGGGATCTTAAAGCTGCTGGTTTCTGCTGGGCATGCGGTGCTGCTGTAATGTCAATTGGATAGTTCGGGTAATTATTTTTGTTTGTGTGTTTTTTTTAATTTTTTTATAATTAGAATTTCTCTGTGTCCTCGCTGATTGTCAATTAGGGTTGTTTCACGCTGGGTTTGTTTACTTCAGAATCAGATGTGCCTATTTGTGCGATTGTGCTTCTCGCGGAACCCACGTTGGTATGCTTTCACTCTTGCACGAACGCGGCAAAAAAGCCTCATAAGCACTTTCAACCAGGGGTGACAAAATGAACACTTCATTTTATTGGAGGCTTTCTTGAACAATCAAGCCAAATTTTTTACAAAGTATCTCGTCATTATATCTATGTCAGTATCTCGCTAAAAATGACTATGGACTTGATAATAAACTACACAAATGCAATGACAAACAGTAACATACTGCTCACGTCTTCTTTCATCCACAGAATTGAATAAGAAACATATTGGCTAACATTAATACTGTTCAATAGAAGTTTCAAATCAGGAGGATTCACACTTAATGGGGCAAGAAATATGGAAAATTCTGGCAAATACTGGTGGGAAAACACTGGTTTAAACTGCCCTTATAGAGACAAGATATTTTGGTTTGTAGAGAATATATTGCCTATGTCACCGGTTCTCAAACTATGGTATGTGTACACCAAGTTTAGGTCAGGTTTTGAACTTATACGCTTGGTTTAGTCTTGGCTTTGATCTAGGCAAAGCTTTGATCTAGGCAAAGCTGGTGGGAAATGTCTGACCCACCTGTACCTAGGGCTGGGCAAGTACCGGTAATAGAAACATGCAATCTCTACTTTGGTCAATCTCAATAATTGTCATGGGACTTTATAATCGACAGGTTTACAGCCATTTCTTCGGCAAAAACTGCACTTAGTTTTGTAGTTTGGATGAGAAACTGGAAGATTCTTGTGTTAAATGAGCGTTTAAGGTTTGAGCTGAGGTTTGCAAAAAAGATATGCCTAAGAAGTTCATGAATCGGCTACATGTATTCATTGTTATTATGAAAAAATCAAATTGAAACTTGAGATTGATCAACACGAGGAAAAAAATCTTTTATATTTTTAGCCTCATCGTCCAACCCTACCTTTGATCTGTCTTTGCGAATTTGCTAGTGACCATTGAAACTTCAAGTTTAAGTAAACCTGCAATCCGCAATCATATCACACCCTGGTATGAATTATGCAAAGCTTAAGGGTTCAAAGTCCATACTCCCGTGTTAGAAGTGCACCACAAATGTGAAAGCAACCGGCCTGCGTGAATCGGGAAGGTCATGTGCTGCCTGATTGGAGGGTCTTACTGTAAATCAGTGCTGTATAATCTGCAGAATTTCCTGGTGGAAGTGACTGGTGCCAGTAACAGATATATATGCGAGGGCTTAAATGGAGAGATCTCTGTGTCGGGAGTTTCTGCTAAGTTTTCAAAATAACCTCAAATGACCTCACTCTTTTTATTTTTGCTGCATCTTGCAGAGCTTTGCACTTTTGTTCACTTCTATCTGCTTTATCTCGGTGTGTGATTTGCAGACTCTAGCTGCTTCTATAATAACCTGTTTATTATTCTGTATTCCCCTTATATTTAAATGTAGATGAGCACAGATGGTAAATGTAATGTATGTACGAGTAGTTCTCAAACACCTTTTGACAATTCAGATTTAGCTTGGGATTGTTTTTTAAAGCCATTCTTTAATGGGGAGAGTCCTAGTTTGTAATGTAGGTGTAACCTTGGTTTATTCTTGCTGTTTTTAATTCTTGTTTTACCCTGGTAAGTACGGTTTTTTAAGGGTGCATTATGCAACTTTTTATGGGGGGGAAGCTGGTATTTGACCTTGACCCAGTGGCTGTATGAGTGGTCAGCATGGCACTTTTACTTTTGATCACAGTAGTCTCTAACGCTCTAGGATCAATTGTTTTGTAAGTTTTCTGGTTAGAGGGTCCGTCAGCAGTGAAAACCTTCCAAACAATTGATTCTGGAGCGTCCTAGAGACCACAGTGATGGAAAATAAAGGCGTCATGCTGACCTCATACGTCCACTCGGCCACTACAGGGTCATACAGCACAAATGTATATTAAAAAAAATTGCATAAAAAGTTCCATAATGAACCTTTCTAAGGGCATTGTTTGGAGGATACCATGACATTTTGTTTACTAAAGCTTGTTTGACTATTTTTAACTGAAACAAAACGATTTACAGTGTGTGTCGAAAGAGAATTCACTCTGACACTTAAATAGAAATATATGAGTATCATCAATTCTATACAAATTCTAACCATAAGAAAATAATTATGGTTCGATTGTCTGACTATGAACTAGTTTTAAAGAGGCGTGTCTCTTTTCCCATTGCACCTAGTTTAATTTATGCCCACGATTTGGCTTTAGAGTAGTTTAAGCTTCCTGCCGACACCAGAAAATGCGTGGATAATTAGGCCATACATATAACTTTGTCTGGTCTCGGGTCCATGTCCATAAGAAATATTATGCAGTAAATAAGAGAGTACCAATACAAATTACACTCTCTGTTTCTGTTTGTCTGGAATTAAATGTGTATGTTGTGATGCACTTGCTGGGGCTGTGGTTCAGGACTGAGCGGGGGTTTCAAGGGAAAAAAAAGGTCGGGAACCACTTAAGATAATGTTTCATTTTACATAGTGCATGCGTTCTCTTCTCTCTGGGTTGATGTTTTTACCAAATCCCATTAAATAAAATGGCTGTGGGATAAACAACAATTTAATACCTCCTGAAGTGGTAGTATTTTTTTTTTTTTTTTTCTTCCCTCCATTCCCACAATGACCTTTTTATTTTCAACCATTTTGTGAACCTCATTTAAATGCAAATGCGGCCCAACATGTTTCTCTTTCCTGAAATAATAACAAATGCTCTACTTTCTGTCTTTTTTTTCTTTTTTTTTTTTTTTCTTCCAGGGAGTGGACGATGCCTTCTACACTTTAGTGCGAGAAATCCGGAAGCATAAGGAGAAGATGAGCAAGGAGGGCAAAAAGAAGAAAAAGAAGTCAAAGACAAAGTGTACGCTTATGTGAAACCGCCTCTCTTCCCCCCCCCCCCCCCTTTGAAACGAACCCGTGTCGAACAGTTCCGTTCATACATTTTTGTACATTACACTAAATTATTAGCCTTTTTTTTTTTTTGCAGTACCCACCATTTTGAAAACATTGAGTGCGTTTACATGCAATCGAATGTTTCACCATATTCTGAATAAGCGTATCATCCGGGGAAAAAAAACGAATACAATGTCCATGATCAGGTCTTATGATACGGCAGGAGTATTCTGATTTATACTTGCATTATCAGGACGATAAGACCACGAATATTTCCATTGCTGATGCGCATTTAAGCACTTTACCGCTTTGGAGCTTATTCTGAATATGGAGAGCAGGGTGTTTCATGTAAACGCACCCATCGTTTTTTTTTTTTTGCTATTTGGACACCATAAGCTTATTATAGTGCCAGTGCCCTCCCCTTTTTTTTGTTTTGTCATTTTATACAATTTTAATGCTGTAATTAAACCCCCTTTTGTCAGTTGAATCAAATTCCCCCAGTAGCATGACTAGGCGTTGTGGCCTTTTTTTTTTTTTTTTTTTCCTCTTTTTTTTTTGTTTTGTTGCGTTGGGGGTGCCAAAGAGCCTAACGTAGAATCCCGTCGACGTATTTTTTCCAAACCGGAGCAGGCGAAAACCCCACTGTGTAACGTCCCCGACTCGACACGACTCCGTTGGCGTTGACTTAGTTCTGTCTTTTTGTAAAAGTATGCATGCCGACTACTACTCCTCCTCGTCCCAAATACTTAAACCAACTTTAGCTATTATTAACTTTGTTGTTTTGTGTGTGTGTGTGTGTGTCTGGGGGGGAAATGCCCTTGTTTTTTTTTTTCCCCCCGAATTTTTGAACGGTTCGCATGCCTATTCCCCGTGAGCAGATCGAGCTTCGGGGCGACTCAATCTTTTGGTTATCGAAACCCCCGGCGCAAAGCCAAGTCAGAGGAATCTGAACTTTTACAATCGCCGGGTTTTAGATGGCACCCTATTGGGCCTGTAATGTTGTAACGCTGATTTTTTTCTTTTTTTTTTTTCTTTTTTTTTTTTTGTAATAGTCGTGGTACATTGAGATTGTGATGACCCTCGATGCAATAAAATGATCAGGTTCAAGATATGTGGGTTTTTAAATTGACCAGACATTGCTCTTTGCTTCCCCCCCCTCTCCCTCACCTCCATTGCCGCACTTTCAAATTCAAAGACCAATCGTAAAGCTTGAATCACCGCCTGACTTTTAAGTATTGAATTACTGTAGATTTATTGTGGGAGGAAGGTTTTTCAAATGCATTATTAAAACAAAAAAAGGAAATGGTCACTGTATCAGCATTTGAATGAACATTTTGTAGTCATTTCTGAACTCGAAACTGTTAAGTGGGCTACAGTAACTTCCAATGACTGTCTCACTCCTACTTGAGGCTAATGAGTTTTTGTTATTTTTTGCCATTAATTTTCCTCTTAAAGAAGAAATTGTCTAGGTGTGTGTGTGTGTGTGTTTATAAAAAAAAAAAAAAAGAGTTGCGTTTCCAGTTTAAAGCGTCACTGTCTCACCACCAGATTTTCCTGCTCGTTTTGTGGGGACTTTTTCTGTTTTTAAATTTGCCTTTCGTTTGCATTAGGTGCTACTTTTAGACGGTAGTGAAACAACTTGTGTGTTCCCTAAAAGGACGCCACAAGAAAGAGAAATTAGACGTACGGTAATCCATTTTTTTTTTCTTTTTTACCTTTTTTCTTTTTGAGATTAAACTACTTTTAATACAATTTGTTTCAACATTTTGATAACTGTCAATGCAGTCCCATACCTTTTTTTTTCTAAACTGCCCCGCCCCCAAAAAAAGACACTGCTCACGTTAAATTAAGCCAGTGGGTGAAATAATGAAGGCGCGCTCACTACATGTGTATTCTGAATGACCAGGTTTTTCCTTTTTTTTTTTTTTTTTTTTTCTCTCCTCTCTCCCTTTACTTGATGGTACAGGCTGATTTATAGGTGACAATACCAGGATTCATGCCAAAGATTCTCAATGAATTCACACCCACTGAACCAGCTTTTTGTACAATTTGAGCTCTGTGAATCCTGGCATCGTTATTTTTGGACTAGGCCTGTGCCATCAGGGAATAAATGATCCGATTTGAATAACCTGGTGAGTCAGTATATTCACGTCCGCCGAGTAGGGCTGCAGGATATGAGGGGGGGAAAAATGTCAATATTTGATCACTTTGTAGAATATCGCACTGTTTTACTTGAGCGTTTTTTTTCTCTGTCTAATTGTGTCAAAGCAAGACTTAAGTGGAACTAAATTGAGAAAATCAGGACTAAAACTGAACGTTTACGCATATTTAAGTTGCCTTGCGCTTTTGTTTGGCAATAGAAGCGTCAATCTTGGTGATCTCGCATTATACTGTGGCTTCTTTAATGATTTTGTGATTATATTGTGCAGCCCTACACCCGACCTTTTTTTTTGGGGGCACAGAAAATGCAGTAATTTTTCAAAAGGAGGCTCTTCATTCGTGGTGCATGTGTCTGTTTTTGGGCAAGGCAGTCCCCCCCCCCCGCCCCCCCCTGATGTCCCCCTTTAATTGCGTGCCAACATCTGATTCTTGATTCATTTATACCTGGATCGTATTTTAACAACCTTTGTATAGTTGATACCGAAAAGAGAAAAAAAGCCGGTGCATTTTGTAAATTGTGCTTCATTTTTTTTCCATTTTTTTTTTTTTTTTCTTTTTGGTTGGTGTGTCTTAAATGAATGTTGCTTTTTAAAAAGGAGTTTGCCTCCACTCTTGCGTATGTGACTAAAAGAGTGATTGGGTCCAGGTGGGAGGGGGCGGGTGAATGACCACTTTGCTCCGCGCCTGCTGTGGGCTGTGTGCAGTGGTGATCTGATCTCAAAGGAGTTTATTTTTTGCCATGAATCTCACCACTCCTATTTAATGTGTAATAAAGAACAAACTAAAAAAAAAGATGTTGCTTCTGGTTGTTATTTCTGCGATCCCCGTGAAGGTAACAGAATTATTTCCCCTGGTGCATGTCTTTTAATATTCCAATTGTTCACAAAGAGGATTTATCAATGCATTTCACAACTTTTTTCAGGTTGCAATACTGTCATAATAAAAATAGCCAGTCTGCTAGTTCACCATTGATGGAAAGGCTGGAAAACAATATCAGTGATGTAGAAGCTGTTCACGTTTTTAATCACAAGCTGCTTATCTAATCAGAAAGCCGTATGAGCAAGTCCCTCACTTGGAGGTGCCAGATCCAAGATCTAAAACCAGCTTGCTCTAAACATAAAAGGCCTCTTCCTAAATACCCCCTGCTAAAATGCCAGATTTGGTTCAGGTCTCTGGAGGTTCTGAGCTATATCTAATAATAAAGCAGGGCATGACCACACTGAAAACTGGAGCTCGAGCCGCCCCGCAGTGTGGAGCTTTTTGAGATGAACCAGGTTGAGTTGTGATTTCCTGCCTTTTTGTAACTAATAAGAGTGCAAAGTCCATATACCACCCTCCCTCCAATGTACAGTATGTCACCATCAAAAGACGATCACCAGCTGGGCGCATTGACGTATCTGAACATCCTCATGGTGATCAGCAGATGGCGCTGTGCCCACACTCTAGCGGCAGGTTTCCCCAGCGGCTGTATGGCACAGAGAGAAGGCACTTGTGATGTTTTCTCACAGTGAAATGGCTTGGCAATTCTCATTTTGGAGGAGACATTTTATGCATGTATATTTTTATTTATCTAACATTTAGTCACAACTTTTGTTAAACCTCTATAGATTTTTAGCTTTTGTTCCCAACCACCTAATCCTGCTTGGTGACTCAAAGTGGTTCCCCGGTGTTTTGGCATTGGGGACATCACCTTCAGATGACAAGCCACAACCCACATAATCTTTAATCCAACCCATAAAACAATGTTCAACTTGAATATGTTATGTACTCTAAAATATAGTCTTTACAACAGATGATTGCTGATTTAAGCATTGAATATAAAGCTGAAATCGTTATCGCTGTATTGATTGTAACGGGCTCAGGTCATGTTTCCCCCTTGCTTCCTAAATGTGTCCTGATCCGAAGGGCTCGAGACTCACTGAAAATGATTCCCTGGCCCACTTTTCAGTCCTGACCCACCAGTGGAGAACAAAAAAGAGAGGGGAATACAGCATTAATCAGACAAGAAATACTACCGCTCTGTTGTGTATGTTTTAATGAGGAAACATATTTTTCACATCCCAATCTAAATCCGGATTCATGAGTTTTCACAAGGTGTACCACCTTCTATTGCAGCAGTCTTGTGTTGTCTTTGCGCACAGTATTTAAAGTGGAACTGATTCTTCCCAGATCCATCTGTTTTTTTTTTTTTTTACTGTAGCCTTCTCTTTCTGATGCAACTCAAAGATATGCCTCTACTCTGCATTTTTTTTTTTTTTTGACACAAGCTGCTTCTTCATGCTGTCTCTAGCTTTATACATGTTCTTGTTCATTCTCCATACAAGACAGGTGTACACCTGCAGTTGTGGTCAAAATAATAGCAGTGTGTTCAAAAACGTTAGTTAAGCACAACATTTTCACAATAGATTTTATTTTGATGCATTGGAACATTGCCCATTTTTCTAAATGAAACCATTGGCTGTTCAGAAAAATAGCAGTGTCTGCATATGTCTTTACACGCTCAGTATGTACTACATAAAAAAATATGTATTTATTAGGATTTAGCTTTCCAGTGAATCAATACACTAATATTTAGGTGTATGACCACCGTATTTTAGAACCGCTTCACATCTGTGTTGCATAGAGTCAACCAACTTCTGGCACCTGTCAACACCAGCCCAACATGCTTTGACAACATTCCACAATTCCTTGGTTTTGTATCAGAAACTGCATTTTTGATGTCACCCCACAAGTTTCTATGGAATTAAGGTCCGGGAATTGGGCAGGCCACTCTATAACATTAATTTTCTTGGTCTGGAGCCAAGATTTAGCTTGCTTACTGGTGTGTTTGGGGTCATTGTCTTGTTGAAACACCCACTTCAAAGACATTTCCTCTTCAGTATATGGAACATGACCTCTTCAAGTATTTTGATATATCCAAACTGACCATAATCCCTGGCAAGGCAAGGCAACTTTATTTATACCGCGCATTTTGTACACAAGGCAACTCAATGCGCCCTGGTATTCGATAAATAGGCCCCACACCTAGTTAGAGAAACATGCCCATATCATGATGCTTGCCCCACCATGCTTCACTGTCTTCAGAGTGGACTGTGGCATGAATTCAGAGTTTGTGGATCATCTGTTCTTTTTGGATCCACTGTATCCAAAAAGAACAATCTTACTTTCATCAGTCCACAAAATGTTGCTCCATTTCTCTTTCGGACAGATGATGTGTTCTTTTGAAAATTGTATCCTCTTCAGCACATGTCTTTTTTGTAACAGTGGGACTTTGCGGGGCTTCTTGCAATAAATTAGCTTCACACAGGCGTCTTCCTGTCACAGTACTCATAACTTCAGACTGTCTTTAATCATCCTGGAGCTGATCATTGGCTGAGCCTTTGCAGTTCTGGCTATTGTTCAATCCATTTGTAGGGTTGTCTACCATTTTCTTCCACGTCTCTCTGTTTTTGCTTTCCATTTTAACGCGCTGAGATCTTTTAGCAGTTTTACCCCATCTAATCAAAATTTTAACTAAAAACGCTGTTCTTCTCAACAAGGTCTTGAACAACTCATCTATCTTCAGGATTTCAAAGTCAAATGCATGTGCCGACTTCCTAAAATAAGGGCCACCTGATTCAAACCTGTTTTTTCCACAGAATGCTTCACCAGTTGAACTCTCCACTGCTATTATTTTGAACACACCCCTTTCAATTGAATATTCAACTACACAGAAGTAAGAGCATGCATACCAGGAATGCTGGGTCTGTCTGTGTTTCTAAGAATCTACTGCACCTACTGGTAAATTGTTGGCCATGTAGTTCTATGATTTATATCAAAAACTGCGAATAATCTGGTTAGTGATGTTGGACTGCTATTATTTTGAACACTGCTGTATACAGTATAAGAACATTTACATTTTTGTCAATACATTTTTGGAGCACATTGGTAGAGCAGTTGGTGCATCGAGGTTGTCGATTAACACGTTCTCTTGGGGTAAAGTCTGCATGTTCTCTAAAATTCTTCCTCACATCCAGTCATATTTTCCCTGGATGGATGAGTGAATGAATGGGTGGATGGATGGACGGACGGACGGACGGACGGCCGGATGAAAGAAAGACTGGTTTCTGTCTGTGTCTGTACCTTGGTCTTTACAATCCCTATGCCTTATTATTCTGCCTAAAACCCCCAAGTTTCTTATTTCTATGTGTTATGCCCTTGTGCATAACACATATAATTTTCAAATGTTTTGATGTGCTTGGTTGTAAGTGCCTGCATGGCTGGTACTGTATAACAGTGCATTTCAATCAAAGAACTTACAAATTCATTGCTCAGTAAAAAGTCGATCTTTGTACATTTACTTAAAGGCCACAGAGGCCAAATTACCAAAACTTGAAAAGATTTGGAATAAATGTTATCATTGCTTTAACTATATTTGTAAAGGCTAAAACCTAAACCTATGAAAGAGGTTCCGAGATGGCATTGTGGTAGCTTGATGACATTGAAGCTCCAACTAAATTTCGCCAATTCCATGTGGATAAGGAATGGATAAAACCAGGTGTGATTACAACAAGAGCTCAAACTACGATCATGCCACGAACAGCTCTGCAGCTTCTCACACTGGAGAAGTCAGACATGTACTCACATACTGTATAGCACCCGTATACCGGTCATCACTCCTGTGGCTGGGTCCATACAGGCTCCGTATTTACCGCACAGTGACAGAACTTGTCCTCTGGCTGCACCGCTGTGCGAGGAGAAGGAGGAGGAGGAGGCGGCGGCTCGTGTTTTTTGTCATACTCTGTGAAGGGGGTGTCATGTAGCATCAAAGATGAGATATTTTCCCTTGCAGAATCTTCAACAAGTAAATGCCAAGTTGATCACGAGCAGAGGCAGCGAACATGCCTCAAATAGACAGGCCAGCACGCGTGTGTGTCAAATCATGGGCAACACCGCTGGGGGTAACTGGCGGAGAAATCACCAAAATATCACACGCTGGTTATGTTAATACTTCAGGGCTACAGGCCAACTATTGGGATTGGCTTCACTCGTGCAGCAAAGTTAAGTACAACAGTATGTCTGTGCACACTCTCAGTCATCCAGGAATTATCCATCGGGGCAGAGAGTTTCAAATATCATCGACCGGACAGGGTTGATTGAGTTGCTGTTGTACTCTCCAAGAGCAAGAAGAAGTTTCTGAAGAGAGCAGGAAATGTCCTCAACCCAGTCCAGTTGACGGTATTTGAAAATCTCTAAGTTATCTATGCTGGTAGATATTTTAGAAATGTGCTGAAAGTATCTTAAAAACAATACTCAAGTGCCAATACACTGATACATTCAGCATCTCTTCCGTTTGCTGCTTGGTATCTGTCAAAATTGAATTTTTTTTAAACTTGGTATAACTGTCAGAAAGTTCAACTAAGGTCCAATTACTGCTTCTTAAAGGAACAGGTCACTGTTTTGCATACTGAGATATGTTCTTACCTGAGCTTAGACGAGTTGATGCGTACCTGTCTGGTCTTTACGCGTGCGATCAGTCACGCAAAAAGACCAAAGATGTTGTTAGCATTTAGCCTCTCCTCCTCTCCTCTATGGGGCCAAAGGAGGTGAAGTTAGAAGTGACCAAGCTCTTCCACGTTTTCCCTATTTAAATACGTTTACGTGAGTGGTTACACGATCAAAGTCTAGTTACACAAATTTACCAAATGGTGTCCAGAAGTGGTGATAATGTTCAAAAATATGTGCTTGATGTTGGACACTTCAAAGAACTTTCTGCTGCATGATGTGTATAGCAGATTTCGAGACCTAATATCTCACAAATAATGATCACCATTTGTTGGATTTCTTTCAAAAACAGTGTCTCTCTCATAAGAGTTGTACATTCTCTTGCCCTCCAATGAAATGATGACATCCTCTAAAGTCTAGAATGTTGTGTACGTAACCTATACATCTTCTAGACCAGACATTTCACTTAATAATCAACAACATAACGTAACATTTGATAGTGAGCATAATAGGGGGGAAATACATAGGTATCTATTATTGTTTCAGGTTATTACACTGCTATAGATATATTGTTATTACATCTATAGAGTTATCTGTAGTAGTTGAAGAAGATCTGGATGGTTTTATATGTGCAAACATGGAAAATGTACAGTTATAGACTTAAACAGTTGCTTACTTTGCAGATAATATTTGTATTATGCTTGTTTGTCTTTACTGGGGAACGGCTTTGTAACTACTTTGCTTTTGAGTCCTAGACCTATACACAGTATTTAAACCTATTTTAATTATTGTTAAAGCTGGGCCCGATATAACTGCACGGGGCAAGTTTGAATGGTTTCATAATTGCATAGCTTGTGATCCGTTTCCTATATCATTAATTCCTACTTGGGAGACAAACAATAGGCCCCTTTCAGAGGAAGTGAAGTTGTTTCCAAACTGTGCCTGTGAACAATAAACTATGTTAATGTATTGTGACAAGCTCCATTACTCTTTTTTTCCTCTAACAATGGATGCCACACACAGCAAAGTAAAAAGAAAGATCTGATGAATAATGCAGCGGGCGAGATATAGTCCCCCTCTCTTACTCTATCTCTCCCTCGCAGGCTGACAGTCAGTGCAAGAAAACCGGGAGAATATTGTTACAGAAGTGCGAGCCAGTTTGGGCCGTCATAACCCTCACTCCCGCCCCTCGGTATCCCTCTTTCTCTACACCCAAGGGACAGTCGAGGCCAGAGCATGTCAGTCAAGTGCCCCCCCTCCTTTGCTTTCTAAAATGCAATCTGGGACAAGACTGAGATAAAAAAAATTGGTGGTGATACCCATGGCTCCTGTCAAGGCTGAAGAAGACACTCTGAAATGGGTCTAAATTGCTCACACGAACACTCCAACAACTAGTTACCACTGCTGGCCATATACACAAGGACAGTGCAATATAATTAGAGGAACAACACACTATATTTGTTATGTATCTACATAGAGTAAGTTCATCATGGCATAACTAACTAGTCAAAGCACTCATGGCCTATTTTATGCGAAACTGCCGACTTTTGGGTTTTGGGTAAAGCATCTAAAAAGCCTAGTGCTTTTGTCTATGTCTTGTAGGCTCAGTTTCTTCTGGCAAAAGGAACAAGGATTATGACTCAAGATCCCATTCACGAGCTCCACAGCCATTCATCAGCATAATAAATGCTGGAGCCAAGGAGGGTGAAGTGTCTTGCCTATTGGCACAACTGCAGGCGTGTTTTTCTCCTACGCTGTAAAACCTGATGCGCAATCACTCAATTTAAAGTGCGGAAACAGGTTGCACCATATGATTTGGGTTCATGAATTTAAACCAATTGAGTTTAGGTATAGATTCAAGCCATTTAGGTTACGGTTACTCAAACTAATAAATTAGTTATTTTACATGCTGCAACTAATACCATTTAAAATAGTTTCTTATTCTGTTAGTTTGTATACTTCATTGTCCCCGTGGGAAAATGTGTCCTCTGCATTTGACCCATCCTTCAATGCCACTGGGGCAACCCGTAAGGAGCAGTGGGCGACGACAGTGCCGCACCCGGGACCCATCTCCAGATGTGGAGCCAGGCTGATGGTCAGAATCACCTGGCGGAGGATTCACCTATTATACATGTTTTTAGTGGTAGGGGAAACCGGAGTGCCCGGAGGAAACATACGCAGACACACAGAAAGGCAACGTCCTTTGATTTTGATTTATCGTCATTCATTGTTAAATATTTTGCATTTCAGATGGTCGCAATGGTCATGATCGGAAAGTCAGGGCTTTGAATCTCGCCTCCTGAAGGTGCACACTGTTGTTGTGTCCTTGGGCAAGACACTTCACCCACATTGGCTCCGGTGTCTGCGTACACTGGTGTGTGAATGAGAGAGTGAATGGGTGAGTGGTTCCTTGCTGTAAAGTGCTTTGAGTGCCTAATGTAATTGAGACCATTACCATGTACCATGCTACTTTAATGTCTGTGTAAGCTCTCAGTCGTACAGGATTCCATCTTCAATTAACGTGACTTTACTGAGTACAGAAGATGACTCAAGTACCTTCATTGAACATGCTACTTTAAATGTTCTTAATTAAAAACTTAAAGCATGACTTGCCCTAACATATTGGAGAAACCAATTGTACTCAAACTTACCGTGTTAATCCTGTGGTTTAAATGAACAAAAACAAAAAAACTAACAAACTGGCATGTTGACTAATCTTGGTTCTGAATCTTCTGAAGTGTTTTGTGGCTAGACAGTTGAAGTGTGTTGCCCAAGTGTACAACAGCAGTAGCCTATGGATTGCGAGGGGATCGCGCCTATAGCCAGCATGGACGGTAATCTCTTCCTGACATTTGCCCCCTTCTATTCACACAATTTTGTGTGAATAGAAGATTTAAGATTTGCATGAGAATATAAACCATAACCACTTTGCTTAATGGTTCAAAGCACTAACAATTTATTCTCAAAAGAGCCCCATGCTGATGCTTAAAAAAAGGAAATATATATAGGCTATATATCATTTGAAATGCTTCAGAATGCAGGAAACCATTTCTAATTCCTTCAAAAATCTCTGGTACAGTAAACCCGCGTAACCCCCACCAATGGGTTACTTTGCGGGTCTACTAATTGTTGAGTTTCGCCCTCGCTAACCGCCACCCCAAGCTTGAAGACCCCATACTATGATCTCACCTGACAAGTCTTTAGCCCGCTCTCCATCCGCCGCGATCATCCACTGACCTGCGTGCGCGGGAGGTGAATGCACAATTATTGGCATGTCTGACCTCTGGCTTGTTAGTGCACCGTGTGAGTGAATTGTCCTCTTTATTTTAATGAAGCCCACCCCCTCCCCCCTCTCCTCTCCACCGCCGCTTCGGACCAGGCGGGGGGTGTCGTAATGAGAGGGCGCACGGTTCAGGTGGCTTCAGTCCCCGCTACATCCGATCCTCCGACAGCCTCATAACACGGACATGTTCCTCTGCTTAAACCCTGGAGGAGACTGAGGCAGCGCGCTTGAATATTCATGCGCCCGTGATGAATTGTTTTGCCCCCAGCGTCGTGTCGCCAGAAGAGCACTCGGAGGCTGCTTCTTTCTTATCGCGGGGAGGTCTTTCTGTGTTGGAGCCACACACACACACACACATACGCACGGGAACATACTGGTCTGCTGCATCCAGTCCGCAATTATCATCCGAGACCATTAACGTGTTGCATGTTGACACAAACACTGCAATTTGCCGAGGCCCATCTACCGTTCAAATGACCCGGCTGCTGAGGGGAGCTGATTGGATTTTTCACTCTCACTCATGCATGGCAATCACTCAACAATTGCTGTTAAGACACACAATTAATGCCCAGCGCAGCTATGATGATGAAGATGCACTGGTTCGGAGACGCTTGTAATAAACAGGCGACAGATTATGAATTATTACTGTGTGCACGGGTCACGGCCTTGTAATGTTGGGTTTGTAAAAACTCCAACGGTTCAACTCATCAAAGGATTTGGGCTTTGTTAACCCAAATGAACAAAACAGGTTGATTGAACTACAGCCTAAGCATTTGGGACATTTGACAATTTTCCCATTTTAATGAAACCGTACTGAAACATGCGATTGCACTACTTGATATAAAACAGTTTGGCTTACGTGCCTCGGTCTCTGCCACGCGGTTGGATCCACCATCTTCCTCCCTCGCCTCAACTGTGAGAGACCTCCTCGTGGTAATTTTATTTCGAATTTAAAAAATGTTTATAGGGTTTGTACTGTTTTACTTGTGCGTAATCTTCTATCCAAGGAAGTTTTACGCTGAGAAGTGTGTAACCTTTTTTATTATTTCTCCTAATAACCCGCACCATGTTCCCGACAAGTCGTATTTATAGCCTTAATAAAGATCGGTAAGCCTTTGTTTAACATGTCCTTTTACTATCGTTGAGCACTTGTTTACATGGGCTTAATGTTGTTTCATGTTAAAACAAGCGGTGAGAGGCGGAGCGGTCTATTGAGGATGGGAAGTTTTAGCTGTTCAGGCTTGTGAGCACTGCAGCTCTTTGTGGGTATAATAAAAAGGATAAAAAGGAGAAGCGGCGTTCGATCCTAGCACATTCAGACAGTCAGTCAGCAAGTCGGCTTGTCCGGGAGACTTTTCAGATTCCGCTAGCCTGCTCAAAGTATTTTCCCTATAGCCGTTAGCATTAACCATCAAACATCACGAATTATGAACAATCCAGATGTTTTCAGCTGTTGTCAACAGCTGGGTTGTCAACTTTTATCAAGATGCTTGATAAAGTTTGCATTTTGCATTTCCTTTCTATTCTTATCATCTGCTCGATCATAAACGACAAAATAAGTGGTATTGTAGACCTGTCAACGGACTGAGAAAATGCTTGGTAAATGTGTCTGTATTTCCTTTCTCCTTATTTCATTTCTAAGATCATAAACGATAAATAGGTGGTATTATGGACCTATCAATGGACTATATTTTTGTATTTCTTTTTCCTTCTTTATTATTTGTACGACCATAGACGATAGAAATAGGGCTTATGGACCTGTCAAAGGACTAAGACAATACTTGTTTTTGTTTTTGTATTCCTTTCAACTTTTCAAATATAAAATTTGTACGTTCATACACGAGTACAAATAGATGCCACCATCTATTTGTACCTGGTGTCTATCAAGAGTTAACTGTAAACAACTTTTGTAAAGCCAAAATGTATGTCACAAACTGCAACTTCGAGTATGATAAGTCAGGAGTAGGTTTCACATAAGTTCTATGAACTTCAACCTACTCCTTTTGAGTGCACAAATGTTATCCTTTTCCTGTGAAACATCTGTTGTCTGTATCTTGTTTGCTGCTCAAATAAACTAATAACTAACTAACTAAATGTATCAACCACATTCAAAGCCTCATTAGAAATCATTAAGGAATGAACAGACCTTTTGAGATTTTAGTTTGTATACAAATTAGCTTCTAAAAGTGCCCTCCAGGGCTAAATGCTAACTTAAAGAATCACGACTTGAGTCTGTTAAAATGACTGTTATCAGGGTTGTTTTTATCATGATTGTATCTTTTTTTGGCTTATCTATTTCTTATTCAACAACCACTTTTGAGGAAAAGACATATAATTAGATTATTATTTTACACATCTAAGTCATATTTGGGTCACTGCTTGTCATCCCATGGTGGGTCCTGATGCCCAGTTGAGAACCACTGGTCTGTTGAGGTGACAGCAGGGCAAGACACCCGTAACCTATAATTTGGTGAACATGTCTTACTTGCTGTAATGTCCTGTCAAAACACTTCTCTCATGTTGCAGATGTAAGTGTGTTGAACCTATAGTTAGTTCTAGTGTGTTGGCACCTCTGAAAAAGTCCTGGCAATTTGTCTGATTCAGACAAATTTCACTATCACGAAGTTCCCGGGTTCAATTCCCGGGCTGGGCAGGACTATTGGAGTTTGTATCTGTTTCCCGTGGCTGTGTAGGTTTCCTCTATCACTAAAACATATACAATAGGTCATAATAAAGGAAAGAAAGTGCATTTGTGAGTGTGACTGTGGAACACTGGATGCAAATTAGCCCTTGGATACAAAACGGGGTTGCGTGTTTACATGCATGAATGTGTGTTCACTGACATACTCTGTTCCAACTAAATAAACAAACTAAAAAAAGCCCTGTCCTTATCTGAAGTAGGTCATCAATAACATCCAATTTAGTCCAAATTGATCGCGGCTCCTTTCAGAAAATATATTCATCTTTTGGATTAATTGGCTCTTTTGATCCAAAAGGCTGCAGACCCTGTACTTTTTGATTGGTGGTTTTCTTATTGGCACAGAATGACAACCATGTTTCTGTCAGCCAGGGGCAACTGTACTCGGTATAAATAATGAACTAATAATCATAAGCCCATCATATCCCATTATGTAAGAGACATTCCATTATTTATCTATTCCATTCAGTAAAATGGAAAGCTAATGGAGAGCATTTGTAGTCTCCATGAGCCGGCAGTAGAGTAGAGTGTGACATGCTTCGGCGGTACAAAGTGTCGACTGGGGACAGGACAGACCAGCGTCCTGTGGATCGCTCCCAGACGGCTCATTCATACCGGACCCATCACCGCGCAGCAACAGGATGGGACATCCACGCCTTTATTGCCTCCATCCATCAGCATCTCCTCACCGGCCTCAACTACTCCCCAAACAGCCATCCACCACCAGGCTACCGGACACAGATTTACACCCACACATTGGGAAGGATACACTCCTCCCCCTCCCCGTAAGGCCCGGGATGACAGGCAATCGTGCATTCTGAGAGCCACTTACACATGAAGGCGCGTCAAAGCAGCTGACCAATGTGTCTGCGGGCACTACAGTGATGGATACACTACGCACAGAGAGGAGAGGTAAGTATTCCCTTTGCTCCCACTTCAACAGAGATATAACCAAGGCTATTAGGCATGTCCTTTTCATCTATCTTTCCAGCAAGGTAATATATAAAATCCAAGGCTTCAACTGCAATAAGAATCACGTGACCAACGACAATGTTATTTTAATCGACTAGTTTCTTCATGGTACTGAAACAAAAAGATTATGAATGCAGGAAAAGATTAAAAAAAAGAAATGATCATGATCTTCTTAACTTATATTTACTCTGCGGCAAAAATGATTGCCTTTTCACTCTCCATACGCAGCGAGACGAGGCAGATTTATTTGAATAGGACCATTCAGCTCCTCAAAGGGGTTTACAACAATCAAACACAAAGACGTTCAATAAAAGAACAGCTATAAAATACAATAAAAGTTAATTAAAAGCTGTATTTAAAAGATCTTTGAATTGTTCTGTAAACATAAAGTGGTATCTCAAGGTGAAGACGCTCTAGCAGAATTGCACAGCTCAGAAGCAGAGAAAGCGAGCGGAGCTTCACCGTGTTCAGTGCGGACTACAAGCAGACCAGAGCCAGCTGATTTCAGAAGGCCAGATTAAAATTTCAGACATTGGCTATAGGTTAACGTGGTCAGAAAAATCAAGACAACTGGAGAAATCAGATAACCCAATAAACAGATCTGATGTTTTTCTATTCACTTCAGAAATGTGATGATTAAAACTCTATCTTCCCAGCTCCACCTGCAGACCCAGGCAGAGGTGATTGACAAAGATTGCACCTCCGTATTTGAACGTGGAGTCAAAGTGCTCCATGTGGCATCAGCCTCTTCTGCTTGGTATAGGATGAAGCACAGGTTAATACTTCAAAGGTCTATGTTTCAAACCCAGTGAAGTAATTGTTATTCTCTTTAGTATTTGTAATGATTTCAGCAAAATGTATGCGGCCGTATGGGTGGTCAGCATGGCGCCTTTACTTTACATCCCGCCAGACTCTAGGACGTTCCAGAACCAATTGTTTTATGGGGTTTCTGGTAGATTGTCACTGCTGATGGAGCTGTCTCAATGGTTACATAATACATTCATCCAGCAAAACCTTCCAGAAACTGTATCTTTTAATCTAAGTCTTTGTTCCATTCGCTACTTGCGCAATACCATAATGCACTGCGCCTTGCGGGGTCACTAATGTAAACAATATGGCGTTACGAGCTGTCATCGAAGACACTAATATTAAGCATCCAAATACCTTCAAAAAAATATCAAATTTACAAAACCAAAGCTTAAAAAAAAATCTGTACCTTTTTATCTATTGATTTTGAAAAGTTGATCTGGAAAAAAGCTAATTCAAAATAATGTAAAATTCATTATTTTGATCACATTAAAGCAGTACTAAGTAACTCATGCCCCTAAGCGCCACTGCAGGTGTCGTAGCATGTTGCGGTTTTTTACTCATTAATTGTCCGTGAGAGTAAATACTACGCTGACAGAAAAGACAAAGGGAGAGAGGGATATTGTACATCCAATTACACAATGGAGATTTTTTTTTCACTCAAACTTGGCTGTAAATACTGTTTAAGTGGCGCTAATCCGCAGTTAGCTTTGCCCGTTAGCCTGTTAGCTTCTTCTTCGTGATTCGATTAGTGAGTATTGGTGACTCCTACCCGGTGGCAGCGAAGTTGCAATTGGGGTTTTTTGGTCAGAGACACCAGGGGGAGATGAAAGACCCCCCAATCATCCCATTAACACTTGCATTACCCCCAGAGGGAAAAGGAGTTATTAAGGTAAACAAATTACTTAGTACTGCTTTAATTCCAATAAACAAATATTCTGGATGTTCACGGTTTTCAGTTTACCTGGAGGCTGTCATTACACGTACTTGTGCTTTTCTACTTTTCTTTTTGAATTGACCCTTTTGGATGAATAAAGTTTGAATTGAATTTTCTGAAGGGTAACACAATCATTTGTTATGGAGTTAGTGATGCCGGTGTCCTGCAACTCACTCTGCTCTTCCATCATTGAGCACTGGGAAATGAAAGAAATAAACTCTTGTAAGTATGAGGCCATTTCAATGTTGTTACTGCAGATATTACTCACAAACCAGTGTATCGATAATTAGAATCAGCAGTTTCAGCCATCCATGTCAGTACTAACCCTTAGAACGTGTCGCACTGGCCACATTCAAAGACATGCACTCTCTTCCGAAACATTAAAGCCAATTGTCATGTATTATGTATCTTCAATCAATTACTCCATTACACTATGCAGATAAGTCTCATCAAATATACATGGCCCTTTGCAACAGGATTATTACTGTATGTCCTATGATGAATGCCTTTTATTCATATGGGCTTTATGCTAATATTTCTCTCCCGCATCTGCTGTCCTCCAGTACTTTCTTACACGACTAAATCAGTGATACTTTGGGGAGGGTGACGTACCTGCAAAGCGGTGCAATGTTTAGGAAGTGGAGGGGACGTGAAGGGCATTGCAATCACTTTGATAGCTGCTCAGATTTGGTCTCTACTCAGTTTAATCAAAATTGCGTACAAGGACGAGAGAGTAGAGAGTTCAGCTGGTGGTGGATGAAGCTGTCCCTCGTTTTTGGCTGGACCTGTTCTGGAGACTCTGCAATCTTGTCTCTAATGGCAGAAGGAAGCTGATGAGAGCCGGCTGGGTTTTGCAGGTGAGACGAGAGAAGTACATGTTCGCAGTGGATGGGAGAGTGGCACTATGATCTTCTCAGCATTTGGCTCTTTCACAAATGCACGACTAAGAAGGCCAAATCAGGACTAAATCAGGTCGACAGTTGGAGAAAACTAGGCCTAAATAGAACTAAATGTTTACTAAACTGTGTGAAACAGATCTAAACCAAGATGAGACTGTGGTCGCCCTGTTAAGCTGCATTTTGTAATAGCACAGTATAATAACTGTTCAAAATGTGAATTATATTTTTATTATTATTATTTCGTAATAATTCGTAATAAACCCTCTCAATGCAGTTTGTAATGCTTTGTTAAATACTTAATTTGTCATGTATAACATTATTTATAAAGTTTACTAACCATTATATTGCTTAGGGCCTTTGCTCTGTCCGATCCCGTCAGACCTGGGAAGCTAAGCAGGGAAGAGCCTGGTCGGTACTTGGATGGGAGACCGTTTGGTAACACCAGGAAGCCTGAGTGAGTGGTTGGTGGGGGTCGGAGGGGCTGAAGGGTGCCTCGCTTCCATCAGTCTACCCCAGGGCAGCTGCGGCTACAATAGTAGCTTACCACCACCAAGTATGGAGTGAATGAATAATGCAATATAAAGCGTCTTTGAGTGTCCAGAAAAGCGCTATATAAAACTGATGCATTATTATAATTATTGTTAATATCAAAGGTGCATAATGCAACTTTTTATGTGGGGAAAAAAAAGTTTATATTTGTGCATATTTGACCTTGTAGTGACTGTAAGTGGTCACTTACAGTCACTACAAGGATTGACTGTTTGGAAGGTTTTCACCCTCTCACCAGAAAACCTACAAAAACTATTGATTCTGCCATGCGGACCACTCATACAGCGCTGGGTCACTACGAGGTCAAACACGCACAAATATAAACTTTAAACAGATAGTGTCTGGTTAAGGTTAAGGACCAGTCAGAAATGGTTAAGTTCAGAAAAACATTTTGGGCATGTTTGTAATTTAGTCTAAACTTATAGCAACGGTAGCATCTCTATTTAGCTGCTTATAAATGAGTAACAAATGATGGTCAAAGCTTTGTAAATGTTTCAGAAATGATGAAATACGTATTTACAAATGTTTTAATAATGAAGAGTTGCCACACATTTTATCACCTTGTGTAATACGTTATAGAAAAATTAGAAAATTATTACATAATGCGGCACGTTATTATGAAATGCAGTTTTATTTCACAAAGAACTGAACATTTGTTGTCGTTTTGAACTGTTATTACATAATACGGGCTCTAGACGCCCACTGCTCCTCACAGTTTATCTTTGGAGCATTGAAATATGGAATAAATGCAGATGACACATTGTTCATGGAAGCTCTCAGTCATACAGGAGTTTTCCATTGTAGCCAAAGGTTAAGCCGTCACCTGTACTTGGTAGTTTTAGCGTTAAACATTTTGCCCGAAGCAGAAGCAGCACTAAATTGGTTTCTGATGAAGTACAGATGACGGCTTAGGAACCTTTGTCCATGATGCAGGTGACAAGTTTCACCAGCGCTGGGAGACTATCTTCTGAAAATACGAAACTTTAAATAAAATGTGCCAAAATGAGTAACAGCCACAGACCTTGTAAATACTAAATAATTCAGCGTGTCAGTAATGTTCATTTGATTTATAACTAAAATTAAAGATATACTGTCCTTTTTTTATATTGACGGATTCTTCTGATTGTAGCACCCCAGGACACTTCTCCAGATCTTCAGTTGAGTCCATGGTTGGAAGTATCCAGCTATAAATACATATCCTCCTTATGAATTTGCTGTAAACAAATGCTGATATCCTTTTTTCCCTCCTTGGAGTCGTCAGTCGTGAGCTGGAGAGCGCTTTCTTTCCACCGTCAGATGTTTACTGGCCCCGGATGGTTGAACGACGGGACTTAAAACGCCGACGAGAGACTTCAATGCAAGTGTCCATCTATGTGAGGAGGATGTTTGGGTAATGACAGTTTCCATGGTTACAAAGCGAACGGCAAATACCCTAAAGAGACAGACATTTTGTGCCTTCCACAAACACCTCCTTGAGTGCGATAGCGGGGATGTTTTGTTCCGTTGCATGTGTGTGCGCTGGGACTGAGACGATTAGGTTCGCGCTCGGATATAAATAGCCGGAATATGGGAGAAAGTGAATCATAATTTGTTGCATTGGCAGCCGCTCAAATGCACAGTCTGCCAGGGGTAACGCCGAGCACGCAGAAAGCGCGATCTGACTGCAAATATTTGGACTGCAATATTGAAAACTGATTTACGAGTCTGCACACGGGACATCTGAGAGAATTTGTTGAAAGTATTGGCTCTTTTATGTGATTGATTTCTGCTGGTACAAGATTTTTGGCTAGTAGGCATTATTTGACAAGACAGCGCAGGGTGAAAGGGGGGGGAGAGTGTGGAGAGACGTTTAGCAGATTGTTAGAACCAAGGCTGAGGACAGAGCAGCGGTCACTGTGCACAAACTTCAAAAACAGAGGGAGAGAGGCTCTATTGATCATGAAACGTCGGCTAATTTGAGTCAGAAAGATCTCGATTGTTCAGACTTTATGAATACTGTTTCAACACAATTTAAACAAAAATCCTCGGCAACTTGTTCTTTATCAAACTGTGCCAAAAACGAGACTTAAAGCAGTACTAAGTAACTCTTGCCCTAGAGGCCATAAGCGCAACTGCAGGTGTCTTAGCAAGTTACGATTTTTTTACTTATTAAATGTCTTGGAGAGTAAATACTACGCTGACAGAAAAGGTGAAGGGAGAGAGGGTGTTGTACATCCAGTTATACAATGGGAATATTTTTTTTCACTCAAACTTGGCTGTAAATACGGTTTAAAGTAGCGCTAGCCGCAGTTAGCTTTGCCCGTTAGCCTGTTAGCTTCTTCTCCGTGATTCTATTAGTGTATGGTTGCTGCCCCGGTGGCAGGCAGTTGCAAGCATGGTTTTCTGGCCAGAGACACCAGGGGAGATGAAAGACCCCCAATCATCCCATTAACACTTGTATTACCCCAGAGGACTACGAAAGGATTTATTAAGGTAAACACGTTACTTAGTACTGCTTTAAACACTTCTAAATCAGGACCAAAACAAAGCTGGAATGGAATAAAACTGAACTTCTGCACAATTTTAAGTTGCCAAGGAGATCATTTGCCAAGTGTTTGCTCATGGGCAAAAAGGTTAAGTAAGTAAGTAAAGTTTATTTATATATTTTTTCAAAGGTAAAAAATCCATCAGCCAAAAGACTTCCTAATTAACAAAGTCTTCAAATGCGTTTTAAAAGACTCCACAGAGTCGAGCTCATGGAGGGACTGGGACAGGTTTTTGGGATCTTCAGGAGACCCCTGGCCCAAAGACCGAAGGGTGCGCCCAGAAGTGTGCAGGGACACAACAAGTCAGCGATAAACTGAGGGGCCTGACCGTGCAAAACCCGGAAATTCAATTTTAAAGTCAATGTCCAAATTTGACAGGAAGCCAATGAAAACTTGATAGAATGGGGGTGATGTGGGCTGTTCTGGGTTCACCTGTCAAAAGTCTAGCAGCAGCATTTTCTACAATCTGAAAGTCTGTTCAGAGTCGTCTCACTGAAACAAGTGAAAACAGAATTACAATAATCAATACGAGTCGAGATGAACGGATGGATGATCAATTCAAGAACAGTTTTTGGTCAGCGGATGAAAGTGATCCTTCCAAAGACATTTGTTTTGGGGTGCGTTAACAAAACATGTTGCCCTTTAAACATTCATATATCTTCATCGCACCCTTTCCCCTATAAACAAGCGACCTCTTGCCTATACCCCTCCTTTGGCACCTACAGTATATCTTCGGGTGACACCCCCCCATCTCTCTGCCTCATTCAAGTCATGTCACAGGCCAGACACTCCATTGTCAAGAGCTGCTTTCATCCCCCTGCTTGTCATCCCGTCCAATTATACACTGAGAAATAGGTATTGTTACACTTGGGAGATTGATTCAAGACAAAATAGAGAAAAAAAAAAAAAAAGCCCACCAGGTTGTCTATGGCTACGCTTTGCCCACATACTGATGCTGAATCACACACAAGAGTGACTCCAATAACTGAATTTTGTTGCAGTAGGGCCGGAGTCAGATATCAGTCTTCAGACCGGAGCACCAACGGATTCAGCACAGCGGACCCACATGAAGATCTTGTAATAACTGAATCCAAGCACATTAACCGTTAACTATAGGTGGCGCTGCCTCTGTGGTGAATTTGTTGCTGTAGATTTATCCCACTCCAGTCAGCAGATGATAGGTTTAGAATCATTTAGAAGTAGGAAAAAGGTTCACTGCTTCTTGTCACGGTCTGTTTTTTTCTTCTTCTTCTTTTTTTTTAATGGGATGGCTGAGGAGAGTTCTTGAGCATCACTCAGAGCAGAGTTGGCAGGAACAGTCTGCTCTCAGTACCTGGCTCCCCATCGGCTCCTTGGACACCTGCGGGAAGAGAGAAGCACCACTTACCTTCGAGCACTCAAGAGGAACAGCTCCAATTTATTTAAGACCAACTTGCCTTTCCACTGAGATCGCGGTTCAGCGAAGGCCATGGCTTCAAGCACATGGGCATTTTTAAAAATAAGAAATATCTTTATTAATTCATAAATGTGGAGTGCAGAAATATGTCCATCACAAGCTGTCAGAAATACTGTATTCTGGCAACTGCGTAGAACAACGTACTCAAGAGAGACTTGTGAGAGGTTGCTGTAGTAATGACAGCTCAGATAGTAGAATGTGTGTGAATGAGTCTGAATGATGAGGGGTTGGCGGTGGTGAGAGAGAGGGGCTGATGAAGCAGATTGGCAGCTTCTGTCTACATTTAACCCCAGGGCAGCTGTGACTACATTAGTAGCTAACCACCACGAGGGTTTGCAATGTAAAGTGTGTCCAATAAAGTGCTAGTACTGTAAGTGTGGCCATACCGCCTTTGCTATGCCCGATCCCGTCAGACCTTGGAAGCTAAGCAGGGAAGGGCCTGGTCGGTACTTGGATGGGAGACCGTTTGGTAACACCAGGGAGTCTAGCGAATGTAGTGAGAGAGTGAGTGAGTGAGTGGTTGGTGGTGGTCAGAGGGGCCGATGGCGCAGACTGGTTGCCTCGCTTCCGTCAGTCTACCCCAGGGCAGCTGTGGCCACAATAGTAGCTTACCACCACCAAGTATGGAGTGAATGAATAATGCAATGAAGAGCGTCTTTGAGTGTCCAGAAAAGCCTATATAAAACTGATGCATTATTACAAAACTGATGTATTATTAGTAGAAGTAGCACAAGGAAAAGTCCCACTGGCATTTCTAGAATCTCTTTTCCTGGGGAGTCCTGGTCCCAAGGAGGAACTTTTCTACCTAAACTACCTACATGATTTTCACTGGTAGAGGAAAGCGGAGCACCCGGAGGGGGAAACCCACAAACTCCTCACAGTATAGATCTTCAAGATATGAGGCATGAGCGCTAGCCACTGTGCCACCATGCCACCCAATAAATTACGTCATGTGTAATGTTCAGAAATAAAACAGTATTGGACACATGGGTCACAACAGCAAAGTTCCAACAGCTGAAACCTGTCTGCATTAGTCCTTTATGCTTCAGAAGTGTCAGTGAGCTCTGTTGGAGCTATACTGTGAAGGTGGAATTAGGAATAACATTTCAACATTATTACCCCTCCTTGAACCGTTAACGTGGTGGAGGGTTTGAGCACCTGAATGATCCTGGGAGCTCTGTTGTCGGGGCTCGTGCCCCTGTTAGGGTCTTCTATGGCAAACAGGTATAGTTGACAGTTCAGCGGTTCAGAAGCCCCCCCGGTTAGAATCGTGAGGCTGTCCTTCCGTGTACCCACCACTTGCAGGAGGACCCATAGGGCTGGTGCAATGTGGTTTGGGCAGCTCGAATGGCTGCCCCCACAACCTGGCAACAGACAAGTGGAAGAAAATGGATGGGTGGATGGATTTCAACATTAAAATGACCATGGTCAGGTGCTCTCTGCAAGAGTTCTGACAGAGGAGTGGTTACAATTATCACATGATTTCTTTAATTGACTGAGAAAATTGTAAATGCATCCATTACTTCTAGATTACGCAAATTGTCAAAACAAACAGAGCGAAATAAGTGTCACAGTCATGGTGGACGGTAAACATCAAAAGGACAATCATGTTTCATAGTGTTAAGTCTAAATATAGGCTGTGTCCTACAGTGTCTGGAATCTTTGCACAATCAAAAACTGCGCTTGCTCTTTGTCTGTGCGGTGCATTGTGGGAGTCGGGGATGATTAAGAGGGGAACACAAAAGTTCAGCCTTGCTTACAGCACCATTACGCTCATCCATCATTCCATTAGCTCTGTCAGGTGTATCCTTGTTTAGAAAGTGCAGTTGTGACAGCTCAAGATGGCTGCTGTCTCCTTGTGGAAAATCCCCTTATGTGCAGCGTCGGCCCTGAGTCTCAGAGCCAGCCAGTGTCCCTGTGGTGACCTAGCCATGTGGAACCACCCCGGCTCTCGGAGGGGGTTATACTTCTGTTGCACCACTGCTCATTTTTACAAGGAATTTAAATCTACTTTGGGTCTGTGTTTTCACTTAAATGGTATGAAAAAGCACAAATGTAAAATCAACTTAGAGCTAAGTTTCAACATTTAACCACGTTATAACCAACATGTTCCTCATGAAAAACATAAGTGGACTACAATTTTACTTAATTCATGCAGCTTTGAGTTCCTCACTTTTATCGTTTCTTCTTCTACCACATTTCATAATTGTGTCTTCTAAACATCCTTCTATGGCGCCTCAGCCTCGATACTTCCATTTGGAATTTCTTACATTTCTGCCTAATTTGGTCATAAAATGTGGTCTGATCTTTATTAAAATCACAAGAATGAGTAAACAGTGTCTGCTTAAACTAATACCCCCAAACATTGGTTGTCATATTTTTATTGGCCCTAACATGTCAATTTCACAAGACATTGTGGAATTATCCCCTGGCTAAGGATCCTTCAAGAGCTGATTAGACAAGTTTATGCAAACATTTAGAGTCAGGTGTGACCAATGGGGCGGGCTTTTCCGCCTTTTTGCCCTTTTAAGGAACATACTTAGGAGATTGAGCAGCCATGTTCATTTCACAGACCACTCAGGATTATTACTATGAATGTGGCTGGAGATAATCATCGATCTCTTGTATGCTATATATCTATGGGTGTGAGCCAACCTGAAGTCCAATCACTGAGGTGTGGCTTAAAGCTGCCCTTGCCACTGAAAGATACACTAGTTAAGAATTGTCTCTTGTTGAGAAGCATTGTCTGATGTGCATCATGCCTCTCTCAAAAGAGCTGTCTGACGACTGATGATCAAGAATTGTTGATTTGTATAAAGCTGGAAAAGTTACAGAACCATCTCTAAAAGTCTCGATGTTCATAAATCCACCACATTGTCTATAAAAGGAGACCGTTCAGCAATGTTGCTTCACTTCTAAGGAGTGGCCGCCCTGTAAACTCCAAGGGCACAGCGCAGAATACTCACGCTAGAGTAACTTATAGACATCAGTGGCACATGCCAACATCTCTGTTGACACATCTACAATATGTAAAACATTGAACAAGAATGGGGTTCATGGGAGAACACCACGGAGGAAGACATTGCTGTCTAAAATAACATTGCTGCACGTTTGAAGTTTGTGAAAGGGTCATTTGGATGCTCCACTGCACTTACTGGCAAAATATTCTGTGGACTGATGAAACCAAAGCTGAATTGTTTGGGAGGAACACACAACGTCATGTGTGGAGGGAAAATGGAACAGCACACCAACATCAAAACCTTATCCCCACTGTGAAGTATGGTGCAGGAAGCATCATTGTGAGGGGGTGCTTTGCTGCCTCAGGTCCTGGACAATGTACTATCATCAATGGAAACATGAATTCACAAGTTCATTAAGATATTTTGCAGAAAAGCTTAAGGCCATCTGTCCAACAGGCGAAAAAGAGGATGTGACACAAAAGCAAATCAACTTCAGAATGGTTCAGAAGAATAAAATATGTGTTCTGGAATGGCCCAGTCAAAGTCCTGACCTTAACATTATGATTGTTGTGCATTTAATCTGCAACTACAGGAAACGTTTGGATGAAGTTATTGCTGCCAAAGGAGGGACAACCAGTTATTGAATTAAGGGTGTACTCACTTATTCCACGCTGTCCTGTGAATGTTATGGCAATAAAATATAATAGAATGTAAATATTTGGGGGCATTAGTTTAAGCACTGATACTGTTTGAAAGAAGCAAATACAAGTCCAGCTACAGTATGTTTTTGATGATGAGGACACCACATTATAGCAGGTTAATGTTAGAGAAATAACAATGGTGTTCGAGAGGATTGATGAAGAATAGGCAGCAATCAGATGTCTTATACAGGAGAAGTTATTTACCATCGTTACGGGACATTGCGCTAGTCCTATCATTCAAGTCTGTCTATCTTCCACAGAAGAGGGATAAATACCGTCTAAGAGCGTCATACTGATACGCAAGCAAAACATTCAGTGGCTGAGAGTGGGCGCCTGAGCACCACAGTCAGGCTATGACAGAGATAGTCGACCTTACAGCTTGACCCCGTATGATAAATAGCGATTTAATGTAATCCTTTAACAGTTAAAGGCTTAGGAAAGACAATTCTGCATGACATCAACAAGTTAATTTGGGAATCCTTTTATCCGTGTTAATTCCTTCTTATTACATTTTGTTTCAGTTTCGTCAGCAATACATTACGTTGACAAAACGTTTGAAATGATTAGTCGACACAATGTCTTCTCCTCCGTTATCTGCTCATCCTCCCGCACACGCGCTGCTACACACATACGCCCCAGTGCCATCAATCTCCCACATCCCACCTGCTTGTTTTGAAAGTGATGAATTCAGTCATTTAATATCCATAATTAATAATTTATTAGGCACGGCACACCACTGATTTCCATTAGCTGCTGTTTTCATCCAGGTTACAGTGTTACGGCGTCAAGGTCGTTGTAAAAGTTTGCGTTGTGTTTAGTCCCTGTAGACGCCGGCCGTTGCTTTAATAAGTGTCACTGAGGGGTTAGCGAGCTGATGTTTATATTGGTATGGAGGATTTATTTTTACATAATAGTGCAGTTAAAGGTTAATGTGATGCAAAATCGACTTTTTGGTTCTGCTTTAAACCATGTTATAAGGTTGTTCTCCTGTCAAAAAACAAACCTGGGGTTGTATTTCCCTTTCATTTATGCAGTTTGGAGTAATTGCGTTCACTTTGGGCATTTCTTCTTTTACTGCCGTACTTTGTTGTGCAATAGGAAGTGTCCTCTGCTCTTTCAAAGCCCATAAACCATCACCAGACCTGAGCCTTTCTCCACATTTCCAAGTTACCATACAAATTTGTTTTATAGTCTGCGTTAGCAAAGAGAAAAGTAAATCTCAGTCATTTGGAAGACTACAGTGGTTTTGCAGTATATCATGGTTTCTCGCGATATGGATATCACCTATAATATTACCGTAATGATATATTGTTGGATAGAAAATAATAGAAACCAGTATGTGTTTCTACTAAAAGGCTGGAGTGCATGTCTTCAAAAACTAAAGTAAAGTTTTGATTCAAGAAAAAAACGGCTATTGATCGGTGCAGCAACTGATGCGGATCTTGGGTAAGGAACAGTAACTCCAATCCCCTCCACTGCACTGGCTTCCTCTTGATTCTAGTTTTTTTTGTGTTCTTTCTTTTCAAAGTGTATTGGCAGTATTGTCTCTTAAACTTGGAAACATGAATTTGGGGGCCTCTCTCTCTCTCTCTGAAAACTAAACTGCCTTACATTCATGTGATAGCACAACATTCATGGATTTTTGCTTAGAATAAAACCGCTTTATTTGACAGGAGAGTTCAGGGTTATAGAGAATGAAGCGAATTCCTCTTTTTCAACAGCCGCAGGTTGGGACAGACGTGCGTCAAAGATCATTGTAAATGAGCCAGAACTGTAGAAATACTTGCATGGCAGGAGAATCACAGTCTAAAAGCATTTTAATTGACCACATTGAGTCATGCTGTAAGGTCATGCCGTCTCTGTAATACAGTCATAACCTTGATTCCAGAATAAATAAGCTAATCACAACACACTCGCTAATGCTAATGTGGCTAGTGCTAACATCCACATCAGCTTATAAATCCTCTCACTGAGGAGGGTCTGCACCTGCTGAAACATTATTTTGAGGACTTGCCTTTGCAGTGCTTCCATGTCGCCTTTAGATTAGAGTCAGACTCTGGCAGAATCGAACAGCGGTAATCGATAGCGCTGAACTACGTCCTTTGTTTTTCGCAGCCATGTGAGCTCCGGGTGCATCTGGGCCTTTTCAAATTAATACAGTCGAACTGGGAAGGCCTTTATACGCAATAGGACTTAAATAGCATGTGTCTGTCTGTTTACAGTGAGGCTTATAATACTGCATGTAATACTGCGGGAAATGCTACAGTTTATGTCCCAAGTACCTGTCGCTAGTTCTTGTTTGTGCATGCGCAACTCCACTCACATTGACCAAGCATGGCACTGAGGTCAGAATCACTGCTCGACAGAACTACAATTTGAACGTAAAAAAGGCTTGGATAGGAAAGCTTCATCCACCTTCCTTCCATCCACCAGGCTGTCAGGAAGCTGAACTCTCCCCCTTCTGATTATCACTGATATATTTACTCGTTTATGTCGAGACTTGAAACTGCTTTTGTCTGTTTCGAAGGAATACTTGCACAGTTAATGTTGATGTGCATACAACAGAGTTTAAGCCATAAAGAATTTGATATAGCAGAAAATGTTCCCTTTAATGTCTTGAAATACGCTGAGCTAATAGGCTACATAATACAATACATTTACCCTCATTTGTTGAACTCAATCACATTATGCAAATAAGCCATTAAATATGCATATGGAGGCTCTTACGTGATTATATGGTGATGGAGTTCTTTGGTGCATTTACATAATTTGGTATAAAGTGTCATGCTCCTGTCCTCTCTGTTGGGTTGGTTCAAAGTTTTGTCCGGAGATGTCTTGTTAAAATGATTCAAAATGCCTCTCTGGAATTAAAATTATTGATGGTTGGCCCCTAATTAATGACTACTTTTTACCTGCCACAACCGGCCAGATAAGACTGAGAGCAGGAAATGTGGGTGAAAGTGTGGACAAGCAGTAGTAGGACCAGCCAAGGACGGGGTATTATGCTTTTGGCAGGTATTGTAACATATCAACACATCTTAACCACTATCTTACACTTTGTTGGTTAGAAAATGCAATATTGATCTAAAACTGCTGAATATCCAGTATTATATATGTACAGTATATATCACCTGTGCATATAATTAGTCTCACTCTGTCTGCCCTGATGAAGACCTAATCGGTCGAAATGTGTGGGTGGATTTTTATTTCTATAAGTCGTTTTTATAAGTCCTCCTCTCGCCTCTCAAAAATATCCAGTAGTTTCACTTCGCGGTCCCCCTCCCCCACAACTAAACTGTCTCTAAGATATGCTGCTTTGCCTTGGCTTCAGATAACCAACCATAAGGTCTCGAATGCTCTGCCTCACCAAAAAAAAAAAAAAGTTTCCAGGATCAGCTGAATACCTGAACATCCTGAATGACCAGGTTGTTTCTTTTTCCCTGATGGCACAAAAGTAAGCGGGGCGGAATAAGGTGAATAGTGTTGTTATCGTAATACAGCTCAGGCTAATAAGCTATTATTTTTTTAATCACTATTAGCTGTACTACTATAAATGTTGATCTTATTGTTTTCCTGGAGTAAAAATGCCTGCTAATCCATAGCCTTTCCTTTTAGGGCTTCTGTCATATGTTAAATGTTGAACGTTAAATTTAATGTTACTAAATGTTTTTGTTCCTCTATGTTGATCTTGTCTTTGATATTATTAAAAGAATCACAACAGAGTAAAAAAAAAAAGAAGAAAGATGTGTGTTTATTGGTAAGTTATTGGTAAAAAAAATTACCATTTAGATCATGTAAATTAGGAATACAGCTCTACATTGTAAATGTTTTTCAAAAAGCTGTAGATAACTGTAAAACAAAATACACCCAATACCCGTAAATCAAAACACTGTAAATGATTTTACAGTAACAGTCTTTAAATTCTGCAATACATTGCTGGCAACAAATGTACTGTTTACATACTGTAAATTCTACAGTTAATTTTTTACAGTGTGCATATTCCAAGATGACAATGCCAGCCCAGGATTCATCGGGATCACATTATGAAAGAGTTGTTCAGGGAGCATGACATCATTTTCATCAATCTTTGAGATGTGCTGGAGAAGGCTTTGCAAAGTGGTCACACTCTCCCATCATCAATACAAGAGTTTGGTCAAAATGTAATTGCAGACTAGGGCCGTGTAGATAAGGTCCTCTTCCAAATGCTTTATTTTGATCACTGCTTATTTTCTGGCACTTTTCTAAGGCTTAGTTGCTGTTGTGATGTAGCCTGTATAACCTGCAATGTTCTGCAGTGCAGCGTTTAAAAAACAGTGCCTAAATGTCCTAAGGCATTTTTAAAAAGCCCAAATTATCCATAATAAATGAAATTTACCTCATAATGCCACAACTGCAGGCCTCTTTTCATTGCAACCTCATATAACTTAATTCCGTATACACAAGGGACTTATTTTTAGCCCCAGCCCCCCGCTCTATTTACTTCAGCAGATTTAACTCAATTAGGGCTGCTTTTAGACACATCTTTTTTTCTCAAGTATAAATAAAGCGACAGCGCAGACAGCAAAAGCCTTTCCATTTTTAAATTACCACTTCAGGTTTATTCCAGGTAAAGCTGTCACCAAAGCATTAGTCAAAAGTTAAACAGTCTGCAGCTGACGGCCAACGACACACGCACACACACGCACAAAAAAAGGGAAGGGGAAAAAAAGAAAGAAAAGTGGCTTCCGTGGATGTGTCTTTGCTTTTAATGTATTCCTTTTGTGTTGAATAAATGTAAGTGAACTAAGTTATCTGGCTGTCATCCCCCTCTCTTCTCTCTCCCCTCCTCCCCTCCCTGCACCCGCCTGTCTTTCTCCTCCCCGTACAAAGGAGGGGGGGAAAAAAAGTGTCACTATGGAAACAAGGAGGCGAGATTCTAAAAGCTACCTCTTGAGACGACGAGTTAAGACAACAAAAAGCGGTCCGTGGTATAGCGATGGATAGAGGAAGCTGCCTTAACCATCCAGAGCCGTACTGGGAACCTTTTGAAACATGTTGCCGTTATAGCCCTAGTTCAGTCCGCTTTTGTTTTTTGTTTTTTTTGCCTATAGTTGATGGTTTAGACCTGGTTTAGTTCGGGTTCAGGTCTAATCATTCTATCAGTTGTTTGCGTTCACAGCATCACAGAATTTGATGAGAGCTTGAGTATTGCCACCGATTTTTAATTCAACAATGAGGAAAAATGAAATCACGTTTTGTTTTTTGGCTGACAGAGAAGACAATGAACGCTGTCAGTTTTGTTTGAAGTAATTAAAGCGATAGCAGCAGAGGTGACCAGTATGGAGGTAAATTTACATAAGTATTTCACTTTATGAGGATCTGCACTGAAGTGATATTTTGTGATTATTTATTTATTTTTACTCCACTACATTTCTAAAAAGGCTCCAGGGTGGTTTCTTTTAAAAGCCCAAATAAGGGACACTCTATGAACAGTAGGTGGCGCTGTGCAGATGTACTGTCAAATGCCACTGACTCACAACAAAGAAGAAGGTTTGTTCCCGTCACTTATTTCACATGATTTGTACTTTCCACTTTGAGTGCTATAGTATTTTCTACAACAAAATTCACCTTCACTTAAAGGTACACTATGTAACATTTTGTCAGCAATACAAAACGTGCTCCCACTCACCAGCTAGACACAGATAATGCCATTAAAGCGGTGGGTAATCAAAGAATGGATTTGGCTGCCTTTTGTCTATGCATGTCCCCACTCCCAGTAAAGTTACAGACAGGTGTGTGACAGGTGAGGAGAGCTGAGCCGCTCACAGCAAAGACACATGTTTGGTAATAAAATAAATCCTTGTATTTGTATATTGCACAGTGTGGCTTTAAGAACTAATTTGACTGAGCAGCTTGTATTGGAATAAGCTGACCAGTTTGTACTTTTACTCAAGTCATGAAATCAAGTACTTTGACCATCGCTGGATAGTAGCCAGAAAAAAAGAAAAATGCATTTGGACCATTTTGACGTTTAAAAGGCAAATTATACAAAATCTAACCTGTTCTGCCAACTTTAGGCTGGTTCTTATTCAGTTGTTGCTCAATACTTGCAAAGCTCTTGCTCTGTCCTGTTTGAATCCTTGCTCAGCCCTGACTTTTATTCCTTGGTTTATTCCTTCTGTATTTCTTGCTCAATCCAGGCTTAATCCTCATGCAGCTGTGGCAAAGTCCTGGTTTAACCCTACCTGAATCTTGGCGCTTATTTAGCCTATACTCCTGGAACATACTTGAAAACCACTATGGTGCGCTCACCCCCTGAACCCGGAGTTCATGTTTGTTTTTTCGTACGGGGCCGTAACATAAACCGCCATTTAATCTGGCTAATCCATTTCAATCCCACCTGCCAGTGTTTGCTTACAAAGATGAATGTAAATCGAAATGAGCTGCGACGCTGAGAAATGCCCCCAGGGAGACAGGAGAGGTGTGGATTTTTACCAGAGTCTGCGTGTTGCTTCGTTGCTCGCGGGGGTAGAAAAAAAAAAAAAAAACAGGTTCCCCCTCCCTCCAAAGGCTACTCCGCGCAGGTCTCCACCGGGTCAGATGCGCTCTCGCTGATGTCTCCTTTAGTTGCGATCAGCACCACGGACAGCGACAGCCAATCTGCGGAGCCGCAACCACCCGGGCGGTCGTCTCCATGGACTCACTCCCCTCACTGATGTGCAAAGGGAGGAGGAGGTCCAGTTCACGTAACATAATGTGACATAATGACATTCTAAAAAGCCTATCGTTTCTATTTGAGGTGGGAGGTAGGTCAGCTCTCGGTGAATTTGCATGAAACTCGCCTCTTAATACACTTTTTTGTCCATTTTTCCCGGAGCCATTTTGTTCTCGCTCTGATATTCACAATAAGGTGTTTAATTATTGCATTGCATGGAAAATTGCACCTTTCGAAAGACATTTTCTGAGTGAGTTTGAAAAGTATTGAAAAGCTAAAAGATCAGGGGTGAATTTGGGCCACTTAGAACCAGGCACTTTGTTATAATGCAAGAAGGGCAAATAGCTCTTAAAAGAGGCCATAAGAATGAATCATGGGGTTTCATAACTTTGATCCAATCTCATGTTGAAATGTGGAGCTGACCGCCACTCTCGACTACTGTGAGCGAAGAAGGTGAAAATGAACCTTACTGACCTCAAGTACAAAATGAAGTCATCATCTCTTTGTGGGGGAAAATATATGTATACGAATTGATACATCTCGAGTTGATACTGTGCATTTTAAGTTCATTGGACAAAGTGGACGGGAGGACATAAGGATGTTCCCGACCTTCACGGATGCAATTGCTTCTATTTGAAAGATGTGTCTCCTCAGCTCGCTTCTTGATTTTTCTTTTATCTCACTGTTTCTGCTCTTATAATTACGCCCAATCTTCCCTCCACTTTCCTGCCGTTTCGACCACATTTCAACTCCGCTGCAGCTGCCGCCACCAACAAGTTTGTTCATCCAGTAGATCAAACCGTGGCTCCTAAACTTTTCACATCAAGGTCCACTAAAGGGAAAACAGTGACTCTGACACTCCACGAATAAGCATCGATATATATGAGTTTACCAAAATGATTGAAATACAGTGATTTCAAATAAGATTTTTCTCAAAGACATGAGCTGGTCCTGAGGCCTCACCCGTGGGCAACCTCAGTGACAAAAAAGCACTTGGTTTAGACAGGGGTTAAGAGGGATGAACACAAACATGACAAGACACTGATGGCATACATTACATTAAAGACAGTGGAGCCTGAGTACCATCTGAACCAGCAGTGGGTCCGTGTACCTTTGAGAACCCAAAAAAGCCATGACTTGTAACCGTCTCTGTGAATAATCTATGCTGAGTAATATTCTCTTGGAATATACTGCCTGATGTTTTATGTATGTCTTTTGGCAATAGCTGTGACAGTCCTGGAGTATGGATCTTACAGCCAGAGAAGACAGCTCAAATCAATACAAATAATCCGGGAAGGAAATATTGGGAAAAAGCCGAACTGTAACAGAGCAGAGAGAGAGAGAGAGAGAGAGAGGGAGAAAAGGGGGTGATCAAGGGAGTGGGGGAGATGTATAGAGAGAGAGAGAGAAAGAGAGTGCGCGCGGGGTGATCAAGACAGCGGGGGGAGAAGAAGAAGAGAGGGAGAGGGCGCAGAAAGCGAAGGGAAAACCTCGTCTCTGTTAAGGGATGATGTCAGTCTCTGCAGCTGAGCCCCGGTGCCCAACTCACACACGAGCGCGCTCTTTAATGCTCACACGCGCGCGCGCACACACACACACACGAAGGCACGCGCGCACACAGCAGTCTCCGAGAGGCTGCCCTTCCAACCAGACCTCGCTCCGCAGCCGCTGGGAGACTCCGGCGCACCGGCATCCGAGCAGCAGGTAGGTTCCCACGCATCCTCCTTCAACCCTGCTGTGTTGCTTCTTTCTGTAAATGCACGCGCACGAGCCAAAACAGGCGCGTGGATGTTTTCTCATTCTGAAAAGTGCATTTGCTTTTTTTTCTTTCTTTTTTTCTTTCTTTCTTTTAGGTTAAAACAACAACAAACAACAAAAGTTTTATCGCGGGACAAACTGATCCCATATCTCGGGAGACGGGGGAGAGCTAAACCGTATATGCATTATGTATTATTCAAATCTTCAAATCGGCTCAGAAAGGCACAGGGGCATGACAGGGTTTCAGACTGAGGAGGAGCAGAGGGATTCACCGCTGAGATAACCTCCAGACACGCCGATTTAATTTGCGTCATTGTTCCCCCGCGGCTTTCCCCAACCTCCTTCCGCGCGCGTAAAGTGTTAACGCTTGTGGTCAGACAGGTAAGGTATACGGTGACTCATCGCGCAACATCTGTCGTGTGTGTGTGCGCGCGCGTGTGTGTGTGTGTGTGTGCGTGTGTGTGTGGTGTGTGTGTGTGTGGTGTGTGTGTGTGTGTGTGCGTGTGTGTGTGTGTGTGTGTGCGTGTGGTTGGGGGCATCCATTTTCACGTCCTAAATTTGTCATGTGCATTTACAAAAAAGCGATAGGTAGTAATGTCACGGCTTGGGGAGGCGCTAATTGATGTTTTCTCTGCGTAAAAGTTCGCGCTCAGTGGCACAAAGAGAGGAGAATTGATTTGTGTGTGTGTGTGTGTGTGTGTGTGTGTGTGTGTGTGGGGAGTTGCGCTGGATTGGTTATGAATGTCACAGACACCGGCCAGACAAAAGCACACGCAGGGTCACATTCAATACTGTGGGGGGCGACAATGACAGAGTGGGTATAGGGGGGGGGGGTCTTTGGCTACTATACGTGTAATGGATCAAATATCATGGGGGAAACGGCCGGCTTCACATCATTCAGACGTGGGGTTGTTGTTGGCAAGCCACTCAATTTATTCCAGCGTGGATTACTCTCCCCACAGAGGTGCCCGAAGGGGAGAGAAAATTCACACTGGAAATCCAATTGGTGCCACATCAAATGTCCAGGCAGATCCTTCAGATGCTCTCTGATAAAGCCCCACGGCAGAGGAGGAGGAGGAGGAAGAGGGGAAGAGGGGGCAGTGCAGGGGAGATAAGGAGTGAGCTGGGGTCTGCAGATATGTGGACGAGGCGTTCATTTCGTGGAAGGTAACAATGTGGAAAAGAAATTCAGGCTGATTTCGAGACATGACGTTGATGGAATGGTTTGGTACCACAGGTGGGGTTTGTCCAGGTGTTAGTCTCCTCCATCTACCCACAACACACGCATCCAGGTTTGTTCAAGATCCTTCCTCACATGTTGATCCATGGCGTTGTGGATGGGCCAAGAAAAAAGAAAAAAGAGGAGGCTTAAGTTTTAAAATCCTTCCCTTAATATTCTACATAGAATATGGCGCACATACCTCATCTTTAATAAGTGTGCAGAAATTATTCTCCGGCGTATTCCTTCCAATCGATATTGTTTCAGAATGGACTAAACGACTCAAGGATAGATGTTAGTAGTCGGCAGAATCATGAGTGTTGGGCCTTTCAGCGTGGAGTTTGCATGTTCCTCCCCTACAGGTGGGGTTCCTTCAGGTGTCCAATAGGCTAATCCTCCAGACGGCACTGCGGTCGCCCAGTGCTCCCGAGAGGTTACCTGCAGCGCCATTAAGGGATTGAACTAATTTCTCCCAGGGGGGATTTCTCTATGGGGAGAATACCTTAACCACACTTTAGGTATGTTTGGATGGACAGAAGCAAAGGATCATGGCTATGAAACTCCTTTGACGTCGGCTAACATTTCCTGCTTACTGCAAATAGGCAAATAAGTAAGGCTTTTACCAATAATGTTTCAAAAAATAGGCATTTCCATTGTGTCCTTCAAATATCAATATTTCTCCTTGATGATCGATTAACTTATTATTCGATTCAAATTCAATCAATTGCCCTGGCCTATACTGTACGCTACATGCTTGTATGTTGTGATGTAAACTGAAAGCCACCCGTATCTTGTCACATCAATGCTTATAGATTCTCCTCCCCCCGTCTCCCTATTCCACCACAGTGCCCTAGTTCTCTGACTCCTATTACAGGTGCCGCTCCCCGGGGACTGCGCCGATGTTTTTTCTCCCCCCCCTTTTCCTTGTGAAGATTTTAGCGAAAAGATTTTAGTTTTGTTTTTTTTTTTTTTACGGTTGTCAGGCAAAATTGGGTTTGATGTCATCATTTCAAAAAGATTCCAGCAGCCTCTTTGTTCGCACAGGGGGGGGGGGGGTCATGTTTATGTTAAATTATTCATCCTCACTGCGCAAAAAAACAAATGATTTAATCCCGCTAGTGCAATTCATCACGGCGAGGCCCGCTGTGAGCCCGGGCCCTCCCGATCCGCTATCTATATATATCTGCAGAACCAGCACAGAGCCGACCCCAGTCACCCCCGAAGACGCCGCCCATGACATTAAGCGACGACCAGCGCGTTTCTATTAAAGGGGGGAACCGGATCACTGACCTATAGCAGGGGCCGCTTGACGATAACATTTGGTGATGGTTTGATTCATGGAGGTTCAGTTAAAAGTACTCAAATATGCAGTGCCATTTAAGAGATTGAATAGGAACTGCTGAAGAAACGTTACAGATCTAAAGTTAAAGTGCAGTTTTGAACGCTTTTGAAAATATGACAGTGAAGCGGTAATTTAATGGAGAAATGCTGGGCAGGAAAGTTGTTTTTATTTGTTTTTTATTTGAATTCCGAAGCTGCTGACAGGAAGTGACATAGATAGAGGTAAAGTTCCATAGCAGTTAGAGTATTTTTTTTTAATGAATTCGTTTGACAGGGGCATTGCGGTTCAACAAAGTACAAAACAAGCTCGTAGTCATGCGGACTGACTCATTTCTCATTGACATGGTTGGCATGGCAACAAATTCTTTGCCCCTATGTCACTTCCTGTCCGTGTCCAATGAGGAAGTGAAACGATAAACATCACAAAAAATGTCAAACTAATGAAAGCTGGGTACATTTCTTAGCAAAATCTTAAATATAATTGTGTTATAATTGTGTTAGCTTGGTAAAGACATCATAAGACATCACAACAAAAGATTAATATGCTGCAATTCCCTCTTCATTTGCAATCTGACAGCCCAGAATGAATTGGACAATAGTTACTGAAAAACAATAACTCAATAGAACTCAATAGACTTTTCATCAGGGGTAGCCTTAATGAATATATAGTTATTTCAGAAGCCCTTCCTGTCACAAGGCCATGTGGGTAAGTGTCTTGCCCAGGAACACAAGAACAGTATGGCCTTGGACAGTGTTTAAACCGGCTCCCCTCGGTTTAGTGGACAAAGTCTGAACCACATCCTTGTTTTCGGATTCAACATTTAAGAGAATCCCTTCTTCTCGTCACTCGCGTCGCACGGTTTTTGACATTGTGGTATCGAAACGCCGATCAGGGCACGTGCCGAAGCTCTGCGTAAAATCCAAGAGAGACGGGAGAGATGAAGGAGCAACAGGATCAAACAGGGGAAGTCAGGCGGATGAAGGAATGGGGGGAAATAGCGTCAGGAAATGAGACGCAGCGACGCGCAGGATGCGGCTCGGTCGACGGAGATAAAACCGGAACCCTGTGTGTATTAGCTCCAACACCAAGCCTATACCTCCGCCTGAAAACAAGATTCCAAATTGGAGCGAGATGCAGTGAAGGGAGAAATGCTATGGAAGCAGGGGAGGAGGAGTTTGATAGATTTGTAAGAGGAAAAAAACTCTGAAAGCTGCATTGGTGGTTGTGATGAAGGGGACGTTGAGGAGGCTGATGGCTCTGCAGCTGCGGTGGAGGCGGGAGAGGACGGTTGTAGCTTGTATTTGAAAGACAGACCTTCCTTCAAATACCTCACCCAGCACATTTGAAATAGTGGTTCTCAACTAAAACATAATATAAATCAGTTTTTGGACTGTTTATGATCGTCAGCCTTATGAATAATGCTCCAGTCAATAGAGTTATGTGTGGAAATAGTGTTTTTCCTTTTGTCTATACAACAAGGTCAAACTGCTACAGGTTTTTATCATTAGTTGGAGTTGAAATATTCATTTGGGTCGGGCGTGTCGTGATACATTGTAAGCACGTCCTGAAGCCAAAGCAGTTGAGAACCACTAAGCTGCCTTATGGGTTGTTTCACCTCTCACCTCAAGGGGCTTCGTCGGCAACTTCTGATCTCTAGCGGCAGACTGGACGTTGAAGCCCCAGGTTCCAGGAGTCATCTTCGATTTAACCTTAGATGCAGACAGAACTTCCGATCCCTAATAGCATGAGGCAGGAGTGACAGTATCAGTATCATTAGTTGCTGATGAAGCCTCTTGAAGTACAAGTACAGATGACGACCTGAGAATCTTTATTTCCCATTGCCGTCATAATATGTGGTTACGGCGCTCAAACTAATGTGCTGCGTTTGTGCCACTAAAAGAACATTTACTCACTGGAACAGGTTATTTCAGCAGTTTATTTCTCCCAAACTGAATGGTCGCCCCGTAGAGTAAGACAACGGCACTTTAGAGAAAATATCCGTGCTAATCAAAAGTAGTCAAATCAAGATTAGCAATCAAATTTGAAGTAAGTAAACACCGTCGTTGCCAGATGTAGTGGGGAAAAAGGAAATAAGACAAAAAGAAAAACCTTGATGAGACTGGGAGCCCGGAGAAGCCCTGAGTGATGCTATTTTCAGAGCGCGCTCACAGATAATGTCACTCTGCTTCAAAGTGCCCGTGCCGCCGCTCCTGCGCCGCCGCTGTGCCAGATCCGGTTGATGATGAAACGATACGGCGCTGACAGGAGGGCGGGCCTTTCCCATAGCCTCCTGCACAGAAGGGAGCCAAAGAACTGTGACTAAATAACTGAGCTCTTTTGCCCTTTGTGTCTCCATCAGCGCATCGCCCGGGCAACCTGCGGCGCCGCGGGAGACGGGCGGGGGGAGCAGGAGCCATGGCACGGATAAGGTTCAGGTAAAAATGAATGATAAATAATGATACGGAGGGAGCATTACTCAAGTCTAGGAGGGAAACAATGATGCTTGAGTGAATGTAAAGTCCAAACATGGTTCAATTAAAGAAAAGATAAGAATGCCTTTGTTTGTCCCACAACTATTAAAAGATAAATACTATAATAAAACCACGATCCTTTCCTCTTTTATTTAAAGTATGGTTAGAGAAAACCTTTGGCAGAGATGTTTGAGTGTGAAAACTGGAAGGCTGGCAGTTTGATCCCAGCAATAATCAGTTCCCACTGTTTGTGTCCTGGAGGCGAGACACTGCATTTGAATAGGGAAACTTTTTAAATTTAGAGATATCAGTGTGAGACGTTTGCTGTTGATCACTGGCATAAATATGAGGAAAAGTTTTCTGTCATTTTATGCCTAATATTTCCCATGTTTTCGGTTAAATCTGATAAATGGATCAAGTCAGGCTTAAATTTATGGTTTCATTTTGTTGATGTATTAGTTACAAATACTTTTTCAGACATCTTGACATCTTGTTTTGTTTTAAAACATGCTGTTTATAAGTGGAAAAACCTGTAAAAAGTAAAACGTGGCCTTCTAAACTCAACAAATCAGGCGAGGAATTAGATATTTAAAATTCCTTTGAATAAACTTTCAAAAACACTGTTCAGTCCAAGGCTGGGAAGTTTAAAGTCTGTGTGTGCTACTTTAAATGGCCCTTGAAATTTCAATCTCCCAAATAAATCTATTGAGAAACATTAAAACAGTGTGGCTTAAAACATGAAAAAGAAAAAGGTGATTGGGGTTTAGGTCATTGTTCGTCAAGAATCCATCTGTCAGTCTCAGGGCAGCAGTGGCTGAATGAAAGTGATTCAAGAAGCTTCTCAAGTCGACTCAGTATTGTTTGCTTTAAAATGACTGAAGTGCAAGTGAAAAGTTGTACGACATGCTGTGCGAAACCCGCTCGTAGAAGTACACACTGGAGTAAATGTATCCGAGTACTCCACCTCCGCCTGCGCGTCTGCGGGGCTGAAATGTGTGGCATATTAATTACACTTGATTTGTCGCTGCGTTGGCTCCTCAGTCATCCATCATCAGGAGCTGAAACGTGGCCAGGGCCCCGCAGAGTGATGAATCACATCACAGCTGCACACTAGAGACGACTTTATGTCACTGTAAATATTGGGGGAAATCAGCTCGCGTGGAGTAAACACGTATTAGCGTCTGAACCACCGGGAATTACAACGTTTTTATCTTGTAATTCCTGCCTTTGCCGACTTTTTTCTGCGTGGTTTTGCAATGAATAATAATAATTTGGGACAAAGGTGTCTCTAATGTTTTACTATGTCCAGTATTTATCAATTCCACATTTAGATATTTCTCAAGGAGCTGTAATTGATGCCGGATTAATGGCTACACTGTTTAATACTTATTGATCTTTTTGGCTCAAAAGGAGGTGAGACATTCAGCAAATAACTGTCAAATCACACGATGTTGTCTGGCATATGTGCAGCAGTCTTATCCATTAAGCCAGAGTTTCCAGAGTTTCCCAACCAGGTGTACGGGGACCCCTGGGGGTACTTGAGCACTTGGCAGGGGTACTTGGAACGATCTCTGATTAAAAAAAGAAGGTGAAACTGAGTAGAATTTCAATATTATTTTCAAAGAAAAGTTTGTTTTAATGCTGTTTTTCAGTAAAAGGTTTAACTTTGAGAGTATGTTTGCAACATTTTGAACATAGCACTATGCTATGCTAAACATAATCTATGTTTAGTTGCTCAGATTGTTAAAATTTCAGCAGGAAGCTCAAGTTAGGGAGTAGCACTCAGAGTATAAATTAATGCATCAAGCAGTACGCTGGACAAAAAAGGTCGGGAACAGCGGATATCATGCAAAATCCACTTTCTTGAGGTTTAAACCATGTTTTAAGGTTGTTACCTCGTCAAAAACATACCTGGAGTAACATTTGCGCAGTGTTGAACAATCCTTGGACAATGCAGTTCAATTTAGCGGTTTCTTCTTCTACGGTGTCAGCGCCTCATTCTGTACTTCCTGATTACAATTGCGTCATTGTTCAAAACCCCAAAACTGTCCTCCACATTTTTAAAGCCCATAATCTAATATTGATTTTGGGCCTCGAATGTGTTTATCAAGCCGAACGTCCCAACCTGGAAGTTATTTTTAAAGGAAATGATTCCTATAGCTGGCAGCAGGAGGACCCCAGTCACCTCTTTCGCCGGCATTTCACTGTTACTATTTCATTCTTACAGAGACAACATTTCTAATAATATAAACGCAAAATGTCAAAGCTGAAGCAACACAAAATAAGAAGTTTATTTTTAAGCTTCATATGCATGACACGTCCACTTTAAGCAAACCTGCTGATCTTGAGTTAGGTTTATAGACAGCGTAACTATGGCTGTGGAAGCTTAGCATTTCTTTTCATGCTTTGGGTCGACGAGGGAAACCGGGGCACAACCCAACCGAGAAATCCACCCAGACAAGATGGTAAACATGCAAACTCCACTTAAGTCTAAATCAACCCCAGGACCTTTTGCTGCGTTGAGTGAGCTCTAACCACTTATAGTACCATACGACAGTCTGCTGCACTGTACACCTGCTATTTCATTATGAGACTATTTACATTTTCAACATATTCGGTTTTAAGAAATACTGAATGGGTTAGTATTATGAAAAAGCAAAACAAAAAAACATATTTACACTAGGGCTGGGACCTTTTCTTTCGATTAATTCTGATTCATTAATTACATGAGGTTTAATGTGATTAAAAATATTAATAGAAATTAATCACACTTTACTTTAGCAGCACAGACACTTTCCTTTTTCCTGCAAGACGTTGCTTAGGGACAAACACAGCGTGAAGCCAAAAACAATTTTACAGTCAAACTTGTTAATTCACACATACAGTAAGGCTGAATAAATAATACCAGTATGGTATCGGGAAAAAGTGTATATCTTTAGATATTGTGCAGTCCCTTTTGTCCAGGGACAATTTTTTCCAAATTTTTTGCTATTTTTTTTACTACTAACATTTCCTGACATCGCAAATGAACCCAATATTGTAAATTTGCAGATCTTCCACACATTATTGTTCTGTTTTCTGGCTCTAGACGACAAACATTTTAGTGTAGGTTTCGGAAAACGTATAGTTTGGGTATCGGTATCGAAAAGCTAAAGAAATGGAACGTTACCCAGCCCCATACTCACACATTAAGCCTACTTCAACATATTCAAAAAGATTATTCTCTGTTGTTGGCCTCACATCGCCACGAAAACAAGTGTCTAGAATATACACAGATATTTTTTTTTACGCAGAAGATGGCGCGTACATTTATACCGGCCTCTCAAATTATGTTTACACACCCCGCTGTCATCTTCAAGTGACATTTCAGCCTGAGCCTCCTGCCTTCAAATATAGCGCATCCTGTTGTGGCAGGGGGAACATTCGACCCCCGGGAGGTTCTCGTGTTGAGCTTACGATCACATAATAACGGTGCGATCCATCAATCACGTCCTATTAGCCGCGGTGAACGTTATAAAAACAAACCTGCGCGTGTTGGGGGAGCTGAGTCCTCGTGTCTGCGATAATCAATGTTGATACCTGTGCCCCCACGCAATCAGTGGCATCTATTTACATCGGGGACACACGAGGCATATGGCGCGTCTCCACAAACCGCCCCCCCATTGCGTCAAGCGAGGGAGTTTAACTTCTTTATGGGCTGCGCCATTTGTGCACAGACCCCAGGAGGACGCGCTTGTGCAGCGATAATTACTCACGACCTTCTACTATTGATTCATTTCAACATAAGGCGATTTAACAATATTTGTGTAGTCCTGATTGTTAAAGGATACTGGCTTTACTTAACAGTACAGTCATAATATGGCAAACATGGGAAAATACTATGTTTACAGTCTACTGGGTGTGGCTAATGACTTGGGCTGGTTAAATTTATTTCGATACCGGTACTTTAAAGAAATAGGCCACCGTTTATACATACTGAGATATGTTCTTACCTTAGCTTAGACGGGTTCATTTGTACCTGTCTGGTCTCCACGTGTGCCTTAAGTCACGTAAACACAGCACAGACAGCGTTAGCATTTAGCCTCTCTCTTCTCCTCTATAGCTCCAAACGAGGTGAAGATAGAAGCTACCAAACTCTTCCACGTTTTCTCTATTTAAATATGGTTATGTGAAGTGTTACACCATAAGTATAATTACACAAAATTAAACAATGTGGATTTTCTAAGCGGATAAAAAGGGGAACTATATTGTAAGGCGTAATAATACCAGGAATACTTCGGCATCTGCACAGTAAAGTGAAGATATCACTGCGCGGATGTCCAATTACTCCTGGTATTATTACGCCTTAGAATATAGTTCCCCTTTTTATCCGCTTAGAAAATCCACATTGTTTAATTTTGTGTAATTATACTTTATAGTGTAACACTTCACGTAACCATATTTAAATAGGGAAAACGTGGAAGAGTTTGGTAGCTTCTATCTTCACCTCGTTTGGAGCTATAGAGGAGAAGAGAGAGGCTAAATGCTAACGCCTTCTGTGCTGTGTTTACGTTACAGAAGGCACACGTGGAACCAGACAGGTACAAATGAACTGGTCAAAGCTAAGAACATATCTAAGTATGTAAAAACGGTGGCCTATTCCTTTAACAATACCTGGTTTTCGATACCGATACCTGAACATAGAGGTGGGCAATTAATTGAAATGTAATCGAAATCTCAATCCCTATACTGTGGTCAATCTCAATAATCGGTTTACAGCCCTTTCTTTGGCAGAAATAGCACCTATAGTTTTGGGGTTTGGACGAGAAAATGGGAGGAAAGTATTTGTTCTTGTTTAAGCCGAGGATTGTATATGTATTAGATATGTCTAAGTTCATGAATCAGCAACATGTATTTTTATTATGACAAAATAAAATGAATTGAAAATCGAGATCGAATAATATGAGACGTTTTTGTGTTTTGTTTCCAATAATTATGAACCACCAGTGCCTATACTTAAATATTTGTCATCTAGAACCATAAAACAGGACAATAATGTGAAATAATCCAAGACTATTAAATTAAAATTTGTCTCATATTTTTGAGCTGAAACGACTTTCTTTACTGCTGTACCTGCACCAACAGTCATTAACTCTTGGGGCCCGATCTTGTGTTTCGGGAAAGTACGTGGGCTGGAGACACACGGGAAGGGGCGAGGGAGAGCGGTGTGGGGGTGTGGGAGGTGAACGTGTGCATTTTTGTTTCGTTCGCATTTACAACCAAGCGAGTGCCGATCTGCGCCACAGACGGCTGTAGCTCTTTCTCTCTCGAGACACAAACATTGTTTAGCTCATGATGGGGTTAATAAAGTTTTTCGTTTTAGTTCCTCTTGCGACGCCCTCTCACAAGAGGTGAAGGCGCATATTCGCTAGGAGCCTGCACACCCCTTGCGCCAGCCGCCAGGCACAAGATCTGGCCCTTGGTCTCTAAAGATATATTTTTTCGGTACCTGTTTTTAATACGATTTTTTTTTCCAATTGTTTAACGGTACCCAGCCCTAGTAATGACCATGATCATATTACCATAAAACAAAAGCTTAATTCCCATATGGTGTTACACTTAGTATTCCCATCACTGTCAATTGCACTATGTGTAGCATACATACTGTAATAGACAATTACAAGTGCATTACTCTCAAACCCTCGGTGCAAACTAAAATGTAAAACTGCAATCATTTCTAAATGAAGTTGTTGGCGTATTCTTTTATATGGAGAGAGAAAGGAGACTCGTTCAATTAAAATCAAAATCATTGTTTTATTCCCTAACATTACAGTCTAAAACAAAAGCTATGCAGAAGGCTACATGGTGATGATCAGTGGCCAGCGAAGGATGGAGCGAAGAGAGGGGAGCGGCCCCGTGCATGGGCCTTTTATAGAAACAGCAAGGAGGCGTCTCCTCGTCGAAGAACCAATCAGTGCTTCTTCTTCTGCTGTGCCATCTGACTCCGCCTTCTAACACACTGCCCCCCAGTGGTTCCAAGAGTAAAGACAACAATAAGAAAACCCAGTTGCAAATGAACCTTAAAGCATATAGCATCATTAAAGCCTATTATGACAAAAACATATATAGAAATATTTCCACAAAGTCCACAGCATCAAATTTAGCTAGACCTAAAATTAAGTTACACAATAAAGATTCCCCTGAACATTGAGCGAATGAGTTGAATTTTAAAACACTGTGAAACCACAATATATTGCAAAAATGAGAGGAGCCTGTTCAGTGACAGCACATCTGAATAAATGAGCATGAAGCCGGAGCCGCGGTAGGTGTTGCACGCGATTAGGTGATGTTGGACTAATTACGAGGGGACTAATTAAAAGCAGGCACCTGCAGCTAACTTCACTGTTGTTTATGCCAGAGCTGAATTGATCGCTCTGCATCGTAAACAGGACCGATTCAAGCGATTACACTTCAGCTTCGTAAAGGTTCATGTTTTTTAATCTTTATTTAATTGGCCGAATTGTTAGCGCTCTCGCCTCACAGAAAAAGGGTCTAAGGTTTGATTCCCGGATCGTGTGGGGGACTGAGTTTGATGTGTTTGGGTGGATTTCCTCTGAGGGCTTTGGTTTCCCGCATAAGCAACAAGCTAAATCCTCCTCCTGGGTATAATCCTGTCAAAACCTTGCTCAAGATCTGGGGAGCTGTTGTCAAATTGCTCCAGCAGCAGCACTGAAGGGATGGGTCAAATGCAGTGGAACATTGTTGAACCTGATCAGGGTGTTCAGACAGTTCAATATGCAGAGCCCGTTGAGTCGATACAGCCGGACATGTGTTGCACAGCACTTCATATCATCAAGGACATACTCAGTTCACTTGTATTGTCTTTGAAGCTGCAGTTGGATATCCCTGTCCTTCTTTGTTTCATCTCGTTCTAGATTGTATTCCCACTTTGCACCGATTCTACAAAAGTCACATTGACCTATTATGCTTTTTAACAGCATAAATTAGAAAGAGACCGACTTGAATCTTAACAAGCTTCTTAAGGTTTCCAGACACTTCGGATAAATCAGCTGTAATGTGTAAGAATTAAAAGTGAACTTGAGGTTTTGGTGATTTCCATACAAAACACTTCAAGGTGCTTTCATTAACATAATAGAAAAATACGACGACACTCGCTTAGTTCCTGGGAGAACGGGGACATGTACTGCAGGCGGGCTCGTGGAAAACAAAGGGGGACACGAGAATGAACGTTTAAACACATTTACTCAAGTATTTTTAGTCTACTTGGGTTACATTTGGAAGAAACTGTCCACCGACTTGTATCATAAAAAAGCTAACATTCCTTCCCCCTTTGCTTTTTTACTTGTGCTACTCTTCTCACTGGGCGTAAATCTATAATTAAAATGTCTTTTACCTTTAATTAGGAATGATTTATCCTGAATTGTGTCTTAATAATGGTAAATATCAGAAGTGTCTGTTCATTACAGTCTATACTGTACATTTGTTGCAACTATTCTGTTTTGTACTACAAATAATATAAATACATGGTAACAGACTTGAAAACCCTAAAAAGGAATGGAAAGAAGTCGAATTTATGAGCTCCCACCCTTTTAACCTCTTAACACCCACATTAACCGACCACGTTTTCTCCAGTTCGGCATTACCCAAATCTGAAAGCTTCTTGAAAAAAGCGTAAAAAACATAAGAGACCTAAAGGAGGATGAAAATGCGATGAAAAAGCGTCAAAAAAGTGACAACCACATGGCAACAACGTAAGGAAAATCCTGAGATCCGTTTTGTAGGTCTTAGCTTTGGGTAAAACCGAACTGGAGAAGGCGGGAGTCTATCAGATTATCGAGCCCGATGTAACATACGTAGATGAAAACAATGACTTGTCTCCCCGTGCACTTTCGGCTCTTTCTTTAGTGACGGTTTGGATGACAACTCTTACTTTAGTTTGTTTTAAAGGAACTTGCACATCTGGCCTGCGTACGCCAGTTCAACATAAGGACTATGAATAGGAAAAAAATGCATATGTTTGTTTGTAATGCCGCTACTGCCAACAATATTCTCACTGAGTCTATTATAGCTAAGCTGCTAATTAACGCCGCCTTTGTTTCCTTCACACGTCCCTCTCGGTGGCTGCCAGGCCCTCTGAAGCTTTCAAACACAAATCTGGTGTCGAACCGAGTAAACAAATACATTCATAATTAAAATTCTCTGTTCATGCTAAAACGTCGTATGAGCACGGGTGTAAAGTTTATTTCCAGATTATCCTCAGTGTTAGGCCTAAACAATGCAGGGGGAAAATAAAGATGTTGATGCAAGGAAGCCCTAAACTGATGAAACTTATTATGCAGTATTTTAAACAGCAGGGCTGCACTGGCTCTATATGCTCTTATATTTATTAGCTTTTAATTAACTTTGGGGGATTTCACTGTATTTTTCTCTATTGTTATGAATACTAAAATGAAAAAACAAAAAGACTAATACTTGTTTATTAACTGTTCAATAGAAACATAGTTGATTGGGTAGACTCGTGTAATCATCATATTTCTATATTTCAAGTAAATAAAAAAAGTAAAGGCAAATAAATGAAATCTGTGGAACATCCTGAAAGATCAATTAAAACAGTCCAAACAGTCCATGCTTTTAATACAGTATGTCCAGTATAAATCTACTTCTCAGGATGACTAAAGTAAGCAAGTACCAGGTTACCCCCCCCCCCCCCCACCCCCCCCCCAAAAAAACATATTTTCCCTGATCATTATTTGACAGTGATTGGATTCACAAACCGGCCACATTATTCTTATGGCTGAAAGTCCTTCGTACTGGACAACATCACGCTCATGTTTTTGAATATTTTCTCCACATTTGGACGCGTTTATGAGGAAATAATTAGACCACAGTTCATGTGCTGGAAGAGAACACTTTGAACGTTGTGACAGTTTTTGTTTCATGTGAATTGGCCCAGGAATTACAGAGAAATTAGCAATAAACTAAGAATAGAAATCAGCATTTTGAGTTACCATAGTTACCACCATGGAATTTTCAGCTGCTCCACCTCAGTTTTAAACTCTTAGAATGCTGTGATGTCACGTGGACGCAACCTATAAATCTATAATGGATGGAATTAATTAAATGATGATTATTTATTTTAACAAAAAAAGTATGTATAATATACATATTTATAGAAAAAAAGATATATGAAAAAAAAGATAATACAAACATATTTGTTTTCTGTTGGACACTGTAATTTGTAAAGTTTTGTCTTTTGTAAACAGGCTTAGGTATAATTAGTATTAACTTCAGCCTAAACCCTTTCGGTCATATTTTACATGGAATAATGGACATGTTTGTTTAATGTTTAAAAAATGTAATGACCAAATACGCTTCTAATAAACTAGTACTACTATATCATCAACCAAGATAATAAGGCATTTAGATTGTTTGCTATAAAATTATCACTGACCTAAATGTACCCTGTTTAGATTATATTTATACCGTACACCCTGACTACAGTTACCCATCATACAGTAATTATTAGCATAACAAGATAAGGCATACTTTAACGCCCTATATGAAAATTGCCTCTGAAATGCTACACTGATAGAAGCTTGGCTTAATTTTTGGTAGGTGATTATATTGTGTATTCAACGAGCACAGCTTACTTAATTCATACATATTTGTTGTACCTGATGGGTAATGCTATAAATGTGGTGCCCTATTTATAGCAGGGCAATAACAAGTACTTAAATTGAAAGCTGGAGATTATAATCAGGTTTTTTATGCAGATGTTACTGTTTCACCTCGTCACAAAGTGGCTATATACAGTCTGCCTGTGACCTACTTCTTTTTTTTTTGTCACCGCACAACCATTTGGAAATCACTGCCGCAGCGCCGTTGAATAATAACCCCCATGCACGATCTACCTCAACATGACAACAGAGTTTTAAAAAATGGCTGCCACATTCTCTTTTATTTCATTTCACAGTTGTTGATGTTGACGCCTCGGGCCGCTGTAAGGAAAATAACCTGTTTTGTATCTTCTCTCTCTCTCTCTGTCTTTCTTCTCCCAGGTTTCACGATCCGTCAGTCAAGTTTAAGGCCCGCCCCTGGACCAGCTGTCTGGTTTACAGTGTGCCATTGTGTACTATGGCTTTTTATTCCTATGTGACGGTGACATATGTTCGCGTAGGGATGGAAGCCATGTTACAAGTGGTAAGACAGCTCCGAACGGAAGACCCAGAAGTGCGTTCATTTATACGTGGAGTGGTTGCGCTGCCTATCTGAAGATGCTAAACCCCAGCGAGGCTTGAGCTGTGTGTACACCTGTTTTTCTTGCCTCTGGGCACAGTTCGCTCTGACTGTTTGAAGCATATGCTGACAGCAAAGGGACTCGCATAACACTGGGAAAAGAAGAGACAAAAAAAAGCAACTCCAAGACGAACACTTTAGATTGCAATACATATCTTTAATAACAACAATAAAAGGCACTTAGTGGACCACTTAACAATTCGCAAGGGGCACCTCACTTTCCCTTTCTTTTTACTCTTTTTTGCACATTATTAAAATAAAACTTTGTCAACATGAAGCATTACACCAACAATTCTCTATACCTACAATATAATACAAAAAGGTATAAACACGTATGAACAAAAAAATAAAGCACCTTTGGCTGTTCTAGAAAATACTATTCATAATAAACACTGGGAGTTACAGACAAATTTTGAGTATCTTTGGTGTGTGTGTCTGTGGTGGTTTCAGTGCACGAGTACAGGTCTTTGTTACGGTCATGTCCTTGTATGCACCTGAGAATACAGTACATTAGGACACTTGATTGTACCAGCCTACATACGGAGGAGTAATAGTTTACACAGTATTTTGAAGGAACTACAGAAAACCAGTATAAAAAATTGCCTTGTACTGCTACAGAACCTCTTCCCTTGGGCATTCACATTACAAAAAGACACGAGATAGCACCAGGTAATGGTGGTAATATGATGAATGTCAATGCAATACAGTAAAGTTGAACAGTATACATACATGACTGGGGTTAAGCATGTACGAAAAGGTGCGCAGACAATAGTCCAGGTCATCTATAGTATCCTTTGCTCCGTTCTGACACTTATTAAACACGTATGGCAATGCAAAATGAACATGCATCTTTTAAGGACAGACAATATTTTACTTTTCTTTTCAAGTATTTATATTTAAAACTTCCCTTTATGAAATATAATCTCTATGAGCGATACTATTCGACAATGAAAAAAGCAGTAATGGTTTCCCCACTAAAATTTCATTTCATCTGCTATTAGTCCTCACATTTGTTTAATACAAAATCAAAGAAGACATAAAGTGACTACGTTAAGTGTTTGAAGATAGAATTTCACAGAAAAAGCTGTGCAATCTCTTCCACCAGTATTAACAACCATTGTAGAGTCCCGTGTTCGCACACGTCCCATAATTACATTAGTTTATGGATTCAGATGTGTCCTTTCTCAGCGGGATCTTGAAGCTGGTGAGCTTTTGTCCAAACAGCTGGCTCAAGAGGTGGTTCTGCGACTCAGCTGTCCTATACGAGTGATTGTCCATTGTCCTCACGCCCATCTTCGTCCTTGATTTGTTCAGAGAATTGTTCATCGGGACCTTGGAGATGGCGAGTGCAGCGGTCGCCCCAAAGTCCCTTTCTTGGCTTTGTAGTCCCCGTTCAGCGGACTGACAATGTCACTCTTCTTTGGCGTGCAGCTTTCAAGTAAACTCTTCTTGGACTGCATATTATTAGACATCTTGCATTTGGAAATCATCTTGTTGCTCACGATGTCGCCGTGCACAGAGGACAGCACGGAGTAGTCGTTCGGTCCGTCCGACTTCCTCTGCAGCGTGGCACACTTGCCGGGTCTGAATTTCTTCTTGGCCTGGATCTCGATGTCAAAGTTTTCCTGCGTGGCCGGTGGGGACACTCTTTGCGAGCTGTGAGATGATTTGATATCTTTCCGTTTTTCTGCAGTTTAGGAGGTTCTTTGTCTTCATTCACACCAAGCGAGACTCTGGGTTGCGTTACGGGGGCCCTCTGGGGTGATCTGCAGTTTTGGGTTGAATGGCTTTCTCTTTGATCAGTCCGCTGTTGTCCGGCTCCGCGCTGGCAACTCCATTCTGCTGTTTGTTATCACTACCGGAGGCCTTTGATGCCTTCTGCGACTGTTCGTCATCCCTTTGTTTCTCGGACATGTTGCAAGTTAATAGAGGTACCGCTGGCTCAGGTGTCTTTGAAGTTGATACATTTTCTTTACCATTACAAAGAGGAGGGATAGCTTCTTTTTTCCCTGCGATATTACCAGATAAATCATCGTCATCTTTGGCATTAACAATCTCCTCCACTTCACAGCCTTCCTTGGACTCTGACCGTGAGCTCGTCTCTGCTCGGATGCACACAGACTCATTCTCCTCTTTCACGTCACACGCTTCGCTAATCAATTTTCTATTACCCTCTTCATCAGGATTAGGTGAAAGCGCCGGCTCGATTTCCTCTTTGGGCACAGCGGACTCGGCGCTGCTCATGTGAATGCATTTCTCCAGCTCGATAAGTAGCTCCGAATACTCCTCAGCCTCGTCCTCCGTCTTCACATTGGTGCTGCTGGCGTCGTCGTGGTACTCACTCACAGTGGTCTGAGTGGAGTCGTCGGTCGTGGATACGCATGACTTGGCCGGGTGAGTTTCCGAGTTTTGGTGCAGCGGGCTGACACTGGCGATCCCGCTGTCGGAGCTGTTTTCAGGCAGGCTGTCAGAGAGAAGCCTCCTCTTCTTACTTGCAGGAGAGTCGTACTCATTGTCTGTTGTGATTGACGCTTTGACAGGCCTCAGAACGCCTCTGAATTTGAAGATTTTGTTTCCCCCCAGCAGGTGCTTCTCCATGTGGCGGTCAAATTGCTCTTTTTTGGAGAAAGTGTAGTTGCAAGTGCTGCAGATGAAAGACTTTTTGATGACGTGCATGACGTCGGCGCAGAGCTCGCACGTGTAGAGCGTAGTGTGCTTGGAATCCAGCTCATCCGCTTCCTCGTGCGCTTTCCTCAGGTGCTCTTTGAGCTCGCTGGCCTCCTGGTAGGAAACGGGGCACTTGGGGCAGAGGAAGATCTTTTCTATATTGTGCACAACTAAATGCCGCTGCAGTTTGAAGGGCTTGGGGAACTGTTTCCCACAGTGGTGGCAGTCTCTGGAGGGGTCTTTGCAGTTAGGATGCATCTCCACATTTTTAGGTGTGTCGACTTTATGTAGCACCTCGAGCGGGGTCAAAATGCCCGGCCTTCCACTGGATCCACTCCCGCTTTTAACTTTAACAATCTTCACCTCTTCTGTCGCGCACTCCGAACCTCCACTCTTATCCGTTTCTTTCTGCGCTTTGCCGGATTCTCTGCTGACTTTGCTGGGCCGGTGCTGCATGATGGAGGTAATAAAGTTCTTCACAGCTGTCTCTTGCATTATTCCGGAGATGCCCAACATGGAGCCCTGCGTCTGACCTCTGCGGGCGAACTGCGTGGCGTGCTCCCGCAAGTGCTCGTTGTACATCCACACGTCCGATATCTCCTTCAGGCACATCCCGCAGGTCCATATCCCGCTCTTGTTCTTGGCGTGCTTCTCCCACAGATGGTCGCGGAGCTGCTCCCTGGAACTGAACTTGCGCTGGACACACATGTAGCAGGTGGGGGAGGGGACGGGTTGTGCGACAGCTTGTGGAAGTTCAGCTCGCCCAGCGTGAGGAACCAGCTGAAGCACACCTTGCACTTGTACTGCTTGTCTTTGGCTTTCATGCCGCCGTCTTGCCGCTTGCGACCCCGCCGTTCTTGGGGCTTGCTGCTCTTATCCTCCTCCTTTTTCTCGACCTCTGTGACTTCGGCTGGAGGCGCGATGTCCTTCGCTGAATCGAAGAACTGGATGTCGGGCAGCTGGAAAGTTGTGTTAATGTTCTGAATGTCAATGCTGTGGTTTTGTACACTGCTCTCAGCACTTTTGGTTCTATGGGGTCAGCGGGGAGGGGTTGGGGATGCGGCTCGCTCGTCTCATCTGTTTTGCAAGCGCTGGGATCGAGCTTGCCTCTGCGTTAAATCCAAACAAGGACTTATCGATGGCACTCTCGAGCCCGTTCAAGAGACTGCTTCCAATCTCTTCAACTCTGTCCTCTTGTTTACTTTCTGTCTGCGGCAGTGCGTCGGCCTTGAGTGCACTGTTGTGGCACATATTTAGCATAATGGCATCGTCGATAGAGATGTCTCATATTGACAGCGTGAGGCCGAGTGGTCGGTGAAGGCCGGGGCTGCTCCGGTTGCTTTTCTACAACCTGCTCCGTTATGTTGGGAGGATTCGGGTCGGTTTTTTGCTTTTTGTTACGCTTCGTGTACACCCGCGGACATTTTTTCCTTTTCGCCTCTTCGTCTCTGGGGAAAAGCTGTGAAAACGTAGTGTCGTCATCGAATATCGCGTTCAGATCGGGGCTCACGTCAGGGGGGTCGAGAGGAGGGCAGCTGGGCAGAGCATTTGGGTCACTATTGTTCTCACTTTTGATTTCCTTTGCCACATTTTCACAAATTTCCTCTGCCATGTTTTCAGCTCCATCCGAGTTAGTCTTTGTTCTCTCCTCAACACTCTGTCCCATTACATCACTGTCCACACATATCGCATCCTCCATGTCTTTCTTTGCGCCCGCTTCACTACTTGCTCTCTCTTCTTCATTGCATTCCGTCGCTGTGTTTAGCTTTTCCGCCTCTTTTGAAACCGATTTAGGTGCATTCTCGAAATTTACCAAAACAACGTGAGGGAATTCTTCCACTCCACTCGCCACTTGCTCGGTGATGTGCGCTTGGTTCTCTGGCGATTTGGACCGCGCTTGTAATGCATTGTTTTGAAATTCAGGAGTGATAGCTTGCAGTATGTCTGTCTTTAATATATTCAGCTGCTCATCAGAGAAAGGCTCAGCCGGGAGCTCCGCGCTTTTGCTCCTTTTAGCTTTGCTAGTCTTCTTTACTTTGGGGGTTTGCGCGTCTATTTCATCCGCTGTAATTGCGCTCGTCTCATTCTGCGTTTCCTCCGAGCCAGTCTCTCCTGCTTTGGAAATTACAGTAGTCTCTGAAAGGGCATCCAAGCAGGTATGCAAATCATCGTTATGTGCCTTCTCCCCTGGTTCGCAAATAGGAGCAGTTCTTGGCTGGATCGGTACCACACTCTGCTTTTTTTCAGCTCGTACCGAATGCTTCATGGCCTTATGCCTTTTTAACCCCGGGACAGTCCTGAAGCACAAGAAGCAGATTTCACACAGAACTTTCCCCTGCTGAGCGTTCAGCACATTCTTCGCCATTTCTTGTTTGTGTAAAGTTGAACCCTGGCCAGTCTCTATTGTTAGTTGCTTGTCGGATGGTTCTGGGAGAAGTGGAATTTCATTTTCGCAGATGATTTTCGGAGGGGGCGGACCGTCTGAAACGCTCTTTGCAAAAGTATGTCATCTTCTACAGATGCCTCATGAGAGCTGGGTTTCTCTGATTCGACCATTGTCGTCTCAGCTACATTATGGCAATCTTCCAAATTACTTTTTACTCCAGAAGCCAAAGACATATTTTCAGAGGGGACAACCAATGAAAAACATGTGAGTTGTTCAGTTTCATTAATTGGCACACTGCTGTGGGATGGAGTCAGCTGAGGGGTTAAGTCGGGTTTATTATTAAAAATCTGTGCAGTATTAATGTTGAGCTGGAGGTCTTCTCTTTGGTCTGTGTTATCGTCAGACTGCTGCGCTGGTGAAATTGGAATATAATCATATTGATGCAGCTTTGGAGGCTCATCGGAAAGGCTGCTGTAGTTTAGAGGGCTGAGCTTCAAACCATACATGGGATTTGTCTTTTCCAGACTTTCTGATTCTTCCGATACGTCTGCAGGCCCGGTTACAGATAAAGGCGAGGGGAAGCTGGCTTTGCACTCGATAATTTCGCCCAAGTCCGGCTGAGGTGGGCTTATCTTAGAATACTCAATCTCAGCTGCTGCTAACAGCTCATTGTGATTGCCATCTTTGTCCAGGGGTGATTTCATCTCAGTGAGCTGATTACTGCTTGTGCTGGGCTGATGGGTATCCTCCTCATTGTCACATTGTGTTACGTGTGCTTGATTTGAGGGGGATAAAAGTGAAATGCTCGGCTGGGTGACTTGCATAAAGAGACAGTGATTTTCTTCCATTTCTCTGCATGGGGAGTTTTGTTGGCTGGCCATAAAATCCACAGGCAGTTGCTCTTTGATGTCCTGGACATTTAGAATCTCCTCCTGTTCCTGGATGCTGTCAAACTGTAGATGTGTGTCATGCTGTAATGGGTGGTTAAATGGATTGACTTTGCAGCAGCCTGTGTCCATCAGACTTTGTGTGGGGGAGAGGATTAAAAGACTGTCTGTTGCCTCTGTGGTCTGAGCACTGGGGAAAGGTGAGCACCGATCAATGCTTTGTTCATTTGTTTCAGCAAGTATTGGACTGCAGGGTTTATACGCAGAGATGATTTCTAATGACATGTCGCTTTCAAGATGAGAAAGATTATCATTGGGCACACATTGTGAATATTCATTGTTGTTCATTTCGGCTTGGGTTGAAATGGTATCTTCAGCAGTGGTTTGATCTGTCAATATTTCTGTAATACCTTCTTCTTTATCATCAGTGTCCACAGAGGCGTCCAGCAGAGCGGGGCTAAGAGGATTGTCGTCACACTGACCAATGATGCCTTTCACTGCCTCGGCATCCTCGTGCCTCATGCTCATATGTTCTGGGCTGGCACAGGTTTTCGGTAATAACTGTAGATTTTCCTCAGGACAGCTGCTCCCAAGAGCCTCCTCCACCACATGGGGGTCAGCGGTCACGTCTCTGGGGCCATCATCAGGCTTGATACAATCACTATTGCCACTGATACAATCCTTCGATAGCACTTTATCTCCCGCCTCCTCCCTCCTATTGTTTTCTGTGGGCCCGTCTGCTTCACATGAAATTGGCTCGATTCCACAGATTGCGGGGTCATTGCTTTCAGAGAGAGATGAGTGTGACTCATTCAAAATGAATTCAATCTCATCCTTCCGCTCATTGATATTTGGAGGTGATAAAATATTCTCCTGCCTGGTAATTGCTTCCTTTTCACTCTGATCTTCTGTCTCAAACACATCGGTTGTCTGACATTCAATTTCTTGATGTTGTTGACTCATGAGAGAAGTGACACTGGGCTCTTTCTGTTCAGAGATAATAGCGTCTTCTTTGAATATAGAATCGGAAATCACCTCCAGGCTTTTCATGAGGTTTTCCGCGTATCTCCTCTGCTCCAAAGCCTCCTCTTTTGTTTCAGTGAGCGCGTCTCCCTCCACCTTTTCTTCCTCTGCCGCTGTGGCAATTAAAGTCTGTCCATTGTTCTCTTTTCCAGCCAGAGGTTCAAGGACCACTGCTTCACTGGGGAGCGGAGTGTGGGGCTCGTGTGTCCCCCTATGAGCTCAAATTGGAAGGGACTGGACCAGGGCAGTGCTGACTCAGTGTAGTGCTCAGCGGGCAAGCTGTCTACTGGTGCATTCATAGCCTCCACTGGGCAGCTCATGTCCAGACTGGAGCTGTCGTTCTCGCTCTCGTCACTTAGCCGCAATGGTGAGAATTTGCTCATCTGCAGAGGCTTCGGGGAGTCCGGCACTAGCAGCGGCGGGCTTTCCAACTTCGTCGTCTGCAGTTGGGTTTCCAGCTCATTCACTATTCTCTTTATCTCCAGCTCGTCGTCGGAAACGTTCAGGTTGGCGCTGTAGTCGATAATCTTCTCCGGTAGAGACAAGGAAACGTGATTGTAATCCGTTTTCTTCTCGCCGGACTTTTCCGCTTTGTACTGCGCTATCTCGTCCGGTAGCACGGGGCCGACGATCATGCTCCAGTCCCTTTGTTCCAAAAATGGGGAGAAGCTCGAGACAAATTGTTCTTTTTTGTCCGCGGTGCTCTCCATGGCGTGGAAGGCGTCTTTCTGCATGGGCATATCCGAGTAAATCCCGCTGTCAAATCCCGCCAGCTCTCCAAACATTGATGAGGTGTCGAAGGAGAGAGGGGATTTCATAAGGCCCTGCTCCGGCTCTAGACTGTAGGGCATGAGGTGAAGAGTGTCTTTCGGAATCAGAGTGTCCGCTGGTTCAGCCGGGGACAGACAGACGCTATCCATCAGAGAGCCACAAAGGGATGAGGCCTTGTGTGTGTCTAGGTCACTGACTAAAGTAATAGGCTCTTTCAGTGCACTGTCGCTCTGTTTTTCAAATGCCCCCGCGACAGATAAATCGGCCGGGGAGATACCGTGCTCCCCTCCTTTTTTGCACTTTCCGCTCCTCTCCGCACTGGAGTCAGCCTTTTCGTGGATGCTCAGAGAATGGGTATCGCTGTGTAGTGGCTTGTTACTTTGTCTGTCATCTTGAACAGCACACACACCGATGGCTTCACTTTGGCTATTTTTACCCACGTCGCCTTTTGATTCTTTGCCGCGCAACACATGCTTCTCTTTTGTCTTCGACGGGGAGCTTTTCCGCTTTTCTGGACTTTTCAAACTAGCCTCTGCTGCTTTCGGTGTATCCACAACTTGTGATTGACATTTCTTTGGACTTTCTTCCGCCTGTTTTATCTCGGAAACAATAGCTCTGTCAGTGTTGTATTTCTTGACAGACTTGGTGAATGTCAGTGCTAGTTTGCTCGACTCCTGGCACAACTTGTAAGGGGAAGACCTCTCGTATGTCCGGTGCTCTCGTGGCTCCTTCTTTTTGACGTCTGTCTTCTTCTCGCAGTCCGAGTCGGTGCGGTCAGTGCTTTTGGGACTGCTGGTGCCGTCACTGGAGGCGCTCACAGATGTGCTGAGTTCGCTGCTTGTGGACGACCTGCTGCTCCTCCTTTTCAGTTTGGGCTTCTCCGGGAACAAGGAGAGCTCCTCACTCTTTTTCACCTCGAAACATTCCTTGGACTCGTGCCTCCATGCGGCCTGGTCCCGGTCGCTCCTCGCTCGCCACTTGCACTCTTTTGTGTACGTGTATTTGCACCTGCTACTTTGGTTCAAGCGACCTTGGCTTGCGATTTTCACGGGTTCACATTCATCGTCCGAGTCGGATACATAATCGTACTCCCCGAAAGCGGGGTTCTGCACAGTAGGCGTGAGTCTCTCCATCACGAGGGAAAACTGCAGATTTTTCGTGCCTTTGACATGAAGCTTGTGGAGCTTATTTTTCTGTTGCACTATTTTATGAATCAGTTCTTTGCTCCAGGATCCCCCCTTGGTGTTTTTCCGTTTGCTCTCTTTCACGGCTGCTTTGGAGGTTGGCGATAGGGAGGCCTGTGCGGAGGGAGCAGACCCGGGCAGTGCGGCTTTTTCCTGGAAGCCCTTCACTTCACAGCGCTCTGAGAACTTGCTGGATAGCACAAGCCGCTGAGAGTTTTTGTCCTCGCTTTTGCACAGTTTGCGGGTCTCTTTCGCTTTCCCATCCTGCTCCCGTGTCTTCTCCCTCGGGGCGCCTCTTGAATTTTTATGAGAAACTTCTTTTTTAATGTTAATTTTCTCATCTTGTTCTAAATTCAAAGAGATTTTCCCCACTTTGCATTCTGTGTACGGTTTCTCACTGTCAGGGCTTTCCTCTTCTGAGTCGTAAAAATACTTTCCCTGTGTGAAAGATCTGTCGGATTCGGCTTTGGATTTATTTTTCTTCTCACATTCTTTGTTTTCACACATTGTTTGCTCGATGTTGTTTTGACATTGTTTAGCTCATCATCACCAAATGCATCAATGAAGCTACTGTCTATCTCAGGATTGTCAGATTGATAACCCATTCCGTTCAAAGCCTCTGTAATTAAGCTGTCTAATTTGGCGTCCTCGATTTCCAGCTCGGGCAGAGGAACAGGGAGATTCCCAGAGCCAGTAAACAGATTGAGTTTCATGGCATCATCTTTGTTTTCTCCTTTTGCCTCACTGTCAGGAATCAGCTCTCCATTTTTGTTCAACCCAAGCAGTGAGAGGTGGAGTTCAGATGGACAGTGAGACAGAGACACATTTGAACAAGCTGAAATCGTTTTTGCGGTTTCAGTATTAAACTTTTTACTGTTATCTATTTTTGATATTTCCTTGAGCTCATTCTGTGCAAATGCATGCTGGGAGCAGTATTGCTTATGCCCTAAAAAGGAAGCCAGGTTGGTGAAATTCTGATCGCACTGCTTGCATGTAAGGAGCACGTCCAACTGGTCGAGATTAGCAGTGGCTAGCGAGGTGGCTAACTGGTGGGCGGAGTACGGGGGCGGGGTTGGTGGTGCTCTACACCAAAACTGTCTATGTAGGTTTTGCTCCCGTCCATAGAACCTTTGCTGTGCACATTATTTTGTAAGTAGCCCATCATGTCGTCTTTGTTCCTGTCTGCTGTATATGGCAGTGCTCTTTCAGAGTGAAACTGGTGGGGGTGAGTGCTCATGTGATCAGAGGTGCTTTTGGCTTGAGTCTGGTGGTAAAAGGGGTGAGGGGGCGCTGGCTTGGACACTGACTGTCCTCTGAGCTGAAGTTAACCGGGCTGGTTGAGGCAGGGGACAAAGAGGAGCAGGTGCTACTGGAGGCCTGGTTATGGACAGGGGAGGGTAGCGGGGACTCGTAGGGAGACACCATCATGAGTCCCATGGGTGGCACTTGTAATGGCGGGTAGCTGTAGTTTCTCTGTGATGCTGTTGTTAGGGGCTGGTTGAGACCAAAGTACACAGTCTTATTTTTAGACTCACACACTTGTGTATGGCTCATTTCTACTTTAAAAGTAGAGACTGCACCAGTGCCATGTTTGACAGGGTCTTGTCTATTGTTCTGAAATGTGTTCTTCAGTGTGCCCTGTTTAAGAGGCTTATTGTCCTCCTGCCAGTCTGAAGGGGACACCATGTAAGCCAATTTCTGGTTGCTTATTTGCCGAGATAACTCCATTCGATTTTGGTTATGCATGGCAGTATTTGGCGTATCTGCTGCCAGGACAACCGGCTGTTTTTAGAGTTAGATCTCTGATCATGAACAGGCTGATTCTGGAAATGAAACTTGTCATTGATTTCATTATACTGTGTGTTTTGATCATTAGGTTGATATGTTTTGTTGTTGCTCTCCCAGTTGGGTGGTAATCTGTTTACAATTTATTATTCATGTTTTGTCATAACTGACGGAACTCCTGTGAATATTGTTGATTGTGGGGTTAGTGTTAAATGTTTTGTTCGGAAAGTGCATTTTAGAGGTTGGCCCCTGTGGAAGGCTTCTTGCATAGTGCACACTTCCCTGTAGGAGTGTTCTTTGGTTGGCAGCTGTGTCTTTGGCGTGACCGTTTCTCTTGCTCCCTAGCGTGTCTGTCTGTCCAATAGCATCTTTGCTCTCTGGCATCCCAGGCTTTCCCTGCTCCGACTGCTGCGAGCTGGAGCCAGAACCTGAGCTGTCACTGCTGGCAGAGTCCTCACTCAGACTGCTGCTGCTGCTGGGCACTGTATAGAGGAGCCCACTGCTGAAACAAACTGTGCATCATTACTGAACTGTGTGCTGTTCTGACCAACACTCTGTGCTTGTCCAGAGGCAAAGGGAAAGGAGTGAGAGACATGCACTGTGCTCAGAGAGTCTGTGAAGTCCTGGGAAGGTGCGCTTTGTTCACAGGAAAAGGAGTCGGAGGCAGACTCCTCCAGCATATGATATCCATACTGAAACGGGCCAGACACAAAAGCACTTGATTTACTACTGTCTGTGAGAGGGGCGGACTTTTGTGAGGAAGCTCCAAAGTTAGCACCAGTGAAAGTTCTGTCTGAAGACTGCCATGTATTAGATCCGCTCATCTGAAAGTCAGTCAAAAGGAGCTGGCTGCCAGCTGGTCCACTGTTGTTTTCCATTGAGGCTGGTTGCTGTTGGTGGGCGGGGGGCTGTGAGGTATAGGTTTGGGATGGAGGCCTTGGGAGCTCTCCTGAAAGCACCGAGTGTAGCTGAGCTCGTCCTGCTGAGCTCAGAGTCTCGCTCCGGTAAACTGGGGACCTGGAACCCGTAGCTGCCCGACGCGAGGCCACGGCTGGCCTCCAGCTTCTTGGGTGGGGAAACCTTCTGCTGTGGGTAGGCGATCCCAATGGTGGGATTGGAGCGCGGGTTGTTAATGCTCAGTCTGTACAGCTGCTGTGGGCTGCTGCGCTCAGACTTTCCAGAGCGCCTGCCCTTCTCTCGGCTGCGTCCCTTTCCACTGGGAGACTGGGGGCTGGCTTTGCTACTGGGCCAGGTCCTGTCAGAGAATTTGGGCCTGTGCTGTAAAGAGCTGAAGTCGATCTTCCCCGCCTGCTGTGGCCTGATCACAGCCTCGCGCTGCTGCGGCCCGTCCCGCTCCTTCTCTGCTTTGTCAGCCGTGAGCCCTCTGCCGGCTCTGGTTTCAGTGCTGCTGTTTGAAAAGTGCTCAGAATAATCCGCTGTGGTTTTGTCTTTCTGTTGCTCCAGCGCCGTTCCCTCATCCCGCAATGTGGACTCCGCATCCAGTTGTTTGACAGCATGCTTGTGCTGAGTCTCTCCTGCCATGGTGCACAGCGTGCGGCGAAGGCCTGGTCCTCAGAGGGGCAGTCTGTGGGACAAGGACATCAGTTCATCTCCAGTGGCAGGGACTGCAGGGACAGGGCTCATCTCTTCACTCGCATTGTGGAAGATTCATCTGGCAGCACAGTACAGGGACCTGTGGACACACACAAAAGAAATCATGTAATACACAACAACACATCAATGACTTAAATGTAACACACAATGTATCTTATTATAAAATCAGAGAAAGAAGGGAAAAAAAGAATACTTAAATTACACAACATATGGAGAATAGGAGTCAGATGTGAAATGACAGTGTTGCTGCTAATTGCCAGCAGAGAGCACTATTGCCATGTCTAACACAGCCACTCACACAGCACAAAGAGCCTGTGTAATCAGCAGGAAATCTCCCAACTGCCAAAACTCTTATTCCACTTGAAGATACCGCTAACACTGAAATAAGCAGACATTTGTTGAAATAAACATAGCTACGTATCAGAGTGAAACAATGGCTGCGGCTGTACAAAAGACAACGTACTACAAACAACCATATTAAGTTAGGTCTGAGAATGGAGAAGCACAGACAAAATACAGCAACAGAGTCCAAAATAAGTGGAGCCAGTAGATGAATCACCAGCTTCTTAAATGGACAGAAACACAATGCAACAGTGTTCGAATGGGACCGGCCTGGGAATATATAGGATTAGCCAGTCAAACATTGGAGGGCGAACTGACATTTGTTGCATCACAGTCACAGTCACAGAGTTTTCTTTGGCCCATTAAGTGTGGCGCTGTCTCTTTAGAAGTCTGACAAGGAAACACGTCTAGCACCAAAATGTCACTACTCGAGATGCTAACCCGAGCCAGCGCTTTCTGCTCTTGGTCCCCTTTAGGGCTGCATGCAAAGAGGGCGCGGATCTGTGCAGAAAAAAAGCATGTGATTTGGAGACCAGCCAAGTCACTCAAAGACGCCCTTCAGCAAAACATACTAAATTCCTGCCAGTTTAACAAGGCCTCATATTAATTAGGAAGGTCTCAACCTGGAAGTAGCAGCCCCGGAGCGGCGCGATTGGATGCAAATGTGAGTGTGAAAAATGCGGTAAATGCAAACAGGATGACTGCAGACGTGTGCTTTTGTAGTTAAGTCAATATGCCAAATCGAAAGCAGTCACAGATATGTTCCCTACACGCATTTCTTTTATTCTGAGGATGAACTGCCATTGATTAGAGTAGTATGGGATGGCAGACAGGGCTAGATGCTGCTTTCTTGCTCACTTGCTGCAGTGGCTAGTTTGAAAAGAGTGGTGACAGTGGGAAAAGTATTTATAGCACTTCACTTATCTTTCTGTACATTCTCATACAAATGATATCATAAGAGCCTCAGTTAGCATGCATACAATTCACCAAGCTAACACAGACATCCAGCAGTATTTAGCCAGTTGGACATGGTGTCAAGCCCTGGTAACTAACAATAGCATTGTTTATGAAGACAAATGAGAAGCAAGTCCTGTTAGTCGCGTAGTAAAAGCCAGTTCATAACCCTGTCTTGTTGCTGCAGTGGTTGTACAATAATACGGGTCTCATGCAGCACGCTGTGCCGACTGCTTTACGGTGTAAATAATAGCTCATAGACGCAGACAGTTAGTGCGAGTAGCCTCCAGGGGCCAGTTCTCCAGACAGGTGGCCATACAGTGAATTTATTTGGCGCTTATAAATCAAGACCGTTTAAGCCATCAAGAGGTCGCGATGGTCTGGCCTGGGAGTAATCGGGACAATCATTCCTTACAATAATGATAGCACTAAATTCTAGACATCTCTACAGACTCATAGTATCCAGACAACATTGAGTATACTCTATGGAAAGTCAAGATTTTTAAATATATAAGTTTCATGCCAGATGCCCAACAAATCGAGAGTAGCCATATTATTGACTGGAGTATAGCAAACGAGTTTAAAGGGGGGTATTATGTAAAATAGACTTTTTCAAGCTTTATATCATGTTATTATGTCATTCCCTCATTAAACACATGCCTGGAGTGTTGCCTTGGCTCATTCACATATTTTTGAGTATTCAGTAAAAACTTAGACGGCAGCCATTTTAGGTGTAGCTATGCCTCAGTCCTCCTAGGAACGCCCCCACCTCCTGGAGACGCCTCTGGACCTTTCGTCACCAGCCAAGCCACCAACCACTGCTCCTCAGCTCAGCAGAGCCCCCTCCCCGCACAGTAGTGTTGTTTAGATGCCACAGCAGTGTGCTGAAGGGGGCGTGTCGGAAAGCTTCTTAAAGAGACAGAGGCCTATTTCAAGACGTTCAGTACAGCCATTTTGAGAGAGCAATTTTATTCAAGGCAGTTATTTTAATTTACTGCATATACAGACCAACAGAAGGTTACGTCATCATTGTAGTATGCTATAGACTGGTGCTATGTGATTGAAAAAAGCATAATACCCCCTCTTTAAATGTTTGAGTCACACACACAACAATATCGCGCAAAAAGGTAAGGCCCACAGCACTGTCACCACATACTTAGCACATTGTACTGAGAAGCAACAACATGTGATTCAATGATGTGATTGACTTAAATAGATACAACAACAAAAAACGATTGTCGCTTTCATTCTCTTGATAATGAAAGGTCTGGCACGTTTTTTCCCTGTCTCATCCTCTGGTCGGAGTCCCAGAGATGCGCACAGTTGGACCTGGTTGTGAAAATTCGCATGCCCTCTTCAGCTCCGCGTACCTGCTGTCAAGCCGGGGTCCTCATGCGCTGGGCACGGCTTGATCTAGTGCGGCGCAGTCAGCAGTCACACTCACACTCACACACCACCGGCGGGGCGAGTGCGTTCGGGACGAGGCATGGGGTGGATTTCTCCAACAAAAGCGGCACTATGAGGATCACAGGGCCCGAGCAGAAGTAGCAGAGAAGTTTGACAAAACTCGGTTTACAAAGACTCGGGTGTCCACCTCACTAACATGTGCGATTAACAGATGATTCCTTTACTCCGATATCCTGCAAGATCGGGAGCATAGCCATCAAAGTTTAGACAACAGATTAATATATTGATGCATAAGTCATCTGCCTTGGAGTAAGTAAATCCCCTCCAATCATCACTATCATTAGTCACTCACTAACTACATTCACACATAGCCAAGGTATGGGAAGTGTCTTGCTCAAGGATTTGAGATTGTACCTCCAGCTTTTGGGTTAATAGGCAAAGTCACAATCACAACAGGAAGTCAACCTCATCATGAACAAATTGAGGTATTAACTGGAACTACCTTTATGCTAATGCGGCTACAACTAGCTAACTCTGGTCAAAGCTAACTATACATTAGCTATATCTTTATACCTTAGCAATAATATTTATATGAATATGTATTGGTAGGATTTTACTAGATGGCCAAACAATGGACTTATACCATGTTTGAAGACTGAGAGTCTATAACAAATGCATGAATCACCTGGAGCTGCTTTGCTAATGACGTGCAACAAGCTACCGCTAACATCACATCACCGAAACAGCAAAATGCTAAGTAAAGGAATAATATGGTTAAGCAAATGTCAGGGCATATTAAAAGTCATTTTCCAAAATTAGTCGTGTGCTTCACTTAAGCTAAGCGCCTCGCCTTTCATAACAACTAGACTTATTACCATATAAATTACAGGCCTACTATTTCGGCATCCTAAAAAAAACATTAATTGAACTTCTGCGAGTGAGTCAGTACGAGTTCACACGCCTCTCGCATGTGAAAGCACCAGTTTAGCAGTAGTTCAGGGCTCGGTGGTACTTTCCAGTTTTATCTCACAAACTTGGATAGTGTATAAAGAATTGCAAGCTGGGCACAACTTATCAAACCGTGCCTATACTGGGCTTAAATTTGTTCCATAAAGTGTGTTTTAGAGGCGTTTTACAAGTCAATTAAGGCTTGTGTGTGTGCGTGTGTTCTTTAGGCTGCGCGTCGAGTCACTAAGCTTCCCAGTGCTGTGGCGCCCCATACGGCTATACCACAAGTGCCCGACGCTGGAGACGGCTGCTGAGTGGTGAAGAACGGGCCGATTGTGGTGAAGGTGCATGTCTGCGCATATGCAACACGGTAACAACAAGCAGAGGGGTATAAGACAAAGAACTGTGTTTAAGTAAGAGTAGCCTATAAAACAGTTAGAGGCCTAGGGCTGTGCAATTAAATGATTTCCCCCCCCCTGAATCGTGAATAAATACATGGACAATCTTAAAGGCACTTTTCCTTCCCCCCCCCCCCATAGATAGTGGAATAAAATGACTTAGTATTCTTCCAATTTTGTGAAAGTGGCCCTGAAAAGTTGTAAAATGTGGATATATAAACTCCTCCTTGTGAAGAATTGGGATGCTACAAATATGCTAGGAAAGTTAGGAATGAGTTTGAACTGCAATTAACATTTTAATTCAGTGCCTGCCTCTTTCTTTCTTTGTAATTAAAAAAAAAGGCAAATTATTGGCATGGTGCTTTTCTCATCGACAGTTTTTGATGGGGGAAAAAAGAAAAACTGTGTTAAATGGGTCTGGAGTGGAAAGCATGCGTTTGTTGTTTAAGCAGAGGTTTATGTTGAAACTTCTATCTCATGCATTTGGACAAAAACATTTGTAAAAATAAAACAAGTTATAAAACCCGGTCCGACTTCATTGTGATCTTTCCAATATTGCCCAGTCTTAATTAGACTAGTGAAAGAAGAAGTAGTAATCTCATAATAATGTATTTATTATAGGATAAATATATTTATCCCATGTATTTATGTATTATTTAGTGGTACAGTGTTCGCCTAATCCCCAACAAGAGATCACTGTGTCCTTCCAAGACAGTTTATCTACCTTTCCAATAATTCTCAACATACCCCACACACTATGATATCATTCAAGTACAATAAAAAGTATAGTATGCGACAACTACTCTACTAGAAGCACAATGTATTCAATAAGTTACCGAAGTATGCAAGGGAGTTCATTAAACAAAGTGGCTTTCCCATAAAAGCGAAAGGTAGAAATTCTCTCTGATTTATGACACGTCGCGGCTATACATTGTTGGTAAAAGGTTTCACGACCAAAAAGTCAATTTCCTGAACGCTCTTTCCATGGCATTCTAGTATTTGATAGATGTGGTGCTGGCTTCAGTTGAAATACATGGGTTGCATTGCGAAAATCTCTGTCAAATCACTCTTTTAAGCCCGTAATTGCTTTTGCAGTTTCACATTTTCCGCGATGGCCAAAAGCCTCCTCATAAGCCTGCATATCATTCAATGTCAGTTAACCCCAGAACATGCCAGACTAAACATCTCTTTCGGTCAGAATTGTAAGACAATTGTGTTAAAGATCAGTATTTGGCTGCTCGTAAATACTGTTTTATGAAATAATGTATCAATAACAGACAATTCAGTCAGTTCCTGTGCACACAGAACGTCATTGTTGCCAGCAGAGATCGCTTGGACTGGACTTGGGCATGTATTAAAGGGGACATATCATGCAAAATCTAAAATTTAAAGCAGTACTAAGTAACGTGTTTACCTTAATAAATCCTTTCCGTAGTCCCTCTGGGGTAATACAAGTGTTAATGGGATGATTGGGGGTATTTCATCTCCCTCTGGTGTCTCTGGCCAGAAAACCATGCTTGCAACTTGACTGCTACCGGGGCGGAGCAAGCAATACACACTAATAGAATCATGGAGAAGAAGCTAACAGGCTAACGGGCAAAGCTAACTGCGGGCTAGCGTCACTTTAAACAGTATTTACAGCCACATTTGAGAAAAATATTCCCATTGTATAACTGGATGTACAATACCCCTCTCTCCCTTCACCTTTTCTGTCAGCGTAGTATTTACTCTCCAAGACATTTAATTAGTTAAAAAATCGTAACTTGCTAAGACACCTGCAGTTGCGCTTATGGCCTCTAGGGCAAGAGTTACTTAGTACTGCTTTAACTATGTTATAACAATCGAAATCATACCTGGAGAACTATTTGCTTCATCAAGCTTCAATTTGTATTTCCTGAATTTTACTGCTAAGTTATTAGGTGCTTAGGTGCCCAAAAGCAGATTTATAAGCCAAAATCATGCATGCTATGTCCACATTAAATGCGGCTATAGACAGTATAGTAGTTATTAGTGAATGTAATATGAGCACTGGAAATTTTGAAAATATTGTGATGTTTTTCATGGCGGACAAATAAGTTAGCGTGGCAAAAAAAAAACATGAACGACTAATACATCAAAGTTTGATAAAATAAATGACCACAACAGATGAACTTAACATGTGACCTTGAGTGCAGTGACCTCACAGATCGCGTGAATTTGACTACTCCCGTGGGCCCAGTCAACCACTCTCACAAACAATAGTCCTCTTTACCATAATGGATATCAATAACATGGCATTAGGTATTAGCAGTTTTCCAGATGTCTTGGTGCTGAAATGACTTTACCCTGTGGTTTTGGGGAGGAGGATGAGCTCAGATCAGATGAGTGTGTAGGAGAGGTGGTTTTGACGGGAGCAGGGGTGGTCAGAGAGGAGAGCGTGCCTGTCTGTGCAACGGGGTGATTCATTGTGACTGATACAATACGCTGAGCAAGCCTTTCCTCTATGGTCGATACTATGCTCAATATAACGTGTCTGGGATCCCCGTGTTTCACAGCAAATACAACATGTGATTGTGAACAACCCTTTGGATCTGTCTGAGATACTGGTGCCCGATCTTCCGCCTGGCTCGACAACAGCAATTCCCACTGTGAATTAAACACTGTCCATCTCTCCAGAGAAGTGATCAAAACACCAGCACTTGAGCCGCCCACACCCCCTGCCATCCATAGTAGCGGAAAATATTCCAGTCTGTAGTAGGTAAAGCTTGGAGAGGGATCACTGTTGTGCATAACATTGCCATGGGATTCTGTCCGGCCCACTTACTGCACCAGGTATGAAGCTGCAGATCTCACAGAGCGCCTCCCGCAAAAATCTAGTCTTGACATGCTTTTTAATGCCAATACAGACAAAGTGCAAATAAATCCATTTCTGTGTCTGGGTGGGTTTCCTTCAGGTGCTAATGGCGAATCATCCAACACGAGACTAGTCCAAAGTTGAACCTTGATCGGATTTGGAAAAGCGTTCCTGGGCATTGCATGGTGGTTGCCCACATTAAAAAAAGTCCTGGTTTCAATCCTGGGCCTTTCTATGTGGAATTTGCATGATTCAGTTCCCCCTACCACAAACAACATCATCTTTTCAAAGTCTGCGCACTGAAAGCATCTCAGCCGGCACTAATTGTACATATACATGAGGAAAAGCATCAGGATGTGCGTCCATGGTGCGGGCCAGCAGACTGTGTAATCGGGCATAATACTCCAGTGGCAGAATAATGGACTGTCAGCCGGCTCAGCTCACACCTCGGCTGCAGGGAGGCAGGCTGGCCCCGAGCCCGAGCACACTGGGGCACGTCGCCAAGCCGTGGTCAGTGTACCTAATGCTCCGCTGTATTTTTGGAAACAGCCATTATGCAAGCCATCGGAGTTGAAGATCTGTGCAAGCGCTCTGTTTACACGGCGAGAAATGCAGTTCGTCAAGTGTGATAAAACAAGATCTCGGTTTCTGTGATGATACATTCTCAGGCCTCGCTATTTTCAAGTCACGTCTGAAGCTGTGAGGAATGAACATAAAACATCAGAGAAAAGACATGAAATGACTGTCGATCTTAAAAAACATATTTGTCCTTTTCCTTTTCCGGCAGAGTCAGAAAGTTGTATTTAGTGGTGAAAGAAAGAAGCAATAACTATCCAAGTCAAGTGGTGGCTAAAGCACAGCAGTGGCTCCAATTGGATAATGCAGATAAACGTTCTATTGATTTTGGGTTATGTCTTAGAATGCAAGCGATATTAGTAGGGCTGGGTACCATTACATATTTATCCATACTGGTACTTTAACGATACTTGGTTTCCGATACTGATACCTTCATCTGATGCCTATACTAAAATATATGTCACGAGAACCAGAAAACAGTAATGAGTGGAAGATATGCAAATGTGCAATATTGGGCTTATCTCCAATGTCAGGAAATGCGTGAAAAATGGGGAATAATTGGGAGAATTGTGGCAAAAATAAGGACAAAATTGTGAGAAAAAAATGGGGCAAACATAAGGATAAAATAGGGGGAATAGGGCAAAAATGGGGGTAAATGGGAAAAGTCATTAATTTGAGCTGAAACAACCAAGTCACTTCCTTTAATGCTGTTCCTGGACCAACCAACTTGGATCTAAAGATATGGAAAAAAAAATTTGCAATAGCGTACTGGTTTAACGGTACCCAGCCCTACATACATTAGTGAACTGACAGAATAGCTATCATTGTGATTAACCCAAGGATTAGACATGAGACATTGGACAAAACCTGGCCTAAAGGCTGTCTAAACCTGGTTAATACTAGGACTAAGCTAGGTCTACACGGGCTGTAAGCAGCAGAGTTAGAGAATCCGTAGTTTCGGATACTATATGGGCCTTGTTATGCCGGAGCCTCCATACCTCGTGTGGTTAGCCGGCAGCGCGGTGGGGAGCGCGGAGGGACGTCTGCCTGTCTCCCTGTGTGTGCATGTGTGTGAGGCTGCCTGTGTAATTCCAGAGGCAAAAAAACCAACCCCCTCCCAACTTTTCCTCTTTCTCAGACAACCTTTTTTTTTTTTTTCCTGCTATTTATTTTTTTCTAACCACATGGTCCTGGACTCAGTCTGTTTCCATATTGCTCACCGCAGCATTCCACAAACATGATGGAATCTTTGTTTAGTGCGTTTAAAGGGTTATTTTTCTTCTTCTTTGACCTTATTTCTGTTAATATACTCTGTACCTGTGTGGTAGGGCAGAAAAGCCGCACAGTAGCAATAATAGTAGTTAAGGCGAACAGGATGTTGGCGTGGAGCCAAGCTAGACCAAATGTCCTGACTCACACCATGATAACCTTAATGAACCTAAATGAACTAAATCCCAAATTAGGTTTTAATTCCCCGGCATTCCTCTTTGAGCATATAAATATTTGCCTGTCCCTTCTCCTCAAAGGCCAGAGTATTTAGTTGCTCGACAGAATGACCCAAAACTTTATTAACTGTAAAGGAGACTTTGTGCTGGGAGCAGATAAGTGCTCAGTCTGCCAATCCGCTGTGACTCGCTGTATTAGCACACGGAGAGAAAATACTTTAAAGTCCTCTATATCAAATTATTATTTATTTGATCTGATTTTCTTACTTTTAACCATGCTGTAACGTCGTTCTCTCATGGAACACATACCCGGATTGTGTTTAGTTTCATTTATGCCTGTTTAATTGATCCTCAACATAAACGCAGCTTCCAAACACTCACCCCTCGCTGGTACTTAGGGTAATCCATGAAACTTCTCTATGTTTTTTGTACATTCACCACCAAAGATGCAACATTTCAGCGCTTAAATTGCTTTCACTGCCCCTTTCATGAATACTAACAGTAGAAAGCAGTTTTAGACGAAGGCCGACCCAGGCCTTCATGGGGCCCTAATCATTATTTGACTTGGGGCCCCTATTAGACGTGTGCTGATCGGGCTCACTATTAATGATTGTCCTGTGCTTAAGTTATATTTAACTAATCTTACTTCTTGAAGGGAAGAGTCCTTTGAGAAAACGTTAGAAAATAAGCACATTTACTGTTAAAAACTAAATGTAGGCAACATAAATCTCGCTAGGCTAAAAAAGAAACAAAACAAAATAAACAGTTTCATATTTTGTAAACTAACGCTGTACGCAGTTTCACTACATTATTTAGAATATTTTCTGCAATAAGAACGTTGTCACTCTTGGGGGGGCCCTGGTTGCCTTGGGCCCCAAGTAGTTGCTTCCTCTGTGTATAGGCTGGGCCGGCACTGGTCGGGACCCACAATCACCCCACGACCCAAATATGACTTAGACTTATAAAGACAATAGTAAAATATGGTCTTTTCTTCAAAAATGTTGTTGAATAAGCATTAAATAAGCTAAAAACTATGATAAAACAACCAATAACAGACTCAAGACATGATCCTATACTTTTTGTGTACATAATTTTTATTTTTTCTGGGAAAGCTCACGAGCCACTGAAAACGGTTCCGTGACCCATTTGTGGTTCCCGGCCCACCAGATGAGAACCACTGTTTTAGATTATAATTCAAACCACTTCACTCCACTATGCACCAGACGAGGGGGTCCTAGCACCTTCTGCAAGCATTTTGTTATAGATATTTCATGTTGTTTGCTTTATTTCAGATTAACCTTTATAAAAACACAAGTCAATCCAAAAGCCCAAATAAAGCGCACACTATGGGACCTTTCACTGACTGTCGGCTGAGAACAGAAATAGCCGTTCTAAAGGTGAAGTCGGTGGCTCTGTTCCATGTGGAGGTGCTCACTGAGGAGGACTGAAGGTGGTTATGGAGACTGCGTCCAAAACACAAACAAACAAATGGCACCAACAGAGCCACAGTGGTCCGGACACAGAGCAGGGAGGAAATAATAAATCTCTCATTCAACTATGCTTTAAATCGCTCAGGAGAGTTCGAGGAGCAAAAACAACATTGTCTAAAAACACAAACCATCTCAAAAAACACATGCCGTCCAAGAAGAATAAAGGATTATCGGCTCACAGTGGATGGTGTCATTGCCATAAATTTAAGGTAAGGCGCACTTGTATATCACTTTTCAATGTAACTGATGCGCATAAGCCGACCACAATACAGCGCTTGGGCTCTCTACAGGAGCACTAGCAAGAAAATAGTCCTTTTGCACAGTACCGGTCAAAAGTTTGGAAATGCTTTTTCATGTATTGGATTTCTTATATTTCAAGACTATTAACCTCTTAACCCCCACCGTAACTGAGCGCATGTTCTCCAGTTCGACTTTAACCTCGAATCTAAAAGCTTCTTGAAAAAAGCATCAGAATAGCGACAAAAACGAGATGTAAATGAGGATGAAAATACAGCAAAAAAACAAACATCAAAAGATCAAGAAAAACGCAACAAACAGTGACAAAAACGTGAGGAAAAAGCAAAATAGTGGTGACAACGCGAGGAAGAATCTCAAATGGGGCGTTACACTGGCTTATAGGCCGTGAACTCTCCAGTCGAGAAGTTTTTGGATTTGGGTAAAGCTGAACTGGAGATTATGCACTCGGTTAAGGTGGGGAGAGGTTAACATTGTAGATTCTCACTGAAGGTGTTCATTTGTAAATGAATAAACAGTGGCAATTTTGAAGAATTTAAAATATCAAAAATATTTGAGTTACGGTGCATTTTTATTCAAATAAGCCATGTGAAAATAAAAGCTTTTGAATTTAAAACCATTGGTGCTGGAGTTTTTTTGTGAGTTATTCTTTTTTATTTCCTACATAATCCTATGTGTTCATCGTAGTGTTGGAAATAAAGAAAAGCGGATACATAAAAAGTGTTTCCAAACTTTTGTACATCAGAAGAATAAAATAAAACCTTTTCATTAAGAGGCAGGAATACAACCCATTGTGACCCTGTGCCATCTCGCAGATTTCAGAAAACATCTGTCCCATTGATATGTACAAAGACATTATTGTATGTATGTAAGCTGTTGCACATACCTGCTGTGAGTCCAGAGATGACACTGAGCATGTCTGAACACCAGCACCCTGAGGCTCAACCCCTCACTGCTGACCCTCACCCCGTGGCCGTTTGTCTGCGGGCCGCCTCATGAGAGGAGCGTGCAGGGGCAGGCTGCCCCCTGCTCTCTGCTTATGTCACTAATCCCACATACTTCTCATCAAAGCTCACTCTGGCTTATACTTACTCTAATGTTATTAGGCACAAGCATTTAGCCTGAATCAGACATGCTTCCTTCTGACAGGAGAAAAGTTCAGTGATTACTTTTGCAGGCGGCTCTCAGTAAAAAGCTAATGTTTTCAGCAGTAAGGAAATTCTATATTTCAGTGCAAAGAGCAAATATATCTGTGGTATCTGATGTGTTCTAAATAAGTGGCACGAGTACAGTACAAAGTGTATCAGGTTAAGGCCTGGGCACTGTACTGTGGAGGTCTGTCCCGAGCCCTGTTGCTCTCTGTGGTGACTCTCCGGAGGCTGAACAGAAGCACGTTTGTCAGTAGGAACGTAGACTTTGTGCTAAGACATGAGCCGAGTTGTTGTCTGGAGCGACGGGCTCTCTCACAAGGCGTTTGGAGAAAGTTTGTTTGTGAAGTGAGTTTAGCTGAAGGCCAGGGCATCACCTTTGACACCTGGCTGTAGGAGCGGGAGGAGCTGTCCGAGCGCATATATATCTCCAGCAGACTTCAGACACCGCCAAGTTCCAACACGTGAGTGCGAGGGAGCGGGGCTTTCCTCAGGCCTGGGCAGAGCGTGCTCATTAACAGTACCACATCTGAATGCCAAATGAGAGACGCTCATTTTCATCAAACATGTTCTGCCGGCGGATCAGAAAAGCACTATTTATGAATGAACCTGGGACTTAGTTTAGAGGAAGACAGCCTCTGGTTTGACAGGTCTATTATTGCGCTTTGTTACAGGTTTACAGTGTACGAGTGCTTATTTCGTCTGATAATTTCCCTCTATTTCTTCATAGTTCTAACAAGGGGCATTTCACTGTCTTACTGTGTTGCATTTTGTCTATCAGAAGATTGATAAATGTAAAACAGCTCATTCAGAGGGAACATTACAACATGGAAAAGCCATTGTAGCCCTATTACTTCCTCTTCCTGTTTCTACAACTGCCCAGACTGGACCTAATGACCCGATGAGCCCTGACCCCTGACGACTTTCACTGCTGGAAGAAAAGACTCACCTCTGATGCTCCGTACCATCAATTAACTCAATTGGTTTGTCCCGGAGCATGTCCCTCAAGGGCTACCATATTTCATAATGGCCAACTACAAGAGAAAGTTCAGGTGCAGATGAGTTTTCTATAAAGGCGCATTACTTACACATACAATACATTGGCTTATGTGGCAGTAGTGGGTTAAGCATGCCCAAAAACTAGTGGTAGCCGGTAGGAAAAGGTCGACACCGGCAGAATGAGCGGATGATTGACAGCGATAGCCACAATAACAAAACCTGAGATGTGCGTATTGAAAGTTACACCGTCCCAAAGAGTCATACTGTGATAACCTAAACTTTTATTCAGGCTTTTAAGCATAACAAAATCTGAAGTTCGATATATTGAGGCAGGAAACTATCGCGATAAACAAGATTACTGAAGACCTTATAATGCCACAGAACTAACCTTAAAGCTGAGACATGTAATGGCAGTCTTTAGAGTTAATTAAACTAAAGCCAGTAATACACATTGTGATGGACCGTCTGGCTGCCATGCTGGGCCTTTTGGTCCGGCTGCTGGGGAGCGCCGGCTTTCTGCTTCACACCTAAAGATATCACAATGGCCACAAAGACCTCTGTGGATTTCCCCTTCACACCTAAGACAATGGCCAAGACGATCCTGGCTCAAAGGCCTTCCTGTGTCTTGCTCTAAACATCACAAGAAGGTGATGTCTGCATGATGATCCTGGGGCGGCGACTGCCTCATGCTGTGACTCTCTCTCTCTCGCTCTCTCTTGTCTATATTAACGTGTATTTCTGTGTTGGCTCTCCGCACGTGTGTTAAATTAAACTTACGCTTTTGATAAGACAAATCAAGCTTTTTCCTTTATACTGGTGAGAATTGCCACCACAGACACAACTTACTTTGGTAAAAAATAAAGTATTACATTAGAAAAATGAATGTACCGACGATAAATATTGAGCCAGAAAATGTATTGTTTATCTGTCATTATTGAACAATGAGTCGATATAGTAATTATCTAGCTAGCTTATGATACACATCACATTACCCACTCAAATCACAGTATTGTGACCTATAAGGACACCCAGCGCAGAATAAAAAGTCTTGTTAAACATCAACCATTCTGAATTTAGTTTAATAGTTGCTCTTCTTAGTTTTAGACTGCAATATGTATTAAATAAAATATCTATACAATTTAGCTGACCAGAGTGCATTCAGTCATTCCAGATGTGTTGCAAAACAATGTAAACTATTTAACCTCTTAACCCCTGCCTGAACCGAGACATTTTCTCCAGGTCGGCTTTACCCAAATCGAAAAACTAGCACGAAAACGAGGACGAACATGCAACAAAAATGTGACAAAAAATGACAAAAGAGCAACGAAAACGTAACAAAAAGGCCACAAAAAACGACAAAGAACAATAAAGTGCCAAAAACGTACCAGAAAAGCAACAATAATACAACAAAAAAGTGACTAAAGAGCGACAAAAACACTTCAAAAATGTGACAAAATGCGTGACAACGTGACGGAAAAGTTAGGATCTGTTTGTTGGTCTTTTTGTTGTCTCTTTCAAATGAGGCATTACTCTGGTCTATAGGCTGAAGTTTTTAGATTTGGATAAAACTGAACAGGAGAAAATGCACTTGGTTAAAGTGGGGGTAAGAGGTTAATGTGTGAATGGCTTAAGGTTCTTAGAAAATGTAAAAAGAATACACCTTGTTCCTGGGATGTTGAACTATAGTGACTTGGACCTCTTCAGCCTGTTCTATTGTTCTATCTGTATCCTTATAGATCCTCTGCATCATTTTTATTTGTTATTACACAATTATCTGGAGATTCAGCCATAGTTTGGGTCAACATTAACAACTTGGAAGTTAACAAATACAGAATGTCATTAACAATATCTCAAAATAAACACTGTTTATAATAAAGCAGTCCATAATCCAAATCGTTGACTAACTGGAAGTGACACTCCATTCTTTTCTCACCCTTTTCGCTCTGTAGAGGCCCCTCCCAAACCCATGTGATACTATATACAGAGCAAAGAGACGTAAACTATTATATCTGCCCTCCTCCTCAAACGCAGTGCCACGGGGCCTCTCTTACTTTGTTGAAACCCTTCTCAATAATATTACCTAAACACATGTAAGCGAACACCAGCCGCGACTTGTGCCATTACATCATCACAGGAAGTTCACACGGGGCTGGGGGATGGCGATTCGGAAAAAAGGTCGACACCGGCAGAATGAGCGGATGATTGACAGCGATAGCCACAATAACAAAACCTGAGATGTGAGTATTGAAAGCAGAAGTCAGTTACACACCGTCCCAAAAGCTCAAAACTAACCATAACCCAAATAAAATGATCATTTCCAGCTTGATGAAAATAATATCTTGCTGTTTTGAGCCTGTTAGAGTAAATATGAAACAATTAATGTTTTATCTCTTTTATTTTAAGCACTGATTATTAGGCTCACTATCATAACCTACAAAGCAATTTATCAAAAGTCATTTTTGGCAGAGACGCAAAATTAGTTTTCATGACACACTTCTGGGCCCCGACCACCAGTTGAAAACCACTGCTTTTAAAATGCCAAAGCCTTTAACTATTTCATCGTTTCAGTGCCAAAATCAGTATTTCCCCAGTATTTACTAACAAAAAGGGAATTCCAACCCAGACTCACCGACTGAATGAATGCATTTTCCGACTTCGACCTTCAAGCTCGCTTCCCTTTAAATAGTCAGAGGAAACGTCCAAATGACCTAATTACGAGTCAGCCTTTCCTAGGAGCGGGCTGTGGAGATGCGTGAGCCACACTTTAAAAATATACAGCCGGGAGAAGGGAGCAGCACTGCGGTGGCACACGGGCACACATGACCACTGTTTAGCTCCACGACAATAACACTGGCCAGTCAGTCTGTCTGTCTGTCTCGCCGCTCCCAACCTGAAGAAGACTATTGTGCAAAGTGTGGAAGGAAAATGGAAGGGAAAAGTAAGAATGTAAGATCAGGCTGCAGTGCGCCAGTGAGGAAATGTGTCCTCTGCATCTCACCTATCCTTGTAGTTCCAGAAACCCTCTCTTCAGATAAAGAGTTGATACACTGGACGTTATTATAAAGGGGGAACTGGCAAACATTATCCCTAGAATAACATGAGCAACAAACAATGTAGAATAACTCTGTGGGCACACTGCAGTGTCCAAATGCTTGTATGTGAATGATTACTCTAGTATTTTACATAGTTAAAACTCCATTGGTTTCTGATTAAAGAATGCTCCAGCAATCCCAAAAACCTTATGGGTTTCGACAACACAATCCCGAGCTCTGTCCACAGTCAAAGAGCTTCATCTGGTTATGGACGATATTTTGAGGACTTTGGCTATTCAGAAGAAGTATATTTTTCTTTAGAATTGTTAATTGCTCTGGCTACAGTCATAATTTTTCCATCATGTGTGACTCAAAGATGCATTATGTAACTTTTTATGTGAAAAAAATATATATATACATCGCTAAGCATCATGGCATCTGCAGCAATAATAAACTAATGGAGATTTTATAAGTTAAAATACTGGAGTTATTGTTCACATTTATGCCTCCGCTTTTCATACTGTTTTAGCTAATGTCGGTCTATGGAAAATGTTTGCTAGTATCCACAAACATGGCGGATTTCCATGGTAACAGTGAAATCAAAGCCGGTAATGTCTGATTCCCAGCAAAGTTATACGGCGAGCCCAGTCACAGTCAGTGCACACACATTTTCTTCAGACTTTTCCACCGATAAAGACAATCGTAATGAAATAAACAATTCTACTTTATTGTATCTCACTGTGGCAAGAAAGCAGCACATTCTTGATAGTCAAACAACACGCCAACGACGACTTTGTTCCTTACTTTTCGTGAGGGCAGAGCGCTGTGGAGGTGAGAAGGTTCTGCATCCTGTTTAAACGCTGGCACGTTCTTTAGTATATTTTCATTACAATTAAAGCAGCATTAGGGGAGAATCGTGGCCTCGCTGGAGTTCCTGGCATTCCTGTTGGGTGTTTAAACCATTTTGAGCTAAGTGCTTGGTCAGTACGCAACCTTGTGAGCGGGCCCTATTTTTATTTGCAGCTGCGAACTATCTATAAATACCTCAGTCGCAGGGGGGGGGGGAGTGAGAGGCTAGGTGCTCCGGGCAGTGACCCACCTCAGCACCTACAACAATGATGTCATGAGAGAAATCGAGGCCCCTGAGGTGAGGCAGAGGAGCTTAAGGATGAGGAAAGTAGCAACACACTATAGGTAAGCTTATGTCCCTCCAAGTCGCTTCACGATTTGGTGAATTTATCATTAGCCCCGAGTCATAGAGATTGTGGTATAGCTTCTACTTGATCTTGATTTTGGATGTAGACACTATCTTGAAGAACCAGACAGTATCAATTGAACTGTACATAGAAATTCACCATTTTAGGGGAGTCTGAGGAAACATAATAGCTAAAAACAATATAAAAAAGAAAAGAAAGGAGCACAATTTTACAATACATTTTAAAATCCATTAGTTTATTATTATGGAGGGCACCGGGAATCCAAAAAAATCTCAGCAGTTTACGGCACAATCCCGAAACAGATCAGTGAAAGCTAACATGGCACAAAGCACATGCCACAGACCGGCAGAGAAATAGCTTTGTTTCGTTTCGCTTTTGCCAGCAGATGTTGCCAGAAACACCGCCGCACTCGGCGCACTACAGCTACACCTTCAAGATGTTACTTTAGCGCTGCAGACGGCAGACAGAAGCGATGAAAACCGCCATAAACTTTGTAATTTGTAGTCTAACGCGGCCCTCCTCCTCCTCCACCGCCGCCATTATTGTGTACGTCGTTGCCATGGTTGCGCACATGCTCATTATACCAAACAATGAGCGCATGTTCGTTTAAGTCAATGTATAATTAGGCAACACTGTTCGAGGCACTTCCAGCAGAAATGCAATTGTAGCAAGATACATAACTGTGTCCCAGATGGTCCCAGATGTGGATAAGAGGAAGGTCAAGAGACTTTTATGGTGTCTGTACAGAAACAGAAATGTAGCTTTTAAAAGAACTATTGTCGAAATATATGGAGAATTAAGGGGGTGGCTTTAGTGAGATGGTCTAAATTGACTGTTTTGCCGTGGATATGCACGACAATAATGGAGCATGAGAACAAATGTTAAAAAGTGGTTCTCCGGATCTGCCAATTCTGACTTTATTCATTCAAATTTGCGATAATTTCATTTATGTGTGGAATTTAGATGTATTTAGAGAATTTTTAAAGCTGGTTTAGTCTTGATTTGAACTTGATCTAGGCCTAGTTGTACTTGGAAGGTCAAATATTTAAAGAGGGGGTATTGTGCTTTTTTCAATCACATAGCACCAGTCTATAGCATACTACAATGATGACGTAACCTTCTGTTGGTCTGTATATGCAGTAAATTAAAATAACTGCCTTGAATAAAATTGCTCTCTCAAAATGGCTGTACTGAACGTCTTGAAATAGGCCTCTGTCTCTTTAAGAAGCTTCCGACACGCCCACTTCAGCACCCTGCTGTGGCATCTAAACAACACTACTGTGCGGGGAGGGGGCTCTGCTGAGCTGAGGAGCAGTGGTTGGTGGCTTGGCTGGTGACGAAAGGTCCAGAGGCGTCTCCAGGAGGTGGGGGCGTTCCTAGGAGGACTGAGGCATAGCTACACCTAAAATGGCTGCCGTCTAAGTTTTTACTGATTCCTCAAAAATATGTGAATGAGCCAAGGCAACACTCCAGGCATGTGTTTAATGAGGGAATGACATAATAACATGATAGAAAGCTTGAAAAAGTCGATTTTACATAATACCCCCCTTTAAGGTGTGGTACTTGGTGTAAAATGTTTCAAAGCCATGATATATAAAATACAACTCCAGGTATCTTTATGAGATGCAAAGAACATAAGGCATGGCAATAAGCAGCTAAAAAGTGTCAAAAAAACAACAACTTACATGTATGTATTTTTGTTCTCATAAACTCAATAGGGAAAAAAACAAAAAAACTTCATTTCAATCCCAGGCCTTGTGCACAACTTATCTAAACATCTCACCTGCACAAAGCTTTGTAGTGACAGTGACCCATTATATCCCCACATTCCTACATAGCATCCTCTGCACTTCCTCTCCCTCTTCCTCTCATCTGTCCCGCGTGGGCGTGGCCTGCGCTCGCGCTAAAGGACCTACTGCTGCTCCTACCCGATGTGTCGCCGCATGCGCCCAAAAGGAAACCCAGCGGTCTTCTCTGGGCTCTTGAAAAGGGGCTCTGTGCTACATGTGCAGATCGCCTTACACGACCACTTCCTGCTTCCGACCCCGCGCTCCTCACAGTCGGGCCAGTGTGCGCGGGACGAAAAAAGTGCCCAAACAGAGTGGTTCAGTCCAGCACAGGACCCTATTCATTCTGGCCCTCCTTTGCTTATTTTGAAAAAAAAAATCACAAATGTGTCCCCTTTGAAGATGTGAGAGAAAAAAAAAAAAAAAAGAAAGATTAGAGACTCTTCTGCAGATGCTGAACCATGCAAGGACTTGAGAGGACCTTGTTGGAGGATTGGACTTATGTACTGGATAATACAAACAATATTAGTACCCAGAGGAAGCCCATCCCGAGGAGAACATGCAAACTCTGAGAAAGGCCCCACGTGGTTCCCTACCATACCAGGACCTACTTAGTGTGGTGAGAGTGTTAACTAATAGTGCTGTACCATTCGAAAAAAGAGATATTCAATGATTTCCTTGAATATTATGAACGATTGTTGTTACATTTCAACCATTTCAACACAAAAAGTTCCAGTACATTTAAACAAAACTAGTAAACAATAACTTTTTTTCAGCAAATTGTGTCAAAAAAGACCAAAACAAGGCTCAACTGGAACTAAATGAGAAAAATCATGACTAAAACACACACTTTTACGTTACTGTGTGCTATAGTTTGCTGTGTTTGACAAAATATGTAGCGATATATTATGGTTTCTTGCAATAATATGTATTCATCTAAAAGAGAGATGATTTGCCGATATAGTAAATGGCACAGCCGCACCGACCAATTACCAGAAAGCTTACAAAGTTGAATGAGCTGTCATAACTAGTTGAAAACCCCCAAGAATCAGCGTTGCCTTTCTGAAGCATCGCATCTTCGAGAAAACCGCCAATTCCCAATCAGCCAAACAAAACATAACAATGGTGTCATTTCTACACTCTGCACAGCCAAGGCCAGTGTGCAAGCAAACGAAAGAAACCGACTGATCCGGCACAGCTCTCCACAGAACTCTATTCACCACTCGCCCTCCACTGCTTATTTTAAAATGTTCACAAATATCACCCCTTTAAAGCCGTCAGAAAGCCCGCTGCTTCTTCCATTGCTGCTGGTGAATGGTGTTGTGTGATTGCAGCTGCCCCCCCAGACTCCAGGGGTGAAGCAGCTCGGTGTCAACTATTTGTAAAATGCAAGTGTCTGTCTGCCACTCTGCTGGTACCTTCCTAGTTACATAAGAGAAAAAAGGGCAGGTTTTAAAAGGACAGCGGCGGGGTTATAAGCAGGTTGCATGGGTGACCAAAAGCCCTATTAAAAGTTACAATCATGGCCAAAGGAGGTGAAGGGGGGTTGCTATTCAGGCTTAGAGATCCAATATTATGCTAAACTAAAAGCTAAGCTAACTTTGTGTTTTCAGCCAAGTTGTTCTCTCATCAAATTCATACCATTTTACACTGAACCCACCTTTCACTTAATGTCCTCCATAGTGCAGCTTCGATTATTCCTATGCTCAAGTTGCTTTCATTACGAAGCATCTAAGAGTAATAAAGATCATGCTGGCTGCTTTTGTTTCACTCTCCACTATTGCAAGCAGATTGCAGGTACAATCAAGACAATGCCCAAGCCCCCTGCCCTAAAACCATTCAAATCGGACTTTTTATCTAATCATATACTGTACTTTGGAGGCTCTGTATAATTTTTTTTTCTTCGAGTAGTGGAATATAATCACCTTTGTACACTGCCCTTCTCATTATAAAGCCTTTTAATTCAGCAGCATGGTTGTTGTTGTTGTGTATGTTAGGTGACGGTTTGCTGAATGCGGCAATAAACTAATTCCCCTGAAAAATCGTGATTTCCGAAAGTTAGGAATGGAAAGAGAGGAACTTTTTTTTTCATTCATTGTTTTTTTATTATTTCTTATTATTTCTTATAAGATTATTATGTTTTATTATTCTTTTACAACATAAAACAAACAAAAACAACATAAAACAAGACAAAAATAGCAGCGTGATAATGGTAAAATATTACTAAAGCAGCACCAATTGTATATTGTTTTGGGGTATGTACAATGTTTTCTTTTTGTGTGTATACATATATACACTATTACCCACACATTATGTATATGCACATTTACACACTCAAATACATACATATACATACACATGTACACATACACATACACGTCTACACAAATGCCCACACATACACAGGAACTGTTTTTAAACCCCCCAATAATGTGGTAGAGGACCTTTGTGGTATCATAAAATACCTGCACAAAGACTCCAATGCTATTTGCGTAACTAGAAAAGCCAGAATGGCGCACAATCCACACTGAGGAGCTTATGATTTGCTAAGTGACCCATGGAGGTAACTATAGCCTCTATTAAAAAATCTGGGTTCAGTGAAAGCTATTGACGGTCAAGGTTGGGGTGTTGCTATTTCTGGAATGCTCACCCATATTGAGAAGTAGAAAAAGTCTGGAGCAGGGCGGGGTGGTGGTGGTGGTGGTGGGGGGTAGAGGGTTTGGATTCGGGACCATGAGTGTGACTATTTATGCAGACAGCCAGTGAGCGAGGGCCAAGAGGGCAGGGGTATTTAAGATTCTTGGGGAAATGGCAGAGTGGGCAAATAACTTTCAAGACAAACAGCGCATTAATGATGCGTCTGTCACGGCCGCTCCCCGTGGATATGGTGGTGGTGCGCAGGTGGGGGGCAAACGGAGCAGCCGCGGGGCCTATCTTCACTACTGTCCCCTGTTTGCTTTAACGCATTAAAACAGCACCCGATACTCGCAATCCTCCACCGAGGGAGGGGGCATAGAAAAACATTTAGCCTGCCGGTTCCCTGGGCTTCCCCCGCGGATGTCATGCCTCAGATGAAGGGGGTGAAGAATGACGCTCTGTCCGGCCCGCTGCAAGGAGGCATTCATGGGGGATCCATACTATCTCCATGGCACAACACAGCTATTGATGTGATCCATACGCTGCTGGATGGCACTGACGATAAGACAGACAATGGTTAAAGTACGAGATTTGGGAAAACAGCAGACAGAGTAGACTCAAAAGGATGGCTTCATTGATGGATTCATTATAACGGATAATATTGTGATGGTTCGTGTCAGCCTCCTATGTAATATTTTGACCAAACCTGTATTTTATTCTACTCTTCAAACGCAGCTGCAAGGCTTATTACAACAAACAGCTTCTGCCTAAGTCATCTCTAAGAGGATTCTCATGTGTCTTTTTTTTCCTAATTTCACAAAAAGCTTAGATACAGTAACTTGACGGATCAAGATTGTCAAGACACAAATGTAAATGTATCCCTAGTGTTGGTGAAAATGATGAGGTGAGTCCTTGAATTTAGTTTGCAAAAGTCTTTAAGGTCCTATGTTTTACTGTAGAGACATCAGAGCTTGTTTGTTCTGTTTAGAGGATTGTGTTATCTGCATTAGCTTCACAGAGGCCACATGTCAGGAGAAGTACCCAAGGGCAGGTTTTTGGTCCCAAGAACTTGAGCATGTTGGTGGGGATAAGTGGAGTATCAAGAAAAAATCCATACAGGAAGCGCATGCAAGCTTAACACGATATACAGTCTGATTTGGCCCCAGAACCTTGTTGACGTATAAGGCTAACCACTTTGCTGTTGCAGCTAATCTGTAGCAGGTCCTACTGTACATTCCAGGATGCTCCGGGGCCTGTTGTTGTTCCTCACTGGGCTACTGTGTGGACCCAAACCACTGTTTACTTACAAGACTAATCTGCTCTTGATCAACAAACTCTGACAACCTGGAATACTGTGCATTTTTTTCCGCTCTTTGCCATGCAGAACAGGAGGGCTTATTATGGCTGGTGGTTGACAGGGTGGAGGGGGGGGGGGCAAGTCCCACGCACTAGAGACCAGCTATGGAGGCCGCGGCTGGAGAGAAAGTGGCTTCTGTGCATCCAGCGTGCCCAGAGTCAAGTCTCTGTGTGAGGAGCCTGAGAGGGCCAACCCAAAGAGAAGCTTGTGTACTTTAGAAGATTTCTACTGAGAAATCTGTCCGTTCAGGGGGAAGTTAGAGTGTATAAGTCAATTAGAAACTGACAAACAAGCTGCTCAAATAAGGATGTCGCAAAGTTAATGTTTGGTGGCACAATTATAGTGAGAAGAAACATTGCAATTGATCTAAATTATTACTGACACAAAGAAATCATTCATATTGTTTATAAAATATCCATGCATTATACCAACTATCTTATAATTCAATGCCTAATATCACTAAATATCACTTTAAACTCCAACCACTTTAAAGCCACACTGCCTAAACTTCCAGGTGATATATTACAAGAGCAACTAAACTGTTGTAAAAATAAAAACAAACGTGCCAGAGACATAAAAAAGGCTCAGCTAGACACAAACCATGCTATTTTTGCATTGGGTTTTCAGAATAACCCAATGCAAGAGAACCTGACTGAATATTTAATCTAATGTTTGGCTACCTGTAGTCAAAGCAAAGCAGCAACAGCTTCACGGAGTGAAATAAATTGATGCTGTATTTTATTCTCTATTGAGTGAAATATTGTGCAGTATGACTGTAAAATCATACTTGGCTAATACCAGCGGTGCAATCCTATCTGAGCTCTTTGGTCAAAGTGAGAGCAATATGTTACGGCCAGACAAAAACAAATGACAAACAAGCTATAGCCAGAGGCGGAGTGACCTAATCTGTTATGTTTATGCAAGGTTAAAAATGCAGTGCAGGTGTGCAGCTCCACCCCAGGTCAGATCTGGAGCATGTTTAGATGGACTTAGATTGACCTCAGCTCAGCAGTGCAGGTTAACATTGTGTCTGGGTGGGTTTCCATTGGGATAAAACAACATATCCCTCAACCAGATACTAGTCTGGCCTACTTGCTCTATCAAGAACAGGTGGCAGTGCATTGCTTTAAGTGGACATTTCATGCATAAATGAGGCCTTAAAACATTCCTCTGTGAAAAGGTTACATTTTGAAATAAGAATGATGTCTATGGTCAGGATTTGGCCCGGAGTGGAAAAGACCCATTTTAAAACAGGCTTTCACTTTCAACAGCATGCTAACAAATCCTTGACATGGTCATGATGAATACATTTTCTGCACAGAGCCAATAATAGATTCAGGGGTTTAAAATACGGAGGACAGTTTCATGTTCCCTCAGTGACATAACAGAATCCAGGAAATACACATCAGAGCATTTCAGCAGAAGAGGAAAAAGAAATGACCAAAACAGGATGACTTAAAACTATGAATGAAGCAAAAATACTACTCCATCATATGCCTTTGCTCTCTAAATAAAAGGTTGCCAGTTCAAGTGTCCAGTACATTTACAATAATTATGTGGTAGCTCGCAACAGGCTACTCTGTTTACTGAAGCCTAAAGAAATGTTTACTCTCGGGCATATAGACGCCAGGGGAAGACCTAGGACACATTGGGGGGGACTGTCTCTCAGCTTTGGAGTTTCTTTCGTAGGAGCTGGAGGAAGTATCTGGGGTGAGGGAAGTTTCGTAGGCACTATACTGAGGCAACAACCCCGACACCTTGGCTGCCATAAAAAAAAAACATTTTTAGATCTTAAAAATACCACGTCTGACAATCAATTCCCATGAACCCCTGCACTTTTTCCCAGACTGTGGGAGTTGTCTGATAAGGCTGATAAGGGCATCACTTTGTCGATCCTCTTCATGTGCGCCGTTTTGTATCCGAATAACTAACTCTCACCCTCTCCTCCATCGCACATGAATCATACTTCCCTGGCCTTTCCCTATTTTTACAGCTGTTGAAAAGTTGGATCTGCTCAATCGCTTTCACTCACCAGCACGGACAAGCGAGACGCACTTTCTCACAGTCATCCCGCCATTCTCGCCCTTTCTGCCTAATCAAGCGCCGGTGACTCAGCGCCGACCCCCAGACGCAGAAGCATTCGAGCATTGGTAAGTGCCTGTGGTAAAATCTCACGTAACAATCTTATCTAAACGTGAGTAATGGCGTTCCGAACAGCAGAAAGTGGAGTCGCTTTATAACGGCACCCCCAAAAATAGCGTTGGAAGAAAAGGAAGAAAAAAAATCGAGAACTTCAGCGGTGATACTGTCCAGAAGTGACATTCAAAGCCAAATAAAACATGGGAATTATTGAAAGCTGCTGCAAATGTTCGGAAATAAGAATGGGGTTATTGGAGACACAGTGGTACTCCGGACTAACATGAAGTATGCCGTGGGATACCTGGATGTGTATATTTATTGTAATCACAATCTTGGTCAACTTTCAACGGTCCAAATTGGTCCTCACATCTTAAAGAAAGAATATTTCACTTGTTGTCCATTCATTGTACATTTAAAAAGAATACAATTCAACCTTGCATGCCATTTTATGGTATTTTCCTTCACGTCTATACAAAACCAACTCGCTTTCAAACGCAAGCTCCCAACACTGTAGCGTGTTGAGCTAACCTGCTTCTGTAAGAAGGTGGCCCTTTGTCCTTTTGCCCTCCCTTCAATTTGTCACGGCTGCAGCGTGTGCACGAGCGTTTGGATTGGCACTCTTCAAAAGGAAAGCTATTAACCACTGAGCTCAACATACCCCAGGTCTGAATAGAATAAACTGAAGGGGTGGAACGATATTGTAGTCTTAAATTAACACTGTGAACTGTTACTTTACCTCCAATTGTACAGCTTACACTTTTACTGTTTTGAAACACTTATTTGCACATACGGCTTGAGATGCTTCACCTCATTGCACATAAGAGCGGCTGGTTGCGTCAAAAAGGGCCTCAAGAGTAAAAATCAAACCAGTGTGACTGGTTAGAAATTTAAATTTGCACAATAAATATTGTTTAAAAAAGCCTGTTTTTCAGTTTCAGATGTTTTCACTGCTAAGGCATCCACTGTCCACCTCACTATTGTTAAGTGAAAGCAGTTAAAATGATATATTCAGCCATAAAAGAATTGAGGGAACATAAAATGGTAAAAGCTCTGACCAATCTCGGCAAGAGAAAACCCCAAGCGTCTGTTGTGGTGTTTGGAAGGATCAGTAAAGGCTAACCCGGAGAGAAGTCAATGGAAAAAGCAGTTAATGAAGTCCTATTCGTAGCGAACCAAAGCGTCTGGGGGAGTGAGAGCCAGCTGACTTTCGCTCATGGACAACATTGTGTCAGCATGACCCCACATTTAGTCGCCGCTACTCTAGACTTGGCGCGAATCTTGGAGAAAGCTTTGAGTGATGCGTGATTGGTCACGCTGAACTGTCTGTGTACTCTAGATACCAGTGATGCAATCTCCCCTTGCAGCCTCCAGCCTGTTGTTCCGTTGTAAAAAATAATATTAAAAGTCTCGGGACACTTAGGGGAAAATGACCTCACAGTGTAAGAAGCTTGTCAATGCATACAGTGCCTTGAGAAAGTACTAATACACCTTTTGCACATTTTGTCATGTTTACAACCCTAAACATAAAGATTTTATTTTGAATTTTTTACTGAAAGTTCACACACAAGTAACAGACAACTGTGAAGTGAAAGTAAAATGATACATGATTCTGTTATTAAAAAAAAAAATAGAAAAGTGAAAAGTGGGGCGTGCATAAGTATTCATACAGCATTTTCTGAGTGCATTAAATTGCCTTTATAACATTCCTAATGACTGCAGAATGTTCACACCTTGCCCTGACCATTAAATAGAGGCCACCTGTGTGTAATCTACTCTCAGTATAATTCCAGCTGTTCTGTGAGGGCCTCAGAGCTATGGTCAGAGTGTATTGGTCACTAAACAACATCATGAAGGCCAAGGAGCACACCAGAGAGGTCAGGGATAAAGCTGTGGAGAAGTTTAAAGCAGCGTTAAGTTATACAAAGATTTCCCAAGATTTGAACATCTCACGGAGCACTGTTCAATCCATCATTCGGAAATGGAAAAAGTATAGCACCACTGCGAACTTACCAAGACACGGCCGTCCACCTAAACTAACAGACCGAACAAGGAGAGCACTGGTCAGAAATGCAACCAAGTGCCCCAAGATAACTCTGGAGGAGCTGCGATGTACTGCCGCTGAGCTGGGGGAATCTGTACATGAGACAACTATAAGTCGTACTCTACACAAATCTGGCCTTCATGGACGAGTGGCAAGAAGAAAGCCATTATTGAAAGGAGGCCATAAGAAATCCCGTTTGAAGTTTGCTAGAAGTCATATGGAGGACACAGCTGCCATGTGGAAGAAGGTGCTTTGGTCAGATGAGACAAAAATTGAACTATGGGGCTGCTTTTCCTCAGCGGGGACTGGGAAGATTGTAAGAATAGTTGGGAAGATGGATGGAGCCAAATACAGGGACATTTTGGAGGAAAACCTGCTGGAGTCAGCAAGAGACTTGAGGCTGGGGCGGAGATTCACCTTCCAGCAGGACAATGACCCTAAACACAAAGCTACATCTACAATGGAATGGTTTAAAAACAAACATATTAATGTGTTAGAATGGCCCAGTCAAAGTCCTGACCTAAATCCTATTGAAGACCTGAAAACTGCTGTTCACAAACGCTCTCCTTCTAATTTGACAGAGCTTGAGTTGTTTTGTAAAGAGGAATGGGCTAAAATGTCAGTCTCTAGATGTGCAAATCTTGTAGAGTCATACCCCAAAAGACTTGCTGCTGATATTGCAGCAAAAGGGGGTTCCACAAAGTATTAAGTCATGCTGTATGAATACTTATGCACGCCTGACTTTTTGGTTTTCTATTTTTTTTTAAATAACACAATCATGTATCATTTTGCTTTCACTTCACAGTTGTCTGTTACTTGTGTGTGAACTTTCAATAAAAAAATTCAAAATAAATCTTTATGTTTAGGGTTGGTAACATGACAAAATGTGCAAAGGTTCAAGGTGTATTAGTACATTCGCAAGGCACTATAGTTCGATTCAAGAGCTGGATTTGCGGTGAATCCAAGCATCAACGCATGTGTTTACGAAAAAGTAACATTAAACTACAGTACCCCCATGAGTATTATCTAAGGCACAATAAGGCTACACATCATATCACAACACATTGCAAAATCACTGAGGTTCCTATGTTTCCCGGATACTATCGGGATAGGATTGGCGTCCGTGCAGGACGACGTGGGGAATTACATCCAATCTTAGGATCTGGATGTAGAATTAAAGACACCAGTGAGTCCACGGGGAACAGCGGCACATCTTAGTCTAGATGTACTGCTTTTCTATGGACAAGTGAAACAGCTGCACCTTGGAATCCATTGGTACGCGACCCCATATATTTGCTACACATCAACACATAGCAGCTATAAAATGTGCCCAAAATGTCTGTTTTAGTCCTAATTTCCCTAATTTTGCCTTTCTTTGCTAGGATCCAAGCAAAAATCATTATTCTCTTCCTTCATCACACAATTTCTCTAATGAAGTTTAAATAGTGCATCTGCGTCTGTTTCACCCTGTTGAAATATACGCTTGACAAACTAAAACGTGACTGCATCACAGTTTGAGCGATCTTGAAGCGAGATTTTGGATAATTGCAGATGAAATTATGCTCTTGGCAGCCAAACGGTTTAGGCTTATGCTGTCCGTGCCAGTTGGTGAACAATATGTCCTTCTGGCAGTCATGGTGTGTGAGAAAGATGACTAAGCAGCTTGAGTTGCCTCTGTCTCAAATGGAACTACTTTTGTCTACTTTAATTCTTATTTTCTGGCATTTGTACCGACCATAAAGCTAGAGTTTAGCAAACAAGCATGTTGGCAGAATGGTTAATGTCACAATAACACAGGTTTGGCAAAGCGTCTTGTAAACGTCGCGCTTTGAAACGTTGATGCGTGTGGTGTCTTTGGGGCCTGTGAAGTTTCCAGGTTTAATTCCTGAATTATGGAAAGCCTTTGTGTGCAGCTTCATACACGCTATCTCTGAGTCTGTTTGCGTTTTCTGCTCCCCCACATTCAAAAAAGCAATGTTACACTAGCTCAAGATGTACAGAAAGGTTCCTAATTGCATTGAAGGATGGTTCAATAAAATGGACAATAAAGTTCAAAGTTCAATAGTTTTGAGCCTGTTATGCCTTTAGCCCAGGCTTAAACCTTCTTTGGTCCCGATTTAGTCATTCCCGACCCTTAAATACTTTGAAAACCATAAATGTTCACACTGTTACTATATTAAAAAGGTTGTGTAGATGTAACCATGGTTGCAGTTTCCGAAGAGGGCTTCCCAGTCTCGCCACTTTGCTTATTTTAGCCACCATTCCTTTTGTTACTCATACAAGTCTGACCTAATTCCCCAGATCCCAGACGTCACGAAAAACAAACCAGCACTGTCCACCATCCATTTTCCTGTAAGTGTAAAGGAAACAACCACACACCAGCAGCAGTGTGAGTGAGCAGTACTGGGGGATGAGTCAAAGCCAGAGGAAGTATCTGTGGAATGGTTGTCTATGTGGGGTGCGTGATTCAGCAACCCGCTACCACCAGGACTCGTAAAGCCTCTAGAGTTTTCCCCCGCTTTTCCGATTGCTGACTCGTTTTAATTGCGGTCCCAAGACTCGCAAAAGCCAAATTGATGAGTAATGGCATTGCTTATGAGGAACAGTTGGACTCTGGAGACTTTATCGATCTCACAACAGTCACTCATAGCAACCACTTTAAAGAAAGTCTCTTGGTATCGGTTTATATCGGATACTCAAACCCCCAGTATCGGTATCGGAAGCAAAAAAGCTGGATCGGTGCATCTCTAGTCTGCAACTACATAAATTTCACACAAGCAAGTTTGTGTTTCAGAGTCAAGTACATTTAACATTGTGTCAATATTTTGCAGTGCTAGGAAGATTCATCCACATTTTTCCCAGCACTTTTTGTAGTTTGGACTTTTAGTTCTTCCGCCTCCCACTCGCTCTCACTGGAGACAGACACTTTAACAAGTCTGTCCCAGTGGGCCGTAGACAGACAGGGAAGCCTATTTTTAGATGCATACAGATTAAACTTTTTTTCCCCCTCCTGATCTTTTGGTAATGGAGTTTTAACATCCTGGTGGGGGATCACTCTCCGGACTCCCCCCCCTACGCTTTGACTCATCTGACCCCATAACCACTGAAGATCCACTCCAAACACTGACATCATAGGCTTCGCTGTGACTGACTATAACAAGAGATAATGCAGACTATACAAGCGCTAGAGCAGGGCCAAACCAGGACTAAACTGCGGGACTAAACAAATGTGTTGAATAGACGAAAGGAAAATCACTGAATGTACTAGAACTTGAACTTAATTCAGACTGAACTAAACTAAGGTCAATTAAGAGAAACTAAATATAAACCAAGTGTAAAATCAAAATTCATGAAATTGAAAGCAGTCTTTAACAGAACAGAATGTCAGAAAGTCAAAATTAAGAACTGAACAACAAAGTAGGACTAAACCTGGTCTAAACCAAGTACTACTGTAAGGCCGTCACACTTGAAGTGAAACCTGTCGCTCTTCCAGGGTTTCATTGGCACAGCTTGTGAACTAAACAAAACTAAATGTCCCTTGTAAATCAATAAAGCTTTTCAAGTCAAAGTATGAATCAAGTCTTAATTACGATTTCAACCCGGCCTAATGACTAAACCAGGTAGAAACCAGTTGTAAACAAGAGATAAACCAGAACTGAATGACTGTCTCTAAATATAAATAAAGCAAAAGCAAAAACAAGGGTATTACTTAAAGAAATACTTTATGCAACACCTTGCATCAACTCAAAAACCCCAATGGAGAGAATGTAGTACACATCATCCTCTTTCCCTTCGCCTTGTCCGACCCTGAAAAGGTGCTAAAAGCTTATGACGGCGAAGCAATTAGCACTTTTTCGGCCTTTTGGGAGGTGACGGGGGAACTGACTTCACTTCTTTCCTATACTGGACTGACAACAAAGTCTGGTGTCAAAAGCTGTCTATTCTATTTTCGGCACGCCTTCGGCAAAAAATCGTTGGTGACAGGTAACATTGTGTTGCAGTGTTGGGCACATTCACTGTTGTTTATCCCCAAAACCGAACCGCTGACAAACTCTCCAGCCAACTGAGCCACTGTCACTGTCAGTAACTATCCCTCTGATGTTAGAAAGTAGAATATTACTTATAATAAGGAAGCAGTTTGAACACATATTAGAACAATAGCAGCTGTAGTCACTGACCCCCACCTTAACCGAGCACATTTTCTCCAGTTTGTCTTTTCCCAAATCAGTCTATAGGCCAGTGTAACACCTCATTTGAAAGCTAAGACTTACAAAACTGATCTAAGCTTCTTCCTCGTCACGTTTTCATCCTTTTTGGTTGTGTTTTCATCACGTTTTTGTTGCTTTTTGACATGTTTTGGTCACATTTTGTGGCTTGATCACAGTTAGCGCTATAAAAAAAAGCTATGAAAACGTGATAAAAATGTGACAAAACATGACAAAAATTGACAAAAGAGCAATGAAAATGTGTTTAAAAAAACAACTAAAACCTGATAAGAAAAACAAGGATGAAGCTTAGATGAGTTTGTAGGTTTGTGGGTAACACTGGAGAAAAATGTCCTCGGTTCAGGCGGTGGTTAATTTAAGATATTTAGAACTATTTTATTTATTTACTTTGTCCCTTTGTCAAAGATGGCCCTAAAAAAAGAGCGCAAATCCACTCCCCGGTCTTGTTCATCATCTCCAGGCATCACCACAAGTTCTTGCTGAGGCTGGAAGAAGCGCCATGCCTCTGTAAGTTTTACTAGCCCTGAGCTAACTGACCCGTGTGGCTATATAGGATGCTAGCTACCACTGGGTTGGTCGAGGGCATTTCCCGTTCAAAAAAAGGGAGGGTGAGTATTTTTCTCTCACACTTCATTTGAGGGAGTGACATGGCGTGGTAGACAGGCTGGCTGCGAGCGGCGCAGGAAATCTTTCATTAAAATTTGACGGACATGGAGCGAGACTACTGTTGGGAAGCTGGTTATAAGAGCACATTTTGAGGGTATTTAGGTGCTCAGAATCATGCACTTGACACACTTATGAATCCACTTATGTTTGTCAAGTTTAAGATAAGTGTCTGCTTTGGTGGTCCTGATGCACTTTGCTATTCTTGATGATGAAGATGTCACTTTTTTCTAGCTTTTGACCATGTTATTACGTTTCCCTCATGAATAACAAACCTGGCATTGTTTTTGCTTTATTTGCATGTTTTACTGATTCTGCATATTGTGTTTGTGCTCCTCTTCCACCTTTGAAATGTGCTCCTACGTCGGCATAGATGGGAGCAACATCCGGGAACCTTTGCTGAGCCACGCCTCCTTTGGGGGAATCAAGAGTTAAAAATTGCATTGGTGTGTATGTGGGAACAGGGATCATTTCTTGTTCTGAGAATAACATATTCCAAACCAGTGATCAGAACCACAGAAAAATGGCCTTTCTTGATTACAGACACATCAACTCACTGTCAGAAGACGATTGGAAGATATTTCATTTCTTGCGGAAAATTATATGAGCGAGTTTATCGATCGCTACCATCTGCCAGGGCTCATTATTGAGGAAACAGCTCCACCCTGTGGCCGTGTATTATGCACTTTGTGGCGTGGTAAATATTCAGACTTATTGAACATGCTCAGCGTTAGGTTTTAAATTGCACATTAACGTTAGCATTAGCAGCTAGTAATGCTAGGTGCTGAATGAACCATGTACCATTTTCTTTCATAAGCTACAAAACTACATCATAGACTGTTTGATTCTAATTTAATGTTAGTCTAAAGGGACAGACTAAAAGCTGAAGCTCTAATGGCATTATAAAGCAGCCAGTGAAAAGGTTACACAAGCAAATGTCACTGACAAGTCATGAGACAGAAACGTTAACCGTCTTTGAAACGTTTTTCGTGGGGATCTTTCCTCATTCATTTCAATGGACGAGAGCTGCTGTTATCCCCTAAAAAAAGGGGCGGTAACCTTTTGGCGCCACTGATGTCACGTAGACGTTGCTCCCATCTATGTTGAGAAATCTGAAGCTCCATTTTAAATCCCATATACTTTCACCAAACCTCTTCTGATAGTTTTTTCACTTTCTTTGCCCTACACGCAAACGGGAACTAGTGCCCTCTGCAGGAAGTTTTTAATCAAAAATGTCATAAAGGTTTTGATTTTACTTGATCTACTGAACACTTTATTCTAAATTCACATACAGGTACAGGTATGTGCAATATTAAAGCTACATTATGAACTTTGTATGATTCATGAAATAGGCCTAACAACATCACACGTCCAAAAAGTCAGTTTAGCGTAACACGGGATCTTTGGAAACTATAATTGGAACAAGTGCATTCTGACGTCTCTTTCATGCCCCTGTAAAAACCTGACAGATCCATCTTGGAAGGTGGTGGTGACGGTCTTTAAAATGTGGGTAAAAGGCGAGCACTCCTCTGGCGGCCATGTTTGAAGGAGCGTCTTCAAAGATGGCTGTGCCCCTGAACTTTGATATCCTCATCCTCACAAACCCAGAACAGAGGGAGAGAGGGGGCGGCGGGAGTTGTAAACTGCACGAGTGAAGAAAGTGATAAAGGCAGACCAAAGAGGCGCAATCACAGTCGGGACATCAAGGCTCCTCTGATAGGGCCTCCTTCAGAAGCAATAACCGTCACATGTGCCCTAATATCTCCGTGACGTTTAGTACAGCATTTACAACTCTTCAGAGGCTTAAGAATAGCAGTGTAGTCACTTTCAAATGCACTTGCGAGTTAAAAAGGTTGAAGTATTTGACACAGATTTTGTAGTACCAAACTATTGCTGCTTAAAAACACTGCTATTTTCCTGCCAATTGTTGATAATGAAAGGCATACAATCTATCTAATGTTTGTCTATAAGTTATATGTTAGTTGAGTAGAGCCAGCTAATAGCATTCCAGTAAGTTTCAGTCTGACAATGTGTCCTTGAGCGAGATGAAAGCGCCCCCACTCTGTCTGTATGTCTCCCTTGAGTTTAACTCAAAGTTTATCGAAGGACGAAACTTACTTTAATGCATTTATGTGGAAAACAAGTTGAGCGCACATAACGCCTAGAGATTTGAAAAGGCTAAAAACAAGCAATTATTTTGAAATGCTTGAAGTTGAGGCGATTTGAGAGCTGAACTGAACAATCAACACAGATATGAACCACCTCATGACACCAGCAGATGAGGTGTTTTGAGCATTGGAGAAGAAGATGGACTGTATACGCAGGATTACTCAAATACGAATGAAACAAAACAAACCACAACTCCAGGTATGTGTTTTCTCGCTAACCGTGGGCTCTCGCTAAGCCACCTGTTGAATTTAGACCACTCTGCCAATCCGTGAGCTGAGGTGTCCTTCTCGGCGTTTATCTGCAGATAAAGGAGACGTGGACAGGAGCTTGGCGGCTTGAGCGCACCTGATAACATCTCATCCCCCCCCCCCCGAGCGATTGTCTCACAGAGTCTGGGGGAATCCCTAACCCCGCTCCCCTCGGTGTAGCGCGCCTGTTTATACAAGACACCTAAGCTCCGCAGACATGCCTAAGCTTCTCAAATAAAGGTAGCTCACATAAAGAGCCAATTGTGGTCCGAGCGATGATCTGCCCATTTAGCGCACTATTGTTAGGATGAATTTGGGAGCTGGCAGTTTCCCTTTTCAGAGCGGCAGCTGAGCCAGCCTCTCCCGCTTCACAAAGTGCATTAGCCTATTACCACGCACCGAGAGCGGACTCTTTAGGATTTGGGCTTTTCAGAGAATGACAGATTCGAGTGCAGTGAAGAGGTGGTAAATCGTAAGTGACACCTTATTACAAAAGGTAAAGGCATCTCTCGTTAACAGTAAGTAACAGTAATAACAGTTATAGTAATTTGTGGATTTAGAACAGCTTTACACTAGTCCACTATTGATACACTGCTCAGTCAACAGCAAGATACTTCTGCCACTGCCAATCATACACTTACATTCACACAAGTATAGAAATCTGTGCTGATCATCAAAAAAAAAAAATCAGCGTTTCAATGTTAGTTTAGGCATTTTGAGTACTGAAATTATTTAAAGGGGGGTATTATGTAAAATCGACTTTTTCAAGCTTTATATCATGTTATTATGTCATTCCCTCATTAAACACATGCCTGGAGTGTTGCCTTGGCTCATTCACATATTTTTGAGTAATCAGTAAAAACGTAGACGGCAGCCATTTTAGGTGTAGCTATGCCTCAGTCCTCCTAGGAACGCCCCCACCTCCTGGAGACGCCTCTGGACCTTTTGTCACCAGCCAAGCCACCAACCACTGCTCCTCAGCTCAGCAGAGCCCCCTCCCCGCACAGTGTTGTTGTTTAGATGCCACAGCAGTGTGCTGAAGTGGGCGTGTCGGAAAGCTTCTTAAGAGACAGAGGCCTATTTCAAGACGTTCAGTACAGCCATTTTGAGAGAGCAATTTTATTTAAGGCAGTTATTTTAATTTACTGCATATACAGACCAACAGAAGGTTACGTCATCATTGTAGTATGCTATAGATTGGTGCTATGTGATTGAAAAAAGCATAATACCTCCTCTTTAAAGAAATCGTAGAGAATTAGACTAGTTCAAATATGCAGGAAAACTTGCATGAATGGAACAAGGCACTACTCCAGTCCAGGTATGTTTTTAATAAGGAAAATGTATACTGTACAATCTCGGTTAAATGTCATTTTAGCATATCAGTCGTTTAATGCAAACAGAGAAGAAAAATTATGAAATGATATCTGTAAAAACACATATCCTATCATTACACTTTTTCCGCCGAGTGAGCATTAACTCAACCATACACACATCTACAACCACTGATAAACAGTGTGGCTACAGGAGTCCGCTGTCTACTGAAAAAACAAGCCACTTTCTGCGCTGTACATAGCCCTTCCAGAGTCAATATGCCCTTATGATAATGCTGGGAGGATTGAATACGGCGCTAACATGTGAGGCCAGCCTTCCTATGGCTACATAAACATCATGCATGGCAGTGTCAGCAAATGGATCTGTAGCTTCTGTTAGCCAACTGTGAAGCACGAATGCTAAGGATCTCCGAGCTATCACCATCTTAAGGCTGAGGTATTTTCCTATAATACCTCCGAGGCTTTATTCCATCCGCATGAACTCGCCGTGCAGCTCCCGCAAAACTGACTCCTCTTTCTCTCAACAGCTCAAATAGGTCTGAGGTATGGAATTGCAATGTTTTGATAATATGCTTTCGCTATCACATGGGATTTAAAACTGTGCATTTGTTCCAACATCGCTCTGCCGCTTCTGACATCCTACACAGCGCCGTCGCCAAGTGGATATTTCACGATACTAATAATCAAATATAGGCCAAAGATCATAGGTGTATGTATGTAGATAAGCACATATGCTGGCAATTCTAGCCTCAGAGTTTTCCGCCCCGTTTCATGCAGAGCTGTCCAGTCCAATAAAGCCTTTGCAACACACGAGCATTGACTTTAGAATTGGACCCAACAGCATTTTCGAATATTGATGGTTTATTTTCCACTTTTATATAGCATGTGTATGGCGTGAGCAGACATATAGACTTTACACTATACACTCTACTGCTCTGTCGTTTATTCAACCGGCACTAGTCAATATTCGATGCGCTTTCATGGAGAGTCAATCAACTATTTGCTCGTACAATGGAGCAGGGCTTGGTCTATGTTTGGTGGACAACAGTAGCTCAAGTGGAAGACCCAGATTAGCCTCTGACACTTTCCTTGACAGCAGAGATAACGGAGATTAGGGCTGGGCAATTAATCGAAATTTAATAGAAATCGCAATATCTACTTTGGTCAATCTAAATAATCGTCAGGTTTGCAGCCATTTCTTTGGCAGAAACAGGAGATAGTTTTGGAGTTTGGATAAGACAATGGAAGATTTGTGTGTGTTAGGGAAAACATTACTTGTTTGAGCTGAGATTTGTATAAAAGGTATGTCTAAGTCCTTGAATCAACTACACATGATTATTTATTTGTTTTGCTCTATTGTCCAGCCCTCTTTCAGTGCAGTGGGTTCGAGTCTTAGTGTTGACAGTTTGTTGAAAGTCTTTCCCTTCTGAAATATTCTGCTCAATAAAGCCCGCAGGCAAAAGAATAAATAGAATATAAAATACCAAGACACCAAAATAAAAAGGAAAACTTTGTCTCACTCACAGAGTTATATGAAAATGGAAAATATGGATCAGGCATAACATTGTTGCCAACTATCTTGATAATTGTTCATTTTAGTTACATTTTGATTGGATGGATTTTTCGCAATCAACTACTGTTTGCGTCTTGGGTCAAACTCAGCTGCCAGAATGCACACTGATGTTGTTCCTTGGGCAAGACATTGCCCCCGCCTTTTCTGTATTAATGTAACAGTATGAATGTCTTGGTGTGGGGAACATTAAAGCAGAACTAAGTAACTCATGTCCCTTGAGGCCATAAGCGCCACTGCAGGTGTCGTTTTTTACTCATTAATTGTCCGTGAGAGTAAATACTACACTGACAGAAAAGACAAAGGGACAGAGGGATATTGTACATCCAATTACACAATGGAGAAAAAATTTTCACTCAAACTGGCTGTAAATACTGTTTAAGTGGCGCTAGCCCACAGTTAGCTTCGTCCGTTAGCCTGTTAGCTTCTTCTTCATGATTACATTAGTGTGTATTGGTAGCTCCTACCCGGTGGCAGCGAAGTTGCAATTGTGGTTTCCTGGCCGGAGACACCAGGGGGAGATGAAAGACCCCCAAATCATCCCATTAACACTTGTATTATCCCCAGACGGACTACGAGAAGGATTTTTAAGGTAAACAAGTTACTTAGTTCTTCTTTAATGTAACAGTATGAATGTCTGGGTGTCGAGAACATAAAAGTAACACACTATTATTAATATCATGACAGGCAGCCCTAAAGCTCTTCCCTGTGCGTCAGCGGGCACACATGGTTCACATATTTGCTGGCCCTTTCTTTTCAAGGCGACATGCAAACTGCAAAATGAGATCTGGCCCACTGTGCTCAGGCCGGCGCACGGAGCTCCCGGGTGGGCACTGTCCCTGCTGCCGAGATGTGCCATAGAGATAGCTCTGGGAACCCGCAGAGGCCATCTAAACAGAAACACATGCGCTGGTGTATTTGTTTCACTGTCAGAAAGCTCATATAAAGGATCGCTGTACCACCAAGGCCCCAAAACCGTAACTATTACAGCTGTCTGTCTCACCAGAAAACCATGTCTGAGATCTCAAACAGACCGAGCGCCAACGAAAATAGACTTATATGTCCCGCACTCATTGGATCTTGTTTTTGTGGTCGGTATATTATTAAAAACAGTGGTTGCATACAAGAGATCAGACACTTTGCCGCACTATTGATGCCTCACACCTCGGGTTTCGGGTTCGATTCCCCGACTGTGTGTAAGAGCATCTTGTGGGTTTTCTTTGAGTCACCGGAGATTCGCAATCAACCCATGACACACTGTATACAACATATAAATACCTCTGAACAAGACACTGGCTCAAGAGATGGATTTCACAACCGTAACCTCTTAACCCCTACCTCAACCGAGCACTTTTTCTCCAGTTTGGCTTTGCCCAAATCTAAAAGCTTCTTGAAAAAAGTGTCAAAACAGCGAAAAAAACGAGGATGAAAATACAATGAAAAAGCCACAAAAGAGCAACAAAAGCGTGCCGGAAAAGCAACAGAACACAATAACAAAGCGACAAAACATGACGAAAAAGTGATAAAAAACATGATGAAAACACGACAAAAAATCCTCAGAAAGCAAGGGGGGGGAAAAGCGATGAAGAAAGCAACAAAAAACAACAACATGAAAACCAGACAAAGAAAGAGATGAAACCTGACAAAAACGTTTTCAATAATGTGACAAAAATGCGGCGACAACGAGACAAAAAAGTCACGATCAGTTTTGTGGTCCTAGCTTTCAAATGAGGCATTACTCTGGCCTATATGCGGTGAGCTCCATTCGAGAAGCTTTTAGATTTGGTTAAAGCCGAACTGGAGAAAATGCACTTGGTTAAAGCAGTACCTTAATAAATACCTTAATAAATCCTTCTCGTAGTCCCTCTGGGGGTAATACAAGTGTTAATGGGATGATTGGGGGGTCTTTCATCTCCCCCCGGTGTCTGGCCAGAAACCCCACAATTGTAACTTCGCTGCCTACGGGTCAGAGGCCCCAACACACACTAATGGAATGAAAAAGAAGAAGCTAACAGACTAACGGGCAAAGCTAACTGCGGGCTAGCGCCACTTAAACAGTATTTACAGCCAGGTTTGAGTGAAAAAATGATCTCCATTGTGTAATTGGATGTACAATATCCCTCTCTCCCTTTTTCTTTTCTGTCAGCGTAGTATTCACTCTCATGGACAATTAATGAGTAAAAAAATCGCAACATGCTATGACACCTGCAGTGGCGCTTATGGCCTCTAGGGGCATGAGTTACTTGGTACTGCTTTAATGTTCCCGACACCCAGACATTCATACTGTTACATTAATACAGAGGAGGTAAAATGTTAAGGGCAAGGCAGGATGTTGAACAAATCAGATTACACAAAAAAAGGTTCATAGAAACTCACTGGACCAAAAAAACACCAAAAAGTTACACACATTTGGTGCATCTGAATTTGACAAAACACAACGCAAATTCTCCTATACAGTCACAGCAGCCGATTTCGCAAAGTGAGCACACACTTCGAATCCCAAACCAAACTGTTTTGATCCCATAAAACGCGCTGAAATAACAAATAAGCTCCATTACAATCGGGCAGCTCTAACTGAGACCGTACAGTCTTGCAAAGTTAGGCTATTGCGATGGCACAGCTTGGGTAAGACATCAAAAAAACGGGATTTTAGCGAGCAAATTAAAGCGCAATTCAAACAGTCTGACACACCCTCCAAATGATTATGATTAAGTGTAATTCAGAGGCAGGATTGTCATTACCCCCACCCGTCCCACCTGCATCTCCTGCTCACTCGCTGCATGTGGCTCGTTTTGGGAGTTTGTATATAAGCTTGTGTGAACATTGAGACCAAAAAATAAATAAAATCCAGTGTTGTCTGCACACTCTAGAACTCAAAGGGTCTTATTACGCAAAATAAACGTTTGGAACAGTCACATTCTCATTATTTTGTACATCTGGAACTCTATTTTGTTTTGTTTACACCTGTTGTAGAGCATGGTACAGTACAATACAGTAATGCTGTATTCTCTGGCGCTCTATATATCAATATAAATCATGTCAGCAGGCCAAAAAACAAGACCGTGGCATTCAAGTCTGCCCTACTATTTAAAAACAGTCTATAGCTTAATTTTGTTCATATAAAGAAAGTGAAAAATATTGAGATTTTTCTGATTATGTCCAAATTAGCAGCACTTGATCTTTTGTTGGTTGGTGTTGAAAACGTCCAATCCAAGTAGTCAATTAGGAAGCGAGAGAAAACAGCTTAAAGCAGTACTAAGTAACGTGTTTACCTTAATAAATCCTTTCCGTAGTCCCTGTGGGGGTAATACAAGTGTTAATGGGATGATTGGGGGGTCTTTCATCTCAAGAAAGGGCCAGCAAATATGTGAACCATGTGTGCCCGCTGACGCACAGGGAAGAGCTTTAGGGCTGCCTGTCATGATATTAATAATAATGTGTTACTTTTATGTTCTCCACACCCAGACATTCATACTGTTACATTAAAGAAGAACTAAGTAACTTGTTTACCTTAATAATTCCTTCTCGTAGTCCGTCTGGGGGTAATACAAGTGTTAATGGGATGATTGGGGGGTCTTTCATCTCCCCCTGGTGTCTCTGGCCAGAAAACCATGCTTGCAACTTGACTGCCACCGGGGCGGAGCAAGCAATACACACTAATAGAATCACGGAGAAGAAGCTAACAGGCTAACGGGCAAAGCTAACAGTATTTACAGCCACGTTTGAGTGAAAAAAAATATTCGCATTGTATAATTGGATGTACAACACCTCTCTCTCCCTTCACCTTTTCTGTCAGCGTAGTATTTACTCTCCAAGACATTTAATATGTTAAAAAATCGTAACTTGCTAAGACACCTGCAGTTGCGCTTATGGCCTCTAGGGGCAAGAGTTACTTAGTACTGCTTTAAGAAGCAAAGTAGAATACTCAGACATGTTTTTGGCAACAAGGTCAAATGGGTCAAATGCAGACAATATCTTTCCCTAAAGCAGGGATCTCCACTCAGTAGCAGTAGCTCTCCAGCCCTTTCTAGTTCACACTCTTCATTTCCACTTACACTTGATGACTCACATTTTTGTTCTAAACATGCTAAATCCACAAGCATTCGGGTCAATATAGCAAAGTATAAGGACAAAACTCAAGTTGAAATGTATCTTGGCTACAATTTCTCCAGGGTTAACGTCACCTAAGTTGCATCTTACACAAGTGTCTTTGAAGCACAAGTTGCTCTCTGACGCTTTTGTTCCATACAAAAAAAGATGGGAGACCCCTGCCCTAAAGAGTCAACGAGTACATCTTAGCCTTAACCAACCCACGAAGCATTACCATGAGAAAAAAACAAACAACATAATCCACTGTCCTCCTTGCCCTGCTCTTCCTCCCCTCCCTCGTCCAGCCTCTGTGAATGTTTGAGTGTCCCAGCTGTGCTCGCTCCTGCGCTGGGTGTGGGGTGTACACAGTGCCTGACAGTCGGCATGCTGTGTGTATACTCTGACCCATAAACACTGTGAGGAGGGGAAGCACTGATTACCAAGAGTGAGTCTGTCCGGCCCGCTGTCACTGGGGCACTGCGGATTACCTTTGCACTAGTGCCTCAAAGTCAGTACCCCCTTCGCCCCGCAGAGTGCTCGCGAGAGGAGCGTGGTGAGCAAGTATGACTGCCATTTGAGTTTTGGACTCAAAGACCGCGATGTGTCATCTGTTTGGAATTGTCTAAACAAATGAAATGTGCTGTGTATAGTAAGTGTTGTTTAAAATAGATTGAAACCAGCCATTGGGGAGTAGCTATGCGCTGAATTATGTCCATGAATAAAAAAACTGAATGAAAATGGATGTTGAAGAAAGCAGTCGTGCTCCAGTCATGCTTTTAGACTGCAGACACCTGTTTACTGAGAGAGGGCAGATAAGGAAATGAAGAATATTGCTCATTAATTTACAAGTTTTAAGCAAAATTGGCAGTTTCAAGCTGTACCTATTTTTCCCCCCTTGCAGTATTTTGTATTTGTTAGCACCAATGCTGAAAACTAGGGCTGCACAATATATCGGAAAAAAAATATCGTATCGCGATATCAGGTGATGCAATATCCTATCGCAATATACCACGATATATCGCAGCATCACTAAAGCCTTCATCGGACTGAGATCGACAAATCTTTGCAAATTCAGCCAAAAACAAACGATGCATTGAACTTGTAAATGTGCGGAAGTTCAGCTTTAGTTAAACATGTCCAAATTTAGTTCAGTTTTAGTCTTGTTTTGGTCCTGATGTCGCGTTTGATGTCTTGTTTTGGCACAATTTGCTGAAAAACGAGTTACTTACAAGTTGTGTTTAATTAGAATGGAACATATCGTCTTGAAATGGTTTAGTGAAATATCGCAATAATATGTTATCGTTGTACAGCCGTATCACATATCACAAGTTGGCCATTTTAAACTTTAAAGTTGCCATCATTACCAGGTCACTTTACTCCCTGAAAGCAGTGAAACGTTCTTCTTCCTCATCTCCATGTTAAGAATGCATTAGGAAGATTAGGAAAACGTTTGGACACGACTAAATATATGAACAAATTCCAATTTTTGGGTTTGAAAATATATTTTTTAGTCAATCTGCTTTTTTATCATCTGCAACCTCGTCAGTGTCTAGTGAGTCGAAAAGCAAACTTGTCACATAGTCTTCCAGTCCTAACAATGCCTTATTTCAGAAACCCTGAGAACTACATTCAGCATAACCCTTCCCTCTCCCAGGCCGCCTTTACGGGCATAAGTCTAAATGACCCACCAGTCTGTTTGTGTGTCTGTGCATGCAAAAGTGTAAACAGCCCGGCTCCGGCGCTTTGAAGTTGACCACAGCGGCAGGGAACTCCAGCCAAATGGCCACAAAGACCCACATTTTGGAGACTCAACCATCTGCATTTTTATATATAACTGCTCCCAAAATACAAAAACTCACTCTTCGCTGCCAGAAGGAAAGAAATAAAATAAAATCACCGGCCTAGTTGCCTGTGACAGCCTTAGCCCTAGTTCAAACAGCTTCAGAAAACAAATGGATTCTTGGCGCTATCATACACCGTAGGTGAGGCAAGCACACGTCTTATGAAAACAGGGTGTTTTCACAAGATGACAGCGTTACATTGAAAAGCCCTGGATCAGTGGCGTATAGGCCTTGGAATATGGCGTTTCTTAAATCCGCTCTGCCACACTGTCGGGTCATTAGCAGGCCACGCACGGAGACTAGGCTGTGTTTACTCTAGAGCTCTAGCTTGCCCCCTTTGAAAAAAGAAAAGAAAAAACTTTCACTGGTTTGGGAGCAGAGAGTTCAAACAAAGAAATAATGGAGTGACACATTTTTGAAGTACTGTATTTTAGTATTCCTGATGCTACATATAAAGGATACTCTTGCAATGGGGGCACAATATAATGCTTTCAAAACTGACAACCTCCTAAAAGCATTCTCCATTTGTCCATTGCCTATAGATAACAACAACTGTACATTAATCCACCAAAATATTATTATATTTTGATATGTATGTGCCACATGCTGCATATGTCCAACATCTGGCCACAGCTGCCTTGGGGGCTGACCAACTCAGACATGGCAGCAGTGTCTCTGACAACCACAACACACACCAGCACATACACACAGGTCAGATGTTTGACACATCCTGCCCACGGACTCTTAGGCGGCACGGCGGCACAGCGGTTATCGCTAATGCTTCACAGCGAGAAGGTCCCCGGCCAGAGGGGCCTTTCTGTGTGGAGTTTGCATGTTCCCCCTGTTGAATAATAATAATAATAATAATAATAGTATAATAATAATGCATTGGTTTATATAGCGCTTTTCTGGACACTCAAAGATGCTTTACATTGCATTATTCTTTATTCACTCCATACTTGGAGGTGGTAAGCTACCATTGTAGCCACAACTGCCCTGGGGTAGACTGACCACCACCAACCACTCACTCACATACTACATTAACCCGGGCTTCCTGGTGTTCCCAAACGGCCCAGGCCCTACCTGCTTAGCTTCTGAGAACTGAGGGGATCAAGCAAAGCAAAGGCGGTATGGGCACGTGTCTGTGTACGTTTCCTCCGGGTACTCCATAATGAATGTAGTGTGTGAGTAATTGGTTGGTGGTGGCCGGAGGGGCTGATGGCAAAGACTGGTAGCCTCACTTCCGTCAGTCTACCCCAAGGGACAGCTGTGGCTACAATAGGAGCTTACCACCACCAAGTATGGAGTGACTAAATAATGACTACAGTGTGGCGCTTTGAGAAACTTGGTCATACAGGATTGTAAAGTGCAATACAAGTGTAAGCCATTATTATGATTATTAAAACCACATTTCCCTGTTGAGTCGATAATCACTGTACAATTTTATTTGAAACTGACTTGTAAATTAAATGCATGTGGAATATTCTTTACACTTTCTGTTTCAAAATGTATTCTCACAAAAGAAATTCCTACATCCCACAGCCCTTGTTTAAATCCGCTATAAGTCCCATACTCTCCATTCACATTTGCCCTCTTTTCTGCTCATGACGGAATGGAAAGATCCTCATACCTCCATCTGCTCTTCATGTCATTCCAGCCTTTCTCAGCTGCAGTGGGGCCTGAAGAAAAGCCACTGTGGACTCCCTGAGCAAACATGGCCATTTGAACCGGAAATATTCGGCGGAGCTCGGCACGGCGGCTGTTTGAACCGGAGCAGCCCGGCAAACAGAGCAATGTTTGAACGCTAAACACTGGAGATGGCGGAGCTCACATGGGGAATCTGACAGTAGAGCCAGAGTAGGCCCCGGTTCCATTCTCCATGCTTTGGCAACAATAAGCTCAGTCATACCCAATAGAAGAGAGCTCCCTTCATGGGCAGAGTGTAGTTTAATACAATTACTTAGCAACGGAGGTGTGGAGTTCCTCGGAGGGGATAGGTCGGGATGTTTGGGGCAAAAATGACGTTCATGCGTTCTTTACTTTTTAGCTATTTTTAACTTGATAGACAAACGTTTTATCAATTCTGCAGCATAAATTTTGAACTTACTGTTTGTTAAGTGGCACAAAAAAAATTGGCATTCATTACATTTAGAAACATCACTCATCCACACTCAACTGTTAAAAAACAGCAGAACTATGATTGAGAGCAATGAATTAGGCCTGCAACTCTGACGGGATTTCTTTCTTCAGAGCTTTAGTTATGTTTATTTTGACCTTAATTTAAAGGTGCACTACGCAACTTTTTATATAATTAAAAAACTTGATAATAATACATATGAGACCTTTCAGTGACCCAGCAGATGCTTGGGTACTTAGCATAGCACCTTTACATAACATCCCGATGGCCAGGACGCTTCAGGATCAATTGTTTTTTAGGCTTTCACTGCTGATTGAACCGTATCCATGGTTACATATACATTCCATTCCAAAAACATACCAGAAATCCTTAAAAATCTGAAAGATGGAAAGTAAAGGCTTTAAACCAACCACCCATACAGCCGCTGGACTTCTGAAAGGATAATTATGCACTAAAATGAACTTTTTTTTTACATACAAAGTTGCATAGTTGAACCTTTAACCAGAAATGTTACACTGATATTTCAAAATGACATTAAGTCCTGGGCCCAGAGGAGAACCTATTGTACTTTTTTCAGTTTTAGTGGTATGGGAAACCTGAGCACCCAGAGGATGCCTTCACACACACATGAGGAGAACATGCAAATGAGCCACCGAAAGGCCTCATCCAGCCCTGAATCGAGCCCGGGACAGTCTAGTTGTGGGGCAAGTGCGCTAACAGTTGCGACACTGTGCCGCTACAGCGTTAGCTTTCCAAACTTTTAATATATTCACACACACACACACACACACACAAAACCCTCCTGTCCTGGAAAGCATGACCAAAGCAGCTTTTCATTCTCCCATTCTTGTGTGACGGGATGTGCCAGGTTTTGTAACTGACAGAGGCAATTAAAGAGGCATCAAGGCCCAGCGGCGTGTGACTGGCTGTCATGTTAGCAGGTTTAATTCAGGACATCTTTCATTTCACTCATATGTATGCGCCACACTATCAGGGCATGCTTGGTGAAGCACAAAAAATCATGTGAAACCCCCATTGTTTCTTCATATACCTGGGACATATTTTATATTTGAGGAAAAAAGGGTCATATATTTGGGAAAAGGTGAGAACTAACAGGGCTTAGAATTTTAACTCACAAAACTCAATGCATTGTCTATTATTATTGAATTCTACCAGAAATACCTAGGCTAAGGTCTCCAAAGTACTTTCAACACCCATAATGAAGCTTATAGGACCTTTTAGATGCACAATACTTTATCCTGTGTTGTAGAATTGACTACATTTAAGCAATAGCTATCTTCAGGAGCGTCTGTCTGCTATGCTCCAAAGTGGTGGCTGGCGCAAGCTACTGTCAGCTGCCTGCCCTCCAATTAGCCATCCCAAAGTATGTAGTCGAAATAATGAAACCACCAGCTAACATTAGTCAGCTCATAGCTCGATACAAAAAAAAAAGAAAAAAAAGATTGAAAGCTGGACTAAAGCGGGACAGCCTCTTTCTCCTCCTCTGAACCTTCCTAAATGACACGTCTGTCAGCACGCGAAATGAATGTGGTCATCTGTCCGTGACACAGATTACACTGGCGTTGGGAGCAGCGGGAGCGTTTGAAGTCGGACCACAAGCGCAGCGGTTCTCATGGCGTTCCCTTTAAATAGAGCATGACATCAGGGCAGCGCGCAGGTCCGATCCGCCTGCACCCCGCCCCAAACAACGCGTCTCCAAACAATGTTGCATCTAGAGCGCGACGATACACTCCGGGGAGGCGCGAGGGCATGTGCAGGGAAAGAGTGTGGGCTGTAAAAAAGGCTGCATTCACACATCGCAATCCATTGAGCCGACAGTTTAACATTGAGGTGTTAGAATTTCAGTATGTGGGTTATATCGGTTTCATTTCTGGTCTTATCAACAATAAACAAAAACTGGCACAAACATCAGAAACTCCTTTGTCAGCAAAACAGATTATTTCTTTTGACTCACAACATGGCCGCAATTGTAGTCACAGCGGCTCACCTCTTGTTCCGATACCAGTTTTTCCCATTCGATCCGATATCAATACTTGGGTTGAGAGTGGTCGCCGATACCGAGTACCAGTCCGATACCACAGCAAGTGAATAAAAAACAATAACAAAGCCTGTGATAATATGCCAAAACCTACAGCACATGACTCATTATCATGTGCACTGTGACTTATATTGTCTGCATCGCCCAAATAAGACAATTTGGGTTCAGGTACTCACCGATACCAGGAAAATCGGTGTGATCTTACTTACAATATACACAATTGAAACCACAGGTAGGTTGCACTTGTAGTATGTTTCTGACTGATTTCAACAAATACAAATTTTTCCTGGACTGGTGGCTTATTCTGAGTCAACGGCCGCAAAAATTACACAGCGATACTAACACGTTTATATGGGAAAATAGGGAAGTTGGGTAGAGTAGAATCCAATGCCAGTAGAAGGAATTGAACAACCCACTGCTCTTAAATGCAATACACCACTTCAAATTAGAAAATAAAACAAAGCTTATTTGGACTGGAGCGTAGGGTGACCAGATTTACTGACTAAAAAACTGGGACACTATTTGGGATTTAGTTGCATGGTCAACCAGGGAACCATTTATTGACTGTTTTTCCCACGCTAAATGGTAAATCTGCTTGTTAATATCTTACACCATGCACCAGTCAGCATTAACATGATAGACTTGATATTTTTTATTGGTTTCTACTTGGTAATGGACATTTGCATGGCCCAAAGACATGAATTTTCAAGCGAAGTCTGTTACTTTGTGGATCATATTGGCCAAAAACTGGGACACTTGGGACAGATCCTGTGTGAAACTGGGACAAATTAATGGTTTTGGAGTAATGTGTGGGGACATGGGACAGAGGACTCAAAACTGGGCTGTCCCGGGTAAACTGGGACGTCTGGTCACCCTAACTTAGCGCTAATATACCTGGATGTTTTAGCTTTAGCGATTGTTCTTCTGCATAACCGTCCACAACTGTATCTTTTGGCACACAGTCACGAACCCAGTCTTTGAAGAAGCCTTGTGGCGCAATTTATTGGATTTAAACGCAAGTATAAAATCAACTCAAAACTCCCAAAATCCAGACTATGAACGTCGAACGAATGTATAATCCTGTTTTATGTCTCGAAAAAGGGAAAGCGGTCCCTAAAGCTTCTTCTCTTCGGGATTGAAGCCAAGGCGTCTGAGGGATGTGCATGAGCTATAATTTACTGGTGATTCCCTTCTTTAGACCCCCGCACCGCGCCCGCCCCTCCAACCAGGGCCTGATGTCACCACAACAAATGCTCACATGAAAGGCCAGCCAACTCACTGCTGCTTTCCTCGTGGAATCCTTCATGTCTTCTCTTCAAGACTGGGAAACTTTGGTCGTCCATAGTTCACAGGCTTGAGGGTCTGTTATTGATCGTAAAGTGCCTTCCTCTACTACTGGCCCCTTGGGTAAATATAGGAAAAGAACGGATTACAGTGTGGATCTTTTGTGCAAAATCGCACCGGTAAAGCCAGCCTAAAAATTGATCAACTGAGTTCTTTAAGGGCAAGGGGTCAAACAGTTTATCAGGGGCGTTTATGGTGTCATTGTCAGAAGCAATTCCAACTGCCAGCCACATCTGCAATTTTTAATCAAATACAAAAAGACACTATAAATGAGAGTTTATGGCCCTTTGAGATAGAAGGTGTGACCTGAAAAATAGACATACGCAAGCGTGGAAAGTATGTTGGAAGTGTCCTGTTTAAAGGAGGAGGACAGTGATAGGAAAGAAACAGAGCAGGAGGAACAAATGAATGGATGGAAGCCGGGGGATTAAACTGTCCCATCAGTCATGTATTTCACATCAGCAGCCTACGGCGCTTGGCTGCAGCGTCTTCACAACAGTCAAGTTCTGCGCGGGACGGGGAAAAGTTAGAATCATGACCAAATCGGGTCAAATAAAAGCAGGAGCAATGTGGCGTTCTGCGTCCAAATGTGATTATGTTTAAGTGGCGATCTGCAGACAGTGACGTCAGTGCAATATTTTACGTTTTAACATGTCTGGGAGCCATCCACAGCAGGTGAAGTTTTAACCCCCTAAAATCATATTCATGTTTAGTTTATATGTTTACATGTTTATTCAAAATAATGCTGTGGATTAAAAGTTAACATGTGACATCTTTTGAAGTAAGGACCCCAGAATTGCAACTCATACACAACAATGACACTGGTGTTTTTTGTTTTGTGCAATTTAGAGTTATTCAAAATATAATTATGTAATTTTGCAACCAAAACATCTTGTTTTTTAAGTCATAGATCGACTTTATTCCCTTTCCTGGTCCTCTATTTGCAAAGTAGTACTCAGCCAAAGGCACAACGATATTATTATTTCAAAAAGGCTGGGATTAGTGTTTAGAATTAAGTTGTTTTTGCTTCTGCTCCTACTGCTAATATGTCTTTGGGGTGCGGTCGCCTCTGAGCGTACTGAAGTTTATTAAGAGCCAGGTAAAGTCTGTCAGCAGAGAGGAGGCTGTGAGTCAAAGGCCACGACCTCATCACTCGACGTGGGAATTACGCCATGAATAAGGAACTATGTTGTATGTTATGTAACCTTAGCAATGAGCCGCGGAGAATCTGCTATGCCAATCATACTTCAGGCATGCAGCGCCATTCTAATGTCCGTAGCCTGGGAATGACACATTATGTAAATGTAGCATGGTCTCCTGATGACGCTAACTGTTTGGGGGCTAATTATAAATATTCCCCAAGTTCAAATACTGGAAGAATGGCCTCACATTTCCACCACCGAGCCCAATTGCACTTGCTACGCACTGTTGATTTGTGCTATGGGGCTATACTAATGTCGCCCAGCTGATCTTCCAGACATTCTGTAGTATAGGCCTTCTGTTTCAGGCTGTTGATAAGTACTATGGTTTCCAGAAAATGTAGTAAATTCCCAGCTTAAGTAGTCTTAGTGCTACTTCTTCCATTATATAGAGCTTGTTTTTAGTTCTTCCTGCTGATTACTATAAAGGTTTCTTTAAAACAAACTTGAGTAAAGTCCTACCACTACAAGTAATACTGTTACTGCAACTGTCTGTAGGGAAAGGATCACATGATTTAAAAGTCTGTTGTAAAGTACTTTATTGGTACAACTTCTACTCCAACAAGTACTGCCAGCAGACAAAGTAACCAGTGGAAACTTTATTATACAACCACGGCATTTGGACTAAACTACATAAATTACGTTACAACCAGGATGAGCACGCAGGGGGAGGTTGTACAAAGGGGTCAAAGGGGATGCTAGCCCTGTAAACAAATGAGCCACCCAAGTGAGGGAGCCTAGCGAGGGATGCTACCCCTGCCGCTCGCAAAGACCTAGCAACAACAGCAAACATGTGCGCTGGCCGGGCCTATGGATGCCTCTCAGTCATCACCATATGTGGGGCCACCGTACAAACACGGCACACAAACAAGAGCCACAGGGGGAGGGCAAACCATTGACACCGAACTCACAAGGTAGTAGCATGTTAGCAAGCCTGTCTGGTTATAACTCATAAGCTAATGCAAATATAACAGCTGGGAACTTGCAAGACTCAAGTATAGCCTGAGTGCTCAAAATATAGATACAGTACATTCTGCAGACTGTTTATTCACTCCTCACATGCCACTAATCTCTAAGCTCAAGCTCATTCATGAAGGCAAGATAAGGCAAAGTGTCTTGCCAACAGCACACTGTCAATCCAGCCCCGTCAGCTATCAGGTTAGTTATTAGTTATTGCCATAAACAAAGTACATGCACCTGAAGATAACTGAGTTTTTACAATCGCAGAAGAAGTTTTCCAAGACGCCAACTGGCCTGGGTCGTTTGAGTTGAGGACGTTTGACCTCTCCTGTCAAAGGCTTCCTATCGATCAAACAGCCCAGTCCAGTTGACAACTTTGAAAACACTTCCTATGATAAGAAATTCAAGGATGACTGAACTACAAGCTAATATGTGGAGAGAAAATATGTGTTTAATTCATAGGCTCGGTTTGGAGTAAGTAAGTAGGTAAGTAAGTAAGTAAGTAGCAAGTAGGTAAATAAGTTAGTAGGTAGGTCGGTAAGTAAGTTAGTAGGTATGTATTGTATTTGTTCATTTGGTCGGGACAGTGCATGTTAATGAACACACATGGGTCTCATGCATGTAAACATGGCACGCCGGATTGTAGCCATGGGCTAATTTGCATCCGTTGTACCACAGTCACCCTCTCAAACACACTCTCATTCGTACTGGCCTATTGTACATGTTTTCATGCGTAGGTTTTTCCTGAGGAAACTCCACACAAAAAGGCTCCATCCAGGTGGGAATCAAACCCGGGACATTCTAGCTGTGAAGCACGAACCGCTGCGCTACTATGCATAATCAGTAAGTAAGTAAGTATGCAGGCAGGCAGGTGGGTAGGTGAGTAAGCAGGTATGTAAACAGGTAGGTAAGTAGGTATGTGAGTGAGTGAATTAGCATAATAGTAATAATTTCCTGACAGGGAAATACTTAGACAATATGGCATTACATACACCATTTGTTTAATAAGTTAAAAAACAACAAAACAAAAAAACTTATTTGTTTATAGTGTCTCAAGTTACTGCAAAACAACCAACTTACTATTGTTATGCACTGGACGTGGATGACCGCAGACGTTTGAATGCTCCTAAATGTCATTTTAAACACAGTTACTGTCAAATTCAAAGTCTCCAAACTGCCTTTTCTACGCCACAGCCAAACAATTACACTGCTGCCGGTTTTGTTTGACTTACATGCAAACACAGTCGTATAGCAGAAAGCCGCACTGTTTTGGCCTGGCGCTTTTCATTTCATAATCTTACTGCCTTCTGTCTGACTTTTGCGTCCAAATATTTTGCTCTTCACTCGCTCTCTCTGCGTTTCAACTGGCCCGCTCTGGAAAGTCCATTTAGTGACACGAGGAGCGTCTCGTCCACGGCAGACCACTGTTGTGTTTTTCAATTAGGCACGGCTCCTGTACACTATTCATTTGGGAAACCATAATTCTCTGGGCCCGGCAGAAAACTAATGGAAAGTCGCTTAACTTTTTCTTTTTTTTTCTTCTCGGGCAGAAGTATCGGAAAGACCCGTTCCCTGGAAGCGTGTCATCAGAGTGTGGATGGAGAATAAAATTAGGGGCTAAGGAGACGGGAAGTGCTGATAGAAGGTGGATGGGGCCACACTGCAGGGAGTCCGTTAACAGGAGCTACAATTGGACGCCAATAGGATGGGAATAACTACTCAAATGACGGTGTACTGAAGTAAAACTACTACAGAGCAGTTTTGAGAGTACAACAGAGATCTATTACTAGTATTACCACCACAGCAACCACTATTAATGCTCTTGGTGATATTAGTATGACCCTGTTGTTACTGCTTACTGCCTCTACTCCCTCCACTACTACCTCTCTCTATTACTAGTGCCATTACTACTACAGTAACTAATACTAAACATATTTATTATTTTAATAAACAACAAACTATTTTATGTATTGTATGTACTACTACCATGGTAGTAATGTCATGTCATGTCAATCAAATCAAAACACACAATACAGTCAGAATATCCAGACAGAGGCTTGAACTCTGGCATAGAACTGCATGAGCGATTGCTACTGCAAATATATAGGCAACCACCGGCTATATCGCGATAAATTGCAAGTTTAGAAAAAATAGGAAAAGGAACTCCGTCCATACCTTTCAGATATCAAGCAAAAAAATAACATTTAAAATCAGGTTAAATAATATGCATTTGCATTGCTGTTTTACCTCAATTCACAGATCTATGCTGTTTTATTGTATTAAGAAAATCTTAGGACCCCCAGCTCAGTGCTTGCAACCCCCATGAATGTAATGTTCTATCAACTACTATCATAATGACGACTGGCTGCTTCTAATAACTACAGCTGTAAGTGCTAACACTTCCACCACAAAGTCTCAGTGAAAGAAACACAATCATTGATTTGTGTTTAAAAGTTGTGTAAACTACTATTACTCCTACAGCTCCCCAAACGCCAAGTTGCAAATGAACAAAAAAAAGCCAGAAATGTATTTTTAATGGTGGAGATGAGGAGTCCAGTATTATCACATCCAGGCGTCGTGCCACAGGGCAGCAGCTCCTGACCCTTTATTTACACAGATGATCCCTCACAGCTCTCCACGTCTTTAAACAGCAGTCAGCAATGAAAATAAAAAAACTCCCCCAATGCCTGTGCGCACTTATCCATATGCATGCGTGACCAACGTATGCACATGTTGTATATATTAATGCGCATTTGTCAAGGTTAACGGATGCCAGAGCTATAATGCCGTATTCAAAATATCAGTTACCCCAAAATGACCTTTGCATCGCCTGACAGACGGAACCATTCTTCTGCATAATCATCATTAAACGCAGCCAATGTTTGTGGGAACATAATGCAGTTGCAAGGCTAGGAAGCATGCTGCCATAAAAAATGTCGAAATATTTAGCTTCCTGCTCATAACGGTGTTGGTTTGGCATAGGAAGACACATTGCAAAGAGGTTTGGTTGGATATGGTATGTAACATGCATGGCTATTTAAACAGCTGTGAAATGCAAATGCTAGCTGGCAGCACACTGACAGCTGTGGAGGTAGCTGTAGTTTGGCTGCCAGGCCAGTAGGGGGTGGAGAACCTCAGCTGATAGAAAACTTTGCAGACAAAAGAAGTAATTGTGGTTCTCTTGGTAATTAGACAACAATTTAAACCTTAACATCAGACCAGGGCTTGATATATCCAGTGCCTTTGTATGGGGAAAGAAAATATATTTAGTAAAGGAATATCGAATGAAGTCACAATTTTAGTTGCCACTTGCTCAAAAAGCCTTTTTTTGTTGCAAACATTTAAGCCTATACAGTAAAAATGTATAGTCCTTGACATTCTGTAGTAACACATAATTTCCACAAAAAAGGCATTCACTGGTATAGGCTTTAACTTTGAAGCAACTTTGTTCCGTTCAAAGTATGAATGACATACTATACATGTGGATACTCTATCTGTACTTTCAATTAACTCTACACAGGTCTGATTAGCAGCATGACACTACTACTTTAGTTGCCATTGTTTTGGACTCCATTTTCCACATAAGCAACACTATTAGCGTGAATGACCATAAACACACCTTGACTTGCTATACCTGCACACATACCCATGTGCATGCTGAAGTGGGCGGGGCCTAGAGTGCCCCCCCCCTCCCATCACAACAACAGTGCCAGTCTCAGAGAACTCAACACGAGAAAGAAGGAGGCAGAGAGAGAGAGAGAGAGAGAGAGTTGAATGCACGTGAGTTCTTCTTACCTCTGTCTTACTGCCGCGGCGATGGGACCGGGTTAGCCTTCATGACTGGAACGTCCCTCTCTCTCTCCTCTCTCTGTGGCGCGCAGCGGGACAGTGCGTCTAGCTCGCGGGACGCCGCACTTCACACGCGCTGAGGACAGCGGAGCAGCGGCAACAGCACAGCCCCGGGACCCTTCCACTCACGCTCTGCCGTCTGGGGATGAAAAGAGAAGACTTCATTGCCAGAGCAGGACACGCCTCCACCCCTCTGCATACATACACACACACACACATACACACACGCACTCTCTCTCCCCTCCCTAAAACCCCCTCCCTGTGCTCTCCCTGTGCTTTGGGTCTGAGCTGACTTCCACACACACTTCCAGCCAGTAGCAGCGAACTCGGGACGTCCCACTGCAGCTCAGGAAGAGAAGAGGGGGTTAAAGCAAGAAAAACCTTCATCCCGCACAGGCGGAGGTGGGAAGAATAGCCCAAAAGTTGTACTCAAGTAAGAGTATTGTTTATTTAATATACGGTGACAGTTTAAGAGGTAATCAACCAAATAAATTATTGAATGAACGTAAAAAGCATGAATAGCCAGTGTATTTGGCGTATTTAAATGTGCCTGATATAAATATAAAATATCAGCAACACTATGGCAAATGTAATGGTGCAGTAACAAAACAATAGCAAAAACTTCCAATACATGGTGCAGTTCTGAGACTATTATTGTGGGCATAACGTACCACAGTGTTCGTAACCCTAGGGTTAGCTTCACAAGAGTCCCCAGAGCATCCGAAATAATATGTTTCTAGCATTATGAGGAACAGATTTTTCAAAAATCATATTTTTTGTTTTATAATTTCTTCATTATCCACTGAAATTTACACAATTTACTTGATTTTCTTTGGTTTGTCAGGTTAGAAAGATACGACGTGGCGCAGTGGTAGGCGGGTCGTCATGATGGGGTCGTGGGTTCGAATCCGCCTCTGAAGGTCACTGTCGTTGGTCCTTGGCAGGCCTTCCCACATGCCTCCAGTCTGCCTACCGGTAGCTAGGAGAAACAGGCCGGTGCGTGGGCGTCCCGGGCCCACCGGGGGCCTGGGGGGGGGCGTGTGGGGCTCGGCGGGGGGCGGACAGTGGGTGGTGGGGTGGAGGTTGGATGGTGTGGTCAGGGGGGCCGATGGGCGATGGCAGCCTCACATCCGTCAGTCTACCTCATTACATGGCTATATAGTAGCTTATACCCCACTACGGAAAGAATTGAATGATGACTATTCTAGTGCTTTGAGCAGCTTGTCATCTCAGGCTTGTAAAGCACAATACATGCGTAAACCATTCTCTACTCTCCATTTAGCCCATGGCGAGGCGTGTTTACATGCATGAGTCTCATGTGTGTTCATGAACATGCACTGTGCCAACCAAGTAAGGGATAATGTATAGAACGCCGGTCATTATCGGGAAAATAAGTACCGACAGGGCGAACTGGACCCGGACGCGCAGCGGAGGGGTCTCGTTTCGCCCTGAAGGTGACCGGCGTTCTATACATTATCCCGCTTATTATACGGCTGTTTGCCAACTGTACACACACAAATAAACTTTATACACTTTTATGAAGGCAGAAAGGTTTATTTAATGATTTCCGCGGCAAATATTCCCCAAAGTTTGCGCGTTGCTTGGCAACGTTTGTTGATTCCAGGCAGTGTGGCGAGGCTGGTAGCAGCACGGCTAGCTACTTATTGCTAGCCTAGCTACTTAGTTTAAGGTGCAGTTAGAGAGGAGGAATGGTGAATCTCTGGGTAAGTTGAAAGTCGGACTCCCGTTAACTTCACGAGCGATTCCCCCAACTTCTCTCGCAGGGACGGGGACAGAGATAGTGTCCGCCTGTCCGTACTACTAGTCGCGGAGTGATATGAAAGACCTGTATTACAAGCACGAACTCCGTTGCCATTGGCAGCGGTCATTATTTTTTTCAGAGGTCTTCTATCAAAAAATAATGACCGGTAGAACGTTGGGAAATCACATTCAAATCAATGGAGCGTTCTACTTGCATTGTGAAGGGCTGTATAATAAATAAACAATAAACAACCCACTCACACAGATTACACACGCCAACCGCTCGATGTTTATACAGTGTATTTGATCAAACACAACAATTGAGCATAGTTTGGAGCACTATGTCAAGGAAATTGCTAATGTTCCCTATCAGGTACTGATATTACACTATAATACCTGGCTAAGTAGTGTAAAAGTAGTGAAAAAGAGACATAACAGCATAGTAACAGCAGTTATGCAATCGACTGGCACTAAAGTGAGACAGAGTAAATGAGACTAAAAACAGTAGCTACTGGCATCCATGTTGGTTATTAGCCCGGGTCAGTGTTTATGTGTTGGGGTAAAGAATGTTCCTGTTTGTGAAAGTCTCCAAAAAGTCCCAACTTTCTTTTTCATGACAGTCTCAGGAGCAGAAGAGTTTGTTTCTTCTCTCTCCCAGGTTTATAGACTCAGACAGACTTCCCCACCCCGTCACCACACATGATCATTTAGCAGGCTGGCTTTTGATGTAAATCTTCTTGCCGTAATTAGACGTTAGCTTGTGTTAAATGTTTCGCTTTATTTTTTTCTCTCCATAACTGTCAAAGTGATCGCGCTCAGTGCTCCCTCTTCCCCGTGTCTCGATGTGCCTGTGTTTTTCTTTCCGTCTGCCTGACTGTCTGTGTCTGTCGCTCGCCTCTTCCTCCTTCAAGGGCCACATTTCCCTGCAGCTGCAAACTATTCATTTTTCTTGATTTGCTAAATATGTATGTACATTTGATATTTTATTTGAAATGGAGCTATGTTTAGAGTAGTCAGACTGAGGCAGAGGTTCTCAAAGTGTCTCGAGTGTGTGTGGGCATCTTCTCTTCAATTTCAGGTTTCCGTTTGACTGTACCATGAGAGACATTATCAAGACAAAAGTTATATACTTTCAATGTATGTGTCTAGAAAATTAAACTATTTTGAACTTTAGATGCCAGCAAGTCGTACCGATGTCGCCTGATTTTATAGATCAGAGAACAGACTGCAGGTACCAGGGAACATACTTAGTCCTATAGGTACTTCCACTTTCCCCCATCAACCCAAATTATGCACAAGAGGCTAATCTTTATCAAGTGGATTCTGACCACAAGCCGATCGGTTGATGAGGTCCTTGAGCGCTGCAATGCATGCACCTACCGTTCCTTTCAAGTTGACTATTAAGTATATACCATAACCTTATGTTAAAGTGCACAAAACACATTTTTATCACACAATTTTTCTTTAGTTTGACCTTTTTAGGCCTCAACTTATTATTGTGATGCTTATTATTGCACTTCCTTATTGGAAACTGACAGGAAGTGACATCGTAGAGGTAAATCATTTCAAACTGTTGCCGAGCCAACCATGTTATATCATTGGGGAATGTCACCAACTTAAAATATGAATATAACTTTCTTTCCAACTATTCTTCATTAAATTGCTGCTTTGCTGAAGTAAGACTATGATTACAACAGGTCATCAAACAAAGTCATAATTACAAAAAGATTATTAAACCTTCAGCTAACCAATGCTCCGATATATTCTACTCTTCAAGTGCAGAGTACAGATGATGAGTCAAGAACCTTCATAGGGCTTACACAGACATGTGCCAATGTATGTTTCCACCTCCACTGATTGCTCTGACATCCATGCCACTCTCAACCTCAATCATAACCTAACCTTAACCCCAAACCTAACGCTAATTAAACTGTAACTTTAACTTCTCACCTTAACCTGGGGAATATGCACCGTGGAACATAGGGCTGTCAAACATGCTTCTGTGCAGGGAAGACATTTGTTCGCATGATTGATGCCGGTATAGAAGACTATAAAACATGGAACATTAGAGCAATCTGACATATGTGCAGTTAAAGGAATTGGCATATAGCCTCTCCTCTTCTCATCTATGGATCCAACGGAGGTGAAGTTAGAAGCGACCAAGCTCTTCCACGATTCCCTATTTAAATACGGTTACATGAGCCTTTGCACGATCTTATAGTCCATTAAACATGTCGATTTTCTAAGTGGATAAAAAAAGGGCGAAAATAAAAAAAAAAAAAAAAAAAATAAAAAAAGGCTATATTTCCCCCTTTTTCTCCCTTAGAAAATCGACATGTTTAATAATTTTGTGTGACTATACTTGGATCATGTGCAGTCTCATGTAACTACAGTATATTTAAATAGGGAAAACGTGGAAGAGCTTGGTCGCTTCTAACTTCACCTCCGCTTGGATCCATAGATGAGAAGAGGAGAGGCTATATGCTTGACTGAGGGCACGCGTACATACCAGACAGCTACATATCAACTCGTTTAAGCTAAGAAGTATTTAAAAATGGTGGCCGATTCCTTTACGCATTTTCTGAGGAAACCATACTGTATGCTGCATACTGAAATGTGCAACAATGACAAAGCATTACTCCAGGTAAACATGTTTTTGTAAGTTGCTGTCTTCAATAGATGTGTGGTTGTATTGTGTGGATGGTCTTTGAGCGAAAAATTCAATACAAACATTCTGCTCTAAAAAAATGCACCTTTTTCTTTGGGTAAGAAAGTCTACTCTCTCTCTCTCTCTCTCTCTCTCTCTCTCTCTCCTCTCTCTCTCTCTCCTCTCTCTCTCTCTCCTCTCTCTCTCCTCTCTCTCTCTCTTCAGACAAGGAAAATTGGCAGTAGCTCTTTACTGTCTGTAATTATGAGGGGCTGGGTACACACAAACCCAGTCACTCGGAGCTCCCTGCCCCACGTGCCACCACAAGGCAACCCGAGTGACTAACAGTGACGCGGGCGCACATGAAAGACCAATTGTTAGCAGTTCACACAGGATTTCAAAAAGGTAGCCGCTTGCAAAGTAGGCATCGGATTTCAAGATAAACATTGGCGGCGTGCCCTGTTCCTGTTTAGGGATTATTGCCATAGAAAAGTCAAGTCCGTGTTTTAAGGAATTTTGAATGAGCCAGCTGTTATCATCAAAGGTTAAGATTGTAATATAAATGTGCCTGTAAATCGAGCGACTATGTACTGTATCTGGATTATCAAATACGCACATGTCAGACTTCCAAAGAGGGCCAATATTTCTGTTTTATTATATGAAATGATCAAAAGGAGATTCATCAGGCTGTGCACAAGCATAGACAAGATAACATATCACCTTACTAATCCCAAAGAAAGTTCTTGTGCCAGGGGAGCAGATAAAAACTATACATTTCAAAATCATAAATCATAAAATCATAAATATTATCATTATTATACTATTTATTATTATACTTTTTATAAGAGCACTTAAGGAAGTAAACATTTATTTCATGTCAGTGTTGGCATCAATGTCTCTTTGTGCTGCAGACAGAGTTGAACAGTCCGATGGCCATAAAAAGGACCGCCGCTTTGCACCGTGACATTCTCAGATCAAAATCAGTCCTTTAATAATTGCATCTTTGTTTGCCCCCATCTCGTCTGTCAATACAAACCTATAGAATGTCTGATGTCATCTATACAAGAACTATAACCTGACAAGTAATTCTAATTAAGTGGAATTGGTCAGGAATGCCATCCCTTCAGCGTGATTTTAATAACCCAGCAGTAATCAAAGCAAACCAGCCATACAAACATTCACCTTTTTCAGCCCCGCCCACTTTTGTGCACGTGTTTCCTCTTTGTTTAAGCACTTCCTTTGAAAGGGAAATTCCATTGTTGTCATTGGAAGAGAGCGGAGGAAATAAAATGGGAATAAACAGAAAACTCACAAAAAATCTCAAAGGAAATATGTTTGCTTCACCTCTGGCTAATAACAAAGTGAAGCGATGGCAAGAAAAATTGACCTTATATTACTGTTAGCAATATTTTTGCTTACTTTTGGGTGCCACTCTGCATTGACAGTGACGAACTGTACAGAACCAAAGCTGATCAGTATATTTACCCATCTTAAATGTTACATGCTACATCAAAAACAGAAATAAAATCCAATAGTCCTGCAGTTTGGCCATGAAGATGGTGGCGCAATCACCACTTCCTGGAAAAAGGAGAATAGAAAGCCCAAAGTTCACTCGCACCATTTAGGAAATGTCTGCATGCATGTTCCTTTTGTGACTAGATTGATTTTCCCAGGGTTTTCCCGGCAGTATATACAGATATGTGCTCCTGACAAGCTGGAGATGGGTCAACCGCTGCTCCTGAAAGAAAGCCCAAACTGTATTAAGCGATGGATCAAATGCAATTTCCGGAACTGTTTTTAGTGAGGCACATTCAGTTGATTTCAAGCGTCATTAAAAAAGACATGGCCAAACTCTTGCCCCCAACCTGCTGATGCCATGACGTGGTCCCCTCTCTGTCTTTATATGGCTTCACCCGTGTTGTCTGTTCATTTCGGCGCAAAATTTGCCTTCACTATGAATAGTGAAGGCAAATAACTGGCAGTCATTGTTTTCATCTTTACTTACAATATACCGCTTTCCCCTCTGTGCCAGTCAAGTAGGAGTCTAAGGGTGTTGTATTAGTTGAATTGCAGTTCTTTTACGTGTTTTTAAAGTTATACATTCAGAAATATTAAACCTTAAGTGTGTGCAGAATGAAGCATAATATAGAACTTTAAATACTGACTGACCCCATTAGCAGCCATGCATAACACTTCCATTGTCATTCTTTGCTTCTCTGAACTTTCTGCTTCACAACATCTCCAGGCTAAAGTATATATAAAAGTTTCCAGAAAGTGCATGTTGCGTCACTGGGGTTTCAACTTGGTTGCACTTGATTAGGTGCTTAGGGACTCTGTAGATCTCTGGCAATCTCCCACACTAGCATTAACACCTCCACAGACCCTCACTGTAGCATGATGGTGTCAAATTTACACCGGTCCACAAAACACCACTTAAAGTTATGGGCTGCCTTCATTGTAGGTCGTGAAAAAAACAAACAGAAAAAGAAAACAGAAACGGGCTAACAAAAGAACTCATTTCAGTGCACTTTTACTGTTTGGAAATACTAATCCTTCTGAATCCAGACGTGCGGACTACCCCTCTGTTTCGTTTTATGTCCTAGACCGGGAGAGATAAAAAGCTAATCCGACATCTGAAACTGCTTTTTGTTTACTGTTCACTATAAAGTGAACCTGCCTATTACGATAACAATTGTAAATAGATAAAAATAACGCAAAGTGGGCGTGTAATAGGGTGGAATTGCCAGTAATTATACAGCATTAAGGCAGTTACGAAAAGACAGAATTGGGAATTACAGTATACAGAAAGTTACAGTACTCTTTTGACCCACTAGGGGTGGACTAGAGCAGTACACATAGCATGAGCATTAATTCATATGACACTATTTTGTTTTCTTGTTTAGAGTACTAAATTACCATATGATTGCCAATTGGAACTAGAATAAAGCTGAGTCAATACATTTGCACACTAGTAAATAATAGAAGAAGAAAAATAAACGAAATATAAAAACTATTTGTTAATTCTAATAACCTGAAGACCATAGGTTCACAAACTGTGGAACGGTGTAGCACTACTGCACGAGGACTTCTTCTCATAGCCTCTGCGTCACTTTGGCAATTATATTCACCCTTTTGTGGTTAGGTCTTGTTTAGAGCCACTTGTTTAGCTCTATTTTAGTCCTGGTTTAGTCCCGTTATAGACCTGGCGGCACTCGGGGAGCAAAATATTTTCTTATGTGGTAGTTGGTGTGAGAAGTTTGAGAAGTGCATCTTAAAAAACCACTAGGGGCAGTGTAGAGCAAGGATTTCCACACAGTGAAAGTCCACATTCCCACACATGTAAAAAGCCATGATTATTTATGCCTCTCTGGCTAGGGGCCTATCAAGTCTGCAAACCAAATGTCGGACAGTGGAATGCTTCTCGGAGCAGAGTTTATGGCAAACAAAAGATAAGATGGCGGGGAAAGATGGCCTTTAAATGCATGTTATAGGCAGCATCACGTCATGCGGCGCTGTAACTGTGTATAAGATTGTCCTGGCACGATAATTTAAAGTATATTATTTAGACCAGGCTTGTAAACATCCTGGAATAGAACAGATTCAAAGAAGAGCGAAATACCAAGCAAGAAATTACTGTGTGACTATACTTTCACTGTTGCTGCTCAAAGTACTCAAAGTACTATTTTTCTTTTTACCTTTATCTAACAAGCAGAGAAAGCACACGTTAATCCAAGAGTTCAAAGAGATAGTGACTTGCAGCCATCAATTACATGGAAACTTTGACTTTGAAAAGTATCAGCTTTAAGGGAATGGTATGGTCTTTCCACATGATACAAGTCACCCAAAGCTCTTCACACAAGGAAGGGAAGTTTTCATTCACTCCATACTCAGTGGCAGTAAGCTACAGATGTACTGTGATACTGATGACTGACAGAAACAAGGCTGCATACATCTGCGCCAACGGACCCTACGACCACCATAAAACAACACACACACACAGTTTTCCAAGTATTCCATCACGTTCTCCCATAAAGGAACTAAGCAGCCCAATCTTGCTTACCTTGAACTATAAGTTGCTCCGGAGTATAAGTTGCATCAGCCAAAAAATGCATAATGAAGAAAAAAAAACATATATAAGTCGCTCCGGAGTATAAGTCGCATCAGCCAAAAAATGCATAATGAAGAAGAAAAAAAACATATATAAGTCGCTCCGGAGTATAAGTCGCATCAGCCAAAAAATGCATAATGAAGAAGAAAAAAACCATATATAAGTCGCTCCGGAGTATAAGTCGCATCAGCCAAAAAATGCATAATGAAGAAGAAAAAAACCATATATAAGTCGCTCCGGAGTATAAGTCGCATCAGCCAAAAAATGCATAATGAAGAAGGAAAAAAACATATATAAGTCGCTCCGGAGTATAAGTCGCACCAGCCTTGGCAACTACCTGGGCATGGAGGCGTAACTGCAACGCTGACAAGCCTCTCCCGGCAGAACGTTGTTCAAGCACCCATTTGTGAACTCGGTCCTCTAGCAGTGGCCATCTAGCTTTTAGCCCGCGATTAGCTTTTTTTGTTTTCTTCATTGCAGTGAGAGTAACCTCCGCTTTTCGCCAGCTCCTCACAAGTTTCTCGCTCACTCTAAACCTTTTTCTGCTGCTCGATTGCCTTTTTTTTATTTAATTTTTTATTTCAGCGGTACAGGAGTAGCAAATACTGGTACACAAGCCTAGAGCGCCCTCTAGCGACAGTCAGTGTGAAAATAACAAACATGTGAAATTATATATTTTGATATATAAGTCGCAACCCCAAGCCAAGCTATGAAAAAAGTGTGACTTATAGTCCAGAAAATACGGTAATAACTCTTAGGGTGGTTCAACACAATACTTATGATAAACAATAAAACAATCCAACATGTATATTTGGTCTCAAATTTCCGGTGTTACAGTGTATCAATAACAAGCAAAGCCTGCGCCCCAATAGCCTAGTGGGTAAGGCTGCTTGGCACATATACAAATATGTTGAAGGTCTCTCCCTGTTCTTCACTGTATTGTCCTGCCTCATAAGGGAAAAGGGCCCAAACTCCAACAAGACACAGGGTTCGTATTAGCAGAGTCAGTCACACTCTGACTGCGCTATTCTGCCAAAGTTCTGCCTCCTCTTAAACACTAAGTAAAGACAACAGAGAGATAAAAAGAGCACTTTAAGTTAGATTATCGTGGCTCTACAGTCAATGTCACAGTCAAAATAAGCCGCTCTGATCATTAGCAGTAACAGTGATACTGAATTGACCAATCAAACTGAATGGAAACAAACTTACAGACGATAATCTGCTTCAAAATGACATGATCTCCAATAGTGCCAGACTCACTCATACTGACGCACATTATGATCTGAATCTATCACATGAATAAAAAGGTCCTTTCTGTATGGTGGTGACAGAAAACCTTTACAAGATGTATCCGATTCCATGTCAGTCCCTCCTCTGTGCTGTCGTGAATATGGAAATTGTCCCCCTGTGCCCCAGCCTTGTGCCATTAGGACAGCAGTGACTTGACTGGAGCTGGAGTCTAAACACACTGTTTCCGTTCACACTGGCCACTGCAGCCCTCGACACACACTCTCTCCCTCAGTCTGCCAGTGTCCAAAAACAGTCCAAGGTTTCAAAAGGCTGAAAAAATAGCTATGTAAATCATGTACAAAAAAAAAAGTTAATAAGTCCGGAGGGAATATACAGAAGGAAGTAGCACCTGGTTCAGAAAAACGAATTAAAACAAGAACCGTGTTGAAATGTTTAGCTGACCCACTGAACAGCGGCAGAGCTTAAAATAGCTACAAAGAACAGACACTCTTTTTAATATTATGTGAAATTAACCAGGGTATTCCCGTGTTCAGATGCGTGCAAAGAGTGTCATATAAGACTCTGGCGCTGTAAACTTTTCAAAAGGCAGAGGCTTTGTTTGGTTGGAAATACTCTGCCAGGTTCAAATGAGGTCATGAGCAGCCCAGCCCAGTGTCTGCTGTGGAGTCTGCTTCTCCACTATAAGTTCATTCTTCGCATTTTCATTTTTTTTTTTTCTCCCTTCACTTATCACAGTCAAAAAGGTGCATCACAAATGGATGTAATGTATTGGACCAGCAATTATAAAGGCTACAGAGTTTAAAGAGTTTCAGAATATGACATGACGGTACCGGATGGATTAAACAGGTCAGCAGAGAGGAGCATGACTGATCAGGTTGCCATGGAAATGTGTACTATGACAGAGGATTTGCAATAAGGAAACCTTTAGCGACATCTGAAATTGACACTTCAGTATGCATGTAAATCTATTTGACTTCATTCAATTTGACAGCCGGATTATGCTCAGTTTGGAATGGGACATTTCATATGCTGAAGAATATAAAGATACAAATATTTCAAGTTTCAGTTGGAGAATAGTGCATCCATTCAAAACGGCCTCAGCCACAGAAAGGTAAACAGTGATGCACTCAGGCCGCATCTGGACAAGCCGCTCTTTCAGTGCTTCAGCCCTCTGTCGCATCAACACTCCACTCTTCAGGAGACCAAAGCCACCAGACTCCCACAGTCCATCCCACACTCACAGAGGTCAGTGTGTCCACTGTACACTCAGCAGGCTCTCTCTCTGGGGTACTACACTCAGACAGGCCTGTATTAGGCAATGCTAGGATCAATAACCACAGACAACCACAAGCTTTCATTCATGGCACTGGCTCATCTGCGTGTGTCATACAGTCTGTGTCACCTTTAGATGAAATAGCTTCTGTAATTGTGTTGTCAGAAGTGACAGCGCACGTGTGTCCGGATGCCTCCTGACCCCATGAATGAGGGCTAACAATGGGAGCAGGGGTGAGCTGAGTCAGAATCTCGTCCTTCTCCACATAAACCTTTAATATAAGGCTCCTCAGCACCAGTGGGTCGTCTAAAGGCACTGTACCCTGTAATTGACCTTAAAATACTTTAAGTGGAGGTCGGCCGCCATGCCGTTGGCCCTTGGCCCAAGTGCGGCCGCATCTCCCCAGCCCAGAGGAGCCTGGGAAGGCCTCAGAGGGTATATTTAGTGGCGCTGTCCTTTGAGTGGAGCAGGAGATGGAGATAATGCCAGTCTGAGTATAAAACCACTCTGCCGCCCACGAGTGGCTCTGCTCTGCGCTATGCTCCCACAGGGACGTGTTCCCTCAGGACAAGCTATGGTTGCGACAGATAACCAGGCGTATCCTCTTCCGAGAGGGAGTCATCATCAATACACTATGGCTGATACTGTACAAGGTAAAGTTCTCTGAAGGAGTTCAAGTATGGTTCACTGGCATTTTCTGTCCATTCATTGAAACTCCACTTGAGGAACAAACACCTTTAACCTGAAGATAAAGAGTCCCTCAAAGACAAATGGCAGTCGTTCGGTTCAAATATTGAACCAGGTCAGAGGTGGAAGCGCCTGACAACAACACCGTGCATGAAACGTGCTGTTCACCTATTGTCACTGCTGTGCACCGTGGCATTCCTTCTGGTTCCTGTTAGAGACTGCTGTCAGGGACATGTGCTCAATCATTTACGATTCCTATTACAGACAATCACTTGGAAATGGATCAGACCATCCTTTCTCAGTTCTTGCCAGATTAAAATAGAAAACCCTGTTTTCTTATTCTATGATACAAACATACCGGAAACATGGCAGAATCTCATGTCCGATTGGGAGAACATTCCAAGCTGTAAAACTCTTCCAAGCATGAACCCTAACTGCAGTTACGAGCTTGCATAGTAATGCCAGGCTCTGTACGGCTTGGTACCACTGGCCATTGACATTGCATAAGAGCCATATATCAATATATGTCGCTCTGAGGCCTATCAGCTTGACTATACAAGTGTGCAAAGAAGCAGTGCTTAGAGCTAGCACATATACACCAACACACCTTTAAAGGACCAAACTTATGTAATAGGCAGGCTTTTAAACACTTTTGGAAAGTGGTTTTAGCATTGGCAGCTTTAAGGTAAAAACAAATAAAGCTATGTCATTAATGCTTTATAGAGAATGTAATTGTAGCAATGAAATGATCAAAATGAGTTCAGTGATGTTATAGATTTAAAATCATGAAGGAAAAGAAGGAGAATACCCCAGCATGGCATGAACAGGTGCAGAGCATTTGTGTGCCGCTATTATTGTTGCAAAAAGTTAGTTGATGCCGGTGTAAACTGACGCACAATCTTTTGCAACAATAATTGAGAAAGGGGAAGGTTCACAAATGCTCCAGGTGTGTTTTCTTATAATGGAACAACACTGACACACGGTGAAAAGCGCAAACCAGTCTGATTCAGATAATGTAGAACCTTTAAATTCCCTGGAAAGCCGTGCGAGGCGTAGCAGTGCACTTGTGCCTACATCTGCTCCTCACCAGTTGGAACCGCAAGTCTTGGCACGCTCCAGCCAGTTAGAGTCACTTAACTATAGATTTCATGGCCTGGAGCTGCGTGCACATGGATCTCATATGCAACAACAACTGTGATTGTGGCATTAAATCATTTTGGGAATGGCTCAAATGTGCTCATAAACTGGATGGATCTATGTGATTTTCAAAATGTATAATTTTCACATTAAGTGGGTACTTTGCATGACCTCATAAAGAAGAGCTGCAAATAGGCATCAGGATGTTAAGGGCACTTGTGAAGGCATACTTTTAAGTTCTCAATACTGTAATAAGTATTTATTGTGCCCTTTATTGCAGTATCACTAGCCTGACAAGCTAAATAGTGGTAGATATACTGTAGTGCTGGACATTTCAGATAAAAATCTTGTTGATGCCTAGAACAGCTTAAGTACTGGCAATAGAGGCTTTGCAAACTCTAAACACTTGATAAACCATAAAGATAAGAGTTATGTTACCTCTCTGATGGCCTAAGTTAGTCTTTAGAGTGGAACTTTGGTAGAAATGACCCTCATAGTGACTTACAGCACATGGACTTGGTTTATCATGCATAATAACCCATGTGTTTTAGCGTCTTTTCACAGGCCACACTGTTGTCGTTTACAAATGTGGTATCAGACTGGTACTCGGTATTGGCACCTGACCTGAGCCTAGGTGTCGGATTGGGAACAATGGGATCGGAACAATCTGTCCGTCACCATCAGTCAGTCACATCACTTCAGACCCCGGCCATGTTCTGAACCTCGAATATGCGCTGTTACCATCAGGGCGGCGGTACCGTGTGCCACACTTTAATAAAGTCAGATTGAGGAACTCTTTTGTCCATCAGTCCATCCTGAAACTAAACGAGGATCTTAAGTCATAAAATCAAAGTGTGTTATGGCGAGCGGACAATTGTTTATAATGTCTTTGTGAATTGTCTTATATCTGTATGTCTTGTTTGTATTTTTATGGAGCTGCTGAACTGTAAAACAAATTTCGGATCCTTGTATCTGACAATAAAGCATTTATCTATTTATCTATCTATCATAGCATGCTTTGCCTCTTGACCAATCACGACTCAAGCCATTCTGATAAAACCACTCTCTATCCCCTGCTTCTTCCTGCTGTTTCCACCGTGGGCTGCAACCCTCTTCACAGCAGCAGCAGAACCATCAGACTCCTCTGCCTATAATGCCTGTGTGCACCCACTTTTCTTCACCTGGGTGGAGAAAAATCATTGCATCAACGACATCTCAAACTACTGGGCACTAAGCACTAAAGTTTACCCATTCAGTGAACTTATCATCCGATTTCACTTTTTTTTCTTCTTTTTTTTCTGTTTAGGAAGCCAGAAGTCATGAGGCTGGCAGGAAAGAGGACAGCATAATAATAGCGCACAGTGGAGACCTTGCCTTGAAACATGAACCAGCAGAAGAAAGCGTTTTTTGATGTGATGCCTGAACAGCTGGGGGGTCCATACTGTTTATCCACCACCGCTGTGACAGCCCCACGCCGCTCCGCTCCCATCTACACCCATGGGTGGCACCGTGCCAGCGCTCTGAGGACACGGAGTTCAGCGGAGTAATTCGGTTCAGATGAGGTAAAGCAACGCGATTAATCCAAGCCATATTCCTTTTTTTAGAACTGTCCTCTCTCTCTCCCTCTTTTTTCCCCCCTCCTTCCATCTGATTTTTTTGGAGTACATCTTGCATGTCCAAAAAATATCTGGCGAGCGATGAGAGAAAGTCAAGAGACGCATAAAGAAGAGCGAGAGAGAGATCAACAGGCGCTTTACTGTGTGTGGCAGTTATCTCTTTACAAAATAGCACTGCGCCTTTGCAACTTTGGACGCTCCTGCTGCGCGCCGTAAAAGTTAGGACGGCCTGTGACAAACAAACAAACAACATGCTTTATGCTTTGGATTCTTCCCTGGTGGTTATGCTGACAATAAAAGCTGATGGATTTACGCTCCCAGCTCATATACGCCTCACTTTCATGCAACAGAGCGTCGCGTTTCGAATCTCAAATTCTTCAATCAGCTTTGCGGCGGCATCCTACGGCACCGTTTCGCTAAGAGGCAGACGCGCTGAACTGTAATGTACTTGGAAATCGTCCAAGCAACCGTGCCAGTTCTAAAGATGCGCCGCTACCTCGAGTTCATTCTATATAAAAACACGGATAATAAAATGTGTCTGGGTTTTTTTTTTTTTTTTTTATATATTGAAGGCATTATCATATCACAGCATAATGGGTTTACTGTGGGGATTAGTCTTGGCTTGGCAGCAGTGTGAGAATGTGGTATTTAGGAAGTCACAGCTGTCTTTGCATGGGCCGCAGCTGCTGAAGGAGCATGGTTTGACAATAAGCCCTGGGTATACATACACATTTCCACAGAATAAAAACACAAAAAAACATACATCTTAATAAATGAGCCGGTGCTGGTGAAACAGATTTGCAAAAGGAAATGCTAAAGCCATAGACGCGTTGGCAAAAACGCAACTGGCAGGCTTACCGACGATTGGAGCAAGGCCAGTTGGAGAAACAAGAACCTTGCATACCAAACTTTTCATCGAGTGGCTATTTCGCTAATGTACTCGGAAAAGCGGAGACACATTGAGTCAAAAACAGTCATAGGAACGTCACGTCACACATCTGCGCGTTATCTGGGACCGTGCAAGATTGGTAATGATGTTGTTTTTTTTTGTTTTCCTCTAGTGCACATTGAGGTCATACTAAATCAAATATTTGTTTTATGTTTTTACTTCAGTACATAAACTGGTGTAGTTTGTAGTTTCTGGGCAATGGAACAACAGATTTTCTCCAGCTTCACAGTTTAGAGAGAAGCAGAGACTTGCATGTTTGGTTAAACTATTAAGTAAAATAAGTAAAATATCTTCTTGGGAAGCACATACACTGCCTGACCAAAGTAAAAGACCAAATAACTTTAATTATAACCAGGGGGCAATTTAAAAGGGCAGAAGTAGGTTAGAGCAATCATTCAACAGCACACACCGTACGCCATAAAAATACAACATCAATTGCAACATAAAGCAAGTGCAGAAGTAAGTCCAGCAGTAGAGTTCATGAGCTGGATAGCTCTGGGCACAAAGGTGGTCTTCCTACTCTGTTTGCGTCCAGAGGTCAGCCATTCAAACTCCTTGTTGGGAGGGTTCTTGTGCGATCAGCTGAGCCTTTTTTGAGAGTCTGCTGATCACAGGCGACAGCGAGCGAGCGGACTGGTTGCCCTATGATCCCGGAGCAGACTTTACGATGCTCAGGAGCCGATTTTTATTTGGCAGTGAGATGGAGTTGAACCAGCACGTGAATGAAAACCGATCACATTCTCGACAAAGCATAGAAGATAGTGCGAATTTGCTTGCTAACCCCAAATGATTACAGCAAACATTCACTGTGACATTGATTCAGTAAGCTTCTGCAATGTCAAATATCCACTGTGCTAAGTCTTCTCCAGAACATCCAAAAGATTCTCCATAGGGTTCAGATCTGGACTCTGTGGCGGACAATCAATGGGTGAAAATGATGTGTCCATGCATCCACTCTTTCACAATGTGAGCCCGATGAATCCTGGCATCTCGGAAGATACCTGTGCCATCAGGAAAGAAGAAATCCCCTGATGGAGTAGCCTGGTCAGATGATTCTTGGGCACATAGAGTTGCTGAACCTGACCAACTGCAGCAACATCAGATCAGAACAGTTAGTTAAATGTATGTGGGGATTCTAGTTAATGGTCAGGCAGAATAGGTAAGACAGAAAGTCGAGATCTGACAGATTCATAGTGACGGAATGGTGTTGCTCAAGAACAGAACGACAGTATGAACAGGCCAGGGCAGAATTTGAACCACGAACCCTCCAGTTACAAGATCAATGCTCCATCAACTGCTGAGGCCCCCATGCGCTCTCAAAAGTCCGATCACGGTGTGTGGCTTTAGAAACGCATTGCAACTTTTTGTGATTTTCCTCCTTAGACGTTTTGGAGTTATTTTCTGCAACATGAGCGAGCTTTTAAAATGTCTAATTTTCAAACATTCTGTGGACCACATAACTGACTGAAGGCATGCCTATGATGTCATCCCCGGCTCTCTGATTGGCCTGCCCGCAGAGCTTGCACGGCACAGCACATACGTAAAGAAAACGTAAAATTAGTGGTGACTCATTGCTCGCTAACATGTCATTATCATTTCTCCACCGACAAACGACTCCAATCAATCTCCTCATCCACCGAACGAGGCCCAAAAAGCCAAAACTATTCGAAATTGGGAGGCGCTTCTGTTCTTTGTTGTGCGGTCTGACAGTCCGGGAAAGTCAAACGGGGTGAAAAGGTTTTGGGGAAATAACCAGCTACATTACTGTAATGGACGAGGGTAATGGGGATGACGTTACTCAGAGGGTTGAACCCAGAAACTCTCTGCACTGAAAGTGAGCCAAGAAAAGGTCATATAAAGTCATATAAAAGGAAGCCAACTTATTGTTCTGAAAATATAAATAAAGCATGTGTATGTAGGATTGCATTATCGCCTAAAGATTGTTTTTTTTTCTAGATTAGTTACATTTTAGCCATGTGCTGGTCCTGATGATTGTTTTTAAAGCCTTGTTTTGATGAAAAATATTGAAATGTACTGTGTTATACTGTGTTGGTGCTGTGGGATCATCTGATAAAACCAGCCTTTCGAAACCTTGGGATTGTGTTTGATCAGGCTGTGTCTTTGGAGGGTCACTCTCGTCAGTTGTCAAAATCGGATCTTGGAATGATCATCCACGCTTTCATCTCGTCTCGCCTTCATTATTGTCATTCTGTTTTCACTTGTTTCGACAAGACGACTCTAATTAACAGACTTTTGTACAAAATGCTGCTGCCAGACAGGTGCACCCAGAACAGCTCACATCACCCCCATTCTATCAAGTCTTCGTTGGCTTCCAGTCAAATTCCGCAGTCCTGACTTTCCAGGTGTTACATGGTCATGCCTCACAGTATATTGTTGACTTGTTGTTCCCCTATACACCTCCTTTGGGCCAGGGTCTCCTGAAGATCCCCAAAACTGATTTTAAAACCTGGAGAGATCTGTCGTTCAGGCTGTTGCCCCCAGACTCTGGAATGACTTGCCTCCCTCCATGAGCTTGACTCTGTGGACTCTTTTAAAGGAACAGGCCATACTGAGATTTGTTCTTACCTGAGCTTAGACAAGTTGATGCGTACCTGTCTGGTCTTCACGCATGTGCTCAGTCACACTAAACGACAAAAGATGTTGTTAGCATTTAGCCTGCCTCCTCTCCTCTATGGGGCCAAACGGGGGTGAAGTTAGAAGTGACCAAGCTCTTCCACGTTTCCCTATTTAAATACGGTTACGTGAGTAGTAACAGTAATATCTTCACTTTACTGCGTGGACACCGAAGTGCTCCTAAGGTGTTATTACGCCTTACAATATAGTACCCCTTTTTATCGCTTAGAAAATCGACATGTTTGTGTAACTATACCTGGCTCGTGTAACTACTCACATAACCGTATTTAAATAGGGAATCATGGAAGAGCTTGGTCGCCCCCGTTTGGTCCCATAGAGGAAAGGAGGAGAGGCTAAATGCTAACAACATCTTTAGTCTTTTTGGCTGATGGATTTTTCAGTTTTGTAGTTTTTTTATTATGTTGTTTCTGTTATTTTATTCCTCCCATGCTATATGTTTATCTCTGAAAAGCACTTTGTAAACTTTACTTACTTAAACTGGCCTCCATAATCTTTTTCCCCCTCAAATCACGTTGACAGTCTATTCAATTGTCAGCATAAAGCTTTCCACCAGAAAAGTAGTCATTATTACACGACTGCAGGACTTTAAAATGCATTGCCTGTAAGCTAACCTAAGTATAATGCCAAAGTCTCTTAAGTGCATTTTGAGTCATCAATCATACATGACACGGACATTTCGTTTTTTTTGAAGAGGAACACACACAACTAGCAAAAACAAGGGAGAAAATGATCGGTTCCACGGCGCCATTTGGCTCAGTTTATGGAGAAGGAGGAGCCTTTCGCTGGAGGTCAGATCATAGGTCAGATTTTTAGTCATATCTCTTGGAAGCTTTATCTGTATTGTCATGGCATTTTCCCCATTATATAATAAAGAAACAATAATATGTAATGGGATTTTGACGAGTGGAAGAGAAATAATGATTGGAAATAGTCAAAATAGATCAAATTACAACGTACACTAAAACAATGGCAAAATTCTTCTGAAAAACTGCAATTTCATAATCGTCCAAAAATATTTAGGCCAACAAACCAAGTCCGTGCAGCTCGCTCCGACCCACCTCTGCTGATGACAGTCCTCTTGCCACAATATGGTCTATAGATGCCGGGCTGTGGTCGGCGGAGGCAGATTTATACGACGGAGGTAGCTAGCCAGTGCACGTTAGCCCTGGCGCAATGCGCGTTAGGCCCTGCTCTGAGGATTTATGTGACTGCTGTGGGGTGTGCATGTGGTTAGCAGATGGTGACATCTCTTTGGTCTGTGCACATCGCCGCTTACACGATCGCAGAGGTGGGTAGTCCTCCCGATGCACATTCGCATGAGGAACTCTGAGAAGCGTGTCCTGTGCCAGCGCAGCTCCTCTGTCACTCTTGTCTTCAACACATGGTTCTGCCGCAGTAATCAGCACTAACTCCTGATAATTAAACTTTCAACACTTTCACTCGTCTGTTTGCTCTTGTCTTTGTGCGCACTTATAAGACCTCAAGCACCCTCATGGTTTCTGTTAAGGGCTGTAGGAGTAGGCCTATCTCCCTCTGGCAAAGGAACTAGTCAGGAGAACATTTCTTACAGATTGTTTTGGTGTGGGAATGATTGGATGAACTAAATACTTAGCAAATTAGTGGCAGCCCTGTCAGTCAACTGTGAGGTCATAAAAGGTCGGACAAAGAAGGTCATTAAGGGCTGTGTCTGAATGCCAAAAGTGTTCCCCATTTGTTCACATTTAGGATCTCAAATGAGCCATCTAGTGATCATCAACGTGAACAACTTACGATGACACAGGTGAACATACTTTGAACTACTGAATTATCAGCTCCGACATGGTCAATCTCAATAATTGTCATGGGCCTTTATAATCGACTTCAGCAGAAACAGAATCTAGTTTTGGACAATTTTGTGCATTAACCTCTTAACCTCCGCCATAACCAAACGTATTTCTCCAGTTCGGCATTACCTGAATCTTAAAGCTTAATGACCGGAGAACTTAAAACCACCAGCACGTTTTTGTGACTCTTTTATCGCCCCGTCTGTGGCTTTTTTGTTGCTTTTCTGTCACTTTTTGGTTGCATATTCATTCACGTTTTCGTCTCTATTTTGATGTTGTTGTTTTTTTTATCAACAAGCTTTTATATTTGGGTAATGCCAAACTGGAGAAAATCTGCTGGGTTCAGGAGGGGGTTAAGAGACTAAATGATAACTGTAACTGATTAACTTTATGTTGATGTTTTATTGATTGATTTTATCTGTTTTCTTGCAATTTCTGCAACTGTGAAGCACTTTGAATTGCCTTGTGTATGAATTGTGCTCTACAAATAAACTTGCCTTGATACTAGAAAACTATTTGTTTTTGTTTGAGCTGAGGTTTGTATAAAATGTGTGTCCACGTTCATGAATCAGCTGCATGTATTTATTTTATTATGAAAAATCGAATAAATAATCGATCAATATGAGAAAAAAATATATATCTTGATTAATTTTTTACCATATAGTCCAGCCGTACCATTTGGCTATTTTAACTAAGCTTCAGTGATCCACTTACGAGGACCATTCACTTTTCACTCAGAGAAAACCAGGACAGGAATGTTTTTAATAAATCAGCCTTATGCCCCTAATAAAACGCCCCCTGCTGTCACAGTTCAACACATTTTACAGTTTAGAAGCCTCATACAGGATTATTGACAGACATTTGAAAAAAATCAGCCGAAAATATCTGTCATATCGGTCGACCTCTATACAGATAATGTTCCACCTTGGCAACAGCAGCAGCAACAGAGCCAAATGAGTGGCAAGTGTGCTTTTTATAATGTGATCTGATTATTATTTCAGCCTAGTGGTTTGTAGCGCAGGTTCACGGCCACTACACACTGTATCAGGGTTAGAAAATGAATGCCAAGATTTGGACACTGTTTTCTATTAACCCTAACCTAATGCATGCTGTAACATACTATTGTACAAACAAGCTGATATACCGAGTTCCTCAGTAACAAACAACAACAGAGCACATTTCATACATGACAGCAACTCAATGTGCTTAACCATCAGAGAACAAAGAATTAAAAACAATAGTTCTTTATCTGAAAACAAGCTGATGCAGATTCACACACCTTGAAATAATTGGTGAGACATTTTTGGCACGCTCCATTGAACAAGGAATAAGAAAATCTGAGATGCTCTTAGAGGAACATAATCACATCCAGCATTCAGATCTTTTCTGAATTAGAACAATTTCAAGGCGAGAGTTTACAGGGAAACACACCTCGTCCAGTGAATGAAACGCAGCCAGTTCACAATTTCCCTTCTCCTTTCCACACACCTTGTGCTGGCAACGGGTTCACAGACGTGTTTACCAAAATGTAATCAATGAATGACACAAGCATGGGCCGGCGATGCGAGTCAAGTGTTCCGCTGCTAATCTCCCCCCCCCTTCCTGCCCTCCTGCCCCTCCCTCAGAGTCTGGGAATGCACAGCTGTGGTTGGTGACACACTGGGCACTGTGCCACGTGCAGCCACTTTAGGTGAGCTGTTGTTAGCATTAGCAGGACGGGACGGTTCATCCAGGGGGCCGCGATTGCTTTGCTATTGTGATGAAGAAGCAATCAGGGCAGACATGAGACAACTGGGTATGAGACATCGACTGTGGTTGTTGTGGTTTGTTTGATCCTCCTTATTTAGATCATGAACCACCTATGTCTAAATCTCAAGTTGTTCAGTCAGTATTATAATATGATGATCAATTTATGATCAATTTATGGTGAGATATTTATTCTTTATATTTCAAAATAAAGAATAAGTGGATATGACAATTACTATATGATGGAAGGATAATGGCCTGTGTAGTTGCAACAGTTTTTAATGGTGCCTGTCCAACCAGCACAAATCACTTTGTCACAATACGTTACTACCGACAAGATCAGTGACATGTCTAGCCCAAAGGCACAAGGCTAGTATGCAGTGGTTTAAGGACCGAACCGACAATCCTTGGGTTAACCTGTAAGCAAACACATCGGCAGACCGGAGTACTGCCGCCTCACACCCTCCAATATACAACACATCCAAATATAAACATTTCATTATGACTGTGAATAAGGCTAAAACACACCAGAACCAAAGGGCGGTGTAGTGACCTCTTGACCCAGCCCAATGTTCTCACAGCACTCACAGATAAGAGGTCTAAGGTTGCCTCTTACTGCTATGGCCCCCGGCTTCACTGCTACTGTAAAGCTGTTACACAGGTTTCCCACACAGAACACATTTTGCAATGTTGTGTAGACGGTCACAAAATGTCCTTTCATTCTTTTAAACACCAATGAAACCTATGGCAATATATTCTTTAAAAAAAATGTATGTTATGATTATTACACAACTATGTTCATATGCATCACAAATCACAATCACTTTTACTTTACTTTTAGATATTGAATTAGGTGTATGACTGCCTCTGTTGGCAACCATGGCAACTGCAGCATTTTGAAAAGACAAATTAGCAGCATTGATATTGTTAATTTGACACGAACAGATGCTAAACAATGGACAAAGATGAAGCCTTTACATCCATTCATCAGAAGGTGGCCAACAAGACTGCTAAAATCTTTTATTAAACACTTCACTGTGGTTAAAATTATTACAATATGTTGCCTTTAAATATTTGACAACATATAAACTTAGCACATCTAGGCTGGAGTCTAAATAAATCTTAGCTATACACTGACACCCAACAGCTGTAATGAGGAGTGTAGCAGCGGGATTGAGAACACGCTGTGAGCCTGATCAGATGAAAAAGAACCAAAACAAGGCCAAATTATTCGAAAGTGTTTGGCACTGGCTCATCCACATCTGCCGTGCCTCTTGCGCCGTAAGGAGGAACAACCTGACTCAAGGCGCGGAAGTACTTAGCTGGATAAGTATTTATTGTTTGGTGATTGCAAAGCTCTTTGCCAACCGGACTTTCTCTCTGATCTGCAACACCATTTGTTTCCTATTTTCTGAAATTCACTAGACTGCCACATTATTTGGTTCACCAGCACTTAGCATTGATATCTGTCAGAGTGGAAAAAGCAGACGATCACAGAAAACTCAATGTTTCAATAGTTGAGCTGGACCAAGACCAAATGCCTTAAAGCTGTAGCTTTAACTCTATCTGCAGTCACACTGAGGTGAAGGATCTAAAATGTTCCCTCCGGCTGCTTTGGCTGTATAATTTATGTCAGGTGAATACAGTCCCAGGACATGTGCTTGCTAGCAGACCTGGAGAACAACGTCATCTGTGTTTGTGGGTTTTGAGCGATGAAATGTTAGGGCAGTTGCCATTGCAATTAACAATTTATTACTAAATATTTCTAGCAGTATTCCTCAATTATATACCACACTAGAGCATTCTTTCTGTGGGTGATATGAACAGTTAGTTCTTTAGAGAGAAGAGACGAACTTTATTGTCATTATACAATTGTACAATGAAATTGCGTAGACCAGATGTTGGGTTAGTCCCAAGCCGCCACTGTGGGCCAACCTAACCGGCATGTTTTTGGACAAGGGGAGAACATGTAAACTTCACACAGAAAGGCCCCGGCCAGGGGTCGAACCTGGGATCTTCTAGCTGTAAGGCAAGAGCGCTAACCACTCAGCCACCATGCTGCCCTTCCTTTCCTTTTTCAATGTTGGGTTGAGTTCAGTTCAAAGACCTGTCCGTTGTTTTCCTATGACTCTTGCAATGCATTGTGGTCTATGGGAACAGGGTTGGCCTCACAGCAAGACACTCTGTCAGTTTTCAATCCCTGACTTGTCTGTGGGACAGTCATCCCTGACTGTCCCACACAATCCTGACTTGTTTCTAAGTGATGTCTGGATGGTTTCTGCCCTACACATAAAACATGTTCAATTCAAACCTTCAGCTTGGTAGTCCTGATCAAGAACCTTGGTAAAGAACTGGGAAAGGCCGAAGAACTGAAGACTGGTTCCCTGCTGCTTCAGGAGTAAAGAATTACGAGTCAGACACTGAGGACAAAGTTCTCTATGGGGACAATGAAGTCATCCTTATCTTACCTCACATTTTAATGACTACCACATTTTTCAAATATGTTTAGTTTACATCCCGATATAATCTGACAATGGCATTTTAATCACTCGGATTGATCATATGTAACTAATTAGAGCAGGTCGCTGCTTCTGTCATGGGTGAACTTTTTAAATACAGTCTGACTGGATGCTGAGATGCAGCCAACTTTAGTTTATAGAATGAAAAGAATATAGAACAGGATAGCCATATGGACTTATAAGCACAGTGATGCAGAGGTGAAGTGAGGTAAAGGGTGCTGCTATGAGGAGTAGAGATGGTTTTAATTTGAGTTTACAGGGCCAATTCTGTGGTCATACTCCGGGCTGTCTCCATCATCTGTCACTCTACTAAACTCTCGTCACTTGGCACAGAATTTCAGCTTGTATTGGGACAAGTGAGGCTAAGGCCTACTTTATTGTTCCTGTAGAGATGTTTGTTGTCTGCATTTGAACCCATCTCCAGATGGTAAAGCATGTTTTTCACCTTTTAATCATGATAAAATGTTGTTCGCTTATCAAAAACGTACCTTTAGTTGTGATTGGTTTAGTTAGTGCCTGCATATGTAAGTAATCAGCCGAGCCCTTATCTTCCAAGAAGTTCTCCTCTCCTTCTTTGGATCATCAGCAAACAGATTGTTTGTTTGTGGCCTTATTAAACAGCTTCAGTCCATATCTATGTCCCCTCTGCTGTAACGAAGGTGTTTTGCAGAATTCTAGGTTATAAAACATGAAAAAACAATGCTTAAGTGTCCAATAGGATAAAAAAACCTAGCTAATGTATAATGTGAGGCCTTTAAAGCTGTCTGTTTCTTCACATTTACATCGCAGAATGATCTTGCCAAAAAGCTTGTTGTCTCTATGGATTATCTCTCTGGCACCTACAACACTACACCTGCATTCCAAGACCTAAGCCGCCTCCATACTCATAAATCACTCATTTCCCTGTAAAATAGGGACTACCTGGTTACTCCCTGACAGTGACCAGATAGGGATTCTGGATGACAATAGTACATTGTGTGGGGGGGAATAATTCAATATAAAAAAGGGGCTGCGCCTTTCTGCATCATGAGCAATGGGGGGAATTTATCAAACGCTTACAAATGTTTTTGATTTCTATTGTTTCTTCATTTGATGCTGGACGTCCCAAGAACCAGATATAAACTATTGAAGACTTTGGCCTAAAAACCTACAGTATTTTTCAGACTGGCTTTTCCACACTTTGTCTGCACTTTGATATATTGTTTTGCTGTTTGACTATATAAATGATTTGTTTTTACGATGTTTTTCTCTGAAATAACATTGCAATAACTTTATTGGAAAGCACTTTGGACACTTTGGACACCTTAAAGGGCTTTATTTCAACGTTGGCTGATTGATCTAAATGTGAGTGTGTGTGTGCATGTGGTTATTTCTCAAATACATAAATGGTCTCTTTGTAAAGAGTCGATGTTGGTGTCAGGATACAAGTGTCTGACCAAAGGGCCAGGGATGACACCAGTGAAAAAAGGAAGCACTGAGTAGCTTGCACATGATGAATGTCTGCACACAAGTGGAATGTGTGCACATAAGTGGAACTCTGACTGTCTCCTGCTGCAGACACTGGCAGACCACCTGGCACAGTCGGGGGAATGCCACACCTGGCAGCGCCCGCCATGATTTTCCACCTTTTAAATAAGCACAGAGGTGTTGGGCTGGCACAGGGAGGCAGCCTGGCAGGACCGAGCAGGCCCACAGAGGGAGGGGGGGGGGGCGGAGAGCGCAGGGAGGAGAGGGGGCACACTGGGAGGTGAAACCGGGTGTACTGCAAATAAAATAGGAACATGGATGTGATAGCTCGGTTGTGAGGTGTCTCGACTCGTTCAGATTTATTGGATTATTTGACCAACTTTATTCCACACGGCTTCTTTCCTTCCAGGTGACATCAAAGCCGACTGCAGCCCTGCCGTTTCGGATGTGACGGGACAGGCATAAAGTTATTGTAGAATTTGTTGTGTGTTTTCCATACAATAATACTAGTTCCTGTCCCCTTCCAAGAGTGTGACATGAGCACATTTTAGAGTGATTCTTATTTCGATTTGTTGCACTTTGTATTGTATCTTGGGAAGCAATGGTTGTTTTAAATGTCCTTTTAAATAAACTTGACCTTGACGCAGAATCAGAAAGACAACACATTTATTTTACATTAGTATATGTATTATTGCTTGTAATGCATTCAATTATAATTATCAAAAAATAAACGACCATAGCCTTACAAACAAAATAGCAATGACTCTAATCCAATGCGCACTGGGTTATTTTTGGGCCTGAATGAAACATCGTGAGATCTTTCAAAACAATATTAACATCCTTAATCCAATAATTTCACCTCTTGTATAATCCCTTTTTTGCAGTGCCATAAATGGGTGTAAAGGAATGCCAGACATTTGACAGTGACCTCGCTCTACCTGGCCCCACCCATGCTTGCTGCACCACGCCTTGAGCTTTTAACGCTCCTCTGTCAGCGGGGGGCGGGGCTGCACACCACAACACCCGCAAATCCCCCTGAAAAGAAGAGTTCAGTCTCAGAGGAGGTGCGAGCGAGAGTCAAGGATAACTTCTGTGCCGTTTAGATAAGAGACTGCAAGTGCCCGTGCGAAACCATGACTATGTTCGGTCTTAAGAGAACTGATTCAAATGTAAGCCTGATGTAAAAGAGATCAATCTAAATCGGATCTTGGTTTGTTAAGAGTTGTTGACTTGTAGACATTGATAGACAGGAAGGAAGAGCATGAAAAGCATAATTAAACCAGAACGACTCCGTAACTGATCCATAACCCAGGCTTTTAGTTATAGTCCTTTGATTGTTTTTAAATATTTACTCAGACATTTTATTTAAAGGGGGGTATTATGTAAAATCGACTTTCTCAAGCTTTATATCATGTTATTATGTCATTCCCTCATTAAACACATGCCTGGAGTGTTGCCTTGGCTCATTCACATATTTTTGAGTAATCAGTAAAAACTTAGACGGCAGCCATTTTAGGTGTAGCTATGCCTCAGTCCTCCTAGGAACGCCCCCACCTCCTGGAGACGCCTCTGGACCTTTCGTCACCAGCCAAGCCACCAACCACTGCTCCCCAGCTCAGCAGAGCCCCCTCCCCGCACAGTGTTGTTGTTTAGATGCCACAGCAGTGTGCTGAAGGGGGCGTGTCGGAAAGCTTCTTAAAGAGACAGAGGCCTATTTCAAGACGTTCAGTACAGCCATTTTGAGAGAGCAATTTTATTCAAGGCAGTTATTTTAATTTACTGCATATACAGACCAACAGAAGGTTACGTCATCATTGTAGTATGCTATAGACTGGTGCTATGTGATTGAAAAAAGCATAATACCCCCCCTTTAACACATTTCATGCAGATTTAGTCAACTCGCTCTAAAACACAGTGGTCAAATATTAGAAATAGTTTTGCTCAAATAGCATGGCTTCTAACGACCAAACTGTAATGATGAATTTGTAACTTTGATTGAAAGAGAGAGAAGTAAAGTTTTCTAGCTTGTTTTTTTTTTTTTTAATCCACAAAACTATCTGGAGATTTAGCTATAGCTTAAGTTTGTTTTTTTATTTAGTTGAGCGAAAATATGACTGAAAAACTGCGATGAAACATGCAGTCTCAGTCGGCAACGTTGACTATTATCACTATCAGCATCCAACCAAGTCCAAAGTTCTATGTAAATCCGGACGAAAGCTGAAAAGACGCCGATCTAAAACAGCATTGCGCCAGAAGCCAGAACTCAGCCAGATCGAGATTTAAACAAGGCTTGAGCCAGGGTCTGAACCAGGACCAGAGCCTGCACGTGGCCTAAACCAGATGGAACCATGACCAAACGAGTCGCAAACAAATCTAAAACACCGCACACAAATAACGTCAACTGAACCCGTTGCCTCTCTGCTTCTTGTCACCGCCAGAACAGAACCATAACAGCTGATGTCTGGGACTTTGGAGGAAAAAGGAAAAAAAAATCGGACTTTTATAAACGTGGATCCACCATGGGCAGACGGCGCATATTGTGTCCAGATGAGCCTTTGAATCTCCGTTACCAAAGCGCGCTGCTGACTTAGCATGACCGCTCACTGCTACATGCACAGGCCTTAGCAACCAAACAGAGGAATACCCATTGTTTGAGATTAGAAGGACTGAATGAATTAAGGGAGGAAATAATAAAGAAATAAAAAAATAAATATAAAGTGCAACTGCTCAACAAACACAAAATTCACAGGGTTTGAAGATAAGGGAATCATTTTGTTTACAAGTGTTGCAATGGTGATTGTATTTGCGGTTTATTCTGGGGAAATCGAGATTCATTCCACATTGCACATTGAAAACATGTCCAGACCCATTAACATTTGAGAGAAAAGTAAAAACTAAAGATAAACTGTAACAGAAATCCCATAAATCAGACACAGTGGAGAACATTTAGGTGTTTGCAGAGGACACTGTGAATAATTGCAGCTGCACCATTCAAATTATAATATCGATTTGGAGAGGTGTTAACTACAAGGCTTAGCCACAAGATCCGATGGAGACAGGATATTCAGCAAACACCAAACTCGCCATTTCAATTAATTGTCCAGCCCTAAAGACGCGTCGACTTCCTCTGTACCTTCTGCAAATCTTCTCCCGTCTGATCCGCACATTACTTTATGAATAGCAGCCTTCAGTGCCTCCAAAACAGACGTGCAGCCACTCGCTCAATGCCCTAATTCAGTCGTAATCCGGCGTGTTTACCCACGGCACAAGAAGTACACATGCACGCCGATGCCAACGCGCGCACACAGTCATGCAGAGTGGAAGGGGAATTGCACCTCTCACCTCTCGCTGCACACTCACTCCATAGACTTCCAGACTTGCTCTCTTGGATGTGTGTATCTCTCTAGTTCCAGTCTACTGCTCTGAATGGAGCTAGGACAGAGCGAGGGAGGGAGGGAGGGAGGGAGGGAGGGAGGAAGGGCTGAAGGGAACAACCCACCTGCCTCTACCTCTGCCTTGCCCTGGCTGATGGTGATGGGGAGAGAGGCTTCCAAAAGAGCCCCAGGGAGAGTTGAGCTGAGATGGCTTTCAAGCAAACACTTTCTCACCACTGGTCCGCTTGCTTTTAAAAAGTGAGGTGCCAGTCTGTAAGTGGTGCAGATGTCCTGGACTGGTTTCGATTAAAGGTAAGACAAAAAGGGGCATTAAGTTATTGTTATTGTCCAAACTCATACCTCACATTCAAGCATGAGTTTATAAGCACATTTCACAACTTTCAGGGGGCAATGGTAATGTAAATCGACGACAACTAACCTGCTTGTTTGCCATCAATAAAAAAGGCTACATGAGATGCACAGCACACAAGTTTTTTTTTTATACATATATATATATATAAATGTCTGCTTTTGCGATATTGAAGGACAGAACAAAATGTATCCACTGTGAGGACAGATAAACAGACACATGGGCTTCGAGGAAGAACTTGGAACAAAATCAAGCAATAGATCAGGCAAAAGTCAGGACTATTCTAGGGCTAATTGGGCTCAAAACATGACTAAGCTTAAATCTGGACGATACAAGAACTAAACTAAGTCAAACCATGATTTCAAATGACAAGAAAGTCTAGGTTTTTGACTCTTTTGTGGCAGGGACAGACATCACGCAAAGTGTTACTTCTCTCTAATCTATCTGTCAAATATTAACAGGTCAAAACTATTCCAATCAGAATCAAGTTGAACCTATTCCCAAACCCTGTGTAATATGTAAATGTATGGCAGAGTTCTACTTGTCCCCTGAATTCTAAATTAGTGGACAAACCTGAGTGAAGTGTGGATGTAGCGTAGCCTCCCCGTGCTCTGGTGCACAGCTGGGTTACACACCTGCTCCCGCGGGTGCACGTGTGAGGGGCAAAGGCAGCAGAGGTCGATTGTTCGCTGGGCTGTTCAGGCCACCCGTCTGGAATGCGCTGCCTATAAATCTCTCTGCGGCTCAAGGAATGGAGGAGGCAGCTCCGTGAAATGCTCAGCTTCCCCGTATGCACCGCACATTCTGATGAGAACCTGGAGGAAATCTTTCTGGATAAATTATGCAAGATGGTTAGGGTTTAGGGCTGGATATTCATAGGGGGAAAAAAGATTTTCAGTAGTGCAGTTGCAAAGAGATTTATTCAGAAAGTCTATTGAGCTGAAAGTAATTAGCTAGACATATTTATAGTGAAGGCATTTTGAACCAGGAATGTGTCCAAAAGTCCACCCAAGTCTGTGCTGCTGTGCTGCATTATAGTAGACTATGCAGTGCACGCGTTCTATTTGTGATTTGCAGCTCACTACTTTTTCCTACTATGCAGATGACGTGACTCTCGTTTAGGGAATAATGGACTACTGCAAGAAACAAAGACAAATCCGCGCTACAATTCACCATTTATGAAATATTAGTCAGATGTGGTTTATTTAACATGGATTTTACAAGATTAATCAATAAGAAAAATATATTAATATTCTTGTTTTCATGTGCTCATAAAAATGTAATCTTGATTGAACACCCTGTATTATATGGGCTGGGACGATACAATTAATGAATATGTATCACGATACATATTGTGATACAACATATACAATGCACAGTATTAAATTTATGATTTTTCATTATAACAAACTGCAAATATAATAACAATATACAGTATAATATATAATAAGAAAGTTGTGTGTATGAATTAAAGATATTGATTTACATTGAAAACAAATTGGCAGAAGCATTTTTAAGGTCTGCCTCTTTTGTTTAAACCAATCAGCACCAAATCTGGATTTAACAAAACTATCTTTGAGTCAAAAACATTTGTATATATATATTTCTTCTATCTATTCTATTTTTCTAACTAAGTTGCGTATCAAAAGTATTGCAATACTTGGTTTCCGTTATGATACACATATCACAACCGAGAAGTATTGCGATATATATTGCAAAATATATTTTGTCCCAGCCCTAATTATTACAGCTATTGGTCTGAGAGGGGGATGTTGTCAATCACTGCACAGCTGTAGCTAAAGGCAGCCAAAGTTAGCAACTTTTCCCCATAAAAGTTTATTTATCATTAACAACACACAACATGTGATTATTGAGAAATAAGCAAAGATGCACGAATGAAACAAAGCAACTTCAGGTAGGTTTTTTATATAGAGAATATTTAAACCTGAAAAAATCCATTTAGCAAAATCTGGTCTTTGCTTATAAAACGACACAGGTCATTTTAAATAGGTGTGCCTCTATCTTGCCTGACCACTGCACGAGCCAGTGTGTAATCTGCTTCCAGTGGTAGCAGACTCAAGCTCCTCTGACTGTGAGGGTTTAACAGCCTTGACTCTGTGCTTCCAGTATGTGAAGAATGCACTCAGCTCCACAGTGCTATACGGCCGACTGACACAGGAGCTCCGCAGGGATTACAAACTCTCTGAGGATGTAAATATTGCCTACTAGGATTTAAATCAAGCTATCAGCAGTCATTTAGGAAGTGGAGCCTTGGCAGGTAGAAGTACACAACCCCATATCAAGAACTGTACTTTTTACACTATGCAGTACTGCACACATGTAATATAATCTTACAACTGAAGCTCAGTAAAAGGATGAATTCACAAAATAATTGGGAATAGGTATTTAAATCAACTATATTCCTGCTGATAGACTGTGTGCATGGCTAGTAAAAAACGGTCAGAAATGTGTGTACTGCCGGTCAGGGTTGAATGGATTTTTGAGGAGCAACTAGAGTGACACTGCCATTTACACAGACCGAGCCCCCCGAATGAACGGGATGTTCATTCGCTGTCAAGGTCCGCGAGACGCTGCCCATTTTTTTTTGGGACTGGATTAGGGACGTTTTGTGTTCAGCTACACTTTAAGTAGGGCTTATCGATATCAAACTGCAATCAAGGTTTTGGCTACTGCAATAACCTCGCATTAAGAGGCTGAGTTTTTTTTTCTTCTTCTGTCTCTGGCATTTAAGTGATAGATGTTCACCAATCAGAATTGTGGAGATAATTCCATCCCAGAGAAGAGGGGACTGTTCACTCTTTTTGCCTCAAAATCATGCAGCCCTACTTTAAAGCAAGACATCGGGGCAAAGTCACCACAACTGGGGCTAAAGAGGACAAAATCAGGAATAAACAGGTCTAAATTGTGACAAAATTGTAAAGTATTGCCATATAGATGTAATTTATAAGAGATTATTGGCAAAGTTAGGCCAAACAAAGGAAACTATTATTTGGATACACAGAGCTGGACACACACAAAGACTGTTGATGGAAGCTGGAATAGAAGGAGAAGAAGACGAACATAGTTTCATAGAATGGATTAAGATTTCCTTTGAATGTATGCAGATTAAACAGGAATGATTAGAAGATCCATGTTGTCCCACACACGACAGAGGAGAATAAAAAATAATAATCCGCCCACAACAGGTTGACAACCCTGAAGAGCTTTAATAGAGAGCTCGAAGCACCACTGGAGCTGCAGAGACAGGAGGGGTCAACCCATGATCCTCTCCAGGCTCTCTCCACCGGATCAGGAGATACAGCAGAGCCGTCTAACCCAGACCTTCACATCTTGCTCATCTTTCACCACTTCCCCAGCCCTATGGGAATACTGGTTTGAAACACCATCACTGTGGATAGAAGACACTTTGGGGTTTGTTACTGCTCCTCAAAAAATGGGTTCAGGAAAATAGTCATACCCCTCTGTATTCCTCTTACTAAGTTTGCAATTGTGCTCTAAGGCTATGTATAGGCTGTATTTTTCTGTATCAAGAGCGATATATGGACGTGACCACGGATTTGAAATGTGCCGTTGTATTTCAATTGTGATTAGTTTTATAGCCTTAAGCGGTAACAATAGGGGAAAAAATAAATGATTCAACAATGTCTGAAAACTTTCTGAACACACTGTGCACAAATTAATGGGGCTTGAGAACGCAGTGTGATTCACTCATCAATTCATGAGAAAATTCCTGTTTATACATACAAATCCTTGACCCCTGAGTCATGGCCCCTGTTGCTTGTTTCTCTCCAAATTCACTAGCCATGTCCTATAAAAATATTCCCAAATGGTAAGCTCACAGTTAGATCAATTCAAATTCAGATAAAGTTCACAAGAAATAGGCTGATCTGGATAGAATGTTGTGAAAAATATAAATTACGCATATTTGGAAGTAATACGTTTTGTGTATTATGTTGGAGATCTGTAGGATAGTGTCAAGTGTATTACGCTGGAAATTGGGAGGACACTTTCCAGTGTATTATGCTGGACATTGGGAGGACACTTTCCAGTGTATTACGCTGGACATTGGGAGGACACTTTCCAGTGTATTACGCTGGAAATTGGAAGAGGCTGTTACAGTAACTAATTAACTGATTAAGTTGAATGTTGTAGGTTGCATAGATAAGTGCAATCGCTATCGCCTTTGTAAGTCTGTTTTTTGGTCACAAAGAAATTCGTAATTTTTTCTGTCTAGTTGATAAAACAGTGTCCTGCACGTACGGCAAAATTACCCGAGAGCGACACATTTAATGAGTTCCATAACTCAAAAACACAGGAGCAAAGGTTTCCTTCTAATGTCCATCTAATTCATTGACCAGCTAGTAACACTCGACCAATCACAGCACTCCTAGTGCAGTGACAGGCAGCACCGATTTGACAAACACAATGAGCCAAAACTGGCTTCACCGATCTCCACAGCACCGTCTATAACCGACGGTGCTGTCCACACCAAACACGCGTCCTATTGTCGGCCAGAACCTGCCCGACCACTCCTAACTGGTGATTATCGCTTAGGTGTGAAAGGGCCTATAGGCGCTGATACTTTTATTGACCTTTTCATATCCATCTTTGTATGATGGCAATGCCTGTGTTTTTATTTGTTTGTCTTAAACAACATACACCATGTTGATCCACCCAAATCTAACTATCTATAGATTATTGGATTTAAAGCAAAGTAGTTTGCAATGAGGGACACCAAATTGAAAACAGGAGCAGAATAAGCTCAATTTTACAAGAAGAATACTAAACAATAGTTCGGTTGTGCTCGCTCAAATAGTCGGGGGTTTTATATTTTTCAAAGTTAGCTCATAAAAATGTGCACACATTACCCCACTGAACTTTTATAAACAGTCAATAAGTTGTGTTCACGTAACATCACAATGTCCAAAGACGCCTTTGACTAAAAATTGAGGCTGTGAGCATGTAAGAATTCTATTGTGGTAACTATGGTAACTAAGGTAGATAAGATGAGATCTCAGACTAATTTGCACAGAATGGGAAAAGACTATATGGCTGATCACACAAACTATTCAAGTTATTGATATGGAATTTGTAAATCCAAGTCTCATTCCTTGAATGTACAGTACAAACAACAGCTTAGTTTCCCAGAAACATGAATAAGCAGTGTGTTTAGATTGATCTCTTCCCAGAGAGGTCAATGTACCTAACCATTCTGTAATCTCGGGGAAGGATAGAGCGGGATCACACGCTGAACAACACATACACTCAGTGGAAAATGTTCATCGCGATTCCAGTTAGGAGCCCCACTTACAAGCATCTAGTGGTGGCATGACAGAAAACACAGAAAAGAACGCGGTGTGGACTGGAAAACGGGGATGAGGTTAGGAAACAATCACAAGAACGACTTAGTCACTACCAGTAAAATATAGTGAGCAATCGGCAGGAATCCAGAGAGGTTTGGTGAGATTATATGAACATTAGAAAGTGAAGCGGACAAAGGTTAGCATAACAGTTGTGCCTTGCGTCAGTTCTGGCTCTCTAGAAACTCTAGGTTGAGGGTCCTAATTGATTATTATATATTCATAATATTTTAGACAATAAACAGAGTGTGTGGCTAAAACTTAAAAGCTAATCAAGGAGAATACCATTCCCTCTTTAATAATTTAATATGTGATAACTCTTGATAAAAAGTGAAAACAGTAAAGTCTTTTGGGTTTAGAGGTGTAGAAATTACTTTTATGTAAATATTCCCAAAGACGTAAATGTTAAAAGTAAATGTTTTTTAAAGCCAACAGAAGCAATGGAGTTGAAACTTTAAAATCTTTATGCACAGATCAACACACACTTTTTTATGGTTGAAACTCCATAGGATTTCTTCACCCCGGTTGGGAAACAAAACAACACATGAACATGAACATTTGGAAGTTGGCGTAAAGTTCAGCTATGTCAAGAAGATTTGAGGTTGTTCCATTCAAGCCTGTTCCAAATAACTCGACTGCATACGAAGCACATCTAGGTCACTTAATGATAAATGACAGACTATCTAAAGGTAAAGAAAGCTGTAAGGCCCCTTGGCTGCTCGCTCTGTCCTCAACATGGATGATTTCACTCAATAATGGGAAGGAGCCCAGCGGTCGTAAATCCTTACCCAAAGCACAAGCAGCAGAGTGTTCTGAAACGTGCAAATGAGATGAAGAAAGGGAAAAAGAGAGAGGGAGAAAGGAGGGAAAGAAGGAGTGAAAGTGAGAATGACGAAAAGGCGCAGAGCTAGATGGGACTTGGACCAGTGGAATCTTCACCTCCACAACACCTGCTGCAGCGCACACAGCCGGGGAGACAGGTGAGCAGGTTGATGCAGGCTGCTCCTTGGAATCCAGAGAAGGAAAGGCATGTTATTATTACTGAAGCCAGACCAAGACTAAAATCCAATAAATAAATAAACAAAAGTGTGTTTTTTTTGTGAAGCGGAAATGTCAGGGCCGAATGACGGGCTGTAACGAGATATGGGGATAAAATAACACATTACATTGACGTAGGAAGATTCTTTGAAAGTGACCGTGTTCATTCAGTGTTCAAATCCTAATCTTACAAAGGGACAGCAGAGGCTCATTAGAAGACTTTTTTTAGAATGATAGTTAGAAATGAGTCCATGGTGGCAGCAATGAGTATGTGTGCACAAGCAAATACATTAAAGGGGGGGGGGGTATTATGTAAAATCGACTTTTTCAAGCTTTATATCATGTTATTATGTCATTCCCTCATTAAACACATGCCTGGAGTGTTGCCTTGGCTCATTCACATATTTTTGAGTAATCAGTAAAAACTTAGACGGCAGCCATTTTAGGTGTAGCTATGCCTCAGTCCTCCTAGGAACGCCCCCACCTCCTGGAGACGCCTCTGGACCTTTTGTCACCAGCCAAGCCACCAACCACTGCTCCTCAGCTCAGCAGAGCCCCCTCCCCGCACAGTGTTGTTGTTTAGATGCCACAGCAGTGTGCTGAAGGGGGCGTGTCGGAAAGCTTCTTAAAGAGACAGAGGCCTATTTCAAGACGTCAGTACAGCCATTTTGAGAGAGCAATTTTATTCAAGGCAGTTATTTTATTTACTGCATATACAGACCAACAGAAGGTTACGTCATCATTGTAGTATGCTATAGACTGGTGCTATGTGATTGACAAAAGCATAATACCCCCCCTTTAATGTTTCCTATTGTTAGGGTTAACTTTATTTACAGGGTTTCCACAGGTCAATTTTAAAGCTTTTTAATGCCATGTTAATGCCTAAATTTTAATGCCACAAATGCAAAACATCTTGACATATGTAATTTCGTAAGAATGAAATATGTCAGCGTTCAATCAAACAGGGGAACACGGGGAAATGTTCCTATTCAAAACCAAATTGGACACAAAGGGAAACTTTTGAGCAACTGCAGCTGAATTTTTGACAAATGCGTGCAGTGAAAATAGTTGAGCAATGTCATTGTTGTGGGTTCTGTCCCTCAGGAAAAAATATATCTTCTAACAAATTTAGATTTAATGCCCGTTTGAATCCAATTTAATGCTTTTTATTGACTTTTAATGCTTTTTAATCCCTAACGGAAACCCTGATCTAATGCTGGAAGTTGAAGCATAGACCAACGAACTTGCTTTTTCCCATTCATCTAGCCTACTTGTTAATTTATCCAACTTGATATAAAATACAATCTTTACAATTAAATACATACTGATAAGTGCAAGACACCACACTCTGAAAGAGGGACAAACCCAGGAGGCGGTGCACAATTTCAGAGGATCAGAGGAGACAGAGGGCAGCCAGCCAGGTTCTACCAGGTGCTACAGTTTCCCCGACTTCCAAGGTCAGCTTGACACACAGTGTACGCTTGTATAATGACAATAAAGCACGCACGCACTTACCTAAAAAATATGCCTCAGACGTTACATCAGTTCACCAAGAGTATCCAGCCTGCCCGTCTCGCACACCTTTCCCTGAGGCTAATACCTTTCTTTCGAGGAAGGCTGTCCATTAATCAACATGCATATTTGTTTACAGGAGACAGTAGCCGACAGTCTGTCAGAGTAACACGGGAAAGACACACGTAGTTCAAAACAGCAGTCATTAGCCGGAGCACGAAGTCTATTTTCTTAGTTTTCCATCTTAGGATCAAAGACGCGTGCACAAGAATGGAGGGACATGAATCTGCTGATAATGTCCAAAGCACACGAGCCCCCGTATTCCCCGACAGATAAGGGAATTCCAGGGGCAGCTGTAGTGGTAATAAAAAAATGTACGATGAGTGACCCTAAGGAGGAAGAGAAGAGGCTCCAGAGTCAACTACTGCATGGTCTGTGACGAGAAAAGTCCAAGTACCTTTATTGTCCCACCGAAGGAACTTGATTCTGCAGCCATACCATTTTCACATAAGCAGAGAGACACCTTTCTTTGTGCATGGCCTTCCATAGTGTTGAGTGGCTGTGGCACAGAGGACGGATGAGACAGCCACAGGGAGACAGGGAGAGGACCACAGAGCTCAGCAGCGTACAATTATCCAAAACAAGAGTGAGCCAGGCTAACCTCCTCTGTGTGAGAGTCCTGACCGGAGCAGCACAGCGCAGCCAGCACCGTATTTCACTGCTCAGCGTGTGCCCCCGGATCACATGTGCGCAGACACACAACAGATATGTTTTTTTCTTATGATTAAGGAAGTTGAAGGTTTGATCTCCTCACAAGTGTAGTGTCATGGGCAAGACACTTCCACTCCTTTCTTATGTATGATAGCACAAAATAGATCCTGTGTTTGGTGGGAGTCGAAGGCCGTAGAGAAACAGATTTGCAACCTTCTTTCTTCCCTAATGTTGGCCATAGAAGTCACTTTACACACACACACGCACACCGGCCTTACAGGTGTCCTCATAACTTCATATTCAGTCAATGCATAGTGGTTATTTATCTGTCATTTATGCATGAAGCGGTTACAATTAATTCTGCTTCAACAGAGCCGTCAATGTTCTTAGTCTCTCCATCACCTCCACTTTACCCATGATGATTTTGTTTGTGCCAGAAGAGGGCATAAACATAAGCACACAGCTTCTCTGGCAGGCCACCACCGCTCGGGCCAGTTACTACCCCTCAGGCTTGCTAACACCCCTCAGGCTGGTTACTATCCCTCGGGCCGCAAATTCATTGTCCTCCTTCAGCTCTTCATCACTGTCTAAACTTGTCAGGGTCCAAGTGGCAATGAATTCAATAAACTAGTCATTGCACCGCACTCTTTTGTCTGATCTGTGAAGTTCAAAGAAATATAGCTATTTTGTAATAACGGTGTGGTTAATCATTTGTGATACTTTGCATTTAAAAGATATTGGCAGTGAGCTATAAGGCAGAGCATGGTTTATTTATTAGGCCATACGAACGAATACTTAGAGTAAACATCTTTCAACTCAGCTAAATGCATCACATAAATGGCTTGTGTTTAAAGGCTGCCTTGAGGCTACAGTGATCACTGAAATATAAAGTGTGCACTTTGTCAAGCAGCAGACACGAGAAGGTGCACATCTCTTTAACGTGAGAGAATCACAATAAGTTACAAAGCTTGGAAAGATGGCATTTTCAAAATTAGGCTATAGAAACTTAGCATTATTTTATTGTCCATTTATTAATTTGGGGCGGCAGTAGCTTCAGGTCAAAAAGTAGTTCCCTCACATTAAGATTTGTAGTTCATTGGCTTAAGAAGCTATCTGGACTGAATCAGAATGGGTTTTATTGCCATTGACAGGGCTGTTTTGAAAAGATGTTTTGTCTCTCATCCAAAAGCGTCATCAGTGTTCCTCAGACTTCAACACCTCAGCCATGGCCTGTTGTTTAACCTAACCAAGTGTCGGCTTTCAAAATGACCTATTGTCCTGAAATGAGGAGAGACTGAGGGGCACTGTGACATTCAAGGCTCATTAGCAACGCATTGCCATTCCCTGATGCTGTTGTTGTGGTGCTTTAGATCAGAGGAGGCTGGTGTTGATGGGAGCTTAACTTGAGACGCTCAAATCGTTTCCTCCTATATTAACATAATGTGCATAACCAGTCTCCAGACAAGAAGATTTTCAGGACTTTTTGGGAAAACTAAAGTGATGATGGAACATATGTGACCTGCATGACTGTGTGCTTACAAAAACATATAATGCAGCTAATGTAGACTTTGGGAAGGACACAGACGGCATCTTTGGAATTGCCAATATGGTCATGTTCAAAGCAGCCAGAGGAGGAAAAAAAAACAAGGGGAAAAAACTGAACTTTCCACCATTACTCAAACAAATGCTGAATTATGAATACATTTTTTCAACTAAATAAAGATGCTGAGACATGGAGAGGAGCAAATGGTCACATTTATATAGCGCCTTTCTACCTGCTTTAGGCACTTTAGCGCTTTACATCAAGGAACCAGTCACCCATCCACTGGAGGCGAAGTGGGTGAAGTGTCTTGCCCAAGGACACAACGACAGTGGGCACCTGCGGGATTTAAACCGCCGACCCTCTGGTCACAAGACGACCCGCTCTACTCTCTGCACCACCGTCGCCCCAAAGTGGTTCAACAGCCCATAAATACTTAAACCGGACAATGCTAACCAGGAGGCTAATGTTAGCTTCATGCTACACATGCTAACGTTAGCTATGAGTGCCGTTTTTTCGCTTCTAAGAGGGTCTGAATGCAGCCAATGGACAGCCACGTGGACGTCACCTCCACTTTTTTCCGCAACATTTATTTCAATTAATCTCAATAAGACGCCTTTAGTCGACTTCACTTTCCTTAAGGTTAGGATTTGGGTTAAGTTTAGGGTTATTTTGGATTAGTTTAAGATTACGTTGTCCTGTGTAGGTGACATCATTTCCTGTGGAGGTGTGGAGCTCCGATAATCACGTGCCCCGCCATCGGCTGCATCCAGACTCGAACTAGATTGCGGTGAAATAAACATCAATATGGACCGTATTTTGGCTTGATTTTATTTATGCCAATAAATGTCCAAAAAGAGTGAGCAACTGTGATTCTATGAGAGGTTTTCTTCCCCCTCGGCTAGGCCACACCCCTTGTATTGTTATTCTCTTTAAAAAAATCTATATGCATTATGCAAGTATTAAAATACCCACACACTGGGCAGCACTGTACGATGTAGCTGCTACTGCTCCTTTCTGTGGCATCATGTTTTAATATTTTCTTGCTCGACTCATTCCTGTCTAAAGGAGATCCAGCTTAGTGCACCCAGCCTGGAGGAGCTCGCTGTGAGGAGACCGCGGATCAAAGCCTGCTGCGCGCTGCTTCAACACCCCACATGCTCCAGATGAGCAGAGGCGCCATGCCCACATCTGGCCTTATGTAATGGCACAGAGGTCACAACCCCAGAAGCACACAGGACCGACACTGTCTAAATCTGTCAGAATCAGCATGGAGCTCAATCTCTCAAATCCGGAGCCAGCATCCTTGGAGCGGACCTAACCCTTAAGGCATCCCGCAGCGCACTGTCTGGATTGTTAAACTGCTAAATGCTTCAATATTGAAATCATGTCAAATGTTAAACACAACACTGCAAAATGTTCTACTTGCTTGCAGAAAAAGTTACCAGTGCAAGACCTTGAATTAGTTTAGAAATAGCTTAATGCAGTTGTTTTCGTGCGCACAAATAAAATGCATTCCATGTAATCCCAGCAACAGTGCAAACATGGTACAGTACAGCTATGTGACAAGTAAACCTAGTAACTGTGAAATTCTTATATTGATGATCTGTCACAAGATCACAGCCCACTGAAAGGTCGAGAGAAGGTAAGCATCATGTCCCTCAGTGCATTGTCAGCGCAGTGGAAAAGTGGAAGACGGCTACGCACATCTCTCTGCCTGATTCTGCCTTCATAATGTGGTGATATCATTCCGCTCGCAGCTAACAGGGAAAGTGCATGGGTAAAAAAAAGTGATTTATAATGAAGGATAGCTAGAAGGACACAAGCCCCAGCCTGTGGTGAGATGCTATCTGTGAGATCACGTCATAGGAGGTGACTGACAGCCCAGCAAGAAGAGAAGAGACAGGTCAAAGTCAGGTAAGTAATATTGCAGTGAGGAGCAGAAAGGTTTGAGCTAGTCACACCATTTCTATGTATGTTTTGTTAAGGTTGGAGAATGAGATTTACAGATTATCAACAGTGGTGTGCTTGGCAAAGGGGAGACATTACAGAGTGGTTGTATTGGTTGTTCTGGCAAAAAAGAAGCTGAGCCGCTGAGTCAAGACTCTTCATTTACCAATGTATACTTTCATCTACGGTCAAGAACTGTGAGCTATGACCATAAAGACAAAATCCTCCTTTGCAGTGTTGGTTTTGTCAACGAAGACTATAACCAGGGGTGTAGCACCAAATTCTGGGCCCTATGTACAAACTATTTTAATGGGCCCCCCTACGCCCCTTCCCATGTGTTAGTTCAGTCAATTCACATTTTATATTCATCTCAACATATTCTGTGGTTTAGTTTGACAGTGTAGTTCATTTCTTTTACATTGTAATTTTGTTACACAAATTGTATACTTACATCGTGTATATTTAGTGTGTGTTTTTCTGTTTTAACCTTAAGATTATTATTATTATATTATTAAGATTATTAGTTTTATATAGAGCTTAAAGATATCACATCAAACAAGGGTCTGCACTGGGCACACATTTTTTTGTTAATAAGCATGGAAATAGGCATGAAATAGACATTAATAATACTTTATAATGCTAGATTATGTTATACAATGCACTATGATATGTTGCCTCTGTGTTCCATGTGGCCACTTCATGAACAAGAAAACCAATCCTTCAGCCTGGTTTGGTCTCACCATATTTGAATCCTACGTTTAGGTGTAGGCTACAGTTTCTATAATGTTAAATTCTTGTTCTAAAAAAGCTTGAATAGTCTGGCACGGGCCATCCCATACATTTTCACTAGAACCACGTCAAAGGAGTCTCTAAAGGAGCTATACCTGATTTGACTTCTAGAAACGGAATGAAAATTATTTATCCTCCCTTAGTATATTGTAAACTCAAACGTTTGTGGGGAAAACAGCGTGCATCAAATTATAAAATTCTCCTCCATTTATAATGAACGAGTGTGCAAAATTGGCCGGATGGCAGTCGATGACAGTAAATAAAGGGAAAGGGAAACTTCAGCGATTAAAATTAAGAGAGAAGGAGCGGAGACTCTGCAAAGCAGGCAGAGAGGGAGGCACTCGCCTTGACTTGACTCATGTTTAACTGTCTTGTATCACAGAAAGTTACATCCCAGGCCTACGATAACTGTGTTAAATAAGAGCCTGTAAGTGCGAAAGAACGGGGCAAGACTAATATTTCTCTTTCCTAGCTCTGTGTCATTGCATCACAGAGCTCAACTTCTTCAAACACGCACTTGAGTTGAAGCGTGCGGTGCTGAACGCCGGTGTGTGGACTGAACCATTTGGCACATTTTCAAAGGGGAGTCAGTGCCCTGAGATATCATCCATCATTGTTGTTTGTGCAAAATGTCGAGCAACCACTGTATTTCAGCCTGGTTGTGTTCAATTGTTATATAAATTATGAGGAAATGTAGAAAGTGCAATACAGAACGCTTTTACAGCAGCACTTTTGAAGGCCCCCACCCTGCTCTGGGCCCTGGGTACTCAGTACCCTTTACCCCCCAGTCCGACGCCCATGACTATAACGCTATAATTTGTAGACGCACCTTTTTTAAATGACGATAACGTAATGATGATGAGCTAAAAACAGCTCTTTGAGGACTAAAACATTTACGACTAAAACATAACGAGAAGTTTATGAATTTACATTAATGAGCCGAGACGAAAATGGGAGAAAGTGGTTCGTCAGAAAACAGAGCTTGTGCGCAGAGCGGGAGAACACACATGTGACAGAGCGGCGCTGTCAGCTCACCTGGGCTCACATGCAGCAGGCTCCGCCCTCTCTCCGTGCACCGCTACAATCAGCGCCGATATGCCCTCCATGGAGCGCGTCTGACAGCGATGTCACAGGGACTTTATCTTTTCTCAGGACAGTTTTAAATATTGTAGCACAGAGGTCACTAACGGCGGACCTCGGTCCGGATCCGGACCCATGCGCCAGCCATTCCGGACCCGAACCTTGGATCCGAACTTTGGACCCGACCGTGAATTCCCTCAGAGAGCGTCTGCGTCTGCGCACTCTCTCTCTCCCTCCCTCCCACTCCCTCTCTGACTGCAGAGCGGTAAACTATAGCCCAGACCAACAGAAAGAGACAGTCCTACATCTTAGCTTCATGATACTTTTTAAATTTTTAGAAACGGTTTCGGAATGACTGAAATACGGCTCGCTAAAAACAAAAGCGGAGGACGCCCTAATTAATATGCACGCGCGGTCGTAATGCGCACATAGCGCGGTTGTTTCCCGAGCAGGTCTGAACCAGGACTAAGCCAGGACTAAACAGGCTCAGTGTGTTGAACTGAGCAAAGAAACACATCACTGTCATATATTATGTGCATTGTGTATAACAGAGGCTACAGTAGCCATGCACTCTGCTATTAGGAGCCAACACTTATTTTTTAGAGCAAAAAAACCATAACAGGATTCAATTGATTGCATTACTTTCAAACCACAGAAATAGATTTTAAAAAGGCTTAAAAATCCTGATTAACCGTGAATTAACCCCGTATGTTCCGGACCTTTGCTTGACCATTGTTTCATTTTGGACCTTGGTGAAATTTAATCGTGACCCCTGTTGTAGCATATGAACGCAGAAAGCCTGTTGATGAACGAATGTGCAGACAGCGCTGTTGAAAAAAAAACTGAAGCGATGATCAGAGGACGAGGAGACAATGACACTTTCTGCCAGTGCATATATATATATATGTATATATATATATATATATATAGCTACATATATAAATCCAAGAGATTATTATTATTTATTATCAAAAAGTTAGTCCAGCGTGTCAACCTTCATCCCAATTTCCAACGCTTATCGAAATTGATTTTTCTTTTTCTTATTCAAATCTATAATTTCAGTGCCGCTAGAGGGCACTGCAGGCTAATTGACCAGCAGAAAGAAAGTTTGGAGTGAGCGAGAAAGCGGAGGTTACTCTTACCACAATGAAGAAAACAAACAAATCTAATCATGGGCTACAAGCTCGATGGCCACAGCTAGAGGAACGAGTTCGCAAATGAGAGTTTGAAAACGACGTGCTGCCGGGAGAGGCTTGTCAACGGTGCAGTTACGCCTCCGTGTCCCGGTAGTTGCTCGATTGTTCAGAAGTGACACAGAGGATGAAGATTTCAATGGATTTAGTGATTTGGAGCGAGATCGAGAGTTTGGTATGTTCTTTACACTATAGTTATCTGAGCTGTTTATGTGACATTAACATACTGTACCAGACACCTATTTAGTTCATTGTTTATGCTTCACGTAGCTAATCATCAATGTGTTACGTTAGCATACGGTACGCCTATTCAGCCTGTTGTTTTTTCTTCATTAGGCAATTTTGCCGTCTTATACTCCGGAGCGACTTATAATAATAATAATAATAATAATGCATTAGTCTTATATAGCGCTTTTCCAGACGCTCAAAGTCACTTTACAATTTGGTGCATTATTCATTCTTTCCATACTCGGTGATGATAAGCGAGGCAACCAGTCTGCGCACATCAGCCACCACCACCAACCACTCACAGTACTACTGTATATACTCACAGTATACTGTAGTACGGCAAATACAGTAAAACTAAAAGCATTTTTGTCCAAAAGACAACGACTAAAAGGGCTGCCAAAAACACCACTGCCAAAATGTGTAGATCGGAGCGTGAAGCTAACTGGGAAGAGCACAATTTGAACCTCTGTACCTCCAGCTGCCAAAAAAACTTAAAGGAGAAATACTAAAATATCACAAAAAGGTAATAATATTAAATGTACCAATAACTGAACAACAAGCAGCAGCTGCCGTAATGTTGAGTCTGAATTCGGTGCGTCTCACTCATTGTGGTCATCCTGCAGTTCGTAAAATGAAAGCTCCAAAAACTCTATAATTTCAGTGACATATAATTTACCTGTTTGAGTTTATGACTGTGGCTTAACCCTTCACACGTAAAAAGAGTAGCATGCATGGCTTATCTTTTTTGCCGTGAATAATGACCAGGCTAACAAAAAGGGCAGTATATAGGGTCAACCCTGGGGCGCAGGCTGAGCTTTGTATATAGTTAGAGGCTATATTAGAAAGCAAGATTTACGTCCAAATAACAGCTTTACATTGACGATGAGACCAAACCCTGAATGAACGATTGCTATGGAACAGGTCCACTGTATTACTGTACAGCCCCTTAATGATGAATTTACGTTTTGCGTGCACATACTTTTTAGTGACAAAAACATGAATTGTGCAGCTAAAAGTGGCCCAAAATGTTTTTAAAAAGCCTGTATGTTTAAATGTTCACTCAGGAATGGGTTATTGCTCTGCACAATGATTTATACCTATCCTTTTAACTATGTTCTGGCATAGTTAAAAGGATAGGTCCTTCATTACATCCATTCCACACCCTACTCCTTCTTCCATGGAAAAACGCGCATGTAAAGGGAGGCATCGTTTTCGTGCATGTCCGCTCTTGAAGCTCGGTTGTGGCCCTCAGGTCTAGCCCTCCTCCCCCGCCCCGTTTGCCTGCCACTCACCTGCCACTCCAACCTGCTCCACTCATGGGAGTTGTAGTACGGTTACTGACTCCACTTGTGAACACGCTTGAAGAGTTATTGAACACATCAGCTCGACAAATGGGACATGGAGGTCATATTATGTACATGAGGTAGTAATTGTAAATAACATATACCGTATTTTCCTGTAAGTCGCACCAGCCAAAAATTGCATAATGAAGAAGAAGAAAACGTGTATAAGTCGCTCCGGATTATATGTCGCCTTGGCAACTACCTGGGCATGGAGGCGTAACTGTACCGTTGACAAGCCTCTTCCGGCAGAACATTGTTCAAGCAGCCATTTGCAAACTTGTCCCTCTAGCTGTAGCCATCTAGCTTTTAGCTTTAGCTCGCGTTTAGCTTTTTTTGTTTTCTTCATTGCAATAAGAGTAACCTCAGCTTTTCGCCAGTCCCTCACTCACTCACAATGTTCTCACTCACTCCAAGCTTTACCGTTTTGAAAATTTTCAGTGGTACAGTAAGTAAGTGCTTTATTTGTCATCGTACAACCGTACAGGAGTAGCAGATACTGGTACACAAGCCTAGGGTGCCCTCTAGCGGCTGTCAGTGTGAAAATAACAAATGTGAAATTATATATTTTGATATATAAGTCGCACCTGAGTATATGTCGCACCCCCAGCCAAACTATGAAAGAAGCATGACTTATAGTCCGGAAAATACAGTATTTGATTATTGAATGTTACAAGGGGGAATCAAGAAAGTATTTATTTATATATGATTTGAAATTGCCATTGCATCTCACTCATACTATCTCTGTGTTGAATGAGCTTATGACATAACCAAGAAACTGCCCCCGGATCAGTCCCTTGCAGAATGGCCTTACTGGCACCGTGTCCCCAATGCTCTCTGCTTCTCTTGTGGCTTTGAACCTCATGTCGGTGGCCTGCGCGCCCTCTCTATTTACGAATATAAAGGAGAGAACGCAGCCCTCCTAAATCTGTAAACTACAATTAAGCTCAATTCCACGTTTATTTCCAAATGCCGTCCCAGCTCCAGACCATGTGAGAGAGGCCGGGCTAAAATTATCACACTTTCGGTCAAGAAGCCAAGATGAACCTTCACACAGGCCACAGGAGGAAAACAAAAAAGCTATTGTACTATAGCACCAGAACGGTCTGTTTTTGTTTCAATGTATAGCCAGTGGAACTGTGTGCACTTATTTTCCCAGACAGGACTTTGAATCAAAAACAATAAAGAAGACGTATTAATTGTTGCATGTTGTTCCTTCAGGGAAAAGTCTGAGATCAAAACACTCTGTTGCACCAGCTGATGTCATGAAGTGGTGCCCCCTTAATGGGATATTTAAAGTACATACATATTTTCTGTGTTCAGTGAATGTTTGGGTGTATAATGCATTAGTACAGTGGTATAGTGGGACCAAACCTGTATCCATATTAGTGTACGCAGCACACACTGTTCGTGTCATTGGCAATAATCAGAGTGGAATCATCTGCCTCAATATAACACAGATTAGTAAAGAGGATAAGGTAGTTGAAGTTATTTAAGACGGAATTTGTTAAAGAATATTAAATTCAAAAGCGCTTGTTAAAGTCATGTTGCATCAAGATTCTCGACGACTAATTTCAGTGGGTTTCTTTTCAATATTTTCCGTCTGAAACTGCACGGAAACACAACCGGAGTCTGTTAAAATGAGTGTTATTGGGTTGTTTTGATCGTAATTTCAGTCTTAAAGGCATGTCTACTGGTTGTTGTTTTGTGGGAAATCCAATATTTATACAATATATGCCAAACAACTCTTTTATTTGTCATCTTATAGGGTAATGGTGGGTCCCGAAGCCATTCCACTCGTGAACCACTGGTTTGAATTGTACGTGTTTGTCTAGAATTAAACAGAACAAAAACTGATGATGATGATGCTTTACTAACCTTTAACTGTTTACATATTGGACTTGTGAATGTATTTGTGTTTTTTATGTGGACTTTAGGAAGAATAGTTGTTGCTGTGGTAATAACTATAATGAGATCCTCTGTACGAGTGATACATGTGTCCCTGGTACAGTGTGAGCAGGTCAATCATTGGTGTTAACGCATAAATGTTATCGGTCCACACAGTGTGACCTCCACCGTAGGGTCGGTCGAGCTCTACTAGTATGATGATTTATATTTATACACAAAAAATGTACCTATAAGAACATAAATCAAAATCTATGTTTGGAATTCAAGTTATTTCAAGTCGTGTGGATTTCCTTTTTCGCTGTGTTCTAAGTGCTGATCTGACGTGCGGTGGCAAAACAAAGCCAGACCAACACAGCAGGCCGCACTCCCAGCGATTCTCCCTCCCTCCCTCCCCGCTCTCTCTCTCCCTTCCTCGCCCGCTCTCTGTGACAGGCCTGTAATCGGAAGTCTACAACGGTGTCATTTGGAGGACTGTTGTCCTTTCCTGGGAACGTGATGGTCAGCTCAGAAAAACACAAGATTTATTTCACCCATGCACAGAGTGGCCAAGTGTGAACCATGCATTATCCGCTGTGGTCGCCCGTGGGTGTCACCGGCACAGACAGATACGCCATTATATGTTTACGTCAAATTCCAGGGAGGAGACAAGTCACTATCCTCTGTGCTATTCACTTCATAGTATATTATAAAAAGTTGTTTATGGTCTGTCTAAATTTGTTTTGCAATGACCTGTTTCATTAGTGGTGATATTCACTGAAGGCCGCCCTGTCACCTCATTAATGCCAAGCCACTTTAAAGAGCAAGAAGGTTCACTTAAGTCGACTGAAACATCTCACAATTCATCACTGTGGGCAACTCTTAACTAATGTCATTGTACAGTGACATGCGGCACACTGTAGTAAGAGGAGAACCATTATTGGACAATCAGTAGCAGAATTTGCCAATAAAACAGCACCTAATAAAATGTCAATTTCAGATAAAAGCGCTCTGTTTGGGTGTACAGGGATTGGGACTTGCTAATACTACACCTTCAGAAATGAATAAAACACACATTTACAGTACCCACCACTTTTTTATGTTTTGGTTCGTCATTTTTATTTATTTACAGTGTAGATTCTTACTTTATGAATGAATGAACCATGTAATAAAAATAAGTTTAATACATTTGACAAAATAGCTGCTTTTTGCTTTGATTACTGCTTTGCACATGAACTTCATGATGTGAAACGGTTTTGTCCTCACAGACTGTTTGAAACCATTTCATGTGTCGACCTTATGAAGCTTATTGAGGAAATGCCCAGAATAAAGGGTGACAATTTGAAGAATTTAAAATACAAAACATATTTTTGTTATTTCACCCTTTTATCCATGTGTTCATTCATCAATGAGAATCACACACTGTAAATAGTGTTGAAAATAAAGAAAAGCCGATATTTACAAAGTGTTTTGACAGGTAATGTGTACATTTATTGTCATTTAAAGGGGGGGTATTATGTAAAATCTACTTTTTCAAGCTTTATATCATGTTATTATGTCATTCCCTCATTAAACACATGCCTGGAGTGTTGCCTTGGCTCATTCACATATTTTTGAGTAATCAGTAAAAACTTAGACGGCAGCCATTTTAGGTGTAGCTATGCCTCAGTCCTCCTAGGAACGCCCCCACCTCCTGGAGACGCCTCTGGACTTTTGTCACCAGCCAAGCCACCAACCACTGCTCCTCAGCTCAGCAGAGCCCCCTCCCGCACAGTAGTGTTGTTTAGATGCCACAGCAGTGTGCTGAAGGGGGCGTGTCGGAAAGCTTCTTAAAGAGACAGAGGCGTATTTCAAGACGTTCAGTACAGCCATTTTGAGAGAGCAATTTTATTCAAGGCAGTTATTTTAATTTACTGCATATACAGACCAACAGAAGGTTACGTCATCATTGTAGTATGCTATAGACTGGTGCGATGTGATTGAAAAAAGCATAATACCCCCTCTTTAAAATCTTTTTTTAGATCTTTTTAGAGAATATTGACGTTTTGCACATTCATGTCTACATTCATGTGGCTCTTGTGACACGGTGCTGAGTTTAAAAAAAAAAACAGATGTAAAAAGAACGGAGCTAGTTTCAGTCTGCAAATGTCATAAATAAAATGTAATAAAGCAAAGACAAGAGGTGAGATAAATGAAGCTTCATGTCGGAGTGTGGCGCATTAGGATGTATCTATATTGATTGGATTGATTCTGAATACGACACAAATGTACTTTCAAGATCAGCACTTTAAAGCTTGCTGAAATAGACTATATTTACTCCGAACAGTGTGAGAATGCATCAATCGACTTACCATTGATGCTTCTTCATGCCTAACGGGGCCGAGAATCAAAGCGATCGTTACCTAAAACAAAAGAGGAAAGGAAATGGGTCTGTGTTCAAACACGCTTCATGAAAATCAGTCTGTGGTCTGGAAAACCACTGCAGAGGTTGTTTGTAAGGACGGAATTATTTGTTTTTCTTTTTCCCCCCCGATTTTATTGCGATTGCCTTTGATCTGGAGAGGTTTTCCACTCTCAATTGACATGGGAATAAAACGCATGACATAACTTCCTGCTGAGAATTCTTTATTGTTTATTAGTCTGATTGTATTTTCTCTTTAAAGGCTGGATTCACCTTCTGAAAAAATAGAACTCGCTCATGGAAAACAGATCTCCGCCTAATCCGCCGCTAATACTGCTGAGGACAGGATAGCTGGAAAATGTCATTAAAAATGTGCGAGGCATTTAAGCCGAGCGGACGCGCCAAGAGGAGACAGAGAGGGCAGAGGCTTGTGATAACAGGCGTCTTTGCACCACACAAACCTTTTGATCTGACTTTCATGGTACCAGCCTCCCTTCTGATCACTTGTGGACAAGGGAAGAACTGATCTGATTTGACCTGATATTTATATGCATGAGTTGAAAAATGTAAAAAAAAAAAGTAAACCACAATGGGGCCAATGTGACTGAATGGCATTGTGCTTTATTTGCCCGCATTCAATGAGAACGATGAGAAAGAAGAGTAAGTTGTGCCAATAGTATGAATCCCTGTGCAGCGCCAGGACCTCACGCGCGGCCCACTCACACAAACGTAGTAAATTGGCTGCAAACTTGAGTTCAAATCCATTAGGGTCAAGTGGTGTTCTTGGTGCCTGTGCTCGCAGCGCCAAGTGAGAAAGGAAAGTGGGGAAGGCAGAGAGAGGGAAGACCCATCTGAGCTTAAAGGGATACTTCGGGATTTTGACATAGGGCCTCATTCCTAGTTATCCAGTGTTGTTGTTGTTGATGTCTGGAGATATTTTTTTCTTTAATTCATGCAGTTCTTATATTTGAAGAGTCTAGTTGCGCTAGGCTAGGGCAAGGCTAAAGCATTTCTATGGTAAAGTCTAGCCTGCATAAAAACAGTCTGGCCCACTCCACAGTGCACCTGAGGCAAATCACTTATAACGCCAGACTAACCATATAAATGTCTGTGTCGGTAGAATAATTTTAACCATTTTGCATTTAAAATAACTTATATTTGAGCAGCATCAGCTTCGTGGCTGTAAGCTAACGCAGCGGAGGAGTGATCTGCGAGAAAATAGTCCCTCAAAATGCGGCAATTCATGTGATACAAGGTCAGTTATATTTCAAAATTATTCTATTAACACAGACATTATATGGTTAGTCTGGTGTTATAAGTGATTTACCTCAGGTGCACTGTGGAGTGGGCCAGACTGTTTTTTAATGCAGACTAGACTTGCTAGACTTTACCATAGAAATGCTTTAGCCTTGCTCTAGCCTAGCGCAACTAGACTCTTCAAATATAAGAACTGCATGAATTTAAGAAAAAAATATCTCCAGAAATCAACAACACTCTGGATAACTAGGAAATGAGGCCCTATGTCAAAAATCCCGAAGTATCCCTTTAAGTTGCTATGGCTGGGGAGGGGGGGCACCTGAGTTTGAAAAACAGATCTTCGTCCTCGCGTTGTTGTTGTGTTGTCGTCTTTTTCATCGTTCTTGTCACTTTTGTCACCTCTTGAGGCTTTTTTGTTTCGTTTTCATCACAACTTTTGTCACTTTTTTGTTGTGTTCTCGTTTTGTCACTATTTTGACACTCTTTTCAAGAAGCCTTTAGATTTGGATAAAGCCAAGCTGGAGAAAATGTGCTCGGTTTAGGTGGGGGTTAAGAGATTAAACATGGCTTGCAGTGGCCCTGGCAATGAAGTCTTTCAAATCCGTTGTAGTCAGTTCACACTGTTCACTCTCTTGCCTGTGTGAGAGCGTGACTGTGCTTCGGCAATCAATTGAAGAGGCCATCGCACAGATTAGCAGCCACGTCTCTGTGATGTTCAGCTCAATTACACTTGTCACCACCAAAGATTGAGGAAACTATTGATATCGCAATGTAAACATGCCTGATATAATCTGTCTGACTGCTTCGTAACCAGTGCATTATGTACTTCAGGCAAACGTAATAATAGATAGAGGTTCGAGAATTTTTATGCAGTTTTAATATTTAGGAGATCACTTTACTGTGGTCTCATTCAAAACTATGTAATTTATTCCGAGTGTTATCACAAAGAATTAATATGAGCTACTACATATTAAAAGGAATGTGAGACTCCCCCGAATGTCAATGACAGGCTCGACTTACTCATTCCTTGTTCGTGCCACTGTTAACACATGCAAAACAGTGGAATGGGGAGCACTCCAAACATTACAGCTTTAACCAAATTGTTTAACAAACCAACCAACCCGTAAGGTCGGCCCTCCCAAGAAGAGCAGCCCGTCGAGACAACGATATTAATAAATGATTATTTGTCTAAACATTTGTTTGAGTGGTCAGTGAGGTCCCGAGCTCTGGCATATTTCACACGGATCTGGGCAGACAGAGGCTTAACCTACCATACACATTTTCAAAGGAGCGCACTATTCCACATGTGGCTCCAACCTGAGGGAGTTAAAAGAATAAAAAGAAGAAGAGCCGGAGAAAAGGACTTCAAAGGCTCAGAAAAATGCAAGACAGCACCATCCACAGACAGTGTGTTTAACCCAGCCTGAACAAATACAGGGCAAAGGCAGAAGCGCCCAGCAGATACAACAGCACGGCTCTCTCAAACAGCGGCACATTCGGGAGGGGGCACCGGTGTCACAAAGGAGTAGTACTTTCAGGAATTCAAGTTCTCATCTAGTTCCCTTTTTAGGTTTTCTCGAACTAGTGATGTCAGGGAGGTCATCGAGCAAATAAAACAAAACACTTCCAACTTCCAATCAATGCTATACTGCGCAAAGATTTAGCTTTGAAGTGGACATATTATAATTGAGGCTTGTAAACCTGCTTTTGGGCACCGTAGCATTGATTTTGCAGAGCACGACGGTCCCGGATTAGATTCCCGGAATTGCCAGAGAATTGCTTAGGTTCGGTGGGCTTTTTAAAGAGGGGTATTATGCTTTTTCAATCACATAGCACCAGTCTATAGCATACTACAATGATGACGTAACCTTCTGTTGGTCTGTATAGGCAGTAAATTAAAATAACTGCCTTGAATAAAATTGCTCTCTCAAAATGGCTGTACTGAACGTTTGAAATAGGCCTCTGTCTCTTTAAGAAGCTTTCCGACACGCCCCCTTCAGCACACTGCTGTAGCATCTAAACAACAACACTGTGCAGGGAGGGGGCTCTGCTGAGCTGAGGAGCAGTGGTTGGTGGCTTGGCTGGTGACAAAAGGTCCAGAGGCGTCTCCAGGAGGTGGGGGCGTTCCTAGGAGGACTGAGGCATAGCTACACCTAAATGGCTGCCGTCTAAGTTTTACTGATTACTCAAAATATGTGAATGAGCCAAGGCAACACTCCAGTGTTTAATGAGGAATGACATAATAACATGATATAAAGCTTGAAAAGTCGATTTTACATAATACCCCCCCTTTAAATGCAGAGGACACTTCTGTTTTCTATCTATTATGCAACAAATACAGGATATATAGAACACAGCCTCAGCAATAGAAAAAGAAACAACCAAATATGATCGCAAAAAACTGCATGAACGAAGAGTAATACTACTACAAGTACGTTTTTGATGAAAGAACGTTAAAACATGAACAAAATTGTATGTGGTATGTTCTCTTTAAACCCTGCATTGACTATAGCTCAGTCATTCCAACCGATTGAACTGATTTCAGCAAATGACGTACAGACAAAGCTATACAACATAACCTTCACAATAATAAATATCCAACAGCACAAAGAGTTCAATCATCAAATGGCCAAAGAGCTCCGCCTGTGTTCTCTGAAATCCAAGCCAAACACTAACGCACAGTGAGACATAAGAAATGGGTTTGTATGTTTGAGCCGCGGCGAACATCTGTGCCACATATTGTATCACATTCCAGGAAAGCTTGATTTAAATTATAACCATCACAGTGGAAGGTAGAGCACCACAATTTCAAATGCAGCTCATACTTAGAAGCAATTTTGGGTTATTTTTGAATCGTATGGGTAAAAAAAGAAAAGTCCCACGGGGGTGCACTTTTGTGTGTTGTTCGAGCGAATATGCACACAGCGAGCGATAGCGCGGTAAGGTCATTAATTGTATGGCGAGGGACCACCCCAGCATGTCGGAGTGTTAGGGTAAACATCTGAATCCAGAAGGGCTATCCCGGCTGGAGCGCGGACGCATTCTGGAGGCCAAATCGACTCAATCCAAACAGTGCAGCAGGAAATCGCCAGAGTTCAAGGTCCAGGCGCGAGAGGCGAGATGAAAAAATACAAGATGCAGCTGTACGGATGACTCATATCATGGGAACACTCTGTTACACTGACCTCGGTTCGTCATGGTTTTAAAGCTTTATTAGATATTTGATTTGATATTATACTCCTATTTTATTAAGAAGTCTGGTCTTATCTGGATGTGTAAGGCATGATTCTCAAGTATGGAACGAAGCATGATTAAGATGTCTAACTGGACATTAGTCTTTATCTGAGATTACAAGCAAGAGCAGAGAGGTGAGTCACCGGTGCTTTGGCAGGTCATGCAGGTGATCAATATCCTTCTGCCGTTGTGTAAAAAGATGTGGCTTTGTTTTCAGTTTAGGTAAAGGCTACAACATGGACAAAGAACTAATCCTTACCTTCACCAAGACCTTCGTTCAGATCTGTAAAAGGGTCCTACTGCTCCTGAAAGGTTGTCCACGGGGCTTTCAATGATAGTGCATGCTCTCTCTAGTTTAAAAGGGCACTAAAATCTGGGTTTCCTTATGTTGCATATTGAGGACACAAGTTGTACCAGCTTGGTCTCACTACATGTGGGCAACTCATTCCAAAGTTGGATTCATTGGAAACACTTGCTGGGATTTTGGCAGTCAGTATTTTGAGGAGAGACCCTCAACCCGAAGTGTGGCGCTCAATCAGGTTCTTGAAAATTGGTTTTGTGAAGAATGAGTAAGCACAACTTTTACATCATGCGAAATGTTTTTTGTAATTGTAAATGAATCAACTTAGCGATTATGATTAGCAAAATCCTTGTTCGATGACTTGAACAAGAAATTGGTACTGCTTATAAGATGAAGGCATCTAAATTCTAAAAGACAGATACGCAAATATCTTGACCCAAGTGTCACTCAGAAAAATCATTGGCCATACCCTGGAAGTTTCTGGTACAACACACTGTACAGTACTGAAGATGAAGCCAATATGCTCCAAAGATGTCCGGACTCTGTTGCACGTGTTACGCCGTGTTTCAGTGAAATAACAACTGCTGTAACCAAAAGCCTCTGGAGTCCATGCACTTCTTTATATGTATGTTCCAAAAAATCTGACTCTAAAAGCCTTGTCAAGTTACACAGAGAGGTGGAAAAGAAATGAGCAAATAAACCAATGTCAGTAGATGAAAGAAAGAGATTTTGTCACAGGCTGAGTAAATAAACACGCACAAAAACATGTGGGTCCTGGCAAAGGCTATTCCCACCCCCACAACAGCTGTACCTGAGACCCCCACCCCGTCTGTCCAATCAAGCACATTGTCCACCGAGGAGCTAGATCAATGATGAATCACACTCGCCTACATCTGCACAACACAACCGCAGTGTAGTCACAACTTTGTATTGATGAATAAGGAAAAAGTCTGAGTATGACTCACCGGGACCAGTCTGGGACGGCTCAGGGAATCTTCAGATTACACCAGGAAGGCTGTAAACGTTGTAACATTGAGGCTAAGGGCCTATCTCACCGCCTGGAGACTAGTTGGAGACTCGAGTTGCTGCTGGTCACGGAGATGTCTCTGAGACATCCCCAGATAAGGCGAGTCTCCAGGTAGTCTCAGTGGAAACGAACAAGTTCGATTTTAGCAGAGACTACATGAAGAAAAAGTCTCCGAGAGGTCTCCGAGAAGTCTACGCAGTCTCAAGCAGTTGAGACGCGAATAGTATTTGTTGTCCTCAACCTGTGAGACGTTTCTGTGCCGTCCCTGCAAGACCTTTTGGATAGTAAGTAGATCTCAAAGAGACTCCATATGACTCTTTGAAATCTCCTGGTATACGACAGGTCTCAGAGACACTGTGGGGAAGTCACAGAATCGTTTACAGGTTGAGGATAAATCTGTAAAGCACTTTGTGTTACATGAAATGTATGAAAATCGCTACATAAATAAAGATGGATTTATTTATTGATTTGAGCAGTAAGTTTGCTCAAAGGGAGTGGGCTGAAGCAAAAGCTTATAAGCGCCCACCCCAAAATTGATTGATTGAACAAATACTGTTTGCAGCATTGCCACAGCTGCTTGAGACCGGTCACAGCAGTCTGCGCAACGTCTCCACAACTCTCTCTCGTGAGACAGGACCTTAGGGTATAGTCCTCCATTTGACCAATCCTTCCATGCCGTTGGTGCAACTTCTGAGGAGCAGTAGCTGACCAGATCTTTAGATGGGTTCAGTCAAGGATACCTATCTGTTTTAAAATGATTCTTAAAGTTAGGTTAATAAAACCCTGACACTGGGGAAGAGTGTCAGTGTCATTTTTATTTTATTTTTTATCTGTAAACATGCCACGCCAGATTGTAGCCTTAAGCTAAATTCCATCTGTTGTCCCCCAGTCACACTCTCAAACACACTCTCATTCATCTTGGCCTATTGTACATTGTATTGTTTCAGTGATGGGGGAAACTGGAGTGCTCGAGTAAACCTACACGCACGGAGAACATGCACTCCACACGAGACCTGTCTAGGTGGGAATCGAACCTGGGATCAAAGACGCTCTCTCACCCCATGCCTCCTCAGCTTCTATTCACTGTCTTAGAGATACTTCCCTTTATAATTATATTCATTGACATCTTTGTCTGCAAGGGTTTAGATGTACTGCATTGCAGTACATTTATTTGTCTATACCTTTCCAGGGTCAAAGTCCAGACAGTCAAGAATGGTGTCCATCCGAGAGATTCATAACATCGCAATAAATACAATTCTGCTTCTGAAAAGTGTGTAAATCGAGGAATGGAATAAGTTCCTCTGCTACTGAAATGGCTTGCAAAGTTTGATAGTGAAATTGTTGTAGGATATAAATGATGATGCATATTTGACAGTTTTCATCTGAACAGCTGTAAAACAGCAATTACTTAAACCAAACACAACTTGAAACAATTTGCTTTGTTGTAGCACATGGCTGACACTCAAAACACTATCCATCAAGATAATCTGAAAACCTCAAACTGTCCTTCTGAGTCCTACTTCATAGTAGCTAGAAGGCCAAAACCAAGGCCGGAGACAGTGTCCTTATAAACAGCTGAGAGGGCACTTTCAGCAGCAGACAGAAAAGGCCAAAGATCTGTGTCTGCCGGATAAATAACTAAACAGACGAATCTCCAAAGGCACTCAAGGATGAGTAGTTGTTTCCTGAATGACAACACACACAGTAAAAGCATTACGGACGTTCAGAGCCAGGAAAATGTCAGCTGTCATCAGTGTTCCTTTTAATGTAAGTGAAAAGGCTTTTTTGTGAATGACCATGAGTATAAGGGCAGAGAACATAGGTATGCACATTTGTAAAGCACTGGCTATTGGGGCACTATCAATGTTTATTTGATGTTGCAGCAGATAACAGATTAAATGATTATGGAAAGTAAAGACAAGCATTGTAACTAATACACTAATCAGATGCTTAAGGAAAAACAACAACAAACAACAAAAAAGGGTGCCAATAGCAATAGCCAATAGTGGTTGACCGTTCACCCACTAGTTTCTAGGTTGGGCATTTACATCCTATGTCCTTGTTCCTAAGCTTTACCGTCCTTTGGTAAGTCATGTCACCCACCCCTCATGTATAAAATAAAACCCGTAAAGGGGTCTACCAAGGTCACTCAAGAGCCATGAAGTAATGCATTATTATAAGATATCCATATAATCCATCCAATCCCATTTAAACACATCACACGTGAAATATCCTGACGATTAAGTACATGTGTATTTGAAACTTTCTTTGTGGTTTCAGACTTTATACTTTAAATTTATTTTATCACTCAAGCATTGGATCATGGGTTTGAATCATATCCAAAAGCTGTATGAGAGCTCCCAGAAAAGACATTTGAAAAAGGAACGAGAGCCGGATGACTGGCACGTGGCCTAGTGAATATTTATCAACACATCTGCTGAAAGGGCTGGCACGCCGACTCTCAGAGAATAAAATGATTTGCTGCTTGTTTCAAAGTAATGTCCTCTTAAAGAACCATCTTGACCATTTCAGCACTTCCATCATTCCCAAAACCACATGAATCCCTATTTTGAATTAATAATGACTCCAAGACAGAGGGGCACATTTGTTTCTTCACACTAAACTCAGTATCTGCGTTAGATATACATACATTTTATCATAACGCTACAGTTGCAGAGTCTGTAACGGGCTCAATTTCTCTATTTTTAAGAAGGTCGGGCAACCAAAAGACAGTAAAGAAAACCCTACATGCATGGGGTTGTTAGCGGTCGCTCTTTCGTTGTTTGTAAACAAAAACAATCGGGTACAGTTTTGTTTATCTACTTTCCCTTCCGCTACACCTCTATTCTCACAATTTCCTTTTTTTCCCCCACCGCTATATGGGCCGTGGTTGATGAAGCGTTCCACAACAGGGTAGTTAGAGAGTCTAGACTGGGGCCGAGCGGGGAGCGCATCCACGCCCCCTCAGTGAGCAGATCGGCAGCCGGAGTAGGGAGAGTTTGGATAGGGAAGGCCGTGGGATTCCTCGGCATGTGTCATTACGAGAATGCTAATGTCAAGCTTTACACCCCCACTGTCTCACTCAATCGTTATACTGCTGTATCAGAAGGCACATAATTATTGTGTACTTTTACAAGATATCTAATTATCATCTTTCCCATAAATGTATAGGGACCAGGCCACTTCCATATTTACCCTGATGACAGAATAAGTTTAAGTCTGGGTTGCCCTGATGATAACCCAGTCGGGGTAGCTACTATTTTTACCTGTTGTAAGTGTCATATGCAATACCATTTTATGTTTCAGACCATTCTTTATACTATAATAAATTCATTACTTTTCAGTATGCTTGGCCAGGTTCACATTCACTTTAAATTATACATCTAATACGACCCCGAGGACTCTGAAACCACTACTGCTCCGGCACAAGCATTGCTATCCAAAATCAATGAAGTGCTCCTTGTTAGCACCTAATCTACTGCTCATTTATAGAGTCAGGGAGAAGGGGGAAAAAAACACCTGTGGGCTCTGAGCACTTCATTTCAACCCTAAGCCCTCTTTATTTACCCCCCTCCGGGCTCGTGCGCTTTAAGTATAGGCCTGGCAGTAGTAAGCCGAGCTGCACATGAGCACACATAGATGGGCCGCGTAATCATGTGTGCGCATAGATTTTGAGGAACCAGCCACTTCCTGAGGATACGCACCCACTTTTGTTTAACTTCAAACACTGTAACGCTCCTCAGGGGTGAGAGGGGGATTTCCTGCCCCCAAACCAATCTTGCCTGCTACTGTACCAACTACCTATTCTTGGTTAGGACGCTGGGAAATTTGAAAATAAACAAGCAAGTATGTAATTCTCTGATGTAAAGTATCGCAAAGTGAAGTACTGTACAATGCAATGTATAATGTACAGTGTTAGCCAAAGTAAGATTGCTCACATACAGTAGAAGCAATGAAGCATAATTCAGCACTGTATTTCCACACCTGTTCCTCTCAAACCTACATATATCGATATCTAGTCTATCACTCAACCAGACAATCTATATTACCTTTCTTTGCATTGCTGATAAGGAGTCTGAGTGTGTAATTTGTGTGTGCTGGCTGAATTTTGTGCCATTTCATTTCAAATCTGCTGCCAACACTGAAATTGACATTACTTAACCATGTTTATGGCTAAACCGCCTATCTCACCGGCCTGGAGACTAGTAGGAGACTCGAGTTGCCGCTAGTCATAGAGATATCTCCAAGACGTGCCCTGGAGATAAGGAGAGCCGAGTCTCCAAGTAGTCTCACGGAAAAAAATAGGTCTGATTTCAACGGAGACTGCACAGACTTTTCAGTCTCCATGCAGTTTCAGAGACATTGAAGGGTCGTCACAGGTTGAGGACAACAAACAGTGTTTGCAACGTTACCACAACTGCTTGAGACTGTGCGGAGACCTCTCGGAGGTCTCTTCAAGAGAACCTGGAGACTCGCCTTATCTCTAGGGGACGTCTCGGAGATACGTATCTCCCTGACCAGCAGCAACTCGAGTCTCCAACTAGTCTCCAGGCCAGTGAGATAGGCCCTTTGTATGTGCATAATCATTATGAGGTGATGCAACTCTCCAGTTGCCCTTAATTGAACCGCTAGCATTCAGAGCAGCCTTTGAAAATGGATTGTGGAGCAGAGTATATCAAATAATCAAAGAAAAAGATTCTTCTTCTTCATTTGTATTTAACTGACTCCCTATCACAAACCTCATTTATTATGCAATTAGCCATGTGCTCTGGCAATGTTAACATCCATTTTACACATTGCTGTTGTTATTGGACTGGTACTTGATATATCAGCAGCCACTCTGAGCCTCAGTGAAGGTATAACTCCAATTATGTCTCATTATGTGCGGCATGCACACTCTACACACTGACCCAGACAAAAGCAAAAAGCCTCAAACTGGAAGAGGTTTCTGGTGCTACCGTAACGCACCGCTTACTTCCTCCCCGTCTCCAAACCAACAGCCGCCATAACTTACATCCTCACCCCGATACTAACCACAGACTCAGCCCCAATTACCATCTGCTGAACGCGACAATCTGCAGAGCCCACCCACAACTCCAGCGCTTCAGTGGCCACCTCAAAGCCAACCACACAACTACCACCTCGGCCTCATTCTCTGCACTGTATAATAAACAGCTGCGGGCCAAATTTGCAACCATGACTATTATGGGATACGAATTTCGTGCATGAGAGGTAATGCAATGAGGTGCATCCAGGTGACGAGTAGTATGTCTTAGCTGGGAGGATGTCAGATGTATTTAAAGGCTGTTTATAAAATGTATAGGAAAAACTATCTGGTAAGTAAGTTTGCATTGGTTTCACTTGCAGGCAAAAACATAACATGGAATAATGGAGTTTGTGTGGTATTTCTTAACTATTAGGCAATGAATCTATCTATTTCTAAAAGTAAAATACATGAACTCCAAATTTTCTAAGTAATATTGAACAATGTGCACTGTCCATGTGCACTGTCAATAAATAAATCCTAGTCATATTAGATACCTAATAAAATCTAAGAGAAGAGGCTTCTATAGGGACAGATGATGCAAACCAGCCTTGGTTATAAGTATTGCAGTGTGTTACATGTCATCATCCCTCTATTAATAATAAAAATAAGAAAATACACTTTAAAACACTTCAAATTTACAAAGCACTAACTATACTGATCAAAATAAGAGCATTGTGAAAGAGTCACCTTTCTGTAGCCTCCAGTTAAAATGTCAGAAATCCGCTTTATGGCAAGAAGTTCGAGATCTTATCTTATTATTTATTCCATTTGAACTTTTATCAAAAAGAAAGAGCTGACAATGTTCAATTGATTTATTTGGCCAGGAAAATCCCTGCATTTATATATGGCAGCCAAAAAATGGCTCAAATGTGTCCCATGTGTGTTCATTAACATGCACTGACCCGACCAAATAAACAAAATAATCCTGTTTACTTTAGTGGCTTCTTCTTCTCTGGTCGCTCTGATCTGAATTTCAATCAGGCTCATGAAATGTACTTCAGGATAAGAATAGGCAGCCCATTGGGGGTCGGTATGAGTGTGTTTTATTGCTGTTTATTTGGTTGGGACAGGGCATGTTAATGAACATACATGGGACTCATGCATGTAAACACACCACGCCGGATTGTATCCATGGGCTAATTTCCATCCGTTTCCCACACTCGCACTCTCATTCATCCTGACCTATTGTACATGTGGTAGGGGAAACTGGAGTACCCAGAGGAAACCTACGCAGACATGGGGAGAACATGCAAACTCTAAAGAGAGAGGCCCCGTCCAGGTGGGAATCGAACCAGGGACCTTCTAGCTGTGAAGCACAGGCACGAACCAATGCGCCACCGTGCGTGTGTGCGTGTGTGTGTGCGTGGTGTCCTGGTGCTTTGGGCGCTTGTAAAACAGGGGCCTATCCAGGGTGAGCTGTTCGCACTATATAAAAGACATCAGGGGAGCTCAGTAACACCAGGCCGATGCATGCTGAAATAACAAGCCTGACCTCCTGCCACTAATGTGCAATTTCACCACATCATGGCTCAGATTGGAGTGTGGGAGCTGGGAGGACCTAACCTCACCCAAGTTATACATTATTCTACCACTGCCCATTACAATAAATCAACACAAATCTTGACAGCACAGACATAATTCTACTGGTTGCTTTTGTAATAATATACAGCAGATATTGCAAAAGCATAAACATTGTATTGTAATATCCATCTTCCACACTCCCTTTCATCAGTTACCACAATAGCTCCATACTTATTTGGAATTTGCTTAATACTACCGCCGTGATGCTAAGCAGGGTACCAGGAAAAATTCAAAGATTATTCAAACATGTGCAAATTGCTCGAAACGCAACTCCAGGTAAGCTTTGATGAGGGAACAACATTGTCCATTCATCCATTTTCTTCCGCTTTATCCCGGGCCGGGTCATGGAGGCAGTTTCAGCAGAGATGTCCAGACTTCCAGATCCATGCACACCTCCTCTAGCTGTTCTAGGGGGACACTGAGGCGACACCAGGCCAGCTCAGAGACATTGGGCCAGATCGTGTGCTGGTGCACAGAGGGGCGCAAGCTCCTAGCAAGTTATTTTTCGAGTGGCGGAGCTATGTGCTTTGCGCCTTTGCCACTTGTGAGAGGGCGTCACAAGAGGAGGTGACTGCTCTGATGAGAGCACCACTGACATTCATTTCCTTGTTTACATTGCGCTGCCTTGTGTTCTTCCTTAAGCATGACAGGCTCTCACAGGTCAAACTAAAACTTTATTAACCCCATCGTGAGCTAAACAATGTTCATGTCTCTCGAGAGAAAGAGCTACAGCCGTCCACTGTGGCGCGGATCGGCCCGCTTGGCGTGAACGCGAAACAAAGCAAATGCACATGTTCACCTCCTTCTCCCCCACAACCCCTGTCCCGGCCACAGAGTCGATCTGGTTGGAGGAAAAAGTGTGTCTCAGTACTTCCCACTGAAGTCTGGAGTGGCAAGATCACAAAGTGCGCTCCTAATAAGCGCATAATGTTACGCTATAGTCTGCGTTTGAGACACAAGATCGGGCTCCTAGTCCTCCAGCGTGTCCTGGGTCTTTCACAAGGCCTCCTCCCAATAGGACATGTCTGAAACACCTCCCGAGGAAGGCGACCAGGAGGCATCCGAAACAGTTGCCTGAGTCACCGTAGCTGACTCCTTTCGACATGAAGGAGCAGCGACACTACTCCGAGTTCCTCCCAGGTAACTGAACTGCTCACCCTATCTTGGAGGGTGCGTCCTGCCACCCTGCAAAGGAAACAAATTTCTGCCGTTTGTATCCGCGAGCGTGTCCTTTCGGTCATTACCCAAATCTCATGACCATAGGTGAGGGAGGAACGTAGGTCGATCGGTAAATCGAGAGCTTTGCCCCCGACTCAGCTCCCTCTTCACCACAACAGTCCGATCCAGCGACTGCATCACTGCTGACGCTGCACCGATCCGTCTATCGATCTCACGCTCCATCCGTCCCTCACTCATGAACACGACCCTGATGTACTTGAACTCCTCCACTTAAGGCAAGGACTCTCCACCGACCTGAAGAGGGGAGACCATCTTTCTCTGGTGGAGAACCATGGCCTCGGATTTGGAGATGCTGATCCTCATCCCGGCCGCTTCACACTCGGCTGCAAACCGCCCCAGTGCACGCTGAAGTTCCTGGTTTGATGAAACCAACAGAACAACATCAGCCGCAAACAGCAGAGATGAGATCCTTAAGTTATTGGCTGCGCCTAGAAATCCTGTCCATAAAGGTAATGAACAGAGCCGTTGACAAAGGGCAGTCCTGGCGGAGACCAACATGCACTGGGAACAGGTCTGACTTACTGCCGGCCATGCGAACCAAGCTCCTGCTGCGGTCAAACAGGAACAACATTGTGAACAGAATAAGAGAACATGCAATGCACATCCATAAGGCAGTACGCGAAACCTTTTCCATTTGATAAGAACATTTCGACTATGCCAAACCTAACTAGTGCATTAAAGAGCAATTCTCTATCTGTCAAAGTCAGAGCGGTGAATGCTTGTGTGTCTTGGCTCTTCCCACAGTGAAATTTAAGTGAAAAATGAGGAGAGACAGCAAGCTACCTGTTATCACTTCAAATATTTTCTTTTCCACATACCCCGAGTCAAACCTCAACAAAAGGCTGAAAATTAGATTAAATGGGGCTAAAGTAATTTGAATCAGCCGCTTTCACCAGGACTGGGATTACTTAGCAGTCACATAATGGCCAGGCCGCCGGGTTCAACCTTTGAGTCATTTGAAATTACACATCATAATTAATACTGGCATGTGCTGGAATTGAACTTGAAAGAAAAGCTATTGGTCCAAGCAGGTGCAGGGCAGATGTCAAAATACATATTAGAATCTGGCTTTTGTTGGAACGAGGTTTGTCCGTGAATATGCAGGAAGTATCATGTAAGTGTTTATAAGCCTTTAGAATGGTTATGACTATATGATTGACGTGTAATTAACATGGACTCAATCTTAAGTATGTGAAATGAGTTTAGTATGGAGGAAACTGAAGCAAAGCAAAGTGAAGAAAGCTCAGCACACTCCAAAAAATGAATATCTAGATTAGTTTATGTCTCAAATTGAGCATATTTCAAATTTGAGTTGTTTTGACTAAATAAGATTTTTTGGGCATTTGACCTACATTATTTCACTTGATCTGAGATGTTTCTGACTTGATTCAATACATTTTGTATTGATTTCAGTTTGACTTATCTGCCAATGTGGTAAGAAAATTGCACTTGTCCCATTGGAAGTTTTACTTACTTATTTCAAGCTAGATTACTTTACCAGTAAAGCTGCACAATGTATCGCAAAAATATCATATCGCGATATTAGGTGATGCAATTGCTGGGTTGCAGGTTCTAGCATGTGATGATGTCACAGTACCCAGTGGGGGGAAGGAGCCAGTTTTCCTATTAACTGCATTACACTTTCACAAGTCATATCTAAAAAGAAAATGTATGAATTACAAAAATGATCATTAATATCGGTCACTGGGTCCATGATCTCTCTGTACAAGACCAAAATGTCCTCAAAAACAAAATAATGTTTCCCCTATATAATATTATAGGCCTTTAGAACGCTGTGATGTCACCTGCAACCCAGCAATATCCATATCGCAAGAAGCCACAATATATCGCAACATCCTTAAAGTCTTCAACTTGACTGAGATCGACACACTTTTTGCAAACTCAGCTAAAACAAACACTGAAAAGAACTTCATTTGTTCTGTTTTAGTTAAACATTTCCTAATTTAGTTCAATTTGACCCCTGTTTTGATCCTGATTTTGTTTTTTTTTAAGACTTCTGCTAGCTGAAAAACTTGCGATTTGTGTTTAATTTGAATGGAACATTTACGTTTAAATGGTTTAGTAAAATATGTATCGCATATCGAAGTTACTTCAATGTCGTGCAGCCCTACTTACCACACTGAAATACCATAGAACAAGTAAAGTAATCTTGGTCCAATCTAGGCCTGGGCGATATGGACCAAAAGTCATATCCAGATATATTTAGGTTGAATATCGATGATACGATATTTATCGACCTCGATATGTTATTTCTTTCTGCTCCTTTCTGCGGCAGGCGTGGGACAGGGGGTGCTGGCTCTCCAGAATGAGCACACCTGAAGTTACTCACTCATTGCAGTCAAAACGTCCCTCCAATCCGCCAATTATACGTCACTCGTAGTGTCATTGATAGATAGCATGAAACTTTTTGGATCTATCTTTTTCCTTTCGCAGATCTCCTGTCCATCTATCACTTGCACCAGCCCTGTCTCCATGCCTAGCCTGCCTGCCTTTTCAAGAATAATTTTTTGACTTTTTGTCTCCGCTCTGCTTCGGTTTTTTTTACAACTTAACATTTTATTGAAAACTCACCATAAAATGTAAACATAAACACTGTATAACAAAGCTCCGTAAGGTGCACATTTAAATAAAAAATATCGTAATAAAAATAGCCTATAAAATAAATCTATCTTTTTCTGAGGGCAGCATTTATATATAACAAAATAAAGTGCTCAGTTTTACAGTATTACAGCGCAAACTTGAACTACATCGATATATGCGATATGGTCTAATTCCATATTTCATTTAAAAATATATCGATATATCTTAAATGTCGATATGATATATACCCAGCCCTAGTCCAATCAGGAAAACAGTCTAAATGAGAGAAAACCGCTCAAAGCAAGATTAATATTCTCAAATCAAGTACTTTCTAAGCTCATCAAACGGTGCATAATAAGCACACTAGCATCTAATCTGGCATATTTACATCACAAACGTTGTAGATGTCATTTCTGTCCCTATCAAATAAATAAATAAAGACTTGGACTTTGAATGGGAATGCTCCTGACTGGTTACCCGAGCAGCATTGAAGGTTGGGTCACATGCAAAGGACAAATGAGAGAACCCCTTAACCTTTATCTTAATAAAAATGAATACACTATCAATTAAATACCTCTAAAGCTGGAGTAAGGACCAGGCATGTGCATCCAATTACTCTGTTGTTTGGTAACCATTTGAGCCACATCAGTCACATGTGATTTGCCAGCACAAACACAGATGAGACAGAGGTTTCTTTGTCATGTCCCGGGGTAGGCTCATTTTGACTGCACTCATCACTGATTACCTTGTTACCTGTGCATGCTGTACGGGCGGAGCAGCTGTGGTGGCCCTCTGCCCGGCCTTCCTCACCGAGCTTCACCTGCCCGTCAAACTTAACTTAAAGGGTATATCCAAACAATGTCAAAGTGGCTGCACCCGCACAACGCTCAGCAATCAGGTCGACGCCAACGTAATCAGAGATAATAAGTTCACTGACAGACAACTGACAAGAGAAGCACAGTGCAGGGTTGGGCTTTCAGGATGGGCATCAATTTACAAATTCATTCGCAACATTCACAAAATAGTCCTCCAGCTAGGTGCTCTTGAGTTGTGACCTTGGACACAGTCTGGCCTTTTCGGCTGTCTCCTAATGCTCTTGACTTACTGACTGGGACAATTCTACCTTACGTTGTACTTTTCTATGTGACCCTAAAGTTAGATGCATTTTCTTGTTGTTAAATAAAGAAATGCAATGTTAAAAGTGGCAGACTTTTTTATTTTAAGACCAACAATAGTCCCCTAAGGGTACGCTGGATAGAGGTCGACCATATATCGCCAGTCGGTATATCGGGCTGATATTTGGGTATTTTACAATATCAGCTATCGGCCGATATCTCTGGAACCAAAAGGGATAGTGACTTCCTGTTTTTGCTTTGGAAAGAGCTCAGTCACAGCCTTAGCCTGAGCCCTCCCACAACTTCCTAAAAATCGCTGTGAAAGTCCGTCACAAGTTTGTACACCTAAGATCGTTTTATGTGCAGACTTTTGCTTATAATTTCGGAAACCATAAGAGATAGAGACTTACAGTTTTTTGTTTGCTGATTTTTGTCTTTAAAATGAGCTCCCTCTGAAGTACAGACTGAATATACTGAATAAATCCACCCTATGCCTCTAATAAAGCGCCCCCTGCTGTCACAGTTCAACGCTGACACATTTTACAGTTTAGAAGCTTCATAACAGGATTATAAACAAACATTTGGAAAAATTGGCCATAATATCGGCATCGACCAATCAACATCCCAAAAATCTGCATCGGCCTTAGAAAAAAACATATCAGTCGACCTGTGATACTGTAGTTAGCTTAACTGACTCCTCAAGTGACATCCAAAGCACTCTATTGAATGACATCCACCCTCATCAACTAAAACTGCCTCCATATCAATTAATAATAAACAATAGTGTTTGTGCTCTGGAATCTGGGCTGAATTACTTTTACAGGTTTTTCACACATACACCTGTGCATTATCTATAATCTATAAAACATAAAGTACTTAGCTGCAACATTTTGGGGAGAAAAATACATAGCATTGAGTATGAGTATTGAAATGTGACTGGATTTGTGATTTATGTTTTGAAATAAAGGTTATGGTAGGTTTACAGTGCACATATTAACTTGAGTGGGATTATAGCTCAATGATAAGGGCTAGTCTCTGGTGCAGGAGGACCCCGGTTCAAGTACGGCTTTTGGGCTGGTGCAATGTGATTTGGGCAGCTCCAACGGCTGCCCCCACGACCTGGCAACGGACAAGTGGAAGAAGATGGATGGATGGATGGATGGATATTAACTTGAGTGACATTACCATTTGATAGTAATTTGATTTGAACTGCAAAACTAACACAAGAATTGCAAGCCTTTAAGAACATGTATGTAGAGGTCTGAACTAAGGTTTTACACACACTAAACCCCTTTATCTTTGTTACATTGCCTGTTCTAAACAATTGCTAACTGCGACCACTAAAACTGCCTGACCAATCCAACCGCAATTAAGCACCAAAGCACAGTGTCCCACATTATGCACAATTTCGGACTTGCACAAAATAATAAAGTGTAGATTGAACCTCTGTCTCCACATACTTCACCATCAGGCCTCACTTCTCAAACCGGTGAATTGTTCCTGACAGGCAACCAGCCAATCACAGGGCAGCGTCCCACAGCTCTATACAGTATAGTGTAGGTTTTATAAGCGCCAGTCCCAGGCACTGTTAGTGATTCCTGCTAATAAAGTCGCATCGGGGGCCTTCCTGTTTTGTCTTGGTGCTGCCGCTGGAGCTGACAGTCATCCAGGTTGTTTCCTGTGTTTTCTTTATCTGGGCAATAAAGAGTGAAACCTAACCTCTTCACACCACATGGATATGTCTCTCCAAAGGCCTTGATACCCATGTAAATCACACAGCATACGTCCACACTCTTGGACATATGCAGTAGTACAGTAGACTCAAGGAGTAGACTCAATCTTTAAGGGCTGTGCTATTCACAAATTCTGATTATAATCTATGGTCAATCTCAATTATCGGCAAAGTGCTTTTTAATCAAGAGCCAATCCTGTGGAAACTATTCAAAGGTAAATGGTTGGCTTCTGGACAGGAGTCTGATCCTTCTCTCTGCTTTACATTACCCTTATTCATTTAAATGTAATTTGATTCATTCATTAATTTGGTCATGTAGGCGCTACACCATGACAGTTTTACTCGGTTATTATACCTAATGTAAAGACTTGTCATGATTTATGTATTACTGCATGTGTGTAGTGTTTGGGAAGTACTTTGTGACCCAGTCTGCAAAAAGTGCTGCGTGAATAAAATAGACTTCACCACTTAATTGAATGTCATCTCCTATGTTCGGCCTTTATGTTCTAAAGGCCAAACATTTTTAATCTCTTAACCCCCACCTGAACTGAGCACATTTTCTCCAGTTTGACTTTAACCAAATCTAAAAGCTTCTTGAAAAATGTGTCAAAATAGCGATAAAAACGAGTCGTAAATGAAGATGAAAACACAACAAAAAAAGCAACAAAATACGACAAAAAAGTGAAAAATCTTTGATCAATTCTGTAGGTCTCAGCTTTCAAATGAGGCAATCCGCAGGCCTATATAAGCTCTCCCGGTGAGAAGAAATTAGATTTGGGTAATGCCGAACTGGAGAAAAAGTGCTCAGTTAAGGCGGGGGTTAAGAGATTAACACTGTTAAAATCCATATGGATATATAACAAAAAAATAGGTATCATGTTGACTGATAGAACTAAATATATTAGAGCCTGAATTCTTCGCACTCTGTCTGTTCATGGTAGAAACGGTCAAACCATTTCGTTTAGCCAGGATTTCACACACTCCCAAGACCAACATAATATCCAAACAAACACATTAACAAGCAAGAACATGAACTTGCCATGAACTTTATATCTTTACATACAATGTGGACCTAATTTTTGAGCGCTTTTGCAGAAATGTGTAATTGTATCACAGATGCATTTGTCTATTGTATTTGTCAATATTTCTACTATATCAATGAGTAGGTTTACTGATGAATTAAAGAAGTGTTCTATTGTTATTGCTAAATTAAGCTTCAGCGCAAATTCAACCTGGAAGACGTACCTGCAGTCTTCATTCATCGCCTCATCAACGGCAGCCTTCACTAATCACCCAATCACGGCCCCAGCGCAAGCCCCACCTTCGGGTCGGCCAATCATCGTAGCTGCCTATTCCACTTCAGCCATTCATCGTCCAGGATCCCCTTCTTAAGCTCCCTGGTCAATCACTCGGCCGTTTCCCAGCCGTGCTGAGACCCCCTTCCGCCCGGCCTCTCCTCAGGCTCTGCTCGTCGCATCGACCGGCCGCGCCGGGTCTCGTCCTACCGCCTTCCAGGCTCCGGGTGAAGATTCTGGTCATCATCTATCAACGCCATGTATTCCATATCGTTATTGCAATCTTCTGCCGGGGTCTGAGCCCCATGATTCACATTCAATAAAACTTTCTAATGCAGTCTCTCTGTGAGTCTTTTCAGGTTGAAATTATCTGCCAACAGAGTAAGACTTAAAAAAAGGCAGAAGTGCATGTTCTGAATTATAACCCAAGCGTTTTGGGCTCTGGAGAGGAAGATGGCCAAAATGATGATGAGGAGAATGAAACAAAACAAAACTCCGGGAATGTACCAAATGAATAAACAATACAATCACATGGTTAAACAGAAAAAGTGGACTAAACATAACATTGGACCTACAGCTATTGCAGATGTTGCTTTTAGTAGCTTGTCCTCTCATTTCATGCTTAATATTATCTCTGTTTTACTTGTTTGTAAAATAAAAAGAGGGGAAAAAAGAATTTTGTTTTTGAAAAAGCATTGTGAGGAAGAGCCAGGTGAACAGGTCTAGAACTGTCAATGCTCTCTTTGATATAGTACTTTGACATTGGCCTTTTTGAACTGCAAATGAGCACAAGCGTCTCTGCGCCAGAAGGCCCGTCAGAGCCCAGCGTTGCTCATCCATTGCATCATCGTTGGATACACTTTGGGGCAACAGAAACGAAAGTGAATCGCTAATTACCACCGAGAATTAGCTGTTCCCCTAAAAAGCCTTCAGATCAAAAGACAGCCCGCAGCTCCTGCCAGAAAAACAACAGCAGTGCCATTGAAAAAGAAAAAAAAAGAACACAATGAGCCCGACCACGGTCACTTGGACTGGGAAAGGCACATAGCTTTACCGCAGTTGGATGAGAGAATGACCAGATTTTCATGCAACGGTCCTTAAATGCAGCACCACTATTCCCAAAACTCAACGCGGCTTTGGCACAATGCACGCTTAGGGTCAAGGCGAAGGACAAGTGTCAACCGCCTGAAATCTCTGGGAGTCTTCACAGAAAACAGACAAGTCAAACACTGGTTATTGTTGAAAATTGGCTTGTTTCTTTTTGGCCTTATTTCCTCCTCCACAAAGAACAGCAACATTACCTGCCTCTTGCTCTAAGGAGGGTGAGGAGTGGGGGGGGAGGGGTTGCTTGTTGTCTTCTGGATGCAGCCCTTTTAATTCATATTGAAGGACTCAACTTCTTTTTAAATCTCAGTCAACTCATGGTACGGTCATGCATTGGACTACAACCACTGCTTAAGATTCCAAACAATGACAAGTTCTCAGCGTGCGTCTTTCTGAATCTGGTTATCTTCAAATCTAATCAAGTAAAGTGGCTCTGGAATTCTTCTATATCAATCAATCTGAACGGTGTTTATACATGTCATGGTGAGGTGAGAGTGCTACCTACACTACCTAGGATTCACAGTCCTAAAGCATTTTAAAGTAGAATTGAAAAACCTAGTCCTGTTTGTTGGTTTGCAGGTAAGTCACTGTGACTGTGTAAGTATCACTCTGTCCACTGATCACTAATTTAAAACATCTTTTCATCATATTGGGTCATACTGTATGGACACACCATCTCTGTAATACAGCCATAGCCTTGGTTCCATAATAAATAAATAGGCTAATCGCAACGCACTTGCTAATGCTAACGTCCACAGCAGCTTTTAAATACACTCGCTGCTTCTGAGGAGGCTCTGACCTGTTGAAAACATGCTTATGGCAAGGAAAGAATTACCTTTGCTGTGCTTCCATGTCGCCTTTAGAGCAGAGTCAGAACTCTGGTAGAATCAGTCCAACAGCTAAAGGATCGGGCGCGCTAAAGTACATCCTCCTCAAAGTAAGACAATAGAACTGGGAAGACCTTTAGACGCCAATAGGACTTAAATGCTGTAATGTGTCAGTCACAGTGAGAGTTAAAATACTTCATCTGCTGCCGCTTGTTGTGGTGTTTAAAGGGGCTTAAAATGCTAGGAAATGTTGATGCCCCAACTTGCATTCGCTCCCCCTATGTTTGCCCATGCGCAACTCGACATTGACCTAGCACGTTTTTCGGAAGGAAGGAATTAGTGTGTACTGAAGAGGAGAAAAACTGTTAGACTGGCCAAGATTTCTTTATGCAGACAGTGAGACCATAGCCCACAGTGACAGGGCAGGGAGCTCGTGCAAACAGCACTTTTGCTTTGAAGCACTTACTGAGTTCACAAGTACCCGCACCATAAAGCCGTGAGCCCTTCAAAGATTTAGTCTTTCAACTCGGTGTAATCAATAATGATGAAGCTGTAATTATTATAATTACTCCACATGAAATACGTGATTTCCATGTGAAAAATGCCCTACATCGGAGTCCCACAGAGTCTGACTGAAAAGGCGTGCAGACAGAGTGAGAGTGGCACTGGGGTGTGGGCGCGGTGCCAAGAGGAAGTCCGCTGGTCGTGGCAAGGCGTGAGCTCACTGCACAGTGCTGGACCTAATCCAACAGTCTGAGTATAGTCAGAGTGTTGGCTGAGGTCCAAGCAGCTGGAGCACCGAGTCAAGCCTTCCACTAACCTGGATGTGCAGCTGACAGACGAATCAAACTGGACCTGCCTTATGCTACTGCGGCCATCTGCGTCTGTATTTCATTCACTTACCCTCAGTGATCCTCAGCTCGTGCACAAGTCCCCTTGTCTGCACTGAGGACATGACATTTCAGATGACGGCTTAACCACACCTAAAGTCTGACAGACACTGGCATAAATATTTGCTTAAAGACGGGCTTAACACATATGTCAGATGCATAAAGTCAGCAACTTCTAAACCCCCTTTTGAAGAATTGTTTATGTGCTGTGTCATTTAATTTTAAAGAAATAACTTTTCTAACAAAGATTTAAAGAATCCACCTAAAGCAACAGCAAACTTTATTTTAATTAGTAGTAACAAATGTGCATTAAGATAAACTTACCTTAAATTGAACAAGATAGAGTGTAAAGCTTTTCAGCTGCAATTGACTGTGGTGAGATTAGAGTTTACAAAGCACAGGCTCTTATAAAATGCCAGCCTCTCGCTGATTTGTTTGGACCTGCACTATGCAATGGCACTGAGAGCAGGACTATTTAGAGGCAATACTGCAATGATACATGTCATACATTCTTGTACTGGTTCAGAATGCATTGACACATTGTTTGTTGTTTTGTTGTTTAGCTGTACTGCATGCTTGAATCCCAATATCTTAATGGTAATGTTATGCTAACAGTGTGTCATTTTTTGTCTAATTTTAGACTCAAGTGCTCCATACAGTTACAGTAGATCTGATACAGCCCCGGTGACAAAGGACCGGTGCTGCGGGGTGAGCTGGTGCACACCTGCACTTTGATTAAAGCCGGACAATGGGGCCTCTGTGCTCTGTGTCCACCTGTCTGCACCCAAAGGCCCCAAATATACATGACCCCCACACGTACACAACCATGCACACACTTTATCTCTGCATCAGAGCATTCCTCTGGCTCCTGTCACCTGCAGCCACCACTCCGCTGGATATTAAGGAGTCCACCGTGTTGCACAAGCACCACTTAAGTGAAGAAAATCCATTTCCACGCGGCTTCAGTATCTCCTGCTCCACATTCTTCTACCTGCTGAGGCCGAGGCAAACATCTCTTAAGTGACCAAATGGACTTTCAAAGACTTTCACACTTCTCAACTTGGCAGTTCATTACTTGGATGCTACTGATGCCACGTCTTAAATGATCTCCATAATGAATATGACTTTTGCACCTTCCAGTTCCTCTTAGCTCATCATTCATTCACTTGCAGCTGTGAACGCACAGTCAACCCACGACACACTGGTGAACGTGGCAACAAAGATGGAGCTGCCATGTTCGTCACATTTGCCTCCATCCTCACTGACCAAACACAACTATTCAATTACACCAACAGCATTGTATCAGTCAAAATCATGTCAACGGTCATTTCCACAGAGATTTGTACACATCTGACCCACACATTCATCAAGAGAGAAGCCTGCGAGGAGGAGAGGGGACCGCAGTGCAGCACCGGGGGACCCTTCTCCAGTATTGAGTCATGGTCAGGAGTACCTAGCTGAACGATTAGTTTAATGTGCATGTCTTTGGTTGATGGAGGAAGCCAAACCAGGAAACACTCTTTCTCTCAGCACCCTAAACATTGGCAGCATCGGGCCGGCTTTGCGTGGGTTTATATAACACATTGATTGGCACAGTGGTTGAGTAGTTAGGATGCGTGTATCAAAAGAAGGTCATGAGTTTGATTCCCGAGACATGTGTTTGCATTCCTCTTGTTGCTACAGTTTCCTGTATTAACATGAGCATGCACCGTGGGTCAACCATCAGCTAGTCTATACATACAAAAGTTGACTTTAGGTAATGTATCATGTCTTTTCTCCATATCATTGGAAGAAATAGATAATATAGTATAATGTGTCTAATTTTAATCCATATTTAAAGCAGTACTAAGTAACTCCTGCCCCTAGAGGCCATAAGCGCCACTGCAGGTGTCGTAGCATGTTGCGGTTTTTTACTCATTATTTGTCCTTGAGAGTATATACTACGCTGACAGAAAAGACGAAGGGAGAGAGGGATATTGTTCATCCAATTACACAATGGAGATTTTTTTTTCACTCAAACTTGGCTGTAAATACTGTTTAAGTGGTGCAAGCCCGCAGTTAGCTTTGCCCATTAGCCTGTTAGCGTCTTCTTTGTGATTCCATTAGTGTGTATTGGGGCCTCCGACCCGTAGGCAGTGAAGTTGTTGATGTGGTTTTCTGGCCAGAGACACTAGAGGAAGATGAAAGACCCCCCAATCATCCATTAACACTTGTGTTACCCCCAGAGGGACTACGAAAATAATTTATTATGGTAAACAAGTTACTTAGTACTGCTTTAATCCATATTCATACCATGAATATGAATTTTAGCACCTTCCAGTTCCTCTTAGCTCATCATTGATTCACTTGCGGCTGTAAACGCACAGTCAACCTGCGACACACTGGTGAACGTGGCAGCAAAGATGGAGCTGCCATGTTCGTCATATTTGCCTCCATCCTCACTGACCAAACACAACTATGAATATGGTATGAATAGGCCCAGGAACATGTTTAAGAAAAGGTCAAATGTGGGACAGATTGTCTTTCTGAGCCAATATAGTCTACACATAAAATCATAACAATCAAATATCAACCAGAAATGTGTTAGCCTGGTTTTACCATACCCTCATACTCATTTCGTTTTGTACAGAGGGTCTGGCACTTCACAATTGAGCTCCGTTAACAGGTGGGAGGGGTGAACTCCGTTGGAACGATTGGATCTGATTTTCGCTAGCGTTTGGTCGTGACGTATGTAATGCGCCCGTGTTGAGTGAAGCAGCTATCATAACTCTTGGGAGCATTCCTTGCGCATTCGAAGGCTTCAGTTATAATTTCTGGATATTTGGGAGCCGAGCCAGAACGGATTGAAGAGCTTCCTTTATGTCTGTATCCGCCGCCATTGCCGAACTACAACCAGCAAATGCAGCGCAAATACTTGACGTCACCTACAACACCCGCCTCCCCCGGTAGGAATGGTAGGTTGAAATTCAACCGATGAAACGCAGCCACTGAGATCAATACCAGACGTACATGTAGGGAAAAGATAATTGACCGGAGTTTAGGGATGGCTAAGGCTAGGCTAGAAATGTGTGCAAACTTAAAGAAACCTATCCAGATCTCCCACGGCAGTTTCCTTTCTGTTTCCAATAAAGAGACGTGACGGATGGACGGCGAAGCGGGGACTTTAAAATCACAGGGAGATCGTCTGGCTAATTCTGAGGATTCTGCACTTTCGCTTCATTATTTATGGACTGCCTGTCTTAAGTCGTTTCCAGCTAGGAGTATAAAAAGTCCTAATACGGCCCTGTTTGGTTCCCATATCCCTGACGTCATGTAGATCTGGTTCTGAAATGAACGGCATTAGCAGTGTGACAGTGTATCTGTATTTTGTGAGAATGTATGGTTGTAAATATCCCTGAGAAAATTTAAAACATGCAACATACAGTATTTATTCTTCTGTGGGAACTGCATGATAAAAAACGACTAAAACTATTTTTGCAAGGCACCGGAATTATTAGCTTTTTTCATAAACACTGGGATTTTTTCCCTCTCCCATGCACCTGCCTTTAGTAATTGATGTGCGACGTTTTTCTCCTAATCTTTGGGAATTGCAATATGACTGATGCAACAAAACTGTCAACAGCACCTTCAATGAAGATTTTTAAGGTCATAAATAAGACGTCCCTGTGCAACCTTGCAAGCTGTAAATTTGATCCGACTTTCCAATGCTTGCTGCCGACTTGCTACTATAGCCCCAGGGGAAAAGCAAGCCCACATCCTCAGCATCATTATCTGGTCATTATTAGGGCTTATTAACGCAAAGGCATCCACTCCCCGGTGAGAATGTAAAAGTTTACCACTACCATTGCAACTCACCATGAAGCTCCATAAATACAGCAGACAGACAGGTCGCTCTGGTGTTTACGTTCCATTACATCTAAAAACAAGCAGTGTGAATATAACGTACACTAAATACTGAACAGCAGCGGAGTAAACATGCCCTTGTTGTTTTCATGTACCAAATGTAATCTAGTAACATTTTCTTGAAATGAGTAAAATTGTGCTTGTTTTGAGAAGGTAAGGAAAAAATATACCTTAAGCCGGGTGTACACTAGCCTGGCTATCGCCAGACAAAATATCACAAGTTATATTTAGTCTGGGGACCACCACTTCTTGTAGAAGAGGTGTAGTTTACAATTGTCCATAGCCGTTTATTTGGCGCTACAAATGTCTCTCATATGCGTCTGCACGTAGCCATCGCCAATCGTATCATCGTATCAGATGACCTATGATGTACCCGCTGTAAACTTTCGAGCTAAACTATTTTACACGGTCTAAAGCTTGATCTAAAGATGGAGTCGCTGCTGTCATGTTGGATCTGTAAATACACTTTTTTATAAAAAAGGTTTATCTGTAAACAAACTTCCGTCCCTCTCGTTCTGTGATTGGTCCCCAAATCCATGCGAAAATTTTGGCCATGTTCCCCAGGCTGCTGTGCAGTTCCAAATGATTCGAGCGTACACAGCAGAATGAGTATTCCCAGGCTAGGCGTGCACAGTGCGATTTTAGCAACAAACGATGGGGAAAATCTTAGGTCGTAGCTAAAAATCGCAGGTCTTGGGTCGTATAGTGAGACAGGGACAAAGATTTAAATAGAACCGTCGTACGACCAAAGACGCGCTGCGACCAACATCAGGCAGTGTCTGATATTTTGTAACGCTAGTCGCAGAGTGAGCCATCCTCTCGCTGCAGCCACAGCCAGAGCCAAAAGCAACACAGGCCAGGCATGAACGGGACTGCATTTTACTTTCCCTGCACTTTTCTTTTTCGTAAATAAACCCCACTAGCATTCAGCACTTGCCTCAGCTAAACACACGCCGTCTGCAGCCAGAAACTGCTGTGACAAAACTTTGGTAGTAGCTACGATTCTATGGCAAAGTGAAGACGAGTCCAGTATTAAGATTTTACAATGCCCACATGTTGCAATGTGACAACTACTCATATAAGACACACACAAAAAATTGTACACTAGTCATTCGGAACAAGTCGTTTGCACTTAAAGGATCTGTATCATGCTATTTTGGCCATTCCAAAGTAAAGTATAGGCATTTATATGATATATTGTACCTCTATCACTATGGAGTACTCATTTTGAGAGAAATATAAGTATTTTGGGGATATTTTCCCAACCCGGAAGACAAGACGCTTCGATTCAGTTAACTCCGCCCCTCGCTCCGCTCATTCCACATTTGCAGTATTATAAATATAAATATCGCTGCAAAAAGTGAAGTTACTTCACATAATGCAGTTATAAGGAGTTGACATGTGCAACACAGTTTCATAAATGGCTAACACACATGCTAACACGCGTTTTGATTAACTCACCGCTCAGTCTGGCCTCCCCATGGGACATGCGTTGGTTATAAAAGTTCTAAAAGTTTTAAAAGTTAATCCACTTTGATTCTGGCCAAGGTTCACCAAGCATCCATCAGGTTGGTTGATATAGTCGCTGAATCCCGGAAAGAATTCCAACTTCTGGCGAGTGCACTCTTCTTTAGGAAGGTTGAATAGTCCTGTTCCTCTCGTAGCCAAACGCGCATCCGTGGCATTATCATTTGGTAAGAAAAAGAACAGGCGGTGTCCAGAGTAGGTTAGAAAGAGCTCAGTCTTCAAAACAACACTTATGCTCGGATCCATGGCTCCTCCGGCCGGGGGTGCGTTTGATTAGCGTCGCGGGACAGCACAGACGCGTCGGAGAGATGCTTTTTTTTTTTCTTTTTTCTTTTTTTTCTTTTTTTTCAAAAAAAAAAAAAACAATTAAATGAAAAGCTGTTTTATAAATAAAATCAGGCCGTAAGGCATTACATTACAGACGTAGAGCACTTCCGTTCCTTTGTGACGACACAACTGAACAGCTCAGTCGTTTACCAGGAGAGGGCGGAGCAGCTGCTCAAAGAGCAGGATTCAGGAGGATTACTTAGAACTGCGTGAATGAAGCCAAAACCGCTCTGGGGGTGTTTTTGATAAGGAAATAGCATAACAACATGGCTAAAACTCCAAAAGTCGATTTTGCATGATATAGGACCTTTTAAAAAAAAAACACCTCGTTTCACTCATAAGATAATAAATCTCAGTTTACTTGAAATAACATGATTTTCTACTTTTAAATCCAAAAATACTTGTTCCACTGGCAGATGTTTTTACTAGTCATTCGGAACAAGTCGTTTGCACTTACAAAAAACACCTAGTTTCACTCATGAGATAATAAATCTCAGTTTACTAGAAATAACATGATTTTTCTACTTTTTAATCCAAAATACTTGTTCCACTGGCAGATGTTTTTACTTGTCAAGTCAGAAACACCTACATTAAGGTTAAATGTTCTTAATGCAAGAACATTAACAACATTTTATCATTTTAATGATAAAATGTCAGTTCTGTAGGGCTCCTCCATTAATAGCACAAAATTAGAAATATGATTCTAGCGGCCTAAACGTCTCGATGAACCCGGTCGTTGGCTGTTGGGCTGAGAAAGTCTTCAAAAGTTACCTACATGACCATAGATTAGATCAAATGTGACAAAATGTGTGGAGCTATGCAAATATTATTTTTCTTTCCAAGAGAGAGAGAGAGCGTATTCGTCATTGCTGCAAAAATGGCAAAAATAAATGGTACAACTACTTATGTTTAAGAGTGCGTGCACGTTTTTCAAGTGGACCAAACGAAAACGCTGACATTCTGACCCGGCCAATTTGTCAGCACTTTTTAACCACATTTTTCCAAAGCGGCCGACTGAAACCCTTTTGGAGAGAGCGGGCGTATGATTACCATTTTTGTAACGCTTCCCAGCTGCAGCCGAACTCGGAGGTTTCCAAATCGTATTGTTTCATATGAATGTAATACCCAACGTTTGCGATTAGAGGGATCGGATTTCGTCTTCCACCACAAAAATAGAATGAAAAAGGTTTGCGGCGTTGGAGAGTGTACTGAAGCCCAGAGCGATAGGGAGGCAGATAAAAGCGGTGGTTAGTCTCAATGATAAACCGTTTTTCCCACCATTCTCTCCGCACTCTTGGTTTATTGACCGCATCATGAGGCTCTAGACAGGGACTTGTGTGCTCTTTGGACAGCGGCCAGAGTGGAGTGAGAGTTGGGGCTCAGGGCAAGTGATAGAAATACAATACAGTCTTTTAAAATCGGCTACCTGGGGGATGTATTCAATAGGTCCAATTCAGGTTTTCACACAAATGCTGTTAAGGCATGATATTTGTGTTGGGCCATTATCATTCAGCGCAGTCGTCATTCAGAATGTGTCCATATTCCGCCGAACTGACATCTTTGAACTTTTAATGATCATGTTATGTTTCCTAGTTGCTGCTGATCGTGAGTACCAATCCAATAGCACATGTGTGAAAAAGTAAGTCTGTAAGTCAAGTTTATTTCCAAAGGACTTTTCACAGATAAAAATAACAAAGTGCTGTACGAGAGAACACATAAAATAGAAAACAACCAAAGCTGTCCTAAATAAAGTGTCACCAGTTCCTTTTAAAAGAGTCCACAGAGCCGGCCACATGCAGGGACAGAGGCAGGGCGTTCCGCAGTCCGGGGGCAACAGACTGAAAATGACAGCTCCCTCGAGTCTTAATATAAAACGAAAACAACAAGGCCTGAAAAAAGCAAAATGACCACATAATGAATACAATATAATGAATGTGAAGGCTCTCATTCGTCCAGGAAGTATTCATCGCAGTGAAGCTTAAATTGTCAATTAGACTGGTTGAGTTTGGTTGAGTTGAGGACATTTCGCTTCTATTCACAGAAGCTTCTTCTTAGCGCTTGTGGTCAAGATGGGACACTGGACCCAAGCCACAGCGTTATATATAAGGCTCAGGCCTGTCCCAGGAGGAGCGAACCAAAACTGCCAGTCTATTCAAGTTGTTTCAGTAGCAATCAATTAGCAAGTCTTTGTTGTGTTCTGCCACTGAGCCAGTGGGCAGGGACGACCCATCAGCAATAACAAAAGAGGGTCGTTCACCTGATCTCAGGTGAGCACTCAGCAGCAGAGCACAACAAAGACTTGCTAATTGAGTGATACTGTAAACAACTCTGAGTGGCAGAGTGGTACAGCAGTACAGCGATTAGCGCTCAGCTAGAAGGTCCCGGATTTGATCCTCAGCGGGAGGGGCCTTTTTGCATGTTCTCCCCTTGTCTTCGTAGGTTTCCTCTGGGCACTCTGGTTTCCCCTACCACTAAAACCATGTACAACAGGCTAGAATGAATGTAGTGTGTGAGTGTGTGGACGGAGGGGCTGATGGCACAGACTGGTAGCCTAGCCTTGCCTGAGTATGGCGTGAATGAATAAGTGCGACAGTTTGACAAACTTGGTAATACAGGCTTGTAAAGCCTGTAAATTATTATTATGCAAACCACCTCTGGCTTGGGTCCAGTGTCATATTCAGACCACAAGAGCTAAGAAGAAGCTTGAATAGTGAATAGAAGCGAAACGTCCTCAACTCAGCTAAACCCAGTCCAGTCGACGATTTAAGCTTCACTACGTTGTCTGTGATAAGTAAGATAGATCTTTATTGATCTCACAATGTGCCTGCAAAGCCCTACAGCCAGTGTTTATGTCGGTATTATCAAGAGCATTAGGCACATACAGTAAACTGTTTTTCTTTATAGTATAGGATAGGTGAATTGGTTTAAGTACTAGCCAATACATTTGTAAATCCATTCACACTGTTGTTCTGTGTTTATATATTTTTATTAGGGCCGGGACGTTTTTCGATTAATTGCGATTAATTAATTACATGAGGTTTAGTGCGATTAAAAATATTAATCGAAATTAATCACACTTTGCTTTCCACACTTCCGTTTCCTTTTTTCCTGCAGACGCACAATTAATGGCTATTGCACTGGTCTGTTGGACTTGGTTGAACAAAAATAAACAATATTTGTTGCTTAAGCTTATGTATTCAGTCATTATTCAATGGTATACTAAAAATCCTTATGAAAAAACTTGCTTCTCACTGTTCTCAGGTCAAATATTTATATGCGATTAATTTCGATTAATTAATTACAAAGCCTCTAATTAATTAGATTAATTTTTTAATCGAGTCCCGGCCCTAATTTTTATCTTAATCTATTACTATGCATGCCTTTATAGTATTATAGTTTTAAAGTTTTTATAGTTTACTATTTAGCTACAGTACCAAGTTTTATGTTTTATGTTGCACGTTTGCACCGATGAAAATTCCAAGTTTGTGAACCTGTTCACTGACAATGGCAATACATCTATTCTGATTCTGACTCTGATTCAACACGACGCCTGAATAATCATTGGTATTGGCACAAAATTTGACATTGTAAGAGAAGGGACTTGAACCCCAGAACAATGGTCTGCCATATGTGCAGCAGCCTTACCCATTAGGCAGTCAGACGCTGTCCCTTCAGACATTTCTAGCAGGAACTGTACCAATTTATGATACACTGAGCCAGCAGCCTGAACACTATTTTTTAGTTTTGCCTCATGTTTTTCAAAGGAAATATGGCCTTTTGTATACAAATCAACAAACCAGCAAAGCAAAAACCTCTGACGAATATGACTTTCAACCATGGCAACAATGACAACAACAATGGCGCGACGATCCATTCCAAAACATTCCCTCTTTCTTCTTGTATTATATTACTCATGTCCAGTTTGAAAATGTGCAGAAGAGACGTGCAGCCCGGCGGGGATTACAAACACAAGGGCCACTAAACCTCAGCCCAAATCTAGCGCGCCATATTTCCAGGGGATGAAAAGTGGGGTTGTGATGCACATGTTGGAACTGTGCTTAATGCATTCTTTATGTCTGGGATAAAGTTTATTGAGGCGGAAAGTTCATCGCTGTTTGATATTAAGGGAGAAAATGGTCCCAAGTCTCAGTGGGGGCTTTTAGGGAAGAGATGGGAAAAAATATCACAAGAGAAGAGTGGTTTGCCTTGAGAGGGCGTAAGGGGTCCTGCTGACATTTATGCTAAGTTTAGAAGTTGAGAGAAGAGGTGTCTAAGAGAGAGAGACAGCAGAGAATGCCAGGATTTCCCTTGAAATGTTTGATGTCATGTACAGCCAGCAGGGTGCACACTCCCCACCACATCCTGACCCGTACATACACTGGACGGGGCTCTAGTTATAAAAGAGGTGTCTGTCTAGGGGAAGTTAATGTTGTTCTTAGAGTGGAACTAAATGCGATAATCACCTACTCCTATTCTCAACCAAAATATCATGACTATACTAATAAAATAATAGTTTTAGTCCATGTTGGTAACAATTTGGACACACAGCACTCAAAAATCATGCGTGTCTCTCCTCTCTATCGGGCTGTCACATGAGATCATGCATCAGTGTGCTTTGGCAGAGCTGCAGCGGCTGGATGGCTGTGTGAAGTGAGCGTGGCTGCAGATGGCTATCAGCCGTTTCTGCTACTAATAAATCTAACAAAGGGACTCTGAGCAATCTCATGCACCCAACTTCAACTCTGCACCTCTGACCTGCATATTTACCACCAAACAACTACTACACCACGAAGACAAGATCACTTTAACCCTTTTCAAACCAGCAAAGCACTGACGTAAACGCTGGTGTGTTGATTCATGTGCAGTTGAACTGAAGATTTTCATAGAAACACGAGACACCAAATGATACAATACTATCACAAATTTAACAACTAAAACTGTCAAAAGTATTTCAGATGAGCGAACACTGGCCTTTTGAAACTTTCACAAAGTCAAATTGGGGAGACATTTAAAGCTGGGGTAAACTGACTTTTTGTTTTGTTGTTTTTTACCAAGACGGAGTGTGTTGTAAACACAGTAAAAAAACATACATTGTTGCATGGTCTTCACCTAATGTTTTATTGAGCGATAGAAAATAGAAGTTGAATCTAAATTAGTGACATTTATTTTGGGGGTGGTCGCCCCTTCTTCACTTTGCCACAGCTCAAAGCTATACACGGACTTGAAATGTGCATATAAAACAATTTGCTTGAACAATTCAGACATGCAGGAACTGGGAAACGAGTTTGGGCCAAAAGAAAAAAATATATATCACAATTTGTGCAGGAAAAATCAGGTACCGCAGTTTTAACTCTGCTATTCTCAAACATGTGTTGTTTCTACCTATAAATAATGTATGAATGACAAACTACTGATCATAATAAATGTTCTCCTGTGACTTGAGCTGGAGTCTCTGAGACAGCAGTCCTCCTGATGACTGTATATAAGACATCAGCGACCTCAGCCTCCGTCTAATCAGGCTCTGCTGTTCGGCAGCAGCCGGGAACACGAGACAAGAGTAAACACACAAATTGTGTATTCAATGTCATCATTTTACCATTAAAGCCAAATGAATGTATTTTGGCACAATGCTGATATAATGTGAAGCCCCAGCGTGGCAGTTTCCATCCTGTATGTACTGACAAGAGCAAAATATTTATCTTATGCATTAGGCAATTCGGTCCGCACGGAGTCAATGTTAACAATTATATTTTAACTTTGATATTGGTACATTGGAAACAAGAGTTTTCTAAATAAGCTTTTACCTTAAATGAACTGGTTCAAAATTGTTGATGGCATGGGCTGCTGTGGAGTGAAAAATACATCCTGCATCTAATATATGGGGATGAAGAAAAGAAGGTTTGCAAGTGTGAGTGTTGCCAAGTCAATGTTAAAGACATTGGGACATTATCAGAACCCAAAAACAATCGTCACTCAATGGCGGAAAAAACAACTCGTATTAAAGATGGTGCTTACTAAAAAACATACAGTGCACTCCACATAGAACAAAGAGTGATGAAAAATGATGAAAAGAGTTATGTGAATTAACATAACTTGTATTCAACTATAGTGTATAATCTGCGTTGGTTTTAACTGGAAACATATGCTTACTGGTCGTGCTCTGAGCTGGGAACATGTGTCCAGCAGACTGGTCGCTGATCAAAGAGTCAACTGACCATCACCTTTGGACGAATCAGAACACGGAGGGAGAGCCGGGATATGTTTAGTCAGGCAGCGCACAGTACACACCCACACATGCCATGTTCCGAGGTCCAAGTCTTCTCTATGCACTGGAGTCAATGAGGAGAAGTATTTGGGCCTTTTGTCCAGATGACAGCTTTAGTACTTGGAAAATAAACAATATCCAAACCTCATGGTACGAAAGCAAAATTGTGAGCGAGCAGATGCAGGTGAAGCGGAGACTGAGTGGGCGATGAGTTGGCTTGAAGCATTAATCACAAATCGATTGAAAATGTATAATTTGTTTTAGTAAGTCCACCCATTAATCTTTATTTTCCTCTCTTTTCAGGTTCCACTTTGCGGAGGCAGCCAGTCTCAGCAGAGATGCAAAGACTTCCCTATCCACGGAAGTCCAAGAGTCTTCCTGGAGGATCCTAAGGCATTCTGCTGCAATTATTTAGACATACTGTGTATACTGTATATTGCTGACATGAGGTCCGATTATAATTATATAAACAAAATTCTATCATTCTACAAACATGTTCTCAATAAGATAATTATGACAAAATCTTACCCAACTGAGGAAACTGATTGTACTCTTATATTATACTGCTGCTTTGGAGATGGGGAAGAAGTTTTTGCTGAAATAGCAAAAACTAGAGGAGAGACAGTGTATATCAATGGCTTGAGCGCTGAATAGTTTAGTTTATTGGTTTATTTGGTAGGGACAATGCATGTTAATGAAAAAGCCACACCGGATTGTAGCTGTGGGCTATTTTCCATCCGTCGTCCCCCATGCACACTCTCAAACACCCTCCTGGCCTATTGTACAAGGGGAAACCGGAGAACCCGGAGGAAACCTATGCAGACACAGCGAGAACATCCAAACTCCACACAGAAGGGCCCCGTCTCCAGTGGGAATCGAATCCGGCTAGCTGTGAAGCATGAGCGCTAACTGCTGCGCTACCATGGCGCCCAATAGAAAGGTAGTCAGCTGTAATTCAAAGACAGACAGGTGACAGAAGATATAGGATCAAGTCTTCTGGTTCAATGTATGACTTGCACTTGTTCAAATCAATTACACACACAGATAGAAAGCCAGGGTAAGATGCCTCACTTCTGCCACAACCCGCTGACTGTCAAACGCTAATGCACAGTCACACCACAACAATGGCCCAGCAATCCAATGATAACTTTCTTTTCCAGGCAGAAAGGCTGCCGCTGCCAGAGCCGTGTTCAAAACTGAACAGCACAAGCCAATCTAGAGGAGGAGAAAATCCCAGAATTCAAGGAAACCCAAAGACAAACAGAGAGGCGGTATTTCCATGCGATTGTCAGTGTTATTAATGGCAAGTTGTGGTTATTTCCAAGCGCTTAAGCTGCCACACACAGGACGTCCTCACTCGTGGGACTTACTGTATGCAGCAGGGTCACAAAATGGCATTGAAATAAAAGCTGTTAATTCCCAGCAATCTGGTTGAAATTAATTTAGTATGAGAGCATGGCTTACTGGAAAGTGCATGAATATTGACACAAGCGGAGGTCAGCATATAAAAGATTTTTTAAATCAATGAAGTAAGTAATGGATTGTTGGCCAATCACAAGCACAAAAGGAATTAATGGATTTAATATGAGGATTTATAACTTTGTTTTGCAGTCTTTATCATGGAAGATTTTATTGTCCCTTGTGTCATATCTCATTTCAATACTCCATTCATCTTTGCTTGCAGTTCAGTGGACAGAGAACACTGGTGAGACGTCAAATACTGTATTACGCTGTTGACATCGCAATACAATAAATATAAGACCTCACCCAGATACATGGTGAGACAATGGACACGGCTTCATTTTGAGGAGCACCTAAATGAAAAAGAAATTAATACAAAATAATGTGCATTATTTGTCACTGTAAAATTGTGCAACGAAATTGCGTTTCGGTGTTGGGTTAGTCCTGAGCCGCTGGAACTGAGCGCGCCGCCATTGTGGGCCAACCTGACCAGCATGTTTTTGGAGGGAGGGGAAACCGGAGTACTGCCTTCAGTGCTCCTCTGAAACGGTACACTTCTGACCCTGTTTCAGAGCGTGGTGTCCTGCACTGGTCAGCTCTTCCATTTCTCTCCTTCTTCTTCCTCCTGCGCAGCTCCCTCCGCTCCAGAACAGTGTTTCGCCATCTCCTCCTCGTTTGTCCCTTTTTGTTTCCTCTTCTGAAGAAGAAGAAATGTGTAGGTCTCAAATATCATTGGCTCATAAGCTAGCTGTTTGTTTACTTATAAAAATAAAAAAAATTACTTCATGGCTAGTACGGACTCCCTGCAGGGAAAAAAAACAACGAACCTCACAAAAACACAGCAAAGATGCACAAAAGTATCCAGTAAAACAATGTGAAACATAGGATCCATCCTTCCACTGTCCATCCATGTCTGGATGTACAGTGAAACTGTCAGCTCTTTTTAAAAGTAAGTCCAGTTGTGTTGATTTATCCCCTTTTTTGAGTTTACTGTGAAACATAGAAACTACAAATGCAGTTCATAGAAAAAGGTAAAAAGTGCAGCTGTACCAAGACAGAGGGAGATTATAAAGTAAACAGTTCATTAAATGTAGCTATTTTTGTGAAAATGTACAGGTGATAATGGTTTCTCAGCTCATACCTAGGCTGTACGAAAGTGAAAGTCTCCAAAAGTAGTGTAAAATCTGGAAACTGGTCACTTTAGGCCGATGAATTATTTGGCTATTGGGTTTTCTAGGCAGAGCATTTTTTGGCAGGTGAGCACTTAAGTCAATCTGAAGCAGCACTCTCATCTGGACTTTTATTTCCCCTTCAAATCTTCCACAAATTCAAGACCTCTTTTATTCTTTGCCATACCATTAAAAAAAGAAATCTTTCCATATGACTGTAAAAACGTGAAAAATATGCAATTAAAACGTGCTTTTGGTTTCCAAGTCGGAGTTCTCAGAGTGCACTTGAGGACATGTGGCTACTGTTACGACAAAATCGCATTGAAACAACTGTAAACGTGGGATTTCGAAGTCTTCTCGTCAAACTGTTGGAAGTCATGACGGATCTTTAAACAAAATAATCCATTCCAACACTAAAATCAGCCAAGATTCCTCTTCTCTAAAGTCAAGGTTAGGTCTGAGTCAAGCCAGTAATCTATATCTTCCATGCTATTTCCCGGGGCGGCGAATTTGCTCGCAAGATGAAATCAGTCTCGTCTTCACAAACTCCAGGACTTTTTGACTGTAATAAACTCATCGCTAGAGATGACTTCAAAGCGGCTGAGGTTAGCTGAAGTGCACGTTTGACACTGCCTAAGCTACTCAATGAAGATGGAGTATGGTAAAGCAAGGGCAATACTTTTCAATATAACGCTTTGCAAAGACTAGCGGGGTTAGGGGTGACCTCCCGGCCCCGCGTGCGTACAGTAGCTCGGGCCCCTAGAGTGAGTGGGGCCTCTAAATACTCCCATCCCACAGGGGGCCATGTAACCACTGCTGCTGACCACTGTTTATCTGGCTCTGTCTCCTCAAGCTTTCAACAGTCTAATAAAAAGGTCGAGAGCTACTGCGCTACAGAACAGTAAATGTCGGCAGTGTTTGCTGTACACTGATACAGACATAAATATAGCATGTAGTAGCTAGTGGCTACGTTTATCGTTGAAAGAGTTTGCAGAAAAGTGGAGCGAATCAACAGTTCATTTATGTGTTTAAAGTGTGTGTACATTGAAGCGAAAAGGACCAATAAGTAGAGCCCCATAAGCGCCCCATAAGGCGCCCGGCTTACATTAGTTTGTTACAACTGCTTTAAAGGCACACTGCGCAACATTTTGGACTATTGTATTGATGTATACCATACATCAATCAAAACATGCTCCTAATGTCCAGCTCAACACAGAAAATGCTATTTTTGCAGTGGGTAATCAAAGAATGGATTTGGATGAGAATCTAACCAATTTAAATCTCAAATTCTGCTGATTTTAGTCGACATCTCCATGGAGACGAGCTGGAGACGAGAGGTGAGCCGCTCACAGCAAAAGCACATGCTTGTTTGTAAATTGTTCAATGATGAAAATATCCGTCATATAATAAATGTTTGTATTTGAATTTTATTTATTGGGTAAAATTCTACAGGGTGTGGCTTTAAATCACCAGAATTGTACTGAAGATCTGCAATTAAATGCTTGATTCAGCATTCAGAAAACATAAACGCAACATATCATATCAGGAAATCAAATAATGAATGAATGAAGAACTTTATTGACATTATACAATTGTACAATGAACTTTCTATAGATCCGATGTTGGGTTAGTCCTGAGCCGCTACGACTCTGCGCGCCGCCATTGTGGGCCCACCTGACCAAAGTCCAAGTTCCAGACAATCAGGTCTCACAGCTTGACATCCTTCATGATGTTATATGGTGAAAGACTCCTGAGACTGGGGTCCTTTCAACCACCACACTTGTGTGGCTTAGCTGCGAATCTTGCCCGGATACCTCCTCGTTTGCCCCCATTTTGTTTTCTGTAGTACCTCTTGTGACATCTCCACTGTGCTGCAGGTGTAGGGGACTCTTGGTGCCTCTTCAGTGTTTCAGAAGAAGAAATCTATGGATTTGTTCAAAGACCTTCAGATCATCAGTAAAGGGTCTTCAACCTATTTTTTTTATTATCCTTGACCTACTTTTACATAATATGAATGGAGTTGGGCATATTCAGAAATATAGAGGGCCTTGGGGGAGCCACTGGGGATCATAGTCTGGGCCCTTTAGGGTGAGATACTTTCCTGACATCTCCACCTGCCGCCAAAGCAGAATTGTTCATCCATTCAATCAGCTATTAATCACACTGCAAACACTTATCTGTCGATTTAAAGTTTTCCCTGGTTTACATGGAGCTGATTAATCATTCTGACCTGAGGTGTACTAAGAAGCAAAGTGATTGCTTTCTTCATCACACACGAGGAAGCTTCATTTACCTTTTCTCTCCATGCTAATCTGTGTGCAATCCACGTGTGTGTGTGAGAGAGAGAGTGATAGAGATAGAGAAAGAGAGAGAGAGAGAGAGAGAGAGAGAGGGAGATACAGAGAGGGAGACAGTGTTTTCTCTGCTGAGCCCGGTCGTGTGGCCCAATGCTTTCCATGTGTGCCAGAGGAAGTCGGCACTGTTTTGATGGGATAGATAGATCACCCATGTGCTAGGCCAAAAGACCCAAAACACTGACTGGAGCCATCTTTTTGCCGCAAATATCAAAACAGAGGGAGCAAACAGAGGAAGCGAAGATGCACTGTATGGGACAATTTTCCACTTCCATATCCTACGCATGTTCCATAAAATTACTTTCCAAAGAGTGACAGTGGATTGTATGCAGCTGAACTTTCTTTCTAAATAATAATACAATTCAGTGGCACTACTCATTTTAAATGTAATTGTATGTACTTTGACACATCCTTCTTGTTCTGAAAAAGCACTTTGAATAGGTTTTGATATCTGGTTTGAGCCCACATACTGACAATGTGGGTATATTCTCATTTTCTGCGGAGACCCCAAAGAAAAACAATGGGGCCAAATGAGAAAAACAAAATGCCAGTCTTGGTTAGTAAAGCTGTTTTCTTACGACTGAAATGTTGGTTGTTTTAATTTCATTGTAGCCAGGCCTGACTTGCTGCGACTGGCAGTCTCCGCAATGTATCCACAACTCGGATTGATTGCGCGCATACAAAGAGCCTAGTTTGAGACCATTGAAGACTTGAGTTGGTCATGGAGATGTCTCCGAGATGTCACCTGGAGATAAGGCCATCCAACTAGTCTCCAGGCCGGTGAGATAGGCCCTTCAGTCATTGAACCACGTCACTTCATACAACTTAACCTGAGCAAATGTGTGAGATTGAGACGCTGCTGACATTCATATAATGTCTATTTCTTCAACAGATCAGTCAGTCATGTGATCAGGTGAGTCTTTAACCTGGACCTGAAAAGGGACTGGTCAGTGAGGCCTTTTTATATAAGTTCAAAACATATTATTCTGCACTGATATCGACCTTGGATACAATGGCCTCATGCCTTTGGAGGTTTGACAAAAACACACAACGTCAGTCACTGCTATCGGGGGTCTCTCGATGTGAGCCAGAGCAGATCTCCATTCACAACCTCACAGAAGTACAAATATTCCCCGACACATGCTACCGGGCCACCTGCATAAACGCATCTCAGTCTTCCAAGATCCATTTAAATGATCCGTGACGAGGCTATTAACCTTAAATAATTCCTAAAAAGTTCAAGACAATCCACAACTCTTGCAGAGTTTGGTTAAAAATGCTGTCACTGAAGTCAGTAAGTCATGATTTTGGAACACGGGGGCTTTAAATTGTAAATTGCCTGCTCCGTCAGCTACTTCAGACTAAACAAACAGCCATCTTGTCCATTCGTGGTTTCAACATTAGCTTTGCCATGTTGTTGTAATTATATTCATCATTTTCGGCTAATTCCTTGAAGTGGCCCCCAGTACACACCCCGGTGAAAAAGAAACCTCCTCTGTCAAACGTCCATAGGCACTTTTCCCTAAACTTCCCCACATGAGGAAACAGTAGTGAGCCGGGTTGCGATGTGGTAAGCTAACCGTCTCCAGTTTCGGAAAATAAACATGGCAGGATTGTCCCAGAGTAGCACGCACTCGCCAGCAGACAGACGCATAATATTTCACCCATCTGATGACAGCTGGAAAAGTTTTCCATCGTGATAACAGGAATGTTTTCACACCCCTGGACACACAGCCTCCTTATTGTGGCTCGGAGCAGCGGGGAAGAGGTGCAAGGTTCCGGCGGCACACAGCGAAGGCCAAGGCCCCGCTTAGACGAGGGTCAGGTGTGAGGAGGAATGGATACAATACGCTCATAAACTGGGAAATAAATACTTAGAATGGTCAGTGGAAAGGTATAGGTACGACAAGGTTTTTGTGTGAGTCATATCAAGTCGTATCAAGGCGCTGGTTGGGTGGTTAGAGCTCTTGCCCTTGTGAACAATGCTTCCACACGAGAAACAGTGATGGTTTGTTTGCAAATAGTTTAAATCGCTTTTTAGAAGTTTAGCCGCTTGTTCTGCTTCACTTGTTAAGCTGTCTGCAGGAGTTTCCCCAGCTCGTGCACTGCTTCGTTGCTATGACTCTGGTTAAACAAAGCGATCAAAGGAGTAAATTAAACTTTGCATGAGTCCAGGGTCATATCATGGGTTTGCTGAAGTCGTATATATGATGAGTCTCAAGATCTTGTGTGAGTGCATTTGCAGAATTTGCCAGGGACAGCTCACTTCCATAAGTCATGTCATCTCTCAGCTGGGACAGAAGCCTACTGTACATTCCTCGATGACTGAACTCTTCAATCAAGTATCCATTTCTTGCAGTGATGACTGTAAGCTTATGAGCACAGAGGAAAATCACAAATTAAGAGCTCTACATGTTTAGTTCACTTTGCTGTTACAACAGTGAGACAACAACCCCTCTCCCACTGTGAGGTGTATTTTTCACATCTTGTTTCAGTGATGGACCGTAGATGTCCTTTGTTGCACATCTACGGCCTGTAGCAGACACTGGGCCCTTTAGTGATACCAGCTCAGTCTTATTGATGATCCGAGGAGCTCTTGAGGTCACCTTTTTCGGCTGAGACTTTACACAAGACTCCATTCAAACCTGCACATGCACCACTGGCGCAGACATTCAACAGTAGGGTGGCAATTCTTTGGATACACTTTTACTGCTTCGAGGAATATCAAGCATTCTCTTACTTCATGTCGTCTGTGTCTAGTGGGATTCCTGGATCAACCTAAAACATGCGCTAAATCCCGGCCATACAGCCGGATATCGCAAACTAAGCAAGGTCTGATTGGTCCACAGATGGGAAACCGTCCGGAAAAAACATGTAGCTTGGTTGAGAGCAAAGGTTCTGCTAGACGTTTTTTCCCCAGTCACTTTGGCAATTTTGGTCATAAAAGTTTGGCCATTTAATAGATACAAGCCCTTTAATACAAGTGTGTGAGTCCAAACACTCAGCAGAATACAGATGAAGCTACTAACACGCTAATATTTCCACTAATGAAAATACTCCAAGATGAAAAAGACGCAATATACAGTAGGTAGTTGTGGGGATTATTCACCCCATTGCTTTGTGCTCTTGATGGATGGGTCAATGGCTGAGAACATACTTTGTTTTGTTTTTCCTGAAAAGACCCATTACTTACAAACGAGGAGATGGTGAAAGACTGTTGTGAAGCGGAGGAAGCTGCAGGAGGAAGAGGAAGGAGGAGCTGACCAGTGCAGGACACCACGCTCTGAAACAGGGACAAACCCAGGAGGCAGTGCACCGTTTCAGAGGATCAGAGGAGACAGCGAGAGAGGGCAGCCAGCCAGGTTTCTTCCGAGTGCTACAGTTTCCACGACCTCCAAGGTCATGCGGGTCAGGTTGACACACAGTAGCAGCGCGGCTCAGCCGCAGCAGCTCAGGACTAACACCTGAACACTATTTCGTTGTACGCTTTAATGACAATAAAGCACTTACTTGCTTGATTGACTTATTTCAGCGTCACTGCACTGGATCCCTGTGGTTTTTAGAATTGATTTAAAAACACTTCTAATCAGGGCTGTGCAGAGAGCTACAGAGGGGCAGGGGCTCAAAAATCAAAAGGACACCACTACATCATATTTTTAGATCATACAAAACTATCGGCTTGTTGACCTCATTGGTCCGTCATTATGAGGTCGACTGATAAAAAATAAAGAGCGATATGAAGCATAAGGTGCAGAGATCGTTGTTCTGTGCAGGAGATGCCTCTGCTCTCACTTCCTCCTCTCTCTGCGCTGCAGGGCCGATATTGAAAACACATGATGAACTAACGAGGGGCATGTTCATTTCAGATTTAATTGATTAATATAGGCTAATAAGGCTTATTGGGGCAAAACCAATGGTAAGGACCATGGCAAAGCTTTGGATACACAAACTATAATACAAATAAATAAAAGGTATGGCGGGAAAAGGGCACTTCAGGGGCATGGGGCAAAAGGAGCAGGTGCTCAAGCCTCTTCCGACCCCCACCTCTGCACGGGCCTGCTTATAATTACTTTGAAAGCCCTCCAGAGACTCGTCCCTGCCTATATCGTTGATATGCTAAAAGAATTACAACCCACCAAGAACACTGCGATCTTCCGATGCAAAGCTACTTGAAATCCCAAAAAAGCAGGACAAAAAATGTGGGGATTAAATGATATGGAGAGCTTATAGCAAAAACTAACAGCCAAATACATTCAGCATGTGTGAGAAAAGTTTGCATGAGCTGCTAACATTGAAAAACATTACTGAACAAAACAAAAAACATTAGCATTCTCTTTTGACTTGCTTGTGAATATGCCAAGGTCTCCCTAAATTTCCAGTCTACTTCCTGCTTGCTTTTAATAGTAATTCAAATGCGTATTTATTCCCCAAGCTGGTTTATCTCCTCACAGAGGCTGTTTGAGCGGGGGCCAGCATTGTGGATCAAACGGCGCCCCGCTCTCCCCCTCGGGGCAATGCAGGAAGGCGGACATCTTGAGCAGGTGGGAGCTGACTGAGTTCATTACACCTCTGCAGATGGATAGCAAAACCATTAGCATGTTTAGTGACAGCTGAGGACAAGTGAAGCCCACAGGAATGCACAAAGCGAGCTCGCAAAATCTCATCCTCTACTGTATCGGCGTATTAATGCACTTAGTAATCTTTTAACAATAGGCAAACATTAGAGCTGGAAAATGCATGTATGTAATCCGATAAATGTAGGCAAGATGCTAGAAGTGGTTTTGTAAAAAGGGTGTGAAAGAGGGACGTGGAGCCTCGGGCTGGGTTTAGACATAGATTACTGTCTGTCAAAGTGAAAATGCTCAAGTGAAAATTCGTTTTTGAAGGTGAAGACAAGCTGCAAGGGCAAATAACATTTAAATGCATTTAAATGTGTAAATGCAGTGGAAGAACTGGTGCAAAGGTCCCCAAATGGTTGGTGTGATAGGCTTGTCAGAACTTATACAGTGCCTCTCGAAAGTACTAATATACCTTGAACTTTTGCACATTTTGTCATGTTTACGACCATAAACATAAAGATTTTATTTTGAATTTTTTACTGAAAGTTGACACACAAGTAACAGACAACTGTGAAGCAAAATGATACATGATTCTGTTATTTTTCAAAAAATAGAAAAGTGAGGCGTGCACAAGTATTCATACAGCATGAATTAATACTTTGTGGAACCCCCTTTTGCTGCAATAACACGAGACAAGACAGCAAGTCTTCTGGGGTATGACTACAAGGTTTGCACATCTAGAGACTGACATTTTAGCCCATTCATCTTTACAACAAAACTCAAGCACTTTTCGGTTTTCTATTTTTTGAAAAATAACAGAATTATGTATTATTTTGTTTTCACATCACAGTTGTTTGTTACTTGTGTGTGAACTTTCAATAAAAAATTCAAAATCTTTATGTTTATGGTTGTAAACATGACAAAATGTGCAAAAGTTCAAGGTGTATTAGTACTTTCGAGAGGCACTGTATATACAGTCCCTCTATACAATAACCTTGACCTCAAGATTGAGGTCAAGGTTATTGTTAAAGGCCATTTAAAACAACAAAACTGCCAAAGTGCTGTACCCAAAAATACATGTGCAATGTTAATTTAAAAAAGGAAAGAAAATAAAGATTTAAATACAAGTACAAAAAAACAAGCTCAGAAAGGTAGAGAGGAGCTATCACATTCAAACATTTATAGTAGATCATATTGACTGTGAAGTAGCATTATATTTGTCAGTCTTAACATTGTGCTATCTGTTTGACACCATAGTATGGTTCTAGTGTGGAGAAATATGCTGCATTCAAGCACAGCAATGAGTATCTGGAAAAGTAAACAGTTTTACCATTCACTGACCACTTGGTATTTTAGCTGCTCACATGTGGAATAACCATATGAGCATGGAATAAATGCTTAGTGAGTGCACTTTACGATAACAAATGTGACCACACTGGTTTATTTATACTAAACAGAATGATGTCTTGACATTAAATTGCAAATCCCAAAAATCATGGTGATTCATGATTTGTTGGGTTTGTCAAGCCAATAAACGAGCACATTAGTCATGCACAGTGAGAGTTAGGATTTGTGAGAGGTATAGAAATGAGTTGGAGAATCGGCTAAATTCAACTTTCTCTTTCAGGTACTCATATTTTTTTTACTTAAAAGAGGACATATCATGAAAATGTTTTTGTAAGCTTTTGATCATGTAACAAAGTTGTTTCCTCATCAAAAACATACCTGTTTATAGTATTTTGCTTCTTTGGACCTTTCTTTTCCCACTGCTGAAGCAATACTTGTTATCATGCAATTAGCTAAAACTAGTGGTTCATGTCTTGCTTTTATCATGTATAATTCCCTCTCCTGGCAGCAGATGGAGCTCCACGCAATAATAATCTAATAATAATCTAAAGCAGGCGTATAAGCCACATGTCCACTTTGAAAGTCTGGACTCTTTAAGACATGAGTAACACTGTTGAAATAACTTCACTACAATCATCCCGACTTCTGATACTTGTCCTATAAAAATCCACATCATTTACGACCAGTATTCTTTTATTGCAGATCAAACCAGGCCACATCATTCAATATTATATCACTTTGGAGCTCAGCCACAGCCCGTATAGTGCCATTAAATGCATGGCGAGAGTCCGGACAGCTCTGCCACGTTCCATTAAACTCACTTAGAGGGGAACGATTTGAACTAGGTCTCCAGCCACCATTTTGTTTTCATTTAACAAACTTTCACTGCTGTATACAAGTCATCAATCACGTCCCGAGCATCGTCCTTGGGCCAAAAACTCCAATTGAGCCACATGCAACTTCCGTCATTCAAAACCATATGTGTACACTTTCATCCGAGGCCGTTTGCTTTAATACAGTCAATCTAGAGGTGTTCTGTCCCCCATCTGTGGGACCAAATGTGTTGAAATTCAAGCAAAAGACAATGGAGCTTTATCCTGGTTCAAACAGAAAGCATGCAATTTATCTGGAGACCAAAGAACAGTGCTGACAGTGACGAGGGTCTAATTACCAACGTCTATACAAACATAAGCATTGCCAAAATACCCTTTTCTGGCTCCCTATATATTTGTCATGTTTATTTGTAGGTCTTTTGTATATTATGCTTGAAGCTAAGATCAGGGCCTTTTCTCAAATAGTTGGTACGTAGCAAGAATCTCTGTGCATGTGCAAGTTATAGTAATGACAGGGGGTGGCTAAGCCTATTTACTAATATCACATTGCTAACAAAAGAACTAAAATGTGATGCTCGTTTGACTTCATACAGACTGTTTTGAAGCGGTTTTATTTTATATTAAGCATCGAAGGCATCCACTCTAATCCATGCTAAATACCCATGCTTTCAATGCGTCGTGAAAATTGCTCCATGAAAGAAAGCAGCACATACACTGCATGCAGATTTATTACGCAAGTGAGTTTTCTGACCATAGTACTATTTTTTCTCCACTTTTTCAAACTCCAAATTGTGTAAAACTGAAAGGCTGTTGGATTGAAGCGTTCCAGGTGATGGCGATGTTTGTAATGAGAGAAAGTGTGGCCAAAGTAGGTCCACACTCTGAATCAAGTGTGCAGAATTATTATGCTGCTATTTACTCTCACACATGGGAGGAGAAAAGCATCTTAAAACACTGAAAATTGTTAAAAGCTAGTCAGAGGGATGCGGCCCTCTTGAAATAAAAAATATATATATTGGGACGGGACCACAGAACCATCAAACATTTCATCAAACCGTAAGAAGCGACATGAGAAGAAAAGGCTTGTCTACCTGCTTTGACCACACTTCCTCTCTTTACCAACATATAAGAGATATGAATGTAAGAGTTAAACAGAAATTCTAAAACATCCAGGTAGATTTACAATTATAAAGTCCACTCATTGGAAACAGCAAGACGTCCCTGACTGTATTTGTCCTCGCCCACGGATATATCTTGTGGAGTTTTGGCCAACACAGCCTTGAGGGTGAAGCTTAAGTAGTCAAGAAATATTGGCTTTATTTACTCAAAAACATCCAGCGGTTTTGATTGTACAAAATTTGAGGATGTACAACCTCAAATAAATTCCTCCTGAACATTCCGGTAGAACATGGCCCCTCCGGGAACCGCCATCTTAACATGGTGGAGGGGTGACCCTGGGAGCTGTTGTCGAGGGCTTCGTGCCCTGGTAACAAGGTCCTAGATGACGGGTCAGACAGAGCGGTTCAGAAGCCCCTTATGAGAGTCCTTCCGTGGACCCACCACTTGCAGGAAGAGCCATAGTGGGCTGGTGCAATGTGATTTGGGCACGACCCGGCAACGGAAAAGTGGAATAAAATGGATGGATGGATGGATGGATGGATGGATGGATGGATGGATGGATGGATGGATGGATGGTAGAACATGGCCAATCAGACTGGTTCTTGGGTACCTTAACATGCTGCATCAGGGGATACTCCATTTCTCCTGTGTTTGAAGGAGGTCACAATCCAAACACTTTCAAACATTTTCAAGAAGAAGTGATATTAGCGATCAACATATATTGAACTGTAACCTATTACGAGCACTCAATCAAAGACAATAATCAACAACAACCTGGTTAAAAATCTCACCTCACCAGTGTTTTCACAAGTGCTCACTTGATGAATGGGGAATACCCCGGGCCGTTTTCTGACAGCCCTTTTGGAAAACTCCATATATCTTTTATACAGATATACTTTTATTATACTTTTTTTTTTTGGGGTGAAATGAAAACACAGACAAATATTTATGATCCGCGACTGAAGGAGCACATCATGCGTTTTGGCAAAGGTTTCAGCTCGGGGCTCCAAGCTGGACTTCCACCTTCAGTTAGCTGCTTTTCCAAACAACGGCGGCGATGGGCAGCGAGGAGGGAACAGTGGTGAGCTCAGTGACTGTAACACACACAAGTAGCGGTGCCAGAGACTTGATGTAGCCCAGACTGCTTTTATAAAGTGCAGAATTCATAATTTAATTGGAAGTTATGCCTTAAATCTCGCCAATTTCTTCCCGATACAACAGCGAAAGCATGAAGCATGTCTCGGAGTATTTTCTCTGCGGTTGTAAATGTTGAACTTAATGCAACTGGGACGTTCTCCAGGTCTGAGCGCTGCACTGGCCACTGACATACTGTTTCAAGAGACTGGAGATCTGCTGTGCATTCTGTTGACTTTAACCAGACTATCTCAGGCCCTTTTGCTACTACTGCTACTTCTACTCCTACCACAACTCCACAGGGCACTGCTGCAGACGGTTTCATGGGACCTGTTATGTTTTGTTTATTAGACGATGAGAAATTAGATCGCTGTTGCTATTTCTGCTGTTAGAACTCTGACTAGTACAACTACTGTTCAAATAAGACCAAGAAAAAGCAATGCACTGTAGGCTACAACCTCCAGCTAGGTCTTCCTGACCAAGATCCTGGCTCGAAATCTGGAGATTGGTTTTGGGCACTGCAATGCTCCTGACAGGTTGCCCTTAAACGCTGGTTAAAGGATGGGCCAACATTTAACTGCGGGCACAATTAAGCCTATAAAAACCTACTGATGCTCCAACAACTACTTTCTAGTTTATCCTTTATTTATACAGGGTTAGTCCCTTGAGAATCGATGCCGCATTTGCACGCAACAGTTTCAAAAATCAATCACAAAAAGTTTCACAAAATTCAACACGACATAGGTTTGAGATCGTTATTTAAAACAACCACAAGAAGAATGCCTTTTTCCTCAGCTCTGTGAGCACTACTGAAGGAAACAGAGTGGAGGCTGCGATGACAAGTAAAGTATGATGGCACCAGGTGAAGAATAAAAAGAGTTGGGGAGAATACTTTGAAAATGTATTTGGTTACAGAATTCTGAATACTTTCCTTAAAATCTGCTGTCGTAAATGTGCAGCCGCTCCAGTCTGCTGATTATAACAGTGGCAAACCATGGCACGCACGGGAGCATGTTTGAATGGATACATTTTCATGTTTATTTTTATGTTGGGAGAACAGTCTTTTTATGAACCATTGCTGCATTACTTTTCATCCCACTCGACAGAGGAGTTTGGGAAAGTGTGACAAACTGTAGCTGTAGCGGCTAACCCAGTAACTTAGCTTACTGCTACTGCTAACAACAACAACCAGCTTTCACTCTAAATGATTGAAAACACAGTGAAAAGGTAAGTAATTTGCCATTTTCTACCTTGAGGGTTCTCTCCTCTCCTCCTCTGAGCTGCTCTGTGTGTGTGTCTCCCTCGTGTGAGCGGCGGTGCGCGCCCTCACATCAAGTCGTGCTCACACTCGGCTGCGCCTGCACTTTATTTAGACTCATTTAACATTTTCTCTTTCTTATTAATGACGTGCAGTATGATTGGATGATGAAACTTTAACAACATATGTATTCCCTTGATTCCCTTATGAGAGACCAACAGGCCCGGTTAGAACCATGAGGCCGTCCTTCTGTGGACCCACCACCTGCAGGAGGAGCCATAAGGGGCTGATGCAATGTGATTTGGGCAGCTCCAACAGCTGCCCCCACGACCCGGCAACGGACAAATGGAAGAAAATGGATGGATGGATGGATGGATGGTATTCCCTTGATATTAGCAAAGTAACTGTATTCTAAATACCTTCTGACTAAAGAGTAACTGTACTGGTATACAGTTACTCAAAATGTTTATTCTAAATACGTAACGGCGGTACATGTATTCCGTTACTCCCCAACACTGAGAATAAATATATAAGAGACAGGGACAAACCCAGGAGGCGCTGCACCATTTCAGAGGATCAGAGGAGACTGAAGGCAGCCAGCCAGGTTTCCTCCGGGTGCTACGATTTCCCCTACCTCCAAAAACAGGCGGGTCAGGTTGGCCCACAGTGGCGGCGAGGCTCAGTTGCAGCGGTTCAGGACTAACACCTGAACATTATTTTGTTGTACGGTTGTACAATGACAAATAAAGCACTTACTTACTTATTATGGGCCCCGACGCCATTCCAGTTGGGAACCACTGGTTTAGCAGACGCTCTTATTACTACTACTACTACTACTACTACTAATCCTAGCTCTCAACTTTAAGAAAGGTTCCACATTTGTTGACCTGACTTTTTCTTCCTTTTTGACAGTAAGTGGCTGAACTCATTTAATGCCCCAGGATGGATGGCACTGTGGCCCAAGTCGCAGAAGGCGGACAGAACGCTTACAATGACTGATGCATCGGACTTAAGACCCTCTGACAGACTCCTCACTCACGCTTACAAAAGCCATGAACTTATCTCATTGTTTTCCATGCACTCACCAGACCTGAGCGGGTCGCCAGATCCAACCACACTTAGACGTAAATTTACAGCCGTTGTTAATAAGCAGAGGTTTCTTCCTTTTTTTAATATTCTTTAGTCCCTGCAGTGTTACGGACTTCTTGTTTTTGTGGTGGAATAAAAGAAGAAGACTGGAAAGAGTGAATGCCTCATGTTTGGAGACGTGTAGCTGGTTATTCAGTGGTCGTAAATTAGTCAAACGGCTGCTGATGTGAGCTTTGGCCAGCAATGCGAGCGTAAAGATACAAGTACATTAAAAATCAATATGACAGTTAAAATTCAACTGAACTGATGCGTTAGCCATAAGTATGGCCAGCTGGATTCGGTAATTATTGTTGGAGCCTTCACTGAATGGAGTGGACTCAATCAAAATGATGTTTTGAGAGGAGCTAAGTATTCAACTGAACACTGCCACTACTATAGCCATAAACACATCTACAAAACCAGCTGCAACTACAAGCCCAACTATCCCAGATAGAAATAAAGCTGGGCGACATGGTTGACTCTAGCAGGCTGTTGTTTATCAAAGAATCCCACCTCACTCACCAGGCCCTGTGTAGGTGGAAGGCACAAAGGCACGACCGGGAAAGATTAGGCACAGCATGAATTGATTTAAGATCTCACCAGCTAAACAATATTTTGCTCTTCTCTTTCTCATGATTTTGCAGCACATGTTTGTATTTTTGTGTTCATTATTTGAATTTTACAAAAGCATTTACGGAGATACCGGTTTGTTTCTCAGTCTGTGACATAATTTTTGTTACTTATTTTTCATGTCTTGCAACTTGGGTAAAAGCCGCCATGTTGGACGGATCGTTCATTTCTCTGTTCGGTTAATCAGCCGGGCAATGCCTCAAACTACACAAACTTAATTTTCATCTAAATCGGACTCTAACAGTCGACACAAACTTATTATTTTTTTTTTACCCTTGTTTTTGCCAGAACCACACAGAAGTGAATGGCCATCTCAGTGGCTGGAGTCAAGCTGTGGAACTCTATGTAATATAATTTAACAAATTCCACCAATGTGTTTCAGTTTAACGACTATTCAAGGAAACAATCATCAAATCATATGAATTATTGGTTTTGATGTACAAACTCTGCTGGCAACTTGTCATGTCTAGTATACTTGACATTTTGTGACAGACGTGTAATTCAGACAATCTTGAAACGTTTTTTTTGTTTCTTTTGGAGAAAGGGGCACATAATATACGTTTGTGTAATCTGGTTGGCCAGACAGCTACTACTGCTTACACTACTACCAACTTCTAGAACACTACTACAACTGAATAACTTTCAGGGACACACGCAAGTAGACACAATGAACGTTACAAAGTTTACTACAACTGAAGTTTGTATTAATGACCAACTTTTCCATGAAATCTTGGGCACAACAAAGCTGATTGACTGCCCTCTGTTGGTCTTTTACCTTGTTAACTTATTCTTTTTCAGCAACAGACAAGCATGTTTGCTTGTCATTAGATAATCTTAAGAACAATCTAGAATGAGTAATAGATATGTCCAAATCACTCTACTTACATAATTATTTCAATTTCCTGGCTTGCTTGCAAAGTGTATATAATAGTACAGATAAATCATAATAGCCAAAAGTGTTTTAGTTGTCCCTTTGCACCAACTATCTGACCTGACTTACAGTGTAACCTATGTTCATTACAGACTCTAAAAAGCTATTCTACAAATTTTCACAATCGCCATAAGCCAGTAATTGAGTCCCCAGAGTTTCCTTGGCTTGGTTAAAGAGTGCAGAACGTTGAGCTTAGTTCACCTAATGTGCTCCATGCTGATTTGGAACCCAGAAGAAAGTGTCTAAACAAAGTGCTAATTGGGTGCTAAGTGTGTTCCTTGATTGTTGCTGCTGTAAACCTCCTCATAAATGTCACCTAGTCGAATGGAGTAGATGTTTTCACAAGTTGCCTACCGCGGGGCTGCTCCATGATTTCATTCGACGCTGACACTATAGGCTGAATTGTATTTGAAGACTTGACATTTAAAGACAACCACTGTATCTGTGGTATTTCATTTTTGTAACTTTATTGTCCAGAAGTTTGTACACAACTTTTCATTTGAAGTGTTGAATTACACGTGCGACTCCCTCTGCTGACAGAAGGTAGTGAAGGATTTTGAAATGCAGTGTAGTTGAGTGTAGTTCGTGTGCAGAGGTGTGTTTAAGGGGCGCTAAGAGGGGCTGAGGCAGTGTGTTGGGGTTCAGTAAGTTTAAAGCAATTGTACCTATTTTACTGATTTCACCTTATTATAGTAACTATGAGGAAACTTCCATAATTAAACAATTGTGCATGCATGTATCTTCATCACTATCTTACATTTGCCATATTGCCAGATATAAAACAGCTAAAACAAAACATGCTGTAGTTTCACTTCTTGATTTTCATGCAATCTCACCATTAGCCCCTCCCACCACGCTCCCATTAAGCTTGGCAAGACATTGAGAGGTGAGGAAAGCATTACCTGGATACATAGGGCCTCAGGAGGAGCTTTTTGGAAGCTGACGTCGCTGTTCAAAAATAGCCCCCGGTGAAGATCCAAAGATTATTCAAAGATGCACTAGCGCCTCAAAACACAATTTCAGGTATTTTTGATGGAGTACAACTTTGAAACATGATAAAAAAAGCTCTCTTAGAGGTCGATTTTGTATAATCCCCCCACAACATTATAATTCAGCATTCTAATTTAAAGAATTAGAATTCTGAAATTTAAGGGGTAAGTTAAATCTCAGCATTCTGAGCATTCTTGAAGAAGGACTGTCACGATCATTACTATATCGACTTCAGCGACTTCAACAAATAACAGATAAACTATACATTTTTGGCCTCAATATTTATCGTCTGTACATTTATTAGCATTTCCCCTGTATTTTTTCTTTGTAAAACTTAGATTTTTAATTGAAGCACATTGGGTTACATTATATTTCATATTTATTGCAGCTTGTGTGGTATTTTAGGATATGATTACGCACTTCTAGAACTAGGGTTTACTGTAATTGTTGTGCTTAAGAGTTGACAGTATCTAGTATCTTTAGAGTCAATGATATCGTTTATCACGATATTTTCCTGCCTCAATATATCGAAACTTCAAATTTGCAAGCAGATTTTGAAGCCTTAAAGACTTGGGCCACTGTTGCAATACCAAACACCACACTTGTGTAGAAGTGGATTGTTTGCTGGCTGAACACGTGCTTTATGAAAAATAAAATGCCAAAATAATAATAATAATAATAATAATTTACATATTACCGATGATTTGATAATATTTCTCATGAGCAGTCAAAACAAGTGTGCTCCAGCAGCGCCACACCTGCAGCTCATCGGCGCACTTCTTAAAACATAACAATTGCCATATATTCATTTGTTATCATGAATGGATACGGTTAAGCTTCAGTTTGTAAAGGTCAGAGGCAGATGTTTCGTTCTTGAACCACTTACTTTATGCTATATTTAGACATCTACAAGACGGTGGTGTGCGTGCGCCTGCCAAGAGAATCCTGCTGCAATTATTTTCCTACATTGTTTATCTATGCGAAAAGTGGTTTCCGATCCAAATATGCAAAAGTGTGTCATAAAGAATGAATGGATGTGTAACTTGGGGCAGAAAAATAAAGTTGCTTCAAGAGATTCACTATGCGCAAAATAGGCTTCATACTTCATGTACCGAGTTATATGGAATGGATTTTATTGCTTCCAGTTTTTTAATGGAATTGCAAGAGTTACGGTTTGGCTTCTTTAACAAAACAGAGAGAGAGGAAAATGTCAAGGACGAAGATGAAAATTTGATAGCCAGCAAAGTATAAAAACGTCAGGAGAACTACCGTGAAGGTCATGAACTGAATATATGGAAAGAGTTGGAATACAACAATACTTTTGGATGTATTGAGATCCAAGACGTTCAGAAGCTTTTATTGAGTAAGACATAAGGCAGGTTCACAAAGTGGTTACTCGTCCTTCATTTAACCAGGAAAGTCCTACTGAGATTTTCAGAAAAAAACACTTTCAGGGGAGTTCTGGCCCCAGAGGGAAGCCTGTTGTACATGTTTTTTGAGGAAGGGGAAATCACAGCACCTGGAGGAAACCTACACAGACACAAGTATAGAGATTTACCCATAAATTTGCTATCGCCTCAGCAAAAGATCATCATTACCATCAAATTCTTCCTTAGCGCTTAAGTGTTTATCTCAAAAACAAGAACAGCTTTTCCGTGTTTTGTCAAACTCAATCTTCAGCAGCCATAGGGCAAACCAAAGACTCAGGGTTCGCCAAAGTACAATATGGTGAGCTAATGTGAGGTGCCTTGGAACTTTTCGTGGAAATGGAAAAAAAGGTCTTTAAAAACTTGCCAAACTCCAGCAAAAACATTGGTTTGCAGCTTTGCGGAGAGTACTGGGTGGTAGGAGCCAGTCTGACCAGCGTATTCCCGTTCCCAGTAACCATCACCAGTATGGAAGCAATCAGCTGTGGTGCCGCATGAGAGAGAATGAACACGGAGGAAAAATCATGCCGCAAAACAGACCCCTCCTCCATACATACTGAGGGCAGGCCGCTTAAATCAATGGTACTGATTGTTCAAATAAACTAATGTGGATTTGTAGTAAAACCAAGAACTGTATAAAGTTGACAGTGTGATCCTGCAGCCCTATTTTACATAATCGTTTCACCACATTATGTTTGAATAGATACAGACGGCATGTTTGGAACTGCCCATATGTTCGAAGCAGCCAGGGGGAAAAGAAAGAAAAATAAAATAAAAACTTTCTTCCATTTCTCCACCATTACTTTAACAAATGCTGAATTATTAATATATTTGTTTACTAAATAAAATTCACAGATACGGCGAGGAGTAAAGTGGTTCAGCAGCCCATAAATACTTTAAAAATGGAAGCTGACATTAACTTCATGCTATTTAGCTAAGAATTGCTGTGAAAAAAACATCCGCTTTTGGCTTTCTTTTATTGGTTGTGATAAATATGTCCACCATAAAACGGCTAAAAGGAGTGAAAAAGTAAGTAAGTGCTTTATTTGTCATTGTACAACCGTACAACAAAATTGTGTTCAGGTGTTGGGTTAGTCTTGAGCCACTGCGACTGAGCCGCGCCGCCATTGTGGGCCGACCTGACCAGCATGTTTTTGGAGGTCCGGGAACCTGGAGCACCCGGAAGAAACCTGGCTGCATGTCTTCAATGCTCATCTGATCCTCTGAAACGGTGCAGCGTCTCCTGGGTTTGTCCCTGTTTCAGAGCGTGGTGTCCTGCACTGGTCAGCTCCTCCACCTCCTCCTTCCTCCTTCTTCACCATCCTCTGGGAAGAGCTTAGCAGTTAATCTGTTTTATTCTACAGTGCATTCCCTAGAACAATAGTATGGACCTTGTTGTTTGTCCCTATTTTGTTTCCTGTTGCGCCCCAGGCGTGGGGGGCTCTTGGTGCCTCTTCAGTGTTTCAGAAGAAGAAATGTATAGGTTTCCCATGTGAGATTTCCTTCCCCTCGGCTAGGCCACGCCCCCTTGTATGACTCGTTGTCGTCTGTATCTATGAACTTGGTGCCTTGTGAATGCCCGATCCCGTCAGATCTCGGAAGCTAAGCAGGGCCCAGTTTGAACCGCCAGGGAACACCAGGAAGCCAGTGTGTGTGAGTGAGTGATTGGTGGTGGTCTGAGGGTCAGTTGGCGCAGATATGTGCAGCCGTGCTTCTGTCAGTCAACCCCAGGGGAAACTGTGGCTACAAACGTCAGACGCCACCACAGGCTATGTAGTGAATGGAAATACACTGCCCTTTTCCTTCTGCCCTTCCTTCCGAAATTTCGTATAGTTTGTATTGCCTGTGTACAGCAGGGCAGCGATGGTTGTTGTAAACTTGCTTTATAAATACATTGATCATGACCTTGGGATTTATTCTGTTCACCAAAGAGGTCCCAGGCCCTAAAGAGTTAGAGAACCCATGCCCTAAAGCTGGACTCTAGGAAAGTTTGCTCAATGGGAAAGTGTTCAAATTCGGCTGAGAAAGTAAATGGGCCCTGCTGGCCAGACAAACATTTTTACTCACACGGAAGGAGATATTTAACACTTACCATTTCTACTGTTGACAGTTTCAACGTTCAGAATCCTAAAGGGACTTTGATGACAATTGATGTTTCAGGGCTACAAGTCGCGGTGTTGAAAGCTTTCATCTGAGTGAGAAAAATTGACTTTTATTGGCAGACCAAAATCTTTCACAGCAGAGAATGGCACACACTTTTGGCTACAGCAGGACCCATCCATTAGCTATAGCGAGGAAACGCGCACGCCAGGACGGCACATGCTCCACCGCGCGCCAAGAGCGTGCACAATAATGACAATCCCATAATCATTATTCCTACAGACAGAGATCAGCGCAGTGGCATTTTAAGGCTTGTGTATACATTATACAGGCTGAATGAGGGGCTTCTGTGCGCTGTTTCCACTCTGCCTAAAGAAGTGAATGTAAACATTGCAGAACATATGTGGCTCTGCTGTTTGTCTCCATTTAATAACCAGAGGAAAGCAGCCGCGTTAACTGTGCTGATGTCACATAATAAATGACTGGATTTGTGCTGAATTGTGATTTTTTTCTGCCACATACTGCCACTTATACTGAGTGCGCCCATGTATAACGTCCCATAACACACAAAGCTGAATCTCTTTTCTTTCTTTCTTTTTTTAAACCTAATATATATTTATGGGAAACAGAGAGAAAAGGCCCTTTTTAGCGTAAAACAAATGTTCCAGTTGGCAGCAGATCAATATAAAAGTCCTTCACCAAACAACAGATTTAAACAACATTCCTTGTTTAATGAAGGACCCTTGATTTACACCATAAACAAGCTTTTGGTCGCTTTTACTTTTTTATTGGTTTGGACCAACTGATGTGCTCATCCTGTTTTGTAATAAATATTTTAAAAGGATGCATCGTTCATAACAATTTGTTCTACATATCCTAATAAAAGAGGATTTTCCACTCTGAGACAATAAGGCCGATATTATCTTATCCAGATTGAGTATGATTTGATCTGGCTACCTTCCAGTTGAATAAATCCTTACCTACTGCGCCACCGCAGTCCCAAAGGTATCTAAATCAGTGGTCTAAATTATTAACACTAAAATTGCAGTTAATTTATTTACCCTAAACTAGTGTCTCTCTACAAACAACAGTATCTTGCATTGGACCTCACAACATCAGAAACGGCCCTGAATAAAGTTCAGCTGAAGACATGTGCAGACAATGTGTCTTTGTTTCTAATGGCCTGCAATCACAAAGTCATTTTCTCAAATGTGTTTGTTGCACTGGGGGCGCCACAAAACAATCAGTAATAAACAGATATAAAGAAGAGTTGTAGGGAGTTTATTTTTCAATCATTTGTGTTCATAAGGGAAATATTATCTCCTTTAATGATAATTATAGCTGTAACAATATACAGTAGTTCATTATGGTGGTGCCTGATACTTTTTTCCTTCTTTATCAGGATTTTGTAGCCGCTCTGACTCCAATACATTTTTTATTGGAATTAATGTTTAATTCCAATAAAATCATATCATAGCACGGCTTGACAATGATACTAGCTAACTATTTCTAGAGCAACACCGCAGATTTATTTTGCCCCCAAAAAAAACTTTTTTATTCAAACTAGCCACATTGGACATTTGAATTTGATACTGTTATACACCATGTTTTTGTTGTATTATGTAGATTAATATGAATAGGCTTTTTTTACATTAAAAAAGGGAAAAAGTGCCATGACTAATCACATTAGTCAGCTCTGTTTCTTATTTTTAAATATTGGTAAAAAGTGTTGGTCTGCGGCTTTAAGTTACAGACAAACATCGCCCGCGGTCAAAGGTGATGTCACACGCTCAAATGTATGAAAACAAGCTGCTAAAACTGTTTTAAATACACATACAGTATCAGGTGACCATACGTCAACACAACAGAGGCCGATTCCACACCAGGCACATAATAGCTTAAGCAGACCGCTTCCTCTGCTGCTGCTGCTGCTGCGAAAACAATATAATCTTTTAGTCAAAGATGTCAAATATCAAGGTGCTCAGGAAGTTTACGTAACACAAATGTGGTGAAGGTTTTTGGGAACAAAAGCTTATGATGTAAAATAACAAATAAACAAGGCACTCTTCCATTATTGAAAATCTCTCTCTCTCTTAAAAGCTTTAAAAGCAAAGAGTGATGAGTCTTAGGCCGTTTCCACACATGTTGGAGCGCTTTGTAGGTCGCCTCGAGACTTAGCTCCAACTGTATTTACTCCAAAGTTAGTTCCGTCCGTGTTCACACATCGTAACAACGATCAGCTGTTCAACGAACTTATTCCCATGACAACGGGCATCGACCTGTCAATGTGCCGACACTGACACGCGCGCACGTACAGGCACACTTCCTCGATGTTACGCGGTGCGGTGGTCACTCCTCTCCCTCGTGGTTAAATACACTGAGGCTTATAGACGCCAAGCGCGGAGAAATGTACTTAATCAGCACATGGAGAGGAAAGTTTAATTGCAGCAGGAAGGGAAAGACAGGAAAGGGAGGCGTACCTTGATGATTTAAAGTTAATCCATTTTGCCTCGTCAGAGTAATCCAAACGTCCTCATGCAGCGCGAAAAAGAGGCATCAAAGCGAGAATAGTTCACGAAAGGTCGGCCGCATTCACACCACAACCGCTCCGACGCAGAGGGCGGCTCAGGCCACTCTGAGACCACCTGTTTCAGCCGCAGTCGGAGCCACTGTTTAGACCGGCTTAAAGTTCTGCGGTTAGATTCACACTGACCCTAAAGTGCCGCTCTCGGGCCAAAAGTCCCTTTAAATCGACCTAACTAGGGCCTGTGTGAAAACGCCCTTAGTCTGCATTTTTCTTTCTCTTTCATTATACATTTTCATTTGAATATGTTAAATGTATTCAGTTATTATACCAGGATTGAGCTATCAAAAGATATTTTTACATTGGTGACAAATAATGTGACAAGAATTACTACAATTTTATGATTGTGATGATTAACACCACGACGAGCGAATTTAGAAAGACTGCTGGGTCAAAGAAAACTACCCAAATCTTAAAAACATGGAAGTATAGTACCGCTAAAGTAACATAGGAATCATATGAATGTCAGAAGTGTTTACAGGGGTTTAAACTTGGGTTAGCAGGATTTATAAGATCCAATGGGGATGAGCTATTTCCTTATCTACGCACTAAAAGCTGCCTTTGCGATTGAATCATTTCATCCATTCAAATTACAATTCCTCTCGCAGGCTTAATAGCTCTTAAATGCGTTTAAACGAGCTGTGAACTAAATTTAAAGTACAAATCTACTTGCAAGATCTTTGTCAGCTCTAATCGACGTTTGCTTTTTTTTTAGTGTTCCATGCTGCCCCCACCTGCAAAAACCTCTTGAAGCCACGGCCCGTCAAACCAGAAGTCGTCTCTCGGTGTGACAGTGCAGAGAATGAGGGGTGTCCTAACGCTGAGGTCGCTGCTCTCAAAGCTCCTGTCTGTTATTTCCCTGATGGCCATTTAGCAGGGCCCCATCCATCACTCCCTGACAGCCTCTGTGTCTGTCTCCCACCTCTCTGGCCCTGATATGAAATAATATTAGGGAGAAGCGAAGTCCGTCTTCATAATGGACAGCCCCCCCCTCACCGGGCGGCCGCGAGACAAGAGACAAAGAAGGTTGTCACTCACGGAAATGACCAGGAGCACAAACGGGTGGCATTGGGTGATTAAGAGTGATTGAGAGTACTTTGGTTTCCCCGGTTACCACTAAAAACATGTACAACAGACCAGGATGAATGAAAGTGTGTTTGAGTGTGCGATGGCTACAATCCAGTGTGGTATGCAGCTTTTTAAATAAAGTTGCCTTGCCTTTTTAAAAGTAAACAAACAGCTAGCTTATGAGCTAAACCCATTTGAGACCTACACATTTATTCTTCTAAGACACCGAAGAGGCACCACACCTGTAGCACAGTGGAGGCGTAACAAGAGGCGCTACAGAAAACAAAAAAAGGAACAAACGAGGAGGTATCCAGGCGAGACTCACAGCTAAGCCACACGTGCCTTCTATTGTTCCAGCTAATGGACATTCCCTGGTGAATAAAACAGATTTACGGCTAAGGAGGTGGAGCTGACCAGTGCAGGACACCACGCTCTGAAACAGGGATAACCCAGGAGGCGCTGCACCGTTTCAGAGGATCAGAGGAGCACTGAAGGCAGACAGCCAGGTTTCCTCTGCCTCCAAAAACAGGCTGGTCAGGTTGGCCCACAATGGCAGCGCAGCTCAGTTGCAGCGGCTCAGGACTAACACACTAAGACAATTTTGTTGTACGCGTGTACAATGACAAATAAAGCACTTACTTCATTGACATGCACTGTCCCAACCAAACAAATCAATAAACAAATACTGTATGACCTGACCCTCTGACCAGACAAAACTCTGAGATATTAGATACAGCACTCTGATTTAAAAAATGAAAGGTTCTGTCAGCATAAAATGTGATTTTTATTTTCAAACATTTGAGCATAGAAAATTATTTAGTGTGAACACTATAAATAAATACTTAAAAATATGAATAATAAACTTGTTTGTTCCCAGGGGGCTGTGGGTTGAACAAAAACTCGCTCAGATGATTAATCTTTGGCAATACTTTTGTTCTGTTCCTGGTTACAACACTGAACACGTACACTTTTATTGATTATGGAATCAAAATCACTTTACAAAAGACAATTTTTCACATAGCAGGGATTCACTTCTTTATGACAAGGCCAGTTTGATCAATCTCATCTCTCAGGGTGGCCTCGTCACATCAGTCAGACGACAGTTTTGACATTAGCTCATTCACTCCGGACATAAAACTGATTTCCGTGCGTGATATTTTGCATTTTGTGTTTATTTCTCAATGCCGTGGGCCCACTGTCAGACACACCATTCCCTACACCACGCCCTCCCGTACTGCATGTAATTAAACCCCTAGGGAGAAGCTGCAGCGCCGTCTGTAGCCCCTAATGGAGGAAAGAAAACCCAGCACTTTCCATAACGGTCCCACTGCGCTTTAGTCAGCCATGCCACAACAGCCCAGTATTATATTCAAATGATGCATGCAGGACGCGTGGATACACCTCTGTTTTTTTAATGCTCTGTCTGTTTCTTCCCTGCGTTGTGTAGACTGCAGTTTGTCTGTGCAGCTCTGTCTGGGTAGAGTTGCATTGGCAGCGGTTTAAAATACACAAGCGCCTTGAGCCAAGCTGGCACGCTCCCTGGGATAATGAGAGACTCTGCCTGGGTTTTGGATTGTTGATTAAGGATTATTCAACAACATAAACGCACTACTGTTCAGCTGTACACACATGGGGCATATAGAGCGCTGGCACACAGGCATTTTTCATTCACATGTATAGTACAGGGGACAGACGGATGTGAAACTATAGATGGTTTTGGAGTTCGCTGGGTTGTAATGGTTTTATTTCTGGTCTCGAGTTCTCGTGTATAGCCCACTTCCCAGAGCTGGACGATTCTCAGCGAACAGCCTCTGTGACCATTTTCAATCAGAGACATAAAATCACCATTAAAGGGAGGTAAATACAATACAATAACGTTACACACTGACGTTACACCTGAAATTTAAATTTAAACCACAACACTATTGAATGGTAACACTACTGTAAAGTAACATGTGCAATAACCCATTTGCAAAACTACATGCAATAATCTCTCTATCTACGTCACTTTATCTGTGTCACTTATCAACCACTTGCACTATGACTGTAAACCTGCACTGCTAATACTGACATTTTATTATACTCTGTTTTATTTCTTACTGTTTATACTTTTTGTTATACCTTAACATTCTTTGGTAGCCACTATATATAAGATACTTCTTTTTTTACTATTTACTATTTAATTGTTTGCACATTTCCTGTCTATTCTGCACACCCTGAGTGTCTCTGAGAGCTGAATGTGAAAGTGAATTTCCCCATTTGTGAGATCAATAAAGGGATCTAATTGAAGTTCTGAAATCTGTGTGAGTAAAACACAACTTACAGGTGGTGGATGGCAGGTAACTTGTTAAACAGTGTCAAAAACATTGTAGAACGGTGTTGCCAGTAAAATATTCAGTCCATTTAACTTTGTAAACATGGCAGTTCGGGACAATGCTGTGACAAATGCAGGTGTTATCTGGGCCTCTTGGTTCTTACTTCTTCTGTAACTATGAAGCCATAGTTTGACGTAAGACATACAGGAAATTGGGTTAGGATTTAAAACCATTTTGTGGAACATTTCAGGTCATGGACAAGCCAGAGGTTACTTCATCAGTGAAAACCCCTCATGAATAAACAAATGATGGAACTACAGCTGCCAATCTGCAGCTATATAACCCAATAGAGACTGTTGCCAATCACACGGCATGAGCACAGGCAAAGTGACAGTCGAGCTCGAACTGCAATGCATTAGGTTTGTGAGTGAACACTCCTCCACTGAGCCACTGCCAATCCTCTTAAAAGGAAAAAGATTGTAGAGTTGTAGAGAAATCAATCTTCCTGGTCGACAGAGAGCTAAAATACTATTTTTTTAAATGAAAAAGACAAAGTGTTGCTAAGTGCTGAAATGCCAGCACAAGAATATAAGCTTTTTTGTGTGTGCAAGATTTGACACAAACAAACAGGTTATTCCCCCGTTCCCCCAGTTACACCAATTCCAAAACCTCTTTCTATAAATTGATATTTCAATTCTTTTATTTCTAGCCCTTTTTGGGACCATGTGTCTAGTAAAGGGTGGGGGTGCCTGGCCTGCAGACAGCAGCATCATTATGAGCCTGGGGGAAAAAATATGCCAGAGTTGGTCAAACAGGCCTCAGATAGCTCTGACATCTCCATGAGCGTACAGGAAATCCACATAAATACATAAATAAATATAGATGTGTTATAGTTGGCAGAGGCGTGTTGTTTGAGAATACTGCTGTATATTTGCATTGCTACTTGAAGCTCCCTGTGCCACTGCTTATTCTATACTGGGCTTTTCATTGGGCCAGAAAGGAAGGCTGTTTTAGCTGGTAATGAATACCGGATTTGATGATCAAGAAAGCAATTAAAATGTACAGCACTTTGGGTGTTAAAAACGACGCCTGAAAATATATACATGTGTTTAATAGGCCCCGCGCTCATTATGGACTACAGTATTAATGGTAATGGTGCCTCTACAGAGACAAGTAGGAGCGCACACAGCATATCTTTATATGTACAGCCACAAAAATCTATGACACTCGGAAGCAAAATATGCCAAAAAAACGTCATAATAATGTTGAACTCTGGAAAAATATACTTCTGTGAATAAGGGCAGCGGCAATTTTGAACTGATGCCTAGTTACAATTTTTTTGCAATTAGACTCACAATTTATGATTATTTAAAATGAATATTTAGTTGACAGTGCACATTGTGGAGCAATAACACTTGAGAAAAGGATGAACTGCTAAGCTAAATACAAGGATCATATGTATTTCAGAACATTTGAAAAGGTTTAAACTAAAAGGATAAGCGGTTTATATGTAAAACTGACACAGATTTTCTGTCTTTTGCAAATGAAATTATAACCGAAATCGCAATTTCTACTTTGGTCAATCTCAATAATCCTCACTTTATAATCGACAGGTTTGCAGCCATTTCTTTGGCACAAACAGTACCTAGTTTGGGAGTTTGGACGAGACAATGGAAGACTTTGTGCGTTAAATGAGACTTGTTGAAAGCATTTGGTTTTGTTTGCGCTGAGGTTTGAATAAAGGATGTGTCTAATTTTATGAATCAGCAAGATGTATTTAATTTATTATGAAAAAATTAAATCGAGATCGAGCAACATGGGGAAAATAATAGTGATTTTTTTTTTTGCGAAAATCGCCCAGCCCTAGGTAAACTTTAGCGATCCCTTTCAGCTGTTAGGGCAGCTGGGTGGGGTTTGTTGAGGGGGAGTTACTGCCCTCTTCAACTGGCCCGTTCTACACCCTGGCTTTTTAATGCACCTCATTATGCAGGGCTTACATCACACTTCACATATAACTCAATTAAACAAATATAATAATAATGATAAATAAACCCGAATTAAATTATATTAAGGATGGTATTGACAACTGGGAAGTAGCAAGATCTCAGAATATAATATCTATTAATGCACCTTTAATAATGATAATTAATGATAATTAAACCCAAATTAAATTATATTGAGGATAGTAATGACAACTGGGAAGTAGCAAGATCTCAGAGTATAATATGTACAGTATGAATGCACCTTTATAACATAAAAGTAGCACATTCTTTTGTTCTTTATTTTGCTGTTGTTTTTGTCTTATTCTTCATCATTTATTGTTACTTTGCCCTATGTTCCTTTGTTTATGATTTGCTACCTTGTAAATATTAAATGTAATGTTACTATTTTATTTTGGGGTGGGCGCTTATAAGCCTTTGGCTTCAGCCCACTCCCTTTGAGCAGGTTAACTGCTCAAACAAACAAATAAATAAATAAACCTTTAGATTGACACTAAAAATCCAGCCTGACCCCTGTCACACTCTGCGCAAATGGGCCAGAACCTGAAATAATCCAAGCCTGGCCTGGTTTTCTCAAAGAATAAGTCCAGCCTGCTAGAACCGTAACCTGATTGTCCTGTAGTTTTCTCCAAATCAAAAGCACTTGCAGTTCTTTTCAAAACACTGTCATTCACATAAGAACTTTCTGGAAACAACAGCTGGGTATGTTTTGAATTCGAACACTGATTTTAGCTGTATTTTTATGACCGATTCTGTAATATGTTTTATGTGCAGCTCAAAAACTGGAACGAGACGCGCGGATTTCTCTGCCACTTCATCCATCTCGTACATCACATTGTGGCAATCTGTGTCAACGCGCCCTGGGTCTTCCGCGCTTTTTCCTACTCTATTATGGAGTCGAAAGGAAATCTCAAATCTGACGGTAAAGTCCAAAGAGGTCATGATTTGGCAAAACAGCTCCCAAAATGCTATTGCAAACCCCTGGAAGTATTTTATGAAACCCTTTAATTTATAGCAGGACTTATTCTGCGGAAAACGGGATATCTAATCTCGAGCCGCGGTCGGAAAGAGTACGCAATGACAAAACCGCCTCTATTTACTAATAATACTGCTTCTCTCAGTGGCTGACAAGGGAAGCCCACTTTGGGATTGTTTTTAAGAACACAATGCATCTCTGTGGTGTTGAACTTAAGCTTGGCTCTCAGTTGGTGAAATGGTGATGACAGGGGCCTCCAGTGCTCTGAATATAGCCTACACTGTTGGAAAGGAGGTAATCTTATAATATAATTTCAACAGTAACTTCTCGTCTTTATTCATTCATAGACACCAGAGCAAAGCTGTTGTACTGTGATTGTTGCCTGATGCTCTTCCTGTGGCATAAAAACACTCCGACTGGAGTATAAGCAATGATAAAGAGCAGCCCATTTCCCTGACCACATAACCAAAACAAAAGATACAACCCTGAAGAGTTGCTAAATCTAAATCTTTGTGCGCCTAATTTAATCAACTCTACCTGGTTCCTATTCGTTTGTTTCCTAGAAAAATTATATTGAAGATTAACTTGAACCAAGGAAAAAGACCCCAGAAGCAAGTGACATGTGGAATATACAGTACCAGTCGAAAGTTCGGAAACACTTTTTATGTATTGAAATTTCTTGATTTTTAACACTTTTTGCATTGTGTGATTCTCATTGGAGACATGGGGGATGAAATAACTCTACATATGTCTAATGTTTTTAATTCTTCAAAATGTTATATGGTCGAACAGACATGAACTAAATTTGAAACTTGTATTGATGAAGTACATTCACATTTCTTTAATCAAGCATAAGTGATAAGCTGTTAGGGAGAAGTTTGGAATAGCTGTTTGTACTCACAAGCAACAGGGGTTACAGTTTAGAGAAAGTTTTTCCTTAGGCCATTAAAGTACACATCCTCTCTGTCCTCTCTGAGTAACAACTACTGACTGCGGGCTTCCGTTTGTTTGTGTGAAGTACGTGATAGTCGAAGGGCACCTCTTGTTGCAGTCTCATCTTCCCTCTCTGGCAACAACACTTCTCCCTCTCCGGCCTGAGTAATGGTGAACATGTGTTTGGAGGAGGTCAATCTCTTTGACTGGCTGCAGTTCAGCATTAGTGTAACCGTCAGTGGATGGGCTCCCTGGGTGACTTTCATTCATTCTCCACAGATCACCTGATGAATTGTGGGCCTTGTGCCGCCTCAAACAAGGTCAGCATCGTTTTCCCAGAGAAGCATAAACAAGATGAACACCAGCGAGACAGGGAGACAGAGAGAGGGGGGAGGGAGAGAGAGAGGGGGAGGGAGACAGAGAGAGAGGGAGAGAGAGAGAGAGGGGGGGATGGAGAGAGAGAGAGGGAGAAAGAGAGAGAGAGCAAGAGAGAGGGAGAAAGAGAGAGGGAGAAAGGGGGGTGAGAAAACTGAGATTTTTATATACAGTATTTAAACAGATGTTTATTTCGCCTCGGGGTCCCCCCAGAACAGCTGGAGGAGGTGTGCGTGGATCGGGAAGTCTGGGCATCTCTGCTGAGACTGCTGCCTCCGCGACCCGGCCCCGGATAAAGCGGAAGAAAAATGGATGGAATGGATGGATGGATGGTTTATTTTGCCTCAATAGTCACTTTTGTAAATTGACAACGGTCATGTTACCAGATGTTAAGATTAGTGCTGTTCAAAATATCGCGTTATTAATGTGTTAACACAAATCATTTTTTACGGCGTCATTTTTTTTGTCGCTGCATTAATTTGTGTGCCAACACACAATAAAAGATGCTGCATGAGCCGCTCTGCTGCTGGCTGTCACTCAAACAGAAGCGCGTCATGTGACCGCAAGTTTATAGAGAATAGCACTTGTTGGTTTGTTTTCCCTCTGCACCGCTGAGGAACCTTTAAAGTCGTTCATGGACTTATTAGGAAACGAGGAGCAGAAACTTTCCTGAGGCTTTACTTTCACCACGTTATGGACAACTCTTTTTGTCAAACAAGTCTGGAACTAAAGTGGAGCAGCTTACCGACCTGACACTACAAGTCGCTGCTCTCCTCAGGTCAGACAGAAGCTATCGCCTTGTTATTGTAGCTGGGCCTTTCTTCTTACCTTTTGTTCAAATACCTTACGCGTTTCTGGACTGGGAATTCTACTTCCATCTTCATCAGAGCGTCTCCCGACGTGCATGATGCGTCTCTTATTGGGATGTTCTTCCCAGGCGTGGCCACACTGACAGGTTTCAGTGTGGCCACGCCTGCCGCAGAGAGGTGGTTAGTGGAGAAGTGCATCCCATATGTACGCCAGGGTAAAGGCGCCCTCATCTCTGTTGATGGATCTTATTCCTCGCTAGTTTCCTTGTGTCTTTCTAAAAGAACCTTTAAAACTAAATTGTAAACAAGAAGACATAAAGAATGTAATAAAAGAAAGACTTGCTTCTTACCGCTGCATTATTTTCATCACATGTGCCTGTTATGCATGTGCTTGAGCAGCACTGCCTTTGTGCCGCATTTGGAGCGCTAGGCTACATCCAAACTTGTGAAAACAAAACATGCTAATGATACGTCTACCTCATAAAACTTCAACAAAACATACAGTAGCTTACTTTGAGTGGCATTTATGGATAAGAATGCACTTATGTTGCCAACAATGTAAAAAAAAAGGAGAAAAAAAAGTGCACTTTCCAACCCGACTCGTCCGCACTTAAAGTTTGCCGTATATTTGAGGTACCCGATAAGAGTATTAGAGTATTAAAATGCTTACAAGTACATCAAAAACAAAACAAACAAAGAAAGCAAAAAATGAATGAATAAATAAATAAATAAATAATAAATAATAAAAAGGGAGAACAATGTCTTGCAAGAACAATGTCTCTCCTGCTAATTTATCATTTAAAAATGTGTCCCTCCCATCTATTACCATCAGAAGGCTTAAGACATCTCATCCAAAAGTTTCATTCAAACTTTAGCAGATTTCTTTGCTTCTCCGCAGCTGCATAGTAATGCTATAGCATTCACACACTCCGCTCTGCCAAGACTGACTGGATACACATGGTTAACAAATAGGTTTAAAAGGCCAGGGAGGAAGTGCTGCAGCAGTGGTATGGAAGCACGTACAGACAGATGTACTTGATATCACCATAATCTCTATGAATCCAGGCCGCTGTCATGGAGGTACGAAGACTCTGCCAAGGACATGCAAGAAGAACCCATACCAAACCCGAACAATAAACCACACGCAAGTTTTTCCTTAAGTGCCAGAGAGAGAGAGAGGGAGAGAGAGAGAAAGATAGCATATGATCTGAAGTGCGCCTCGTGCAACTCCCACCCACAGAGCTCTGACATTTTATGGTGACTGGCAAAAAGCTTTGGGTGAGCGTGATGCTAAGGCAGAGCGCATTCTCTGCAGTGGACCCTGTCTTTGGCTCTGGCCTCCAGTTGTTCCGTTATCATTCCCCAGGCCTGAGCCTCCCACCTCAGAGTTCTTTTTCGGCTTTCTTTGGACCTTTCTTTGGACCTTTCTTTCGATCATTTGTGTGCAGGTGTCCATTTCCAGGCTTGCAGTTAGGGCTGGGTACCGTTTGTCTTTTCAATACCACAACTTTACCTGCTTTTCAGTACTGGTGCCTTAACGGTACTTTTTCAATACCTATGTTATTTTAATTGAATTATAACATGGGCATAAGAAAGTATGGTTCAGGATGTCTGAAAACAGCAGAAAGCAAAACAGGCCTCAGCAGCGTCACATGCAACTTTATGTTTGAGCATGACATGGTTTTATTTCATCTAAACCTTTCTACGAGCTGTGCTATTCGATGACAAAGTGAAAGTACTTTCACACGTCAAAGATCTTGACAGAGTGAGAGCGCTCATTCTGTCACTCAGAGGTTCCGCTAGACTTTTTTTTGCCGGACATTGGCCGGCTGGGTCGTAAAATGTCAGCCATTCACAAGAATTACATGCCATTAAAAAAAATAGGTAGGTAGGAAAGTTTGCTTTGTGGCGGGACAGTTTCTTCATCGTTTAAACAAGGCCCACTTTCTACAAATGCCAGTGTACAGTATATAGGTATATGATCTAATGGGATTTTTGGGCACCTCCCCTGGAAATTTTTCAAGGAATTGACAGTATTTATTTTGCGATTTTAGAATACTTCAACTTGTCTCTCATCTCTGATGTGTGTAATAATATTTCTCAAAATCATCTTGTGGGCCAAATGTTCTGCTGGAGGACCGTATTTGACCCACGGGCCTGACGTTGCCAACTCTGGACCTAATGATTAAGGCACAAAGATTCATCGACAAGAGTTTGCATCCTGGTTCTGATGATTTGCTACATTGAACTTATTGTGTAAAGAAGAAGAGAGAGAATGATGTGTCTAGAAGCGTTAGGCAAAGGTCTACAGTAGCTATCACAGAATATATTTTCAAATGAGGTCAGCGAATAAGAATAAGAATTAAATCAGATTTTGAAACATTTCATTTAGTTGCTTTGTGTGGGGCGAGTGTGGTAATGCTACTGCTACAGTGCATACAACATTTGACAGTGACGTATGTGTATATTTAAGACATTTTTCATATTTTTGTAAGAACCAAATACAAAGACTCTTACTATTTAGTCATATCTGGATCCTATCAAAAATGTTCACTATAGTTGCAGAAGACATAATGTTTTGGCTGGAAATGTGTCTAACTCTTGAAGCATGACCAGGGGAAAAGCAGAGGCCTCGCTTGACCTTATAGCTGCCACAACAGAAATGATTTGCCCAATTACCCACAATATTCCTGAGTCGCCCTAACACTGAGCAGCGAGGCTTTCTCTCAGCGCAAGTAAATGGAGTGTGGAGTTTTATGGAGGTGACTTCATCGCGGCTATGTGCCACAACTGTGTAGAGAAGTGGGACTGCTACTTGTCACAGCTTTCACAGATGACGTCAGAGGGACTGGCTCTTTGAAGGGCAAAATAACAACCTCTATATGCGGTTATAGTAAGCTGGAGGTGTTGGCCCATGAGTGGCAAAGAAAAATCAAAGAACTTACATGTAACTCAATATATCATGTGTCAACGCGGGTAAAAATATGACTGGAGGTAATAAAACTCGCAATGAGTTAGTTGTTGTGGGGCGAACATAGATTTTTGAAATAGTTTGACCTGATTTAGAGACGTTATGTAGTCCTGTCTTAGTACTAGTCCAGTGCTAATATGTTTAGGGTTAAAGGGATATTTCGGGATTTTTGACATAGGGCCTCATTTCCTAGTTATCCAGAGCGTTGTGATGTCTGGAGATTTTTTTTTCTTAAATTCATGCAGTTCTTATATTTGAAGAGTCTAGTTGCGCTAGGCTAGACCAAGGCTAAAGCAGTTCTATGGTAAACGCTAGCCTGCATTAAAAAACAGTCTGACTCACACCACAGTGCACCTGAGGTAAATCACATATAACACCAGACTAACCATATAAATGTCTGTGTTAATAGAATAATTTTTTAATAAAACTGACCTTGTATCACATGAATTACCGCATTTTGAGGGACTATTTTCTCGCAGATCACTCCGCCGCTGCCTTAGCTTACAGCCACAAAGCTGATGCCGCTCAAATATAAGTTGTTTTAAACGCAAAATGGTTCAAATTAACCTATCGACACAGACATTTATATCGTTATACTGTAAGTGATTTACCTCAGGTGCACTGTGGAGTGCGCCAGACTGTTTTTTAATGCGGGCTAGCGTTTACCATAGAAATGCTTTAGCCTTGGTCTAGGCTAGCGCAACTAGACTCTTCAAATATAAGAACTGCATGAATTTAAGAAAAAAATATCTCCAGACATCAACAACACTCTGGATAACTAGGAAATGAGGCCCTATGTCAAAAATCCCGAAGTATCCCTTTAATACAGGTAACAACAATTTAATGCCCAGACACAATGTTTCTAAGACCTCAAATGTAAAAGATTGATGCATCACTTCTAAACACATCTGACTATTCCATTACACAGATAAATGAGAGAAATTATGGATATTTTAAAGCAAATTGGACATATCTGGAACCCTTTGAGAACAAATGTGTAGAAAAAATACAAAATATTTCAGCAAAGCTGGCAGTTGAGTGTGTTTTAAAAATGTAATGTGTATTTTTGTTGAAATTATAGAGGTCAGCATTTTAGATTTAATGCCTGAGGGTTAGAATTCGAATTAAGTCCATCCATCCATTTTCTTCCACTTTATCCGAGGCCAGGTCGTAGAGGCAGCAGTCCAAGCAGAAATACCCAGACATCATTCTATGAACACTTCCTCCAGCTCTTCTAGGGGGATCCCGTGGCGTTCCAAGGCCAGCTTAGAGCCAGCGTGTCCTGAGTCTTCCCTGGGGCCTCCTCCCAATAGGACATGCCCAGAAGAACTCCCCATGAAGATGACCAGGAGGCAACTGAAAAAAATAAATCAGCTGGCTCCTCTCGATGTGAAGGAGCGGTGCCTCTACTCCGAGCTCCTCTCAGGTGACTGGGCCCACCCTGCGAAGGAAACTCATTTTGCTCGTATCCGCGATCTTGTCCTTCCGGTCATGACCCAGATCTCATTACCATAGGTGCGAACTAGAGGTTGACTGATACATGGCCGGCCGATATATCGGGCCGATATTTGGGGAATTTTTCTTATATCGCACTGGCGTGAGCACAGTCAAAGCTTTAAAATGAGCCCGCATACAACTTCTTAGGCCTCAAGGAGACTGAGACACATCAGCACCTTATTATGAAACAGAGAACTTGTAAAATGTCTTCCTTTGTCGCTGAAGAAAAAGTCATGCTTGCAAGTAACGAATTGCCAAAATATCCTGAGCTTTTACGATGCTCCTGGTTTTGTTTAAATGATTCGCTGTGACCTGAAAATGAATTGTGTAATAAAAAAATAATAATAATCGCAGTGGAAACAACTGTGCAACCAGTTACGCCCTATCACGATCACACTAATTTGTACACGCTGTAGAGACATAAGCAGTGTTTTGGCAAAGAGCACAAAAACTTTCATAGCTATGGATTCCTAAATATATAGTGCAAGATATCAGACCTTAATGTGGTAGGAAACCATTATTCCAAAAGCCTTCCAAAGTACCATTTTATTTTACAGAAAAGATGATACTTTTCTTTTTGGATTCCATTCATGCAAAAGAACCAAGAACAATTAATAAAGCCTTCACCAGGACGGGATCCAGCTGTGGATTATTAGCAGGAGTCTGGCTGGGCTTACGCTGAGGTAAAGACTTGCAGAGAACCACGGGAAAGCTCTTCTGTCATGTGTGGGAGAGCAACAGAGCTGAGTTGATACAATGTGACAGACAGAACTATAACGGAGCGCCAGATTCAAGTCTCTGTACGCATGTGAGTAACAAACACATCCCAGACGATCTCACAACAAACCGAAATTTGTTTATCAAGGGGTTTGCTGTGTCAAATTTGTTATGACACAAATAGAGACCAGGCACATTTCACATGGGCTGGGTTACAACACTTCAACGTTACCTGTTTTTTGGTGTCTATGCAACATTACTCATTATCTACAATGCTTCTCAACAATTCTTAACTGGTGTGTGTTTTCAATGGCAAGGGCAGCTTTAAGCCACACCTCAGAGATTGGATTTCAGGTTGGCTCACACCTGACTCTAAATTTTGAATAAATGTGTCTAATTAGCTCTTGGAGGATCCTTAGCCAGGAGGTTCACTTACTTACTCCTCACTGTCCAGTAAATGTTTACATGTTATGGCTAGTTTGTGTGGTATAAGTTTAAGCAGATACTGTTTACTCCTTCTTGTGATTTTCATAAAGATCAGACCACATTTTATGACCATTTTAGACAGAAATGTAAGAAATTCCACTCAGTTTTTCCTCCCACTGTGTGTGGGCAAAACCAGATTCATTATCTTTTGTCTGAGCTGAGACAACCAATAACGTTCTTTTGTGCCTTCTCAGGCCTAAAAATCTAAACTCTTTTTTGTTGTTGTATAGGTCGACCTTTTTCCGTTACATTTCACTATATGAATATTGCAAGGTTTTCCCAAGTTCTGTGTATGAACCAATTAGTCACAGAAAGTCACAGGATAAAGGTGCTTGTTTGGAGTTCAAACTATGATATGTTTAAGTTTTCTTGCAGTAGCAGTGAGTCTTTTAATCAAACCTTGTGTGAAAAGAGATCCTGATTACTGTGTGGACAGTGCACTGCGGTCAGCTGCTTAGAGCAGGTGAAGGCGGCATAAGGAGGAAGTGGAAAAAGGACATTGGAGAGGAGATCATCTGCCTGAATCTGGAACATAACTACCTCTACTACATCATAAAAACACAAGTGAAACGGAAACTCCGCCTGAATAGAGGAGGAAAAGCTTCATGACAACGCAGCAGCTGTGGTTTGAAATGCCTTTCCCGAGCTCACACATTCGGATCAGAGGAATTGTACGCTTCAATAAACGTATGAAAACACGGACGCAGACACAATAAAGAAAGCCTTGGAATATAAACATGTTTTAAACGGGATTTCATCATGACATGATTGCTGGACAGACAGATACTGCACACGCCAAACCCACATATTGAAATAATATCCAGGAGAGGCAGAAGGGATGAAAGCGGTGAGGTTTGTGTTAAAGGTAGTAAAACTATTCCACTGCCAAGGATAAGCTTATCTAAGGATAAGCAAAGAATCAGGAAACAATTTTCATTCACTAAAAGTGCATGTAAATCCAGAGTGTTTTTTTTTGTTTTTGTTTTTTCAGAATGACGCAGCAGTAGTGGCTCCTCCTGAAGTGAACACATAAAGGTAAGGTAAAGGTGCTTTATTTGTCATTATACATCAAAATTTGTCCTCTGCATTTGACCCATCCCTCAATGCCCTGTTGCAGTGGGCAGCAGCAGTGCTGAGCCCAGGGACCCATCTCCAGATGTGGAGCCAGGCTTGTGGTCAGAAACACCTGGCTGAGGATTCACCTATTGCAAATGTTTTTTAGTGGTAGGGGAAACCGGAGAACCCAGAGGAAACCTTCGTCCAGGTGGGAATCGAACCCAGAGCTTCTAGCTGTGAAGCACGAGCACTAACCACTGCGCTACCATGTCACTAAATGTAATTCGACTGGTTAGGTGTGTAGAGCGCTAAAGCTGCTGCTTCCCATTTGCAGCATGTTCTTATGTTTTCCTTCCTTTGCCTCATGTAGCATTTAGTCTACATCCTTTTCACGCTCTCACTTTATTTATCCCACTGGGAGTTAAACACTGATCGCGCACCGATAGAAAGAGAATTTCCGGTGGCACCGCTCTGGCGCCAATATCAAAGAACGATGTGCTGTCCATGCTGCAGACACATGATCAAACACCAGCTCCTGAAACTCCCCGAGCCCCCGTCCGTTGAAAATATTCAAGTCTGGTACTGGAGGAAAAAGGTTGGGGACCACGGCTCGACAGAACATTGCCATTTGCCATGGGTGTCTGTCCAGCCCAGTTACTGTGTCAGGTATGAAGCTTAAGAATTGAGAGAGCACCCCCTTCAGCATAGAAGTCTAACAGCCTGCATTAAGAAACACAAGATAAGGCCCAGTAAGTCTCCATTAAATCACTGAGCTCCTTGGATTGAGTAAGAGAGTAAATCAGCTGCTGTTTGATTTCAAAGATGTCAGCTGAACTTGTTCCCACAGTAAAGTTTGCTTGGGGCCCGCGATGTCCGCTTCATAGAGTCACGTCAGATATAATGAAGCTTTTACGGTTGTTGGCGGAACTTCGGCACGACGCACTTTCCTTTTACACACGCCGTTTCTCTCGAGCTAATCTCAAGTGACTGAGTGATGGTGCGCTGTCTGAATGAGCCGTGTGTGAGAGCGAATGTGCCGAATGTTAGCGGAGAAAGGTGAGGCCATAACCAAATACTGCGGCAAATAACAACAGTACATCCCACATCGTAAATTTTTATCGTAGGTACAAGGATAAGTTATGCAGAGTGAAATAAACACACGCATTCTGAGGTGTAAATCTGGAAGGCAAACAGCACTTTGCTGATTTGGTTTTTGGTTGCCGCATCAAATAATTTCACTTTGAGGATTTGAGATTGGCATGCAGATTTTATTCACTCAGTATTTTGAAAATTCAATTTCAAAAATGCACTTTTCCATTAATAATAATTCACCCAAGCGTTTACTTGAATTCCAGTAAATCTATAGTTTTGGTGGCACAGATTGAGCGTTCACAGGAGGAGCCCCGAGTCATCCAGCTGAGCAAACAGATGAGATTGTGCCAATAAGCTCTCAGCTAACAGTTAACTTCACGGCTGGGATGGCAGGGTTTGGCACGCTGTCGCAAAAAATCCAATACAGCAGGATTGCCTGAAACGCAGCCAGAGTAATGCGCTTTCAATCAATTCACTGCTGAGATGGATTTGATATGGTGTTACATAATGTAGGGGAAAAAAAGACAATTTTTAACATGAGGATAAGGTAAATACTTGTCCCCCAGAAGGGCCTTCAAAGACGCAGGGACAACCGTCAGTCAATCTGCTACTCTATATCAAGTCGATGATACTTTCATATATTCTGTCAGTTGTAGACTTATTTCAAAATCCATAACATTAGGTCAGTAAAGTTGGTAAAGGACATGGCACAAACAAAGTATGTCAAAGGCCATTCTGAAAATTAAAAAAAATCAAACAAAATACTAACTTTTCTGAACTTAATAAGCCTTGCGTTTTCTGTTTGCTTAGGTTTAGGTTTGTTTTCATTAATGTTCCAGAGATACACTGTCTGACCAAGTAAAAAGTCACAGTTGGTCAGGTCTAGGTTCAGCAACACTATTGATTTGATTTGAATATTTTATTTCGGGCCACATAAACACAGGCACAAAAGCGAAAAAATAAAAAAATACATTCTAGCACAAAAAGGAGTGAGAAGAAGACAAGCTTATTTACTCCTATTCATATACTTAAATAATAATGTAGTTGCTACAATAACATAGTTTAGTTCTTGGTGTCTTACTAAACAATTAAGTTGGTTATATATTTACAACAAATGCATTACATTGAGTCAACATTTACAACAATGCGTACATGAAGTCCACATTACACTTTATAACAAGTGTATAATTTTTGTTTTGCTATACTTAATTTATTACAATGTTAGTATTACTGTTATTCAGCATCATTACAACCCATATAGTATTACTTTGTATCAAAGTACTTGAATGATACATAACATAATCCACATTTATTCATGAAAAGTATGGTAATAATAGACTGATTGATGCTCATGATAATAAGATGTACAGTAATCTATATGTGCCCCATGAATTCCGAATGACCAGGTTATTCCATCTATTAATTTCTTCGTCTCTTACAGCACGGGCTTTTTCCAAGGTGACAATGGATTCATGGGGCTCACATTGTAAAAGAGTGGTTCAGGGAGTGTGAGACACCATTTTCACACATGGATTGGCCACCACAGAGTCCAGATCTTAAACCCAATGAGAATCTTTGGGACGTGCTGGAGAAGGCTTTGCACAGTGGTCACACTCGGCAAAGGTCCCATATGGTCAAGGAATCAAACTAAGAACCTCCACCCTGTGAAGCGACTACATACTACACCGCTAGGCCAGTTTGTAGTCAACTTATTACTTTGTGAATCTGTAGAGAAAGTTTAGGCCTTTACAGCAGCTTTGGGGGAATGCTACGACAGAATGGGGTCTGGAAAATTTATAGGAAAAAAAAATTATCCAACCCCACATGCTGGATGGCAGGATTTGACATGACAAAAAAAAAAGAAATCCAATACTGAATTGCAGCCAAAGCACTGGGTGTTCAATCAGTGCACACATAATTTCCACTACACGCTGCTATGACAAAATACAAGGCATCAGCTAACTTCACAGCTGAGATGGCAAATTTGTCACAATGTCAGAATTATATCAACAGCCAATAACATTTACTTGAATTCACATCAAAATCGATACTCAAACTGTGTTGTGCTTTAAAGGGGGGTGTTATGAAAGATAGACTTTGTGTTACAGTGTTGTTCTCTCATCAAAAACATACCCGGAGCTGTGTTTCGAGCTGCTGGAGCATATTTGAGTAATCTTTGGATCTTCACATCTTCAGTGGCTATTCTTAACAGCGTGGCAGCAGCTCTATCCAGGAAATGCTCTCCTCACCTCTCGATCGCTTGCTTTAGCTTAATCCTCTTGTCGCGAAAATAGTGCCTTTAGCTACACTACAGTCACACAGGCCGAGTGGTCTCTTTTGTTTCTGTTTATTGAAACAGCTGCGTAGCAAAGGAGAGCAAGAAGAGGGGGGATGGGAGGGGCTTAAAGTGAGATCACTTTAAAATCAGGAACTGAAACTATTGCAATGTGTAAGATAGTGATAAAGATTTATTTATTTATTTATAAATAAATAAATAAATACATCTTTTACGTGTCTTTTACGTATATTGTGAAAACAACATTGTACTTTTGGTTAAACTATACAACACAAATCTAAAGCAATAGTTGAGTGTCGAAATCACAAAACCAAGATTAGGATGATCAGAATCCAGCACTTTTTAACCTCTTAATCCCCGCCTTAACCAAGCGCATTTTCTACATTTCGGCTTTACCCAAATCTAAAACCTTCTTGACTGGAGACATACAGACCATAGGCCAGAGTAACACCTCATTTGAAAGCTAAGACCTACAAAACTGATCGAAATAGATCTTTTTCCTTGTTGTTTCCTGCGTTGTTGCCGGGTTGTGGTCACCTTTTCCATGCTCTTTTTCATCTCATTTTGGCTACTTTTTTATTGTGTTTTTGTCAAATTTTTTCACTTTTTTCCCCCACTTTTTTGCTGCACTTTCACCGCTTTTTCGTTGCCGTTTTGGCGACTGTTTTGTGGCTTCATTTTGTCACTTTTTGGTTGCATTTTCATTGCTTAAACAGTGTTTATTTTGATTATGTCATGATTCGTCTTTTGTTCCCCGGTTTTTGTATGTTGTCTTTGGTCTAGTCCTGTTTATTTTGACATGTCTGTTCTGTCCTTGTGCCCTGATGTGTTTCACCTGTTTCCTCATGTATTTATACCCCTGTGTTTCCCTTGTCCTTTGTCGTGTGATTGTCTACGTCAGCCCCGGTTTGTTTGAGTTTTGATATCTCTGGATTTTGTTATTTTGGTTTTCGTCATTTATTAAACATCATCAGTTTTGTTGCAGTCCTGCATTTTGGGTTTTATTTTCCTCACTCCACCATCAACCATGACAGAATGACACGACCACTTCAAGATCCTCAGCTGCCCTTCGGTAGCTGAGGATCCTGACCCTTGTTCCTGCTTCCTGCTCCTGTCCAGAGCCACCGCTGGACACTTACGTCCGTCCGGGTGGCTATCCCCTCCTTCCCACCCTGAGCCACTGCCAGACCCCGACCTTCTGTTCCGAAGCCATGGATGGACACCATTCTCCCTCCAGGGTGGGCTCCTCTTGTCCTGGGGCCACCATCGGACTGAGACCTCTGTCTGGGGTGGGCTCTTCCTCTTCGTGTCCCAGGGCCACTGCGGGACATTGTGCTCCGTCCTGGGTGGGCCCTTCTCACTCCTGTCCCTTCTCGTCTACCAGGGTTGTGTCAGCTGCCTCCAGTGCCCGCACCTATCCCCGAACCACCACCAGACAACGCTCTCCATCTGGGGTGGTCTCCTTTGTCCAAGGGTCACTGCCCGACATTGATCTCCATCTGGGGTGGGCCCTTCAAAACTCCTGTGCCTCCTCGTCTACCAGGGTTGTCTCAGCTGCCTCCTGTGCCTCATCTGGGGTCTTCTCATCCCTGCTACTCACCTGAACTCTTCCTGAGCCACTGCCGGACACCGACCTCCGTTCTCGATGGCCCCTTCTGTCCCGGAGCCACCGCTGGACACCAGTTTCCGTTCAGGGTGGGTTCCTTCTGTCCTGGGGCCGCTGTTGGACCGAGACCTCTGTCCGGGGTGGGCTCTTTGTGTTCCGTCCCTGATCCTTGCCTGATCTCCTCCCAACCTGCCTCTGCCGCCATGGCCCTCAAGGCCTTCCGACCTATACCTGAGCAATATCCTGGGCATTCTAGGGTCCCTCTGGACTTTCACCTGCCAGCTCCCTGACCTCTTTGGACTCATGTCCCTCCTGCTGTTACCCTAGTTTTGACTCTGTAAGTGATAATGCTGTACTGTTTTTGTTTTTTTTGTGCGATTTGGATATTGGCGCTATATTGTGCAACCTCAGTTTAGAAAACTGTAAATCCTCTTGAAAACCCGGTGTGGACAGGGTGATTAGCTTTTACCTGTGAAGTGCACTCAGTGACACCGTGGTTGTCATGTAGCTGCATGTCACGGCTGTTTGGTTCTAATTAGAAGCATCACACCTTGCACATGTCGTTTTACCGCTGAGTGCACACGGGAATGCGCACAGACAGGGAGGGAGCCTTATGTAAGACTCTGTCAAAGTCCATTCAATCTGATATGATAGGAGAGAGTATGTGGATATTATTTTCTGGCATGGACAAAGGAAAAGCATGCATTTTTCAACGACTTTTAGAAATACAATATTCAGTGGATGAATGAAAAATGAAATACAAGCTGCTCTGGGGTTCATTATAACACCTCTAAATACTCAAAGATCATTTCCACTTTGGCGCTTTATTAGCTCATATTTGCACTTGAACTGTGGCCTATCCGTGCCATAAACTCTTTCAAACACAGTAACACATTCACTGCCATGACCTCTAGTCTTTTAGTGACAGTTTAAAAGTACAACATACTTGACAATATAACATTAGCAAAAGATACGGAAATGGTCCACTCCAGCATCTGCTTTTCAGGAACCACAACAGCCCTGGCTTTGAGCTGCTTACATAAACTTGTTTTCCGTCCAAATGTCTTTAACAGCAAAGCAGCGTCTGAGCCATTCTGTCTGGCCAATACAGTGTAGTCAAAAACTCCTCAACCATCAACAAATAAACAAATAAAGGAAATATCCACTTAGCTAGTTTAAGAACGGGAACCTCATTATCAAATGAAGCAAAGCGGTGTTTTCTACCCAAATCCTAGTCACAATCTTCTCTTCTCAATAAACTGTTTTATCTCTAAACATCTCCCTCGCAGCAGCAAAACCATGCAACATTTCCTTCACCACACTGTGTCTAAAGTCTGGGGTGAGATATTTTCCACAAATCAAACAGGGCTGCACAACGTGGGCGGCACGGTAGCGCAGCGGTTAGTGCTCGGGCTTCACAGCTAGAAGGTCCCAGGTTCGATTCCCACCTGGACGGGTCCTTTCTGTGTGGAGTTTGCATGTTCTCCCCGTGTCTACGTAGGTTTCCTCCGGGTACTCCGGTTTCCCCTACCACTAAAAACATTTACAATAGGTTCCCCTCTGGGCCAGGACTCCCCTGAAAAAGAGATTCTTAATCTCAGTGGGACTTTCCTGGTTAAATAAAGGTCAAATAAAAAAAAATAATAATTAACTGCAATCTAATAATAATTGCATTTTGATTTCAAGGTTAAGGTTACAGCAGAACTAAGTAACTCATGCCCTAGAGGCCATAAGCGCCACTGCAGGTGTCGTAGCATGTTGCGTTTTTTTTATTCATTAATTGTCCGTGAGAGTAAATACTATGCTGACAGAAAAGACAAAGGGAGAGAGGGATATTGTACATTGTGCCACAACCCAATTACACAATGGAGATTTTTTTTCACTCAAATGTGACTGTGAACACTGCTAAAGTGGCACTAACCCCCAGTTAGCTTTGCCCATTAGCCTGTTAGCTTCTTATTCGTGATTCCAGTAGTGTGTAATGGTGGCTCCGACCCGGTGCAGGGAAAGTTGCAAGTGTGGTTTTCTGGCCAGAGACACCAGGGGGAGATGAAAGACCCCCCAATCATCCCATTAACACTTGTATTACCCCCAGAGGGACTACGGAAAGGATTATTTAGATAAACAAGTTACTTAGTGCTTCTTTAAGACCTACTTTTGACAAGTTCTTCGATGCCGTAAGGAGCAGTGGGCGACCCGGGGACCCATCTCCAGATGTGAAGCCTGGCTGATGGTCAGTATCACCCCACGTTTAGTAGGGCTGGGCTATTTTGGAAAAAAATAATCACGATTATTATCCACATATTGATCGATCTCGATTTTCGATTTGATTTGATTTTTTCAAAATAAATTAAATACATCTTGCTGATTCATAAAATTAGATATACCTCAGCTCAAACAAAACCAAATGCTTTCATCAAGTCTCATTTAACGCATTTAAAGTCTTCCATTGTCTCGTCCAAATTTCCAAACTAGGAACTGTTTGTGCCAAAGAAATGGCTGCAAACCTGTCGATTATAAAGTCCCATGACAATGATTGAGATTGACCAAAGTAGAGTTTTAATAATACCTTTTGAAGTGGCTAAAAACTCTCACTGGATTTTTGTTCCTCATCATGTCCCCTACCTGTGAACTTAATCTCAATCAATATTACTGCAGAAAACATGAGACAATTCAAGTTAAGGATATGCCGTCAATGGTGACTGTACAGGCCCTGAAGTTTATTTCATTTGGAAAAAGCAGCATTAATTTATTGTGATAGCCTGTGTGGCTGCCTGCACGCTTCCATGGATCGAGATATAGAGGAGGAAGGGAATGTTTACACAGCTGGAGGAATCTCTTCACCTGGCAGGACTTCCTACCACCGTCCCATTAAAAAAGGCAGACAGACTCGGGCGCTGTGTCCAGAAAACAAGAGGCTCTCATCCCCCTCCGCGTTCCCCCGCATAAGAGCTCGTACAGCGGGCCAAATCCTCCTCCAAAGCCCCGGGAGGATTCACTCACAGAGAATGGTCCCTGATAGCTGATTGCTCTGGCAGCGCTCAGGTGGATGGGCTAAGTGGCGTCTGGCCCAACTTTCCACAATAGACTCAAGTTTCCACTCCTCGCTGCCTTGAGGGCGGGGAGGGACATGTGAAAGAAGTGCCGGCGATTTTGTAAATGCTTTTTAAGATTATCTGGAAGAGAATAAAAATGGGGCCTTGGATATGTTGTTTCCACTTCAACAACATATCTGGAATCGTTTTTCGTTTCCTGCAAGCATGGGATCTAAGTACTTCTGTGTCGGTTGTGTTTTTCTTTATTCTTAAAAGATATTTTCAACTTTCTACAAAAGCAATGGAAACAAGGAGGTCCGTCAATATGGTTAAGGGTCTTTCATCAAACTTGTTCCGATCATTTCAGCACACTAGTCTTGGATAAGGAGCATCAAAAGCATGACAAGAAACAGCTCCCTAAACTATTTCCAAAACATATTTCTTTTTAAACAACATAAACTACAAGTTCACATTATTTGCAAACAGTTCTGCAAAACATTGTGAGCAAATTGAGAGGATTTTTTATTGGAAATGCCACATATAAGAGTCAAAGAGTGCCGCTGAATTAAAAAAAGCAAGTTTGAACACTGAAACCAGGAACTGTGCTTGATTATAAGGAAACCTGTGCTATAGCCAAGGGAATGTGTAAATACATAGTCATTTCTTCATTACAGTATCTAATGTAGTTATTATACATGACATGTTTTCTTTACATGGTCCACATCTTGCACCAATGCCAAAGCCGCTTGTCTAACAAGCTGCGGCCAATGTAACGCCACAGTCATTTAACCATACAACTCAATTTCCATTCCCACAAAGTCTCTGCCTAATATGTTTATGAAATGAAGTCAAAATGTGCAACGAAAAAGAGGGTAGAGCAAAACAAAACATTGCTTTCCCATTGGTCTCTCTCAGGAGAAAATGAGCATATGGGCCTCGATGAAGTCCTTAGACCAGTACACAGTATGTCTGCAACAGCCTGGTTTGTGTAATGATGAGGCCTCAGAATTATACTGTATCCCGCCAAGATCGTGGAATTTGCGTCACTCTCCCTTGTTACTTGTAAGGTACGTCCGAAATGTGAGCGATTGCTAAACCCCTTTGGTCTGTGTTCATGCCAGAGTGCTGTTTGTCATGCCAAGATAACGGTAAATTCGAACAACACTTACCACTTTGCAGAACTCCCTCTGTTTGCACATGGGATGACAGTCACATCTGCAAATAGAAAGAAACATTATACATTTAGCCATACCGTGCTTACTTACTTTGCAATTGGTGGATAAAATAAGGAAGCTTGAGTCGACTGTTTTAGGGAAGAAATATGAGGGTTGATGGATATAGTATATTGGCCGGCTGAATAAATCAGCTCTAATAAAGCACCCCCTGCTGTCATAATTCAACGCTGACACATTTTACAGTTTTGAAGCATACTGCATGGGATTATCAATCAATCAATCAAACAAACTTTATTTATAAAGCGCTTTTCATACCGATTACAACATTTAAAACAATACGCCCGGCACCCCCTCCCATCCCTCCGAATATATACAAACATTACACACACACTCAAACTTTTACCCCACCGTCTACGCACACACACCCTCACTCACTAACTCACACACACACACACACACACACAGAATAAAATAAATAGATACATGAAGCTGGAAACAGATGGACAAGTGTGGAAACCCCCATTATAGACAAGACATTTTCAAAATATCGGTGGTGCGACATCGGCCAATCAAAATCTACAAAAAAATCTGCATCAGCCTGAGAAAAATCCCATCGGTCGATCTCTAATAAATACTTGGCTGGAAAAGCACAAAGACTCCGACATGTAAAGACGTCACTGATGTCATTTAGAACAGTGGTTCCCAAAGTGAGGGTCGCAAGTGGATTTGAGACAATATTTATAGATTTCTGACATTGAACTTGATGTATTTTTGATTGAAAACAGATTATTTAGTGGCCACATATCAAAATGCAGTATCCAAACTAACATCATTAAACCAGATGTTGAAAGTTTTGCACCTTAAATTATCATGAATGCTAATTTTACAGAAGGGAGAGGCTGAGGAAGCTGACTATTCTTCTTCTGTGGCAAAGATGGGACAGCAGCGGGTACAGGGTAGGCGTGTCGCTGCAGTGGAGAGGAGAGGGTGTATTTACAAGACTAAAGTAGGTGTAATAATCAATATACCATACCATACCGCCTTTGCTATGCCCAATCCCGTCAGATCTTGGAAGCTAAGCAGGGAAGGGCCTGGTTAGTACTTGGATGGGAGACCGTTTGGTAACACCAGGAAGCCTAGCGAATGTAGTGAGTGAGTGGTTGGTGGTGGTCGGAGGGGCCGATGGCGCAAACTGGTAGCCTCGCTTCTGTCAGTCTACCCCAGGGCAGCTGTGGCTACAATAGTAGCTTACCACCATCAAGTATGGAGTGAATGAATAGTGCAATGTAAAGCATCTTGAGTGTCCAGAAAAGCGCTATATAAAACCGATGCATTATTATTATTATTATATCACTCACCTAAAGGATTATTAGGAACACCATACTAATACTGTGTTGACCCCCTTTCGCCTTCAGAACTGCCTTAATTCTACGTGGCATTGATTCAACAAGGTGCTGAAAGCATTCTTTAGAAATGTTGGCCCATATTGATAGGATAGCATCTTGCAGTTGATGGAGATTTGTGGCATGAAGCTCCCGTTCCACCACATCCCAAAGATGCTCTATTGGGTTGAGATCTGGTGACTGTGGGGCCATTGTAGTACAGTGAACTCATTGTCATGTTCAAGAAACCAATTTGAAATGATGGAGCTTTGTGACATGGTGCATTATCCTGCTGGAAGTAGCCATCAGAGGATGGGTACATGGTGGTCATAAAGGGATGGACATGGTCAGAAACAATGCTCAGGTAGTCCGTGGCATTTAAACGATGCCCAATTGGCACTAAGGGGCCTAAAGTGTGCCAAGAAACATCCCCCACACCATTACACCACCACCACCAGCCTGCACAGTGGTAACAAGGCATGATGGATCCGTGTTCTCATTCTGTTTACGTCAAATTCTGACTCTACCATCTGAATGTCTCAACAGAAATCGAGACTCATCAGACCAGGCAACATTTTTCCAGTCTTCAACTGTCCAATTTTGGTGAGCTCGTGCAAATTGTAGCCTCTTTTTCCTATTTGTAGTGGAGATGAGTGTACCCGGTGGGGTCTTCTGCTGTTGTAGCCCATCCACCTCAAGGTTGTGCGTGTTGTGGCTTCACAAATGCTTTGCTCCATACCTCGTTGTAACGAGTGGTTATTTCAGTCAAAGTTGCTCTTCTATCGGCTTGAATGAGTCGGCCCATTCTCCTCTGACCTCTAGCATCAACAAGGCATTTGGCCCACAGGACTGCCGCATACTGGATGTTTTTCCCTTTTCACACCATTCTTTGTAAACCCTAGAAATGGTTGTCCGTCTGGCACCAACAACCATGCCACGCTCAAAATTGCTTAAATCACCTTTCTTTCCCATTCTGACATTCAGTTTGGAGTTCAGGAGATTGTCTGACCAGGACCACACCCCTAAATGCATTGAAGCAACTGCCATGTGATTGGTTGTTTAGATAATGGCATTAATGTGAAATTGAACAGGCGTCCCTAATAATCCTTTAGGTGAGTGTATTTTCTTGCAGTAGAGTAGGGCTGGGATTATTTTCCCCATATTGATTGATCTCGATTTCCGATAAACACAGCCTTTTCCTCCTGATCCTCCGACGGCTCCTCGCGTGTCTCTGTTTTGCCCTTTAGACAAGTTAGCGCGAGTTTGTAGCTGATTTTATTGTTAAATCCACCAAATTCACCAAATTCTCTTCGCGAGCTGGCTTCTTGTTTATCTGAGTGATTCCCTGGGTTCGATCTGAAAGGCGCTGCAGAGTTCGTATTCTTTTACATCTCTCCACAGATGTCGAGTGTTTTGGCAGGCTTTCTTTGTGTTCAGAGGGACGATGGTTCTTCAGACGAATAAGCTGTATTGTTGTTTATCCAGTTTTGTTAAAACGATCCATTGTCAGTTGTTACAGATGCTTCTTTGTAAACAAGTGGGCGCTTTCTGCTGCCTGTTGTGTATGTGCATTTGTTTTTTTCTGCGAAAGGATCGGCCAATTATCCTGTCGATTAAAAACCCCAGAATCGTGATGAGATGAAAATCTGATTAATTGCCCAGCCCTGCAGTAGAGTAAATTTCTTTTGCCACCATAGACCTAAATTGTTAACACAGGCTTTGTGAAAGAAAGACAGGCTGTTTGCGCTGCTGTGTGTCTAAATATTTCTCTTCTCAACACTGTCGTCTGAAATGCACATCTAACTAAGTCACGGGAACAATCAGGATGTGCGGAAAGGTCGATGAGAGCTAGACTTCAGCAAAGAGATTTTACCCAACTACCTCAGATTGAGAACTGGATAATTCAAGTAGCTTTAAGAGGAGATGGTTGAGGTAAAGGTAGCCGGCGACGGACAGCTGAGGGACAGGTAGTACGGGCAAGTTAGGAAATAAGTCATCCCAGTTGAATTTACACTTGAGCATCATTTATCAAAAACAGCGGTGTAATCTAGAAGCTCTTAAATCGTCCAGATCAATTTCAACATTAGGCTTGTCAAATTAAGATGAGCTAAGAGCCTTAAAATCCATAAATCTCTTTGCTTTGGGGTTCAGTCTATCCAACTGCGTACAGTGCGGCCAAACCCTGCTCCATTGCAAATCCCCTGTTCCGAGATAAGACTCCAATAGACACAAGCTCATAAACCACGCTGTTACATGAATGCACTGGAAATAACTTTGCTAATGTGGAAAAAGTGATTAGCGCTAGAATAGTCGAGCATAAAACAGTAGGCGGAATCTTTTCTTGTTCCTCTGCGCCAATTTGTTTTACGGCCAGAAATCACAGACGCATTGCAACTTTAGTGAACAGTTGATTCTGCTAGTCTGCAAGACTAGCCACCAATCTTAATTCTCTTTTTCCATTTTCCATTTTCCTTTCTAGTGTGTGGTGAGAATGAGTTAAGAAACGCAGCAGGAGCCAGAATCAGAAAACAGAATTAGAAAGAGAGAATAGAACATTAGTGCTTAAAGCTACCTGAATTACTCCGTGAAAGTCGTAGGTAGTTGAGTAAAATCTCTCAGCTGTTGCCTAAACTTGTTCTAGCTCTCACAGCTATTCTACATCTCAATTGTTCACTCAAGTTAAGTAGAAGTTCGTCTCAGTTCATAGCGAGACAAAGTTGATGCTAACACAATGCTAACACTGTGCTGAATTTAGACACAAAACAACACACATAGTCTGTTTTTCTGTCACAAATGTCGCATTTACAATGTAGATCTACGGTGCAAAAAGAGGTTTACTCTACTGTAAGAAAATAATTTGATTATCACAGCTTTACGGGACAATGTAAATAGTACAGAGGCTCTCCCTGTTACAGACGCTGTGTAATGGAAGAGGTTTCAGACCATGAAGAAAATCTAATTGCAATTTCTCGTGGCTGCGTAGTTAAATGTTATATTAATATTAGAGAGAACAACAATAATCAAACATATTTGTCCATGGTTAGCGCTTGAAATTATTATAAGATTCCAAACAAATACAATTTTGATATTAGTGGAGACTATTTATCAATGTAGCCTAATTGCTGTTGACTGTTCAAATTGATATTTTGATTCTTGATATTGTGACGGTGGCACAAATGATTGGAAGGTCGGGGGTTTGAAGCCCGGCTCCTGCTGGTGCACACTGTCGTTGTGTCCTTGGGCACGACCCTTCACCCTCCTTGCCTGCTTTATCTGCGTACAATGGTGTGTGAATGAGACTGGAATGCGGGACTGATTCCTTGATGTAAAGTGCTGTGGGTAAAAAACGCTACGTAAGCTGAGACCATTTACCTTTTTCTTTTCTTTTTTCTTTTTGCTGTGATGTGGATAAAACATTTTGAAAGCATTCCCTAGCATCTTTCTTTTTGTTCAACGTTTCACACAACTCAATGTTTTACAACTGAAGAAGCCACAAATCTACAAGCTCCTCTTTAACAATAATATATTTCCTCTCATAATAATAACACATTACGCATTACACGCATTACACAATTCTACAAGGACTACCCAATGACATATAGTCCACAAACACTTTCCTTCATGGTAGCCCGTCGGGGCACTTTCGTTTCTTACACAGTTCTGCCTTCAGCCCTGGATAGGGGAACACGAGCGGTCCCACAGCACGCAGTCATGCTCCGCACATCGAATACGTAATTGGATGAGAAAGGGCCCCGCTTCAGATCGAGACGCATTTTTGGCGCTGCCTCAGAAGCGCCACATTCTTTCCTTTTCAATTTTATCCACTCGACTTTTTATTTAGATAGCTCCCATTCACTATACATACTACGCCAAAGAATGTATATTTATAAAGACGTGAATCTGATTTTTCCACTTTGAGAATACGGATTGGCTGGAGTAGAAAAGACCTGTTCCCAGACGACAGGAAGATTGGAGGCTGTAGCATTTAATAAAGCCCTTTGGCCAACCATATGTACATTGACTACATACAGTATAAGACATATTATGCACAGTTTAACCTTGGCATATTACTGTTTCCTTGTCCTTGTTTAATTATCCCATTGGAAAAATATGACCCTGCATTTGTCGAATTCTTCCCAGAGCCATCCAGACAAGGGAAGAACATGCAAACTCCACACAGAAAGTCCCTAACTAGTCCAGGAATCAACCCAGGAACAGCGTCTTTCTCCGTGCGAGTGCATACCAGATGACATGCCGTAAATTCACGACACGTACTGTATCAAGGCTATGTGTAGACACTCCTCTGCTTGTGTTAAAGTCTCTCTTAAAGGCTTTAACACGAGCAGAGGAGTGCTTTAAGTGTTGTTATCCGTTGATCAACAATAGAATTTAGCACAGGGATGAGAGAGTAAAGCACCACACTGAGAAAAAAGGCAGACCACACAGAGAGAAAGACAAATATAAGTTCCAACACAGGCTTTTGGATTTCTTTCTTGCCTCTTTACTGTCTCTGTCCTCAACGCTTACAGTGTCAATGTCAGTCCCACTCACAGTCAAACCAAACTGTCTGTATTATCTGCAGGAATGCCCCGTGCTACGTTCATAGCCTATAGGACAGGTCTGCAGACCAGGGTGCAGGTTGGAGCGTCACCATGAACCTGCATGGCACTGAACCAATAATAACCAGTCTTAATTAAAGGGGGGGTATTATGCTTTTTTCAATCACATAGCACCAGTCTATAGCATACTACAATGATGACGTAACCTTCTGTTGGTCTGTATATGCAGTAAATTAAAATAACTGCCTTGAATAAAATTGCTCTCTCAAAATGGCTGTACTGAACGTCTTGAAATAGGCCTCTGTCTCTTTAAGAAGCTTTCCGACACGCCCCCTTCAGCACACTGCTGTGGCATTTAAACAACAACACTGTGTGGGGAGGGGGCTCTGCTGAGCTGAGGAGCAGTGGTTGGTGGCTTGGCTGGTGACGAAAGGTCCAGAGGCGTCTCCAGGAGGTGGGGGCGTTCCTAGGAGGACTGAGGCATAGCTACACCTAAAATGGCTGCCGTCTAAGTTTTTACTGATTACTCAAAAATATGTGAATGAGCCAAGGCAACACTCCAGGCATGTGTTTAATGAGGGAATGACATAATAACATGATATAAAGCTTGAAAAAGTCAATTTTACATAATACCCCCCCTTTAACAGAGGCGTTAGGTGTGTAGTAACTTCTGCTGATCCGGGAGTAGGATCATTTTCGGGACAATTTGGGCTAGATTTGGGATCCAGGACGAAAGCCTTGATTTGGACGATCCCCAATTTTCTGGGATGTATGGTCACCCTATAAATGAATAAATAAATAGTGTTGGGTGTTTACAATTCTGCCATCTCTTTGTGTGGCGTTAAGTTACAGAAGGACAATGCCAACTGAGTGCAAGAAAATAATAAACTCAATGGCTCTTGTTGGTTATTACAGTGGCAACTACCATATAGCATATTTATTTTCAAAATACCTCAAGAGAAAGTGTTGTACGCATTTCAAGTCACGCACGTATCTGGTATCATCATGTTGCTAATATTGGCTGTGCTTCTTTCAACGCTGTCACTATTGTTAAGTTTGCAAGACAATAACCCAAGTGTTCCCAGTGAACCTCTCCCCATGGGTTCATTCACACTTTTCCCATACATATATTACAAAGATATCAGTCACCTTTAAAAGATCATCTTGGCTTCTCCGCTGTCGCTGGCATCGTCACAAATAAATAAAAGACGACATGCAGTGCAGTGGTTCAATGCAAATCCAGACGAATAAATGTTAATGTGTGCAACAGACATGAGCTGACAGAGTTGCGCTGATTTACAGTCTATAGCCACAGAAACAAACCAGATGTGTCAACAATTACTCTTCATTCACTGCCATAAGCAACACACCACTGCGCACTTCACGGACTCCCAGGGAACGTTTAATTAAGACTTCAGCAGAAAGGGAAAACAACAATGTGCCCCTTTTCAGTACAGTGAGTAAGCTAATTCATCAAATTGTCCTCAAGATTTGGTCACGTGAAGAAGCAGAAACACTAATAATACATGCAAAAACGAGAAGCTCATTGGAATCACAATGATTTATTACTGTTTCTGCAAAGTTTTTTTTTTTTAATCGACAAGTCCTGTGGCAGCAATAGTTTAGACCTTGTTTGGCTCTGGCATAGTTCTGGATTAGATTTAGATTTCCTGGTTTAGTCCCGGTAATGCTCTTGCCTTTGAGAGGAAATTGAGCGTTTAATCCCCAACTTCCTCCCACTCTTTAAAAACATGTTTGAAGAGTTGACGCCTTTAAATTATTAATGTAAGGTAAATGTGAAGAGCTTTATTTGTCATTATACAACTGTATAACATAAATTGTGAAGATTAAGGGTTAGTACATGTGAATCCACGACATGGGTCAACCTGACCTGCATGGTTTGGAGGTGGGGGAAATCCGAGCACTCGCTGGAAAACCATCACAGACATGGGGATAACACTCCACATTCAGCCATAGTTCATGTTATTAATTGTAAAGCGCTATATAAATTAAGTGGATTTGGATTTCGTGAATGTCACTGTCAGCTCTATGTTAGCTACCAACTATCCATGCCAGACCCCACTAAGAGCCCATAGTTACTGGGACAAACTCTACTCACATACTCACTCACACAAGTGCAGGATGACTGAAACCGCGCTCTTACCAAGTCAGGGCACACATGACTTGAACGCAGCTTAGTGTGTCCATTACTAATCTCCACTGGGACAACGTTGCACTTTAGAAAGAAAAATACAATCTCCCTTTTCATCGACGCTCAAGCTGTTGCATTGCTCTAAGCCCTTTCAAACTATTTAGTGAGTGATATGACCCAATCACAACCTTTCCTCCATCACTTGTCAAGAGGAACTGCCAGATGGAGAGCCCGCAGTATCTGATGGGGAGTGCAAAAGCAGTTTTAGGGATGCTTTCCCATAACTATCGGAGCCATGTGTTGTTTACACGGCCACTTATCACATGCTGATTGTCAGGCAAACATCATTTCAATATGATGCTTTGAAACAGCAACAGCACCATTTTAGGTTACTATTTGCACATGTGAATTTTACAGTCATTATATTAGCCATCACACATTATCAGCGATCAAGATGGTTTCGGCTGTTGTCAACCCATCAATCACATCTGTGTGATCCCAAAGCCTGGTTAGAAATCATAACTAAATGTACAGACCTGAGATTTTAATTTAGGTAAGAATTACGTTTTTTTTATATTTTGAAAACGAGGCTGTTGTGTGAATGGGTAAAGCTGAGTGTTTTCCTTGTCCCAGTGACCAGCTCATTCTGAACATCAGACTCTGGTTTGGACTCTGCGCTCTGGCCCCGCCCCCTCGGTCGTACTGTCAAACCACCAGTACAGACTCAAATGCGCTGGTTTAAGCTTTTGTTAAAGTGAAGATAATGTTTACGCAGGACATTACAATCTTTGCACGTGCCACCACACATCAGCTCGTAAATTTAAATGTGTCAGATACAAAGCCACAGGTTTAGCAGCAGAGGAGGGGACAGCCACAGACGCTTCTCCCTCGCTCCTCGGATCAGAATGAGGGGAAAACTCCTGTTGCAAATCAAAGTCACCGTCAGTCTGACGGCACACGCACAAGCTCCTGACAGATATGACAGAAATTGCAACTCGAACGAACGTTGGCGCTGCTGTTGTAGCGAGGGCTGACGCTCAGCCTCAGCCGCGCTCCCGGCCTCCGCGGAGTTTCATGCACTCGGGTCCAAAGCGGCTCTTGAGGTTCGGTTCTGGTGTGGACACGTTTAGGTCCAGAACAAGCTCATCCACTTCTGAATTAGAAGACTCTTTCGCCTGTATAAGCGCGTTACCCTGCGGCGTCATTATCGATCAGATTGTGATCAACTTTTTTTCCAAAATTTCTTTGCGTACCCCCGGGGGCGTCCTGCTACCACAGTTTGGGAACCCCTGTTCTAAAGGAATTATTTTATATGGTTAAAATTGAGACACTAGCTGTTACTGTTTGTAAACTGAAGTGATTCGGCATTTGGGGCATTTGACCTTTGTATCTTTCGCTTAGTTGTTTTTACTCTTTTGAGAACCTACTTTTGTTACTATTTACCTTCAATACCTAAATAAATTGTAACCTTTTATTAAGTAATAGGTGTCTTACAACAGAATTTCATATTGCCGGTTGGTGTGATCAAAAGGATTCGGGTGAACGTTTCCACCAACTGAGCTACGACCATACTTTGTGGCACATGAAGAAATGTCTTCATGTGCCACAAAGTATGGTCATAAAGGAGGCAACTTAGTCATAACTTGAGCTGCACATGGCGTGAATGGCAACAAAAAACAGCAGCGCGCTCTCTGCCCAGTACCACATTTTACAGACTGAGCACTGGCCCAAAACAGCATGCGCTTCTTAACCCTAATAGGTAAACCTGTCAGTCACTAACCAGGTTGTACTGGATGAGCTTTAGTGGAAAACATGGCTGTTAAGCGGCTCAGAGCTGTGGTCTCGCTGCCCTGCGTCTCGTAAACCCAGACAGGCGTGTGATGGTTGCTTTTAGTCACAGATGTACAAAGGGATGGATGCAAATGAAAAGCAGACTCCTTGTATTCAGTCTCTTTTGGTGATTAGTTTCGCATTTTCCTTGGCACTTCCACAGGCACATTTTCTTTACTTGTTCTTTGTCTAAACTGCTGACAAATGTGCGCGCAGGGGCCAGAGATACGAACCACAGAGCCAGGTTCAGAAAAATGCACACAAAAGGCCGTCAGAGCACTGGGTACGCGCACTCATGAATTACAAATTCAATTATATTTTGGAAATATAGTGACAAGCAATGTGTACTTAGTTACCCATGTGGGGAATAACATGTTTTTAAAATTTAAAATCTGTTGGCCCGTGGGCTTTATACGACAGAACAGTTCCGAATAAAAGAGGGTGAAGCGCGGTTACCTGGCATATGTGCTGCAGCCTTATCCTCAAGGCTGTTCTGCCATACAAAAGGATATTTGCAATTGATCCATCCTTTGATGCAGCTAGGCTAACCTGGAGTGGCCAGATGTAACTACCTGGAGGATATTGTGACCCGATAAGCATGTTTTTGTGGATGGAGCAAACTTCCAGAGTGAATCTATGGAGACAGTGAGAGAAATAAACAAGCTGCACACAGAAAAGCTCCTAATGCATGATTCAGGAATCAAACCCAGGTCAGGACATCATCACTCCGAGAGAGTGCTAACAACCTAAACAACTGACTAAAGTCATCTCCAAAATGTCAGCTCTTATGAGGTAGTTGGTCGATAACAAAAGTGGCCCGAGCCTAGGAAGGTATAAGGCTTACTTTCCTGTCTGTGTTTGGAAATGTGTCCACTTTGACCCATCCTTCAGTGCTGCTGGAGCAACCTGTCAGGAGCATGGACAGCTACAGTGCTGAAGCATAACCTTTATGCGCATATTTCGAGCATCGGGGGAAACCCTCACAGACACAGGGACCCCAGATAAAATCTAGGCCCTGCAGTATCCGGGAATCAAAACAGGGACCTTGGCTGGAATGCTAACCACTCAGCCACTGCTTTGCCACCAAGTCAGAGTATCGAATAACGTTTCCCATTGTTCGTGTCCCAGTGTGGCCAAATTCATGCTCTAATTCTGGCCACAGCTCTCCCGTCTTAATCCAAACCATGAAGCAAATGATTCCAAAAATGCTACATCTCCGCAAATAGACAACCCCAGTTCTTATATCACAGCAGCCATTACTGAACCCCCGTGACCTATTGTTATGGCTGTTACTCATTAAATTCAAACCTCATTCTTTCTCACTATCCACGAGCGTATCAGTCGCACACATGCAAATCCTAATGCCTGGCTCCGCGGCACAGTAGTGAACCGTGAGTTATTACCACAGCGAGCATTCCAGGGTCCCTTCAACGCTCCGAGTCCTAATTGTAAACACATTGAAAACATAGTTGGAAATATGTAGACAGTTATCAATAAGGGAATCATAACCCAACTGTAATAATTGCGTCAATCTGGCACCGCATCAGAGGAGCCGTTTTCAAAGATCTAATCCAATTCTCTCCAAGCCGCAGGGGTGAAACAAGGCTGTGTTGATACTGTGGCTTATGGTTTCATACAGATTAACCGCAGATACAGTGTGATATAAGTTTCCATGTAAAACAATGATCGTATCTTTCGTGAGACGAGGTGCTATTTCAAGGTGTAATGTTGTTCACAAAGGCATGAAAATAGACTAGGCCAGTGGTGCTCAAACTGTGGTACTTGGGGTCATCTGTAATAATACACACAATTTATTTGAGTTAAAGATCATTTCATTTCTGCCTCCTTAATGCATTAAGGTTTAGTGATGGGTGTCCGGAATGGATCTTATCAGTACTTTAAGATGGAGAGTGAAATGTGTAATAATCCATCCATCCATCCAGCCATTTTCTTCCGCTTTATCCGGGGCCGGGTCGCGGAGGCAGCAGTCTCAGCAGAGATGCCCAGACTTCCCGATCCATGCACACCTCCTCCAGCTGTTCTGGGGGACCCCGAGGCGACACCAGGCCAGCTCGGAGACATAGTCCCACCAGCGTGTCCTGGGCCTTCCACGAGGCCTCCTCCCAATAGGACATGCCTGGAACACCTCCCGAGGGAGGCGACCAGGAGGCATCCGGAACAGATGCCCTAGCCACCTCAGCTGGCTCCTTTCGACGTGAAGGAGCAGCGATTCTACTCCGAGTTCCTCCTGGGTAACTGAGCTCCTCACCCGATCTCGATGGGTGCGCCCAGCCACCCTGCGAAGGAAACTCATTTCAGCCGCTTGTATTCGCGATCTTGTCCTTTCGGTCATTACCCAGATTTCATGACCATAGGTGAGGGTGGGAACGTAGATCGATCGGTAAATCGAGAGCTTTGCCCCCGACTCAGCTCCCTCTTCACCATAACAGTCCAATACAGCGACCGCATCACTGCTGACGCCGCAGCGATCCGTCTATCGATCTCACGCTCCATCCGTCCCTCACTCGTGAACACGACACCGAGATACTTGAACTCCTCCACTTGAGGCAAGGACTCTCCACCGACCTCCACCACCGATCATTACACAGAACCTGCCTTTCAATTTTTTAGCATTCAAATGAAGGATTAAGTCTCATTAGTGCGTTCTGCAATTCAAAGGTTGTTGGTTAAATTTGGCTGTATCCTAAATGTGATGAACTAGAGCCAATCTGTTATCTCCACATTGTCACACACATCTGTGTCCAGTGGGTCTCGAATGAAGACAGGAGCGAGCGGCTTGGACATCGCTGTAGTCTCTCTTAACAATATGAGTGTAATGATTCTAAAGCCTGTTATGGTGGGTTAGCAACAGCAGTAGCTCAGGCTTCAGAGTAAAATAAGCACACTTTGGATGATAGACACTGTTTTTCCCATGTGCTTCAGAGAGGCAGATAGAGCAGAGCGAAAGAAACTGTCTGTTAAAGGAGAGGGATGCTGAGGGCTGACGCTGAGGGATGTTGAGACCACCAGCTCAGATGCCTTTTAAAGCGCTGATTTGAACGCGGGATATTAGCGTGGCTCCTCAGTCCTCAGTCCCGATAAGACGACTGCTAAAGCTGTCGGCTATTAAGGTTAGATTTTTGTTCATAATTGAATCCACTTGAGATCAACTTCCATTTTGATTAGCCATACCCTGCCCAACACAGAAATTGTTCTGTAAAAAATCAGCCAGAAGAATCAAACCTTTTTATTGTTATTTTACCTTTATTTAACCAGGAAAGTCCCACTGAGATCTCATTTCCAGGGGAGTCCAAGCCCCAGTAGGGAACCTATTGTACACATTTTAGTGGTAGGGGAAACCGGAGTAACCAGAGGAAACAGGTGCTGCACCATAGACGGAGTCCAGGGATGGGAGCCAATCAGAGCCAGAGAGGGAAGCAAGTCCACCAATCGGGGGAGTGAAGACATAAGAACATGAGGTCATTATGTTGGAGAAACTAGGAAACCGAAATACTTGGTATGTACTCTGTTCATGACCTTTTGTGACCAGTTTCCTCATCTAAAAATGGAAATAATACAAGCTTTTATATTTGGAACTATCGAATCTGCATGAAAACAAACAGCAGGCCTAATTGATGACTACAGCCTGGAAGATGCGATCTACTCCTCTGTTTATATGACACAGGCTGCATTTGAGGCAAGTCTGTTGGACGCATCACGGCCTACTCCAAACCAGTAGCTATGAAAACCTCGGGCCAAGTCACACTTCTGGAAAATCGAGTAAAGAAACACAAACATCAACAACACCACCGCAGTGCAATCTGGGCGATCATATATCCCTCCGCCAGCAGAACGAGGAGTCTAAACTGCACTCGACCGCACGTCCCACTGGATCCGCGGCTGAGCAATGAAAAACACATGCACGTGACACTACTCTTTCCATACCTGAGACGAGCGAGCGTCCACGGAAAATGTAGCTTACTGCCCGGGATGGGGATATGTATTTTTTGCTAATCAGCGGAACTGCTATATTAAAAGTTGTGGGGCAGACTACAGATTTATAGTGATATTTGAGGACGTCTTTAAAAATGATGGGCCACAACGATGTCAGTCAAGTTATAAGAATCCAAAGGACCATCGCAGTGTCAGTGTGGTGATTGGTCGCAGATTGTTTTGAGTGTAATTGATTAAACAGGACATAAATGGTCAATTGTTATAACATTCCCTCATCAAAAACATACCTTCCCTGGAGTAGTATTTTCTTTATGTCAAGCAGTATATAGTAATCCAACAACAAAAGCATTGCTAACGCTAGTGTTAATCAATCAAGACTGGGACAAAATAGAAGCTATGATCACGTCAAATAGTGATTTATATCAGGTCAGGTCACAAAATTATCATTTGTTCGTGGGGTGGGTCGGGGCAGGTTAACCGCTTGCCTCCGCTCGCCGTACGCGCTTATCTTGGTATTGAGCTGCGTCTAATTACAACTTATGAGGCAGCTTTTTATAACTCATGCAGCGTTTCACTGCTTGTTTTGTGGCTTCTATGGAGCCAATAACCCAGATGTCCACGATATGTCCATCTGTGCGTGATTTGCCGTTACTTTCGCTCTTTGCCCTGACTGTCTGCTTCAGTTGGAGAGAGAGCGAGCGAGCGAGGGGACAGACACTCGCCAGTTCCGTTCATTTGGGAATGATTAAAACCAAAGATTTTTTTTTTTGCATTTTATTGCTAGTTTTAGGCAACTTGTAAGCACGTTTTCAAATTAAGGCCGTGGTCTATTCAGATCTATCATATTTATAATGCATATTTTTAATGGTTGAGGGACAGACCGTTTTGTGAAAACAGAATTAGTGTTGTGGGGCATGTGGACACTGCGATGATCTTATATTCGGGCCCCACGGACTGAAAAAAACCTTGACCTGCACATCACTAACATAAAATAATAAAAATGAAGCTTAAGCACAAATTCAACCTGCCTGCAGCATTCATTCATTGCCTCATCACCAGCAGCTCCTCACCAATCAATCAGTCCTATCTCAAGCCACACCTCCGCGACAGCCAATCAACGCAGCTGCTCCTCCCAGCTTCAGCCATATACCACCCAGGATCCCCCTCTAATGCTTCCTCATCCATCAATCGGTCATATCCCAGCTGTGTTGCAACCCTCCTCCTCCCCCTCTCCGCCTGGCCTCTCCTCGGCTCTGCTCGTCGTTGTCAACTGGCCACCGCGGGTCTTATCCTCTACCACCACCAGTGTCCGGGCTCCAGGAGAAGATTCTGTCAATCATTCATCATCACCATGTATTTCATATCTTTAATGCAATCTTCCGTTGGGGTCTGAGCCCCAGTTACGATTCATATCCAATAAAACTTTCCTAACGCCACTAATATTGGTTACTGAAAAGATGTTACAGATCTACTGATGTAGAATAGTGCACAAGTTTTTAAATGATCTGATCACTTTATGTTGTAAAATGTCTTCTATAACCTATGTCATGTAGCCAAGGCTTTAGAGTAGAAAAGTCCAGGGATTTTTATTGAATGTTTTTCTATTTCAATTCATTAAATGGCCAGGGGACGCAATTTTCTGTACGCTCCGACTTTGGTTGGTATCGGATATCGGTAAATGTGTAAACCCCATGTATCGGTATCTGTATCGTAAACAGAAAAGCTGTATCGATGCATGTCTAGTTTTCAGTAGTTGAACATTTTAATTCTACGTGCCTCGGGTCCTGAGAAATCCTAAGCTAAACAGAAGCTAGTTTTGATCAAAATCAGTTTTTTTTTTAGAAACGGAGATATCGCGTGTTTTATGAAACACAACTGTCTCCCTCATTTCACTCTCTTCACTGGGCTGTGGCTAAAAACAGGGGCTTAAGAAAAGAACATTGACTATTGAGAATGTCTGAGCGTGAGTTTCACGTTGTTTTAAGAGAACATAGAGCTGAAATAATTATTGTGACAAAAAATACGTTGTGCGGATGCGATGGTGACCCGCGGTAAACAGCACTCGTTTATTTATAGATCATACAAAACTGTCGGCTTGTTGACTTCATTGGTCTGCGATTATGAGGCCGACTGAAAAAAAAAAAAGCGATCTGAAGCACAAGGTGTGGAGATCGTTGTTCTGTGCAGGTGATCCCCCTGCTCTTACTTCAACCTCTCTAAGCTGCATGACCGATGGGCGGGGCATTGAAAACAAACTAACTAACGAGAGGCATGTTCATTTCTGCCGCGTAATGATTAAATGCCCGCAAGAAAAGTCCAGATCATGACTTTTGTTGATCGCCATTTATTTCAGTTCTGTTCATCACAGAGCTCCCAAAATCACACCTAAGGTGTATTAGAGTGTCTAGTATTGTAATTAAAAGAAAAAAGAAAAGAAAATGCTAAACCTTTTTTTTTTTTTTTTGGCACTCAAAGTGTTCAGTGTCTGACTTAATTTTTGAGATAAGATTGACTTTACTCAGTGATCTTTATTGACCTGACAATGCTGAGGTGCCCAAAGAGAGGACTGTGAACCACATTTATTTATTCATATGTCCCCTTCAAGTAACTGGGTTCTTTAATAAATAGGTCCCACTGTATTTTGGCCCTTGATGGCTGACCTGAGCTGGTGGCTGTAGCTGACACACATGCCGCAAGGAAAGGATCTTTGTGCGCAGGGTGAGCAAAAAAAACCTTCTCCAGCTATGCTAATTGGCATACTTTCACATGGTCTGGAATGCTACGATAACATCCAGCGCTCCACAGCGGGCCTTGATCCTGAGGCGTTCACTGGGTCAAGGGACCTTGATGTGGATAAAAGCAGGTAGAGGCCTCTCTGTGAGCGGGTGGGTGGGTGCAGAGGAGGGGTGGGAGTTTAGCTGGGTAAAGGCTGGAGAAGGTGGAGTGGGTTCTACACGGGACAGAGTGGGCCCCTGTCTGCGTGGGGACGATGGCGCAGGCTGGGGATTGATGGGCTGGTGATGACAGATGGAGATGTCAGGAAACAGACTGCCATTCAGTGGGAGCGGGGCACGTCGGGGGCCCTTCAGCACCTCGGCCCCTGGCTCTGAGCTCACGTCTGAGAGCTGCTCTGAGCAGAGAAGACTGTCCCGCATCCTCCTTCTCGCCCCCCCACACTGTCAGCTTGTTGTCCTGACTGTGAGCGGCCACAGCGGGCGACCACAGAGCTCACACAGTAGCTTACCCGCAGAAGATACTGGGACTCTATTCCTCCGCTGTTCTGCCCCTGGTTCAAGTGAGAGCAGTGAAATCCAAACAAACCAGGTAGGTTTCTCATTGAGGGCCGTGACATTCAGGTCAGCACTCAGGCACAGGGCCTCTCTGATCACTGCAGCACCACAGGCTTAGAAATGTGAGCCAGATAGGAATCAGAGCAGGTCATACCAGGTCCTCAAGAGAAGCTCTGACTGTAGAGGAGATACAGACATAAAATACCTGGAGCAGTTACAAGAGAGAGGCTAAGTTTGTCCCACATATGAGCAATTTATGGTAAAAACGGTAAATACTATACAGAAGGTTATGCAATAATTTCATGTGAAGGGTTTATTAGCCTGGCTATCGCCAGACGAAATATCACAAGTTATATTTAGTCTGGGGAGTGGGGACCATCAAATCCTTTTCTCGTAGAGAGGTGTTGTTTACGATTGTCCATAGCCGTTTATTGGGTGCTACGAATGTCTATCATATGCTCTGCACGTAGCCACAGCCAATCGTATCATCGTATCAGATGACATATGATGTACCCGCTGTAAACTTTTGAGCTAAACTATTTAAAACGGTCTAAAGCTTGATCGAAAGATGGTGTCGCGGCTGCTGCTGTCATGTTGGATCCGTAAATAAACTTTATATTTTTATCCGTAAAGAAACTACAAGCTTCCATATGTCGAGTAGCGCATCATTGTCTTGCCGTTCCTCCTCGTTCTGTGATTGGTCCCTAAATCCATGCGAAGATTTCAGCCATGGTCCCCAGGCTGCTGTGCAGTTCGAAATTATTTGTGCACACACAGCAGCATGGGTATTCCAGGCTTGGGGTTTACTTAAGGCGAGACACGGCAGGTGAAAGTATTGATTTTTCACGCAGTGGTCGAAGTGGAGATTTTATCTATTTTCCTCCCTTTACATCTTAGTTTCATGTCAGAGTATAACAATGACAAAACTCACCCCGCATGATGCTTATTTTATGATGATTTGTCCGCTTGCAAGGCGGCGGTAACCCGGAAGTAGCTGCTGCGGCGCGTCGAAAGACCGCTCTAATGCGGGTATTCATTCACAAATATTGACAGACTTTACACCCACATGTGCTGCGAAGGGATCCTCCGTGATGACGCTATCGCCCAAATATGGTATTTTTCCTTCTGGGAGACGCCTGGTGCGGAAGAGCCAAAAGAAAGTTCCGCGCATGCGCACTCGCTACAAAACTTCAGAGCTCGTTTTCTCAGAATGAGAGAAGGCCCCACTCGGGCAGCGGGTGAGCCCTTATAGTCGCTCCTACAGACTTCAAACTTTCCAGTCTTGGACTTAACAATATTATGAAGGTTTTTTCAGAGGGATTTTTAATATCTAATTCCTAGCCTGATTTATTCAGCTTTGAACCCAAAAAAACAGGCGGAATTTGAGTTTTTACAGATTTTTTCACTTATGATTAGTTAATTGAAAAAACTAAACAATATATCCAAAATCCCCTCTGAAAAAATCTTAGTGACTAATATGTCAATAAAATGAAACCATACATTTTAATCTGGCTCAATCCATTATTTTTATTTCGTTGCCCAAAATATAGGCAATTTGGCCATTTCATGTACAAAATGTCTTATTTTTATATGAAAACATAAAATGACAGAAAAAATGCAATACATTTTTTCTCATATTTATATCAGTGATGTACAGCAAAAGTTTCAAATTGATATCTCTACATTTATTTTTTCCCCTATTCACCTGCAGTGTCTCGCCTTAAGTCTGTGGATAATTAACAGTGTGTGAAAGAAATAACAAAACAGAAATTTCACCTGTGTGATGGAGTAATGCTAGCCTGGTGTTACAATACCCTCCTATTCATTGTGTACTGAGAGTCTGAATCTTTACAATTGAGCTCCATTTTCAGGTGGGAGGGGTGAACTCCTTTGAAACGATTGGATCTGATTTTCGCTACGTTTGGTCGTGACGTGGTAAGGCCCGAGGGAGTGAAGCATGCTAATCATACACTCTTGGGGAGAATGTGCAAGGCTTCAATTCAAATTCCTTGACGTCACCTACAACAACCGCGCCTCCCCTTCTCAACGAAGGTAGGAATAAAAATTCAACCAGGTAACGCGGCCACTGAGCTCAACTCAAAATTAACATGTAAGAAATGATAATTGACGGGTGTTTACGGAGGCTCAAGGCTAGCTAGAATAAGTTCACCAATCGTCAACACTTGTGGGGAAAAAAAGAGCGCCAGACCCGATATGGGTTTTGTAAGGCTGATGCCGATACCAATAATTTGGGATTTAATTGGCCGATGCACGATGGGCTGGTCAATGTTGATTGGAAGCTCCAACTCCTTCCCCCACGACCACGGACCAAGTTGAAAAAATGATGGTGGAATGGAATAGGCCGATGCAATAGCCACGGCTGATACATTTGGCCAATTTCAAATTTCTTGTCGATGATCCTATATGAGGCTTCTAATCTAAACTGTAAAATGTGTTGAACTATGACAGAAGTTTTATTAGGGGCATAAGGCTGATTTATTTTATAACATTCCTGTCCTGTTTTTCTCACAGTGAAAAAGTGAATAGTCCTTCTTGCAAAAGAGATGTCACCATTTGTCAGTTGTATCGAAAATAATGTAAAAACAATAAACAAGGATCACTGGACTATCTACACTATTTCCTTGGGGAAATGACAGGCTTTAGGTTGCACTAATATTAACAACTTACGTAAAGTGATCTGATGATATTATGTCAGATCAGTTATTTAATAAAATAAAATACACTTGGCCACTGCAGCAGTGGTTTTAGTTTATTTCTTTACGTGATCCAATCATAGTTTCTGTCCCAGTCTTGCTTAGTTGATGTTAGCATTGGCAATTAAATACAACTGCGGAAGTTAAAACTAACTCTACCTTAGGTTCTGAGCTTCAAAATGAGCTGCCGCTTGTCCATATTCACTGAGGTTTAGTCGGTGTTTAACAGGCTTTTTTCAGACCGATTTTTCATTGTTGAGCTCATATTAAAGCTCTGAGTCTCTATCACTTTCGGTTCCGGAGATATCGGCGTTTATCAGCATTAGATCGGCCGATAGTCGATATAAAAAAAATCCCAAATATCGGCCCGCAGATTTATCGGTCGGCCTCTAAAAAACCCCACTAAAGACACTAATCTTTAGGGCTGTGATATTCTTTGATAGAAACAGCACCTAGTTTTGGAGTTTGTAAGAGACAATGGAAGATCTTTTGTGTGTTAAATGAAACCGGAGGAAAGCATTTGTTTTTGTTTGAGCTGAGGTTTGTATAAAAGATGGGCCTAAGTTTGAGAATCAGCTTCACATGTTTATTTTATTATGAAAAAATAAAATGGAATCAAAAATCGATCTATCAATATGAGAAAAAAAAAGTTGTGATTAATTTCTTTGCAATATTGTCCAGCACTACTAAACTTCATGCTTTGTCTGGCTAGGTCCTGTAATTACAAAGATATGAACAATAAGTGAGATCAAAACAATAAACTAAACATTCAGTGATCTAAATTTTGTTACATATTAATAACGGAAAGCAAGAAGGCACCTGCGACTTAAGTGGAGATTTAATAGCCACGATATTATATTTCTTCTCTTAAAACTTGACTATATTAAAGTAAGTATTAGTAAATTTAACTTTTTTAATAAATATTATGATCATGACTCAATCAAAATAAGCCTTCCAGCTGTGTTTTTCTCATTAGTCGATGCTGATCCGTCCCTATTTTCAGTACTAACATAACTAATGAGTGCCAAAACCTCTGCTGATTCCCTCAAGCTGTCTCTGCATGTCACCAAACACAAACACATGCGCTGGATGAATGTGCCATTGTCGGTGAGGTGTGCTGCAGCCACACTGGAGGGGGGACAGAGTAACCGGAGTCACCCTGCTTCTCCACATACCCACCAGGGAGCGACCAGAGGCACGTTCAAATAAATGCTTTCCTGTCCAAACTGACAGCCTTACGTCGCCGTGCAGTGGTCCCGCCTCAGCTTACAGTCGTTTGGAGAGTGGGCGGCACAGGAATGTAACCGGGGAACCCAGGCTTATGGTTAGGTATGTTAAAGTGGCTAAAATTGGGGGTGTGAGTGTGAGGAAAATAGGGGTTATCAGCTGGGAAAAGCGTGTGATTATTCTAAGTGTTTAAGTGTCAATAATAAACAATGATTGTGGTTGTTGTTAAAGTATCTCTTTATTTATTATTTTAGAATCGCAATGCTCCTATGCAATTAACAATGTCAAGCAGATTTTGATATTTCAACTCACCAAAACATATTTCAGTTTTAAGGAAAGACAAACCTTCTGTGTACACGGTCCCTAAGTAAGTCATTGTATCTACAGCTCGTGATAATGATAATTGTAGACCTTTATGGGTATATATATGGGTATATATTATTCTCTCAAGATGCTGATTTTTGTGGATTTTGATTTGCCAATGCCGATATGCACAGCTGATATTTTTGGGCGATATTTTGACCGACTTTTTAAAATGTCTTGTTTTTAATCCTGTTTATGATGCTTCTAAACCAGGCCATATCCGACCCGCCTAGCCCTTCAACCTAGCCCTCAAAACATGACCAAACTCGATATGCATTGCCTAATAAGGGAGAAAAACACCAATGTTTTCATAGACATAAAGGAAGATAATACATAACTGCTGCTATTTTGTTGCTCTGTTAATGTGTTTAGGCATTTAGTCTATTTGAGAATTGTAATTGTTTGAAACAACCAAATTCGCAACTGGTCTGGCCCTTGTGGAAAGTTCAAAAACCCAATGTGGCCCTCGCATCAACAACGTTGATGTTCTAAACTGTGACAGTGTTACCTGTGACAGCAGGGGGCGCCTTATTAGGGACGCAGGGCTGATTGAGGACATTCATGTTTAGTTGATACTTCAGAGGAAGCTCATTTACTATTATAAGCAAAAGTTTGCTTATATTGCACACCATAAAATATATAAAATAGGTGTGCAAACTTCTGACCGATTTCCACAACGATCTTTCTCAGTTCTTCTGAGGCCAAGGAAGTTGTTGGAGGGTTCATTTAAAGGCTTTGACTGAGCTTGTTCCAATAAAAAAAAACGTGACATCTCTATCTCTCGGTTCCAGAGATATCAGCCTGTTAGCAGATATTGTAAAATACCCCTCTAGATAATTGTTTATTGGATTTTTATTGATTGACACAAAGATGACAGTGATTAGAAGTGCCCAACATTCAGACATGTGTCAAGAACCGCAGTGCTGATTTTGCATGTTCGCCCATTGCTCTGGTCTCCCCTACCACTGTAAACATGTACAATATTTTTTTTTTTTTTTTGAGTTTTTTATTTACAATAGGCCAGGATGAATGACAGTGTGTTTGAAATTGCGAATGTGGATGGAAATTGGCTACAATTAGTGTTTTTATGCATGAATCCCATGCATGCTTTTTAACATGCACTGTCCCAATCAAATAAACAAACAAATAAGAGCTTTTGAACAATATAAAGGTAGGGCTGTCACAATAATTACTATATTGACAGATAAACAATACTTCTTTTTTTTTTTTTACCCAAAGCAGGTTGTGTCTCATTGTATTTTATGTTCATTGTGGAATATTTTAAGAATAAGTTTATTTCGAAAAGAGCCTATAAGTTTCTGTAGCGTAACAGTACATGGTCTTCAGGTTCCCATAAGGTTACCTGACAACATAACGTTCTCTGAACGTTCAAACAACCAAAAATACAAACGTTCTGTAGAGGTCGCCACATCCCCTGTATACAACGTTCCCTGGTGGTTTATTTTGGTTATGACGAACAAACTGTAAATGCTCCAGAAGGTTATTTTTTTTAGTCAACTAATGTTTGACTAAACTAAAAACTTCCCTGAAATCAAGTCGTCTGAAGTAGAGGACATTATTGGACCCACATTACTGGAAATATGTGTATATATGCAAATACTGTAAATAGTTTGGTTTTTAACCTGTTTTATTTTGTTTCTTTTAAAATACACCTTCTTAGTGAATTGTACCCAAGCTTAAAGACCTCAGCCTTGCATGTAGATATATACAAAAAGCATTGTAGCAGCAAGTGATGCTCATGGGTTGCTCATACGTGGATATGTAAAGCGTATTGGTCTTGCTGACTTTACACAGTTTATTACTTAAATAAACATTTGAATGCTGTTTAATACTGTAGTTTGTCATTTTTGCAAAAATTTAACAATTGTGTGAATAGTTCCTGATGTAATTTGGAGGTTAGAACGTTAAAGTAACCAAGCTTAAACGTTAGCTGAAGGTTTCCTGAAGGTTGCAGTAAACATAAGGTTAGCAGAACGTTAAAAGAACCAAATCCAAACGTTAGATGACGGTTTTCTGAAGGTTGCAGCAAATCAAGGTTAGGGGAACGTTAAAATAACCAATATATAACGTTAGTAAAACGTTTCCTGAAGGTTGTCATTAAACTAACGTTAGGAAAACGTTCTATGAACGTTTTTTTTCTCAAAAAAATAACGTTGTATAAACGTTCACAAAACGTTCCATAATAACCACCAAATAACCAAAAATAACCTCTAGGCAACATTCCCATAACTTGGAAAAAACGTTCCCAGAACGTTCTAAAAACCAAAAATTGTTACCTGGGATCCTAATGTGTAGAATGAGCCCAGACCTATTCACCACAGCTGCCGCTAAAATCCTGCACTGTCACTCCAAATGTTGTTAATTCAGGTCCAAAGTGCCGTCATGCACGAGCTTAATATAGAAACTGCAGTTACGTGTAAGACCTGAGGTGGCAGTAGTGAGTATAAAAATGACAACTTGCATCTAGTCCCTTTAAGGTTCTTGGCAGTGTAGCTTTGAAATAAGAAAGGTCACATCAGCTGCATATGTCTCTGCATATCTCTAGAAATCAAACAGAAACTCTGTTGTGTTGTTGACATAGTGGTCAAAAGTATCTTTCAAGGACTGCAGGATTCTGGGAGAAAACTTGCAAATGTTTGTATAGATTTGCGATTGATGTTCATTAAATAAAGATTCAGTTCAAAGTGCACACAAGAACATTTAGAAGGAGACTAGAATATGAACAGCTAAACGAATACAAGACATGGTTTTATTTTGTTATTTACAGACAACATTACACATTACATTGCTTAAATAATTGTGATCTTTGCTATTTTATAACTGCAACCAGTAAAACAGTAATTGATTTGATTTTGATTCATTGTGCAGCTCTAATCTTTAAAGTCCCCTTTTCAAACTGACTGATGGCATCCAGGCAGAGCATCTCCACAAAACCCCTTGTCTTCTGTACTGGGCAGAGGAAGAGTTGTTTCTGCCTGTCTCCTTCTCTTCTCTTTAAATTGTGTGTGAAACAAGAAACAGATGGCTATGAAAAACTTTTGTTTCAATTTCCAAATACAACTATAACTAAATAAAGAAAGTTTCCCTAAACAGTTTTTATGCATTTTGTTAAAGAGTCGGTATTATGCTTTCTCAAACTAATAATCTCAAACTGTCATGGCAGCCTCGCCTGGTGTCCAGGGCCGTTTCTCAATCTGGGTACTTGTGCGCTCGTGGACTCGTGAAACGTCATCACACGCGGCCCAACTCCTGTTCCAATTCAAAGTTCGCTGTAAATCCCGGATGAGAACTTGCTCCGCCCGTTTTACCGAGCATGCGTCAGAGGAGGCTTGTGCGTACTCCGTCAGCTATATTTCCCACAATCCGTTTCGCTTTGACCACGTGGATCACCTGCGGCGGCCCATCCTCCGTGCGCACCGAGCCGCACTCCAGCTGATCAACAGCTGATTGTGTGCATGTAAATAAACACGGCGATCTGACCCATTAAATCCCAGAGAAGTGTCTCCAGCTCAACATAGTTTTTACTGGGTTTCTGAGCTCAAGTGTTGAAACAACTTTAGTCATTTAATCAGCGATCATTCAACAATCAGCAATAGATGAATTTAAAGTTGTATGTCATGAACAGGTTATTGCGAACAAATGCATTTAATTTTGACATTGTTTGATTAAGGGGGCACTGCAGACAAATATTTGTATGGGAGTTTAAAATGTTTTATTTTTGACCTATATTTTATTATTTCAGTTTGCACATAAGATATATATTTTTATTACTTTACACATAATGCCTTATTTATGTATAAATGTGAAATGTGAAATTGACTAAAACGTACACATTTTATTTAGTGTTCTGCAAAAGTTTGTAATTGATGTCTTTAAAAACATCTTTCCACTTGGCCTGCAGTGTCTCTGTGTCTTTTTATTTCATATGAGGTGATTTAATTTTATTAAAGCTCACAGCCCCATGTTCATGAGCACTTCCTGTGATGTCATCGAGTTCACTCATTCCAAAAAGCCGAGTCCACACTCGTGAACTCCTGAAGTCCATACTCCGAGTCTGCACCCGCAAGTCCGTACCCAGGAGTTCACAAGTTGAAGGCGCAAGATGGCGCTGCGGTGATCGGCTGGTGTTTTCCGAGCTGAGGAAAGAACTCTGGACAAATCTCACAAATGACTGGTAAATTCCTTCAGAGTTGCTCAACAGACATTTTAACATAGAACAAGGAAACAACTTTATATCACACCACGCAGTTTAAATTTAAGTCAGCAACAGTCAAAAGAAGCTAACGGTAGCCAAGATGCAAGCCCCTATTCCCATACCGCCTTTGCTATGCCCAATCCCGTCAGATCTTGGAAGCTAAGCAGGGAAGGGCCTGGTTAGTACTTGGATGGGAGACCGTTTGGTAACACCAGGAAGCCTAGCGAATGTAGTGAGTGAGTGAGTGGTTGGTGGTGGTCGGAGGGGCCGATGGCGCAGACTGGTTGCCTCGCTTCCGCCGCTGTGGCTACAATAGTAGCTTACCACCACCAAGTATGGAGTGAATGAATAATCAGCTGTGAAGCGCTTTGGGTGTCTTGAAAAGCGCTATACAAATCCAAGAGATTATTATTATTATTATTATTCCCGCCACTGAGGAGTCCGTCATATCCACGGACATGGGTATTGAAATTGTGAGAGAAAAACGGCACCTGGACGTCACCCACTCGTATGCCTGTAACTCAAAAAAACAACGGTGAATGTGACTCTGGTCCAGAAACACAGACTAAAACCGGCACCTCTAAGAAGAAAGCAAAGGTGAACATGGAAAATGAACCGCAGTTGTCACTACATGAAGTGCAGGAGAACATAATTTGTGTTCTAACTTCAAAGACAGACGAAATCAACAGCCACACGAACGACATCAACAAACTTGTGAACAAAAACACCATGGAGATTGTAGGCTTAAAGAAGTCTGTTGACTACTGCTTTCTGGAAGTTGCTGACCTGAAAACCGAAAATGCCGCTCTCAAGAGTAAATACCAAGCTCTGGAGGGAAAAGTGCAAGAAATGGAGAAGAAAGTCAACGAGATGGATGCTTAAGGCAGAAGGATGAATTTGAAAATGTATGGCATTTCTGAAAGTCAAGGGGAAGATATTCGCTCTAAAGTCGTGAACATTTTATTTGCTGTCCTGCCAGACAAAAACAGAGTGGAGGCTGCAGTGGATGTTGTTCACCGTCTTGGTGACAGAGGGACGTGAATGGCGGGAATACTACAAAACAAGGGGCCAGTCATAATCAGATTCTCCAAATGGGATACAAGTGATGCAATCTGGAGTGCATCAAGGAATCACGGCTACCTTAAGGCACACCACCTGTGGTTCAAGCAGGATTTGACAACAGTTGACAAGGAGAAGCGCAAGCCACTGTGGCCAATTGTGGATAAGGCAAGGAAGGAGGGCAAGGTTGCTTACTTCGTTGGATCTCGTGCTTTCGTGGACAAGAAAGAAGTTTTTGCTGACTGACTGAAACTGCATCTATTCCAACAGAAGATGAGTATATTCTTCCCACAGTAATGTTCAAAGATGTAGAAAGCAACTCAAATCTAATCTGAGTGAGTTGTCTGTTCTGATTAGAATCTGGTTTGTTTGTCTATTTCATTTGTTTCTTGTAATGCCAGGGGTTTACGTAATATGTTGAAGAGGAAGTCAGTATTTTTGTATTGTTCAAACAAACGCTCTGATTTTACTTTGTTCAGGAAACACACTCAAATGTTGTTGTTGGAGACAACAAGACATTTGGTTCTCACATGGAAATAACAAATCTGCAGGAGTAGCTATTTTACTCGGTGAGTTCAAAGGACAAATTACTTTTGAAAAGATGATGAAGGTAGATGGATCATTTTGGTTGTAGAAATAGCTGATACACATTTCATACTAATTAATATTTATTAGGGCCGGGACTCGATTAAAAAAATTAATCTAATTAATTAGAGGCTTTGTAATTAATTCATCGAAATTAATCGCATATAAATATTTGACCTGAGAACAGTGAGAAGTAAGTTTTTTCATAAGGATTTTTAGTATACCATTGAATAATGACTGAATACATAAGCTTAAGCAACAAAATATTGTTTATTTTTGTTCAACCAAGTCCAACAGACCAGTGCAATATTGCCATTAATTGTGCGTCTGCAGGAAAAAAGGAAAGTGTGGAAAGCAAAGTGTTATTAATTTCGATTAATATTTTAATCGTACTAAACCTCATGTAATTAATTAATCGCAATTAATCGAAGTCCCGGCCCTAATATTTATGCCAGCAAAGATAAACAGCAAAATTCTGCCATTTTTTTAAATATTGAAATGAAAATCCATCAGTATTTATGGAAATTTCCACTTGCTAAATTACATTGTTAATACATCACTAAATGACACAGTTGACAGATTTCCATCCAAACCAAATAACGTAGGTAATGACTTGCACAATCTATGTTTAAGACTTGAGCTGATAGACATATGAAGAAAAAATAATCCAGATGAAAAAATATATACATGGAGTAATTCTAGTTTCTCTCAACAATCGAGATTATTGGTTGATTTCTAGTGATGTAGGTGAAAAGGTTCAAAAGTTTCCATCGACTCCTTTGTTTAATCTGATCACAAAGCTATCTCTATAAAGATAAATTAAAGTAATGTTTGTTATGATAAAACATCAAAAAATATTGGAAATTTAACAAATGTCTCCTAGAAGATGAAAACTTTATAAGGGAAACCAAAGATATCATAAAAAAAATTCTGGAGGCAAGCATGCGCAAATAAAATGTAGGTCTGAGTTGGGAATTGATGAAATTTGAAATAAGAAAACTGGCTATACGCATGAGTAAAATGATAGCTAGAATGAGACAAAAATCAGAACTAGAAATCGTTACAAAAATAATAAATCTCTCCAAACAAACAATCTCCGCATGATGCTATGGAATTGTCTAAATTGCAAATTCATTTAGACAAACTTTACAAATCTAAAGCTAAAAGTGCCTTCATAAGGTCAAGACTTAGATGGATGGAATATGGTAAATAAATATTTCTTTAACTTGGAGAAGAGGAGGAAGGTAATGTCTTCAATAAAAAAGCTTATTATCAAGGATACAACAACAGACGATCCTGCAATTATATCAAATATTTCGTGGACTTCTATCAAAATCTTTACTCTTCTTCTAATCCATGCTTAAATGACATTGAAACATTTCTAAATACAATATCTCATAAAGTTAAGAGAATAGATGACAATTTTAAAACAGTATGTGATGATCCATTGATCTCTGGGAGAAATTGAAAATTCTATTGACAACCTTAAGGAATCTCCAGGAAATGATGGCTTGACCACAGAATTTTATACGTTTTTTTAGTGATCTTTTAGCACCTTTTATTCTTTTTTTTTTATTTCAAGAAGCCGTAAACAAGCAGTAATTTCCTGCATCCCTTAAGCAAGGTGTAATCACCCTCATACCCAAATCTAGTAAAAACAAATTGACAACTGGAGACCTATCACCTTATTAAACAATGACTGTAAAATTGTCTCTCTTATTCTTGCCAAAAGGTTAAAAACTGGACTTGAAGATATAATGGATGAGGAACAATCAGGATTTATGCCGGGTTGAAATATTCATAATAATATCAGGCTTATACTGGACATTATTGATTATAATTACCTGACACCAACTGAGAGTTTCATACTATTTATCGACTATTATAAAGCCTTCGACACTGTTGAACACATTTTTTTGTTTAAGGTAATGGAATTTTTAGGTTTTGGTCCAATTTCTTGAAAGCAGTTCAAACACTGTACAATAGCTGCAACAGTTCAATAAAATTACATTATGGCACTACGCAAAGATTTCAACTTCACCGTGGTTTGAAACAGGGCTGCCCGTGCTCTCCCTTTTTATTCCTTTTAGTAGCACAAATGTTGGCTTCATACAGTATATCAAAATGAATCATTTTAGAGGTATTTCAACTTTAGGTACTGAATTAAAAATTTGTCAACTAGCTGACAACACTTGATTGTTTCTAAGGGATAAAGAAGAAGTCTCAAAAGCTGTGCAATGTGTTAGCCAATTTCTCATGTCTCTGGCCTAAAAATGAATCTTGTTGAATCTGTTCTCTTCCCACTCAGAGTGCATGCGGACCCATGAAGTAAAAGAAACTGTTACCTATTTAGGCATAACTATTTGTAAAGATGAAAAGTTACGAACCAAACTTAATTTTGACCCAATAATAAGCAATACTCAAAATAGATTCAATTTATGGTCATCACGTGATTTATCTTTACATGGGAGAGTGCTCTTGTCTAAAGCTGAGGGCATATCTAGATCGGTTTATGCCTCATGCCCATAGAAATATCAAAATCACTGAACTCACATATGTATAACTTTATTTGGAGGAATAAACCACATTATCTCAGGAAGGAAATTGTAACAAACAGTAAAAAATAAAGGTGGTTTAGAAGTGTTGGATTATGATTCATTAAACAAAAGCTTCGAAGTCAACTTGATTATTAAATTAATAAAAAAAACAAAAAACAAGTATATGGAACATTTTCGCTGATTTTATTTTCAAGAATGTGGGAGGAAGTGATTCTGTTGATAAATTACCCATTAAACTGACAAACTTTCACAGACAAGCATTCTTGGCATGGACTTTAGCATCTAAACATGTTTTTTATTACTGTATATCCGGAAACTTGCTTCAGCCCACACCTTTTGAGCAGAATGTTTACTGCTCAAATGTGTAGCGCTGATACAGCACCCCGCTCGTGTCATCAGGGCAGTGCATTGGAGGCAAGCCTCACTTCGGGCCTATCAAAACGCGGTTTGAAGTCAAATGAACAGGTTAAACAAGTCGTTCTTATGCCTGATTCTTTATCCAGGTGATAGAAAACCAATGCGCCCGACAAAAACCCATTTACAAATGTATTTTACTTTTAGGGGGTGAAAAAAGCCCCGAATGGGAGAGAGCGGTGAGTAAATGCGCCGAGCTCAAGTATGTGCGGGACGCTGGAGGCTCGCCGCAGCTCCGCCCTCTTTATACGATATCGACAACTGATTAAACATTTGGGCATTTTTAACCACGAGATTGATTAAAATCACAGGAAATCCCAATCATCTTAAGAGAAGGCACTTGTTTTTATAAAGTTTATTGTATTTTTTTATTTTTGTTTTTTTTTCCATGATGACTGGTGAGGCCTGGCCTCACCTGCCTCCCCTGACCACACGTCACTGGTTTAAACATAAATCTCTTTTCATTCAAAGGTGGTTTGATTGTAACATCTTTGTTGTAAAGCAGCTAACCAATGACAATGGTATATTACTATCTTATGATGAATTTCTCAAAAAATACGAACTGCCTGTCACGCCTAAGGAATATGCTGTGGTGTTTGATGCCATCCTGCAAGGTGCTCTACTGCTTCTCAAAGACTGCTCCAAAGACACTACTTGTAATACCAACATAGGACAATGGAGAGATGGTATTTTTCTGGGAGACATAGACATTCTCAACAAAAGGTGCAGCAACAAGGACATACGGAATATGATTGTTGGAAACATTACTCCTCCATCTCAACATGTCTGGGTGTCTCTATGGCGGTGTCAATTGGAAGAAAGCATGGAATGTCTCCCACACATACTGCCTAACCAACAAGATAAAGGAAGTGTCTTTCAAGATTCTTCACAGAATATACCCCGCAGAACATGTTCTGGAACGGTTTAAAGTGAATATTGACTATTCGTGCGTTTTCTGTGGACTACACAAGGAAACAATTATTCACTTGTTTTTTGAATGCATGTACTGTAAAATATTTTGGATTGATGTTCAAAACTATCTCTCTTGGAAAATTGGACAATTAATTATTTTAAACGCCAAAGATGTACTTTGATCGAAAAATGGATAGAGATGTGAAATTTGATATTCAGCTTTATATTTTAATAGGAAAATATCACCTACATAAAATGCAATGGGCTGACAAAAAAACAAACTTTTATATTTTTCTTGCAGACATGAACCTATATATTTCTACTATTAATTCAATACAAAATAAAAAGCAGGTAAAACAGTGTATACTAGAAAAGTACAATCTTACTCCTGGCTCCTGTTAAAGGTCCTATATCATGCAAAATCGACTTTTTTTAGTTTTTAATCATGTTGTTATGCTATTTCCTTATCAAAAACACCCCCAGGGTGGTTTTTGGCTTCATTCACGCAGTTCTCAGCAATCCTCCTGAATCCTGCTCTCTGAGCAGCTGCTCCGCCCTCTCCTGGTAAACGACTGACTTGTTCAGTTGTGTCGTCAGAAAGGAATGAAAGTGCTCGACGTCTGTAATGTAATGCCTTACGCCTTGATTTTAATTTGTAAAACTGCTTTTTCATTATTTCTGTCGTAAGAAAGAAAAAAAGAAAAAAAGGAAGTGCCTGACGAGTCCGCGCTGCCCCTGTGGAGTAAACAAACGCACCCCCTGAGCGTCTGAACAGATGTCATGTTTGCACCGAAAGTTGTGAAGAAGGAGCTCTTTCTAACCTAAGAGTCCACTCGCTAGAAGTTGGAATTTCTCTCCGGGATTCAGCGACTATCAGCCAAAATAATGTTTGGCTGTGACCGTCACTGATGGATGCTTGATGAACCTTGGCCAGAATCAAAGTGGATTAACTTTTATAACCAACGCGAGTCCCATAATGCGGTGAGTCAATCATAACGCGTGTTAGCATTTATGAAGCTGTGTTGCACATGTCAACTCCTTTTATAACTGCATCGTTTTTTGCTGTGGTATTCATATTTCTACTACTGTTAAAGAGTACCTAAACGGGCGTGCCAAAGCCTTTCCCCACCCACACATAAAAGTCAAAAATTGCCGCGAAAGAGGCGGTCTCTGAAGTTTGGGGGTGACATGCAGGGGGGTGAGTGTGTGGGCCTTGATTGACCTCGACATTTGCATTGGCACAATCACAGCAGACAGATTACGTGGGAGGGACTTGGTTATAAACCACAGGTACAGGGGCAGGACAATGGGCAGCACCTGATGACGATGTGTGGAGCTGGTGCGGCTTATGACGTTCTGTGGAGGCCGTGGACACGTCTCCAGTCAATCAGGAAATTCTAATTTAGTAGCAGAGTTTACCCTGAAGGGGGCGCAACCCATTCGTTTTCAGGCCAAAGTTAGGATTTGACACATGTTTGCGCTATAATGTCAGGGACCAGTAGACAACACTATGAGACACCCATTGAGAGAGTTTATCAGTAAAAAAAACTTGATTTGGTGTTTAGTTACTCTTTAAGGTTGTATGAGCTGAGAGAGGGGGCGGAGTTAACTGAATCGAAGCGTTTTGTCTTCCGGGTTTGAAAAATACCTCCAGAAAATACTTATTTATCACAAAAATTAGTGCTCCATAGTCTACCTCAAAGTCCATTACTTACCTGAAAATAAATTGTTAACACTTCCCTGTTCTGCTCTTGGGTTCAATCTAGAAACGTGACACAAACCCATCTTGATCAGGATCTTACACTTTGTTCATTAGAAAATGTTTACAGAAAAAATAGCTTCGGCAAGGGGGGGGGGGGGGGGGTATTTGCATGAGCTAAGCAAATAACCACTGGGGAAGATTCAAATATTACTCAAACATGCACGAATGCCTTGAAACCAATTCCAGGTATGTTTTTATTGAGCAACATCGTCACATCCTTAAAAGATCTGAAGTGTCTAAAGACAAACAGTCATGGTTTGTGGAAGACGACGCTTGTGTTTCTATTGTGCATGTTCTAAGTCAGGTTCAAATTCTGATTAAAATAAGACTAAACTATGGTGAAGCCGAGGTCTCAGGACGACAGCAGAAACTAAACCAGGTCTAAACTATTTAAGAAATTAACCAGACCTCAATCTGGACCAATGTCTAGACCAGGACTAAACGAGCCATAACAGTCCTCTAGTGTTAATGCCTCTGACTATAATTATGAGATTATCGATATTAGGCATTTATCCAGTCTTTACACTAACCCTTCTTTGGACTGGTCTGTGCAAATACTATAAACCAGTGTGTGTAATGTAGATGGACTGCCGACCATTTCTCTGTATGAAGCAGATACTTAGGCCTTGAGGTAATGGCTTCCGTGTGGAAAGCCCTCAGTCCAAACACGACTTGTAATAACAGCACAGATAAAGAATGGTGTTATTGCAGAGAAATGTCATAATCTTCAAAGCCCCTTCAGTCACTCGCTGCTAAGGCCCTAACACCGGCTCTGATCAAAAATGTCACCCATCTACTCTTAGCAAAAAAACAACAACAGAACACTTCAGTTCAGAGAAGGCTGCACAAAGTGATACTGTATAATGTCACTATGTCGACATTTTCAGTTTGCTATAATGGTTAGGTTACAGCGCAACTTAACAATTTTTAGATTATGTGAGGAATAAAAAATGAAGCGTGATAAACAAGTCCAGTAGCATCAATATTTCAGAAAAGACTGAAAATTGAACTGAAAGCTTTCAATTTAACCCATTGAGATTAAGAAGTTGTGTCTGTTTTAGACTCAGACAAAATCTAATATCCTGTTGGCATAATAAAACATGCAAAAGTATTTTCATGTGTATGTAACCACAGCTGTGCTCAAAACAAAGTCAAATATTGATGTGATTGTAAGCTCAATGCTGGAATAGTTTGGAGTTGGTACAGTTTTGATCTGATTTATGGCGAGCTCCAAGCCAAATAAGACACTCCCTTTGATACTGCAAGAGTCATGGGCTTTAATATGACAGTTACTGTTCTTTAAGTAAGCATTGTTATTATAGTGGCTCTGTTAAGTACACCTCACCCGTGCTGGCCCTTTGCATTCAAAGCGGTCTTAATCCAAGATGGCACAGATTCCACAATTTTGCATTAGGACGTCTCTAGTTCAAATTGTTGTATATCTTTTACTGTAGATGATCGCCCACTCGCTCAGAGGTTAACGGTTTAATCCCCGTAACAAGCAATGCATACTGTTCCTCCATGGGGAAGACATTTTGCTTTGACACAACTTGATGAAAGATTATTTTGTTACAGTTTTTGTATAAATTTAATGGAGCATGCTGAAAATTTAACAATACTATGGTTATCCTAGCCTGGTTTTTACCATCCCCTCGTACTCATTTCATTTCGTACAGAGGGTCTGGACTTTCTCAATTGAGTTCCGTTAACAGGTGGGAGGGGTGAACTCCTTTGAAACGATTGGATCTGATTTTCGCTAGAGTGTGGTCGTGACGTATGTAGTGCGCCCGTGTTGAGTGAAGCACGCTATCATAACTCTTGGGAGCATTCCTTACGCATTCCAAGGCTTCAGTTATCATTTCTGGATATTTGGGAGCCGAGCCAGAACGGATTGAAGAGCTTCCTTTACATTCGTATCTGCCGCCATTGCCGAACTACAACCAGCAAATGCGGCGCAAATGCTTGACGTCACCGACAACACCCGCCTTCCCCGCTCGCCGAGTGGTAGGTTGAAATTCAACCGATGAAACGCAGCCTATGAGATCAAACCCAGACGTACATGCAGGGAAAATATAATTGACCGGAGTTTACGGATGGCTAAGGCCAGGCTATGGTTATCCCAAAGGTCAACTGTTGTTTACAGCATACCAGACAAGAATCTTACAAGAAATCCAAGACTTTATCTGTCCACAAAAATGTGTTGCGTGTAGCCCTCTCTCTTGGAAGCGTTGTCAATATGTAATTTTACAAAACCAGTCCTCACAACTGGTTACCGGTGATATACGGCCCTATGCGCAAAAGCCGACAAATACCGACTTAATTCTACAAGCGTCTTTCCTTTCTCCCCATAAAATAAGGTGACAGGCAATCCAAGTTAAAGGCAATTACACAAAAACAGACAGTATTTCACAGCAGGCTTTTTATATGCGTCACCATTAAGCCCAGCTGGAGACGAGAAGTGGGAGAAACGTGACACTTTCCACTCTCTCCTGTCCCATAAAAGCACAAACGAACTCAAATAGAACCGGCACACACGTCCTGACAAAAATATGCTCCTAATAATTCCAAACACAGACCGATTCTCCTCTTTATAGCGCGACTGTTTTCACTTTGACGGATATAGATCTGGTGGCAGTTGCCATATGGAGCCGGTGTTTGGGAGTTCAAAATAATATTAGTGTCATAGGAAATAGCTGGACTACTGTTCTCTACTGGGGAAGGGTCCAAGTGCACTCGGTCCCCTCTCTCAGTCAAGGACAAATGCATTACCATCATTTTTTCCAGAAAGCTGCGGAATGATCGGCTCTTCCTGAGCCACCTACTGTCAAATTCCACTGGAGGAGATGAGGGACGAAAGCAAGGAGAGGATGTGGTCCGATTTCAGAATCATTGATTAGATTTGACATTTATATTTAAAAGTGAAGATGCTGGTCACGGTGCATATTTAAGCACAACCGAGAGCAGTGGCATTTGAAAGAAGACTGAAATATCCTGTATAAACTAGTGCATGAATCACATTTGAGTACATGTTTGGAGATTTAAAGTAGGGCTGCACGATTTTGACAAAAAACCTACAGGTAATTGCGATTTTTTTTGGGCCAATAATGTGATTGCGATTCGATTTGTAATTTAAATACATTTACTGCTAAAATGATGAGTGAAGGAAGTCATGTTACTTTTAGACAGTCAAACATATTCTTTTTCAATGCGCAATAGTCTATTTTCAAAAATATTTGGTTTTATGTGGACAGCGCCCTCTTTTGTGGAGGAGTTCGGCTTCCACCTTTCCCCGCGACATTCAGAGCACCTCTGGGGGACAGCCACGTGACTAAAATAAGTCCGGGATGGAATCACACGTCTTAACACTTTAGAATCTGTTTTATGGAAACTCAGACATTTTATCTTTTGCAGCTGAACCTGAGATTGCAAGGTTCCACAATTCGGATCAGTGACATCACTCAGATACAGAGACAGAAGAGGAAAAAAAACTCAGCTTTTTGAGGTTAGGTTATTACAGTAGTTATAACCTTGATTGTGATTCGATATTGATAAACTTTGCAGCCCTAATTTAAAGCCGCACTAAGTAACTTGATTACCTTAATAAATCCTTTTCGTAGTCCCTCTGGGGGTAATACAAGTGTTAATGGGATGATTGGGGGTCTTTCAACTCACGCTGGTGTCTGTGGCCAGAAAACTACAATTGCAACTTCGCTGCCACCAAGTTTGGAGCCACCAATACACTAATAGAATCGTGAAGAAGGCTAACGGGCAAAGCTAACTGTAATTGGATGTACAATATCCCTCTCTCTCTTTGTCTTTTCTCTCAGCGTAGTATTTACTCTCACGGACAAAAAAATTAGTTTAAAAAAACGCAACATGCCACGACACCTGCAGTGGCGCTTATGGCCTCTAGGGCCATGAGTTACTTAGTACTGCTTTAAACCACAGGGTCAACAAGTTACATGAATTTTATTAATTTTGTTGGATGCAAAGATACTACTTTACTTTACTGCAGTCTTTTATTCCAATTACAATGGTAAAGTTAATTGCAATTATTTGTGCAGTCCTAATATCTTGATAATGTCCTATTAACATGACTCCCATGTATATAATTGAAAGAATCGTAAAAAGGTAATTTGTGAATTATTTTATGCTAATTTAGCCAATTAAGAAAAGGTAGCATGTCATGCAAATACAAAATAGTAATATATTTAAATCAGTTAAAAGAAAAGGAAAATCTAAGGCCTAGGTAAATAAAACTCAAAGGTGGCGGTGAAGAAGAGACCAGGAGTCTAGGTTTGCTACTAAGCTGTGCAAAGAATGATGCACGGATCCTTGGGTGTGTGCCCAAATCTACTGATAGCATCGGTCTACCACCTGACATTTGGCTCCTGTGCTGATAAAGTTGTCGAAACACACTGACGTTCTGCCCTGAAAATAACTCAACTCTCAAACTACAAGGCCATATAACATTCTTGTCAAATGCAATAAATTAAGTTAAACCCAAGCATCGTTTTTGCTCATTCAAAGGTTCAGAGCACCTGCCTAACGACGTCATTGTGTTTGAAATGATTTGATCTGTTATGTTCAAGCCACTTAACATCTGCTCACCTCGAATCCGACGCCACATTCGAATGACAAATGGTCCGTTGTCATTGATGGTACTTGCCTGGCTTTTGGTATGTGTGTAATAAGACGGTAGTGTGGTGATTGGAGGCTGACCTTGCTGAACTCGTAGCCACATTCATGCTTGGTTTGATTCATACATAAGAAGGTGTGGAGCGGAGCCAAGTCTAATTCATGTAAGTTTTTCCACCGTGGGCTCCTTTGTTGGATTGCACTCTGCTTTTATAACATAATCTCATTTGAAATGCACAAATATTGAATGCTGGGATGGCTCTCTGGCATGGCTTCCACACACTCTGACAAACCAAACAAACCTGGGGATTTAGACAGTAGTTTTCCAGTGAGGGGGACTGCTCTGTAAATGGATTCAGCTGTTTAAATTTGGTCAGAATTTGGAGTTGAGGGTGTGGTAGAGCTGGTCCACACCCTCAACCCCCTTTACCGATATAATTTTGTTGTTATATGTTCTGTCTGAGGCTCACTGTGGCCTTTGTTTTGTTGATTGTACCGCTCTGTTATGATAGGGAAATTATAAGGCAGGGGCGACTTCTGTGTTTATCTGCTCTGTGTCATTGGCCGCTGGTAAAATAGCCCACGCTACTCCAGTGCATCCAAAAATCTGCTTTAGATTCAAACTGGTCTGACTGACTTTGACTTGAGTCACATCTTTCCTGCAGTTTGAATGCGAGTCGAGGTGTTAATCCCACAGTACTGGTCCGCAGTTGTGACAACCTTCAACAAGTGATGACTGGGCGTGTGCTGCAGGCTTCAAAGACGCACGATGTGAACTGCTGAATACTGCCCCATTCACGGCGAACGGTTTGCCCCCATTAAGCTGAAACTGAGAAAACGTATTTGTAATAGTGAAATCTGAGCCTTGATATTGACGAGCAGATGATGGCTCTGAATAAGTCGTCCTCCTTTGAGACTTTTACGAACAAGTTTTAAAACATTTCTGTTGCAAAATTTGTGTTCAATTATTCTGTTCAGAAATCATGTTCAGTTTAGCTCAATTTATCCTGCAATCTCTGATTCTTTCCATAAACATATATAATATTTTTTAACACACAAAAAAAAAAATGCATATAATGTGATTCATTAGTGAAAATGAACCCTAAATGAACCCTAAGGAAACCACTGGTTTGTTTTTAAATGTGCCAGAGTGTGTGCAAACCATGCCAGAGAGTCTTCAAAACATTCAATACTTGAGCATCAGATTAAGTTGTAAAAGCAATCTAACAAAGGAGCCCCGCGGTGGAAAAACTTACATTAAATACAGCTGGCACAGCTCCACACTTTCTGATGTATGAATCAACCAAGCTTCAATTTGAAGATGAGTTCAACAAGTTCAGGCTCCAATCAGCACACTTCGCCTTATTACAAACATACCGGGGTGTCATACAAGAGCCAGGTATCAAGTATCATCAACAACAACAGATCATCTGTCATTCAAATCATTTCAAAACAAAGTGATGTTGTTACACAAGCGTTCAGTGCCAAAATGCCATGGGAAATGATTTGGGTGTGGACTTGAATCACTATGAACACTATTTATTACTATTACAGAGCTGTGTATACCTAGGGCAGCTGTGGCTCCAATAACTAGTGTAGCTCTCTGAGAAACTTGTCAACTTGCATTCCATCATTTGTATCCGGAGACTAAGAGCCAAAGTTTATCCATACCATATTGATCTAATCTCCATCGATTTTGAATTGAGCTCACTGCATACACTTGTCTTGAGTTAATGATAAAATATTATTCCAGAATTTCCAGTTCACAGGTTTTCTACCTCTCATGGCTCAGCACATGGACAGAGAGCGAGGGGCTCTTCCAAAACAAATGCGAGATAAGCGCGTCTTTGTGAATCCATGTCCCGGGGCTTTTATTATCTGCCTGTAGCACTGTCTGATTCATGGCTCTTCTGGGGATGTTATTGTTGGCCCGCGGAAACGGTTCATCTCACAACCTCCAGATAAATGCCCTCAAATCACTCTTTCCCTCCTCATGCACCTGACAGTTTGCTCTCCTCTCCGCGTTGATCATTCCAGCACATCGCAGGCAGGTGGAGGAGACCGGCATCACGGCAAATGCAAAAAGGTTGTCATTCATTTCAACTGTCCTCTTATGCAAAATGTAAGTGAAGGTTAAAAACAAGACAGCTCAAGTTACGACTGTGGATTGGTAGATAAAAGTTAGCATCTATAAGCTGTACACAGACAATAAATAAAGGGGGAAAGGGGATAAATGCCTGAAGGAAGGTCACATGATCGATCAATAAGGAAAAAATATACATGGAATCAGTGGTTATATGGTCATAACAAAAAACGTCATGAGCTATTTTTATCCAATGTTAAAAAATCTCTCATTATATGCAGTTTTTGCTTTATGTTTAATGAGATATATAACTGTTATTAATGATAGGATAAATTGAGCAAAACGAAACATGATTTCTGAACAAAATCATGGAAAATTGCAACTTTTATGTGAAAGAAAATGTTGATATTTGTGCGTATTTGACCTTGTAGTGACCAAGCGGCTGTATGAGTGGTCAGCATGGCGCCTTTACTTTCCATCACAGTGGTCTCTAGGACGCTCCTGGATCAATTGTTTGGAAGGTTTTCACTGCTCACAAGACAACTTTTTTTTGTGTGTGAAACAATTAGCAGCTAGTGGATTATTTAGGACTTTCCAACACTAAGAGAAAAGTATGTCATCTAAATGTCTTATGAAGCAGCTTGAAAACTGACCTTTGTCTAGCTGTCATCCCCAACAAACAGATGATTAATTTGTCGTAACCCCAAATTCACTGCTGGAGAACTGCACTAGTTTGTGTTGGGTCTGAGGTTTAAAATGTTTCCAAAATGATAACACAAAGGTTTACCTACTATATCACCATAGATTTTATTAATGGTGCCAGTATTGAGAGGGAGCAGTGTACAGTTGGAAGTAGCCCTTGCTGAGAGTAAACCTCTCCTGATAGATTGTAAGCCATGCTTGTCTGTTGGCACTGCTACAAAGCCAAGTGTTTACCGCGTCTAGACAGACTGGGGGCCTGGCAGCTATTGGCATCTGAGCAGTACCGTAACCACAGATAGTTCCCCACTGTCATTTAGCCCATAAATCAGTCCCAGTCACATAAGCAGTATCTACAGGTCTGCAGCTCACAGCCAAGACAGCTAAATGCAGGGTTTAAGGTGCAGGGAAGATGCCAACTCTCTTAATGCGTATAATGCCTGTTTCCTTAGGCTATACATTCTAAAAATGAGCAGAAGATGGTATGGAGATTGGACGCAATTTTGCTTTGGGATGGTGCATTTTGAACTAGCAGATGAAAGAGCTCTACATTGGAGTGTTGAAAATGTCTTAATCTACACATTCCACTATATAGTGCCACCTATTTTTGAGATTTAATAATGACATCTATTTATTCCAAATGTTTTGACATTGACTTAAATAAAAAAAAAAAAAAAAAAACAGTGGGAAAACAGTGAATTATTTTAAAAGAAAGAGCTGAATGTCCAATCACTGCACGGTGGCGCACAGCTAAAAGGTCCTGGGTTCGATCCCTATGTGGAGTTTGCATGTACTGCGTAGGTTTCCTCAGGGTACTCCGGTTTCCCCACCACAAAAACATGTACAATAGGCCAGGATGAATGAAGTGTATGCGTGAATGAATGGTGGTGGTCAGAGGGACCCTGGGGTAGACACTGTGTCAGTCTACCCCACCTCTGTGTGTAGAGTGAATGAAGGACAAATCCCCTAAAACTGTGTGTTTTGAGTGACTTGTGTCATGTGAAAAGTGGAATGTAAATTTGTATAGCACTTACATCAAATTTAGCTTAATTAATGGCGATCAGCACCAATTAAACTAATTCATTCACACAGGCAAAGTGCCTTGCTCGAGAACACATACGCACTGAGCCATTTTCGCCTTAACACTGCGTTTTGGCAATACTGATGTGTCTTAAGTTACTTGTTGATGCATCTCTTCCAACTATATGTGGTATTATCATCAAAAATGGCGATCTGGAAACAATTTCGGCATTTAGGACATTGAAATCTTTGCCTAAAAGTTTTTTTTGTTTTTTTTTCTTAAATAAGAACAGGGTGGGTGTAATGAAAAGTATTATTCAGCCCTAAACCAGTTAAGCACAGAGACAGAGTGTATTAGGCATCTTCTGTTTTTAACCAAAACCCTGCTTGGCTCACGGCGCATGGAAAACTGTGCCACACGTATTGTATTATTTATGGCAGCAGTGTGTTTTTGCTGATGGAGACAAGAAATAATCATCAAATCCAACTTAAAAGAGCTCTTACACCACAGGAATTTGTTTATGCAAGATAATCTCCACCATTAACAGCGCATTTTCACAGTGTTTTGTTGAAGTTGAAAGATAATAATATGTAAACCTGGCCATCCGTTAAAAGACAATACTGAATGTTAAAGTAATTTTATATCAGTACCAATAGCAACAACATCTGTCAGCCATCTGATAGCCTTAATACTTACTCATGTTTTTTGGGATTTTTCACCTGTAGGCTTTATTAGACAGGACGGCTCAGGGTGAAAGGGGGTGACACGGGTGAAAAATTGTCGGAACTTTTTGACAGCTGATGCTAACAACTCTACAAAAATGGAATGTATACTAGTATTTAGAAAAGACCATGAGAGGAGTTTCCTCCCAGCTGCGCGACAAGCATCATGGCAGCTATTGCTGTGATGTGAACTGGTTACATCTATCTCAGACACAGGACTAAACGATGCTGTATCACAGGGGATGTTATTGTTATGAGCTCAAAAGTTTTGGGTGGTCCACATAAACATTGATATGAACTAAGTGGGACAGGATCGTAGGAGTGCATAGAACATAATGCAAAACACCTGTGTATTCTTATGATATGAGAGCATAGTGCATATAAATATACTAGTTATCCACAGTGGCCTCCACTAACAACGGCACCTACGGTACGGTGGCTCAGCAGTTAGCAATCGTGCTTCACAGCCAGACGGTCCCGGGTTCGATCCCCGGGTGGGGCGTTTCTTCTTCTTTTGGAGTTTGCATGTTCTCCCCATGTCTGCGTAGCTTTTCCTCCGGGTACTCCGGTTTCCCCTACCACTAAAAACATGTGCAATAGGTGAATCCGCCAGCCAGGTGATCAGCCTGGCTCCACATCTGGAGGCGGGTCTCCACTGCTCCTCACAGGTTGCCCCAGCGGCATCCAAGGATGGGTCAAATACAGAGGACAAATTTCTCAACGGGGACAAAAAAGTATGCCTTACCTTACCTTCAATAAAAAGCTATGATAATGTAGGTACATTTGTGTTGTACTTTTGGGGACTGTATTCAGCCATTTTAAGATGTCACAGATTTTGAATAAGCATTACAAAATCAAATCAAGAAGGCTATAAAGCAACAGACCTGCAGTCTTTTTAGTTATGGTCTATTCATATTGTACCAGAGACGTGGGATTAATTTACCTGCTGTTTACACGTTGTTTTCCATAGGCCATATGGGCTGCTTATCTGAATCCTTTACTCCATGTTCAACTTGCTCATAGAAGAAATGTAACTGACGCAGCGTGGTACCAGACTGCAGACTGTATCAGGCTAAAAATGCTGACAGAAAGCTGACAAAGTGGATGAATCATTGTACATTAATGGGATGTGACTCATTCCCCAAATCTAATAGCAGGGCATCGAGGATTAAAGAGACTGTACCTATTTTTATACTCATAGCAGAGTGACACTCATTTCGCCCCTTGCAGTGTATTGTGTTCAGACATAGGAAAAAAGCAGTCAAACGGGCAAAATGAGCAAAACAAGCAAAGCTCGGCGTCATGAAGAATCAGGAAATCAGCACTGCGTTAGGAAAGTGAGGAATACGTTTGGATATAACTAACAATTTAAACTTAACAAGCTCCATTTTTTTCAGTTTTGAAAAGTAAAATGTGACTTTACTCTTACGTTACATTATTTAATGTAAAACTGCAGTTTATTGCGTTGTAACATAACACTTACAGCAGGCAACTCCAACCGGTATCCCGCGGCGCACTTTGACTAGCTCGCGTAAAGATTTCTGAACCTGATCTAAATTTAACAGTTAAGTCTGATTTCATGCTGGAAAATGCGCTGCTACGTATCTCATGCATCTATCCAATGAAAAAACATTGATATCCAGTAAATCCCGCCCCTTTGTACAAACTTCCAATTAGCAAATTCGCCGTCAATCAACGTGCTCCTGCAGTCAACCTTGATGTGTCACTGAACTACCGCTGCCATCAGGAGCGGTATATATTTTGTTCAAACTTGCTCTTTTATGATGCAAAATGTATTAAAATGTTCAGGTAATATACATTTATAGTTTCGTTTGGATGAATAAGCTTTGAAATAAATGTTGCGAAACATAAGTAGCTCACTGTAGGAAAAAGGTTGGAGACCCCTGACTTACAGTATACCCTATAAGCCTTTCACAGCTGCGCGCCAATAACTGAGACAAACAAACTCATGTCCAAACATGGCCCGGGACAAGCAGGACAGTGTAAATCCTTTACAAAAGATGCTAATCCTTACATACTCACACAAGTGACTTTAAGAAAACACCAGGCTAACTCTACTGTAAGGAAGAAGACATGCCTATTCTTCGTTGTCGCTCGATCATGTAAGTGCTCAAAGACAGGCACGTGCACGCAACAAACTTGATGTGCCCACAATGAACGCAAGCACCAAACTTTGGCAATCAAGGAGAGGATATCAGCGCAGCACACAGGAACTGCTCCTAGCATAAGGAATACAGACAATAAATCATCCCAGCAGTGGGTTAGTGAGCCATTTACAGAGGTGAGGTGAGGAGAGGTTGCACGGAGAGCTATAAAACATGCAACTGTTTCTTCTGAAAATGCCTATGGCGTTATTAGACAGGTTGGATTAGGAAAATGGATTAATTCTTAGACATATGCTGCAATTAGAGAGAGAAAGACAGCTTAACCCTTAAACTTCCTGGTAACTCTTGGATGTTTGTGGCATCCTCAGGCAACTTTAGAATTATAAATTGTTTAGAGACCATGTAAGTTTTTATGATTAAATATTAATGCATGAAGGCTGAAAACCTGCTATTTTGTGATTGCAGTTTAGCCAACATTCAGCCAATCAGTGTTCAGAGCAGGGCTGTGATGTCATCATTCTTCTTGAGTCCCCATGTGTCCAGTTGACATGAGACAGAGAGATGAAACTCCCTGGTCCAGAGTTTTCGGTGTTAATGAACACGATGTGTACTGTATTGTAAAAGGTGCTTCAGATGCCGAAGAACATACTGCTGCTTCGTGGCATTGTAAACTGTCCCTGAGTGACAGGGGAATAATCACAATGAAGTCTGAACTTTCAGAAGCCGCAAATGGCTGTATACTGTAGTTACTTCTTAAAGTCAATGTAAAGATATTCAGTATACAATCTAGTCTCTAAGAAAATCTCTAATAGTAACATGCAATGCTTGTGCAAATGCTACCTTTACCATTGTAGCATATAATTCCTGACTTTACCTGAACCCAGACATTTCACCTACAATCTACTTCAGTCACTCTCAGAGGCACTACGTGCATTTGGTGTAAAAACCTTATTTACTCAGTACATATTTTGACTACACCCATGTATAAGTAACCTCTACTGGTTTCAAGATATATCATTCATTCAGACAGAAATGTAATGGTTGACTTCCCAGAACTTCCTTCCCACAAAAGGCATTATTTGCATATTCTACTGACGGGCATTGTATTAATTAGCACATTAGCTCAGGCCTGTGAAAATGTTTCACTTTACTAACTGCAGATTAAGTCATTTGCCAAGATTTCTGTTCAGTTGTTTGTGCCAAAAGGAGCAATTTGGTCAGGAAGTGTTTTTATTTTATTTATTTTTAGAACAAATTAATACAATTAATTACAGCTATTCTAGTCCATCCTTTAGCTGCCCATGCAAACTTTGTTATTTTCATACAATATGTTTGTTTGTTTGTGTATTTTGTGCTCTTTAGCCCGTCCAAGAGTACATACATAGGATTTCCTCATGTTATTACCATCTATTATGCATTTAGTTGCAATTTGTCGAAGAGGCTGGTGTTATCTGGCAATAAGTTGGAGATTGAGGGGATGCAAGTACAAATACAGCTGGAGGGTCACATTACTGCACAGTTTAGCAAGACAAGTGGTCAGCAAGTGTTTCTACAGAATGGACTTCCACATACAAACATTTAGAATGTGCACTGTGGTATTGATCCAGCTGTAGTCGGCCTGTGCCTCTCTACTTATGGCCACTAGAATACTGCCCTCCAGTGGACAGCAACGACATCACACAGACATCACTTCACCAGGTGGTCAGGTACGTTCACTATAATCCAATCCAAAATAACTACTCAGATGAATAAACAGTGAGTGATACATTTACTTACAACATGTTCTTCTTAAAACTGTACAAACTATTCTACTAAGAGAACAGCTTTATTGCAGCAGGCTGTTTATTGGACCATGTTTTAATTAATACTTCTCATTCTCAAAAGCTATATTGTGAAGACTAGGTTTTAAGTTTGTTTCTTGTACATTACATTAGTATGTATTATTATAAATGTGTTAATTATTTGTGTATCTACATATTTTTGAAGAGGCAGTTAGTAAAAAGTAGTATTTTAGTTGACTTCGACTCTTCGACTCTTAGGGCCACCTAACTTAAGAAAAGCAAAAATACATGCAACGCTCATGCAGCAATTTTCAATACATTTTGAAGTCCTGTCACAAAATCCCACAAAGCGTACTACTGTAACTTGTTTAAATTGAGGATTTCACATTAGCCTGCAGATAGACACAAGATTGCACTTAAACTAATGTCAATAATACAAACAAGTACAACAACTGTAATCACTTACTTGCTGCTTTTGGGAGGCCTTGTGGTTTTCACATGAAGATTCCACAAATTGCACATCCTTGTTTACATGGTCATCTGTGTCAATATAAACACCGGAAAACAATTGGTCAGAGAAATAATCAGGGTCCAATAAAACAATGCAGCTGGACATGACTTATTTTAAACAGCCAACGCATCAAGACTTAATTGGATAAGTCTTGATCAAGGGACAACTGACTGGCACAGGTGTTAAAAAGTGCTTTATCAGACAAATCATAAACACCTATTACAACAATGATTCAGCCGATCCATCAGAAACAGCATCTCACTTGCATGTGATACCATACGGAGCGCAAAACAACACACAGCATATGGAACAGATTGTGGGCATTTTCACTACAGAAGTTCAAACACTTGTATAGGCTATGCAATATGTACACTGGGAAAACCGCAGCGTGCGCTTGGCTCGGGGAGAGGGAAGGCGGCCTGGCACTCACTGTGGTACAGCAGGCCTCTGTGCCCACGCCAGAATCAATTCGCTGTAGAGATGGGAGACACATGAGAAAGGAAGGATAACAGTCGGAAATGGAAGGCAGTAAAACTTTTGCGCAGTTGTGAAGATTGGATGGAAGTGTAGAGTGGTAAACATTACGGGGCAATACATGAGTAGAAAAAACGGTGGTAATTACTGAAGTGGAACAGCAACAAGAGCAACTGTTATGCTTGGTTTAAAAAACAAGTTTAAAGGAAGGGTATGTAGGATTTTGTATTACCTAGCTACATCCACAGATTAACCTCTTCCAGTTCAGCTTTACCCAAGTCTAAAAGCTTCTTGACTGGAGCTCATTTTAAAGCCAAGACCTCTAAAACTGCCTTTTCTCTGCGTTTGTCACGTTTTGTCTATTTTTTTTTATTGTGTTATATTGTTGTTAAGGGGAACTGACTAAATCCAGTTGGTTTCTTGATTAAATGTTAATAAAACAAAGAAAATGCGTTAGTGTACATTTTGTTTTGGTTCTTGAGCCAACTGTCCAAACAGAGCCATTGCAAGTTACTCGGCTCCATTTTCATGGAACTTACTGCAGAAGGACTTAAAAATCACGAACCTTATTTCTTCTTTGATTAGTTTCAAGTCTCTTGTGATCTCAGTCCAGTCCAGATCATCTGTGCGTGTGTTTTAACTAATGCTGTGTATGTTTTTGAATTCATGGAAACTTTGTGTCGATGCCCATCTTGTCCAGGTCTCTCTTGTAAAAGAGGTCTAAGATCTCAATGGGACTAACTGGTTAAATAAAGGCTAATAAAAATAAAAATAAAACAGTGACTAGGGCGATATGGTCAAACATGTATATCACTATAATGAAATATAATTCATTTAGAGCTATTTTATTCTTTATTTACATCTAAATTCACCTAAATCTGTGGGTCTACTTCCATGCTGTGCTTCAAGTGCAATAAACTGGTCTGCCAAAGTATTCTTCCTAAAGATCTTGACGCAAGATTTGGAGAAGCGTCTCCAGGTGCAGAACTGTAGTCACCCACCACTGACAGATTACTGTTGTCACATACAGTAAGAATTGGTCAAATGCTGAGGGCAAATTTCACCTCTTGACCAGTTCCTGCCAAAATCACTGATGGCACTTTATGTCACATTTGATCAACATTATCATCAAAGCGTTACTCCAACAGCGTCCTAGGACCTCTGTGCTTTCTTGTACAAAAGTAGAACCTCTGTGTTAAAACAGCTACAATAATTTATTCAAATAGGAAAAGGTTCCTGCCATGCAAAAATCCCTATGGTGTGTTGACATGACATTGGTTAGCATAAAATTTTAAATATTGTGACGCAACATGACAAAAGAAATGCAATTATAGTATTTCACCAAGTCACAGATATGTATTTCACTTTTTCCATTGAGAAATAAGACTTAGTTAGGAACTTTTGCTATTCTTTAAAATATGGATTTTTCTTCTTTTGTACAATACATTGGAATATCTGGACTTTTTTTTTTTTTTAAACCTGACATCACATAAACATTTAAAACCTCTCTCCATGCAGAAACTGCTTTAGTGCTTAAGTCTTATCCCCTTCACCACTGACGCCTCTGGCCTCCCCCTCAGGAACGCTGAGGTACCGTACGGCGAGCAGTTTGTGTGTTATTTGATCAGAATGCAGGTCGTTTGCAGTGGAAAACTGTGGCCAGACAGTTATTGTAATTTCACCACTGCCTGCAGCTGTTTTAGCCATTTCCCCGCACTGACCATGTATGGGCATGCACTACCTGTGGCTAAGAATGACAGGATAATTTGTTTACGCCAAATGAAGCGGATAAATGTTCATGCTACATTACAGGGAGGCTTTCATCACACATCTGAGCTGCTGCGATCTGTAAGCAAAACTGTAAGCAATAGGACCACCATGTCAAATTATCTTTTTAAAATGTTTTGAGTTTACAACAGTTCTGCTTTCTACATACTGTACCTAGAACCTGGAATATTCAGCAGTGTGGCTTTAAATAATTATGTTACTAACTCTATGTATAGCTCAATATCAGTGGAGCAGGAGCTTTGTCTGGTGTAAGCAATGAAGGTTATAAACAAAGTACTTACCATATGTTGTAAAATGAAAAATAACGACATATTAAAGTAGAACACTTGGATTGGGTGCATGTCGCCCTCTATTGGCACTGGGAACGCGCCAGCTTTTTATGACCCTGCCCAATTAATGAAAAACAAATCCGACCCACTCAATCTTCAAAAATGGGCTTCGATTTGCCAACTCGAACGCGCAAACATTACAAGCAACGCCTCCTCATAGCAACAGGGGCGCAACTCGTGAACGCAAGTTAATGTAGAGAGATGGCGCTTTTGTTTACATCGTTTACATCTGATGATCTGCAGAGAACACATTTGAACTCCCGTATGGAGATCAAGAGACTCTACCATCTGCCCCACTGTCGCCCCAAGCCACTTCCTTTAATGCTGTCCCTGGACCAACAGGCATCTAAACTTAGCCTCTAAAGGTTGTACCTAAACTTTTTTAGATACCATGCTGGTATCGTTTAATGGTGCCCAGCCCTAATAGAGTGTGGTTGCATGTCTTAAACAAAGTGGCTGAATTCCACGACAAAGTGTCAGTCTAAGCCACTCGCACATCACTAGCTTGATAGCACGTCATTTCGAAACATGATACTAACAGATAACAGATAGTGTAAGTGTTGTAGTAACGGCAATTTAAGCGAGAGAAAACCTCAGCATGTTCCGCTGCGGTTTAGGAGACACCTTCGGCATGCAAGATTGCTCGAACAAGTGTGAATGAAACAAAACAACCTCAGGTCGGATTTTTGCTCGGTGCAAAGGAAAAGTTGAGAGCAGAAGAACAGATTTGTTTGTTTAAATTCTTTTCTTACATAGCAGTCCTTCAGCAGCTTGAGTCCCTTGACTGATAACTCCTTACTTACTGCGTGTGAAACCGGCTCTATGTGCGGCTCTATGACTCTCGGTCTGACATGTGGCAGCAATCAGCGCTCACAGATGAAATTAGATAGAGCACTCATATAGAGACGAATCAGTAATGACCAGCATCTAATGTCTAATCAAAATAAATCACTTCAAACAGGCAGCCACTTCAAATGACGGCACAGAATACAGGGCCCCGGCACAGACACACACACACACAGATACAATCAACAATCAATTTATTCCCACTGGCCTCCACTGCAAACTTAAAAGAAAGACAGTCTCTTTGCATAAATACGACTAGCGTTCAATGCACAAACATTGATCTCGGGAGGACTCTGTGGCAAGACCTTGGTCGCTGGTTTGCGTCTTCATTATATTATATATCGTTTATATTAGTGACTCATGTGACAAAAATGCTACTAGCCGCCATATTGAATGTTGTGGCTAAGCTAAACAAACGTAAACCTAAGGTACTAACTGCTCAGCCATGTTATCTTACTGTTCTCACTTTTTACTGGATTCCCACCTGGACGGGGCCTTTCTGTGTGGAGTTTGCATGTTCTCCCCGTGCCTCTGTAGGGTTCCTCCGGGTACTCCGGTTTCCCCTACCACTAAAACATGTACAATAGGCCAGTATGTGTGAGAGTGTGTTTGAGAGTGCACATGGGGGACGACGGATGGAAATTAGCCCAAGGCTACAATCCGGTGTGGCTTGTTCATTAACATGCACTGTCCCTACCAAATAAGCAGATAAAATAAAATTAAATAAACAAGGATTAGATTACTGCAACCACAGGTATGCTGGACAAAATACAGCAGCATTGTAAAATCTAAAAATAGCAACATCGTTTTGCCTAAAATGGAAAGGAATACTCAGCAACTGTGATTAGCTTATGAGTAACATACATGTAATGCACAATGGTATGTTTTTATTTAGGGACAGTGCACAACTACACAATGACCAAGGCAAAGTGAGGAAAGATGCTTGGTGCCAGTATAGCGCAAATTCTACTTTACACCTGTAGTCCCTGGGCAGGTTTAGAAAAGAAACATATGCATTTACAGAACTTGTTTGTGTTTTATGATAGATCAGAGCAGCCAGGCTGTCATATGTGGTATGTGAATAGACCAAGTGATAAGTTATCACAAAACTAGGTTACATTACTTCACAAAACTAGGTTACATTACTTCACAAAACTAGGTTACATTACTTCACAAATCTTTTGCATATTCACACTCATCATTTCAACAATCTTTTACTTTGCACCCACTCCCTCCTTCATCCTCTCTCTCTCCTTCTCCATCATTGTGCAGAACATGCACTTTCACATCATCCACTTTCATCCATGTCCTTCACGTCCATATTCAACCCTAAAGCGTACAATCTTGTTTGGAAAGCAGCCATTTTTCATCAGACATGCCAACACAAAAGATATATAACAGACTATTAGCAACTGATGTATAGCATGTAATTGTCTGAAACCTTCCATGTGAAGACTTTAAGATCTAGATATCAACAGTCTCTATCCCTATGTCTTTAGATCTGTATAAACTGATCGTGACGGCGGCTCAAACGGCCTTCTTACCGGTGTATGCGATTTTCTCAATAGGGCTCAGGATCCGCAGAGGTCTTGTGTGTAAACAGGTCAGCAGGAACACCTGTAGATCAACAGCAGAATGTTACTGACAAAGCAAAGTATATTGTTAGAACTAATACTGCATTTACTGCCAATAATAGCACAGTATGTTCAAATAGTTGACCAGGAAGTAATTAATCTTTTATTATTACCATGAAAGAAATGCTTTTGACCCACAAATACTGCCATGTGGAAGAAGAATTCATTGGGTAACCCGTTAGTTGTTTTCATGAGCAGCTTTTACCATTTTCGTTCAATAAACCTCCCCCATGTGTTACCAAATAAGAACCGGATTAGGGATTGGTGAATATTACAAAGTGCTTCAAAGAAAGCTATAAAACAGGACTATAAAGAAGGGAATATGTTTGGCTTTTGCTCATGCGCGCGGTGAGGGAAAACACGCTGTACGGACCAAAACAGGAAACGTTACGTGTGTGTGAACGGTTTGTATTGAAACAGGACTCCTGGAGCAGCTGGTCATGTGACGGGAAAGCACATCCAGATGCTTCAATTAGTCCTAATGAATGCTCTCATGTCTCTTCTCTCCCTCTCTTTCCTCAGCTTATGAATCATGATTTTAGTACAGACCAGTTTATTTATGACGAATCAAACACACACAATCACGCCTAATATTTTTGTCATAATTGTAAGAATCGGGCAGTGTACAAAAAATGTTCTTCCCCTTATCTCAAGTGCAAATTCATGTCTGTATTCTGTAAAAATGTATTGAAATCGCCAGTTCTATAATCACAACTACCTAAACCTAGTAATTGTTACCGCTATGTTTGTGAAAGCTCGAAGTAAAAAGGTTAGGTATTCTGATATGAAGTCTATGAACTCAGGGTTTCACTGTAATAAAGGGGGATATGGTGGCCCGAATCCCATAGTCTTCAAGCATCTAGCAACTGCACTTATAACCTCAAGGGATCAAAACAGCACGTAATAATGAGCCAAGGCAAGGGCCAACACAAGAATATTTTAGAAGCAAAGCAAATCATATGCAAAAAGGTTTAATGTTTCATTATCCTTTGCTTGTGTTAGGAAACAGTGGTTCGGTCTGCCAGTCCATAGCAGTCCAGACCAACTACTGACAGCTCATAAATACGCCATATTTGACTTTAGCACCCCTTTGCGGGCCGGATCAAACCCCTTGACGACCGAGTTTGGCCTGCACTCCACTTTGGGCAATCAGAAAAAGAAAAAAAGAAAGAGTTGGGTAAATAAGAAATGTTGATTCTTGTATCATAATAAACTCTCCTCTCTCCGTTGACAGTCAGCAGGCCCCTCACAGATGTGGCTCTGCCCCGGTGCACTGAGCTGTGTGTTGTCTGTTTGGCCCGAGGAGCGCCATCGTTGATATGTGAGCTCTCTGAGGTCATGGACGGACACGCTCACTTCATCATGCGGCACCCATGGGTGTTTCCACATCCACAGTCTAAGTGCCACTGACATCTTTTGACAGTTGCATTGAGCTGATTACAATGGGTAAGTAGGAAATGTGATTCGAGGACTGGAAAGCCACTTTAACCTGATCAAACTTTATATGTGTCTTTGTTTTCAGAACAATGCCATTTGTTTTATGCCGCATGATTACTCTATTTCACTATTAGACTTTCTGAGCTACGCTATAGAGGAAACAAGCAGCTGGGCACAAGTTATGGCCTCACATCCCCTTCCCTGCAATCAAGTTGAGTAAAGACGGCAAGGCTTTCTCTCTAAATAATGCTTGTTGTTCAGCACTGATTGCAAAGATGTGCAAAGCCAAATGTTCAGTAATTGGTGTGAAAGCCGCCTCCATCCTTTGAAATTTCTTCATCTGCAAGTCCCTGTATTTCGATGCAGCTCAAATGAATAAAACCCAAAACAAAGCATTCAATCAACGTTCCTGTTCTTCATGAGGATCTGTGTTGGGTTTCTCCACTTTGGAATATGTGGAGTGCTTTTAGAAGGTGATGAGCGGTGAAGAGGCACTGAGGCGCAGACAAACAGAGCAGATGTGTTGAGAGTTACCAGCAGGTCAATGACAGGTTAACCTCACTGCACTTTGATCATGAGCAGGTACATAACAACTCACAATACCACAATCACCACAACAGCTTCAAGTGCATTATGTCAACTTAAAGGTTCTGTCATGACCTTGGCTCTGTCTTGCTAATGGTATAAAGACACAAAGCAGGCCTGAACATGAGCCGAGGATAATCTCATAGAGGAAAAGTGTGGCCAAAAAAAGGTCTTTTCAAAATACAGTACCATAACTAAATTAGTAACTTTTGCCATTTGTGTCTGTGATTTGAAGTATTAAAAAAATAGATGCCTATGTAGCCAAGGGCTGGGATGATACACCTTTGTATCGATCTGATACTTATCATAATACTCAGAGGACGATCCGATACATATCGCGATACAGGAAGACCTGCAGCACTCAATTCATCGCCTTATCTCCAACTACACCTCACCAATTTTCCAATCATCCCTTTATCTCAAGCCACACCTCCGTGACAGCCTGTCACCGCAGCAGCACATTCCTACTTCAACCTATCATTGCCCAGGATTCTCCTCTTAAGGCCCCTCGTTCACTGCCTCGCCCGTTCACGATGTGCTGCGACGCTCCTCTGCCCCTCCTCCACCTGGCCTCATCTCTACTCTGCGGGTCCAGGCTCGTCATCCTCTACCATCACCAGTGTCCAGACTCCGGAGGGAAGACTCTCCTTCATTCATTCATCACGCCTATGTATTTCATACCATTGATTCACAGTCTTCTGCCATGATTCATCCAAAACACGTAACTGAAGACGACTCCGCACACCCAGGAGGTGACAGGTGTGTAGAAGACAGGGAAATGGATGTAAAAATGAACAAAAGCTCCCGCACACCATCTCACTCTTAGATATTGATTACTGCAACGTTTCGGTCAAAGGACCTTCATCAGGCTTGAGGACAGCCCCTTCTGTCAGGTATTTTATAACTTTAGGCACTGCCCCCAACAAATCACAACCAATCAGGTATAGGCTGTGGGTGATCACCTCAAAAGAGTGAAACAAATCATTTTCAACATGTGATTACAGTAATATTGTAATCAAACATTTTCATAATAATTATGTAATTATTATGAAAATTTGATATTTAAAACATTCATGGGATTCACTGATATTTAAGAAAAACACATGAAACACTCGAAACACATCGCGGAGGCGGAGTTTACTCCTCCCAACTACTCAGAAGGGGAAGGGAACTCTTCGTTATCAAACACTATTATTTACAACATTACATTAAATAAAAGTTCATCATTAAGGCCTCTTGGGCGAAGGGTTTGTAAGATAAAAATCCAAAACACCTCTTGTCGTGGTCTACTCCTCGAGGTGGGGCGGCACCTGTTCGATCCCGCAGAAGCGCAGGGATGAGACATTGTGCCCCGATTGGTTGAAGTGGATAGCAACTGGCGAGTCCTTGTCCTGTCGTCTTATAGCACTTTTGTGTTCGCTTATTCGTTGTTTTAATTTCCGCGTGGTCTTACAAACATAAGCTAGTCCACATGGACAGCGCCGCAGGTACACGACATGGGTGGAGGCGCACGTGATGATGCTCCGGATGGGAAATCTCTTCCCGGTGAACGGGTGGCAAAAATGATTTGTTTTCATTGTATTGTTACATTGTGCGCAGGTCCCGCACCTGTAGTTCCCGTTGGGTATTGGGGACAGAAGTGTCTGCGCCTTTGGGGTGCTTCTGCCTCGGGAAAAATACAAGAGAGTCTCTTAGATTGCGACCTCTTCTGTGCGTGAACAGGCGTGGATTTTTGAATATTTCCACCAATTCGGGGTCCGTGCTGAGTATATGCCAATGTTTTAAAAATATGGATTTATTTTCCCACTGTGGGGGGAGTACACCGTGTTGAATATGGTGGAAAATAGTTTTTCCTTTTTATCTGTTTTTTTCAACAACTTCTACCTTGGTTTAGATAAAGCCACTGCATACGCCTCCTCTATCAAATGTGAAGGAAAGCCCGTTGCTCAAATTTGGTCTTCATCTCTCTTGATTTTCTATAAAATCTTGTGTTGTGTGGCACACCCTTCTTAAGCAAAAAAATTGGCTTTTTGGAAGCCCCCTCTTCAGTGGTGTAGGGTGTGAGCTACTGGCCAAGAGGAGAGTGTTCTTATCAGTGCGTTTACGATATAGCGTAGTGGTTAGTTCACCACAACTTCTTTCAACCACCATGTCCAAAAAGTTGACTCTGTCTTTACTCATTTTGCATGTAAATTTCAAATTACTCTTAAGTTTATTGGATGATGATTCATCCAATAAAACTCTTCTAAGGCCGTTTTGTTTCTGTGAGTCTTTTCTAGTTGAAATATGTTTACTTTCAAATGTGTAAAAGAAAGCTGACATGGGTCCAAAGTTTATGAACCAAATGCCATTTGACATTTATTGAAGTGTTAAGATCGAAAATGGCAATAACACAAAATGTAACAAAGTGCTGTGTAACCGTTACTGGAAAACAAAGGAGTGACAGAAATGCCTCCAAACAGAAGTATTGAAAGTATTGCGATACTTGATTAAGTATCGATACTTGGTATTGCAACAAAAGGTATTGCAATGCGATATTTTGTCCCAGCCCTAATGTATCCATAAATGGCCAACAAAATGAGGAGCTTGAGCAGTCTGATCTTAGCTGTATCTCCTGCCTTATACCTACAGTACAATACTAAAGCAGAGGTGATCCATCAGTGCAAAGTCATCAAGTTTCACGTCTTTACTCTAAACCTGCATGATTATAGGATATTGATCTAATTTGAATTTAGCAACTTCACAGCAGAGCAGTTTGGTGTTAGCACAACACAAATGTTGTGGGTTTGATATCCTTCCTGTATGGAGTTGGCATGCACTCTCCATGTCGGGTGGGTTTCCTCTGGGTGCTCCATTTCCCTCATCAACCCAAAACATGCACACTAGGCAAAACCTCCGGCAAGCTGCTCCTGACCAAAGCTAACTCAAGATCTGGAGATGGGTCCCTGGGGACAGCACTGCTCCTGACAGTTTGATGCAAGAGCAAAAATGCAGAGGACAACTTTCCTGCAAGGACAACATAAGTTAATCATAACTTATTTCAAAGCAGATCATAAAAAGAGAGACCACACAGCGCGCCTTGCCCAGGGAAACCCAGTTGGAAAAACACACATAAACAAAGTGGACCCTATCTGCTGGTTTGGGCCGACAGGAGTGGGCAGTGCTCCCCTCCCTTGTCTTCTTCCCTGGAAACGCAAACTGTTTATTTTTTTTGAACAAGTGCAGTTTGGTGCTTACAGCTCTTTCTGACACTTGATTGAGGTCTTAATGTTGAATGTAAGCAGAGCCGGTGGGATGCTGTGTCAGACACCGGTCAAAAATAACATGGTGTAATAGTACTCATAAAGATGGGGGGAAAGGACTCACTCAAATCCTCTGCATTTTGTTTAATTGGACAGAGGTGAGCAAGGAGGTTGCCATTGATACTCTGGTTTACGATGCGCTGTAATATGCGCTGATGGTCAGATTTTGATAATAAATATTGACAAGTACATTGAGTGATTGACCAACTGGTTAACGATACAGCTAGACATGGGTATTGTATTATCTGCTATTAAATACATTATCTTATCTATGTTTATTTACCTCTTTTGTTCTCAGCAGATCCTGGCGCAGACCTTGCTACACTTTTGCCTCTCCAACACCTATCACTTCTCAGGCCAATCATTAAAACACACTCAGATTTAGGGCTGGGCAATGAATCGAATTTTAATCACAATCACTATCTCTACTTTGGTCAACCTCAATAATCGTCATGAGACTTTAAAATCATAAGGCTTCCAGGTTTTCCAGCATTTCTCTGGCAGAAAGAGCACCTCGTTTTACAGTTTGTATGAGACAATGGAAGATTTTTGGGTGCCAAATGATACTGGAGGGAAGCATTTGCTGGTGTTTGAGCTGAAGTTTGTTTTAAATGTCTAAGTTCATAAGTCAGCTACATTTATTAATCCTTAGTATTAAATGATAATATTTAGTCAAAAAATGGAGGTCGATCAATATGACAAAAAAAGGGTGATGATGTTTTTTCTTCTATTTCTTCTTCCTTTGACAAACTCCTAACCTTCTTCGTCACATCACCACTGCAGCAGACCCAACAGCCTCCTCATCCAATTAATCTTCCTCCATTCACAAGCTACCATTGTCTACTCGATACAAACTCACAAATCCCTGCCTTTGACATCTCTAAATACAGTGGTCTGAGCTCGGAGATAGTCCATTCAATACACGTGAACTTTATATTGAAATGTTAGCGATTTAAAAACAGAGCAGACCAAGTATTGCAAAAACACTGTTCTCAATGAAACGTTCCCTCTTCTCACGCGAGACTTGTTAGGGGTTTGCCGTTTGCAAATATGCAGTTGTTTTCCCGTGGCAGCACTGCTGGCCCCAGTTTTTAAATCCATAATGTCCCAGAAAACAAAGGAGCATTCTAAAGTGGAACAATGTACAAGAGTGGAAAATAAGTTATACACGTTGTGCTTCCAACATCCGGCAAAGACGAACACAAAAGCAGAAAGAAGAGGTGGTTTTTAGAAGTAGTGGCCAGCTCATAAGGTGTATTGCTTCAAATGAGTGTATTATTATTGATCAAATCAGGAGAGCATGGGACTTGTATAATACCGCATTGATCCATTGTCTGTGACGGGTGTGCCATGGTGAGTAAAGTAACTTTGCTCTATGTGCATGTCGTGCATGTCTGCTGGACTCTGTTTGAAAACCAAAAACACAATTGTACAAACCGTACCACAGAAACATCTTTGCTGAAAGTCAAGCCTAGAGTCAAGAATTCATTGATAAGTAAGGACAAAAACTAGAGACGTTTTACATGGCGGCGCAACGGCAGCATCTGATCCTTGCACAAAGTATAAACCGCTTAAAACACTTAAAAGTCTATCATCTCAAGGCTGTTTGGTCAAAATCAAACCGTTTGACCTGTAGCAATGGACAATCTAAATGACGATGCAGCTACCCGCTTGGTTCCCAGCTTTCAATTGGAAAAATCTGGTCGTCCTATAGATGTAAAAAGTTAGGCCCCACTCATTACCCTGACACAGAAGACTTGACAAAGCCCTATGTGCACTGACCTAAACCTAACCCTTATTAACTTTCCATCCAGTAGTCACCCAATTAGCATTTGCCACTAATTAAATAAGAGATTAGTTACTCATGAAAGACACAGATCTTATTTCATAAATCCATCTCGTGAGACGTCCTGGCGTGGTTCGATGTTTGCGGGTTTGCGAGTCTTGTAAAGTGGGCATGAGAGATTTGTTGCATCCCGCCCTTCTGTAATATCAACAGAATTGCTTCATCATGGGAGATAGTGTCCTAGTTCACAAGAATAGAACAGAAATTAAAGGGATTTTCCAAAACCCCTCTTATTATATTATATAGGCCATAAAGTTATTTGGGTGTTTTTGGAGGTGTTTATGCCTTTAATTGTAGTTTATGTGGTTTTGCTGTATGCCACAGAATTAGGAAAATTAGCCTTTAAAAAGTATTTCAGCTTTTAGGGAGTGTGGTTCTTTTATGAAGTTGAGGAAAGGGAGTCAGCACAGGCCTAGTTTGGACACCTCTAATCTATGCATGTATGTTTTGGATTTGACTTAATCATTTAGATGCACAGGGGACTGGGAGCCATGTTGTGTTGTGAAAAAAGTAGTGCAAACAATAAAGACAAAAAACATATCTTAACCTTCTGATAAAGTAAAATTCTGTCTTCGAGATTTAAAAACAATTCAATTTACTTTTTTGAGCAGATGCCAACTTTTCGCTCTCTTATGCTGACAGAGAGCATCTTCATGGCAATTTTTATGACGTAATAAAATCTGAGTCCAGAAATTCAATATATTCAGCCTGCAAAGGGGCACAACCGAGATCCTTTTAGTGACTACAAGTAAGTGTTAGCTTGAACGGCTAAATCTGGCACATTGCCCCGTGTGTTTGTTTACTTTTTTTTTTTTTTTTTTTACAATGAATGAATAAAGATGTTAGTTTTACTTTCTGTTTACTCTGAAACTCTAACAAACTGTGCCATGCTTCTTTAAAGGCACACTGCGTAACATTTTGGACTATACTGTTGTCATCAGTACAAAACATGCTCCCTATAACCAGCTCGACGCAGAAAATGTATTACTGCAGTGGATAATCAAAGAATGGATTTGGATGAGGATGACCAAACCTGTTTAAACTAAACTGTTTACTCGATATCGCTATGGAGACGAGCTGGAGACATACCCACTCCCGGTAAAATTACAGTCTTCTTAGGAGATGTGAGCCACTCACAGCAAATGCACATGTTCGTACATTTATGAGGTTTTTTCCAATGATAAAACATCTGTCATCAAAAAAAAAAGCTTGTATTTCAATTTTATTAATAAGATAAAATTTTACGCGGTGTGGCTTTAACTTGCCCAAAACTTGGAAATGTGCTGCTGAGCATTTTGCTGCAATACATGGAATCATCAATAAATTACAAATCATTCCCTCAGGTCAGATGTTTTCCATGGCATGCATTACTCTCTTTATGTGACAGTCATAAATGCACCTGCAAGATCTGACGAGGCTAGCAGAAACGTCTGGCTAATGTTCACAACTTCGCACTTGAACTCGCATGCCCTCCTCACGTGCAAACTTTTGACAAAACTCTCTGAACCTATCGACCACGACGCTGTCCATTCACCAACTCACCTCATCCTTATCCGGTGCGTAAAGGTATTTGAGCCAAAAAAATAAATGCGTTGTCACTTACCAAACTGGCTGAAAGTTGGTACACTCGGTCCACGTGACGTCTCCGCGCGCAAACTCGTTCTTTACGCTTTTTTTTTTCTCTCTTCGGCGAAAAGTTGTTGACCAGGAAGTGTCTTGGTTGTCGTTGGATAAGTTTTTCCCTCCTCTCCTCCTCCTGCCTCACTCGCATCTGGTGCACAAACTTGACCGAGCTGCAGAGAGAGGACCTCCCATCCCCGGTGCAGCGAGCGCAGTCGTTTAACCCCCGGCTCCGCGCACTTTTTCGGGGCTCCTGCTTCCCACGCATGAGGCTGGGGAGTACAGCGTTACTCCAGAATGAAACGTTATCCCCGTAAATCATGGCGTAAAATCACATCAACGAGCAGCACAGTGACCATTATGGAAAGGGTCCCACTCCCAGGCAGGACTAATGTTCTGCTGTGATGACCCATGGAGATTTTTCCCAATAAAACGTTCGCCAAATGGCTGATATATACTTCTGATGGGACAGTCAAAAGTGGTTGTGTCATGTTGAGCAGTGGTTCCCAAAAAAGTCATAACATTTAGAAATGAATGCATGTGCAGAAAACACTCCCAAATCGGTTTCATCTTTGTTAGTATTTTTTAGATTTTTGGCCCTAACAATGTGATATTAGCATTCTTTATAAACTCTCAATTACATTATTAGTGTGATCAAATAGGCTATATATTGACCTGATTTTAAAGGAATGCATATATTTTTGTCACCACTTGGCCTACTATTGCCATATATTCTCATTTTTCCTGCTCTTATGCTTGAATGCTATTACAAAAAAACGCACCATTATTTGGAGGGAGTTTCGGGTGCATATTTAGGGCCGGAATTTTGGTCACCCTTAGACGTGAGTGCAATTCATTGGTCTGGAATATGCAACTATTTTTTACTTTAGTTTCCAAGACAATTTGAAAACTGATGTACACAATTGTAACGCCACAGCCAGGAAGCATATCACCATTCAAGGACACTTGGTAGATAATGTCTCTTTTATGTTTTGTTAGTATTTGAGCGTCAAAGGTGCATTATGCAACTTTTTATATCAACTGTTTGGAGGGTTTTCACTGCTGTCGGACCCTCTTAACAAAACACCTACAAAACAATTGATCCTGGAGCGTTGTAGAGACCACCGTGATCAAAAGTAAAGGTGCCATGCTGACCACTCAAACAGCCACTGGGTCACTACACTACGCACAAATATCAACTTTTGTTTTCTGCATAAAAAGTTGCATAATGCACCTTTAACCTAAAGACGTTTGTGGAGGGCCACCATTTTGTCTGTGTGAAAGTGTGTTTTATATATTGCTACGGTAGTTGTGCTTGATTACATAATTTGTCCATTCATTTACATCAGGGGTAGGCAAGTTTTCTTGGCTGAGAAATTGTAAAAAAGTCAGAGGGCTGAAGTTGCCAATTTTAGCCCAAAGTAAAGCCCCACACTGGAAAAATGACCATTTTGAGATAAATGGCTTGAAATTGTTTGAATAAAAGTTCTTTATGTTGAGTCGGCTTGAACTAATGTAAGATAAGATACAAACGCTAATGCCATTGCAAAAGCATAAATCCCACATGAAATTATTATACTTTTGAAAAAGATTTCTATTTCACTTGAAATTATACAAAATAATCTGAATTAAGAAAAATACTTACTTGGCAATAAGAGCTTTTATTTGATCTAAATTCAGACTTACGTACTCAAACTTTAGATTAGATTTCTTCCTTAAAATTAACGCGATGGTGGCGCTGTTGGTAGAGCAGGTCGTCTCGTGATTGGTGTATGAAAGAGTGTGAATGGGTGACTGGTTCCTTACAGTAAAGCGCTTTGGGCCTGATAAAGGTAGAAAAGCGCTATATAAGTTGAGTCCATTTACCTTTTTTTTCAGTGCACTTACTACAAATGCCAGTGTTGGACACAAAGTATTTCTCCCATTTTTCTCCCATTTAACTAAAAACATTTTAAAGTACTCTCTGATCTGTGTAATAATGTTTCTCAAAGTCATCTCGGGGTTCTATGCTGGAGGGCCAGATATGGCCCCCGGGCCTGATGTTGCCTGACGTTGCCTACCCCTGATTTACATCTATACTAGCCCAGTGGACTAACTTCAAGGTCACATTAAAGGCTCAGGTTTACATTTATAAAAGTCACACACTGTTCAAAGCACTGTTCCCAAATGTTTGGGTGGGGAATAAAGTGAGTCACTGTGAAAAAATGTCAAATTTATTTCAAGCAAAGGGATTAGATTTTATTGACCGGCACGAATGTAGTCGTTAAAACAAAAAGTAACTTGAATTATAGCTTGGCAGACTTGCACTAAAGGTTGCTGGATTGATCCCTTGTTCAGAACGGCTCCATCGTCCAATTTAACATGGACAGAACGAATACACTGAATTTAAGCACTTTCATGGGTTTAAAAGCATAAGGTAATTTATTAAAAGTGAAAGCTCTAAAAAGGGAGTTGGACTTGTTAAGAACCACTATCTAGCAAAGAAAAATTAGCTAAGAATACATTTTTTACTGCAAAGTGCAATTCAAAAGAGCACCTGCATCTTTTTTTATAGATGGACTTGTTTTTAAAGCTGGCAGCAAAACAGTGGCTACAAATTAATGAACAAGATTTGGACAACTAACAACAACATGACTTACTTTAAATACCTCAAAACAGTGCTTTTTAAAGTTCTGGGCACTACTTTTACATTTTATGAAGTGCGTAATGTAAAGCTATGATGCCAACTTTAGTCCAAAAATAAACCTCTAAATAAAGATCTCTGCAAACACTATACATTCCTGTGCATTTAAAGTTTTCCAACTGTGTCAAGTAGTGTGTACTTTGTTGTTAACAACAGTGGCACACTTGTAGACCCTGTAAAATCAGCTTTCGACAGAATGATTTACGACCTGGAAGATATTTGGTATTAGTGTTTTCGCTCCAACAAATAACTCGAGTAAAAGCTATAAAAACTGAACTCCAATCTCATGGTGGTTGTGCCAAGATTGCATTTTTCTTGCCAAAAAAAAAAAAGAAGGAAAAGGTAGGCTACTTTAATGCGGCAGATGCCAGAGGATCCGCTGTCATTTCACAATAACAAAGTTGCTGAAAGAGCAGTCAGAGAACTCCACTGTCTGCTCCTTGTCCGTCACTCCACGTCCGCGCGCCTTCCAAACAATCTCATCTCCCCATCCATCATTCATTGGCATTTTCAGCGGGCCATCTTTTAGACCGCGAGTCGGAGAGAGGGCCCGTTGTTATGGCGACCACTCAACTCCTGGATTCGGCCCAATCTTGTAAAAGTAGAAAGCAAAAGGATGGGAATAGCATCTTCTTTACCTTTCCAAAAGTTTAATGGAAGGGGTCGCAGGGGGATGGGGGACATTTTATACTCCGCTGCCTCGCCAGTTTTAACAAGGGGATTATCATCGTTCTGAACCATAAAATGTTAAGTAACATTGTGTACAAGTTAAGCGCATAAAAGTCCAATACACAACATGGATAAAACAGGGGGATTAAGAAGGTCGGAGTCGGCGTCAGACTTAAAGGAAACAAAAGGAAGCAGCCAAGACTGTGGATGTTGTTTTATCAAGTTCACTTTGTCGTCTGGTTCATTCCCCTCTCCAAAATACACCATTACATCACAAAAGGCATGGGAAATTTCTCCCAGCAGACTCAAAAAGGCTTATAAAGTTATACTTATCTCTTATTTATGACTCAGGGGTCATTAGCACATTTGCAAACACACTTGAGACTTTGGTACATCCCGGGAACTTTTCGTTTGCAGGATTGGTCTTTGAGGCCAGCCAGACAATACTTTATGTTCAAATAATTAACATGAGCAAAACAAAAGTCCTTGTAGCATCATTGCCAAAGTTATACAGTCAGTTTTACTTAAAAATTCAAATAAAGATACCTTAAGCAGCAGGGTTTTTTTTATTGGTTCAACAAGCATTCTGATTGTTTATCATTGACTTTGTCCTTAACCAAAGATGCGGCAGAGTGTTTGGAACGTAACAAATAGCCCAATTTTGCCCCAAAAAATGACTTACTAAATATAGCTTTCACAATTTAAGCTCAAAAGTGATCACATAGTAACTGTTGGTTGTAGGTTCACTGTAAAGAAAAAAGGGAAAGATGTAACTATATGGCAGTCACACTCATGTTTTATTAACATGAATCGTTTATATGAACAGAACTGAGGTCAAACAAATGGCTTCCGCAAAAACAAACTGTATCAAAGTTTAAGAACATCGTCATTTCAGCATTTTGCATAATAAAACAGGCAACTTTAGAGAACAAAGCGACGGGGGGAAATACAAGAGGAAAACCAAACTAAGAGTAAACCTGCGAAATCTACTTTCCATAACAGTCACTCCAGCAGGACAAAGAGAATCCAGAGTGTGGAAACTCTTGGAGGGCTTTCAGGGTTAGCCAAGGAGCCAAACTCACTTGTTTACTTCGACTCTGGGAAGTAGAGCGCTGTGATGAAGTGGTAGGGTGATGGCGCCTGGATGTACAAGTCCCACTGTGCGTTCTGTGTGGGCCTGATCCGTTCTGGTGAGGCCTACACCTGCGAGCTCGCTTTTCTTTAGCATTGTCCTCTTTTCGAACGCGCTGAATAACACATCCATTCCATTGTCTGTCTGCCATTTTTAAACAGTGGTAGCTTTTCAGACTTCGTCATTTAGACCTCGGTGTGTCCTTTGCAACGCTTTCAGGTTGCCACTGAAGTAACAATTTCCATTTTCACCTCGCCGTTCTCCGCTTGGATTGCCCCTTGGATTGCTTCTTTTACCTCCATGTCCGCGTGCAGGGCTAGTTCCGTGGCCTGGAAGATAAAAAGCAAAATAATGGCATTAAAGCTTGAGGAATTATGCTTCTAAGCAGTGCTACGGATCTACGCGGGATGACTTGGGGGAGAATTGGAGGAGCATTGTGTGAGCTGGCGCTTAGAATAGTACCTGTGAAATTGCCCAAAGCCATTTACCAAAACATCCAGTATGTTTTTGATGAGCGAACAACATTATAACATGCTAAGAAGCTCCAAAAAGTAGTTTTTTGCGTAATACACAGCCCTTTAAAGAGGGGTATTATGCTTTTTCAATCACATAGCACCAGTCTATAGCATACTACAATGATGACGTAACCGTCTGTTGGTCTGTATATGCAGTAAATTAAAATAACTGCCTTGAATAAAATTGCTCTCTCAAAATGGCTGTACTGAACGTCTTGAAATAGGCCTCTGTCTCTTTAAGAAGCTTTCCGACACGCCCCCTTCAGCACACTGCTGTGGCATCTAAACAACACTACTGTGCGGGGAGGGGCTCTGCTGAGCTGAGGAGCAGTGGTTGGTGGATTGGCTGGTGACAAAAAGTCCAGAGGCGTCTCCAGGAGGTGGGGGCGTTCCTAGGAGGACTGAGGCATAGCTACACCTAAAATGGCTGCCGTCTAAGTTTTTACTGATTACTCAAAAATATGTGAATGAGCCAAGGCAACACTCCAGGCATGTGTTTAATGAGGGAAAGACATAACATGATATAAAGCTTGAAAAAGTCGATTTTACATAATACCCCCCTTTAAAAGGTAAGAACGTCCTGGTTACATGTGGGGGTTGAAGCTCTGACAGCAGGTGAAGCCGAATGACAGGAGGGATGAGGGAAGAACAAAGGCGAGCAGGTTCTCGAAATGTAGAAACGTGACAGATGAGAGAATCTTAAAAAGAGAGGTGTCTTAACGCTTTGACAGTGTCTGACGGGGCTAAGGTGTAGCGCGTCTAAAAAGGCCCACAAAGGACGGGGCTCACACGTCAGTCCTGGATGATGACCATAGAGGATGACTCACTCCTTCCTCAATCAAAAACACCTGCAGCGTTTAATCCCAGCCCGCTGTCACTACACCAGGGCATTGACCGCTCCACAGCTGCGCTACTCCAGCCCTCGCAATGTTGAAATCGGCTTAAAAAGTTTGAATAACTCCATCGATCAGAATAAGCAGCATGTTGCATTGTCAAAAATACAAGCAGGCCAAGTATTTACATCAAGATATTGTGGCTATTCTAATCATCACACACATTTCAGCCTAATGTTAGCTATGAGAATGACAGATGAATGCGGAGATAAATAAATAGTACAGCGGGAGTGATTTGTCAAAAATGTGGAAGTGGAACCACCTGTTTGGAATATGCCCTGTTCTTGTATTTCACAAGAATGAACAGATTGGATGATAACATAAGCAATAAATTTAACAGACGAGACTAGGGCTGCACAATATAATATTGCCAAATTACTGTTATCAGAACATTGGGTGACGAATAGGGCTGGGTACCGTTAAACGACACCAGTGTTGACTGATGCCTGTTTGATCCTGGGACCACATTCAAGAAAGTCACGTGGCTGTTTCAGCTCTAATAGGCTTAAAAGGGGGGTATTATGTAAAATCGACTTTTTCAAGCTTTATATCATGTTATTATGTCATTCCCTCATTAAACACATGCCTGGAGTGTTCCCTTGGCTCATTCACATATTTTTGAGTAATCAGTAAAAACTTAGACGGCAGCCATTTTAGGTGTAGCTATGCCTCAGTCCTCCTAGGAACGCCCCCACCTCCTGGAGACGCCTCTGGACCTTTTGTCACCAGCCAAGCCACCAACCACTGCTCCTCAGCTCAGCAGAGCCCCCTCCCCGCACAGTGTTGTTGTTTAAATGCCACAGCAGTGTGCTGAAGGGGGCGTGTCGGAAAGCTTCTTAAAGAGACAGAGGCCTATTTCAAGACGTTCAGTACAGCCATTTTGAGAGAGCAATTTTATTCAAGGCAGTTATTTTTAATTTACTGCATATACAGACCAACAGAAGGTTACGTCATCATTGTAGTATGCTATAGACTGGTGCTATGTGGTTGAAAAAAGCATAATACCCCCCTTTAAGATAAAAAAAACAAAACATTAACATTATTGTTTACAGTTCTATATGACAAATATTTTAGAAGGTATCAAAAAAATGGTACCCAGGTAGGCTCAAAACGTGCCTCTTTGAATTAGCTTATGGCAGGGTCAGTAAGGTAAAGCGCTAACCCACAGCCTAAAGCAAAGCTGTAGTTGGAGGAACAGTACCCCTAGCGCTAGTTCTTCTTACTGAATACTTTGTCTTAATTATGATACATTTATCACTATCCACATTGTGTCCCCTGTCCCCGTTTCAGATGATGGGTCGTTGGTGTAGCAGTTTTCAGCCCTATCCGCGGAGGAACCCCACCTACAGGGATTCGACAAGAACTGAAGCTTCAACAAGGACTGGACGTTCTCCCGCCGTCTTGGCCCATCTGCTGAGTGACTCCCATCGGCCCTGGATCGCTATAGCCTGTCCATCTTTTTTCTCCCACTGGGTTTTTGAGTTTTTCCTTGCCGTGTAGGAGAGTCCAAGGACAGGGGACACTCACGCAGCTCATCACCACCTGCTGCCGACCCTTATTTGGACATTGTTTGTACTTTATTGTTTTGTTTCATTGCTTTAATGTTGGGTGCAGCCCTGAGAGGCAACTGTTGTGATATTGGGCTATACAAAACAATTGATTGATTGTTTATCAAAAACAATATTAAAGCAGTACTAAGTAACGTGTTTACCTTAATAAATCCTTTCCGTAGTCCCTCTGGGGTAATACAAGTGTTAATGGGATGATTGGGGGGTCTTTCATCTCCCCCTGGTCTCTCTGGCCAGAAAACCATGCTTGCAACTCGACTGCCACCGGGGCGGAGCAAGCAATACACACTAATGGAATCACGGCGAATAAGCTAACAGGCTAACGGGCAAAGCTAACTGCGAGCTAGCGCCACTTTAAACAGTATTTACAGCCAAGTTTGAGTGGAAAAAAAATATTCCCATTGTATAACTGGATGTACAACACCCCTCTCTCCCTTCACCTTTTCTGTCAGCGTAGTATTTACTCTCTAAGTCATTTAATAAGTTAAAAAATCGTAACTTGCTAAGACACCTGCAGTTGCGCTTATGGCCTCTAGGGGCAAGAGTTACTTAGTACTGCTTTAAATCAATGACACAAATAGAGGCTTTTGAATTTATTATGCGTTTTTATCACCCCATGCAGAAGAGGGCATGCACTTACATCATTTTAATTCTGGCAGTGTCAATCATACAGTACATCTTTTATACGTCTAGGTATATTTCAACGTCGACATGCATTTGGCTTGTTGCCTTGCTGTGATATCGTCTGCATACCCATACTCTATCCAAATAGTAATTAACCAATCTGTTATTCATCATACTATATCCAGAACAAATTTCCCTAAAGTGACACATCTACTACTCATACACAAAATACACCAATATTCAGATGACCAACTGGAACCAGTCCTTATTCTGACTCATGTTTAACGCAGCGTTGTTGATTTCTGCTATGGTCTGTCAACAATCAAACATTGGAACACATTTCAAATAAATCACTTAGGTAAACAAATAGCTGGAGTGATTTCTGCACTAAGCAACATGCAGAACACATTGAGAATTACAGTGCTTGAGCTCGAAGGCTACAAGAATATACACAAAAGAAAGACTTTTGGATCGAGATCTGTCAGTTTTATTGGTATCCACACTTTCAAATTGTGCGATCCACTTCGACAACAAAGTGTCCATGAAGATTAATAAAAGAGCACAAGAAAGAGCATGGCTGGTCAGCACATTTCCTCACAGCATGACTCACAAAAGGTAAATATGTTCAATCACAGCAATATGCAGGAGGAGATCCATATCAGACTGGACTGTTACTTCACACACCCATGAATCATTTTAAGGCCTTTTCTGCTTTCACTCACCACAAAGCACATAAGGACAGACTTTAGCAGCAAGAGCAAATGTGATATTATTCAGCGTTTGAGTGAAGGCAAAACCAGACACAATAATGGAAAGAAGACGTTGTTTTCTATTTTGGAATTTAAGTGACCACTTCAAAAGCCACATGCTGCATGGAATTCTCAAACCACATGTGGCCAATGTTCAGCCAGATCAATCAGGGGATTTGAGGCAAATCTTACTAATTACTCTGCTCTACCCCTCCCCTCTACAGTGTGTTATCTTTAATTATTGTTTGTCAAAAATCCATTGTAACAACCAAAACATATTTCATTTGATCATACATGTGATACTAGTTAGGAGAACTGGAACTAAATTTAATTACAAATAACTGACTTCAAAATGTTAATTACACTGTTTTGTGTCATTAACTCATTAAACCCCCCCAAAAAAAAAAATCAACAAACCAATTAAAATGGGCATAATGAACAGCTGTCAACAGTTGATTTGACAAGTGACGGATGCAGCGGTTGTTCAAAGACCTCATCCTCGTCCTTTAATCTCCGTGACATAAAGGGTAAAAGTATATGGACAATGATGGTTTTTAGATGACAGTTTGACATGGACATGGGAGATGGCGTGTGTCTTACCTGCACAGTGGCGTGCTCTCCCACCGGAGCGAGCTGGACATACTGCACTTGAATGTCTGGAGGAAGAGTAGCTCCCTCGACTGCAGTAGCACTTCCATCAGCTGAGGCCACTGCTATGAGCTGAGCTCCACGCAGGACCTGCAGAGACAGTGTGAAGAGGGTCATGTAAACTCAGAGTGACCTGAGGAGATTACTGAAGTGTCACTTTTCACAGAAATAATCAGCACTGACTTTACTTAGCTGTGCTTCAAAAGGACGCTGCCAGCAATTTAATGATTTACAGAACACAGAGCTGGAAATGAGATCCAAACAACAGAAAGGCTCATTTGTGTCCTATCTAATGTGTTTATGTTTATGTATTGATTACAGCATCGGGGCATATACCCAGTGTCAGAAACAGCCGAGTGTTGACTTGAAGCTATGGGACCACATCTGAGGCATGTAAATAAAGCTGGGATTGTGTTGTTCCCGCTTATTCTCACCCGGCACCCATTTATACATCAAGGAAAGAAACTGACTCATTCTCTTGAATTATAATTAATTCAACTTTATTTACTTAAACTCATTTGGGACAGTATTCCCAGTGCACTAAAGAAACAAAAGCAAGAAAGAAGAGACTGAAGAGAATCATAATCTCCTCCAGCCCAGAGTGAGTCAGGCGACACAAGAGTTAAGAGTTTTAATGCAGTAATTACAGAGGCTGAGTGCAGCTGTAGTGCTGTTGATGTTCCTATAGTTAGTGGAGGCTGTTCCTATAGATAGGCCGTTAACCACAAGCACACAGGGCATCCACTTGTGCAGAGACACATGCAAATGCTCTAGGATTAGCACACTGCTGTTGTGCTTTTGAATAGCATAACTCTTGTGTGACAACAGACACCCACATTAACATGCAATTATGTTGTCATCGCAGTCAGAGAGCAAAACAAATGGTAGGAAGTATTCACTTAGCCTGGTGTCTCTGCGCAATCATTTCCATCAGAGGTCAGAGACCACACGGGAGAGAGCTCTTCACTGTGGCATATAGCTTTCTATAACAATATTCTTCATATCATTTATTCTTAGCTCAAATTAAATGGTATACTGTACTCCAAGAAAAGAGTGAACACTTTCACACGATCGAGGAAATGCAAATAGATGCAGTTTTCCAATTTCGTCTAGCAACTAGACAAGGGTATGATTTACTACAGTAAAGCATCCAATACTATTGCCATCTCAGTTTAGTGAAAATAATTCTATCCAACTGATGTCAGTGGAAACTAAAACAAGTCATTGATACAGCAATGCTCAAAATCTTAATGTCGCAACATGTAGATAGAAGTCAAATTTATCAATAGCTGTTTTTAAGTGATAGTCTGTAAGTTAAATGTTTTACAAATTGAATAGACAGCGTATAATTGACCGACTGGGCCTGCAATTTGACCAACAATGAATATAAATAATTATACTTTTCTTAAGTCCCTTCCTTTGGTGATCACAGCAACTACTCAGAATCCCCGGTGCCATCACTTTGACCAATGAGACGGCCTTTCCTGTGAACCGGCCTGTCAGTTCCAATCAAGAGGGGAAATCCTTTTCTACCTCTCCTCATTTTGCAAACTAGGACTAAGGACTGGCTTTCAGGTCCAATCCGGAGGCTTGATTCTTTTGAAATCTTACAGACCATCACTTAAAGAGGAAATAATTCTGCAACCTCAAAGACTTTCACAGAGACGATGAAACACCAATCTTTCCTCTAGTTTTTCCTGTCTGCATTTTCTCTTTACTGTTGTACTTTCCAACTATTTAAGTTTTTTTCCCCCACTTTCAGCTCATGTTGGTGGCGGGACCAGCTGGGACACGCACAAACGATCAAAATTTACAGAGCGAATATGCAAGGCTGCAGAAAAACCCCAACCACACAACCCCAATTACAGATCATGTTTGTTGCCCTAACCCCTCCATTCCGCTAGTCCACAAGTGCCTCCCAGCCGCTGGTATGACCCTGGTTTTTGAAGTTTTTGAAGTCAGTGACAGCCTGGGGCATTCAATTTCCCCCCAGTAACATACAAGCATTGCCTTGTCGTGTCATGTGACTTGCCAGATCCACCGCTACATGCAACGCCGTAGTGTGCCGGCACCGCAACCGATGGAAGCGATTAGTGCGATGACTCATCCCATCAGACAACCACCGCGATGCTTTGGAGCGCAGATGCGAAATGAAGTTCAAGGCAGTAGACTGTTAAATCTGGGTCAAATGAATCATTGTCTCTCTCGATCCAGAACATTCCTGATAAATTGGCGCATCACCCGGGAGGTTTGGTGTAAACAATGAAGATGCGCACATAGTTGTTTTTTTGGTGGGGGGGGAACAGCTGTTTGGAGATCTCAAAGCCGCAGCCGCCATCCTCGTACACTTGTGGACCAACTGGTGCATCTTAACAGTTCAATCGCAAAGCCTTTTCAAGAGCGCTGTGGCACTAGAGATCGTAAACACTTGTCCCATTCAATTTGAGATTGGCTGCTTAAATTCTCAGCTGCGTGAATGAGCATACAGAGACTTACAAAAAGCATTTACTGGCTTGGAACATTCTGTGAGATTATAAGAAGGAACTCCTCCGGTCAACATCCTGTCCCACGACTCCCGACAAGCATAACCAAAACCCGCTCTGAGGAACTGCCAAGCCCCAGGCCCAACCTGTCAATATTGTTCTGAACAGCGGACGGCCCTGGTAACTGCGCATCTTAGTCAAGCGATTGCAATGAGCTTTTGGAAAACTGGAGGATGGCGCACAATAATCAACCAGTGAAGATGGGTTGACAGCAGAAACATGATATCAACAAATCAATTAGGAGAATAACCTGGAAGTAGTCTCATAATGTGTAGAGCCAATAAATATTCAGAAAAAGAAAAATGGATCCATCGACAGACAGTTCTCATCCACCAAAGAGCATGACTTTTAATGCCTGCAGTGCTTTCTTTGAATGTGCTACGAAACCTGCAAAGATTTTGGGACGATAACCTGATTGTGCAATTTATCTTTTCAAATTCAGGATTCAGTTCTTGATTCACATTTTATAAACAGACAACAGACATTTGAAAATTTTAGGCTCGATGTTTGTAGAGGTCTACACAACAGGGTTAGCAGAAGCTTTTATACATAATGAATTCCAGGTACAGATTACTATGTTGCTTCCAGAGCAGCTTGAAACCATTTAATTGCGATTGTGATTCATTTGCAGTCCTGGTTTGCATGTACTCCCTGCTTCAGAGTAACGGAGTTCTTTGAAGATCTGGAGAGGAATCCCCAGCTACTGACAACCTTCCACCACATTGAAAGACTGACCATGAGGAAAAAGAAGAAAATATTCTTTGACAACAAAATGTGAAAATAATCACAATAGCCCGGTCTATAAAAAGTGACAGAATTAATTGACTATTAATGAAACATATGCTGAAAGGTTTGGTAGCTCAGAAAAAAATTTGCTTCTAATCTAGCAATTCCTGCCAACAGTCACAGAGACGATTCACAGCCAAAATGCAAAATGTGGCGTGGCTGAGGTCCCCAGACTCAGTGGAGGTCTTTATTAACTTCAGCTGCGCCTTGGACGCTCACAGAGTCACCACATCAACTTCGTGCACTTGTCTGTTTTAGCTTTGCTTGTTGCTGGGCTCCAACAATGACTTGACAGCTTGGTTGTTTGACAATTTTTAAGCACCGTGAGGTCTTGTGTAAAAAGAATTTGAACCTGAAGAACAGGACAAGAGGTAATTTTTTATGCTTTTTGCTTATTGATAATGATTGAGAAGTGCAATGGGAGCTTAGTCACTGGTCAATCATGCCTTTGTACTGTAGGTCCAGATTTACTTTTCTCTAGGCTTTCAATGCCATGCAAAGAAATCATTTATCTGATGGTTCATGCATTGTGTCTAATGTTGGTTGCATGTCTCACCAATTGGCTTTGTATCAGTGTCTGCTGTTAATGCCCCCTGGAAAACAAACTCGGCTCACTAATTTTACTGCATAGATGAACCCTTAGTCATTAGCATTACCGTAAAGGCTATCCGTTTACAGTTGTAAATGCGTGATTACTATAATTTAATTTAAAGAAGCCAATTAGAAAAGCATGTTTACATCTTCTACGTCTGAGAAAATACAAGGCAGAGATAAAAACAGACGCTGGAGTGTCTTGAACTTTCTCCCATGCTCAGAGCTGTCAACACCATTAGCTTCTGCCAGGGCAGGACAGATGTCCAAGTTGAAACATAATCTCAGGGGTTAAGAGGGAGACTTCGGCTACAACCAGGCAATAAAAATGCCCGTAGACACAGAGATTGGAGCGCATTAGAGCACACTGTGAAACATAGTAGCTACAAAGTGCTTCTTCGCAGTGATAATGTGCCTTTGCATTTTATTTCACCCCTGAGTCTCTTCTAATTCTAGCAACAGGACTGCAATAAACAAAAGCCAATAAGTGGAAATGCAAAACCAATCTGTGGCTATAAGGTGTGGGGCCAAATTTCACTCGTTTGGTGAATCATAAAACATTTCTCAAAACATGTTTGTTAACATGCAAATCTCGCTAGGCCACTGATGTTTGAGCGAGCACTTCCCATCCCCACCCACACTGTGACACTATTTCTACACCAGAGTACAGGCACCTGCATCCAATCAAACCCTCCCCTCAGCCTTTTGCTCTTGAATTCCCACCAGTGGACTGGGAGTGGGGTTAAGACAAGGCTCAAAGAAGTTTTATGACAAAACCAGCTCGACTCTGATTCGGATCCAGAACCAGCAAATCCAAAAGGCGACTGATGGCAAAAATAACAGCCATAATTAAGATCGGAGCCCCTAAAACAGGAGAAAAATAAATAAATCCATTCATGGCTTTTGTGTTTCCCAATCTGGGCCTGTCGGAGTGATAGGCATTTTTACTACGTCTGTTCATCTAAAGATTTAGGATGATGGCTTTATCATGCTTCCAATTAATCTGTTTAATTCATTACAGATCCAAGATATGATATATACAGGTTGTAAATATAAGAATGCTCCACATGACGCAAGCTTTATTGAGCATTAAGTCATTTTTAACGATAAGAGTAAAGGCCAAAAGATACCTAAAGCTAATGTGTTTTCCTGACATTATTATTATCCAAAACAAATGAGCCACAAACTAAAATAAAAATATGTATTTCTATTGATTTTTTATGCATTTGTATATTTAGTTGCTGCTCACCGGACCAGGTGCACTTCATTTTAGACAATCATAGCAAGTGTAAGTCTGTAACAGCACCTTGCATTGTTTCCGTTGTTGCCACATTGTCAATTAATACTAAAGCAGTACTAAGTAACTCATGCCCCTAGAGGCCATAAGCGCCACTCCAGGTGTCGTAGTATGTTGCGGTTTTTTACTCATTAACTGTCCATGAGAGTAAATACTACACTACAGAAAAGACAAAGGGAGAGAGGGATATTGTACATCCAATTACACAATTTCACTCAAACTTGGCTGTAAATACTGTTTAAATGGCGCTAGCCCGCAGTTAGCTTTGCCCGTTAGCCTGTTAGCTTCTTCTTCGTGATTCCATTAGTGTGTATTGGGGCCTCCGACGCGGTGCAAGCAAAGTTGCAAGGGTGGTTTTCTGGCCAGAGACACCAGGAGGAGATGAAATACCATTAACACTTGTATTACCCCGAGAAGGACTACGAAAAGATTTATTAAGGTAAACAAGTATTAGTACTGCTTAATATAAGTGTTTTACACCCACCCTTCTCACAGCAATACTGCCATGTGATAGGGACCCGTAGTACTTGGAACTATTTCAGATTGAAAAGTAAGGTGAACCGGACTCCTATTATGGACATTATTTTGACACACCTACTTTTAAGTGATGCCCACCTGAATAAACTGCACCACTCTTGAGATAGGGGGTAAGACACACTGATTGCCTCGGAAGCGTTCAAGGGGTCCACAAGAGAAAAAAGGTCGTGAATGAGCCCATTAGGCCCAAACCACTGATGGTTCGGACTCAAACATGTCGGTAGGAGCAGCACAAGATGGATTCTCATGTGTTTTTGATCTCCCAAATACAGCAAAAATTCACTTTGCAGGCACGGTTAAGGTGTTCTAAAAATAGGTCCAAACTAGGTTATAGAAATTAGATAAATTTCCCATAAAATATTGAGTTGGGTTTTTAGCATACATTTTCTATGATACTAGTACAAAAATTACATACTTTATAAATGAATTCCCTAATTAAGATGTTTGTACTGTATATACAAAAAACATCTGTGGTTTGAGTGCTATTTTTTCCACATCCCAGAATTTATAGTCAAACCTAATTCAAAAAGGTTGTAAAATTTGAGGCTGACCAACACATCCAAAATACAATTGCTAGTTTAATAGGAGTAAAGCTCTGAGGCATCGTGTGGTAATCCCGCTTGGACCAGGTTGATGTATGATGTGCTGGACCAATGTGGAGTATGAGTCACTGCAAATATAGTCATCTGGCTCTTTGTACCAATCGAAAGATCTACTCAGTGGGACAAAAGAAAAAAACTCTGGGGGGTACCCTCCTCTGCACTTCTGAATCACAGAACTTACATGATATTTTGTCATTTTAGGTTCCCCCCATTCTGTCCACTAGCTTATATCATCATCATCCCACTCGGACACAAAACAGACCTGTACTCCTTTGAAACATGACGCCCCACTGTAAATCTTCAACCGTTTATGTTCATCCCACTTACACTAAACATTGACCATAAAACATCTTGCTTGTATCTTTTCATCTCCTCCTTGCCCCCGCCGCTCTCTCCCTCCGCGCACAAACTCTGAGGTGGTGGACAAGCAAACAACACCCACCAACATGTTTGCAATCTTAACAGCAACAATAAGGATTCAACCCTGGGTATTGTTCAACCATCTGCGACTAGTTACAAGAAAATTATTGCAGAAAGGACAAGGAAAAGGACAAGGACTACTTCTTTAACGAGGTGTAGGGTTGGCTAACCAGTGACCTAGTTCCCAGAATTCTGCATCAGAGGAGTCCAACAGATGTAACCAACCAGAGCTGAGAGGAGGACATGGCACAGGTTCAATGGGGGAAATGAGAGCTCCAAATCCTTAGAGAACACACGTCAAGAACCATACAACACTTGTGTGTTTTTTTTTGGCATGAACATCTCTAGTCTGGAGTATATTTTGTTTCATTCATACGCGTTTGCGTAATCCGGCATATTCAATCTATTTCCTCTGAAGGCACGTTCCCCACTTGTTTATGTCATGAGGTGGTTCATTCAATGTTACATACGTATTCTGGTAAGTTCAGCACTCAAATGGCTTCCATTGGACAGCATGTCTTTATGTCAGATGTAATAAAAATCCATCCATCCATCCATCCATTTTCTTCCACTTGTCTGTTGCCGGGTCGTGGGGGCAGCCGTCCGAGCTGCCCAAATCACATTGCACCAGCCCCTTGTGGCTCCTCCTGCAGGTGGTGGGTCCAGGAAGGATGGCCTCACGATTCTAACTGGGCCTGTTGGTCTTTCATAAGGGGCTTGAACCGCTCTTTGTCCGACCCGTCACCTAGGACCTCTTTGCCAAGGGAGACCCTACCAGGGGCACAAAGCCCCCGACAACATAGCTCCTAGGATCATTCAGGTGCTCAAACCCCTCCACCACGTTAAGGTGGCGGTTCCAGGAGGGGTGTAATAAAAATGTTGTTGTTTTTTTTACTTTATTTAAACTGCTACACTCCTCTCTGTGTAAGATGTCTGTGTAGGCTCTCATTTGTATAGGAGTTGTCCATCTTCAATGAAGGTTCTTGAGTCGTCTTCTGTACTCTACTTCTGTAGTTGAAGTGTCGAACTTTTCGCCTCTCATCCAAAAGGCTTCGTCAGCCCACTAAAGTTCAGTTGAGCTCGCAGTCCAGATAAAGACCATGGGGAGGAGTTTTGTTAGGCCAAGTCCCTCCCCTCTATTAACAGCTATTCTATACTGCGGGCTCAACGTGCGCTGACAAAGCCTTTGGATGAGAGGCGAAACGTTTGACACTTCAACTACAGAGTACAGAAGACGACTCAAGAACCTTCATTGAAGACTCTGTGTGTAAGCAATTCCAGGATTTTGTAGACAACACTGCTGTTATTACAATAAAGACAATAAAGAAACTGTGCTGTTTTACTACTGTGATACTAGAAGTAATACCAAGACCAAGGTGTTCAAAGTGGTGAAAAGGCCAAAAATAATGTAGAACAGAGGTTTCCAAACTGTGGAACATGTCCCCAGGAAAAATAACCAAATGAACCAAATATTTAAAAAATGTAGAAACTACTGATCCAATATGCTTTGTGTAATGTTGTAGTCCAGTATGCTACAATACAACCACAGCAAAATCAAATAATACAATATACTCATCATCAGGTAATAACTGCACTCTTCATTGCACTCAAGATTTGTGTCTCAATTTCCACGGCCCAGAATCCTCCAGACTGTCTGCCCTCTTTCTCTCATTCTCATCTTCATTCACTTCTTTCATCTTTTGATCATCCATTTGGTCTGCATCAGCGCAGGCAGAGATCAGAGCAGAGGGGCACCAGATAAGACGCCATGACAGACAGCGAGGGCAGTAAAAGATGAGTCTTTCTCAGTTTCACGACTGGGATTTCCCTTTCTTCTACACCCGCAGGTTTTAACTAGTTAAAAAGTCAGAAGAGTCCAGAGTTGGGCATGAGTGAAATGAGTTGTGACAATACAAGTATAATAAAAAGGAAAAAAAAATGGCCTTGTTATTCCATAAATCTGAAGCAGTAGCAGCAACATTTCCAGACAACACTTCTCTCTCCAGAGGGCTTGGCACCTTTTACCATAATAAAGTATTCTTCCAATAACAATAAATGAAAGAGCTTAGCACATGTATCAAAGGTTTTAGCAGCATTGATCTGTCTTAGTGTTGGGAATATAAAGATGAACAATTTGGGGTGAAAATTAGATTTTTTTTTTCCTACTTTGTTCATTCATACTTTGTGTAGTTCCTGTTGAAAGGTTTTCGAGATAAGCAAAATAAACTGACAACAATCAACATTTTGAAAGCACAGACCAAACTGTATATGGCCATTTAGTACAATTTGTCCAGCCCTTCCGACCAGACCGGAGCCACATGTTTTGTCAATTTCGACTGACAGACAGAGCTTTAGCACAGGGGAGCTTTATCATCGTTTAGTTTAAAAACCACAAGATAATAGCACAGCAATGCATTCCACTGACAGATCTTAAAAACAAGGTAAACCTCACAAAATTGTACAGCTGTCAGCCCTTTAGAAACAAGACATCACATTGGGACCGCGTATACGAGGTCTGGCTAAAGAAGGAAGAGCAAAAGTAGCGTAAAGCTGTATGAAAAAGAGAAAATTCATAATACTATGGAGAATATGTGGCACAAATCAAAAAAGACAATGATATGCGCATCGGAGCTATAAAAATGTAAAACTTCCACTTGTTTATTGACTTAAGAAGCCAATCTCATCTGTAAAATGCAACGGTTAATAGGACCCGAGTGTTTAGATAGAACATGACGCCATAAAAAAGGTTCAGCTGAGGTAAAGGGTGAGACCAGGTTACAACAACGTGAACGACTGATAAAAGAATGATATCTAAAAGCGCTGGAAACCGGGAATCCCTTTTTAGATTGAACAATTTGTTAAATAAGCAAACACACATTATCTTTACTGATGATATACTCTTATCTCACATTCTCAACAAAGAGCAGTCCAACATCCACACCATAAATGACAAAGATGATGAATGTCGCTTTCATGTCAGTGTATGGTCATTATGATTTATCACACTACAATGATTTCTAATATCAAACCGTTTTCTTACGGCCTCTTGTGCTATTTTTGGCTTTTCTCTTTGGCTTTTCTCTTTTAAAAACTTGACCTACTCCTCCTACATGTGTGTGAAATGCATGACTAGTAATATTTAAAATAATAAAAGAATGTTGTTGGTATTGGAAGCGCAAGTATTATTCCATAGTGTTCATATTTTTAAATGGGGATTTTATTTATGTATACATTGTATATAGGCCCTACAACAGTCACATGAATTACTTTGAAACAACATTTATTTAGTCCAGTCATTGATTTTCGTTAACTTTGTGGCAAAAAAGTAAACCGCTGATAACCTCATAACCCGCCTAGAGTCAGGACAACACAGTGTGAGACTACTAAAATCAATCCAGGCTGCAAACGGTTTAATTACCTGCACAGGTCACTTATCTGCTCACTTTAATAACTTTTATAGTAACTATCATTTTGGTTTTATTTTATGGTTCCATTTTTTCCCTGTTTAAGTGTAACTTTATAGAACATGAGGAATCTGTCAAAAGTACACAAAGCCCCGCCCCTCAGCAAATGTTAGCTATGTCCAGAAAGAAGTGAAGCTTAACACATGTCATAACGGGGGAGAAGTGAATGTTGATGATTCTTTTTGGTGCAATACCATTGCAATTGAGGCAAAATGGGTTGTACAGTGAGGGAATATATTTAAAATATGCAAAACCCCTTCTTTGCATAACGCTACAACTATTGAAACTAAAAGCTTCAGTCTCTCGTGAAATAAAAAAAAATCCCTTAAGCTGCCTTAAATATAACCGGCACAGTCATGTGGACAAGTCATGCTAGGCAAGTTCTCTTCTTATGTTAGTCCAGTATTGATGAAAATATGGTCATGCATGGGGTCGACCCACGCCCGGACAGTGGCTGTGGAAGAGAGAGAGGCTGCAGTGGCTCTGTCTCCTCCACATGGCGGTTGCTCAGCAAGGTAACATAACAGTCATGAGTGCAGTAACAATAACAAATTCACCTGCGGCTTGAATATCAAGGCTCTGCTAAGAACAACTGAACACATCCTGTAGCACTTAAAAAGTTAACGTGCCAGGAGCAGATTGAGGATGTCCAGCAATGACAGCTTACGAAACTCCTGGCAAACAACAAGACAAACGGTAAAGGACTCTGACCTTGGCTTTAAAGTTAGCAGGTGCTGCTAATGCTTTTATTTCCGGCTCTGAAAGGGGAGAAAACACTAAGCGCCCCATTACTTTCTATGGTAGGAAGCCCAGAGAATGTCAGGTAGCAATGGTTGCTATGAGGTATGATACTGTAGCACAATGACCATTTTGATTGAGGATTTTTTTTCATCTTTGGAGGAGCCCTGACACTTTTAACTTTGGGAATGACTGTTCTACACAAACATATTTGAAAGTAATTTAACTGAGCAAAATAGGGCAAACCATGCTAATTTTCATACTTTCAACACTCATAAAAATTTAAATGTGGTCATCCACAACCCTGCTCCAACTGCTCTACCTGGTAACCTGTCAATAGTTAAACGAACGCTTGTTATCCAATTGTGTTTTGTGGGTGGATGTTGTGGTGAAAATTCCTTGAGCGAGAAAGAATGGCTGACGAGTAGGCCGGGTCATTTGAGGACATGGACGCACATGTGTTCAGTGTGTCAGAGCAGAAGAGCAGAGTCAAGCACACTCTCTCTAACAAGCAATAAAAAACCATGCAACCAAACTGGAGTGCTCCTACGAAGCGCAAATCCTCAGTTGAAAAACTTCCAAATAAGATGCAAACCAACAAAGGTGATAATGGGTTCTTTCCACAAACCGGCATCATTTGAAGTAATTAACATAAAATATAAATTGCCCACCAAAACCCATCTAGTGAGAACTATACTAACCAGTCCGAGTGGTACAAAGGCTCCACTCTGCAAGCCCCTCCGCAGCTCAGGTCCAGTTGCTGATTAGATAAATACATACGTAGGTTGCTACTTGCATTGAATTCTTAGGCCTCTTAAGCCTCTTCATTGGCGCAGGATCCACAGACGAAGCATTCAGTTCCTGCCAGCATTTCTAAGTCATGAGTTGAGTGCACAGCCATGAGCCAAGGATATGTCATAAACACACATTTAATACGCGGGACTCCATTTCATATTTTTCACTACAAAGCTGGAAACTAACAAGCACCTCTTAAGGCAAAGACTTCTTGAATTATAATTTTATAGAGATATTTTACAGACACGGGGGAGCTAAAATATCTGCATTTATAGGAGTTTTGCTTTTAAAAAAGGTCCTCCAAAGACTACTACACTGTTTATTACCACAACAACAAGCCAACAAGGGATCACATTTTGCATTTTTGAAAGATTTTGCAATACTTTGAACGCTTGTTAATAGAAACAGATCACAATAATGGGCTTTTGTTTGTGTTTTTTAATCCAGGGCTGACGCCTAAGCTTTCAAAATGACGTTAAACTTGAAAGCCTGTGTTGGAGCCATTTTAGCACTCTGTTTATGTGTGATCCTCCTGCCACTGCGTGGCGCTGTGTGTGTGCAATTACCTGCCCTATATAAGGGGGGGGGTCACTCAGGTGTTGCAGTGTGGAGGCATACATCTTTTGATGTACAACTAAAGACATGTACAATAGGTGAATCCTCCAGCCAGGTGTACTGACCATCAGCCTGGCTCCATATCTGGAGATGGTGCTTACGTGTTGCCCCAGCGGCATCGAAGGATGGGTCAAATGCAGAGAGCAAATTTTCCTATGGGTACAATATAGTATACTTTAACATTAATAATAAAACAAGGCTGTATTGGGCATAATTAAAGATGTATTCTTTGCCATGGATGCACAGCACATGGGGAAGTTAATTAGGAAGGTACAATTGTTAGTTTAAAAAAAAAGTCCCTCTTTTGAGTAACAACTGTTTTTAGAAACTATGTAGCCAACAAGTAGAGAGGGGAAATCTAACCATTGCTACACCATCCCTGTCCTGTCAGTACTCAGTAATTGACCAACATAAGCATGTCTTCTTGCACAATCAGATAAATCTGTACAGTCCCCTGGATACATCACTCCTCTATAATGAATGACAGACAAGGCAGTGAAAGTTGCCAAAATGGCCACCTTCAAACACAGTGGGAAATACTGCAGTACACTTACAGGACATCAGCGATCAGTTGTCATGCAAATCCTGACATCTACCAGAACTGTAAGCGAGAGAAACAACTCCCTTCCCCAAAGCCCGTCTTCGAGACAAACACGATGAACTCATGAATGTGAAATAATGTGTTGGTTCAGGCGTCCATATGTGGCCGCCGCTGGTCATACAGGGACGCCGCACTTTGATCCAGACTCACTTGGATTTCAGAGGAAAGAACAGAGCAACAGGAAGAGCCTATGCTTCAAAACATCAGACGCCCGAGCAGTGGGGGACACGCATGAGATCGGGAATTCAAAAACATCCAACCGGGCATGTATTTAATTCATAAACATATGGGACTCAATCAGATACAGTTGAGATTATTTGATCTTTTATGGGATCAAAAATGTTTTAAAATCGGGACTGGGCTTGATGCATGACCACATTTGAATTAGTCTGAAGCTGACAACAGTCCTCCACTACTGGGTCACAATTTTACAAGACCGATTATACATTATTGACTTGTTTGTGCTAAGCCATTTGGAGATTCCACCAATGCGACTTGAAACTGCAACACAGGTCTGGCATTTAAAGCAGTGAGAGACTGCAATCACAGTTCAATCTGGACTGACTTAAGATGAATGGACACACATGGCAGATACAAGTTTGTGGACATATCATCCCAAACCAGAATTCAATCACTGAGCTTTAACATTTGAGGCATGCGCTAGAATGAGTCAGAACTTGAGTGGAGATGTGTGCACGTGTGTGAGACATGTGGAGACTCAAATCAGTCCTTTAAAGTGGAGTATTGTGCATATGGCAAAATATGGGGCCTTATGTCTCTGTAAAAATAGTAACAATGAAATACATTGGGGCTCCCTCCTGCTAGCAGTTGTAAGAAACTCAGTTTTGATTCACGGCGTGGTTTACAGCTTCAGCGTAGTGTGATAAAAACACTTTCAGCTCAGAACAAATATATTGTTGGATTATGAGCTTTTAAAATGTGGAGGAAAGTGTCGGGTTTTAACAATGACGCAATTGTATCTAGGCAGTAGAGAACAAAGTGTAGAAGAAGAAATAGCTACGTTAACAGGATTACCAGAGGATTACTCAAAACTAGGGCCCAACCGATATATCAGCCGGCCGATTAATCGGGCCGATATGAGGTATTTTACAATATCGGCAATCAGATATCTCCAGAACGAAAGTGATAAAAACATCCAGTTTTGCACTGGAAATTTCCTAAGCCTCAGTGGAGCAGAGAAACATCGCGGTGAAAATCGGTCACAAGTTTGTATCAATTGGCTCCCAGACAATCTAAAGAATAATGCAGATTATCACAGCTTCTCACAGGCAGTCAAAGACCAGTCCTGCTCACACTAAAAGAAAAAACATTATCGATGTCGACATCTATTACAAATATGTCTATGATTGAAACCTTTACTATATCAATAAATGATTAGCTATAGGCTATTTGGAAGATAAAAAATCCCCATCAAATTAAATTACTTAAAATATTGGCCTATATATCGGCTATCGGCCATGAAAACCCCTTTCATATTGGTATCGGACCCCAAAAATCCATATCGGTCGGGCCCGACTCAAAACTGTGTGAATGTTGTGAAATATTACTCGAGGTGTGTTTTTGATGAGGGAAAGTCATTATAAGATGGTTTAAAGCTAAAAAAGTTAAAAAAAAAAAAAAAAGAAAAAAAGTTGAGTGCACTGGTTTCAGTCACAGAAAAAACAGAAAGTGTGCTCATTTGCTTTCTGATTGGACAATCACCTCATAAACTAAGCCAAACAACATAAACAAGCCAAAAATGTAACAACTTTAACATTACGGAAAATGGTTTTGTAATTGTGGATAAATCAACATAACAGCAGCCATCAGTGCAATCAACACTTGATTTGAACATGTTTGCGTCATATCTGGAGGAGACACAGTCATAAAAGTTTGACTAAATGTTTACAAATAAAACCTAGTCATACCCCATTGTTACACACTGTAACCAACACTCAAAGTGTCGAAATCAATAAGGTATGCACTCTAAAAGCCCATTAGTCAAGACTGAATAGTGAAATTTATAGGGTGAGATGAGGGAAAAACAAGAGCACAGAGCGGGACTCAATGTGATCTGGTGCATTCACCGACTTCACACGTTGTTCAGAGTCATATGGGAGAGTGGGAATGGGGCACAGGTTTTCGTTTATTTGTGCAGCGTCCCACACAGTGCACAGTTGGGGGCTAAATGATGACTTCCCTTCGATGTGCTGTGGGAAAATCTAAAAGGCCCAAAACCCATCACCACACTTACCTTAAACACATGTGCAAGCAAGGTGATTTCTTTAGATTCACACAAACACCTCTGCAGATTTCCAGTCTTTGTTCACAGTATGTTCTTACCTGCCCATCCTGGCCCACATGCACTTGATGGATCTGAAGATTTCCCTGGAAAAAAGTACATAGATAACTCAGACAAACTACTTTTTTCCCCACAATCAGCAACAAACACTTGTAAATTGTTACATTTACAATATAGTCATGTACTCGAAAAGTAATGCCTGAAATCGATTAATGAAGGTCACCATGGTTTGGATCTGAAACACCATTTGCGTTCTCAAACTTTTTGAAAGATTTTAGTTCAATGTGAGAAAGTTCCTAAGATAAACATTTAATTAAAATGGTGGAAGGTGTTTAGTACTGTTCTGCTACTTTGACTCAATACACTTAAATTACACTAAAAATGTACCCATCATCTATTAAAGTACATTTTGAAGTTTTGTATGTAGGAGACAGATAGAAACAGCACATTTCAAAATCAAAACTATCAATTGGTAAAATAGTTCCGGCTTGACGGTTTGTATGTGAATAAGCACTGATTTCGGCGAGCCACAGTTATTAGGGCGACGTGTTAAGTATATAGGCTGAGCCAAACTCCGAAGTGAAGTGTGAAGAAATTTTTGAATAAAACTATAATAATCCAATCATTCGGCAACATGATGTCTAACGCAAAAATAAAACAATATGTCCCAGATGGTGCATTAACATTGTTGCCAATATGCTGATCCCGAGAACATAATGTGCTGCTGGTAGACAATAAAAACTTGTATCTGAGATGTGGTCTACAGTTCATTAGAAGCTGTTTTATGACATTATTGGCCGTTAAAGCTGGGGTACATGATTATTTCCAGGCCAAACTGGAATTTTTTGTTTTGGCCAACTCGTTTCTAGCTGTCAATATCCTTATCGCACATCTGAATAGTTCAAGCAAATTAATCATATCACGCCCGTTTACAGCTTTGAGCGGTGGCAAAGTGAAGCAGAGGTCACCACCCCCAAAATAAATTACACTAATTTAGATTATACTTCTTTGCAACAAGGTCAATGCAACAAGGTCTATTTTTGCCGTGTTTACAACATACTCTGAGGTGGCAAAAATACAACAAAAAGCATATAACCCCATATAATCATATACAGGTGCTCGCCATTAATTAGATATCATGAAAAAGTAATTTATTTCTGTAATTCAACTTAAAATGTGAAACTAATAATAGACTCATTACAGCCAAAGTGACAAGCTGAGCCATTAATAATCAAAATGATAACAAATAAAGGCTATATACCTGTAACTAATTATCACAAGGCAAATTGATGCTGCCAACAGTGAAACAATATTAGGGAAAGCAGCATCATAGTGCATGAACATGGTGTGCCCTCTGCAGGATTAATGCTGTAATGGTATAACACGGCAGATAGGCTGCTCTGTAACCATGTAAAAAAACACCCCAATGGCCCATCATCGCTTGAACTCTGTAAATTTTAGAAAGATTTCCATTATGTCTATATGGAAATACTTACTGCCTGGCTAGTTGGCCAGAGTCACAACAATATGAAATGCTGGCACCAGTACAAGCAGTGACTGCATTGCAAACCCAGAGATAATAGCTGTGCCGCAACGGAGCACACTGTACATTAAGCCTTTGTAAAGCTCAGCTGTTTCCTCTCTCTAATTCATGTATAACTCAAGTGCTTGTGCTGCCATATGGCCACAGACCAGTGTAATCTATGCAACAGCTCATTTCCTTTTCAAGCAGCCTCGCAACAACGTCTTTGAAGAGAAGGGCTTTTACTTAATGAAAACATATTCTGTGAGTGGCAGTTAGGGGGAAGAGGGATTTTGTTGCTAAGCTTTGAACTTTAAAAAACAAACAATATGATGAAATAAAGAGGGAGGACACAAAAAAAAAAAAAAAAAAAATGGGCTCAGACACAAAGAACAGGAACGACTTGAGTGTTTCTGCCTTCGGTTCACTGTGTCACTCTCACTCAGCCCGAGGTTTTTCTTCTGAGCCCCCTCTCTACCCACAAGGAAATGAAAAGAACAGATGCTTAAGGTGTCAATTACTTTTGCACCAATGTCAAGCTGTCTTGCATATGCGGCACATATCATATTCAGTATGCGATTACATGTGTATATGTGTACTCACACAGGCGCCCTGAAATATATCACTGTCCAGCCAACACCAAAAACCATTAGGTATGAATGATGTTGACTCTCCACCAGACAGTGTGGTTTTGGAGCTTCATTCTGACTTCTGTGTGTGTTTAGAGCTGTCCACAGGGAGATGTAGGTAAACTAATGGCGTAAGCCAAATTCTTTAGCAAAGTTGTGTTAATGTTGATAGTAATGCTCAAGTATTTAATGGGGCTTTTGCAGATGCCAAAGTCATACACTGCCTAACCAAAAAAAAGAAAAAACAACTCTCTAAACAACTCTCTCTAATTATTATTATTTATTTTTTAATGGTTTTATATGGTCTTGTGTTTGATACTGTGGTTTGGTTCATGATATGTAATTTAACTGCACACCAACTCTCCACTGCAAACTGTTCTACTCAGGTATAAATAAAGTTAACTTGAACAGAAGCTTATTGAAACCAGCCACAGTGAATGTGTGCTGTAATCAAAGCTAAAGGCAACTTTTGTCAGGCAGTGTTCAGGCAGTATTCACTCTTTACACTCGAAGTATGTACTGTATACTACGCAGCTGACTAGAAAGAGACTGATGGAAGCGCGGTAACTGCCCCTCCAACCTTTTTGAGCAATGATATAATGACAGGAATTAAACCGCCAAACTTTGGGTCAGATGATAAACACCGAACAACTGTCCACTGTTAAACTCTTTATAGCATTTTGAATTACTATGTATTGTGGCAAGACTACTTTCTTGGCTATAAAGACTGATGTCTTAGTCAGCGCGTCCCGGCCTATCCCCAGTGGAATTATTAAACAGAAGATTTTACTCTAAACACATTAAAAAGTGTTGAAGAAACAGAAGATAAATGTGTGACGGATTCAAAGACAGTCAGGTTAAAAGTATGTCTGTTTTACCAGTTACTCACCTCACTGTCTTGTGTGATCTGCACCTCCTCTCCTTGTGGTACTTGAGCAATATGTAGCTGCCCTTGAGGAATCTGCGGAATGAGGCAAGTGATCATTTAAAACGTTAATTACACAACAAAATCAAAATGGAGAGAAGCTGAGGCTCAAGTTAAGTACATTGCTCAGAGGTTATTTTAGTTAAAGCATCTACGCTCCAGTCGTCAGGCGCTGCCATAGTAAAACGAAGTGCACTGGGTTTTACATGTTGTTTTAGCACTGACCATAAATTCTGGGTTCAGAATTTAATGACCTGCACTGGGCCAAGCAGGATAATAACTGCAAGGACCACTGTTGACTCTCAACTACACCCAACTTCCAAACAGCTATTTATTTTGAGTAAGTTCAACCCAACTCGGAGTGACAGGCTTTATTAGAAGGAGAATACAACACCGTAAATCCCGTTGCCAGTTTAATACTTAGAGAGAGGAGAACAATTACAGCTTAGGCTTTGTAACAAAATAAAGGGCTGTGCTGTGAAGCCGAACTTTATAAAAGGCGTCAGAAATCCAGTTCCTAATCGGCCCTGAGCTTTGCTGCATTTACACGTGCACTCATGCACGTCAGTGTGGATAAAGCACTGATTAAAGCCCAACTTCTCTTTGCATACAGCTTGTGCGCATCTGTCACAAACAGAGCACCTGATTATTCCCTGTAGAAGTATCATTTTCAATCCTTCTGCACATCTTTGGAATTAATTAAATGACCAGCTGCTGTCATGTTTCATTTCCTCTCATATTAAAACATTTGCCTGTGGATCATTGAACAAAACCTATGTGCAGCAGAATGAAAGCTGTTCCAGTGCCAGAATATCAAATATGTCATAGATGGTGTCCACAGGTCCATGCACTGATACTAGGGTGTGACAATATATCGATGCCGTGATATTTATCGGGACGATACGATACTTTTTATTCCAATAACGATACTTTAGATGACATCGTGCATATTAATGTCCGACGTCATACATATTAATGAGGTAGCCATGATTTGTGGTGAATAATTCCTTTTGAAACATTTATTCACTTATTTAGAAAAAGGGGTACAATGCACATGCAAACAAATATAAATCATGAATAAGGTGTAGGATGTTAAAAAAGGTTACTTTAAAAATCGTGATGTATCGCAGGTTATTTTTGTGCAATATATCGATTATTGCTGAGGAGAGGCTATGTTTTCAGAAGGCCTGGTTTTGTTTTGTTATGTTTTTTTGTTTATGTTTTTGGAAAAAAAAAACTTTAATAACATTTGCATGGGAAAAACAAAACAAAAACATTATCGCAGTATTAGCGTATCATAAGGTCATCATTACCGTGAACCATATATCGTGTATCGAATCGAATCATGGAACCGAGGTTCCCATCCCAAACTGATACTGTCAGTGATAAAGAAGGAACTGGGCGTATGCAGTTAAATAAGGCAAAACACAATACTCACCACCTGAACTTGACCGTCCTCACCGATGCGGTGGAACTGAACCTGCTGATTGGCCAGAGTGTAATGTAGCGTCTGCGGAGTGGCGTTTCGATCTGCGCCGTTTCTGCCTCTGAGGAAACAAAACGGCCCACTTTGAGCTGCATGCGTGTGGAATACAGACTTTAAAGGAATAGGCCACCGTTTTTACATACCGAGATTGTTCTTACCTTAGCTTTGACGAGTTCATCTGTACCTGTCTGGTCTCCACGTGTGCCTTCATAACGTAAACACAGCACAGACAGCGTTAGCATTTAGCCTCTCTCTTCTCCTCTATAGCTCCAAACGAGATGAAGATAGAAGCTACCAAACTCTTCCACGTTTTCCCTATTTAAATATGGTTACGTGAAGTGTTACACTACAAAGTATAATTACACAAAATTAAACAATGTGGATTTTCTAAGCGGATAAAAAGGGGAACTATATTGTAAGGCGTAATAATACCAGGAGTAATTCGGCATCCGCACAGTAAAGTGAAGATATCACTGCGCGGATGCCGAATTACTCCTGGTATTATTACGCTTTACAATATAGTGCCCCTTTTTATCCGCTTAGAAAATCCACATTGTTTATTTTTGTGTAATTATACTTTGTAGTGTAACACTTCACGTAACCATATTAAATAGGGAAAACGTGGAAGAGTTTGGTAGCTTCTATCTTCACCTCGTTTGGAGCTATAGAGAAGAGAGAGGCTAAATGCTAACGCCGTCCCTGCTGTGTTTACTTTACGGAAGGCACATGTGAAGACAAGACAGGTACAAATGAACTCGTCAAAGCTAAGGTAAGAACATATCTCAGTATGTAAAAACAGTGGCCTATTCCTTTAAGGTTATCGTGCAGGACAAAAAGAGCCTAATGATGGGGTGAACCATAGTGATCTACCAAGTTGCACAATTCAGTGATTTTCGGTTCATTACAGCACCTCTTCCTTCTCTTGGACAGCCTCCATGCTTAAAAGGGGGCCTGTTATGGATAAGTGACAGGCAGCATTCAAACATTTACAGTGAAGTGTGAACTCTCTCAAGTAGCAATAGTTTTAGTGACTTGATAAAAGTAGCATAAATCTACAGAGGCATCCAAAAAGTCCCAGGGTTTCAACTCTCACACGCCCTCGGCTGATTTACGCAAGTTATCCACCAACCACCATCTGCCCACTGAACTTGAAGTGGTCAGGCCGCAGATTTCCGTCAAACAATACTCACTCCCCAACAAAGGTACACAATCTTACGGCAAAAATGGCTGTGTAAAAATAAATACTAACTGTTGTGGCATAGTGGCAGACAAACTAAGAAAAATAACTTCATAAGAAAGCCTGTACCACTCGGCTTAGTGTTGTCCCTCTTTGAAATGTAGTTCCTGCCTCATATCTTTCATCATTGCGGTTAGAGAGTTCATAATAAATACGTTTCAAAATCAGCCAGACGGAAACGCAAAACCCATGTGGCCAGACTGAGTGACCTTGGAGTAAGAATAGCCTCGCTTGCATCTATTAACACACGCACCATTATTTCATGAACAGGCTCTAAGTTTTGCATTGAATTAGCAGTTTTGTTGTGGGACCCCAAAATTGAAAACCCACAGGATATTTGGCTTTCCTCTGCAACCGAACTTCCCCTGGTCAGAGGTGGGAGGTGACGGCACACAGGGACACCGGGACAGAGAGCATTGTGTGCAGATTAAAACCATCTGCAACGACTCCGCGCTTTATCTGCGATCTCACTCGGCGGCGTCCCCGGACCAGCTGACACTATAGAACAAGCAGTGAGAACAATCCACACATTGACACTGTTCCCAGATGGCATGGATGTGCAATGCTGGGTTGAACAAAGTAAAAGTAGGGAATTTCTTCAGGCTAACACGGAAGCAGGCAGTGGGCCATTAAAATAAACCATATGGAAGATGAACCAAATGTGCTTTAACCTTATGTTTGTCTACCTGTTAGTTAAAGCAAAGCAGCAACATCTTCACATCCAGAATAAGATCAAAGCTCTTGTTTTTCTATGTATTGGGTGAAAAGCAGCGTGACTTTATTAAAAGGACCCACACCTGGTCAACTTCTGTATCTAAAATGAAACATAGGTGGAGGAAACTGGACAGTGGTTCTCAACTTGTATAGTTTCTGGATCAGCCTTCAAGTTATTATGACAAGCCAATTGTAACCCAAATAATAATATTGATATGAACCTGTATAAAAATAATAATAATTGCATTTAGACCATGCGGTAGTAACTAGTAAACCATATTTAATGACAGAGTTCTGTTGATTCAAGCATCTATCATAAGGCTGATCAAATAGAAGTATCAAAACGAGTTATTTTTAGTCATGACGACTAAAATGGGCCCCAATCCAACCATTTGGATGAATCATTGGGATGAGATATGATAATTTGCTCCATTTCAGCAGAAACTATTGCTTTAATTTCTTTTGAAGTATGCAATGCTATAGCACTAGAGGCTCATCTTTAGATAATGTTTTAATACGATAAAGTTAAAAGGTGCATTATGCAACTTTTTATGTGAAAAAGAGTTGATATTTGTGCGTATTTGACCTTGTAGTGACCCAGCGGGTGTATGAGTGGTCCGCATGGCGTCTTTACTTTCCGTCACATTGGTCTCTAGGACGCTCCAGGACCAATTGTTTGGAAGGTTTTCACTTCTGACAGACCCGCTCATCAGAAAACCTTAAAACAATGGATCCTGGAGCCATGTGGAGACCACCGTGATGGGAAGTAAAGGCGCCATGCTGACCACTCGTACAGCCGCTGGGTCACTACAAGGTCAAATGCGCACAAATATCAACTTTTTTTTCCCCCACATAAAAAGTTGCATTATGTACCTTTAATACCATGGCATTTAGATATAAAGACACCTCATTTTTGGTTAAATGACAAAAATGTAGATAATTTGTCTCATTTGCCTGTTGTTTATCATAAAAAAACCTTTGAAACATAGCAACATTATCTGGTTAGGATAAATTATGAGTGTGAAGCCAGATATGTACCAGTCGTTTCTGTCCATAAAGATAAGGACGCTCACTCCCGAGCATTTTTACCAAAATATTAAATGGCAGCCTGTTAAGATGGAAAACTTCTGGACGGCCCATTGACACATACCTCAACCAATCCTCACAAAAATGACCTTTACCTGACACTGAGGAGCGGGGCGTGCGTTTAGAGAAGCTTTTCACTGCCAGACTCTGTCCTCGCTGTTTGCGCCTCCAGGCCGTGCGACACTTCGAATCGATGCTCTGCTTGATGCGGTACCAGTCCGATTCACTGATGCCAAACTTGCTGAATAAGTGACCTGCAAATGGGGAATTTCAGTAAGTTACGTTTGTTCACATAACATAATATTCTACAAAGCCTTTAGTTAAAACTGAGGGAGTTCTGTGGTAAATTTTGCATTAAGACCATTCCAAGACTATTCCAAAACAGTTCATCATCATTTAGCATTATCAATTTTCCTGTTGTCCTTCTGAAATTACGGCATCAAAATGTAGCGACTTATTTCACATCATAATAATTGATAAATAGGTAGGAAAAGTCTGTTCCATTTTCTGCAATTTCTTTGGGCTATGTAGCTTGCAAAAATACTTGTACATGGACATGGAAAAGAAGCTAAAGCGGTCATCTCCAGGCATTTTGTGCTCATCATCTATAAATACACAAATCTGGCACACTTTCATGATTACTGACAGCGGGCTTTAGAAATCAGCGCTGTTTAGCTGAAGCAGGAGTAATTAATGACGCAGAGCGCAAGCCTGGAACCTAAGACTAATAAATAAAAGGGACATCCCAGCATTGTTAACCTCATCCCCACACCCTTTGTCAACACAAGCCTAACACACCTCTGCCAAGATGTACACAAAAAAGAAAAAAAGTGAGTGAAAGCCGCTTGACAGCTCATTCCTACATAAATTAAGGGTGAAGCTACAGCCTGAGGCCACAGAATGAGACGGGGGGCAGCTGTCTATGTGGATAATCAGTTGGCAGGTACAGCACCTCGTGGATCTTGTATAGGCAGGCAGGACAGGTGCTCGTCCAATCTTTATTTTTTTCCTCTCCAAAGTCAAATAGAATGAGTCACTCAAAAGTCAATTTCCAGCTTTCACATACCACTGCAAGAAGCCAATTGAGCACGCCAAGGTACACCTCCACCACTGAGAGGCAATATGCAATGACCTCAAATCAAGAGCTACAGCTTGAGATTTTTCAATCACTTTTGTTTGCTTTTGCAATTTGTAAGGATTAAGTTGTGTATTAAGAAGGATTTGCAATAAGACTGTTGGCCGTGTACTGGTCATTATGTAGGTGGCACCTCATCAAAGATGTCTCCTTGATTGCTTATGACCAACAGATTAAACAGGCCTTAACTATTAATTATCAAATACTGTAATTATTGTTCTTGAAATAGAAAAAGAATGGAGGAGTGCTGCGTGGGTACATGTGTAAGGATGTCAAATCCTGCATCTTGACGAAGGCCAATGTCAGGCTGAAACATGTTGGTGTGTACTTTAATTCTCTTTAGCCTCGATGTAATAAAAGCTTTTCTTATTTTTATACAACAGTGTGCCTTGGATTTTTGTTTTCTTTGGGAACAGCCACAATGAAGTACACTTTACATATTGAAGCCAAAGAACAAGACCCTTGTGACGCAACATCCTCATAAGAAGCATAAACATATGGCAAAATCTCTGAGATCTGACCGATATCTGACTGAAATAAACTTTTTTTTTTTTACTACTTTTAACATTAATCTCTTAATCTTTAGGTTTTGTTCTATTTTAGCCTCTTTTTTGTACTGATTTAGTCTAGTTTTACATTAAATTGCATGCATAAGAAATAAATAGAGTATGAACAGGAGGCATCTCGAGGACTCACAGCGAATGCCATAGATCATGAGAGGGTCCAGCTGCTTTTTGCCGTGTTTCCCTTGACCCGAGAGGTTGGACATTGCTTGGACCTCTCGATGAAACAAATAGTCCAAGAGGGTCAGAGCCATTTTCTCTGCTGTGCGGCAGTTCGTGGAGATGTGAAGCATGTCGGCAGGTGACACTGGGCTCCGAACCCTCATCTCAGGATTGTTTTCATCACCCAGCCAAGTGCCATTAGGATAATCCTCTAAAAAGGTGAAGAAAAAAATTACTGTTTGCAAACATTAAAAGGAGCGCAAACAATTGACTGGCTTTAAAGTAAGACGTTTTTAGTTACACAATAGCACCCCTGTGTGGTTGTAGACGAAAAGTACAGTTAAATTTCTTGAGATTTCTATAGCATGCTTTTCGAGAGTTGGTGGTGAATTAATGGGTAATAACTGATTTTGGAAAACATCTATGTACAACTTCATACCTTCTGAATTAAGAGTAATGAGAGTGACATTTTGGCTACTTTGCATGCCACCATTGGATACGGAGTCACTAGCTTCTGAGCCACTATCTTGCTCCTCTTGGCTTTCCTCAGGACCTGGTACTTTTACCAGGATTGTGTTTTGCCGCTTCTTAGCAACAGTGCTATAAAGCAGAAAATAAGAATGAGAAACAACTGTGACACTCTTACAATCAAACGCATGTTAATAAACTCAATCTCATGCTCAGCAATAATTCTTAAAATGCTGATCCTCTTACTTGCCAAGCAGAGTTTCCAGTGGAGTGTCTTCTTGGTTTGAACCTTTAGTTGGTTCGCTGCTTACTATTACATTAGTTTGAGGAACAACACTAGACAACAACAAAAAAGAGACATTGATTGAATGCTTCTGATTCCTACTACTTATAGAGAACTGGTGTTTTCTGGTGTTAACCTTACCATCGAACTTTGTTCCAAGTCTGAGTGGCCCCTTGAGGCGATCCTGCCACCATAGGGACTTGTATAGGACTCTTGGCACCTGGCACCAAGTAGTCCAGTTTTCGTCCGAGAGCTTTGCACGTGGCATCTAGAGCCAGTAATTTTGATTCTATTCCCTCCAATCTTTGGTTGACTGATGTAGTGAAAGAGACCAAGTAGTTCTGGAAATATGGCAGAGCATTTACAAATAAGAAAGCACTCTTTACACATTTACAAGAATCGATATGGTTTGGAGTTTTAAACAGTGTTAGTACCTTAATAAAACATATGTCTGCACTTTCCTGGCCACTACTCAATTTTCTCTTTTTCTTCTGAGACCTTTCTTCATCATCTTCATTTTCCAAAAGTTCTGACATGGATTAAAAAGAAAAAGTAGTTAACACACATTCAAAACATGGATATTTCATCAACGCCACACGAAAACCAAGGCAACGTGATAAATACAATTCCAGCACCTGCTGCTTGATTATAAAAAGAGAAGTAATATTCTCTACTATAACCTTACCAGCACGACTATCGTGTTCAAAATCTTCCACGGTTATTTGAACTATCTGGTCCAATCCTTGACCAGACATTGTTTACGCCTTTGAACACTGAAAAAGTAGAAACATAAGTGAGCATTACTATTCAATATTTTTTAATACAGCTTTAAATCTCATTGCTGTACTTTTCATAGTTGTAAGGTGATAGCTTTTATGAAGATTGTCCACTTTTTTCCCCCTTCATTAAAGTTATAGAGAAAACACACGTGTTGAAATCCATGTAGCAGCACAACATGTTGTTAACCTCTAATCTATGCACCCTATGCAATCTGAACACCCTGTGGTGTTAATGTTTCATTTCATTCTATATATCAAATGACAATGGCAACTGTTGAACCATTGATGCATAGTTTGTAGTGTAGAAATTAATATAAGTTCATATATGTATCATTTTCAATTTGGCTGAGGTAGGTGGGTGTACAATATGTTTTCTGTTGATGTTCTTCATTCATTTTGGTTTACATCATCAGTAATTTAACAGTGGCCACCATGCCCACCTGACTCCACAAGCCAGGGGCTTATTTTTTGGCAGTTCATTAAGATCTGTTACATTTTCCTTTTACCCTACAAATATAAATGGGACACTGTTCTTTACTTTGTAGACCACATTACCGCCAATGCAAGGTTGTAATGCTTTAGGTGTTGAAACTTGTGAGTTTGTAATTTAGCAGAAGCTGATGACTTACACACCATAAGTCATCAGCTTCATTGTTGAACGCCCTTTCAACGTAATCTTATTTGGATTACTTTCACTGAAATAACCAGGGCATTTACGTGTTAGTAAGTCAATGTTTGGTGTGACATTAGCAGCAACCAGTATGCTAGCACTAACCCTGACTGCACATCATTAAAACACTAGGATTCTGGCTAACGCAAGGCTTAGCATGCTAGTTGGGCCTAATGGCCGCCAAAATGTGAAGCATAAAATGTAGGCCGCGTGGACTATAAAAATAAAACACTCCAAAATCCTGAAGTTTTCCTTCTGCTGGCACACAACCCGTGCGCAGTGAGATTGGGTTATATTACCGTGTGAATGATGAATTCTCGTGTTGTTTGAACAGATTCCGATAATGGCGTCGATCCTCGCGAGAGATGAGCACGGGCTCCTGCGCTTGGGCCGCTCGCGCTCAGCCACCTACTTCCTCTCGAGTTTTCCAAACTGCAGCTGCACGACAAGGGCACACTGCCGCCGACCACTGGTACAAAAGGGGTACACACTCACGGTATGCACATTTGGAGAATGAGCTGAGGAGAACAAGGAAAGACGTAACTTTAATGTGTTGTTGTTGCTGTGTCTATGACCATGCGAGGGCCTTTTAAAGGCAGTTTTGAAACAGATACCGACAGGCGTGTGCCAAATTCACATAACTTACCTGTGGCCACATTTCCAGCAGGTGGCGATGTGTCAAGCATTCTCAGACAGACAGAGGAGCTTCACTCGAAGAAGTATCGCATCATGAACCCGGAAAACTGCTAACGATCGGAACATATTTACGTGCTACGGAAAAGGCATTTTAAACACAGTCTTGAATATTTGTTGGAGCGAGATGGAGGGTAAGATCTATTCTCTGATTGGAATAATGTCTTATGTTATACGCGATTGACATAGGCTTCTTTCGTTGTTTACAACCTATTGCTACGGATAGCTCGTTAGCTTGGGGTTACTGTAGTTGCTGTTATGTACGAAAAAAGTGAAGAAAAGCAATACACGTAAAATTCTTAACGCCGACATGAATTCATCTTATATTCAAATGTCTTCTTAGTCAATTTGATGGCCATTTTGTGAAGGGAGAGATTGAAAAACCTACGAATTGTACCCGGAAGTTAAGTTAGACAGAACATTACACTTGTCTTTAGTCACCTAATTGTCAAAGTTTTAGATAGGCAAGAGTTATAACGACACTCCCTCGCAGTTATGTAGGCTGGTATCATATGAAATAATACACTAAATAGTCATACGGGTGATTATTTTTTTATTTTATGTTTATGGTCATGTCTTAACTAACAAAAACAATGAAAGTGAGCACTACAGCTTTTGCTGTGTCAACTTACTATGCTTTTTCATATTCTCCACAGACACACTCTTCCAGTTAAAGGCAAGTTGAAAAAATGTGTATACTGTATAAATAAACAACTTCATGTATGTTTTATGTGTTAATGTGCCTTTATTTATTTTTTACAGTTTACCTCAAAGCAACTAGAGCGACTGGCCAAAAAAGCAGAAAAAGATTCTGATAAAGAACAAGCTAAAGTGAAGAAGGTGTGTAGTGCATGCTTGGTATTGTTTATTATGGGAACTTCAAACAACATTATTGTAGTTAGTTTTCTATTAATTCAGTTTTACTATAATCCTAACTTAATTGGCATCAATTTACTTCTAAGATGCACAGCTACCCTAGGATTACTGATAACATCCTCTGTAATCACCCCAAATCTTTATCACACATCTAGGTAAGGTGTGGGTGTCTTTCCCTCACAACAGTACACAATGCTGTTCTGACATGCTATAAAAATATAAGGAGGAAAAGATGAATGAATCACCAAAAGCAGATTAATTTGAATTTCATTCTATTATTAGTGCATGTATTGTAAGCGTAATTGCACACACAGTCAGGCAGCCATGGCCCTACATTCTCAGTAGTCAACCCAGGACTTCAGTATCTTCAGAAGGTTTTGGCAGCTATTGCCATTCTTGTACCGATTCTTCTTGTGTTATATGTTCCAGGCTCTGCAACAGAAAAATGTGGACATTGCCAGAGTGTATGCAGAGAATGCAATCCGCAAAAAGAACGAAGGCCTTAACTGGCTGCGGATGGCGTCTCGAGTGGATGCAGTGGCTTCCAAAGTCCAGACTGCTGTCACTATGAAAGGGGTCTGTGCATCAAAATGCTGCCTTTTGTACTGTCCTATATTCAGTGTGCGAAATACGGGGTGGTGCGGGGGGTCCGAACCCCCTGATCAACCTAGCAGACCCCTGGGGCCCGTGGTAGGCTATAGCAAAGGTGCAGACACAAGCACACTCTGCACTCTTGCCGGCGGCAAGTTATCGATAAGAGCCGAGTCTCACCCACGAGCCGCTTTTGGCATGTTGTATGTTTATCAAGCTCCACATGCGACGCTCTGTGCTACAAAAATAGAGAAGGGCAAAGACTAAATTAGTAAAGGGAGTGGGATCAGGGAGAGGGGAGAGTGAGAAAGGAGAACTCTGCAGGCGTAGCCCATCCGCAAGGAATGAACCTGCTATTTACACAAAATCAAGATCTCTACCAACTTGAACTAATCCATAAATGTAGCCAGCGCATCCCTAGCTTTCAGCCACTTCTTATTTGAGAGAGATCCGCTTCATATTTTCAGTTTTATAGTTGGATAAAGTTACGCTGGGTTTATGGAGTGAAAAGTAAACAATGCAAACGCGCAGAGCGGCGATACGTCGCAATGTCGGCCTTTTCCGCTCGTGTGTGAGCGCATTACAAAAGTAGTACAGGAGTCCTGGCTAAAGTTATAACTTCAGTCATGTCTGGAGTCTGTAACTCTCTCTGTGTGAGGCTCCAGCAACTCACGGAGGCGGAGCTGACACAGGCAGCAGAGGGACTGGGGAGAAGCTATGGGAGAAGCACGCAGGATATAGACTGTAAATAAAAGAGTAGCTATGTTGAGAAAATGTGATATCTGTATTGCGCAAGAATTCGGAGATGGGACCCCCCCGAATATTGACGGGTATTTGCACACTGCCTATATTGCTTTGTTGACCATGAATACATATCTGTTACCTTCAGGTCACAAAAAACATGGCACAAGTAACAAAAGCACTGGACAAAGCTTTAGGTTCTATGGACCTTCAGAAGGTGTCTGCTGTCATGGATAAGTTTGAAAGTCAAGTGCAGAACCTGGATGTTCACACCTCGGTGAGTAGAACATAAATGCTAAAAGGAATAATTTGCTACCGTTATTGTTTGCCAGGTGTTCTTGTCCCTCATAGGATTACTTAATAATGTCACATTTGCTTTATATGAATCAAGTCATGGCATTGAATGATAACAAAGATTTCGTAATTAATCTTTATTGTGGTTTATTGATAGCTGTTTATTATTTGCTATAAACTTAGTCTGTTGATCTTTTATAACTGTGGTTTTCAACCTGTGGTACTGAGGGTCATCTGCAACTTTAGGCTGTTTAATTCTAATTATAGATCATTTTATTCATGCTTTCTTTTGTTTAGTGTTTATTAGGGATGGGGATTGAAAAGATTTGATTTATCAATACCATCAATAATTTTATCTCGATTCAATTCTTTATCGATTCTCTTATCGATGCCTGACTTGTCTGTGTGTTGGGGACAAGCAAGGAATGAATGTGCTTTCGATAAACTTTCAAAAAAGACACATTGTTAGATTTCCCAATAAAACATGTTTATTAAATAAAGCAAGTTTCCAAATATACTGTGGCTCCTGCTGGCACTCAGCCTGCCTGGCATCTTCTAAATATAATGGTAACATTTGTGTCTGGATTTGTGTCTGTAACTTGCTGTTTTGTAACACCTAAACAACAGGACTCGGTCTCAGCCCAAACCCTACAGATTTTCATCTATTTCTGCTTCATCCGGCGCGACATTCTCCTTCCCCCTGTCCGTGTGAACTGCTTCTGTCGCAGCGGGTTAGCCAGAGCTGCGAGAGATCAGCCGATCCGCTCATATAGCGCACTTAGCGGAGACGGGCAGAGGTAGACCGCCGTGCTCACAGTGCGCTCAGGGCGGGACAGGCAGCCGCAGCCTCCGCTCTGAGCACCGGGCCTGAGCGGAGTCTGCCGAGGTGCGCTCAGAGCGGGGACAGTCAGTCTCGGACCCGGGCTCAGAGCACAGCGGCACAGGGAGACAGCGGGCGCAGCAGCGAGCACTGAACCCTGTGTGTCATGTCAATGCATACAGTGCAAATAAATGGAGCGTTCGCGGCAGCAAAGCGAAAACGTAGAACTGACACGTTTATTGCAATGGACTATTTTAATTGACGACACCCTTTCGTCTCTCGTGAACACGTAAAACGGAGGGGAAGGGCTAAGCGGAGGCTAAGGGGTAGAATTTAGATTGGGCCGATGTTTCCCTGCTTATTTCGAAGCAGAGTCAACAGACTCGGAGAACTACATCATTACGCACATGCGTCTAGCTCCGTGGCGCACTATGGTGTCCGAAAAGGCCGGCGCATCGATAAGAGGGATCGATAATGAAGTAAACGTCCGGTTCCGATGCTTTGCTCAAACAGAACCGGGTCTACTTGTAGAACCGGTTCTCAATTCCCATCCCTAGTGTTTGTTTGATACTTTTTTCAGGTTTAGACAAGGTTTTCACCCACTTTAGGTCTAACTCAGCCTATTTGAGCAAACTGCTTGTGAGACAAATGACATGTGACTCTTTCAATTCAACTTATAAGCCCCAAGAGATGACATTGTTAACATGATGCATACAATTATTCCTTACCTTTGCTTTTTGTTAAGCCATAATTGAATGTTGTGTGTTCAGGTCATGGACGACGCCATGAGCTCAGCCACCACACTGACCACACCCCAGAACCAGGTGGATGATCTGATCCATAGAATCGCAGAGGAGAGTGGGCTGGAGGTGATGGATCAGCTGAGTCAGCTTCCAGCGGGGGCTTCTTCTGTTGGGGCTGACAGTGTAGCGCAACCGGAGGACAATCTATCACGACGGTAAGGCCAAGACTCTGGGTGCTTAAAAATAGTGTATGGACCAATATTTAAAAGATATATTGGGTAGAGAGCCTAGAAAGAAGTATGTTTTTTCAGTTTTGTTTTTGATTGATTGAGGCGCATTGCCAAATATGGTATTATATGAGCATTGGTATATTTATTTGTTTATTTTTTGAGCAATTTACAAACAGATTGCATGATTGCATCATTGCACAGTAATAAAAACTCAAAAGGAGTAGGCCGAAGCAAGAAAGCTTATAAATGCCTACCCCCCCATTCAAAGTAATTACTCTCATGCATTTCAGATTAACTCAAGAAATACAAAGCATAAATGAAAGTCCTTTCAAAAGAAAAGGCCCATCATAACACTAAGAATATACATAACTGAAACGCATGTGTCCAGCTGCTGCAGGTAAACCCCAATAGGGATAATAATAACAGTAATACAAGCAGCATCTTGTATTTACATACAATATAACACTTTACAAAGTTTACATTACTAATTCCAGAGTTACCCAGGCACATGTGCAACAGAGGCGTGCATGTACCTGTTTACGTACAAGCAATTAGTGAATGACAAGTTTCATTTTCATACATAGGCACTACATATGAGTAGTTTATAAACACTGTCTTTGTATTCTATGCTCAATGTATCTACATATCCATTCATATATTATTATTCGGCACAAGCCAAAATGGTAATCTGCAGTTTGGATCACATTTGTTATGTAACTTAAAGCAGCCCAACTATAACAACGTATGTGGTGTCAATGATCTGTATAATAATCTGGTGGTTGTTTATGGTGAATGCAGGCTGGCTGCTCTGAGGAACTGAATGCTGAAGACAGACCTGAGACAGAACAGAGCTGAGCAGGTGTTGTGTGGATCCACTGAACTCTTCAGCACTGGCCACTGCCGTCCTACTGTGTAAATATACAACAGGATTTACAAGCATGTCCTTCATTTTTATGTATATATTTAACAATAATTGATTTCTATTTTCTTTACTGCTACTCATTCTGAGACAAATCTCAAGATATTAACAGGAAAATGTAAACGCAGGGTACACAATGTTCAGTGAATGAATACTGCAAACGTATGCTAATGAAGTTGTGGTTCTGTACAGTTCAATGTCTGTGACTCTTTTACAGATGTGCAGAATATTCAGAATATATTACATGTCTAATACAGATGAAGAAGCAGACATCTGTATTGTTAAGCCCATTGGAAGCAAGTCATTGTCTCTTCTCAGGGGTGTTGCCATAGCTCTTTCACGATCATTCTCCAACTAAATGGTTCAGTGCTAACGGCAACACCCTCAACTCTACAGAAACGAGTTGCGAAAACATTAGGCTACACACTACACTACATGTATAAAATATGATATATATTATACACGGTAAATACTCAAGATTTTTATCTATGTTTTTTAATGCAATAACCACATGTAAAGCAATCTCTTCCTCCCAGCACCAACAACATATGTGGTAAATCCAATATAAAGGGTGGGAAAATCCAAAACATGTCCTAAGTCACAATTATTTTAAAATGTTATTCAATCATTTTTGTCATGTGGAATTTCGAATGTTTGCTGTACCTACACGAACCTGTAATTGGGAGAAAACTAATCTGGCAGCACTAATGAGAAGACTCAAGGGTAGACTGTGGTGCCCTATCTTATAAACCTGGTACAGTGTATATGCTCAGAACTTGTGAAAAAAATGAGGTGTTTCACACATCTGTCAGGCGGGGCACAATGGCCGGGAATGAAGAGTTGAATGAAGTGGCCCAAGTTTGCTCTGTTTTATGTCTTCATCGATATTTATTTTTATTTCTGCTGTGGTTTACTTGACTTTTCTATTGTTGCCTTTTTGTTCCTTTGAAGCCTTATTATTATGATGATGCAGCTGCTTGTGTGGACACTTGGTTCTACATCATAAACACTCAATGGAGTTTGGGATTGTATGTTTTAAATTAATCAGTACCGTAGAAATTCACCATGTTAGGAGGCACTAGCAAACATTGTCTATAGACTAACATTAAAAAAGCAGAGAAACAATACATGGATCTACTTCATTAGCTGCCAGGTCACTACTATTAAATGCATCGAACAAAATGTAGTGTCGAAAAGCTTTTATGTGAACGATAACTCTAGTATTTAACATTTTGAATCTTTTTTTTTTTTTTTTTATGAAATGTGCCAGGAATCCCAGAAATCATTGCAGTTTTGACGACACAATCCCAAACTCTATTGTTCAGCCATAACCTCAATGAAAACAAAACTTCACATTGGTGGCGTTTTGTTTTTTATGGGTGATCTAGACAATTTTAGAATAACACAAAACTATTAATCTGACTTTTATTTTTGTATTCACTCCACATTGTTTTTGCTCTAGTCTCATAAACAACTGCTCAGCTTTCTCTGACCTTATAGAATTGCTCCTCTTTAATGGCTGTTTGCTGGTACTTTCTAAATTGCTTGTAAAGGGCCAATACCCACCGGATGCACTTAAAAGCCTGGAGCCATCCGATTGCTCTAATAAAATATGTATAATTGTGTATATTTACAACATGATCCAAATGGACGGACGAGAGGACTAACATAATTGCATTAAGACTCAGTTACAAATGGTGGTCGTATGGAGTTTTGGAAAAGCAAGTGTGGCGTCCTGGTTGACCACGGTTTTCATCATGAATGTATCAATGGGTGTCAATGTTCTCCATTAAAGTTTTGTTCAATTTTCCAATCATACCATGGTTAGTCTCTTTTGTTTACATTTAGCCACCAGATCCCCTCCTGGAACCGCCACCTTAACGTGGTGGAGGGGTTTGAGCGCCCGAATGATCCTGGGGCTCTGTGGTCGAGGGCTTCGTACCCTTGGTAGGGTCTCCCATGGCAAACAGGTCCTAGGTGACGGGTCTGACAAAGAGCGGTTCAGAAGCCCCTTATGAGAGACCAACCGGCCAGTTAGAGCCATGAGGCCGTCCTTCTGTGGACCCACCACCTGCAGGATGAGCCATAGGGGCTGGTGCAATGTGAGCTGCCCCCACCACCCGGCAACGGACAAGTGGAAGAAGATGGATGGATGGATAGCCACCAGATTTCAAAACAAGAATGGTTTCCAAAGTTTTGATGCCTCCTCCTGTTAGCTTCTGTAGATAAACCTTCATGTGCATTTGTAATCTGGCATTAAAGGGAAAATCACTGTTTTTAAAGTGCATATGACACATTAGACACAATTTTTGCTAAAACATAATCTACACAATTATATTTCAGATTTGCTTAAGATGTAGCTAGCATTCTTTAGTTTGGCCATTTTTGTGATGTTTACAGTTGCATTTCCTTATTGGACCTCGACAGGAAGTGATATAGATGAAGGCAATTTTAAACTATTGCTGTGCAACTATGTTAAGTCAATGGGAAATGAGTGAGTCTATGCAACTTTACCTTTATCTATGTCACTTCCTGTCAGCATCTTAAAAATTCAAATACATTTCTGCCCACCATTTCTGGCAACACAGACTGGTCATCACCTACAGGTGTATATAAGACCAGTGCTCAGTCTCAAAGACCAAACTGATGATGACTGTTGAAACGTCTTAATTGATACATCAAATCAAAACTATAAGTCCAGTTTAAATATTTAATTTTTCTGAAGCATAATTACTGATGAACTTGCAACTGATGTTATCCTTCTAAATAAGTCATATTTTCAAAAGCATTAAAGCCATATGGAAACTCGCTGTCTTTAACTATAAATATAGTAGACACAGGTACTTAGCCATTATCAAATTATGGGCAATAACCTGTCCCTGCACTTGCCACCCCTGAAAATGAAATATTTTTAAAAATCAACAATGCAGTGAAACCAAAAAATATTAAATTGAGTGCCACATGATAAGAGACAGGTAATATCAGATCATATTTTTGCAGTTTTTACTTTTTATTCCATTTGAATATCCAGAGTATGTTGAAACCCCAGTGTCCCTGACCCCATTTTCACACCTTTGTGCAGTTAAAAGGAATATTTCCACTATATCTATACATATTTTTCTTGCCAATTCCAAACAAACAGAGAATAGACTTCAATAATCTGCAGAATTATATGAAAAAACTATTAATTAAAAATAATTAAGAAAAATCTCTGTCCCTCAGTTTTGTGTCATTGGTGTTATCAGCATTACTTTCCAGGATTTGTAAGGTTAAAAAAAGATGTGAAGAAATATTTTCTGGTCTGATGAGACCAAGTTAAAAGCCTAATCCTGGGAAATATAAGAAGGACATATTGTCCTCACTAAGAACAAATAAGTACTTAAATTGACTTTATACTGTGGGTCATTTGAAATGTCATTGGTGTTATGGCTCTTTGCATCAATTAGTAGAATTTCTCTGGGGGAAAAACAGGTTCACAGCTAAAACTATACAACTGTACTGTGATACACCACATTTGTTCAGGAATAACATAGAAATACTTAAGAAAAGGGACAATTGATTGAAATTCGTCATTGGTGTTACAGTCACTGGTGTTACAGTCCCACATTAAATTAATGGAGGCTCTGATGCAAAGTCACTTATGTTACACTTTTGTCATTGGTGTTATGAAAACATTGAGCTTAATTAAACATATAATTCTCCCTTATTTTAATAAAATACTGTTTCTAGACAAAATGGCTATTTTTAATTACTAAATGCGAAATTTTACACAATTGACAAAATGTTTTGTTGCATTATTGCCTTATGATTGTCATTAAAATAGTTGTAACACCAATGACAAAACACTTAAAATAAAAATCTTAAATGATAAAAAAAATGAAAAATACCCAAGCTGTCCCTTATGACTGGTAGTAATGATTTTATGTAAAAATATTGCACTTCATTATTTTATTTTTCGGGACAGAAAATGCCCATATTTTGATAATGGCCATGATATCACAAATTTAGACATTATTCCATCAAAATCATAACCTGTTATAAACAATAAATCCCAAACTCTATAATTGTGTTTTATTTTGACAGGACCGGAAATTAACGTATTAAATGGGTCGAAATTTGCCGTTGTAGCAGAAGTGATGCCGCGCACTAAAGGCAGCTGTGGCATCGACGCTTTCCCGTAGAAAGCGACAACTAAACGACCATTTGACTGTGTTTTTTCTTTTTCTTCATGGAAATCAGTTTTATTCTCAGGAGCAGACCGGGAGAGAAGCCCCGACCCGTGTGAGTGAGCGGACCGGGTTTCCCAGCAGCCTGCGGTGGGGGCTGCGTGACAGTTACAGGGCGGGCCTATGTGGAGGTTCCGCTATAAAGGCAACCACCACAAAATGGGATCTAAACGGGGACGGAAGCCGGCTACCGACGCCGTGCGAATGTTTGATCCTAGAAAATGAAGATGTTCCCGACTTGTTTTCGAGGGGCGGCGGTGTAAGCGAGGTGGCTGCAGACGAGAGGGAACCGTGCGTCTCGGGCCCCTCCGTCCACAGGGCCTCACGATGATGGGGACGCTCCTAGCGCTGTGTTCGTGTCTTGTGCTTCTCACCGACGGAGCGGAGCGGGCGTGGGCCACCAACAACATCTGGATTGTGGGCAACAACAACGAGCAGAGCACGGGCAACAGCAGCCGGTGGGTCTTTTTCATGTTTTCTTACTAGTGGTTGTATATCATAGGCTACGTTCATATCACAAGCAGAGCCAAGTCGAAATCGAAAATACTGATTGGTAGCGTCATGTCTGAACAGCAACAGTCTGTTATTCGGGGATTTCCAGTGCCCTATTTGGCCTACATCTAGAGGCTATGTGACATTTAACAGAGTGAGTTTTTACTAGTCATGTTGTATAGGCCATGTAGTGGGTTAAAGTTTACAGTGAGAATTGAGCTATCGGCCTTTATCTGGGGCAGCCCTTTGCTTCTACTTTCCCTTGTGTTGTAACATGCGTTATCTCTTATCAGGTGGCGTGTGGAGGGGACCAACACAGACCTGAATGTGGAGATAAACGACCTGAAAGCAGAAGAGGCCGTCCTCACAATCGGAGATGGTTCCTCATTGGAGTTTGACTTTCCTGAAAACTCTGTAGGTGTAATTGTGGTCTCCACCCGGTACCTGAACAGCAGTTCCGGGGGCCAGGATGGCTGTAAGACTACATTAACAGCGCAGTCCCTGGATCCTGAGGTGCTGTCCATCCTGAATGTGTCCCTCAACAGACACTCTGTGGGAGAACAGAGCTACATCATCAGTATCCGCTCAGGCTTCCCTGGCCTCGCTCGGCTGCACATCCAGCTGTTGAGGCTCCAGCAGGACTCTGCTCCAGTACTTGTATATGAGAGGACTGACTACTCCATTAAAGTAGAGCCATGGAGTGACGACCCGGCCTCCCGCCTCATTCGATCAGGGGGTCTTTCCCATTTTTCTGAGCACCCTGTCCTATTCGCCTTGCTGCCTGTCATCTTTGTCAACAAGTGTGCCTTTGGTTGTAAGGTGGAAGGGGAGGTTCTGCGGAGGTTGCTGCGGAGGCCCACGCCACTGCTGCTGGGGGCTGTGGGACAGTTCCTGATTATGCCATTGTACGGCTACTGTGTGTCACAGCTCGCCCGCCTGCCCAAGGCCCTGGCCCTTGGGCTGGTCATCACCTGCTCAGCCCCTGGCGGCGGAGGGGGTTACCTGTATAGCTTATTACTGGGGGGTGATGTGACCCTGGCCATTTCCATGACACTTGTGTCCACATTGGTAGCGGTGGGGGCTATGCCCTTGTCCTCTGCCCTATATGGACGGCTGTTGGGTGTCCATGCAGCTCTTCATGTGCCATTTGTAAAAATCCTAGGTACTCTCCTGTTCATTGCCATTCCTATCTCTCTGGGTGTTCTTATCAAACTGCGTCTGCCGGGCCTCACACGGCTCTTGCTGCTGCTCATTCGGCCTCTGAGTGTGCTGCTCATGGTGGGAGGCGTCTTTATGGCATACCAGATGGGAGCGTCCATCCTAGCCAATGTGTGGCCCCATATCGTGGTGGTGGGGGTCACAGTGCCATTGCTGGGCCTGGCAGTTGGGGCACTGCTGGCCCGCTTAGCTCGACTCGACCCACCTCAGAGGAAGACCGTAAGTATTGAGGTGGGCGTCCAGAACAGCCTGTTAGCCCTGGCTGTCATGCAGCTGTCCTTCCGCCGCACAGAGGCCGACTTTGCGTCCCAGGCTCCGTTCATTGTGGCCCTGAGCAGTACGTCAGAGATGTTGCTGATGGTTCTGGTTTATCTGGCCCGAAATCGCCTGTGTCCCCCGGCCCCTCAGTGCGACGCCTGATTGTTGCTGCAGCTGTGTTTGTGTTGCTCCAGAGACTTGTGCCGTCTTTACTGTTGAATGCGGAGCAGTTTTACTTTGCTCCTGTCTTGTTTGATATTTTCATAAAAACCAAAGGCCTTTAAATTTACAAGACCTTTTTGTGATGGTTTTACATGTCATTTTAAAAGGAAATTCTTCTTGAGGACCTGGAGTAAATATTCAGCTACTTGTAAGAGATATTTTCTACCAAATTACTTTTGTACCAGTGTTTTGTACCATGTTTACGGCAATCGATGTGTCTTACACTGGGCGGACTTCTAAGTGGACAGTGGTGTTATTGCTGTGTTGTGAATCCTTGTACTTGAACTTGGAGGATTACAAAAAATATAAAAAGCTTGTGACATCAGTATGTGGCTGTCTCTGTATCTTCTTTTTGTGTTGAGTTATGAAGCCTTGTTTTGTATCCAAATCACCTATAGAAACTGCCCGTGTTTACTGTTGAAAGTCAACCATTGTATAAACGGTCTTTTGTTTGTATGTAGGCTAGGTACTTTCACTTTCTTTGTTGGCACAGGTAAACGGCCATATCCAGTATCCTTAGACTTATCCTGTTTCACAAAGAGGTTCCACAACACCTTAGCTTTCATCATGATGTCTTTGAGTGTGTGTGTACATATAAAGCTGATCAGTTCAATTTGCTCTGTAGCATTTTTATATAAACCTTAATTCACACACATAAATTAACAGAAGGGCAGAACACTTTTGAAGAGATATTTGTAGTAGTGGTTTTCATAGTGGGGCTTGGGATCCCTCAGGACGTCCCGAGCACCAAGCTGAGGGTCTCGAGATGTAAAAAAGAAAAATGGTGATGTATTATAATTGTTAATTGATAACGGCCTATATTTGTGAATTGACAAATAACATAGTAACTAATCAATGTAAATGCATATAAACATTTTTGTATTACTTTATATATGATACTAGTTACTACAGTTGGGGTCCTGAGCTGAAAAATTAAGGAACACCTGACCCCTTTTTGCCATGTTAAAAGAAGAGCACAGGGAGTCTTGATACTATTTTATTCAGCCTATCGCAACTACAAAATACTATTTTAACTTATCTTTATAGAATAGACCGGTCTAGATATCCAAATGTGTGGTTTATAATTATTATAGATTCAACTTTGCATAGAGGAAAATGTAAATTTGCCTCAGATGGGCACACTGAGCTCAAAAATTAAGCAAACAAATGTAGTCCTACATTTTAATAAGTGATGTGCATGAGCTCTTTGCAAGTGGTTATGGTTTTATTATTTATCAAATGTTACTAACTTATGAGGGATAACACTCTTCTATTTTTATAATGTCAATGAATACACTGCACATGAGTTTGTATTTCTATTGTATATTAGAGAAGCAACTGAATGGGTGTGGACACTGCTTTACAAAAGTGTTTTCCCTCTTCCTGGCACCTATCCGCAAAAATTGTGAAGATCCCGAGAATCCACAGCGCTGTGGCCTAACACAGTTGTAAAGTGTCAGACTTGAAGACGTCTCACATGAGCCTGTAATGATATCTGGGATGCAGGTAAGGCTCAGTTGTGAGTCTTTCAAGGATATGTTCCAAAACTGTCTTTATTGTAGATAACAGGGAAGGCTACCCATGGCACATATTACAGTTTTCTGACCTATCATTCAACCAAAGCTCCTTGGATGAGACAATAAACCCAAAACATACATAGAGGCTGACAGACTGTTGTACTAGAGCAAGTCTGTTATAAATTTCTGGTTCATTCCTAGTTTAGTTTGCTTTAGTCCAGGTAAATATATGTCTTAGTCCTGGATCAGTCCTCATATTCAAAGTAAATATATGTTACCAAAGGTTTCTGACTCCTGCAATAGTACAAGTCGATCTCTTCCGAAGCGGTAGGGGGCAGTATTTCACCCTAGGCTGGTCGCAATAGATGAAGAACAAAAGTTGTCTGAAGCCCGCCAGTCTCCACAGCACGAATGGAAACAAACAAGAGGTTTTAATGTTGTGCAATTTTAAGCAAAGGCTACGTCTTTGTCCCGTGTCACTATGGCGTTAACATCCAGTGCCTCATGTAGTTTGATGTCACAGAAGAGGCCCGTGTCCAGTTTATTCGGTGAGTGAGTCGCATCTTCAATGAACAGTGTTACAGCTGGAGAGTCAAAACAAGCTCAATGACAGGGGGGAAGATATTGATCTACCTGATGAGATTACCTTAAATCTATTTACGTTTGATGCCTAAACTATTGAAATTTGAAAGGCCAAATATGGTTACATTTACTGGTTCTTTTTTTTTTTTTTTTTACTTTACTTAGTATCCAATTGTAGAAACAGGTTTACAGGCCATATGCAGCTTTTGATATAGCTTAAGGGAATTGCAAATAACTACAACAACACTGCTCCATCGTACTGTATGAAGATACCAGTTCAACCATGCATGGCCCCTTACTTGCTATTGCAGTTGTTTAGTTGGGGGCATTTGTAGCATCCACGTGGAATGACCTGTTGCTTACTTGCATGGATAAATATGGATGTCATGTCATCTGCAGCGGGTCGTGTGCTGAAGAAAGCAAAGCATGGCCCTTCTTTGCAGGAAGCTGCTCTGAGACTTCTTCAGCAGAACAGAGAGTGGAGGATCTGCTCACCGAGGTCTCATCCAATGTAATTACACGCAGGACTCCAGCTTAAATCACTACATGTCATATTCTGGTCGCCACGAGGTTATTCTGTTCTTTACATTGAATATCTTTCATTTCTTCAAGGTTTCAAATACACCAAGCAGCTCAGCACAATGTCAGCTCATTCCTTCAGCTGTGTGCACTTCTCTTCTCTGTAGGTGCACAATCCTGTAATTATTGTTTCATTGATCAATATTGCAAATGAATGTGATTTTGTGTACATACAGTGAGTGAGCTGAAGCGTGAAGCTGAGCACCGCGGTGTCTCTTTGACAACTTAACAGTGGCGTGCTTGTGCGAAAAATGAAAGACTTAACTACAGAGTCTAACAGTGAACTTCTTCCAGCCGCTTGTAGAGTAAGTGTTTCTAATAGGGTAACATTGTAAACAAGGAATGTAAAGTGTGTGTGTGTGTGGTGTGGAGCTCTCAGTTGCTGCAGGAGTTTCAATCATAGACATTTTGTTTTAAGTTTTCATCTGTCCTAACAAACCAATCCAGTGCAGCAAGTTCCTGATCGGGACACGCAGCCTCACCAGGTTTAGTCCTAACTCTAGGAACCAGCAGGAGAGCCTGGGATGGTCATATGGCACTAACATGTCAATATGTACTTTGGCAATCGGCCGAGAGACAGCAGGACTGACAGCACAAGCAGAGCACATCTTTTTAAAGTCCAAATTTCAGAGTGACAGGAAGCCAGCAGAGACCTGTGCTTGTATTCCTGGTTCTAGTTGGATTATAAAGTACCTTTCTATAATCTAAAGTAAAGGATAGAAATTGTTGAAATGATCCAAAGTATATTAGCAAATTCATTCAGTTTTGGTGTTGATAAAATACAAATTTATAGAAAGCCGCAGATTAAGTTTGAGATTATATATTAGGATGATGATGATACAACAGTTGTCACTATTTGGTACAGGCCCAGCTGTGTGTCCTGCTGGAGTCCAGTCGTGAGCTGTTGTCTCAGGGGGCACTATGTCCAGAACTGCTTTGGAAGGAGCTTAGCAGAGATGAGGTGAGTGCCGAGCTCAGCAATGGAAAAAAATATGATACATAATTATCATTGTAAAGGTAAAATGCCGTTAAATCATTGTGTTCACAGGCATTCCCAAAGTTGGAAGTGGCTTTCCATCTTCATTCTCACAACATTATCTCTTTCCAGAACATTTTGGAAAGGTAGGGATTATTTGCTGTCTCTTTCAGGGAATATCTTAACATGTTTGCTTGTCACTGAAAATGTATGCAAGAACTGGCTGGGACGTGTGTACGAATATTTGGTTCTAAATGTTAGGGAAATACTAGAGATGTCCGAGGAAACACTGTTAGGGAAATACTAGAGATGTCCGAGGAAACACGGGCGGAAGGATGGAGACCAGTCTGGATGTCTTACGTAGAAGAAGTTTTATTACCGTAGTACAGGCCTGGAGATATTTGAACAGCCAATACAGTGTTCAGGGCATTGATCATTCAGAAGTCTGGAGATACTTCCACATGAAGAGAGTTAAGTAATCTTGGTGACACGTAGGCACTAAGAATCTATGCACTGACAGTGTGCCACGTTGAATCTACGCACTGACAGTGTGCCACGTTATTAGGCCACAAGTCATGTAGAAGGCCAATGTACTGATTTAGCGGTACGATATGATAAGTACAATACCATTCCTACCGTTCTTGCAGTTACTGTGTGTGACATCTGTGGTTAAAATTGTAATATTTGTTAAAAAATAAATATGTAATTTTAATATCATCATGTGTGCTTTTTATATTTGCTCCTGGGCTACAGAACTTGTGTAGATTGTGACCTGCTATTATGTTGCTTGTAATTGTAGCCAAGGAGTGAGGCCGTGGCTTGTGTCAGAGCTGAAGGCTCTTTGCAGCTGGACTTTGAGTGACTCTGAGGCCAGATGTGACCAACGACGCGTGCTGAAGCGTATGTCCACTCTGACATTATTCTCAAATTGCATAGATGGAGCAACTGGACTGGATATTTGTGTTTATTTCAGTGGTGCTCCAGGTCCTGGTGGGGGCTGGTTTTGATCTCAATCTGGAGGATGTGCCACAGAACAAGAGGCTGTCTGGACTCTGCTGCTCCATCCTAGACCACATGCTGTTCTGTGAGTCCATACACAGTACACAACTCAATATCTTCACTTACTCAACTCTTTCAGTGTTTTTAGTATTTTCAAGTTATTATTTATTTGTTTGTTTTTAGGGCTTCTGGAGACTATTGAGCAAAATGAGTCATCTTCATCAAGTGGAACAGGAGCACAGACATGGTACATGGATATTAAACAATTTACATTCATGACCACATATCATTATGTAGTACGTTAGGCCAGTGTTTCTCAACTGGTCGGTTGGGACCTAAAAGTGGGTAAAGGGACCATTTTTAGTTGGTTGCACATTATTGCCAAAAAGCCCTGCGGTTTCTACATTTTTTTAATAGTTAGCTTTATGATCATTGTCTGAATCAACCGATCTGAATAAATAATTTCTATTTGAGTTGCCGTTTGTCATAGTGGAAGGTGGGTCCTAAAGCTACACTAGTTGAGAACCACTGCTTTAGTTCAAGTTAGTATGGATATTACAGTATTAGATCATGTTTAATCTCACTCTTATTCTTCCTGTTTGGTTCAGGATTGAGTTATTGGACACTACTCTGTGTGGCACACTGGTGTCACCCGAAGCGCTTCAACGATTCTTCACTCACTGCCTCACCAAGACTCTCACCTTCAAGCCTCGGCTCACAGGTAGAAAACCTCGCATTCAATAAAATCCAAATCTGAGTTAGAAAGATTTCTCTGCATTTCTCCAGTGTCATCGGCCATCACTCTGCAGGGCGAGTGGACCTTTGCTAAAACCAACCCACTGCTCACAAACCTTTTTTGCCAGGTAAGGGTAGGTTTTATTTTTCACCATTGTTACTTGTGACAGATGTTTATATTAGCATAGCATCAGGTGCTATATAATGTGATTTTTAAGATGTGCCTACATTGATTAAAAAGACTTCTTTGACCTTTTCCACTCTGTTTTGTGTAGCTGACCGTAGTGTCCAGCATGCAGCAGCTCTTTGTTGACCTGCAGCAGATTTTATCCACCCATGAAGTCAACTGGCGACACGTGCTGAGCTTCCTGTCGACTGCGCTGGTCTATAACCCCTCTGCCCAAACCAGTCTAGCAGGTGAGGCCTGATCCACTACATCAGCGCCTGCAGGGGTTCAGAAAGTTTGCACATCACTTTAACTTATTTCTGTATTGTTATTAAATATTCTGATACTAAGATTATATTTTTAATTGGCAAACATCATTCATTCAAACTCTGTTGACGGCATAATCAACGCTAATTTTCTTAGGATTTCTACAGTAACATTCAGTGAGACTAAGTACGCAGGTAGTGGACATGACAAGGAATAATAATCCAGTCAGAGTTTTATGTCACTTCAATACTTCTTCTTATTATTATCCCTTTCCAAAGGTAGCATATATGGCCCTGTGGATCACCTATGCAACAACTGCTTGCCCATACCGTTGCTCCCAATCCCATGCCGTTTTGGGCATTTGTAATCGTTAGTCTTTGGTAAATTACATTCATTGCTTATGATATAGAATAATATGGTTTCTGTGCATAAACCAGAATAAACATCCTGGGGATTAAAATGTTCAAATGTCAAGCAAAATAACATAAAGAAATAAAGGAGTGTGTACACTTCCTGAACCCACTGTACACTGTATCGTTCGTTTATGTCCTCATCTAACTGCTTGTGTTTCTGTCAGAGCTGCTGAACATTTTGCTGAGCACTGCTTTTCAAAGTTATGATATCGAGAGTGTCATAACGGCGTTTTTGTTGGCACGCCAAGGAGCGCTAGAGGGACCTGCTGTGTTTCCCTCCTACACGGACTGGTTCAAGGTATCTATTCCTTTGGAGGTCAAGTGCAGGCTGATACTCCTCCCACAGAGCAGATAAACAAACAATACAAAAACAAATGGAACAAACGCAGTACAGTGTGTCCATTTGTGTGCCTTTTTGATTGGCTGCTTGCCTCTGACAGCCACACTGCAGTGGATTCCAGGTTAAATGCTACGTCACTACAGCAAAGAAACTGTTGTAAAACACTGATCAGTCACTCCCCACCATGCCTGCAATACCAAACATTCTCCTAATGGTCAGCCAAACACAATGCATTTTCCCCCCTAGTGAGTTATCAAAATCAAACTTTTGAAAGCTGATTTATTTGACCCTCATGTTTGGCTGAGATTGGTAAAGCAGGGATCACTTCATGGAGACGAGCTGGTGATATCCTGCTTCCAGCAAATTCATGAGTCAGGTCTCAGGACAGGCTCACACAAGTTTGGAGGTGTATTTGTTAAAACACACCTTTTAATAGAGTCAAATACAGACTTAAATTCTATCTGTCGTTAAAGTCTAGAAAGAAAATGACGTGACAGGCCAGACTTGAGACTTTTTCCACATCTAGATTCAGTCAATGCTGTAACTGGTGCTCCGTCTTTCTTTCAGAAGTGTTTTGGTGGTAGCAGTAGCCCCCACGCAGCCAGTAAGAAAGCTCTTGTGTTCCTGCTAAAGTTCCTCTCTGACCTGGTGCCATTTGAATCCCCTCAGTACCTCAAGGTGCCTCCCAATTCTTTACATATACACGATTGCTGTTATGTCTTGGTTTGTTTTATCTTTATTTCAGGTTTATATTTGACACTTTCTCACCCATGACAAGTTCTCTCCCATGTTGACTTTGCAGGTTCATATCCTCCATCCTCCATTTGTTCCAGTGAAGCACCGCGGTCTCCTCCTGGAGTATGTGTCTTTGGCCAAGACCAGACTGGCGGACCTTAAAGTAAACATTATAAACCTTTTGAATATTAAAGAGGGGGTATTATGCTTTTTTCAATCACATAGCACCAGTCTATAGCATACTACAATGATGACGTAACCTGCTGTTGGTCTGTATATGCTCATAAATTGCTCTCTCAAAATGGCTGTACTGAACGTCTTGAAATAGGCCTCTGTCTCTTTAAGAAGCTTTCCGACACGCCCCCTTCAGCACACTGCTGTGGCATCTAAACAACACTACTGTGCGGGGAGGGGCTCTGCTGAGCTGAGGAGCAGTGGTTGGTGGCTTGGCTGGTGACAAAAGGTCCAGAGGCGTCTCCAGGAGGTGGGGGCGTTCCTAGGAGGACTGAGGCATAGCTACACCTAAAATGGCTGCCGTCTAAGTTTTTACTGATTACTCAAAAATATGTGAATGAGCCAAGGCAACACTCCAGGCATGTGTTTAATGAGGGAATGACATAATAACATGATATAAAGCTTGAAAATTTTTCGATTTTACATAATACCCTCCCTTTAAAAAATGTCATTAAGGAGGCAGCAAAACAAACCTACAAACACCATTGCACTTTCTTTTTTACATAGTTTTAAAGGCAGTTTATGTAGCATTTACTCTTAATGGTTTATTAAAGGCGCTGCAATCACAACTCAACCTTTAGCTGCCTCAACCGCCTTAAGCTCCTTGAAGTACAAGTTTGTGAACATTATGTCAAGCTCAGAATATCCCGAATTCAGTCAGAGGTTAACGGAGACTTGCACTGGCATGAATTAGGACTTATTCAGGAATGTCCTGGGATTTTAGGTCATGACTCTTGAGTGAGAGTCCTTTTATGTTTATTACAAACTGCGATTGGTGCTGGCAAGAGTGGGGCTCTGCTTTCTGCTAATCAACTCATGAACGAAAACTCCTGCATCATGTAAACTGATGTGTTTCTATGAATAATTAAACATTTCAATTGTTCTCAGTAAAACCAGCATTTGTTTTGAACATTGTAACTTTATATCTAGTAGCATAGATGGGTGTTTTGTCATGAAACAAGTATTCTGGAAAAAAAAACTTCTTCCCCTACCTTGAAATTTATAAAACGTGTTGCTCTATGTATGTGCAGGAATCATTGGGGATATGGGCCTGTACGAGGACGTATCTGCAGCACCAGCAGAACAGGTAATAAACTGGACTTAACTTAAAGTTCTCTACACAAGTAAATTTCTGGTGTCGGGATTGTAGTTCTAGCATTTCTAGTCATGTGTTGTGTATTCAGTCGCAGTGTCAAGAGGTGCAGGACGTGGAAAAGGCTGTGTCTCTATTTGAGAGCACGGGGAGGATCTCAGCCACAGTCATGGAGGCCAGGTAAAACTAGACGAATATTGTTACACAGTTCACTTCAAGCAAAAAAGTATTGTTGAAATAAATAAAGACACAGGCGGATAATATGTACCTATATTGCTGCTGACCGTCCTGCTTCAGCTTGTATCTAAACTTGTGAATGTTCTGGGACAGTATTTTCAGACGTCCATATTTCCTGACCCGGTTTCTCCTGCTCTGCTGGCTCCAAGAGTGGTCAGTGCGCTGTTTCTCATGTTTTGTGTTTTCATTTGCACATTAAAGTAGCTGTATTAAATTCTGTACAAATTTAGTTTTAAATCCTGAGAATACAACATAACATTATATGGCACTATTAGAAGGCAAAAATATTAAGTGTGCTACGTCCCGTCTTGTTACAGCTTCCCGTCAAAGCCGATGCTCGCATGAAATTCATTGAAGCTCTGAAAAAGTAATTTTAAAAGCTTTTTTTCTTTATCATATACTGTAAAATGTTGTATCTACTTTATAATCTGAGTTGTTCTTGTCTTCAGAGCAGATAAGATCCCAGCCGCACAGTACTCTTCATATGTGGCGTCCTGTCAGAAAGAGAAGCAGACAGACCCTGGTACACAACACTTTGATTCTTGTGTTTGTGCTGCAGCATTAACCTCATGTATGATACTGCTGTAGTTACAGATCCTCATGAAAGTCCTGTGGATGTCCTCAGACTTCAGCTCGACACTTTCAGAGAGTTGGCTCTTAGGGGAGACGAGAGAGGTAGGCACCACATTTATCACAATGTGTTACTACTGAACACAATGCCAAGTTCTCACTACACGCACAGAAAACACTACATTAAGAAACTATTGGGAAAATGCATCAGTTCAATGGATTTGATATTATCCTCAGAGCTGTTGGCACAGGTGTCCAGGATGTCCCACACCCTGAGCGTCCTCTGTCCTCCAGTGTCCCACAAGACTGCAGTGGTCCAGCTACGCACAGACACCCCGCCCCCTGACCTCCATGTACAGGTCTGTTTGTATAACCATCAGCACTTGACTACGTAGCATTGTCTCGTTGCGTTCATTGAAGCCTGACATGATGCATTACCATCTGTTCTGATGTTAAGGTGGCCACTATGATCCTGAGGAGCTTCTGCCAGTGTGTTTTAGACACATCAAGAGCTGAGCCACCCATAAAGTAAGGCTTGATTCAAATGTGGGGTTTTCACTACATCATCATCACTGTTTGAACTTATCAGCTTTAAGTACATTTACCAAAACAATAGGTAGCAGTCTAGGTACCCAGACTTAAAAGCTTGGAGCTTCATCGGAAGTTTTTTCATCATGTAACATCATGGAGGATGTCAAGCTGTGAGACCTCATTGTCTAGAGTTTGCATAATCCAGTTCCCCTTACCTCCATAAACATGCTGGTCAGGTTGGCCCATAGTGGCGGCACGCAGAGCGCAGCAGCTCAGAGTTGACCAACATCTGATCTACATTTGTATTATGACAATAAAGTTATTCTTTCATTCATTCAACATTGTTGGAAAATCTAGATTGATTCTTATTGGATATACATTATTGGTTAGATGAAATCTTCAGCATCTGCATTAAACAATCCTTACCTGGTGCTTAAGGACACAAAATATGCACAATAAATAAGCAGAGAAGCCCCAAAGGCTAAAATGCAAAAACAAAATGTTCCATGTTTTTTCTTTGCATTGGTAACAAATTCTAATCTAATCAAGCGAGTTGTACGTTGCATGAATGCTGTCTAAACCTCTGTTTCAGACCTATCTCGTGGGCTTCCAGGTTTGTGATGGCGCTGACTGAAAACAGACAGATGTTTTCCAGCCTCTTACACAGACTATGGGATCTCTTTTACAACCAGGTTCGGTGGAATTCTTCAAATCTTGTTTCCCGTTCTATACCTGTAGACTGCTGACTAACATTTCCCTTGTGTTATAAAGGCGTCCTCGTTGAGTGCTGCTCATGTGCTGGGACTGTCGGTGCTCATGGTGCAGCTACACTCGTGCTGCAGCCACAGTCCTCTGGTGGAGCTGCAGCCTGCTGCGTCCAGTCCCGTGTGTGTGACCGAGGCTCTGTGCTCTGCGTTCAGATGCCACACCCGCACCCACATGCTCCTCTGTGTCAGGTCAGTCTGCACTCAAAGAAGGTTAGTGCTGTGATTTAGGATAGATGTAGTTGGTTTGTCTGAAAAATAAATCACCCTATTCCTATTCCTAAAACCTTATCCCTGTTCCTAACCCTAATTTGTGTCATAAAATCTCATCTCGTAGCAGACTATCCCTCCCAAGCTGACCATTTAGCATTAGCCCGCTTACTGACAACTCTACAGCCATCAAAAAGTGTCTCTTCTGTCTCAGGTTTTGTGTGGTGGCTGTGAGCTACGGCCTGCACAGAGGAGACTTGAGTCTAAACCAGCTCATTCCCAGCAGTGTTTACAAGAAGGTACTTTCTTTTATGTTTGTTATTTGTATATATAAATTCAGTCTGTCAGTCTGAAGTCAGTTTCAGTAGTAAAAGTTTTCTCGTAAACTCAGGTGGAGGCTAATCTCTTTTTGGCAACTACTGACCATCGCTCCCCATTCTATTCCCCCTTTTCACACTGAGCTGTACTGTCCGTATGGGTCTCTCAAACCTCTGCCTTTTAAAATGTTGGTCAAGCAAAGAGCTTCCAGATTAGACTATTTGTGTAGCGTATAGGATCAAGATTTATTTATTTCCTGGTTGTTTCCAGCTTCTCTACCTCATTCCGCGGTTGCTTCCTCGAGCCCGGGCTTTTCTCCATGATGGTCCTGCAGGTGATGTCGCTGTCACGTGGAAAAGCGCCACAGACGGCAGCCGGTCCTGGGCAAAGTCTGCGCTGAGTCTATGGAGTAATCCTGCCTTTCAGTCCCTGCAACGCAAACCACATTATCAGGTAACAAGTACTGTATTAAATGGTTTCTGCTTGTTGAGTGCACCAGATTAAAGGGGGGGTATTATGTAAAATCGACTTTTTCAAGCTTTATATCATGTTATTATGTCATTCCCTCATTAAACATATGCCTGGAGTGTTGCCTTGGCTCATTCACATATTTTTGAGTAATCAGTAAAAACTTAGACGGCAGCCATTTTAGGTGTAGCTATGCCTCAGTCCTCCTAGGAACGCCCCCACCTCCTGGAGACGCCTCTGGACCTTTTGTCACCAGCCAAGCCACCAACCACTGCTCCTCAGCTCAGCAGAGCCCCCTCCCCGCACAGTGTTGTTGTTTAGATGCCACAGCAGTGTGCTGAAGGGGGCGTGTCTGAAAGCTTCTTAAAGAGACAGAGGCCTATTTCAAGACGTTCAGTACAGCCATTTTGAGAGAGCAATTTTATTCAAGGCAGTTATTTTAATTTACTGCATATACAGACCAACAGAAGGTTACGTCATCATTGTAGTATGCTATAGACTGGTGCTATGTGATTGAAAAAAGCATAATACCCCCTCTTTAATAAAAACACAATTGTACTCCTTTAACGACTAGTCTATTTAACAGTTATTGTAATTGTTTTCTCAGCTTTCGTTTTCAGAATGGCTACACAATGAGCTCCAAGTTTGCAGAGGTGAAGATGCCTTGTCTGACCCTGAACGGTGAGTCTTAAAAATAAAACTTGTTCTTAAATTCTCCACATTTGTGCTGAAATGGTCTCTTTGTGTGTGCGAAGGCAGGAGTACCATCAGTGGGTCTGCATGGAACTGTTCCTACCCCGCCCCGAACAGGAGGGGGCTGTGGAGGAGACATGAGGATGCTCTGCTGCCGGCTGATAAACGCAATCCTGGAAAACAGGTTTGTAGCATTATTTATTTATTTATTTATTTTAAACTATGTTGGCATTCAGCAAAAAAGTCCAACAAGGTTTTACTGCTTAACTCTGGCGACACCTGATTAAAAAAGCGAGCAGCTCAATGACCAAAAATGCTATATCTAAAAATAAATACATTTCAGATTGCTGTTTATTTTCTGGAGTATGGCCTCTCTTGTAACGTAGCTTATTTTCTCTGTTCCATTGTACAGTGAGGTGAACAAAGGAGAAAATGATAAAGGATCAGAGTCTTGTCTTCCGGATGTCTTATCCAGGCTACAGGTGCGTGTTTTCAAAAAGACTGTCTCTTGAAATCAGTACAAGAGTTTATGAGTAAGAACCAACATTTTAGTGGTAGGTAGTGAAGTGGTTACTAAAGGTACAGACTCCTCAAGAAAAGGTGTGAGGTGAACATTATTGACTAGGGGTGGGAACCTCTGGGTACCTCACGATTCGATACGATATGGGATACATGGCTTATGATAACGATAATCTCACAAAATGCGAAACTGTGATAATCGATGTATTGCACAAAAATAACCTACGATACATCACGATTTTACATACTACATATTATTCATCATTTATATTGCTTTCCATGTGCTTTTTCTTTTTTACCTCTTTCTGTGTGAATAAATGATCCCTGACTTACACACTGAATATGGGTTTATACTGTAGATCTCTTAGAGGCATAACTTCTTTACATTTGGATAAACTAGAAACCACAGTCATTTTTCAAAAGGCATAAATCAACTTATAACTATAAAAACATTAAAATGTATATATTTGTGTGAGTGTTTGGTCCAAGTGCTTAAAATTACTGAATTCTTGATCATTATTGGCCTCTATTGACTGTGAAAACAGTGGAGCACTGCTGCCTCATTAATATGCATGACATCGCTCATTAATATGCATGACATCATCAAAAGTATCAATATCGGAATAAAAAGTATCGGCATCGTATTGTCCCGTAAAATAACGATATATTGTCCCACTCATATTATTGACAGTGAAGTGTGTTCTCAGGAGTGTGTGTACGAGCTGTCCCTGGCTGAGCGTTCTGGGGCCTCCTCTCATGGAGCCAGTTTGGGCCGCTGCCTCTTGCAGCTGCTTGCCCAGAGGTTGGCCTCCGCCTCAGCAGGCTCTTCCAGCGTCGGCTCAGAGCTAACCTTGCGACGAACTGTGAACTCATGGAACAGGTTTGACAATCTCATGGAGACTGTTTCTCTTTGCCAGTGTTATATTTTGTTAAATATAGCATTAAGGACTAAAAGGAAGATGCAGAGGAGATCATGTGACTTATACAAGCTAATCTGTCACGGCTTTTTTTAATTTACTTGATTTTTATGTAAAATAAATGTAAGTTTTCTCTGAGAAAGTCAAGCAATCAGGCTTTTACTTTTACTCACTAAGGCTCCACAATATAATATATTGCCAAATTTCAATATTAGGTGATTCACTATCCATACAGTATCACAAGAAGCCAGAATTGCAAAATCACTGAGGTCTTCTGATTGAGAAATATAAATGTGTAATACATTTTATTTGCAGCACAGTCTAAACAAATATGCATGGTTACTTAGAAATGAGTAGTTTTGGTCATAATTGTCCTCGTTTTGTTCCATTTCACCTTTTGTTTCAGTCATGATTTTGTCTTGTTTTGACACAGTTTGGTGATTTTTGTGTGTGTGTGTTCTAATTCAATGCAAATATTTGAGACAGTTGTTTCCATATCGTACGGCCCTGTTCTGGACAATATCATTTTATTTTGGAACATTTAAAATGTACATTAAAAAACACAATACCTGACTTTGTCGTATTGGTTGTGGCAGAGTGATGCTGGCCCTCCCTGCAGAGCTGCTCATCCCTGTGACGCACCAAGCGGGAAGATCCACTGTGGACTGTAGCCTTTTAATTGAACACATCAACCAGCAGCAGGTCTGTCCAGATAGGCCTTTGTTCCAAAAATATGCCGTTGGTTTGACTCATCTCTCTTTTTCCAGAGAGCAGTGTGTTGTGCGGCCAACCTGCTACCCTGTCACGCAACTACACATTTTGTTAAAGTAAGAGGAGTGACGCAGATTATAATAGCATATAGTTCTCCTAAAGAGCCTTGCCATGTTTAGGAATACAAGCACTAAATGTACACAGTATATAAAGGAAAAACAAAAAAATCTAATTTTGTTTGTGTTTTGCAGGGAGTGTTGAGTGCGAGTGCACGCTGTGGGCGTCCGTCAGGAGAGTTCAACACAGCCTGGTCTCGGATCAGCCTGCACTGTCCTCTGCTTCTCGTCTCAACTGTGGTGCAGTGCATTCAGAAACATATTATAGTTTTCAGATAGATGTTAACACCAACAGCCTTAGTAAAAATGTACACATATTCAAGACGATTGTAATGTGTTTGTGAACCGCCTCATATGTCAGATTTATTTATTTCAATCATGTAATTTTATATTTCTCACTTTATTTCATGAGTTTAGTTTAATTGAGCAACATTAAAAGATGCATACAGGTATACTATACATATCAATAACGGAAGATATTAAAAACAGCAGCAATATTTAGTGCAGTGCTGCTCAAAGGGAGGAGGAGGCAGTTTATAATAACTTCTAAGGCCTTACCCCTCAAGAATAATTGTCTGTTTACATAATTGAAAAGAAAGAGAAGAAAATACATCTTAAAATGGGTGCCCCTTTCTCCAAAACACAAGAAAAACATACACAGAATGGTCGGATGTAAACCTAAGTTGCTGATGTTTGTGTAGTTTTGGTGGGAGCACATGTCTACGATCCTGCAGTCGCTGTGGAGGAGGTCATGTGATGAAGCATCTCTCCCAGATCAGCTGATGTTGCTGTCTGAAAGCCACCAATGGGCTCACAGGTGAATGTTTGTCATTATCTGTCTAAGTAATTCCCTACTCTTTTTAAGTGGGGGACGTCTTGCTCCTTTTTCAGGGTTCTATGTGGACACGTTGCACCCCCTCCTTGGCCCCCGCCCTGCTGCTGGCGGCATGTTTGTACCGGGCGGCGCAGGACTGTGAGCGTGTCGATAATAACTACATTTCAGTGCTGCGGCGAGAGCAGAAAACTTCAGAGGTGCGTCATTTTCATCTCGTACGTAAAATGCATACAGAAAATATACTATGACAAGAAAGTTAGGAGGGTTAGTCAGTAGTCTTTTAATTTCACTTACATTTTGTGATTTTTATTTCGCTTTGTCTCTCAGGTCTTGGTGTTTCTTCTTTCCTTGTGTGTCAACCGCTACCTGTCGTCACTGCTGCATCCTGAGGTACTTCATGAATTTGCGTAATGGCTCTAAATCTGAAGCGTTCACTGACTTGATGAGGCTGTTTTGTTGTATCAAGTTTACCAATCATAGCAATTGCTTTCTTTACACTTTTTTACCCTGAAAATATCTTGTTCCTGATCGATAGTTTGTCTCAATTCACTGCTATTTAACATGCATGTGACTTGATTTTTCTCATTCTTGTTTTAACAATATTTCAAGAGAAGACAAGTTAAAATATTCCAGTTAATAATTACTTCCTGTATTTTGACCTTTTCAGGAAAACCGTGTGCGTACAGTTGGGACGTGCTCGGCTCTCCTCAGTGAGCTGGTTTCCTCTGCGGACTGGCTGAGCATTTTTAAATCTACCGGTATTTTTACATTATACTGTACTTGACCTAAAAGTGCAATAATGTTCAGTCCATTTCTTTTTGTCTCAGGATCAGAGCGAGGTGTCCAGCCTGTTGGCACGATGACGCCAGATGAGTTGAATAGACTCATGCCATGGGCTTTTTACAGGTAATATTCCTCACTGTGACAATGAGTGAACTGCAAGTTTGCGCAGGGCATTAAAAAGCATTAAAGTTCAGGGGCAAAGCAAATAGTTGATTTTTTCGCCCACTTTATCAGTTCAACTTTCTAAAAGTCTCGTGGGCCAAGCAACATTGAGGTGATTGACTTATGAGTTGTTTAATTGGTTCAGTCACTTTAATAATGTTGTGTTTGACGCACACATGACCAAAAGTTATTAAGTTTCAACTAAAAAAAGCTGCTTCAGGCTTGATATGTGTGGAAAACCGGGACACCTGGGACCGAGCTTGCGTAAAACTGGGAGAAATCAATGGTTTGAGAAATCCACTGGGACATGGGACATAGGGCTCGAAACTGGAACTGTCCCAGAAATTTTATTAAAACTGACAAATCTAAACTCATTGGAAAATAATTACATTTCCCAAGATCTTACTGAAAGAAATGTGGTCTAAAATGCATTCAACAGTTCTTGCTAAAATTGTACACAACTCTTTGTTCAATAGTTGCCTATTATATCCAAATTCTCCCTCGTTCCTGTTTGATAGGGAGTTTACAAATCTTAAACGAAATAAGGCCATATTTGTTGCTTTGTAGCATTAACAATACACTATTTCCGCATTAAAATGACATTAAAAAGCATAACATGTATAGTTGCTGCTGCCTGTATACATCCTGTTGTATTTATGCCACGTTTGTTTTTCTCACATTTCTTTGCAGCCTGATGTGTCAGCAGAGCCCGGAGTTCTTGCACACAGCAGCACGTTGTCCAGGCTTCATCCACACAGCTGTGCTCTGTTACGTCAGCCTGCTGCAGCTCTTTATAGATGGACACACCCCGACACAAAGCTCCGATCAGGTTGCTCAGTCGTTAGTTGCTCTTGTACAGAAGTAAATTGCAAACTAAACAGTAAACGTTTAGGTGGAGCCGTCCCATATTGTGGTCCAAAGTAAAAGCTGTTGCTAAGATGTATTTCTCAAGTGTCAGGCTCAGCGCTTTCCTCCTCGCAGTGCAAACAGGTAAGACATTTTGTAGTGATAATAACTTTGTCCACTACTCATGCCTTCTCACTGTGACCCGTCCTCAGCTGCAGGAGCTCTGTGCAGAACTGGACCCCGAGATCAAAGCCGCCCTCAGCCACCACCAAAACCTGAGCCTCAGCCCTGAGATAGACTTCCTCTGAGCACGACACAGACCGCTCAAGTAAAAAAGAAAAAAGAAAGATTTATTTACAGCACAAAGGGTCGTTAAAAATTAAATATGAATAACTTAATAAAATACGTTTCAATTCATCTGACAGCGTCACTGAAATTATTCATAATGGCTTTCATTCATACATTCAAAATGCATAGCTCAGTTATTTTTTCTGTAACACAGGCCATTATTTTAATTAAACGTTAGCATTACTGTATTGTATGAATGTTAATGTGAACTGCAGACATTCAGATGCAAGTATTCTGAATGTATTACGCCACTGTAATCTCAGTGAAGCAACAATCTCATGCCACTATTACTGGGGTAGGCAAGTTTGTGTTGAGGGCTGATTTTCTTGTCAAAACATAAAGGGCCGAACCTCTCGATTATAGCCCAAAATTTTCTACAAATGCCAATGTTGTACATGTCGGGGTTAATCAACGAGGAGTGGATTGGTGTTCCTCCGCAAAGTGCATTAAAATTGTGTAATGCACAGCTCCGAGTTGTTTAATCTGCTTATACCATGGTCCAACAAACTGAAACTGTCAATTTGGCCCTGTTTGCTTTTTATTAAGTAAAATAACTCCTGCCCATGTTGACTGATAGGAGAAAAGGGTCGGGCACAATTCATGGCGGCGCCCACGCGAACCTCCGGAATAAGGTGAATACGTTTAAGTGATGATATAGCTCCACTTCTGGGTCCAACAGAACTTTAGCCCTATTCACTATAATGGGATATTGCTGTTGAGCCCACTACAGGCTCTTTCTAAACATCTGATCGCAAAGAAATATTACATTTCCACTGGATTTCCTTTAGTGAAGCTTTTCTGACATTGTCAAATTATTTTCCCCATACACAATGAAGTCTTATTTTAAATATAAAAATATCTTCATTTTGCCTGGAGATATATTATTCTAATTGGGTGTAAAACAGCTTTTAGCCTTTTATCTGTTGTTGTTCAGCGGGAGATTGCGTTTTTTGCTGTGTTTATTATGGAAGCAGCCTATTACTCCTGTACGACTGAGAGCCTGCACAAACTTATTATTATATGTGATGTCACACTTACAGAACGTGATTCAACTGTTGCCGGGCTAATGGTGCATTCCAGGTAACTGATAAATTTCAGATCTGCCACTTGGGGAAAAAAGCCTTGGAGGCTGTTCGAACCCGTAATTACAACCTGTAAGCGCGGAGTTGTCCAGAGAGCTCAGAGTTGGAATGCGAGATGAAGACCGTAATGGCGGCCCCTAGTGGAGGAGCGCAGCCAATGACGAAACGTTCACTTCACTGGTGCGGTGGTTTTGTTAATGTTACTTTTGCACATAGCCTTTTTGTTATTTAACATGTATTTGAAGAAGCATTCATGTAATGTTAGTGTAGCAGGTACATTTTATTAGCTAACTATTGTAGCATTAGCCGTTTTGTTTACCTATGAGTTTATTCAGCTCGGACGCAAGGTCGTAATTTTCAAGTGGGAAAGATACTAGTTACCAGTTGCTTTGAACGAACCATAACTGTAAATAATGCACGCCATTAGCATTGGATTTCTCACTGACCAATGGTATAACTTATGACCTAATGGGGTGTTTTGCCAGGAAATGTAACGAATATTGACTATTTTCTGTATTTTAGGAGAACTCTAATGGACATTTGTGTAATGACATTTCTCAAAATTATCTATTAGGTTCTCTGCTGGAGGGATTTGGGCCTGACGTTGCCTACCCCTGCGCTCTAATGTTTTTGTCAGTTCATTGGAGTTGGATCATCCTCCTGGACAGACCTCTTGCTTCCTTGGGGTCAGGATAAGAGTTGTGAAGTCCAAGCAGACCACCCCCTCAAGAGGGTGACCTATTTGCTCACCACAGAGGGGGGGGGGGCATGTTACGTGTCGGACAGCCTCCCTACAGCCAGTGATTTGACAGGACTCCTGCAGTCATCTGTCCTGGCTGTGCGGGACCACCTCCCCACTCGTTGCAATGGTGTGCACGTCGGAGTAGGGCGACTGCTGCGTCAGGGGGTGCACCATGGACATGTGCACGTTGAGGTTGTGGGCCTTCTCAAAGCGTTTTTCACAGATCACACAGGCGAACTCCAGCTCCGCCTCTGCCTTGTGTTTAGTCATGTGGTATTTGAGTGATGCCCGCTGACGACACTGAAATCCACACACCTCGCACCTGTCAAAAAGAGCTTGATGACACTTTTCTTTTGCTATTTCAACGCAGGTTTATAATGTACACTTAACATAAACCTGCATTGAAATGTTGGATTCCTTTCAATTGATTGGTCAAAACATGATTCTTGATTAAACTCACTGTAGTGGCTTTGCCCCCGAATGCCTCATCTGGTGCACAGACAGGTGCTTCCTCTGTTTGAATGTCTGCCCACACTCATCGCAAATGTAATTTCTTTCCTCTATAGAGAATTTAGACCAGAAAACAAAACATTATACTTTTATATCAATGGACTCTCTCAATTACAACCATGATGACTAAAAACTCACCGGTGTGGATAAGTTTGATGTGGCGTTGGAGGTAGCGGTCGATCATGAACACCTTGTTACAACCGGGATGAGGGCAGGGACGTTCCTTCACCTCTTCATGGTGTTCTCGGATGTGTTTCTGCAACATAACATGAATTCCAATAGGATTCTCATTAGGCTGAGTGTTGTTATTTTTTGTTGTTGCTCACTTTAAGTCCATCAGGGCCTCTGTAGACGGCAGTACAGCCCAGGTAAGGGCACTTGAACATACTGGGCAGCTCCTCCCTGTCAGAAAGCACAAAACATGAGTGATGTAACAATGCACTGAAATGGACTTTTTCAACACAAGGTGGTGGTGTTCAACTGTAACAAACCCTGGTGAGTAAGCTAGGTTTGAATTTTTGCTTCAATAGCTTAATATTAAGGTGTCTTTATCCCGAGCATAGTGGCCAACTAACAAGCCTTTAGGGAGTGAGACCGGCAGCTTACACTGTTTAATACCACTTTTACTTGTGTTGGCAGAATATTTTTAACTGGTGCTTCAGTTTTGATATTATATAGGACTAAAATGACCCAATAAAATAAAGTTGTAAATGTGCTTACCCTTTGATTTTAAATTTGTTTTTCCAGCCGGGTTTGGGTCCTGGTTTGTTTCTAACAGGAGGCCCATCTGTTAGATTTTGGCTCTGTTTCTTCTTTCTTGAGCCGCCTCTGCAGGTTTTTCACATAATGAGTCATTTCACACTAATTAACTTATCTATAAATGTTACGCAGATTATGTGAGCGCACACCCACCTCTTACAAGAGTAAGGCTTGAACAGTGCATCGTCTGTGCCGCCCAGTGTGCTCTCCACAGCTTCAGCCATCACTCTGGGCATTCAACAAAGCAGCATTAGTTCACCTGCAGAAGGTACTGGATACGGAGGACACAGAGTTTTTGGACTAACTTACCTGTCGTAGAGGTCATTGTCCTCGTGCATTTCAGACTGAGCCAAAGAAAGAGGTGGAGCCTCCTCTGGTTCTGACATATCTGCATCAGCTATAAAAAAAAAAAAACTAATTCAATTAAAACTAGTCGTCTCTTCATCTGCTTTGCTCCAGTGTCTGCGTGTTTATGAATGAAACTGTGTATACAAGTGCGAATGCAGAAGCCTCACGTGCACTGTCCCTTTCTTCACATGCACTGTCCCAAACAAATAAACTACAAGCACTAATAAAATGAAAAGTGAACCAACTAATTACAAATTATAATGCAATCCCAGGTTTGATTTGGATTGAAGAGAGGATTGAACAGTGTCAGTCGATAAGTCAGTAAATGATTACCGTAATTTACAGTGCCTCTTGAAAGTACTAATACGCCTTGAACTATCGCACATTTTGTCATGTTTACAACCCTAAACATAAAGATTTAATTTTGAATTTTTTACTGAAAGTTCACACACAAGTAACAGAAACTGTGAAGTAAAACCAAAATGATACAGGATTCTGTTATTTTTCAAATAATAGAAAAGTGAAAAGTGGGGCTGAATAAGTATTCATACAGCATGATTAATACTTTGTGAACCCCCTTTTGCTGCAATAACAGCAGCAATCTTTTGGGGTATGACTCAGAATTTTAGCCCATTCCTCTTTACAAAACTCAAGCGCTGTCAAATTAGAAGGAGAGCGTTTGTGAACAGCAGTTTTCAGGTCTTTCCACAGATTTTCAATAGGATTTAGGTCAGGACTTTGACTGGGCCATTCTAACACATTAATATGTTTGTTTTAAACCATTCCATTGTAGATTTAGCTTTGTGTTTAGGTCATTGTCCTGCTGGAAGGTGATTCTCCGCCCCAGCCTCAATTCTCTTGCTGACTCCAGCAGGTTTTCCTCCAAAATGTCCCTGTATTTGGCTCCATCCATCTTCCCAACTATTCTTACAATCTTCCCAGTCCCCGCTGAGGAAAAGCAGCCCCATAGCATGATGCTCCCCCCACCATATTTGACACTGGGGATGGTGCACTCAGGACGATGAGCAGTGTTAGGTTTGCCCATACATAACGTTTTGCATTTGGGCCAAAAAGTTCAATTTTTGTTCATCTGACCAAAGCACCTTCTTCCACATGGTAGCTGTGTCCTCCATATGACTTCTAGCAAACTTCAAACAGGATTTCTATGGCCTCCTTTCAATAATGGCTTTCTTCTTGCCACTCGTCCATGAAGGCCAGATTTGTCAGAGTACGACTTATAGTTGTCCCATGTACAGATTCCCCCAGCTCAGCGGCAGTACGTCGCAGCTCCTCCAGAGTTATCTTGGGGCACTTGGTTGCATTTCTGACCAGTGCTCTCCTTGTTCGGTCTGATAGTTTAGGTGACGGCCGTGTCTTGGTAAGTTCGCAGTGGTGCTTACTCTTTCCATTTCCGAATGATGGATTAACAGTGCTCCGTGAGATGTTCAAATCTTGGGAAATCTTTGTATAACTTAACGCTGCTCTAAGCTTCTCCACAGCTTTATCCTGACCTCTCTGGTGTGCTCCTTGGCCTTCATGATGTTGTTTAGTGACCAATACACTCCGACCATAGCTCTGAGGCCCTCACAGAACAGCTGGAATTATACTGAGAGTAGATTACACACAGGTGGCCTCTATTTAATGGTCAGGGCAAGGTGTGAACTTTCTGCAGTCATTAGGAATGTTATAAAGGCAATTTAATGCACTCCGAAAATGCTGTATGAATACTTATGCATGTTCCACTTTTCACTTTTCTATTTAAAAAAAAAACAGAATCATGTATCATTTTGGTTTCACTTCACAGTTGTCTGTTACTTGTGTGTGAACTTCAGTAAAAAATTCAAAATAAAATCTTTATGTTTATGGTTGTAAATATGACAAAATGTGCAAAAGTTCAAGGTGTATTTACTTTCGAGAGGCACTGTATAAACCATATCTTATTTGCTTTATGTAATTAACACTGCGGTGCTGCAACAAAATAGACCAGGGTCGGGGATGAGGAGGCTCTGACCAGGGGTTGTACTAAAGCAGTTATCGACTAATAACTGTTTAGTTAATGTGGTTCAGGCAGCTTTAAATCATTAAAAGCGGCAATTCACTACAAAAACACCTGGCATTGATTTGTGCAAACCTTCGATGTTGCTGGAGCCGTTGTTGTGCCCTGAGCTCTCTGCATAAACTCCCGGGTCGTTTTGAGCACTTTCCCCTGTGGTTTCCTCCTCTGTCCCCTGCTCTGGCTCAGGACTAGGGCAGTACGTGTCCATATCGTAACTGTGTCCATCTCCACAGCCCCACACGGCCCTCACGGAGCCGCTGCACTGGTTCTCCAGCACCTCCAGCAGAGCGGGACAGGAACTGCAGGCGCCGGCGTGGTGGTGGGCCCAGGACACAAGGCTGTGAAGGCACTGGTGGTCCGATGTGAAGCACCATGGCACTGCAACATATCCAAGAGCAAATGGGTTTAAGGTTATAAACATATTTTATGGAGTTGCATCAAAAAGCTCGGACAAGAGATCACTCATTGTTATCGGGCGTTTGCATGTACTCAATATCATGATGAGGTCATTGCAAGTTTCAACATGAATAAAGGATGTGTAAAGAGAATATTTTCTGAATGAGTCAGGCTAGCAGGACACTGGCAAGACTAGAGTGTCTCTTGCATAAGGCTCAAAGTCTTATAATCTTATTACAAAAATATTTAGTATAGTCTCTCTGACAGCACTATGTAAATAAACAAGCTCATGCTGATTTACGTACATTAAGTTCCCAAATTGTAATGTTTCTTACTACTTTCACGTTGAACAGGTGGCTCTACAGACTTCATAGCCTTTCTGGAAAAAAAAAAGAAAGTAAATAAATTAGTCATTTTTTTAATATGTGTGTGTGTTGTGCGCAACTATCCACACTTCGAATTATTAAAACCTACCGATGTTGCCTTTCTCCCGGTGGGGGGAGGTTGACCTTTTGGAGGAACCGCAGTAGGACGTTATGGCACTTGTAGAATTTGGCATGACACTTTTTGCAGATAAATTTTGACAAACTGGGATTCTGGTCCAGCTTCACCCCCACCAGCCGCTGGAAGTCAGAGTGAAACAGCACTGTTTGTTGTTGGGCACAGTCCACAGAGTCCTGAGGTGAGCTGCTGAAGGCATCGCGCAGGCTGCGAGACGAGAACTTTCCATGGCAGAGGCGGCACAAAGCGGAAGGAAGTCTACCTGATGGACATAATTACATAAAATATTACTAGAAGAAAGGATCAAGATATGTTACATGAAATACTGCAATGTCTACATTATTTACTTATGTGCTACAACAACATGTGGGATGTCATTACTATTTCCTCTTTTCACCTGGGGTTTCCACAGTCCTGGAGCTTTTCTCTTCACTGTCTGAGGCTGGACTTGGGCTTCTGAACACCTGTTTGGTAGCCTCACGCGACCTCCTCTGCCTACTTTTCTTCTTCATAGTCTTCTCCAAGATACTTCCCGATAAAACTATGGAAGAACATAAATAACACACTAATTATTCATGGGCTACTAGTCAGGCACCCACGGCAAAACAGTGAACAGCTGTCAAGCTATGGATACTGAAGACAGGAAATAGCAAATATGTCCCTTAATTCTTTGCATTTTGTTTTACAATGTTATGTCAAATCGAGGCACTCGGGAATAAAGATACTTTGTAGAACTGATGCCACATTTCAAGAGAGTTACTAGATTTACGTCTGTGCTGCAGACGAAATAATTGACATTATGCAACAGAAGTCCACGTGAATGAACTTGATTGCTTTTCTAGTGCTTAGCCGCAGAAAGATGAGCTGCAGATGTAAACATTGTTCATACCTTTTGGGTTTGGCAATTCTACAAAGTGCGTCTGTGGGACAGAGTCCGGAGCAGTTGGAACACCGTATAAACTAGAGTAATTAACGACAGCTTAATTTATTTAAAATAATTAAACAATATTCTGCCCTTTTGTTGTGGACCGTGGGCTAAGCCTGGAACCCGGAAGTGCAAGTGTAAAATCACTCTCGCATAGCCACAGCCATCAAACACAGCGCCGCCTGCTGGACCTTCTTCATGGCACCCTGGGGAAGGAGGATGGTGCTCCAAGTGTCAAATAAAAAGTCACAATAATGTCTAATATATGGCTACGTTGAGAATAAGGAAGTGTGGCCTGTCTATAATCGAGGCTACATTATACATTATACATTATACATTATAGCAAATATATCTATAATCCAATGTTACAAATTAAAAAGATCTATTGTCATCTCACAACCACCACCTCATTGTCCTGCGGTCCCCATTTTGAGAACCCCTGCTGAAAAAAAACACCCAACTAAAATCAGAGTTTAAAAGTTATATTGCAGGATATGTTGATTCTGCATGGTCCTCAGCTGCACACCATTTCTATGACTTTTTAAGGGTTGCTTTCTACATTGTTGCCCTAGTCGAGGCACATCTTGTGTCTTTGGCACCATTTTCATAGGATAAAGCACTTACGCTCAGCCATGTTAACAAATTACCGCTTTATTGAATGCATGAGTGGTACAGCATAGGCTTTGACACAAGTCTGCATGAAATCATTAATGAACAAAATGTTAAAACGCCACAAAAGCTTAAATGACTAAAAAGATTTGCCTTACACAAGGCAAATATAAAAACAAAGGGGAAAGTACACAGTGAATCCACAAAAAAAGGCAATACATTACATCCAAGGACATTAGTGACAAAATGAATGATTCAATGAGCTTTAGTGTGGAAAGTTCCAGCTGAGGGCACTGGACAAAGCAGTTCATACAGTGTGAAAGAAAGTGCTCCAGTGTTTCATTACATGAGCTGGTGTCATAAATAAAGCATTGATTTTATATAGGCTACCTAGGCTATAACACTACCATAAACAGTGCTCTGAAGGTTATTTGTGCTCATTTAAAAAAGTTTTTGGAGGATTTGGTTTCAACTCATGACATACATTTCTCTCATCATGTGCCCTAAGAAAAATCCAGTTACAAAATCCAGTGTCTGTTAACAATACAATATTAACCACTACTTTACAAAATGAAAAGTCAGTGTTCTGCTTCCAGTGATGATCCATAGTCCACAGTCCAGTGTTAAGTTTTCCAGTGTGACCACAGAAAGCAGTGTCCACTTCTAATATTGGGACCCTTGATGAAATTCAGATTGTAGGTTACTTTCTTTGACCACATGAGACATCCAGGTCACAGAATTATGCATCAATTAAAGTGATAGTCTGTAAGTTTAAATGTTTTACATATTCAATAGATTCTGTATAAATGATCGCCAGGGTCTGATGCAATATAAGTAATATTCAATCATATTTTTTCTAAAGTCCCTCCCTTCGCTGATGCTATCACTTTGACTAATCAGACGAGCTTTCTGGTGAAGCGGCCTGTCAGATCCAATCAGGAGGGAGGGGGAAAGAGCTTGATTTTTAACTTTCAAATGTCAGTCTCATTCTCCCCTCACTTCGCAATCTTACAAACTATCACTTTAATAAAAACAAAGGCGGCTGGGCTTGAGATTGAGAAGGCATCATTTTGCTGGATGAAGCTGTTTACCCACTAATAAACTGACTGGTATAGTGAAACATTGGCTTCTCAGGAAAGGAAGTCCAGCTGCTTTTGTTTTATTATTAGATTTACACAGTGATATTTAACATATTTAAAAAGTAATAATAATAATTAGGGCTGTCAAAATTTAATATTTTACTCTCGGTTAATCAAATGAATCGCATCATACATGTTTAGACCTCACACATTACCTCGCAAATTGTAAGCAGTTGGGTGTTACCACATGGACTTTTTAAACTATGTAGGCCTAGTATTAATAAGGAGTATGATAATTACATTGAAATGAACTGTGCTCAATCAGGATTAATCAGTACACTTCACCCTTCTAACCTCAAATTTCAAAGGTAAATATGAATAAAAATAATCAATTGACAGCACTGAATGTGATAGATGATATGATATAACAAAACTCTAAGAGCAACTGCATTTGCGTTTATTTTCTCAAATTCATCAGGGGAACCAGCGTTAGATGAGGGCACAGTCTGACCAGTGTTTTTCTCTTCTTCTCATGAGCACACTACACACTCACTACTCTCTCCCTTTCTCTCTCTGTCACACACACACAAACAATGGTGAGTTCGTGCAGCACAATGCGCCACTGTGAGCCTCCATTTACCAGTGTACACTACTGAGGTATACAGTATGTTCATCTTGACTGCCTGCTACTGTCTGTCTGAATGAATGATATCAACCTAACTTAAAGGCACTTTTGCAATTTCATCATGCAATACAGAGCAGTATTAGTAGCAATGTAGTGAAATAGCAACATTTTCATGGAGTTTATAGTCTTATGTTGAAATAGTGATTGTAAAAGGCTTGCTGGGGCATTTTATAAGAATAAGAAGCATTTACAATACCATGAGCCTCCCCACAATATTGCAATAAATATCATACCGTGGGGTGAATACTGTGATAATGCCATACTGAGATTTGGATATCTTACATAATACACAATATCATCATGTTTAGTGCTAAAAATCTGCAGAAAGACAGTCCAAGGCTTGCATAAATCATGACTAAGTGTAAATATACAGAAAATAAAACATTTGAGTAGGGTTTTGTTCAGTATGTACATGAATGCTGTCACCCGTGCAGCATGCGAGGGACTTCTTGGGCTCAGCTGCTCCGGAGCCGGAAGTGGTAGTCTGTGAATGTGTTTTGCCCATCAGCCGCACAGCTAACTTCACCCTGAAAGTGAGAAGAAGATTTAACACGCTGTACCCTAAACAATGATAAACTAACCTGTAAAGATACTCACAGACACAGAGACCCGGAAGTGAAGAGTGATGCCCTGCAGCCACAGAGGCACTGACAGCATGTGGTGGGTGCCCTTTGAAAATGCATAAGAAGTAAGAACCTATGAGAAATCACACTTTGCCTTCTTGTTTCATCTTTCTTTGTTTGTAAGATAGAAAGATAAATAGACAGAACACTAGATGGATTATGATCATTGTTGTCTGTTGTGCTCATGTGTGATACCTTTGTCCCTCTGTGCTGTCCTCTGTCGACTGTCTGAGCGTGTCTCATGTCCTCTTCACACTGACGCACCCACACGCTGCTCCCGAACCTGCAGCACACGCTCTGTCACTCTGTCCAATATGGTTTTGTTTCATGCATTTCAGTGCTGACTTACCTCAACATTAACGTGACTCTGGAAATGGATGAGTTTCTGCTCCCAGTCAGTGACACAATGTAGCTGCAAAATAATAATAAAGTAAGTAAAACCAGTGTAACACTCAAAGTCGTTTTACACATTAGCACGTTATTAATTTACAGTTCAGACTTTAAGGCAGCCTATGGTCCGTCTGACCCATCCATAAACAACATTCACATCAAACACATTCCTATATTAGAATTGGGCAAGGTGTTAGTGCCTTAAAGCTGGGGTACCTGACTTTTTGTTGTCGTAGAGGAAATGTATTTTTGCCCCCACAGAGTATGTTGTAAACATAGCAAAAAACAGACCTTATTGCACCAAATTTTTTATTGAGCAAATTATTTTGGGGGTGGTTCTCCTTCTGCGCTTTGCCTCAGTTCAAAGCTGTACACGGGCGTGAAACGTGCATATAATTAATTTGCATAAACAATTCTGGTGTGGGAGGAGGGATTGTAAGAGCTAGAAATTAGTTTGGACAAAAATTAGGAATAATCAGGTACCTCAGCTTTAATCGCCCCCATTTAAGCCAAAATTACCCAATGTATCTGTACAAACTGTACCTGCAGCTGTGCGTTGTCTCACACTTTTGCACAGCGACTGTTTGGTTTGTCTCTGGGATGTGCACAGAAACCAGGGAAGGCCGTCTTCCTCCTAAGGAAGAACCATAAGAGAACAGTACTGTCAGGAGTTGTGCTCTTCAGTGTGTGCAGTGAGACTCACCACTGGTGTGAACGCTGCGCTGCCTCCTCGTCCCCGGCTGCTGGCCCTGGGGCAGGTGGTTTGCCCCTGTGCCCTGCTGTTCGGGGCCCTTTTTAGACTTGGGGAAGTAAAATGGTGGTGACGTGTGGCTGAGGCGATTTCTGTGCTCCTTGTCTATGGGTCTGGACTTTGCCTTTTTCACGATAGTGCCTTGTGTGGGCAGCAGGCTGTCCATGTCTATAACAAAAAAGCTATTAATGTTTAAACAACAGCCGTGAAAGAAAATTGATTGAAGGTATTTTGTACCTGTGGCAGATTGGTTGGTAGTAGGTATTATAACTGTAGTTGTTAGGTTGCTCATTGTTGAAGCTGAAGCAAGAAAAACAAATATTCCACAATTACTGTATATGTTACATCTTACCAAGAGAACATAGTAAAGTTTTTGAAGTAATCTGATCAGACTTTGTCTTCTAACTCTGGCTCCTCTTGAGGGGAAGAGTTAGGACTACCATAGCACCATCCAAGTTTACTCTAAGCCAGTTTTCCTCATTTACCAAACCCAATCCAGTTGACTGCATTACTCGGATATGATCGACAAAAACCTAGACTGACCTGGTTCAGGAGTAGTGGACGTAGGAGCGAAAGTACTTTGATGGAAGACTCCCAGAGCAGATTTGGTCCTGTGTAGAGACATGTGCTTCAGTAAGTCAACATTTTAATTCTCTGGACACTAATCACAGGAGGTCAGGTGAAAGTGACTAGACAACATGTAAAGAAAGCTGCGGGAAAGCCTACCACCGACAGACAGGAGGACAGAAGTGCACAGTGGCAGTGAAGAAAGGCGTCTGAGAGATGAAAACAACACAGGGAGGCACAAGGCTAAGGAAGTGGAGAGTTCATCATTGAGAAGCAGGAAGAGAATGACACACAAATGATTATGTCATCACAAGAGAAACATACCCATCTCGCTCTGTGACGTCTCCTCTGTGGTGCAGGGTCAGCACGTACAGCACAGACATGGAGATGACACTAGAGGAGTCAGAAAAGCAAAGTATAAACAACAGAAATCATCTACATTCATTTGTGACTGTAGCTTAGGATGATCATTTGCCCAAAAATCAGGTTATGCCATATAAGAACACTTCACCCATCAAACGTCTGTCTCTATAATTATTACCATTTGTGTATGTAATGTTTGTGCAGGCCTCACCTGAAGGCCATGACCACCACCAGGGCCAGGATAGTCGCTTGCATGAACCTCTGGCTGATGCATCCCTGGTCTGCCAATGAAGTCTGGCGGGGAATGAATTGCGTTGAATTTTCTATAACATTAATGAAATAGCCAACATTGCCCTGAAAAAGAACAGATGAACACACCTTGGTCCCAGGTCGGGCGCTTTTCTTCTTGAGCGGGCCGCTACCTGTCCGGCTGAAGTAGCTCCCTGCTTGGCTACAACAGACACAATGGACAGAATGTGTTTATTACAGTATTCTCCCAGTGTTTTTATTCTTCATAAAAAAAAGTCCTTCTGCTCCACCTGGCTGTTCCTCCGCTCACAGTGCTCTTCATGCTGTCCAGCCGCCGCAGCTTGGCCAGTTTGCGGCTCCAGCGCTCCAGCTCATCAATGCGCGTCTCCAGGTTATCTGTGAGTTTGCACAACTCCTTCACCGCGCCCACGTTCTCCATGAAGATCCGCTCCTGTGTCAAGTAAATGGCAAGTCCAGTAAATTCAACACAAAAACTAAACAACTAACACGGCTGCTCTTGTTATTCAGAAACATTCAGTGAATCTCGTTTACCTTGTTTACAACTAACAAATTTGGAATCGTCTCGCCGTTGGTGCACACCACATCTCCTCCCTCCTTCACTGCTTCTGGCAAAATCTTCTGAACCTCTTGAGCGATCACCCCTGCCAGTGAATAAAGCAAAGGTTCGGGCTCAAGAGTTAATGACAGTCCACCCAAAGTAGAGATAATTATACAGTCCATAACAATATAAGAATAGAAAACGAGATGCATGTACCAGTCTCTGGAGTGCTTTCGATCCCCACAGTCTCAGCAAACTCCGGTTTGTACTGATAATGAACCAGCCTCATCTGTGATATCCGTTTTAAATTATCTGTGGTGTCCACCTGTACAGAGTGTCACAGTGAGGCAGCTCACTCAACGGCCAAGTTCATTAGAGAAGACAAGAAGACTGATCCTAAAATGTATTGATCTATTGTAGTGACATAGTATAAACATGTTAGAGGACTAGAGATAGACAATGATCTTTTCTCTCAATTTTTCTACATGCAGCCAAAACTGTAACTGCAATTAAGGCGAGTCACATAATAATAAAAAGAAATTGTGCCCTATATGGACCATGAGATTTTCATACAGTTACATCAGCCACTCAGCGTACCTCCTGGACATTCTCTTTGGTTCGGATGTCGGAGGGGTGCACCAACGACCCCATGACCTTTATGTTCCCGTGGATGACCAGAGCCTCGTCGGGCCGGTCCGTGTTGATGCCCACTCTGCCGTGATGGTAGACCGAGTCTGGCACCTGTCCACGCTGCCACAGCACCTCCGTGTCACTCTCGAACTGACCGGGGTTGGACGCCTGCACGGGCGAAAAACACTCAGTGAAAGCTCGCTGCTGATGTGGAAAGAGATTGATGTAGAAATAAGGAAGTGTAACTGAGCTTAATTTAAAGAAGAACTGCGTCAACAAATAGTAATGTTAATCCTTTGCTAATTTTTGTTATCTAAATCAATTGTACACATATAAATACAGCATTATTCAATAGTACATATTGAGAGTAGATAAATAAATAGACAAAATAAATGACATTACAAGCATAAAGACTACTAGAAAGACTATTAGAAAGGTCAACGTAAAACAGAAATACAAAACTTAATATAACTACGTACAGAACAACTTCAATGCAGTGTTTCATATAATGTGTGCTTTGTTATTGTAAACTTTGTTGGTCAAGAGAGTGTGATAATGTGCAACAGGAAGGAGAACATGCCATTACCCTGACGATAATCCTCTCTGAGACCTGAGCCGCCACTGTGTAGCTCTGAGCATGAGCCTGAGCCTGAAGCGCCACCACCAGCATGAAGTACCTGCAGTACACACAGCGTATCAAATACTGCAGTACCCTCGCTGGTCGAGTTTTGTACTGTGTGTTGTTATGCTGCTGTACCTCTGGTCGGGGTTGGGCTTGCCCTTCTTCCTCATGTTGTTGGCGGTGGTTTCGCTGAAGTGCAGTCTTCCCACCGTTACCTTGGTGACCTGCTCCGGAGGCAGCGTGACCCTGTGACAATAAAGCAAACACTCGGTCTGTGGATCTTGTATTTAGAGAATTCACTCATGTTTGACCTAGGAATCCTTTATTTCAACAGATGGAAACTAATGTGCGTTTATATCGTAAAAAAGGTTTGCAAGCCGTCATCTCCTCTGGGTTGTTTTAGCATTCAGGATGTGATGGACTCATCTTTATTCATAAAAGCTGCTGTCAACATGAGGGGAACCCCTTGTTAGTGTCCTCTTGTTAAGTGATGATGTCATCACACTGCTTTCAGGTCCAATCGAACTTAATACACTTTCACTTCAATGGGATTTTGCTGATTTGAACCTACCTCGGACTGGATTTTATGGATTTTCTTTAGCTATGCCTTTTGGACATAAGCTATCAAATTATTCCATTCCATTATTTTGTTCAATCTACAATGAAGGCTTATTTATAATATGACAATATATTAATTTTGAGTGGAGAAATATGTACAATTATAATTAAGCGCAAAACAGTTTTTGGCCTTATACTTTAATTCCCAATGATATTAAGATAAAGATGCTTTTTTGTTGTTTGTCTAAGGAACTTTGTACAGTCTGGACTTGGAAATAGCTTGGTTGTCATGTGTGATGTCACACTCAACAAGCCCAATAACAGTGTAAGTGCAGCCTGCTGCTGAGAAATGCTTGAGGTAATAGTTGAAATATCCTCCACAAAACAGTACAGATGACTGCATTACAACATTTTTCCCTCGTATGACTGGGAGCTTGTACAAGCATACACTTTTACTTTTATCTGTGTTTTTTTTTATTTGAGACTGTACCATAACAAAGATACCTCTATTTACTATTTAATTGTTTGCACACTATGCTAAGTATGTTCTTGAGAGCTGATATAACAAGCGAATTTCTCCATTGTGAGATCAATAAAGGCTTATCTTATCAAATATTTCTAAGGCTTCACTCACAGCACTGGTTTGAAGGGCCGCTTACTGCGATCAGACTGGGACTGCTCCACACTGATGGACTGGTTCATGGCCTCCACCTGATCAGACACATGATAAACATATCAAAGATTCAGCCACAGCCACACTTGCAATTACACAAGCCTCACCTTGACACCGTTCAGTTTGAGGTAGAAGCACTCAATCGGCAGCAGTCCCTCCGGCGTCTTAATATATTTGGGGTCGGCCAGCATTCCTATGTACACTGTCACCTGGAAGTGGTTCTTCTTTTGACACACAAACGCATCGTCAGCCAGGGAGAAGTTGAAACCCTTGTCGGCATCTACACGATAGGTCGGCATTGGGCTGAAGCAAAGAAGAAGAAAAAATGATATTTTCTTTAGTACTCCACAGTGTTCACTAGCAAACCTTAAGGTCAGTGTTTGATCCCAACTCCGGGATACTACGCCCCTTGTCTTTGTATAAATGTGGTGCATGTGTGAGCGAGTAATGATAGTCAGAGGGGTTTGTTGCAGATTGACAGCCACACTTCGCCAGGGCAGCTGTGGCTACAGAAGTGGTGAAATATGAACCTGAATTACAATCACAAAGTTACTGCCAGCTAATTTATCCTGCCGTCCTCACTGTTTTACTGTCACAGATAGGCAACTGGAATTATTACAACTATGAGGTACACACAACACAAAATTCAGCTATATTACAAAGTATTCAGTGTGATTAGCTAACGATGCAATATTAAAAGTCTTCTGGCGACTGAAAGATGCCATGTAAATGTTTCAGCATGTATGGAAGAGCTGCTAGACAAAAAGGCAATGTGGTTAAAATATGTCATTTAAAATTTTTTGTGATAAATATTGATCAGTTTCTGCCTATACTTCAAGTCTACGGAAAGCTGTCTCTTATTCCCTAGTATGGCGCTGACTGTCCTGCGTTGCCATGGAGATCAGCTGTGATAAGTCAGCTTTAATAAACTGTCGAACGTGTGCCAGGCCCAATGGAGGGCTCCAGTCGCCTGGGCCTCTTAACAGTTGCCTTAACAGTAAAAACATAAAATAAACGATGTGAAGACATAGAAATGTCTTGGTGTAGAATGTAGAGTGTATAAAAAGGGTTTCTGTGAGCTTAAACAAAGGACTTGAGACTTCACTTTTCCGATGTATGCAATCCCGTGAGATAAACAGATGGTGCTGATAAGAGAGTGCTGTGAGTTCATGCTAACCTTCCTCCCCGGCTCTTTTTTACTTGGCATTTGTAAAAGCACAAGGTGCACACCAACTTTTCCCCCTGCAACTCCTCAATCTGAGCCGAAACCCTGCACTCCCACGCGCCGATCACTCCTCTGGAATGCAACACATCGCAAACTGCCCTACCCTCAGCCCTGACCATCTATACCCTTCTCTTACATGCTTTTAACTCCCCCGATTCTTCTACGCAAGTGACTGAGAAGGCGATAAACTAAACAAAAGGCCAAAGCACTCACAGCTCTTTGCATTCAGCGTCGTACAGAGTAATCCACTTGTTCTGTTGGTGCGGCTGCCACTTGATGCACTGATAGTTGGGGTCCAGGTAGGAACTGTCTGTGTCTTGCATTAGACCTGCCATATATATGATGAGAAATAATAATACTCATTTTAATGAAAGTAACCGACAAGGAATGACAAAATGTGTGTTGCTAAGATTCTGGCACTGCATGGGCTTTCTGTCAGGCCCATGTGAGCTGAGCAGAGGACGGAGCCTAGTACCTGGTTCCTGTTTGATGATACCTGAGAGGATATTTGAATTCAGAGTGCTGTTAGGGGAGTCGGAGTGTTTCCTCTTCTTGGCCTGATGAGGAGGAATCCCCCTGCAGGACAATAACAGAAGACTGTGTTACACAGAGCTTTATCCACAGAGACGTAAAACAAGGAATGTACCCATCGCAATACAAAGAGGTTTTCTAGACCTCAAAGTGGCGTTCACAACAAGAAAAAGGCATATGATACGGCAGCTTAACACAAATGACTAGGCAACTTTAGAAATACCATATAACGACACAGATAAACTGCCTCCAGCCCATAATCTGAGAATGTGACATGATCACAGAGTAGAATGTGAAAGCAACCATATGGCTCTGCTGCATTTATGTGATTCATGCAGGAAAAAAGTTGAACAAACATTTGTTAAGGCATTTACAGCACCCACCAAAAGTTTGGAAACACTTTTACGGTTGGCCTTTCATTATTTTCAACACTATTTACATTCTCATTGAAGACAACTATGACTGAGTGAAGGAATGAGGCTATAAATAAGAAGGCAGCTTTGAGAATTGAGTAAGTTTAAGAGTATGAGTGTTTTGGCAGTGTTTGAGAATTGATGATTCTTCTTATGTACAGCAACTTGCCAAAAAAAAGACATGGCCTAAATTTAACAAAGCAAATACCTATGGCATAAGAAAAAGTTCCGCTGACTAACACTGAGTAACCAGGTTGATAATGGGAGAGTCAGGTCACCATGTCTTCTCCAGCACGTCAAATCTGAATTCTGTTGTGGCCAATTAATGTGTGAAAAGAATGTCTCATGTCCAATGAACCCTGGCATCATCATTTTCTCTTTGGGGAGTGTTTGCCCCCCATGTTTTTAGTGGCACGAGAAACTGTAACACATGGAGGAAACAGGTGCAGAGACAGGAAGAAAATCCAAACTCCACACAGAAAGGGCCCGTCCAGCTCAGGAATCAAACATTGGGCACTCTTTCTGTGAAGTGACCACCATGCTGCCCCAGTATGATAAAAAAAAAAAGAAGTACTACAAAAACACGTGCCATTTTTTGTCTCGAGTGAATTTTGTATTCTATGTGGTAACTCACTCTTGTTGTTGGTGTTGGAGCATGTGGTGCAGCATGTGGCCCTGTCCCATGTCGGTGCTGGTGGTGGGGCCGATGGGGTACTGGGAGATCAGGGGCTCGGGCTTCAGGAACATGTCCCGCTGCATGTTGGGATAGTGGCCGGGCGGGAGGGGCGGGGTGGGGTCATATGACACATGTTCTCCGGGGTCATGGTCCTGATCATGTGGGGATCTGCAAGGGATTCACAAAATAATTTAGTTGGTTCTTGGTTCAGTCTTTATAGTTCATAGTATAGACTTCCTTTTGGCATAAGTAAATTGAACTCTATTCTCGGGCTGGGTACTGTTAAACGATACCAATATGAGTATGGTGTCAAAGCAGGTAGAGAAAAAAAAAAAATCTTTAGAGACCAAGTTTTGATGCCTGTTGGGTCCAGGGACAGCGTCAAAGGAAGTTACTTTATTGTTTGCCTCAAATAAATGATACAAATTGAAAAGAAATGGTCGTTTACGGAATAAATTAACATTATTGTTCTGTTTTCAAGTTCTAGATTAAGGCTAAACGATATAGAAGTAACTTGCGATAAAACGGCTGTGCAATATTGTGATAATGATTTCAACGCGATAGGTTCCATTCTAATAAACACAAATCGTGAGTAACTCGTTTTTCAGCAAATTGTGTCAAAACAAGACTTATAGAAAGACTACATCAGGACCAAAACAAGACTCAAATTTAATGATGTTAGTAATGTTTAACTAAAACTGAACTTTTACACATTTATAAGTTCAATGCATTGTTTGTTTTTAGCTGAGTTTGTAAAATAAAAGTGTGTCGATCTCAGTTGAAGACTTATAATATCGCAATATGATATTTTTTTGCGATATATTGTGCAGTCCTATTCTAGGTGACAAATATTTTAGCATAGATATCGAAAAAAGTATCGTCAGGCATCGCTATCGTAAACCAAGTATGGTTAAAGTACTGGTATCGAAAATAATTTAACGGTACCCAGCCCTTGTGCTGATTATGTCACAGTATGGCAGCAGAAGCCAAGTCAGTGTCATTTAATTCTAAACAGAATCCCCAATGTACACAACAAATAATAACTACGTAGAATTGCCATTTGGCTTCTGTTCCCATGCTATTCCCATGCTGTGACATCACCTGCATAACTTCTATTAATTGATATAATAGTCCTCACCCACAACATTAAAGAATGTTTTGTCAGTACCGTATTTTTATATAGAGATCAAAGGAAACATAATATTCATTTGTCCAACGCTAATACAACAACAAAGTGGTGAATATAAAAGCACATTTTGTATGCCACAACAAAAGGAATGAGTCATGCATATTTTGTATTAATAACGTTTTGTTATAGCCACTCGTATTCCAGTGTGTTGTGGGACTCACCATTCACTTGCTGAGGAGAGTAGGGCTCTGAGCTGGAGTCTGGAGGTGACTCCGGCAGAGTCCTAAAGGTGACATAATAATACTTATTACTATATTGAGTGTGCAGTTCATTGTATGTTACAGCATAATAAAACATTAAGCCACATTTGTTAAAAGCTCTGCTTGGTGTTTACATAAGATAGTGTGAGAGGAATGTGTGTAAGCTGTAGTGATTACGGAAACGCAGAGATTTTATTTTTGTTTGAAGTAAAAAACAGTACTTGCTTTATAAATATTAACATTAATGTATTACACATTACTCTGGCCTTTTAAATGACTGTCTTTTACACACCTTAGCATTAATATTCATTGTTCATTGTATCGGGCAATTATGGCAATTTTCTCAGGGTGGAATTCGTTCACACGACTTGTGTGAATTCATTTGCTTTTGGTCAGACACTGGGAACACACGCTTGTGACTCATTTTATTGAGCAAAGAACTTACGCTGCTTATCGACAATGGTTCACTGAATGACACAGAATCTTAAATACAGTATCACCTTTTACAGATTATCTTGAAATGCATTACATCCACAGTGAACTCACTTCTGACTGAAACATCCAACGTCACAAAACTGGCAGTTTGTGTTACGCCTTCTGCCATTTCCATTCACGAGATTTCATTGAACGACTTTGAAAATGTTCATGGGCCAATTCCTGTAAAAGCTGACACGAGCCCAACACCACTTGAAAGCAGCAATGTATAAAATGAGAAACTGGGAAAGTATTTCTGCCCTCATTTCTATGTGACAAAGCACCATTAATACCAGCAGAGTGAAAGCTAAAACGGAGCTATAAGTGAGACATGCTATGAAGTGAATCGTGGCACTGAAATGATCAGCCGTGTAGGTGTAGGGATAAGGTCAAGTCAGTTCATGCTAATCTAATAAAGTCTTCCCTGCTGGTGATTCAGAGTGCGATCATTGGACAGTTATTACACACAAAAAGACACATCCCACTCCCAGATTGATACAACATTTGCGCTCTTTGCTCTGATGGTCTATACATTACGTACATTGCTATACATACCAAGTCATTAGCAAAGTTAACATGAAATATACCAATGGAGGACAGTGCATGTAACGGCCCCGTCCAATAATGCTAATGGGCAAATAGCAAACAAACGAAAATCAATAGACCATTTACTTGTCCCCATTCACAATTATTATGAGCTTGAAAAACACGGTGAGATCATTTAAAACCAAATAGAATTTTAATGTATGTCTGGGTTTGTTTTGGAACATCTGACTTTGTGCCTGTGCTCACCCCGGCGCGTATGGGCCTCGGTGCTCCGACTTGACCGGAGCCTGCGGCGGTCCGAGGGCCGAGCAGGGGTAGGCCTGTCGGTGGCCCACGGAGGGCTTGGGGGTAACTCTGACAGCTGTTGGGGCAGACAGAGCAGACGAGTGCCGGAGAGGGACAGGGGGGCTCACGGCACACAGCAGCCCCCCAGAAGACACTCCTGCCTGGGGAGAGGGGTACTGCACTCCGGGGCCGCTATGCACCTCTGAGAAACAGCTGGATAAGGGAGAAGATTATGACAAAGCATTCCTATACATTGTAAAACAGGCATCTAAACAATCTAAGTAACTGTTTCTCAAATGTTTTACGCAATGTGCAACTTATGCAAAGAAAGTATAGTTTTGAAGTTTTAAACTAATCTAGATAGTCCTTCTCTTCTCGCAGTGTGCATATGCAGTGCAGAGAGGCCAGTCCTACTGACATGTCTGCGCAGTCGTCCTCTTTGCTGATGTACTCTTCCAGGATGCTGGTGTCGATGTTGCTTGGCTCCAGAGAGCTGCTAATATCATGACCTGTGGGAGGCAGAGAGAACACATCTGTTTCAGTCAAAGCAATTCTTCAGCAGACAGTTCCAACATGGAGGACACAACATTTGTCTGTCTTCTCCACGTGCTGTCACTTTGTTAACACACCGTTTGCAGTAACACCACATTATGTAATAACACTTCAAAATGTCATGAAATGTGCCGCATTTTCTGATAAATTATTCCATACGTTTTTGCAATATATTAACAAACTCTTTGCTGGAGAGTTTGTTAATATATTGAAAAAACGCATGTTGGACTGTGGGCAATTTTTAACCCTCTTTTGCAGATGGGGCCCAGAACTTTGTCCGGTCAGAGGACTAGGTCAAAAGAGACATTCTAACTAATTAAATGGTAAGAAAGTCATCACATATGACTAAGAAAGGACTACTGTATGTGAGAATACACTCCACATTTAGTCTGTTTGAAATAAATGCAAATTGGGCTTTATTTTGAATGTTTTTTTGGGGGCAGCTGTTTTGGATTGGCCTGTCTACAGCTCGGGCAGGGGAAGCTTCTTGGAAAAGAGATTGGGAACCACTGCTCTATAAACCATACATGTATGTTGCTTCAAAGCATTATCAGGAGGAAGATTCTGGTGATTCGAAGTCTCCATGAATCACTTTTGGAGAACGTCAGACGTTAGTTGGGTCCTGGCATCTTCAAAGCTACAACACAAACTTATCATTACAACATAAGGCATTGTATATCTGCATGAAACTTGACATAAACAACGCTTCTTCTGTTCAAAACAATAGAGTATGGTTTTCAGCAGCGGCTCAGCATCACTCCAGCCCCCCTCCAATCCCTCAAGGCCCCTCCTCTGCCTTATACACAGTTAGATTAGACGGACACTCAGTTGGGAATGCAAGGAATTCACTAAGTATTGGGAAAGTTCTCATTTTGGCTTTGTTTCTAACTCAGCACTCGGTCAAAAAGTGTGTAGAACATAACAGACACAGATGGAATGAGCCTCATCCACAGGAACACGATCGGAGCATCACCTATGAACGCCCAGTGTGTTTGTATAAAACACTGTTATTGACGTTGTTGAGACACAGATGGATAATGTCTCCTCACACACGTCAGTTTGTAGAGGGGAATGTACAGGCCACCCCCAAAACCAGAGCCAGATGTGCTCCCCTCCCAAATGCTCTAAATCAGGGCTGGCAACACTGATAAGAGGCACGGATGGGTGGGTACGAGGGCCAGAGGCACAGAGATGTCTGTGATGAAACTATAATAAGTGTCATGGCGCTTTACGAGCAAATATTCGAAAGAGGTTATTGTAGTGATAAGTAGACAGTATAGTATAGTATAGTATAGTATAGTATAGTATAGTATAGTATAGTATAGTATAGTACACAGTAGAAAAAAAATCTCCATTGTTCACTCGATAACGCTTTTTATTAAGGTGTGCTTGTTAAGTATTAATATGGTTTTAATAAGCATTAATAATTAATAATCCATGCTTGTATAAGCTGCACATTACTCTATTATCTACTAAAAGGCCATATGCTTATTCATGCCCAACCTCAAACATAACCTTAACACTAACCGTAAGCAGATTACTAATGTTAATTAACCATATTAATACTTAACGTGCACACCTTAATATAACGCGATACTGTTAACTCTTGCATTCTACCTTTGCACTTACATATTTACATAGAAAACAAAAGGAGCAGGAACAAAGTCCATGAGAGGAAAAATAAACCACGCCCATAAAGTCCATTTGTCTGGCTATGTTGTTTCACTCATTTCTTTCTAATTTAATTTACAGAAGCTGATTCATGGAAGTTTTTTTATATTTAGCCACATAGAAAAGAGAAGTAAAAAACAAATACAGTCTGTTACACGTAGTAAATGAAATGAAACTGATGTACAAATTCAGTACAAAACTGTCTATCAATGTCAGTTAAAACCAGCAGCCAGTCGACCAATCGCCTCTAAAGCCATTTCGATTAATTCCCTCCCTCCCTCCCTCCCTCCCTCCATGGGCACATCTCTCTCCCACCGTTAACTCCACCGCTGCAGCAGAACAATCTGTCACCTCAGCCTCTCATCTACTCACCTCCACCACAAGAGGGGCCCCTACAGGTAAGGTGGGAGATATTATTTTCCAAAATCCACTCTCTTTTACGTCATGTGTCTTCTTACGGCAGTTCAAGCATCAAAGTTTTGATCGCTCCTCACTCAATAGTCAGTTTAAGTCTCTCAATGATTTTGATCATTGAGAGACTGTGGTCCTTTAATAAAACATATAAATACTTTGAACAAAATCTGCAAACATTTAAGTAAGTATAAGAATAAAACTCAAGAAAACTCTCCAGGGTGAACTCCATCACAAAGTTACACAAGTGTTTTCGAAACATAAGTCGCTCTCTGATCAAGACTGATCAACAGTGATGAGAGGGGACAGAGATGGGAGAGCAGAGAAGGACAAGGAATGGACAGAAAATGGGACCAGAGGCGTACCTGCACGCAGCCAGAGCATGATGATATCCTCCAGATGATTTCACCTCAGAAATGAAACTATTCCTCTGTATTGGTCATGTTTGTTGGGTAGAACTGCAGTCTTTCAGGAGTAAAGTTGCCGCAGCGGTTGGGACCCTGGGTGTTCTTGCGTGTTGGAGTGTGAGTGAGCGGTGCACGGGGGATTATTTCGGTCATGAGAAAGGGCTGTACCAGGCTGCCACACACAGCCGTGTCACACACTGGTCGCTCCGGCACATCAGGATTACCGCCGGGCTCAGGGCGCGTAGTTAGGCAAAGCCACAGCAGCTGCAAGGTGGAAAAAACCTGCCGTACTACCAGCAGAGTGGGGAGAGAATAGACAGCACAAAGAGTCCATGACTGAAAACAAAGAACCTCCCATTTCTGAACCAATCAAAGTAAATTTTGCGTTCATAAACCCATCCATACTTCCTTTGCGCCAGTAGCTGAGGACGGGGACACTGAGGATATGGAGGCTTGTTCTACAACAGGGATCACGCTTAAACCTGGTAAAGTCTATTTTAGGGTAATGAGAGGAGAATTTGACTGATAATCAAACCTCTTTTGGTGTTGTAAAGTTCTTGTTATGGAGTAAAGGTACTTGAGCCCTCTGTTCCCAGTGCGTGCTGGCCCCCCCACAGGGCTGCCTTTTGTCATCGCTTCTGTTCATAATCTTTGTGGACAGAATTTCTAAAGACACAGACAGATGAAGGAGGGCTTGTTGACTTTGTTGAGCCAGAATCTTCAAACTGATCTGGAGAGCTGCAGCAAAGCATGAAGCAACTGGGGCGAAGATAAGCACCTCCAAATTCAAGACCATAAAGGAGGAGACAGACACAAACAGAGGAGACGTATGGAGAACACGGGCAAAAAGAGGTCACTCCAAGCATATTTTAATGTTGACACAGGCATTAAAGTTTGGCGCTACTGTTGCTGGTCATGAACTCAAAGGAGAGGCGATACAAGAGGTGAGCAAGACTAAGGTGATGCGGTCTGCTGCTTTGAAACAATACATTCTCCTGTGGTGAGTTCACTGATAGTATAGACTGCAGTAGATTTTCCCAATCAAGACACAACCTGAGACCCTCTTGCTGTGCGGAGACTGTGCTAATCATTTTATCTCGTCCTCTAAGGTGCTGAACTGCAGTGTACCAGATTTTTTAGTACAAATTCACTATAATTAGGTTGGAAAGCAATAGTAAAGAAAGTATGTATGGAGTGAATGTAAAATGCTCTCATGTAAAGCGTTTTGTGACCATGTCTGTGAAAGATCTTCTTCTTCTTCTTCTTCTAACTACATTTTTGCAACATGCCCTGGTTTAGATTCACAATTTAAACAAGACAACAAAACAAAACAAATAGTGAAATAGTCAGTATACAGTACACACTTTAAACAATAGGCTAGCATCTGACATAGTTATTCTTAAGCCATTACTTCAGTGAGGGTGTGGCTTGTTTCTTGGGTGCGTCAGAGGGTCATGTTTTTATGCAGAGGTAGCTGGGCCTGCTCTGTGTCAGCTCAGCCGTCTGCTCTCTGTCACAGGAGAGGATTTAAAGACTTTATGAGTGAGCTGCCTCTGAGGAGACCCTTGGAATTTACCAGGGCATCACTCAGTGTAAACACATAATGTGCTTCACAGTTCGAATGACAAGGTGATGATGTCACAATCTGATGGGGCCAATATAAACATCCCAACACCAACTAAACTATTCATGAGTGTGAAGTGATGTAAAACTGGAACCGCTGCCATTGCAAAATAAAGACTCAAAACAAATTATTATATTTTTGTATGGCCAAAAGTCCTAAAATGGCACCCATAACAAACAAAAAAAAATATTTAATTGGATAGAGTTAGAGTTTGATCATAAAACCTCGAGGGTACTGGCTAAAATAACTGCAGGTGACTGAGTGGAGTCAGTGCACTCTCCTGTGAAATTTAATTATTATATATTATAAATTTGAATGAAAACAGCTTTGAGAAGCAATTCATTCATATTGAGCAACCAAGTTCTCCGATCAACCCAAAACACGCACAGGAGAATAATATTCTATCTCAGAGGTCTCTGACCTAGATGCTAACTGACGGGTCCCTGGGCACTGCATGGCTGTTATGATGATGGCTTACCCTTATATTGTGCTTTTCAAGCCTGTATTAACAAGCTTCTTAAAACACCACTATAGTCATCATTATTCATCCACACTATACTCAGTGATGGTAAGCTACTGTTGCAGCCACAGGGGTAGACTGATGTAAGCGAGGCTGCCAGCCAATCTGAGGCATTGACCTCGCCGACCACCTCCATGCCTATTATATATGGGTTTTTTTGTAGCTGGGGAAACCGGAGTACCCAGAGAAACCCTACACAGGCACAGGCAGAACATGCAAACTCCACACAGAAAGGCACAAGAAGCACAAGCGCTAACCGCTGCGCCACCGTGCACCATGCTGCGTTGCCCACTGCCCTGCTTGTAGGCACTGGTTGAAGGATGGGTCATATGTAAAGGACAAACTTCGTCAAGTTTACGATAATAAAAGTATGTGTGTTGTTCTGGGTGCAACACCTATAAGTCCAAACTCGTGTCACTGCTCCTAAACAATCCCCAAAACATGAACTGTACCTGAGATGATTAACAAAAATACTTGAACTTGAGTCTCAGCACTACACAGACACACATTACTGCATCATCTTGACTGTCCAGAAAAAAGGCTGCAAGTAGATGATGAAAAACGGTTTGAAAACAGCCATGGTCTCGAGTGCACTTTGTGAGAGACCCAATGAACCTTTTTGGATTAAGTTGACATTTTGACTGAGTGGCTAAAGTACTGACACTTCTCCAGCTCCTAGGCCAGGAATGTAAACAGACAGCAGCACATCTAAGACTAACTCAACAGCACAAACACGACTGCATGTATTTCCTCAAATGACTTCATTAGAGGAAATTAGCTGAGGTTTACTACAGAATTTTACTCAAGTGCAAGTAGTGTCACTGCCAATAGTATACTCACAGAGACAAAAGTACTCAAAGAAGAGCGGTGTTCATGCACAAACACAAAGATCGATTATTTGTTTTCAGCATGCTGTCGATGTGTCCTTGGGTAAGACAGTTCCCAATCCTTGCCTTGATAAGACTTGATTGTATTGTATTACACATATTTATTTAAAGATGTATCTGCAGCTTAGCAATCATGAACTATTGAGTTAGTTGTTGTTTATATTACTGTGACAGTATTGCTGTGAAACGTGCTTATCTCTGTAAAGAATTGACATGAAATTGGAGGCATTGGAAAAGTTAAATTCTACAGGAATGAACGTGGGTCGTAAATAACAATTCAAAATATTCAAGGCCCTCTAATAATGTTTGGAAACAAGCAATCAGATGGGGGCCTTAATAACAAAAATTTGTAGTATTACTAATCTAAGAGGTCAAGCAAGGAAAAAAAGTCATACAATTTATATATAAAGCTGTAATCTTTCACAGCAAACCAACCTTCTCTCAGTTTTATAAGTTGGTCAATGGTTGTACTCCACTATAGTGATGTTTTGGGGGAAGGAACTGTTGACCAAACTAGGCCAACTTAAAGTATCTTACACCATACAATTACTTTCACAAAACATGATAAAACATCATCACTGTTCATTGTTTCATAGCCGTATGTGAGCAATAGGATGTTATTCCTAAAGCAAACTTTTTTCTTTAACTAATGATCAAAATGTCAAATGAAGGTTCAGGCCCATGAATAAATGCTAAATTTTAATCAAACAGAATAAAACTGAAAATCTATGTATCCTAAATGTTGTATTATTTTATGACAATATGGATATCAGCTCTCTACAAAGTGCTGGGCCTATAATTATTATACTGTAGGCCTATGGTGCGCAGAGCAAAGAGCAAAACTTTGCATCACTGAAAAGGCCTCAGCATATCTGCTGTGCACTTCACGGATTTTTAAGATGATCTCCGTCTTTATATGACACAACAGACCTTTAATGGAGACGTCATTCAGACAATAATCATCACAATCATAGCATGCACAGCCTCTATCTCACCTTCACCGCTGCACCAATAACGCATCTGCAGCACTTCATTGTGGGCCTCTTTAAATATCCATGTGAGGTGTCTCATAGAGGGTCAGGTCTAAAGCGACTTCACAAGTCAAATTAATGTTTCCCGTTCTCACTTGATTTTATTCTCATCATAAATGTTGGATTATTATCACAGCAACTCGGAATTATAGACCTACTCTTATTTAGGCAATTTTTGGAAAACTTTATAAAACCTCTGTGCTAAATTAGCTTTTTATCTGCAAATTAAAATGGCAACTGAAGCCACATTTAGTTTGCATGATTTACACGTGCTCCTTGTTATTTTTGAAATGCTGGTAATGTCATACCTTCGAAAAACCTCTGTAGCGCCTCTGTCTCATCTACCACGTCCATCCTAGCGGATCCCACATAAAAACTCCATGAAGGTATCCTCTGCCCGAGTGAGTTGACCGCGCAATATGTGAATTACTTTTAGGCCAACATGAAGTTCTGTAAATCCTCATCCGCAGCGCTTCTTTCTTCTCCCATCCACAGTCTGTCCTGAGCGGTGGTGATTCCTCTTCTGAAGGAACGCAAACTTTTCAATTAGCTATATTCGAAGTTCCATGAAAAAAAAAAAAAAATCCCAAGTGCGATGACAGAGATCCGTGAGAAGTTGTGGCATAAACGTCGATAAACGGACAAAAAAAAAGTTGTGAGCGTACTTGTTCTTCCTGTGGCGAGTCTCCGCGCGTGTTGGCTGCTGCGCTCTGTGCGCACAGCCGGGGCACACAGGCGCAGGTGAGATGTGCGCGCGGACTTGACTTGGACAGAGCGCACAAGAGAGGAAGCTGCCCCCATCAGAAAAAAAAGCCATTTGGTTTCATACACGTCAGTTAAAAATGTATGGACCACTGTAGGCTATGTTTTATAGGCTCTGAGCATGCAGAAGCAAAGGCACCCGATTTGTCTTAATATTTTTGATATTTTCAAGTAGACGTAGGCCTGTCGTTTTTTTCTTTTCTTTTTTTTGTTACTATATTTTTCTTTTTCTAGATTTACAAAATAAACGGCCAAATAAGATTCCACATGTGAGTAAATTATATTGTTGCAACATAAAATAGGCTACAAAAAACAGCATTTGAATATAAAGGGCAACAAGTAGCAGCATCAAACATATTTAAGGAGTAAAGGGGAAAATCTTATTCAAAAGGCCTTGACATTTTCATTGGGACACAAGAACATTTTACAAAATGTAGGTGAAAACATTGAAAAACACAACCAGTGTCTGTTAAAATGACTAGTGTTGACCATCATTTCATCTTAAAAGGCTTATCATTAATCTTCTAATAATTTATGGAGAAAATACTGTATTTTACATAAAGTAAATTAATTAAAATGGTAATTACCTCAACTTATATAGCGCTTTTCTACCTTTATATAGCTCAAAGCGCTTTACAGTAAGGAACAGTCACCCATTCACACACCAATGTACGCAGACACTGGAGGCAAGTAGGGTGAAGTGTCTTGCCCAAGAACACAACCGTGTGCATTTTCAGGAGCTGGGATTCAAACCCACGACCTTCTGATCACGAGACGACATGCTCTACCAACTGCGCCACCGTCACTCCATTCATTTAATGGATCGCTCTAATTAATTTGCACCATGGCTCTTCAGGAGGTAATGTTGGGTCCCAAAGCAGGGACCCACTGCCTTAAACTATAGGACTTTGAAAATGCAAGGTAAGAAATAAGCAGCCTAATAGAAGAAAATATTCAAGGAAAATGTGCTTTAAAAAGTAATCAATATATCTAAACATTTGATTCGTGTTTTAACACTGATGGATTCAGACAGACAAAACAATGAAGTCAAGCATTATTTTAATGTGACTCAGTATGAGTGAGAAAAAGTGAATTTCCTCGGTAAGAGAAAAAGTCTATGCTACTCAAAAAATGTAATGGAGAAAACATCTATGATTTCATTAATAGGCCCTGATGCTTTTGCCCCTTCTTGTGTTTCAGGCAGCACGCTCCATGACACAGCTCCTCTATGGGGGAGTTAGGGAGTGATCAATCTCTCCTTATCAGACCCTACAAGCGCACACTCCCCCACAGTGTATGAATAACAATACGGCTGTGTCCCCCCCGGCCCTCACACCCCCCACATGTGTGAGGTGTTGTTGGCCCACAGCTGGAGCCCCTCCCTGGACGAGCATGGGGGCCCGCACAAGGCCCTGTTCACAGCTCCACACTGCACAGATTGTCCCCGAGAACAAGAGAGTGACACAGGCCGCTGGACAATCCAACAGCTGCCTTTCAATATATCTGGATACACAATTTCGACCATAAATGTACAGTAAGCTATATGTCAGGGAGACGGAGAAATGCATTTCGAAAAAGAAACCGTTTATACAGTATCTTCAATTGTGGTATGAAATGAGTAGCCTACAATTATAATTTCCTGTAAAATAGGATCAGAACCAACAAAGTGGGAATTCTGGGACATTCTGGGCACGTTTGATATTGTAAAGTGAACGCTTATGATGAGTTCTATCAAATAAGGGCAGAGACAGTAGCACAACACTTTATAATGAAGCTTCCACTCCATAGAGCAGTGGTTCTCAACTGGTGGGTCGAGACCCAAAAGTGTATCGCGGAACCAAAGTGGGTCATGAGCCTTTTACAGAGAACATTTCATTCAATATTTATCTTCTATAAAAGTGTCAAAACATCTGAATAAAAGTTACTGTTGTTTTGGTCATCATTCCTGCTCTTTTGAACAGAAAATAAAGTTATATTCTATTCTTTAGGTTTAGTTAATGTTTAATTCAACATTCATTTGTGGGGGAAATACAGTAGGCTATTTTACATGCTATTTAAGAAGGCTATAGGATTTTAGTGGGTCCTGACAGCATCCCATCGGAAAACCACTGCCATAGAGAGCATACTTTATCTGAACATAGGCTATACACAGATACAGAAATTAAAGTCAGGACAGAAAACAACTAGAAGTAGCCACATATCCACCTGCTGCCATGAGGAGCAGTAACATCCTCATCCCACCTCCTCTATCAGCATCCTTGGTTCATATAGCCTAAATCTTCACTGTTTTATACTATTATTATACTGACTATAATGTTTGTGCTTGGTTAATAAAATTGATCAGGTTCATAATTTGTAGGCCTATTTTCTCCTTAGAATATGTCTGCGCCATCTGGGACTACAGCCAAAAAGTAGGGCGTGCTGAAAACCTCCATGGCAATCTTTTTTGTACGTGGCTATTTTAACATTTGTGTGTGCGCCTCATTCTTTCAGGAATGTTGAGCCTGTAATCACTTTTTGAGTGGATTACGCGCTTTGAAAAAAGGCTACAAATTGTGATCAGTAGATGGCGCTAATCTCCTTCTTGATGACACTTGAATCGCCAAGCGTTTCAAAATGGCGACGTACGGAGGAGGTGAGTGACGCGTTGCTATGGTTGCTGAAGAAAAAATCGTAACCTACAAATAAATATACAGCAATGTGTTGAATGTTTACGTTGCCTGTGTGCATCTCTGTGTTTTAGGAGGAAGATCTACTACGAGTGAAGTATCCTTTTTGTTTTGAAATCGCTGAGTTTTGCACGGTTTTGCAAACATCGTCTCTTTGCCTTAACCGCGCATCCCAGCTCTCTTCTGCGTGTTTCCAGCTCGTTTTGCGGTTGACCGTGGGGTACTTTGTCTTCTACTTTCTGTTCACTCTGGGTTTAATCATCAGAAAAAGTGAGTGGGTGCTGATACTGTAGTGTGGTTTATGCATTGTATATACTGTACTCTAAGATAGGCTACCATCCATCCATCCATCCATCCATCCATCCATTTCTTCCACTTTTCCGTTGCCGGGTCGTGGGAGCAGCTGTTGGAGCTGCCCAAATCACATTGCACCAGCCCCTATGGCTCCTCCTGCAGGTGGTGGGTCCACAGAAGGACGGCCTCATGGTTCTAACCGGGCCTGTTGGTCTCTCATAAGGGGCTTCTGAACCGCTCTTTGTCTGATCCGTCACCTAGGACCTGTTTGCCATGGGAGACCCTACCAGGGGCACGAAGCCCCGACAACAGAGCCCCCAGGATCACTCGGGCGCTCAAACCCCTCCACCACGTTAAGGTGGCGGTTCCAGGAGGGGAAGATAGGCTACATTTACTATTAGTTGTTTGAACATATTTTAATTTATATTTTTTACATGGATTATTGGTTTATTTGGTAGGGAGAGTAGGCCTATATGTTAATGAACACACCATCATCCTGTGCTTTGATTGCACATTTGTTCTGACTTTTTCCTGACCCTCCCAGATGTGTTTCTTGAGAGCTGAAACAAGTGAATTTCTCTGCTGTGAGATCAATAAAGGCTTATCTTGTCTTATGGACAACTAAACCACTGTACATAATGTGTCTTTCAGCCTGGGAACTGTCCTATCCGACTGATGCGCTCAGTTTGGATGTGGCTCTACTCTTTCTGCTGGCGCTTCTAGAGGTTCTTCTTTTCTTCTGTGGTGAGAGAATACTTTCAAAGTGATAAAGTCTGTGATTAGTCTGTAGCTAAGAGAACTCACTATGGCACTCGGGCATAATAATGCCTTACACTTGTACTGCGCTTTACAAGCCTGAGTTGACAACCTTCTCAAATCACTACACTGTAACATTATTCATTCACTCAATACTTGGTGGTGGTAAGCTACTATTGTAGCCACGGTCAACTTGGGGTAGACTGAAGGCTGCCAATCTACTCCATTGGCCCTTCTAACCCCCACGAGCCACTCATATACACACTCACACACACACGGCATACACACAGCCTGGTTCCATATTTTTTAATTGAATGACTCATACTGAAATATGCCTAGGTCACATACTGGTGACTTACTTCCCCCGCTCCTAAGGAAGTCAAATTTGTTTCAGAAAGTTAAATCATTCAAATTAGTATAGAATTGATTTTACTATGGTTCTATGCCTCTCCCACCAAACTTACACACATAGGCTATGATAATGGTTTCATTTACCCAATTGGTTTGTAATAGCTTGCAGTAATAAGTTCTGCCTAGGACCTTGGACCTAGAACTTTGGAGTCAAAAATTATAATATGATATCATAAATATGATATCATAGATAGCATTTTAATATATTTTATACAAAATATAATATATTAAATATATTAATTAACCATTGAAAGTAATATACATTTAAATGTCCTAAAAGTCTGTCATATGTTGCATTTGTTGCATATGTGTCTACTTTTAGGGTTCATTGAAAGGCAAAGGTTGGGAACCACAGCACTGTCTTTACAGTTTGAGTTATAGTCTGTATGTTGGCCAGTCATTTTAGCTGTAAGTCATTCACAGTCAAAGGTAAATAACTAAGTGAAGATAATGTTTTATCTGTCTTTCTGGGGAAGGTTGCAGTTGCCTTATCATGTCTGTGTTTTACCTGTACAGGAGTGAAGGGCAGTCTGACAGAATCTGAGCCCTACTGTGTGGTCCATCTCTTGCTCACCGGGGGCAGTGTCGTGTTGACTGTATACTTCCTGTGGTGGCAGACGTACGTGGTGTGGGCGGACCTCATCCTCAGCTCTGTGCTCCTGGTTCTCTATGGGCTTAGCGGACTCCTCGCCTGCAGTGCCTTAGCCAGACTGGCCAAGTACTCAACTACTTCAGATGACACTTCGAAAGGTTCACTCATATTGACTGCATTGACAAAGACGAGAAAAGAAATTGAGTGACCCACAGTAACTCAGCTTCACTGTTTGTGCGATCCTCACTCTGCCCAGTGCATGTTGCACTTTGCACTAGATTTGGAGCAGCACATAAAAATGATTTAAAATGTGTTTTATAAAACAAACACACAAAAGTCACCATATTTATGTTAAAAGCCAGTTTTGATTAATAAGTGTGCCTCAAATATTTAGTGAGTTGACAAGTTGACATGTCATTGCAGGAACATTATCTACAATGTCAGACCTTTAGTGATCTCAGATGGAGATGATTCTGTGTTTTGGACCTGTATAATAAGTTAATTTAATGAGCTTATTGTTGGCCGAGGAGCGGATTTATTGTGCTTTTTGAGAATAAAGATACAAATATAATCAATAATTATAAGAATGTGCAATATGTGTGAAATTACTATATCCCCAAAGTATTTTGAGGATACAGTTATCTATATAGTTAAAAAATATAGCTGTTTCTTTATTGTGTTTGTATTTCCGCTTTAATTATCATGCGCAGAGGTTAAATGGCCACATTCCTGTGAGAGATTTTCAGCCTGACATCTCTGCAGGTTAATATTCAATCACTTACTCAAACAAAACCATGCACTTGAACAAGCTCAGAGGCCGGGCCAGGTATCAGCAATTTTAGACTTTTAATTAGAGATATTTAATTTCATCTATGTTTTTGTAAAGCATTCGAGTTGGGTGCTTTTAATTTTTCATCTCATTTAGGCTTCATTTAGTTCAATTTAGTTCTATTTTATACCAAGTTCTGATTTGACCGTGGTGCTGACTTGCTGATACTTATTGGCAGGTGAAATATTTTATGAGGCTTTACTTAGTGTTCAAAGTTTCAAGTTCAAGTTTATTTAGCAAATGCGTCAAGTACAAGGTACCAAAAGCAATGTTTGAGATCCTCTGATCCAGGCTATAGGAACAATAACAGTAGCCCTTCCCAAAGTCCAGTGCGTTGGGGCCCCCTTACACATTTGCTGAACATTTTAGAAACAACAGTGAATAGGCTAAAGTGTGGTTATAAATAAACAAATTCAAATAAAGTTGATGTCAAACTTTACTTAATTTCATCTCCCAGAAGTCCATGCCTCTGACTCTCTGAGGCTCCCCAGTTTGAGGCCAAGTGCAGTGGTCATGTGAATGCACGGACTAATAAATAAAGAAACCTTGGCTATTTGTGAGCCTATAGCCTGATTCAGACTGACAGTCTAAAATGGCACTTATGGCGTACTACTCTGTGGCTGTTTAAGGCTTGCAATAACTGGCACCTATTAAGTTGTAAGCGCGTCCTCGTCTGTTGCGCACACCCAGGCCTAATTAAAAAGCAGTAACAACTCCTCATGCAGAACAAGGCACCTCAAGTCCCAAGACCCGCCCATGTCCTCTAGAGTTACCTGCCCACGCATATTTCTCACCTGCCCAGTCACTCATTCTGCGAACCGCCCGCCGACCTGCCCTCAGTCAGACTGCGGGCCTTTTCCTGCGACGAAACCGCCTCGCTCCGTGCCGTGCGCTCCGTGTTCAGGCTGTGGCTGTAGCCTGTGCGATGGGAGGCCGATGAATGAGGACTTTCTGAGTAAACTTCAAACGTGAGGATTCCACTTGAAAATACCACAGTGAGTAATAACTAGGCTATAACACGCTTCTGTGGCGTTACCCGTGAGCAATTATTGAAGTAGCTTGTCAGAAAGTTATGAGTCAACACGTGTGTACAGAATGAAGGCTAGATCTATTCATGAATTAGCCTGTAAAGGGTTCAATGGCCCTTTGCATGGGCTAATGGAATTATGTTTGTAAATAATTAATGTGAAGACCTAAACCGCTAATAAGTGGTTTTATCTGTGGTGACTCGTGCGTTTGCCAGCTGTTGGACACACTAGTGGAGAGGTTATGTTGTCACAGCCATAAGGCATAATAACCTTTATTGAATTATTTTGGTAGTAAAAAATAACTAAGTGATGTTTTAAATGCATTTCACTGCATGGAACATGAATAAACAACAACACAGATTTTAATTTGGAAGTATATTCCACCATGAAACATCTAAATATAGTCTATAAAAACATATTATCTATTGTTTAACTGTTCACAAGCAACATTCTTTGTTTTGCTTCTCTGGATTTACATTAAATCCTTATCGCTTATCCACACAAAACCCACTTAAGGACTGAGTGCAAAGTCTATGTTTCGATCATCAGAGATGGCCATAAATCTGTTGCTGTCAAGTCACAAAAACTAAAAGTCACTGGGTTGTGTTCAAATCCAAGTCCAAATCTTCAATGTGAAAATCAGAGTCTGTGTCGAGTTATTGTCCTGCTCTTTTAAGAAGAATCTTGTAAATTTTTTAAAGCTGTGCTCACTCATTGGACCCACATTCTGTGAATTCTGACAACTTTAAACTATCTTTGAACTCAAAACTACCACTTAAAGGCGTGTTTACTATACAGAAGAGTGCAAGTCAGAGTCTTCAAGCCTCAAACCTAAAGTTTAGTCATGAGTCACTGCCCAGTGGTTTTCTTTGTCATTATAATGATGGCATGTAATCAGTTATGCATTCGAGTTAGGTGTTCATTTCTGGTTTAGACATAGCTTAGGCATATTTTAGTCCAGTTATTTAGACCTGGTGTAGTCCTGATTTGATTGTGATCAAACTTAAGTGGTACAAGGTGGTACTTGGCGTGAAACGTTTGGAAAAAACACTGCATTATGGGAGTATTTGCTAGATTGAGATCCCAATTTGGGTTTGGTGGGACCCGAGTTTGGCCCCTTGTGCTTCCAGTGCTTCCATCAGCTGCTCATTGTCTGTGTTGTCAGTGCGATTATGTTACAACTGTTGGTTTCTGAATATGGATTTGGTCTACATTTGGGTACCTCCTCAACAGCTGAATACTTACTGTATACAAAACTTACAACGCAGGAGATGGGCAGGGTTAGGCCTATGACATAACCGTGCAGTGAGGATTATTGCTGTGGTTGTGTGCTATTGGTAAGAGTGCTCTGGCCACAGGAGGCCCAGCTCTCAGCAGTGATGAATAATACAGCCCGTGCGTGTGGCTAAACAGAGAACATGGATCTGGTGTGGTCAGGTCACACGAGGTGCAAGCTGCTTACAATTAGCGCGTCTAATTAAACTTTACCTCTGCACTGAGTTTTAGGAAGAAGAATATCGATCTGTGGAACTTGGGAGAAGCGATTATGTTTCAGGTGATCATGGTATGATTGACGGCTTGATATGGATATGCCTTCTTCTCACATAATGCCATCCGCTTTTATGTCTGACAGCGGAGTGTGACAGAGACTGAGGACTTTTGTTTCCACCCCTCAATTCAATTCATCATTTGGTTTTACGTTGACATGTCATCCTTCGCTCCAGTGCTGTGCCTCCTCTCAAAAACGATCAACAGCACACAGTGATTTGTTTGATGCACTCACTGAGAGTCACTTCCTCTTTGTGCCTCATACACCATTTAGTAGTAGTCTAATAGTGTCTAAGGCTTTACATTTTGTATGAGGAAACATCCTGTTCATTTGCAAAATCGTACAGCCCTCATTATTGTATTAAAGGCTACGCGCGTATGCCATTATCATTCTAAATAAAATAAATAAAGAATTGACACTCATTCGGCTTCTGTTGCCATGCTGTTGCTTTGTTGTGACATCACCCGCATACCCTCTTGTGGTAGGTGTCAAATATTGTGATGAGATTTGATGAAGAAAACAATGCAATATTCAATAACTGTTGTGAATAATGTTGTTGTAATGATATGATTGCCCTTTTTTCTATACTATTTGAGTAGATTCAAACAAACACAAACATTTTTCTTTTCTTTTTTTCAGCAAATTGAAACAAAAAGAGGGGTTAAATATTATTGAGGATATTCTTTCCGCTCACCATGTTGTAAATGCTTCTCTATGTTCTAAGTTTTTTGTGCAAAACAGATGTGAGTCCAAATGATGGTTTGAGATTAATATGGCAGAGAGACCTCGACTGTGAAATTAACCGTGATACATAGAAAAGAATTGTGAGTAACAACAGGAAAATTATAGCTGAAGCTAAAGGTAGAAGTCTTCTATTCAAGATATTGAACAGAATAAAAAAACAGAAACTACATCGCATGGGATTAAATAAAGATGACAAGTGTTGGAGATGTGGGACTTTTCGGGGCGCTCTTCTCCATACACTGTGGGACTGCCCAGTTATTTTATTGTGCGACCAACACGTGGTCAATGGGCTAAAATTTTAAATTCTGTGTACAGGTATATTATATTAGGTACAGGTATATATATATATATATATATATATATATATATATAATATATATATATATATATATATATATATATATATATATATATAATAGAAATATCCTACCTGTATTTTAAAACTACCTTTCTCTAGCCCAGCCAATTCAGTGGCAGCTCCACCTTGGCATCGGCAGAAAGCTGAATGTACAGTATTCCCCACTCTCTTGCGCTTCGTTTGCCTTAATTACTATTTACCTGTATATTTGTGATCTGGAACTCTCAATGGAACTGCGTTGACTCTGACATGTATTAATACTATTATCTCCTTTTTTATTTTTTGTTATTATTTGTTTTATGCTTTGTATGTAATTACGTGGTGATATGTACTTGTTGTTGTTTTGTCTCCCTTTTTCTTTTTCTGCTCGTATTGTTTCTGTTTTCTCTGTTTTTTCAGTTTTTGCTGGGGTCTTGAGTTCAAGGGATTGGAGTGGCTTTCGAGGTGGGGGGGGTGGAAGTGGCTTGGGCAGTGGTGGTTACAGAATATCAAATCTGTGTTTCTTTTTTCATGTGTGTACAGAATGGACTGTATACAATACTACAAAAAACAAGGCCACACTCATTATGAACCCCTGTCCCTAACTTTTTTGTTTCCAAAATAGCGTCTATTTCAGTCATTCCCAAAACTTCAGTGGGTCCCCAGACTTTCTGAATAAAGGAGGTCGAAACCATAATAATCTCATTCTTATTAATAGATGGCCTTGTGTTTAGCTTGTACTGATTATTGAGAACTGGAACATCATTGAAATTATTGGAAATTAATTAAAACGCTCTAGTTTGGTTGGAAAAGGTTTTAGGGTCGCTGATTTCTTTGCTGGTAAAACACAAGTCACTGAGAGAAAAATAGTCGGGAAGGTTTTTCTATTTGACTAATTCTGTGTATTTCCTTTGTGTTTAAGGTGGATGCCTTGAACCATGAGTGCCGGGGGACCTCCGTCGAAGCCAGCCAAGTGAGTGCTGCATGTGTTTTTTTACCATACTGTACAGCAGGGGTAGGCAACGTCAGGCCCAGGGCCAATTCCGGCCCTCCAGCATAGAAGTTCTGGCCCTCAACATGATGTTGAGAAATAGTATGACACAACACAGGAGTCCTTTAACATTTTTAGAGTTAAAGTACTCAAAAATGTGAGAAATACTGTCAATAACTTTAAAATTGCTAAACAGAACACCCAATTAGGTTTATATTATGCACAACACTGGCATTTGTAAAAAGTGATGCATTACTTTGGGCTAAAATTGGCACGTTCGGCCCTTGGTCTTTTTACAATGAAGAAAATCGACCCTCCACCAAGCAAACTTGCCTATCCCTGCTGTACAGCATAAGCTCCATATCTGCAGCTAAGCTTGTAATGTCTGATAGCTTAGTCACTCTGCCCAAGTAGAGGTGGACGGGTCAAGGGCCTTCAGCACACAGGGCCAGTGTTCTGTGCTGTTTGTTTTCGCTCCCACACCCCCTTCTCCCTCTCTTGCGCTCTCTCTGCTTCTGCTGTATGCTCAAAATCTCAGGCTTAGTTAATGCCAGTCTGCACTGAGTTAGTATTGAACTTCTGAAGGTGTTAGGGTAGAGAACAAAGAGATGCAAGGAAGGATGAAGCGTTACCCATTTTCCTCTGCCTGTCATTGCAGTGGAGTGGCCCGCTCGGACAGCAAGCTCAGCGCCAAGGCCCTCTATGGTAAGTCCTGGTAACTGCTCAGGGATTATTTTCAGGTTGGTACACGCCACGCCATTCTGACAGTTTTTAAAAGCCTGTCATGAGTCACAGGCATGGCATGGTGGCGCAGCAAGAAGGTCCAAGGTTTGATTTCTGAACTGTGTGGGAGCTGCTCTGTATTGACTTTGAATTTAAAGATTTAAATATCGTCGACTGAACTGGGTTGAGGATGTTTGGCTTCCACAAATCTTCAACTCAATCAACCCGGTTCAGTCAAAGATATTTAAATCTCTACCACAATGGAAAACTGCTGGATAACAGAGATAACACAGATTTTGTAGGTGGAGTAGGTTTCCTCTTGGTGCTCCTTTTTGCCCCACCAACCTAAAACATACACAATAGGCTAATACTCCTGCTAGATATACTCCTTACTAAGGGGTTAAGCCAAGATCAGGAAAAGCCCAGGTGCTGCACTGTGGTCGCCCTCTACTCCAAATAAGTTTTAAAGGCCCTATACCTGTTTTTTTTCTTTCTTGTAGTTGATAAAAAATAGTTTTGCCCTTCAATATATTGTAATAACAGACATTTGTGAAAAAAGACCTTTGTGCACTGTGCATCTGAAGATGTTTTATTGATTGTAAGCTAGCAGATAGTTGTTGTTATTTACAATACTGTGACAGTATTGCTCCCTGAAAATTGTGAATGTAATGAGCCAGCATTTTGAACAATTGAATTGCTTGAGTCTCTGTTGTGTGTTTTCATAACAACAGAACCACGCAGTCAAATCATGGCCATATACTATGGAAATGGAGGGCAAGTGGCTCCGCTCCACTGGGTGTGACTGCAGAGTGCACAATCTACATACAGATAAGAGGGGCCAAGGTCCGATACCTGCCCCAATACGAGCAACAAAAACATTTCACCAGCTGTCGGTGTAGTTCCATGAGGGCGACTCCTCACTGGATCCAGACTTGTTGTATGTGTTTAGAGGGAGTGTCTGTTTTTCTCTATGCCAGCTTTGGGTGGAGGATGTCTGGCTGTGGATAAATAAAGGTGGCATTGAAAGGAGCAGGGGAAAAGTTTGAGTGCGGTTCTCAGCTTACTCACGCTGCAGAAGGCAAACTCCCATTACACGACTAATAGCAGTGAGGCTATGTATGTAATGGGTATGTTGGGGATGAGTTAACCTTTTTAGAGCAGGTTATGTGAACACTAGGTTTAAAATACAAACTTTTAATCCATTATAGTGCAGTTGAGAAAGGGACAGGCAACATGTCTATTCATTGTTTGCCAAGTTTGTGTTTAGTTGTGTAATGGACTTTGTCCGTAGCATAAATGACTTGATTTCATTTATGGTTTTTGCTTTTGAAGCTCCTTTCATAATAGTTGAAAGAATACTACTATTTGCTTCCATGTGAGAGTCCGTCATCATCGCTGACTTAAATGGGAAAATTGATCTGCTCATTTACTGCGACAATTGTCAATGGTTATTTGCAACAATAGAAAATCTGTATATAACAATAGCTATTGTCCCCATCTCTATTCAACCATTCACATTAGACATCACTGTTACGTGTACCACTGGTGATACTCGGGCTTCTTCGGGTGGTTCTCAGGGTCATCTGCAATTTTAGGATTGATTCATTTTAATGAGAGATGTGCATGTGACTTAGGTGTTTGTTTTTGTGGTTTGGTTTTGGCATATTTGTTTACTCCCATCTTAGACTTGCTTACTTGTACTTACTTACTTACTTACTTATTCTAGACCCGGTTTAAAGGAACAGTCCACCGTTTTTGCATACTGAGATATGTTCTTACTTGAGCTTAGATGAGTTGATGCGTACCTGTCTGTTCTTTACGTGTGCGCTCAGTCACGCAAAAAGACCAAAGATGTTATTAGCATTTAGCCTCTCCTCCGCTCCTCTATGGGGCCAAACGGGGGTGAAGTTAGAAGTGACCAAGATCTTCCACATTTTCCCTTTTAAATACAGTTACGTGAGTAGTTACACAATCCTGGTATAGTTACACAAAATTAAACATGTCGATTTTCAAAGCGGATAAAAATGGGTACTATATTGTAAGGCGTAATAATACCTTAGGAGCACTTCGACGTCCGCACAATAAAGTCAAAGCAAAGACCAGACAGGTACGCGTCAACTCGTCTAAGCTAAGGTAAGAACATATCTCAGTATTGAAAAACAGTGGCCTATTCCTTTAAGCCTGATTTGATTGTTCCTGAAAGGTCAAAGATTATATGACATTATATGACATTGGTCATGTGTGCAATTAAGATGAAAAAAAGTAAGAGTGTGGTAAACATTGCTGCCAATTTTCAGATCTTTTTATGGTTTATGGTTAACACAGCTGACTATGACATTCACATAAAAGTAAGAGTTCAAAGCAATTCATTTTCTTTATGACATTTTTTTTTCAACAACAGAGTGTTTTAGCATTACTAACTTTAAGACTCAGCTCTCTTTGTAGATTGATCGAACATTAGGCATCTTTCATGTTTTTCTGCGTGAAAGGGAAGCCGTTTAAAAGGCTATTAGCAACATGTCCTTTGCACTGAAAGCAATTTCAGAGCTAAAATCATCAGATTAAGCTGTGCGGACGTCCTGGAGAAAGAGTTCCTCACTTCATCACTTCAGCTGGTGGTGTGTTTTTAGCTCTAGGGAAGGACACTGTACAAATATGGAAGATTATACAAACAAAACACATCTTGTCCTGAGAGAAGATGATCATAACGTGGCAGTGCAGCAGTCTCAAGTTCGGGGCCTTTCTGTGTGGGATTTGCATGTTCTCCCCGTGCCTGCATAAGTTTGCCCTACCAATAAAACGTATGCAATAGGTCAGTGGTTCCCAACCTTTTTGTCTCATTTGAGTCATTCATTTACACTCAGAGGACCCCCCTACCTCAAGGATCTTGTGTTCAAATTGAGCTAAAATACTCTCAACATAAGCATTGTATTGAAAAACATAATTAAAACTTTGGAATAAATATTGAAATTCAACTCAGTTTCACTTTCTTTTTTTAAGGTTAAGGTTCAGGTATACTTTATTAATCCCCATAGGTGAAATTTGTTCACTGCATTTGACCCATATTATCAATTTGAAATATTTCCAAGTACCCAGGGGTCCCGGTACGCCTGGTTGGTAAAAACTGCAATAGGATCCCCCCTTACAAAGAGATTATGAATATCAGTGGGACTTTCCTGGTCAAATACAGGTCAAATAACCATAGTTCAAAACTCACTCTGCTACTCTTACTACTTTAAAGTTGATGTGGTTTGGTCATTGTACGCCTGCTGTCAAACTTGTGGGTCTTTGATTGATGGGTTTAAGCATTTGTGAAAGGCTGAGAAGTCCTGGCCGCGGATGCTTGGATAAACTGTTGGCTCCATGACCAGCCCATCTGGTGCTAAGTGGCTCTTATTGCAGGCTGCAGCAGGCTGTGAATTGATTGGCACAAATGCCAGTGCTTAATAAGTTATGAGGAGCTCCACTTTCAGAGCAGCACCTGACGCCTGTTGTTCACCTGTAAAGGCTCACCTCCCGAAAGGAAGGGCTAACGTCACTGCTGTACCTTCAGTTTTCGGTGTCTTAGGTTGGCGTGGGCTTGTGAGAACACTCTGTATAAGAAGCCACTCATCCAAGAAGAGACAAAGCTACTTGGATTCTTCTTTGTTGCTATTTACGAGGGAGTTTGTAGGGAACTAATATGTGGTTGCACTGTTTACTGCAGGTGTCGGCAAACTTTTTGACCCAAGGGCCACATTGTGTTTTAAACTTGTGAGGGGGGACGGGCTAATGGCAGTTTTGGGGTTTATCATAAAAGTAGTAATAGCATAAACTTTATAAGAAAACCAGCATGTCAGACAGAACAGTGTCAATGCAAAGTCTGGTATCACTTTAGAGGTGGTTATTCACAGAACTGATCTAAGATGTTGATTAATTTCTTAATAAAACATTAAACCATCTAGACTCTAGTTTGTGATAACTTAAAATAGTTAATGGACTGGAATTAAAGAATATTGGATCTTAAATTGAGTAACATGTCAAGTAAAACTATCTGCCAATGTTTTGTTTAATGATTTCACGTAAAATACTGTATGATCATTTCCATATTACAATTAGATGTTTGTTGTTATTCAAGTGCAAAGACACCTATTTCACTGGCACATAATATCACTTAACTCAGATCAAGTTCAAATAATCTCATCACAAGAAAATGTCCATTCATTTTCATGGTTTACTTTTTGCAATCATGTTTATGCTTGAATGAATGTAGGCTCTGTGGACAGCAATTAAAACCATTTGATCTAAAATTATTTTTGAAAAGACGGATTGGAGTGAAGGGGAACTAGATATGCTTTGAAATGAATGAATGAATGAATAGATTTTCCGGAGAAAGAAATGACCACCACATTAGCTGAACAGAGTGTTTTTTGAGCTTTTGAAAAGGTTACAGACTGAATAAACAAGCATTTAGTGTAGTATTATTAGCCCTTCAACAGCCAGTAAAGTCAACAGCCATCTTTATGTGGCTGTTGACTTTACTTTGTTGTTCCCTTTTTATCATTCATAGGCAACAAAACGATAGCCTTTTACCACTCACCATTAGCTGTATTGTGAAAGTCCATTACAATATAGCGTGGCTTCGGATTGAAATATCACAATATAGCCATCATCGTTACATTATACACACAGGTGAAAAGGTCTGCTCCGATGTCAGAACAGGGTCTGGACATCTGATACTCTGTCTGGACTTCTGTCTGGACTGGACGGAAGCAGAGCTCTATTTACCTGCGTATCCAACTATGTCCAGATGAATTGGGTCAGTGAACACAGCGTCATTAGTACGTCTGCTTCATTTACTCAAGAAATCTTACTGCTAGTAGTTTTTACGCAATATACTTTTTTACTTGTACTTGTTTTCAAATAGTAGTACGCCTAACCTTTTAGCTTAATGATAAAAGTGTTATGTGACATCATGAGGAGATTAGAGCATCGCTGTTTCTTGTGCCTTATTTTGAAAATGCCTGAATTTTCACATTCTGTTAAAGCAAGATGCAACACACTGGGACTGGACCCCTCGTGGAGTGGGGTGCTGGTCCCGGAGCAATATCTGGTTAGAGAAGAAGTGGGCAAACTGCGGCCCGTGGTCAAGATCTGGCCCCCCAAGAAATGTTGTCCGGTCCTCAACTGTCTTTCTGAAATGTTTATACATTTTGTACACAGAGTAGGCTCTATATTTTCCATTTCCATTTTTTTTTTTTCATTTTCTTCATTTTTTTTCATAAGTGACATTAAAATACACTACTGCTCAAAGGTTTGTTGTCACCCAGGCCCGTTCTATAGCTTTTCTAATCAGCACATCAGCACATCAGTTTTCAGCAGTGCTAGCATAATTGCGCGAGGGTTTTCTAATCATTGGCCTCTAACACGCTTAGCTAACACAATGTACCATTAGAACACTTGAGCGATGGTTGCTAGAAATCTGCCTCTGCACACCTATGTAGGTAAAAATCACCTGTTTCCAGCTAGAATAGGCATTCACAACATTAACACTGTCTAGACTGTATTTCTGATTAAATTAAAGTAATGTTATCTTCATTGAAAAAAGTAGTGCTTTTCTAAGGACATTTTAAGTGAAACTTTTGAGCGGTAGTGTATAACAAAACTGCTGAGTAAATGCAGTTTGATAGAGCGATCTTATGATAACTGCCCCTTTGTCACTTTAAAATCACTTAAAAATTCAAAAAAGCAGCATCGCACACTCAGGTACTGTAGCTGATGTCCAAGGGATATTTATTTAATAGATAACGTTTCGGCAGAACCTTCTTCAGATTGTTTCTTTTTCTTTTTTGAACCACAGTGCAATCTCTGCAACTTTTGGTGTGTGTTACTACTCTTTCTCACTTTACAATTACTTAACATCCGTCTGTTATTTTGTCTTTTTTGCAATATTTAAAATGACCATCAAGCGAGTTTCAGATATAATTTAGTACATTTTGCAATGGGAGAAAGTTGTTGTTACTCACGTGGCCCCTTGTAAAAACTAACTGCCCACCCCTGGGTTAAAGGGTCAGGTCATAAAAAATATTGTTTGAGAAAATGAAATGGAAAACAAATCACAAAGAGGGTTAGAAAAAGGCACATGTGCAGAAAATACACAGATTTATTTTATTTTATTTTGTTTGTTTGAAATAAATAAGTTTTAGCAATCAAAGGTTGTGAAACACTGCTATGATGCTTTTTCTCCGATCAGACAGTCAGGTTATCATAGGTATTACTTTTGGAAATTTGTAATAGTCAATATATGTTTTTTTAATCTGTGTCAGTGTGGGGTGTAGTGTTGGTGCATCTATGTTGAACTTTATTGCTCTTATAAAACAAAGACAAAGTACATCATCTGCTATATTTATCCAACAGCATCATAGTAGAACGATAGAGCGCAGCACTTGTGCAGCCTTGGACTATGTTTTGCAGCGGCAATCTGGACCACCATTCAAATTCTACTTCCTGGTAGATACCAATAAAGAAGTGTGTTTGTAATTGTAGTGGGCCATATCATTTGAATGAGAGTCTAGATCAGATGTCCACGGTTGATATGAAAATAATAATTAACCTCAGATAACCATATTGTCATAAATCCGGACGTCTGTGGGACCAATCCGAAAGACCTGGCTTAACCCCCGCTCTTCAATCATTGACTTACTCTCATTATCACATAAAATGTAGATGACATGACCCCACGGCTCGCTCACACAGTAATGCCCACTTCGACAAACATGAACCGTCTGAGGCCATGGGGTTGGTGCATATATTTGGGATTTTCTATGGAAATTTCTATCTATACGATATAAGTTGATGCTTTATTTTTTTTTAATCAACAGAACAGCGGAAGAAATACGCCAACTCCAACTTCATTACGCAGGAGACCTCACAGTATCATGTGGAGGTAAGCAATTTGACGTTTGAGTGCCTGTATTTTTGAAGTTTAGTATTTAATTATTTACCATATGCAATTCATTTCAAGTTCACCAATATTCTCTGATTCTTATTTATACCAGTGATTTTCAATTAGTAAAGAGCCGTTACCCAAGGAAGACAAGTAATGAGCCATACCAGGATTTAATCTGGCATACACAGTACCTTTTTTTTTTAAATTGTTTTTTCTTTTATTTAAAGACTATTTACATTGTACATTCTCACTGAAGGCGTTCCTTTATGAATGAACATGAATGGAAATATGTTTTAAACAAGAAAAATGTTTTGCTTTGATTATGGCTTTGAACGCTTTTGACATTTGAGTAAAGAATAAAGAATAAAAACTCTGCACCGCTGTTGCGCTCCCAAGGAATTTAATTTCGGCACCACAAAGAGTTTTTATGCTTTATTCTTTACTCTCATGTACTATTGAACTCTTGCACCCTACTCAACTGACCCGGGATGTGCGTGGCTGTCTAACCCTTTTAAACGCTTCATGGTTTAAGGCTTTCAATGAAAATCGTAGTGTGTTAATAGTGTTGAAAATAAAGAAAAGCTAAAAAGTGTTGACCGACTGTATTATTCCACAGAATAGAAGCTTTAAATATGCCTACAGCTGAAATCATGGTCTACACCACCCATCAACGACACATATTAAAGATATGTTTTCTGAGAAAGGCTTGTGACCCATTGAAATTGCTTCTGCAACCTACTTTTAGGTTCTCGACACACCCGTTGAGAACCGGTGATTTATACTTTAGAGCAGTGATTACAAATCAAGCCCCCATTTGTTTGCATTTTATGTTTCCATTTTGAATGATTATATATATTTTTAATGAAGTTTAAACGCAAGCAGAAAATGTATTTATTAAACAGTATTCCATTTTTTTCTACCTTGAGAAACATTTAAAACTGCTCTTAAAACACATTATGTTGTTCGATTCAAGTTTAGCTGCATTTGCGATTGGTGTTTTATACTTTTAATGTTTGGTATTGAATCAGAATCAGAATTGTTTTATTGCCATTGTTAGTGAACAGGTTCAATTGTGCAACATGAAACAACCATGTACCTTACTTTACTTTATTTCATTTATTTGACAGGGACCATGTACAGGAGCATTAATCAGTATATGAAAAGATGCTTTGTACCAGACTTTAGCTCTTAAAGCTAATTTCCATCTGCAGATAATATAATATAAAGCTATGTTGCTTATATTGTTGCTGTGTTTTTTGTTTTCTAATATTGTTTCCCTGCATTTGAAGCACTTTGGGCATATAGCGTTGTTGTTAATGTGCTGTATAAATAAAGCTGACCTTGATCTCGTATTGATAAACAATATAGTTTTGTGTATTTCAACAGAACCGCTAGGCCACAATAGTGTCTCTTGAGGGCAAATGTTGTCCTCAGGCAATTCTAATTCTTAACCAGTGCTGTAGAGAAATAAGGGATGACGAGTATTTGTCGACTAAACTAGGCCCCTGTGTTTACAGTATAAATAGTGGTCTTTGGTGCAGCTCATAATAACAGGGAGCCAGTCTGCAAAGGTGGCACATTGAGGGACTGAGCATGACAACACTTAATTGCTGTAATTATTGTTCTCATAAGGAAATAACTTTCTTTCATTACAGTTTTATTGACCTTTTTATCTCTTCCTCATTGGTTTGTTCATAAAGATTTTTTCCATTTTGTGTCATTTCAAAGTCCTTTATGCAGTGCAGAGATTGGCCAAAAACTGACCGAGCTGACTGTGCCAATCTACAGCCTATCCTGTGGCAGCTTGTTGTCTATCATTTGTAGTAATAAAAGATAACATTTATTCAAAACTCGAGATTGATCAATATGAGGGACAAAGATCATGGTTTATTTTTTTATATTTTATATTACCCAGCCTTTATGATAGAAGGAGAAGTGAAAATCACATCTATAGGAATTACCAGTTTCACTATTAGCCTCTTTCATAGCTGGTGATGTTGCATAACTGCTGACTTACACTTACGGTTTCAAACAGAGCCTCATGTTTGTTCTGAAAGTTTAAGTATTGCCCGATATGTTGGCCAAGGTTTAATATAATCAGATATATTGCTGTCTCATTCGTGGACTGGAGGGTGTTCAACACAGTTGCCTTTTAACAGATTTAGTCAATGTAAAAGTGGATCCCTTCTCTGTCCAACAATCATTGATAACCGTTTGTGATTGAACTTTATCCACAGCCGATTATGAAATGTCTGAAACATGACTCTCTTTATCCCAGCACCTCTCCACGTTCATCATGGACAAAAGCGAGTCCATTGCTACAGTGGATGACGCCATAAAGAAGCTAGTTCTGCTGGACACTAAAGACAAGATCTGGACTCAGGAGATGCTGCTGCAGGTGACGGACCAGGCTGTGAGGCTGCTCGACTGTGACACGCAGGTATACACTGTGAACATGGGCCCATACTAACGGAAAGCATTTGATCAGGTCTTAACTTTTGATTTAACCTCTTAACCCTCATCTGAACCGAACACGCTTTCCCTAGTTTGGCAATACCCAAATCTAAACGCTTCTTGAAAAAAGCGTCAAAATAGCAACATAAAAGAGGATGGAAACTCAACAAAAGAGTGACAAAGACATGCCAGAAAAGCAACAATAACACAACAGAAAACTGACGAAAGAGCATTACACTGTTGCTCTCCAGTCGAGTAGCTTTTAGATTGGGTAAAGCCGAACCGGAGACAATGCGCTCGGTTAAGGCGGGGGCTAAGAGGTTAACTTTGGTTATTTAGGTGTCATTGATTGTATTAGCCCTCCAAGTCAAGAGATTCATAACGGTTGCTGAAGCAGTTTGTAAATCAGCAAAGACGCAGATATCAAGGTGTCAAAGTTGTGAGGGAGTCGTAGTTCCTGCTTGTTGCTGAAAGTTGATGTCGTTGTGTTTTGAAGGAGGAGCTGGAGAACTTCCCCATGCCCACTATCGTCATGTGTCAGCCCGTACTCAACCAGACCCGGTACTCCTCTGTGCTGCTGCTCGTGTGCCAGGACCGAGACCAGCACAACCCAGACGTGCACTTCTTCCACTGCGACCAAGTGGAGGTATGGGTCACTTTGTATCCATTTAGTTGTTTTGTTGATGCTAACTATTTCAGATCTTAAATTGGCTTCCATGCAACATAGGAGAGCATTCGAGCTTGGTGTCTGTGTCTCCCGTTACCATATAAGAAACGCTGTCATTGGCCGCATGTTCCCTTCACAAAGACGCTTCCCTCGAGTCATATACTTTTAATCAAGCAATCTGTAAATATGTTGTATATTTGACAATAGCTCTACAGTTAAGTTACCTTAGCTTTAGAGATGAAAACATAGCTGTGTGCAGCCCTTGCTCAAAGTAGTGACAATGTAGATAACTTTAAACTGGGGCTGCCCAATATACGTATTGCCAAATAATTGTTAGAAGCCGCAATGTAAGGCAAAATCACTAATCAATAATATCGTTGTTTGAACATTCAACACAGTTGTCCATTATTGCAATTACAGTACAGTGCATCCGGAAAGTATTCACAGCGCTTCACTTTTTTCACATTTTGTTATATTTACAACCCTAAATGTAAAGATTTTATTTTGAATTTTTTACTGAAAGTTCACACACAAGTAACAGACAACTGTGAAGTGAAAGTAAAATTATACATGATTCTGTTATTTTACAAAAAATAGAAAAGTGAAAAGTGGGGCGTGTAAGTATTCATAACGCATTTTCTGAGTGCATTAAATTGCCTTTATAACATTCCTAATGACTGCAGAATGTTCACACCTTGCCCTAACCATTAAATAGAGGCCACCTGTGTGTAATCTACTCTCAGTATAATTAAGCTGTTCTGTGAGGGCCTCAGAGCTATGGTCCGAGTGTATTGGTCACTAAACAACATCATGAAGTCCAATAACACACCAGACGGGTCCGAGATAAAGTTATTGAGAAGTATAAAGCTGGGTTAGGTTATAAAAACATTTTCAAAGCTTTGAACATCTTTCAAAGTACAGTTAAATACATCATCCAGGAATAGAAAGAGTGTGGCATCACTGCAAACCTACCAAGACCCGGCTGTTCTCCTAAACTTACTGACCGAACAAGGACCGCACTGACCAGAGCTGTTACCAAGAAGCCTATGATGACCCTGGATGAACTGCAGAGAGCTACAGCTCAGGTGGGGGAAACTGTACACAGGACAACTATTAGTCGTACACTGCACAAATCTGGCCTTATGGCAGAGTGGCAAGAACAAGCGATTTTTGAAAGAAAACCATAAGAAGTCCCGTTTTCTGTTTGCTAGAAGCCACCATGTGGCCTCCATGTGGCTTCTAGCAAACAGAAAACGGTATTTCTTATGGTTTTCTTTCAAAAATGCCAATGTGCCATAAGGCCAGATTTGTGCAGTGTACGACTAATAGTTGTCCTGTGTACAGTTTCCCCCACCTGAGCTGTAGCTCTCTGCAGTTCATCCAGGGTCATCATAGGCTTCTTGGTAACAGCTCTGGTCAGTGCTGTCCTTGTTCGGTCAGTAAGTTTAGGAGAACAGCCGGGTCTTGGTAGGTTTGCATTGATGCCACACTCTTTCTATTCCTGGATGATGTATTTAACTGTACTTTGAGAGATGTTCAAAGCTTTGGAAATGTTTTTATAACCTAACCCAGCTTTATACTTCTCAATAACTTTATCTCGGACCCGTCTGGTGTGTTATTGGACTTCATGATGTTGTTTAGTGACCAATACACTCTGACCATAGCTCTGAGGCCCTCACAGAACAGCTGTAATTATACTGAGAGTAGATTACACACAGGTGGCCTCTATTTAATGGTTAGGGCAAGGTGTGAACATTCTGCAGTCATTAGGAATGTTATAAAGGCAATTTAATGCACTCCGGAAATGCGTTATGAATACTTATGCACGCCCCACTTTTCACTTTTCTATTTTTTGAAAAATAACAGAATCATGTATCATTTTGCTTTCACTTCACAGTTGTCTGTTACTTGTGTTTGAACTTTCAGTAAAAAATTCAAAATAAAATCTTTACGTTTATGGTTGTAAATATAACAAAATGTGAAAAAAGTGAAGCGCTGTGAATACTTTCTGGATGCACTGTATTTTCATATTGTGCACTGCTTTGTGCTATTATTTTGGAGGCTATCTTCCAGTTGTGAGTCATTGAGGTCCTTACAGTTACTCATAAAATGTTCTTGTGGGGATTAATTATTAGTTCAATATATGCCATGTTGATCTTTCTGATGAGTGGAGCTGTCCCTGTCCACAGGCTGAAATGGTTTATGCTGACATCGACAGTGCCATCGGGGACAACAAACACGGCAAAAATATGAGGCTTCAGACGCTGAAGTAAGAACACGGTCACCTGAACTGGTGTGTGATGGGTAGATGGTTAGGTAATTTGTTTCATGTGATGCTCTTTCAGGGTGAACCAGGAGAAAATGAAGCGGCACAGAGAAACTATCCTTCCTCCTTCAGAGAAGAACCAGCCTCCCACCTCCAAAAGTCGCGTGGCAGCCCTCAACACTTACGGTCAGGACGTTCACTAAGCCTTGTGTTAGACTATAGTTTCATTGTGTTTGTTTCTGTTAAATCAAAAACAGACAGAAGATCTTCAGGGTTGAGTGAGCCTGAGTCTCGAGAAAGCCTGGCCCAACTCATTGAGAAGGACGTGGTGAGTTTGTCGTCCTCAGCTCCACACAGGTTTGTCAAACTTCTTTAAAACTGAAGTGTGTTCCACAGCAAATCCTCAACTGTGCCCTAGACGACATTGAGATCTTTGTGGCGCGGTTGCAGAAGGCTGCGGAGGCCTTCTCTCAGCTCAACCATCGCAACAAGAGTAAGAAGAACAAGAAGAAAGCTCCAGCAGGTCTGTAGCTTTCTTCTTCTCTGCTCAGTGACTGAGATGGTCTGTATGTTTCTCACGCTGTATTTGTTTCTCTGGTCCGGACGCTCTCATGTATCTGTGGACTGATCTGCAGTAATGTTTCTTTAAGCTGCGGTATTATTATTTCAAACACTGCTCATATTAATACTTAATATTCGCCAGAGCTTATGTTTCTACACTGTGTGCAGCCACTGGGGCATGGACTGAAATGTTGTATAGATAATATAACATAGTGAAGGCCTCACAAGTCCTCAAAGTAATATTATTACTGGGCAGCTGAATGGTGTGTTTTAACAATATTGTGTTTGCTGTGTGTGTATATTTCATTTATAATGGAGGCCATTATTTAATGAACACTGTGAAAGATTTACATGTTTCAGTGAAACTCTTTCTCAACTTTGCTCCAGTCATCACCCAATAACACAAGATCTCAAGATGTGATAATGAAGATATTGCTCTTTAATTGGAACTTGCTGTTTTAAAACCAATGAGCACTCAGGTTCAAAAGTTGAGAAACGCAGCTTGAATCTTTTTCAGCTGTTCATTCTTTGCCCCAAGCCAAACATTATGAAATGTACAATCCTGAGCAGAAACTGAAACTCTCACTTTGTGTTATTTGTGTACTGTAAAGTTCGATAATTTTCAATGTACGGTTTCGGTCACCTGACTGTTCATGTATGGAGAGTAATATGATGTGCTGTTGTTGGTTGCAGAGGGCATGCTGACACTGCGGGCCAAGCCTCCATCAGAGGCAGAGTTCATAGACAGCATACAGAAACTAAAGCTGGCCCTCAATCTTTTGGTAAGACCATCCAAATTCTAGCTGACTTCTACCCTTCTTCCTGCTCCTCTCCCTCACCACTCTGTCCATGCGCCCTCCACAGGCCCAACTAAAGAAACACCTCGAGAACCCTAATGCTGCTGAACTGGTCCATTTCCTGTTTGGCCCTTTGGAGCTGGTGAGTAGCATCGCAAACACACATGACTGATGAAGGGACAATAACCGTAACAATACACAGAGCCTGAGCGCCTTTGTCGCCTGAGCCTCGAGCTGTTTGTGTGCCTTTTGAAGTGTGCCACAGGACAGTTCATGTCTGCTTTGAATCGGTTATTCCTTTGAACATGTGTGCTTTTGTCGCCATAGCTGCTGCTCTTTTGTAAACAAGGTTTACAAAAGAGCAGCACCATTCCTTGTAAACAAGGAATGGTGTGTGGGTGTGAATGTATGATGGTGGCCAGAAGGACTGGTGACGCAGATGTGTGCAGTTGCGACAGCGCTTCTGTCAGTCTCAGGGGAAACTGAAGCTGCAGTGCGTAGTTTACCACCACTGAGTGTGCAGTAAATGTAAAATTGTCTCATGTAAAGCACTTTGTGACCATGCTTGTGAAAGGCGCTATATAAATAAAGATCTTCTAAAGAATGGAAGGCTATACTGTAACTGGTTTGTTGTCAAGAGTTTCAGTAATTTTGCTGTCAAAAGCAATAAGAGAAAAATAAGTATTAACCCCGTATGTTCAGTCAGTAAAATGTATTCTTGCTGCAGTACTGTTATTATTAGTATTAATGTCAAACTGCAATCAGCATCACAAGATGTACAAAAGATGGTCCAGGTGTGTTGGTACAGTATGTAAAGTCATAAATAGCAGTAGAAGCGGAGAAGATCTGCGGAGCCCCTCTTCCCTACATTAAGAACATTTACTCCATCCATCTCACCCACAAAGCCGTCAGAATCACCAGGGACCCTATGCACCCATCACACAGTCTCTTCAAGGTAATGCCCTCAGGGAGGAGACTGCGGAATCCACGGTCCAGCTCCAAAATCAAGGATGAGAGTTATATAATTTCAAATCATTCACAAATGGTTTGACAAATAAAAAATCTTTGAGAATTAGGGCGGCACGGTGGGACAGCGTTAGCGCTTGTGCGTTACAGATAGAAGGTCCCTGGTTCGATCGAAACTTCTTTCTGTGTGGAATTTGCATGGTTTCCCCATGTCTGTGGTTTCCTCTGGGTACTCCAGTTTCCCCAACCGTGTGTGTGGGAATGAGTACGCCCTGACCACCACCAAAGTATGGGTCGAATGTAAATTGTTACATGTAAAGCGCTTTTTCACCATGTCTGCGAAATAGACAAATACAATCCTTTCCAATATATCATTTGTAGTTATGGCAAATATTGCAGAGGTTTGCAGTAGATAGAAGTACCACATCCTGCTCTGTCAACGGATCCAAAGATTTGCTGTATTATTTCTATTCCAATAATCAGAACAACATAAAATGGGTTGGTTCTAACAGAGTTATGTTCTGGGTTCAGCAGCTTCCTTCCTTCAATCTATAATAAGATGAGAATCCAGGACCAAAATAAGGAATATTAGTTAAACTATATGCAATTTACACTTTGACCCTGTTATAGTATATACATAATACCAAAATCTAGCATTAGCTTGAAGGTCTGTCCTCTCAAAACCATCAACTGTCATTGTTTGTGTTACTTTAGCAGTACATATTTAGATCTCCTCTCAGGGCTAATGCTTCTGGACATCCTTACACTGTGATCTGACGTTTGTTTTAAACATAAATAAATAAAAACAGATCAATTCTAATATAAATTATTTTCCGAAAAATCAAAGGTTTTAAATATTTTCCAACCCTAAAATGGCTCCAATACGTTTGGAGGGACCTGTTCATAAGAAACAAAAACCCGTGTGTGAGAGTATGGCCTGATTTGTCACTTGATGCGCCGGAGACCTTTGGACGCAGCATGATAAGACTAAGATAAACAGGGCTTTAAAGAGGTAGTATTATGCTTTTTTCAATCACATAGCACCAGTCTATAGCATACTACAATGATGACGTAACCTTCTGTATATGCAGTAAATTAAAATAACTGCCTTGAATAAAATTGCTCTCTCAAAATGGCTGTACTGAACGTCTTGAAATAGGCCTCTGTCTCTTTAAGAAGCTTTCCGACACGCCCACTTCAGCACACTGCTGTGGCATCTAAACAACACTACTGTGCGGGGAGGGGGCTCTGTTGAGCTGAGGAGCAGTGGTTGGTGGCTTGGCTGGTGACAAAAGGTCCAGAGGCGTCTCCAGGAGGTGGGGGCGTTCCTAGGAGGACTGAGGCATAGCTACACCTAAAATGGCTGCCGTCGAAGTTTTTACTGATTACTCAAAAATATGTGGATGAGCCAAGGCAACACTCCAGGCATGTGTTTAATGAGGGAATGACATAATAACATGATATAAAGCTTGAAAAAGTCGATTTTACATAATACCCCCCTTTAATGACCAAGTGTGAGTGTTGCCAATATGTTGCCAAATTATTGTCAATGCAATATTAGGTAACGCAATAGCCATATGACAAAAAGGCAAGTCCCTGAGGTCTGGCATAACTTAAAAATGTTGGTGGTTTAATTTTTATTTATTTTTATTTTTTAACTTATATTGAGATGACAATATTCAAGACAGTTTTCTCATATCGTGCCTGATTCAGTGTATCTGGTTGTGCGTTTGTGTGCTGTGGCGCAGGTGCTGCAGACCTGTGGCAGTCCGGATCTGATCCGTTCTGTCATTTCCCCGCACCTGTCCAGAGACACAGTTGACTTCCTGAGAGGCCACCTGACTCCCAAAGAGATGACCATCTTTGAGCTGCTGGGAGACGGCTGGACCAAACCCCGGTACTTTACACAATCATAGTCATTTTGTGCACATTGTCAGCAGGTGCAGAAGTAAAGGTTTCAGTGTTTTGAATTGCGTTTGTTCTCAACACCTCAGAGCAGAGTGGCACCCGGAAGAGTGTGGCCCGCCGTACTGCCCTGTGTTCCGTAACGGCTGTGAGTTTCCGATGGATCACTTCAGGACGGCTCCGTGGGAGACTGAGTGTCTCTCGGATCTAGGGCCCCCACCTGGAATGAACTACGGGAGGCCCACAGCTGGTGTAAACTCACCTTATTATCACATCATCTGTTACACATTTGTTATATAAGCTGTCTCAACTACTACTGTATATTAGTATAACCCATATTTATTATTTTTAAAGGTAATGCTTGTAAGATGCGTATCCTGGCAACCAAAATCAATCAGTGGATAATCAGAACCAAAACAAACAACGTAAACATAAAGGAATTTTACTTAAGATCTGGGGACACATATAAATCATGCTTATTCAATATTTCACCAAAAAAACATCTTACATACCTTTTATGTAATTAAATACTGAATCAAAGATTGAGATTGATGCCAGTAGTGTAATGTTCCCCGTTCCTCCCACATCACGACAAAACTGTTTATCTATTTTACAGTTTTATGGAACACATTCGTCTGGATCTTCAAATGGGTAAGTGCAAACAGAAAGGAAAGTTTACATAATATCTACAACAATAAGGGCTGCACAATGTTATGCCTTGTGCAAATTTTGATGATGCAATATCTTTAGTCAATGTGATTGCAAGAAGCCACTGATGTAAATTTTTTTTTTTTTTACTTTGCCTTTACAGACCTCACTCCCGCAGATATGCCAAAATCCTGTACTCCTTTGTAGCCAGAAATGCCAATGAGCTGTCAGTGCTGCAGGATGAAGTTCTGGAGGTATCCATGCTGCTTCTAGCGTAGATGGTTGCAGTGACTGGTGTGGTCTGATGCCGATGTCTTTGCAGGTTATTGAAAGTGACAAACAGTGGTGGAAGCTGAGGAATCGCAGTGGGCAGGTCGGGTTTGTGCCTTTTAACATCCTGGACGTGATGGACGAGTCTGAAGGGCAGGTGCGAACTAAGTGGCAATTTGTGACAGTCTTCAGTCTGGCGTAACAACAGACGAGGCTGGTGTCTTGCATGCACACACCTGTGGCGCCAGAGTCTGTTTATGGCTAGGAGACGTCGCTTAGAAAAAAGAGGTCCACTGAAGTGTGGTGTGCAAGAGTGCTCTCACATGGCAAGCAACAACGCTGACCTTGAGAGAAAGAGGATGAGAGAATAACCCCAATGGCCCACACACTCATTCACTCAAACACACTCTCATTACACCCATCCTGGCCTATTGTACATGTTTTTGTGGGAGAGGAAACTGCGTCACCGTGCCTCCCTCATGACTAATATTATCTCTGTAATTAACAGCTTCAACGCCTTCCTTGTCAAGATAAATGACTATAAATGGATGCTGTAGTACAGGTGTGGCATATTTAAACGTCATTGTCGTCTGATGAGAGGACTTAAAGATTACTATGGAAAATTTGTTGATCCAGTTTGTTGCAAGTTGCAAAAATGATTCCTTACTCCTACGCCAACTCTGCTCTCCAGTGTTTACTGAACAGCGACATTTTGGCCAGGAATTATGCCCAAATCTCACTTTACAACAATACATAGTCAGCTCCTCATAGTCACAAACAATAAGGCTATAATTTTCAATGGTAGTTTGTATTTAAGGTAATTCTCCTAAACATGAATGAAAGAGGCTCATGTTTAAAACCCAAAAAGCAGAACAAATAGGCCGATATAATAATAGATAGAAAAGCATTGTTTCACATGCGTTGTTGTATCTTTTTACGATGAAACAATAAAGAAGTGTAAGACATAATTAAATCCCCTCCCAAGTCAGCCAGCGTGATGAGAGTAAAGGTCGGAGCGCAGCAGTGAGAATGGACACGCCCTGCTGCATTTTCACATTCATGCCTCGGGCTTATGCACAAAAAAGTTCTAAGACAAACCAGTTTTTAAAATAATAGATGTTGTACTGTCTGTGTTCTGCAGGGTTACATGCCGCCGGGTCCGCTGAGTCCGTCACACAAACCCACAAGTAAGTTCAACATATCCTACAGTTCAAAATATTCAGGTTTTGGGCCAGTTTGATCTCTTAACATATAAACTTGTACTTGAAATAAATACATGGCCTAATCTTCACAGTGTGTTTAATTATTGTGCTGATTTTAATTTCTTCTTAGATTCACATGGGGAGTTGTAGATTAAAGGGCAGTTTTCTAAAAAAGCCAATTTTCTCCCATTTTGGCAACATCTTCACCAACAGACACACGATTATTTTTTAAAGGGATTGAGTTTCTGGCCTGATTTATTGTGCTTTAGTAAACAAGGCAAAATTAAATTATTTCCCCATATTTGTTCCAGTAGTACAGTAGAAGGAAAATTCTATGACCTTTGGAATTTCTCACATTTTTGCCTAAATTGGTCATAAAATGTGGTCTGATCTTCATTCAATTCATAACAATGAATTAACAAGTAAGTGAATCTCGCTTATCTGCAGCAGTTTTGTAAAGAGGAACGGTCCCAGATTCATCCTGATCGTTGTGAGCGTCTTATCTGCAACTACAGAAAAGCAAAAGAAGGCAAGGCAAGTTTATTTGTACAGTAGAGCACAATTCATACACAAGGCAATTCAAAGTGCTTCACAGTTGCATAAACTGACAAGAAAACAGATAAAATCAATCAATAAAACATCAACATAAAGTTAATCAATTACAGTAAAGGGCAAGACTACAGATAAGGGTCATCCAGCTATTTTATACAAGAGATCACTTACTTATTCCACGCTGTTGTGAATGTCTCAGGTTTTTCTGCAAAATATTTTTATGAACTTGTGAATTAATTTTTCTATTGATGATATCACGTTGTCCAGGCCCTGTGGCAGCAAAGCAGCCCCACACTATGATTCTCCCTGCACCATACTTCACATTCCTCTTTACAAAACTGCTGCAGTTCAGCGAGTCTCCTGAGTTCACTTACTGTACTTATTCCTCCCTGTCCTGTGACTGTTTGCATGTTATGACCAATAAAAATATGATCAAATGCAAATGTTTGGGTGGTATCAGTTTAAGCAGACACTGTTTATTGATTCTTATGATTTTGATGAAGATTTTACGATCAATTTAGGCACAAATGTGAGAAATTCCAAAGCGTTTACATACATTTTCCTTTTTTGCTCCATTCAGAAACTATATAGAAAATACAGTGAGAACTATATGTTTACATACACTTTAGAATTCTAAAAAATATTTCTATTTGTCAAATTCCAGAAGAATGACAGATAGAATTTTCTACACATTTTTTTAATTACTTTTTATAAAATCAAAAGTTTACATACATTTCATTAATATTTGGTAGCCTTGCCTTTAAACTGTATATTTTGGGTCAAACGTTTTGGATTTCCTTCCACAAGCTTCTCACAATAGTTGGCAGGTGTTTTGGTCCATTCCTCCAGAACTGGTGTAACTGAGCCAAATTTGTAGGCCACCTTTGCGTGCACACGCCATTTCAGCTCTGCCCATATATTTTCATCTGGATTGAGATCAGGACTTTGTGATGGCCACTTCAAAACATTGACTTTGTTATCTTTAAGCCACTTGTAACCAGTTTGGCCGAATGCTTTGAGAATTGTCCATTTGGAAGACCCATCTGCGCCCAAGCTTTAACTTCCTGGCTGATGTCTTGAGATGTTGCTCCAATATTTCAACAGAGAGTTCTTTCTTCATGATGTCATCTATTTTGTGATGTGCACGAGTCCCTCCTGCAGCAAAACAACCCCACAGCATGATGCTGCCACCCCCGTATTTCACAGTTGGGATGGTGATCTCAGGCTTGCAAGATTCCCCCTTTTTTCTCCAAACGTGACGATGGTCATTATAGCGTGCGTGAAGCAAGTACTGTCTAGATAATGACAAACTCTTACGAGATTCAGCATCTTCACCAGGTCTTTTGCATTTGTTCTTGGGTTGATAGTCACATTTCAGACACAGCACATTCATCTTTGGGACACAGAACCCGCCTTCTTTTTGATTTGTATGATGGCTGGTCATTTCCATCATTGTTTTAATCAATGTACCTGGCACCTTCAAGTGTCTTGAAATTGCACCCAAGGATGAACCAGACTTGTGCCTCCAAGGTCATGGCATCGTCATCTGGGCTTTTCCAAATTGTTTAAAGGTATAGCAATATTAGTGTATGTAAACTTTTGGTTTTGTAAAAAGTAATAAAAAATTGTGTAGAAAACTCTATCTCACTCATTCTTCTGGAATTTGACAAATAGAACTATTTAAAAAAAAATCTAATTGACCTAAGAAAAATAAAAGTTAATTCTGATTTCACGTCTGACAGGGAGAAAAATAATGCAAATGTGTCTTTTTATGAAGTGTATGTTAACATATGGTTCTCATTGTATATATATGTTTAAAAAATCCCTTCTTTGTATCTAATATGTCAATGAAATAAACCCATAAAAAAGTCTATCTCATGAACCATTTTATTAAAAGTAAACTCATGCTTGACATTTTTGTGATATTGTCCAATGAATGACACCAGACTGACAGAGCTCTTTTATTTGCAGTCATGGACGAGGTGAATAACGAGTTGTTGATAAAAATAACAGCGAACAAACCGAAGCCTGTGCCGAAGATCCACGTGCCACCGAAGTCTCAGGTCCCTCTGACGCTCGACTCCAACCAGGAGCAAGTCATCGTCTGGCTCAAGTCCAAAGGCTTCACCAAACAGTGAGTCCTGCCACACTGTTTCAGACAGTCATCGTACTCCATGCTGACAAGCCTTTTTAAAGTTAAATTAAAATTGCAATTTGAAAGGACACATTATCAAATGAAAAATGAATGTCCTTTGAAAAAGCCTACACCCTGAGATTAGGCCCTAATGGATGGTATTCTTGTATTAGTTTAGCAGTTCATATTTCAGTCTTATCTCAAACATAGTAATGGTTAACAATTGAATATTGAAAGATTTTTACTGATACTGTACTAAACTATGCTGCCAATATACAGTACTATAGCTATGTTTTATTTGGGCAATTTGGCCATAAAGTTTAACAATTACATTTTAATAATTGCAAGTCATGTGTTTTATTGTGTGGAGCATGTTTCTGACCATTTAATTTTCTTTCGCAGGACGGTTGAGTGTCTGGGCATCCTGACGGGAGCTCAACTGTTCTCTCTCAACAAAGAGGAGCTGAAGGAAGTGTGCGGGAGTGAGGGGAACCGCGTGTTCAGCGTGGTGGCAGCGGAGAAGGATAAGATCGAGGTCAGTGTGCATCATTGTGTTCAGTGCAGAGAGACATCAATAAAGTGGACCTTTTATGGTGACCTGCAGACACGGACATGGATGTCTTGACTGTACTGTTCTCCTCAATCACTAAGATAAATAAGAAGCATTTTGACAAAAGTAGCATCTATGAACAAGACTGGTACATTCAAGAATACTGGGTACAAACTCTTTTAATTAGAAATCAAATCAAATTCTAATTGTTGTGGCAAAAATTAACTTGCCACTTAAGCTGCCAGGGCTTTTAGCTGTAGCATGACATGTGCTTGGTTGAGTGGTGGAAAGAATGTCCAGACTAACAATATGGCAGATGTGTCTTTAATAAGGGTGTTGAATGAGGTTCCGCCTATTAATCCACATTATGTCCATGAATATCCACAGATTACAGACCATCAGACAACTGTCAAAAACTGTTAAGCCTTAGGGCCTGGCTAGTGTCCATACTTCCATAGACCAAGAACTTTCCCACCAGTTTAATGCATAATACAGTACATGAAAAGAAGAAGTTTAACCTGTTACTTGCTGTCCCCCGATCAAGGGTTAGGGCAGGGGTCACGAATTAAATTTCACCAAGGTCCGAAATGAAAAAAAAAGGTCAAGCAAAGGTCCGGAACATACGGGGTTAATTCACGGTTATATCAGGATTTATACGCCTTTTTTAAAACTATTTCTGTGATTTGAAAATAATGCAATCAATTTAATCTTGTTATTGTTTTTTGCTCTAAAAATAAGTTTTGGCTCCTAAATAGCAGAATGCATAGGCTACTGTAGCCTATTATACACAATGTGCACATAATATATGACAGTGATGTGTTTCTTTGCTCAGTTCAACACACTGAGCCCTGTTTAGTCCAGGTTTAGTCCTGGCTTAGTCCAGGTTTAGTCCTGGTTCAGACCTGCTCGGGAAACAACCGCGCTATTTACGCATTACGATCGCGCGTGCATATTTAATTAGGGCGTCCTCCGCTTTTGTTTTTAGCAAGCCATATTTCAGTCATTCCGAAACCGTTTCTAAAATTTAAAAAGTATCATGAAGCTAAGATGTAGGACTTTCTCTTTCTGTTCGTCTGGGCTGTAGTTTACCGCTCTGGTGCAGTCAGAGAGGGAGAGGGAGGGAGAGCGAGAGAGGGAGAGAGAGCGCATACGCAGCTGCTCGTCTGAGGGGATTCAGGTCGGGTCCAAAGTTCGGATCCAAGGTCCGGAATGGCTGGCGCGTGGGTCCGGATCCGGACCGAGGTCCGCCGTTTAGTGACCTCTGCGTTAGGGTCATGGTCAGGGGTTAGGGATGGCAAGTGTGATGTAAATTGTTTCACTCACACAGATCTTATACATATTTTTAGAAATTATAGGGTCTTGACTTTCAAATGAGGTATTACACTGGCATATAGACTGTAAACTCTCCAGTCAATACACTTTGAGATTTGGATATGCGTAATAGGAGGAAATAACGATAACCCTTACCCTAAGATAGCAGTTAATCATATCTTAAGGACAAACGTGAAGGCTAAAATGGCCTCCGCACTAATAATAATTTTGCTGCTAAGCTTTTTATCGAACAATCATTGGGTGAATCACTGTAGTGCATATTCTGAGAGGCATCTGATTACGTTTTCCAGTTAATATTAATAAGCCTAAACTCAAATGTTAATACTATGAGCACTGTGAACCAAATGTTGGTCTATATGATATGATAATATATCTATAGAATACATTTTGCTAAAATTTTAATTAATATTTTTTGTAAAATATTTAAGCCTTATTTACCGTAGAAAGAAATATATCACTGAGGCCACAAATGGATGCATTATTAAAGGATAGATGTAAAAATCTCTATACTTTAAGTCATTTGGTCAAGTTTGCTTGAGTTCTGGCCATTTCCCCGAAGTTATAAGGTGTTTCGACCATGAGTCCAGTGGATAAATGCTGGGCTGGACCTGATGTTACTCGCCCCTTGAATAAGACAAAGGAGACTATTATTTAAATGTATCTTTTTATTATGTCATATAAAACCCAGCTGATCCTGCTGTTCAAGCCTCTGCAATCATGTTCTGCTTGGCTGCAGCGCCCTCTTGTGTCAGAACACATTTAGAACTCTGTCTCCGTTTGTGTCTGCAGCAGAGCCGTGGGACTTCCGAGCTGCAGGAGGTCATGAAGAGGCAACAGGAGAAAATCAACTCCCGCTCCCAGGACTGAACCTGCCCACGCGACAGACGCTCTGTACATTCTCACTGTATATTTATTTTGTATCGGCCTCCAGTGTTTCTGTAATTCCACGGTGTAAAAAATAATGATTGATGGTATGAGTCTGTGGAGTGTGCGTGTGACAGATGTAATGTGCTCCATATTATCTATAAGTGTCTGAGCTGTTTACCTGATTGTAATGCAAACCCACATCTGTGCCACAATAAAAACTCTTATTTTTATCACCGTGTATCTGATTCTTTTAAAAGACTCATCTGGGAGGTTTTCCGCTGACAGGATTGGGAATTAGGGATGCCCGAATTTTGTTATTTCCTCTAATTGTATCAAAACAAAGACTTAAAATTTCACAAAATACGGAACTAAACAAGGCTTCAATAGAACTAAATGAGGACAATCATGACTAAAACTGAACTTTTGTAACATTTTGAAGTTACTGTTTGTTTTAGGCTGTGCAAAAAAATAAAAATAACTAAGCTATTTTGTGATAAATTGTGGTTCCTTGTGATATGGATTATGTCTCACCAAGCGTGCAATAACAATGTTTTAGTGCAGTCCTAATAGGAATGCTTTTTTTTTAGGATGCAATGATGGAATTTGACAACTAAAGTAGCGTAGATCTAGTGTAGTTTCCAATATCAACAAGTTCTTAACTAATAGAAAAGTAGCTTTCACCACTATATTTATCAACTTCACACTAAGACAATGTATGGCTAAGAGGGTTTGTAACTAGTGTGCAAGAACGCGAGTCACTTATGAAGATATGCATCGAGCCACAGTTCTCCAGAGTTTTTTAGAGACCTGTAAATACATCACAGAGACATTATTATTAACTCCATAAAGTGAAATAAACACAGTGTCCGGTGATGGCAAATCTACCTGTACACGTCTGCCATAGCAGTGCCCATTGATTTTTCTTGATAGAGGATCCCGTGTTTCTCGCAAAGTGCTTTGACCAGTGGTGCCACCTGGTGGTAGTTATGGCGTGGCATTGTGGGAAACAGGCTGAAGAAAAAAAAGGCATTCAAAGTACAGAAAGAAAAGGTAGCTTAGCCTGATTAATGCTAAGTGTGTTCGTCAGGTAGTGGTGTGTGCGCACAGAGGAGCTGCTTGTTTTTCATGTTTGGTGAAGCTCCTTTGATTTGGCTAGATTTGCATGAATTTATTGATTCATCCAAACGACAAAATGCCTGAACAACTGGTGACTTACTGATGTTCAATCTGAAGTTGAGGTGTCCGGTGAACCAGTCGTTGAAGGCAGACTGCTCCACGTTGCAGGTGGCACTGAGCTGAAGACACAGGCGGCAGAGTCATGTGAAATGGGATGACTAAGTCTGATATAGTGTCACAACGGGTTGTCAAATGCCAATGGAACAATCTGACTGTTTTGCTCTGAACAACGCATCCTCTCCTTGCCCATTGTGGTGATAAAAGTCTGTCAACCGAAAGCAACTTTGACTGTCAAGAGCGAGTTTTTCTTTCTTCCAACCAAGTTCAGCCATGACCACTCCCAAACTTTCCCTATCCTTAATCTCTTTTTCTAACCCTAACCACAACCAAACTGGAAAGAGCTGACTCACAAGGAGTGTTGTCCGATGAGAATAGTTTACCACAGAGTAAAATACATTTAAATAATCTAAAATAGTCTCTAAAAAGGCTACAAAACAGTAAAAAAAAAAGAAAGAAAGAAATATTTTCATTTTCTCTAAAGTTTCCCCCGAACAGCACACCAATATGTTCTTATAGCCAGGCCTGTGTATTATTTCATACCGGACAGTTTCGGCTACAACTGTGGCCTTCTTCAGAGGTGTCACGTGATGTTGTTGTGACGTGTCTGATCAGCTTATTTCAACAGTTTTTGGCTGCAGATTTCGCTGTCAGGGCCAACAACTGTTTGAATTAGCTGATAGCTGGTCTGGCTATCAGAACATATTGGCACCATTACTCGAAGACATAATGACCTAACTCGGACCCCTGATCAGCATTTATGATGACCAACACTACTACGCTCTAGCTTTTTAACGCACAACACTATACAGGGGAAATAATAAAAATAATAAAAACTGTAGTGGAGATGGGAATGACAACAGAGAAAATAACAGGACCAAAAGAGAATTATAACACACAGAATATAATATGCCTGTCCCTACACAAGTCAAACGTGTGATAAGAAATGTCAATAATTTTTAATATAATAAATAGAAACACCATTAGACTGACATTGGAATATATATCAGAAAGAACTACAGTATAAACCTGGGATTAATCTCCAATTACATCTTTAAAAGTCAGATTAACAACGTAATTCTTTTTTAGATATACTTTGTCCTATCAATTGTTCTTTTCCTTTAAATTCTGCAAACATCTGTAACAAATGTACAGCATTTAAATGCTCTTCATGGCCATTTTTGCTACGTCTGAAGCTGATGATTGTATCGTTATAAATCTGTATCTGTTGTACCTAAAGTCGATGTAATTTAGAACTTACAATTTATTATGTTATGTAAATGTATATTGAGTTGAACACGGGGTAGGCACTTATAAGCTTATTGCTTCAGCCTACTCCATTTTGAGCATCCGGAATTGTATAAATTTTGAAAGACAAAATGAATGTAATTGCTCAAAATAAACTAAACTAAACTAAACTATTTTTATGAGGCGATGCTTCACTTTGGGCCACCACGGGAAGGCTTGGCACCATCTTTTGACTGAAAACAGTAAAGTTGCCTACCCCAGGTCACAGAAACTTGCTTTATAAGACTAGCATTATCTATACATTTAATTTTGTGAGCTTTACCTGCATGCTTAACCAGTCCTTGTGCTTCTCATGGTCTATGTTCATGGGCAAGTGGCTCATCTGACTCACCCACACAAACCAATGGCTTTCCAAAAATCTAAAAGCACAATAAACCTTTCCTTAAACATTCAAAAAGGTATATATATAGAGAGAGGGTGAGAAAGAGAGATAGAGCTTACTAACCTGACAGAAATGAGGAGGGCCATAGTGCCTAACACACCGTACAATGGCACATAGCACATAAAGTACCGCAAGTAAAAAGACAATGCCCACGCCAAGTCCTTCAAAGAACAAGGAGATTGATTTAACACATCATAATAACGGTGAGAACGCAGTGAAGCGCCTGTTGTCATCTTACCTCCCAGTTCCTCTGTGCGATGGAGGCGTGCATGGACTGGATGTGGAACAGGACTGGGATGGTCAGAGGTGGCCCAACTGCAGGAGAAAGACGCGTTTAGATTCGAGAAAATGCTCTCTAAGACTGAAAAGATTCATAACAACTGAATCGAATGGGTGGAATAAGCAAATCGCAACCTCTGCTTTTATTTGACCATTTGGAGACTTTTGTGGCGCGTGCTAAACCAGTGGTTCTCAACAGGTATGGCATTGAGATCCACCATCACCTTGGGATGAGGGCCGCGACTCAAATACGACTTAGGCTTGTAAAAACAGAATGTCAAATTTGATCTTTTCCTCAAAAAAATTAGTTGAATAAGCATTAGATAAGCCAGAAAAGCTGAAATTATGATCAAAACAACCTGATAACAGTCATTTTAACAGACTCAAGTAGTGATTCTATATTTTTCTGTACATTATATTAAAAAAAGTTTCTAAAAAGGCTCCCAAGCTACTGAAAACGGTTACGTGACCCACTTTTGACCCACGAGTTGAGAACCACTGTGCCATCATGCTACTGTACATCTGAAATTCTGAATTGTGGAAAATCTGTAATTGTAGATATAATACATGTTTGAACACATGAAGAAAAACATAAATCATACCAGAAAGAAGTACTTATGTTGGTAATGGTAGGGCAGGAACTTGATCTTCTTGATACCGTACTGCAACAGACAAGGCAGAGATGTAAATTAACAATAAACTTTAGCATCGTGGTCGTCATATTACATGAATCTTACTCACCTCCACTGGTTGAACGTTGCCTACAACCAGGAGCTTCACCATCTTAATGTCAGGATCTTTGCTGAAGACATTTGGTTTCGCATGATGTTGAAAATGTCGATGGTTCCACCACTGAGCCGAAACACCCTGAGAAAAAACATGGCAAAATATGAGAAAGGTTGAGAAACTTGTTTTCTGCGATCCATTCTTCAGTGCTGCTGTAGCAAACTTTCAGGCGCAGTGGGAGTTTAACCTGCTTGCAGTGCATTACCCAGAGACCCATCTCTAATCTTGAGGTAAGCTTAGGTAGGACTATCTAGCAGGAGTATTCAGCCAGATCAGAACTTAAAATTAAAGATATAAGATATAATTCAAAAAAATACATTATACACTGTAACACCTCTCGCATTACCTTGATATGACCCATGAGAACCCTCTGTGCGATGTGATTCCAGCTGGTCGTCTTGAAAACAGATGAATGTCCTAAGTCGTGCTGAAGCCATGAAACCTGTACCTGCAGAGACATAGCGTTAAATGGCACAGACCACACATCAGAGCTCAGAGGAGACCACACTGACCTGAGCAATGGTGAGGAGCATTATGCACAGCAGTGTGGCCCCCAGCCGTCCCCCAGAGCCACAGCAGCAGCCAGGCACCACCCTCCAGGAGCAAGATTTGAGCCATGTGTAGGCCAAAGAACCAGGGGCGTGCCACAAACATGCCCTTATTTCGCAGATGTGTCACAAGCTCCCGGAGGTCTGCCACCACCGCAGTCTGTCAGACATAGATCAGGGTGAACTGCTGAAAATGACTGTGTTTGGTAATAGGTGAGTGACACGTCAGGCTCATGAAAAAGACAGAGCTGCACAGCACTACCTCACAGCTCACTCTGTCACTGTCATTGAACACACAGTGTGGGCTTGTTTTATGGGCACTCACATTTTTGTTGCTGTCCTGACTGGGCTCGTGAGTCGCCAGCTCTCCAACCAGCAGGGGCTTTAGGAACTTCTGCACAAACGTCTGATCTGGATGAAACGCTATGAAAGGTTCCTACAGCAAAGAAATAACAGTGATATCATCATGCTTTTATAGTGCAGATGGAAATGAGTACACCTTACTGTGGCGTCTTCTCCAGCATAGTGCTTGATGAGGCGGAACCCCCAGGGTGTCTCTTGGCCCAGTTGGTGACATCATACACTTTTCGGTCTATAACCAGCCACTGGTCATTCTTGTGGCTGTGCTCCTGCACCTCCTCCCAGGTGTAGACATGGGCCTGCTCAGCTCCTTTGCCCATCTCCTCCTCTTCTGCACAGTTTATAAACGATAGTCCATAAGAATAGATGCTCAGCTCAGCCCTTGAAGACCAAGCCCAGTGTGTTCCTGCGAACTCTGCCCCAGCGTCTAACCTGTTACTCTGCTTTAGACAGACAGTAACCTGAGGAGTGCCACAAGACAAGAGCTGGCTCACAAATATTTAATGACCAACTGTAAGTAGAGAATTCAACGTTTAATTTTTACATAAGGGTAGGCCAATGAGCGCTCTACAGTAGAAAATATAAAAGACAGTTTTCAGTAGCCATGTTTGATGCGCACAAGCAGTGCAGAGCGGGCGCGTGAGTGAAGACACGCGCAGCTATAATAGCATATTGGATCTCATATTGCTGAATACTTACAGAGATCCGCCTTCACGCTCCTGCCCGCGCACCAGCACCTCTTCATATCCATCTTATAACATCAACATCCCGCGTGTTGGTCCCTTCTTCCCTAATTTGCCAATTGAATCACACGGGGACGCTGAAACGATCGTTCGAGTTTTTTGGCCAATGAGGACAGAGTATCCACCGACCCTCTGGCAGATCTGCAATTGGCCCAAAATTAAGTCTGTCTCGGTGCGTGAGTGAGTTCATTCCGACACTGACAAATCCAAACTCTTATCAAGCCAATCTGTTGGACCGCTGCTTCATCATCAGAATGTAGGCTGCAGCGAACAGGGTAGTCTCTCACCTCAGAATACGCAAATGCTGTTCTGAAACTGTGGCATTAATAATTGGGCTGTAAGGGTTAAGATTGTGTTTTGGGGGGGTGAAAATGAAATCTGTTATCCATTTATTAAGCCCATTTGTTTGTTTGTTTATTTTCAATGTATGATGCCTCGACGTATTTAGAGGATTTTCCTCGACATCTGCACCTTTGTTACATTTTTGTAATGCCTTGCCTTTCCTTCTCGTACACATTTCTACATCCTCCCACAACATACAGTGCACAGGTGTTGAAGATTGCTCAGTCACCATGAAGAAATCTCAGCCAAACTCTTGTTCCCCGGAACACTGAACACTCCAGACTTCTGATGTTGTGCTTTTAACATATAAACTATAACACTAAATGATCTCTTCAATAAGATGTTTAAACCACACTGCACAACATTTCACCCAATAACAAGAATAAAACATAAATGCCCAAACAAACGTGTGTTTGCTGGGAGCAGCTCACCCTCAGACCTGTAAAATACTTTACTGTTAGCGGGGGTGTCTCCATCTTGTTTCAATGGGATATTGACTAAAGGCAGCCAAATATGAAATTTAAATAGGTTGGATCATAGGTGTCCAAACTTTTTTCCATCGAGGGCCGCATTATGAATGCCATGCAAATTTGAAATTTGTATGGCATTGAGGGCCACAAAGCCGTGGTCAACCCGGTGGAACATTCAACTGGATGCATTAAAGAGCGGTTCTAATTGTGTCCCACACCTTTATTTAGACCTGGAAGCTTAATGCAGCTCTGTCTCTCAGAAAAAAAAAAAAAAAAAAATTGGTCTGAGGCCGCATTTGGCCCCCGGGCCGCACTTTGGTTTGTATTACTGGCAACAGTATAATCCAACGTGTAAAGTGTGCCATTGTTACAAAAGGTAAAATGTAAATGTTAGCTTATGAACATAAGCCTATGCAAAACCCCCTCTTAAAAATATTCTAGTAAAAAAAACAACAACAAAATAAACCCATACAGTTGTATCATAATCATTGCCATTGTCAGTGAAAAGTTTCAGTTAGATTAGAATTTGTTATATCGGGTATTTTGGCTATTCCTTTGCTTAAAATGATTTATTTTACACGAAAACATTAAATTATATAATATATAAAAATTTCCGTAATAATTATGTAAATAATCTACAGAAAAACGTTCATATCTTTAAATTAAAATATATTCCCTTCTCCACCTTTTTTGTTTTTTACCCTGTGAGCTACTTTTACAAAACAAAAGTGTCAGAGAGCTACTTTTGAGCTACTTATGCTCCAAAGACACTTGTGTAACTATGCGATTTAGGTGGATTTACTTGATTATTCTTCAGAGCGTCCTCTTAATCTCTTTACTCTATTTGCCTGAATGTCTCCAGATTGTGCTAAAAATATTTAGAAGAAAAAGAGAATGCATCCATCTTAAATGTGACTCATCTAGTGTACAGGAATACAGAAAGTCTCTGGCAAGCTATTTGGCAAGGGCTGGAGAGCTACTGGTAGCTCCCGAGCTACTGGTTGGAGATCCCTGGTCTATCAATTCAGTCTTGGATAAGATTTCGAGAAAAAGCCTTACCTGCTGCGTCGCCACCTCTGAGGACAACGTGTCTCTCTCAAGCTCGTTTCTCCTATTTATGGTTTTACATTGCATTAATGTAGTCTAATGAACTTGTTTTGCATTGCAAAGAGAGTCACGCACATTCGTGGACTCAGTCTAAACTGGATCCCCATCAGTTTCATGCTGACGTCTGCAGCACTGAGCTTTATCTCCAGGGCCTTCAAATTCTCATTAAGAAGCTCTTTTCAGTTAAGTCAGACACTGAGAAAGAGAAAAAACAAAACTGTGTAAGTTATATCAGTTTTCTGCTCTTCTGGCTCCATATGCTTCATGTTCTACCAGGTTCTGTTGCACTACATCCACAGTGTCCCTCCACGAGTCGTCACATCCTCTCAGCATCCGCCCTGTCTGTGGCCATCACCCCTCATGTCATTGCAGGGTCATTTCAATCTGAGCCCAGAATTTGCAAATCAGCAAATTTGCACCCCACATAGGCCTGTCAGAGAGAATATTCCTCATGCAACATGTGGCCTGTCTCATTGGGCTGACACACGCTCCGACATCTGACCCCAGCAGTTTTATTCTTCTGTTTTCCCCTGGATCATTGTCACATGAACCTGCTAATGTGTGTGTATTTAAATATTTACCACAACAGACTTACTGTATGTGATTTAGAGGCATCTTGCAAACATGTACCTCAGAAATATCCTATACTCAAGCTTTATAGAAATAGGCATAAAATGGAGACTTTTTTGGGGCGACGGTGGTGCAGAGAGTAGAGCGGGTCGTCTTGTGACCAGAGGGTCGGTGGTTCGAATCCCGCAGGTGCCCACTGTCGTTGTGTCCTTGGGCAAGACACTTCACCCACCTTGCCTCCAGTGTCTGCGTACACTGGTGTATGAATGAGAGTGTGAATGGGTGACTGGTTCCTTGATGTAAAGAGCTTTGAGTGCCTAAAGCAGGTAGAAAGGCGCTATATAAAATGTGACCATTTACCATTTTTATATAGATTATTTGCCTGATGTGCCTCACATTGTGAAGCCATAGCAACTATGTTCACTTGAGCTATGGGCAGTGCGGTTTAGCTTGTATCTGTTTTAATTTAATAATATAATATGGACAAGCATGTGTTACGTAACACATGATATAACAACAAGACCAATTTGCAATATTGGCTTTTAAAGAACAAATTTGCAAACATACATTTACATCAATTGACATTTATTTTACATTAACGCAAAGGCAGCGCATTTCAATGCAGTTTAAATGTGACTGCAAACTTGATCCCTTTAATTCATTTTTTAAAAGAAGAAAATACATCTGGGTCCTGTTTTAATAATAATAATAATAATGCATCGGTTTTATATAGTGCTTTTCTGGACACTAAAAGACGCTTCACATTGCATTATTCATTCACTCCATACCTGGTGGTAGTAAGCTACCATTGTAGCCACAGCTGCCCTGCCCATCGGCCCCTCCGACCACCACCAACCACTCTGTCACTCACTACATTCGCTAGGCTTCATGATGTTCCCAAACAGTCTCCCATCCAAGTACCGACCAGGCCCTTCCCTGCTTAGCTTCCAAGGTCTGACGGGATTGGGCAGAGCAAAGGCAGTATGGCCACAAGCTTAGGAGTGAAAGAGTTCCAGAGTTTAGCGCCTGGACAGAACATATAGACTGCCCAAAGGATGTTCTTCTTAGGTGCACTTCACATTGCCATTGGGCGCTCCTCGTCTGATGGACCCCACTGCTCTTTGCTCATTGTCGTACTATGGGCGGTCTGTGGACATTTACAAAACTTTCAAAATTAAGAAAATGTAACCTCTGTATTACTTCACAATTTGTTCTGATAGATATTTTTAACTTAATTTGCTCTACTGTAAATCATTCTTGGCCTGATTGTTGTGGTTATTGCATGTGATCAGAACATCATACAGTAAACTGAGATGAGAATAATTGCATGCAAAAATATGCTGTGGAAATTATAAACAGTCCCGTATGATTCTAAAGATGTTCAAATTTGCCTTGGGTTCTTGCAATCTTTTTAAAAAACAATCAAATGATAAATGGGAGTCTAAGATTAGACCCAAGTATCAACTTATTTGACTTTGGCAATTTCTTGACTATTTGTTGTCAGATGTAATGGGATGTGATGTGGGATGGGATGTGAGCTGGAATAAAAACAAACTGACATTCGTAACAAGTTCTGAATTTTAAAACCACACTGACAGTGTTTAGATGGTGCTGCAGCAGAGTAGTAATGGTTATTTTGCGTAACTCTATAGTAGCTTTAATTTGAGATAGTAAAACTTTTTTTCCTTTTTCCTCTGCCTGTATGGTGTGAGAATAGTGTCATAGTAACTCCTTACCAATCTGTGAGAGAAGCCTTGGTTAACCATCTCTCTCTCTTTCTCTCTCTGTCCATGACCATGTCATATGAGTGACTCCCACTCCGGTTACAGAGCGAGGGAGCCAGCGGAGTGAAAACCTTGACAGAACACACGCAACCAACAACAGGAGCACCACAGACTCTCCGCATCTCCAAGGCAGAAAAAAAAAAACATTGAAAAGCAACTTCTTCACCTCATTACAAACTGGATTTGCCAAAATTTTTCTTTCTCTCTGCTGCAATAACTTAAGGTGAGACTTCACTGCATGGATCAACAAGCAGCAGGAAGCATGTTCTATATCGAAAATCACTTTTTGATGATTGATCAGTGTATTGTCAAGAACTGAGAAGAAACCTGCTCAAAATTAATCTGCAACTGATTGAACTCAACTCCCAGCCAAACTATTACTACTACTATTATTATTACTACTACTACTACTACTACTATTACTACTACTATTACTACTACTATTACTACTACTATCACTACTACTACTCCTCCACCATCAAATAAATATTCAGATGAAACGACAAAAAGCCAATTGATAGCCCAAGCATGGCAGTCGTGGAGTTCAGTGGGCCTGACCAAGGAGCCCTCTTGGATTCGGGTCACCTCGAACCAGAAGTGAGAAGATGGCAGAGGGTTAACGCTTTGTAAAAATGGGCAGCTCCTCCGGAAAAGAGGAAGTTGGTGAGGTTGAGGAGGAGAAGGAAGCGGGAGACGAAGTTCCAGAGAAGCAGAAAGAGGAGGAGGTGGTGGTAGAAGAAGAACTTCCTTTAGGGGTGGAGGAGCTTTTCGACAGTGGAGATCCAGTCCTGGACATCAGCTACAAAAAGTTCAAGCGCTTGCCCTCTCGTGTCCCGGGACTCTTGCACTTGGAGAAGCTTTACCTATGCGGGAACCGTCTCAGAAACTTGCCTGACAGCCTCACACAGCTGCAAGGACTCCGCACCCTTGCCCTGGACTTCAACAAGATGGAAGATGTTCCCCTGGCCGTGTGCGAGCTCCGGAACCTCACTAGGCTTTACCTGGGCAGCAACCGGCTCATGACCCTGCCGGAAGAGATAAAGAATTTGCAAAACCTGCGCTGCCTTTGGGTGGAGAGCAACTTCTTCCAGAGATTTCCCCGGGAGCTCTACGACCTCCCCCAGCTGAAGTCGCTCCAAATCGGGGACAACCGGCTGAAGACGCTGCCTCCTGACATCACGAGGATGCAGGCTCTGAAAGGGCTTTGGCTCTACGGAAATCGCTTCGAAACCTTCCCCAAAATCCTGCTGAAAATGGAAGGTTTGGAAATTCTCGACATGGACCGCAACAAGATCACAGAGTTCCCCAGTCTGAGGCGCCTCCCTGCCCTGCACTTGTTCTCCTATGACCACAACCCAGTGGAGGGCCCTCCTCGAGTGGGGGAAGAGGTGCTGGTGGTCGGGGAGGGAGCGGCCGAATTTCTGGAGATACGTGAGGCCAGGATGGAGCGGCGTAGGAAGGCCGCAGAGGAGAAGGCAGAGGCAGAGGCAGAGGAATTAGCACAAGCTGGAGAAGAGCCGGTCATCCACGGCATCCTGAAGAACAGCAATGCAAACAAATCGAACAGTGAGGAGGCAGAGGAGGAGGAAGTTCTGGAGGAGGAGGAAATGGACATGGAGGATGGGGGACCGTTAGTGGACTATGAAGAGGAACTGCCATATGAGACGCAGGAGATGCTCGGTGAAGGAGACCTGCTGGAGTTTGAAGGAGACGAACTGGAATACGCCATGGTGCAGATGGACTACGAATATGACGAGGGACCAGAACTGGAGGACATAGGGAGGCAGGAGCAAAGGGCATGATGCTCTTCTGCAAATTCCTGGGCTTTAATGCTGCTCCATGGAAAACTCTGCATCTAGATCAAATGTTTGTCAAATGCTCTAGGTTTTCCGGTTCAAATAGAATTGTTTATGTTACTTTTGGGTTTATTTGAATTGTCACTTTGATCAACATATCAGCAGTACACAGCAGTAAGACTCTTTCACTGGTAGCTCAGTACTGACTTGACTTTTACAATGTTCTTTATATTATGTTTTGCGTAATGATAATGTAATGATGTGAAAAGCAAATCAATATGATGTATTTAAGTTGTAAAAATGCATGTGTGTGTGTGACTGGATCTCTGAAATGAACCACCAAAACAATGTTGGATGGAACCAGGTGTGTTGTTTTTGTTTTATCTCTATTTTGGCTTTTTGTGTTGCTTTGGAGATCCAACTAATGCAGTAATTCCAGCAGTAATTGTAGGACCTTTGGAATAATCCACCTATTAGAGTAAGATAGACACATTAAAATGCCCCTTCCTTCCACTTCTTTGAAACTACAAGAACATCTGAAATCACAGGCACTGGATTTTATTTTATTTATTTATTTATTTAATTTAAATTTTCCATAAAGCCAAATGGTGCTTCAGTATATACTATCACATAATTATCAAAATACTAAAATGGGATCTCCCTGAAACTGTGATAATTGTACTGTATTGGGGTTACTGATCCTTTATTAAACACTAAAAGATGTAGGCCTGGTGTCTGCTTCAGTGGCACGTTGTAATTTGTGTAAGGAATTTAGATGTACTAAATATTTATAACAATCTAACCATAACTGTGCTGAGCTCTATGCCAATGTTGTGGAGGCAAACAAGCAGGTCTTATTGGAGAATGAAGAGCTGGGACGCAACACCTTAAATGGCAAATCATTAAAAATAAGTTTCAAGGAGAAGCTGTAAAGTTGTCTGCTCAGAGAACTCATCCTTCATGTGCTGTTGGTGCGTAAAACCAATACAGTCCTGCTGCACAGGTCCTTGTTCTCACGTCTCATTGGGCAGCTAAAATATTTATCCCACAATGAAATATTGATCATGTGGCTGTATCTGTGACCCAATCATTAGAAACTGATACCGGATCACAGTGAAATAACTTCTGGAGTCTGGATCAAATAATCTTCTAATTTTCCAATATGGTTACAGATTCATTGTCACATTAGAAAAATAGAATATAAGGCCTAATCCTCAGAATTACAACAATAGTCCATCTGATTCAGAGTAATTGAAAGTCAGATATAATCAAATAACCTCTACAAAACTATGTGCAATAATCTCTGTATCAGCGTCACTTTATCAACCACCTGCACTAGGACTGTAAACTTTGCACTGCTGACATTTTATAGTCTGCTCTAATTTCATTGTTTTTATTGTTTCTACCTTTTGCTCCTTAAAGCTTTTTTATTCACTATATGAGATGCCTTCTATTGTTCTGGCTAACGGACGTTCACTGGAGAATAAAACAGATATCTGCTAACCTCTTCCCAGAAGATGGTGAAAGACTGTTGTGGAGCGGAGGGAGCAGAGGGAGCTGCGCAAGAGGAAGAGGAAGTGGAGCTGACCAGTGCAGGCCACCACGCTCTGAAACAGGGAAAACCCCAGGAGGCGCTGCACCGTTTCAGAGGATCAGGGAGCACTGAAGGCAGCCAGCAAGGTTTCCTCCGGGTGCTACGGTTTCCCCAACCTCCAAAAACATGTTGGTCAGGTTGGTCCACAGTGGCAGCGCGGATCAGTCGCAGCGGCTCAGGACTAATAGCTGAACACTATTTTGTTGTACGCTTGTACAATGACAAATAAAACACAAATAAAACACTTATACGTAAGTAAGTACTTTCTTTCTTCTATTTACTATTTAATTGTTTGCACATTTCCTGTCTATTTTGCACACCCTGAGTGTTTCTTAAGAGCTGATGTAACAAGTGAATTTCTCCATTGTGAGATCAATAAAGGTTTATCTTATCATTATGAAAAAAGAAAGAACCCTAAATAACAGAGATAATAAATAGAAAGTTGGATCTTAAAGTCTTTATATAACACCAATATCATATTATCAAAAATGTGCAAATGAGACCCTCTACACATTTGTGTGCACTGTTGACAATTTTGACATTGGAATATGTTATTTTTTTGTAGTAGACCTTGGTAGGAGTAACTTTATGATGTAAAAATCTACAAAGCTATTGAAACGGAATAATCATACTTTTACAGTAGCTTAACTCTCAAGAACTCAACACTAAGCCCAGATCATAAGAGGGGCTCCATGTGAATCAATCAAATCAACACTTCGACATCGGATGATAGATGTTTATAGTTAGTTATGTAACCAATTAAATATGTACTGTCCCCATTTAAAAGAATAAAGGAAAAAAATAAAAAAAAACATAAAAATGACCATTCAATGCAGTTTGATTAAAAAAAAAAAATCGTAAAGCGAAAAATCTACAAACCTGTCAGAGAACGCCAACACCGAGAACTCGTACTACGTGCTTACGTCACTGCAAAACCAGGAAGTGGTAGTCAGTACGTGGCCTTTACAGCTGGCTCTTCGAGATTGGACTAAAGCCTTATTGCAAAATGGTAACAATTGCATTTGTTTTACTTCCAAACATGCTGGCGCACTCGTAACTTGTATGCATTGTAGTATATTCAATATGAGCGTAAGACGGCTTCATTTTGGCAGCAAATTCTCGCGTAACTGGGCTGAATTATGTTGATCTGGGCTAATCGCGTTAGCAGCTATGTTGAAGTCTAAACTACTTGAGGTGTTTTTACCTTTTCCGCTTATCAAAATCATAATCTAATATGATATATGCAATTAATTAAAAACACATAATTTAAAGTGGTTGCATTTGTATACCGCTTTCCACTTCAACTGGGCGCTCTATCACAATTCATTCATTCACAAATGTACGGGTTAAGTGTTTTGCCCGAGGACCCAATGACACTGTATACAGGATTTGAACCGCCAACCCTCTGGTTATATTCTGACCCGCTCTACCACTTGAGCCACTGTCGCCCTTGCAGAGCTCTAATGCATCTTTCAGTTAATCTTGAGGGAAATTATAAATATTCACATAGAGGGCAGTTAAATAATTGTCCTTTCTGAAACATTTTGATGTGTTAAATTCATTATTGGTTTAAAGGCTGATTTTGTTTGCTCTGTGATTGCAGGAACTGGAGGCCATGACTCGGTACACCAGCCCGGTGAACCCGGCTGTGTTCCCGCACCTCACCATCGTCCTGCTGGCCATTGGCATGTTCTTCACCGCCTGGTTCTTCGTGTATCCTTTTGAACTACCAGCAGTGTTGGGAAACTCAGTGCTTTCACAATAGTCGCAAACAACTCTAATGCTATCATGGCTAGGGCTGGGAACCTCTGGGTACGATAACGATTATCTCACGATACACCGATACTGCGATAATCGATATATATTGCACAAAAATAACCTACGATACATCACGATAAAAAAAAACAAGCTACTTTTAACCTTTATTTTAACATACTACATATATTTATCATTTACATTTCTTGTCATGTGCTTTGTACCACTTTTATAAATGATCCCTGACTTACACACTGAAAATGAGTCTATAGATCTGTCAGTGACAAGAAACCACAGTCCTATTTAAAAAGTAATACATTGACCCCAAATTAATCTTATTTATAATTATAAAAACTATCATTAAACGTAATTTATGTGACAGTGTTTGGTCCAAGTGCTTAAAACTGTAGTGCTGCCCCCTGCTGTCCTGACTGAATTCTGATCATTATTTGCCTCTATGACTGTGACATGGAGCACTGCTGCTCATAAATATGCATGACATTGCTCATTAATATGCATGACGTCATCAAAGGTATCGATATCGACCGGCAAAATATCGTGATATATCGGAAAATCGATGTATTGTCACACTCCTAATCATGGCACAGGGGCATTTCGGGGTTTGTATATAGAAACAGAATATTGAAGACATAAGTTTATTTGGCAACACTGATTCACTCAGCTGAGAATTTCTGTAACAAAGTACATTTTGTCTCTGTTGATATTTAAGTTAGAGTTTTTTCTCATGAATGAATGAACGAGAGTGTGTTTGAGAGTGCGAGTGGGGCAAAACGGATGAAAAATTAGCCCATAGCTACAATCCGGTGTGTTCATTAACATGCACGTCTCAACCAAATAAACCTAATAATGTCGCAACTGTGACGGCTAACCTCTACGCTGCTGACGTTGAAATGCGGCAGATAAAGCTTTTATTATTGATTTGCAGACTTTGTGGATCAATAGATAATAAATTAGCCTTGTTTAATAGTATAGTATTTTTTGGTTTGTAGTGGGATCATATTCATGTGCGTTATGGTATTATGACAGTTAGGCTCGACAATGTTTTGGCATTACAAATTATACTTTGTGTTTCTTGCATTATCATAAGCATAACTGTACTAAAAATTACTGGACCGATGCCACCATCATCTCCGCAATAGTCTGTGGAAGATGCTAATAGTTGTGAAATGTAATCTAATGTAATGGACCTGTTCTCTAGCCATTAATGTAACATAATGTAAATATGAAAACACTGATAAACTTTGTTCCTAAATTCTTGCTCAGTTATGAAGTGACATCCACGAAGTATACCAGGGACGTGTACAAGGAGCTGCTCATCTCACTCGTGGCCTCTCTCTTTATGGGCTTTGGTGTGTTGTTTCTGCTGCTCTGGGTTGGCATCTATGTATGAAGGTAAAACCTGCAGATGAGTCAGTGGTTCACAACCTTCAGTCACTTGAAAACGTAACGCTTTTAATAATTAGCAAAACATTGAACATCAGATTGAATCATATTTATTTGAGTAGATAAGTTGCTGTTTTCAATGAAAATATATTGGGATAGTATGACATTATCCAATATAATTACTATAGTGTCAATAACCTTTTATTATAACGTGATCTGCGACCTACCTTTAGGAATCCCGAGACAAAAACTCCAGGTTGAGAACCACTTCTCTACTTTAAATGTATACTCTGCTAAGGAACTGATTTCTGTATTTTTTTTCAGCTTTAGTTTGCATGATGGAGACATTCCAATGGCAAGGACAACATCACACGTGTGGATATGAGAAGGAATTGATGAACTGCATTCAAGTTGTTTCGGGATCATAAAGACTGTTTTTTTTTTTCCTACGGAAATAAACTTTTGTACTAATGTCTGGTGTTTATGGCCTCTAATGTTTTTAAGGAAAACTTGGTAAATAGAGATGTCCTGGGCCCATGTTCAGTTTATGTGGATAAGAGACCAGAGTGAAGTAATATATATTTACTTTAATGAGCAGTAAGGTGCTATTGAAAATAATTATTAGTTATCTCTTATTATAACGTGGTATTACTATTTTTGCTATTGCCGAGAACAGGAACCAGCTTTACTGTGTTTTCTGGACGGATATAACTGAGTACTGCTAATTTTGTGAATTCCAGTTTATTTTTAGCCCCTCCTAAAGGGACCGTAACACCACAATCCTCCATTAATCTTTGTGTTACAAATAGAGCAGACTGACTCACCTTGTCTACAGGTCAATTCTTACTCACGGTAAAGACAGATTACAACAGGATTATCCAGGCATTATTTATTGATAAAAAACAGTAAGGTCACAAAGTGTCACGATAGAAAAATAAAAATGTGACAACACGTTAGAACCTAATAAGGCAAACAAAACTCTTTCCTAAAATTTGTACCAAAACACATAAAAATTGTTTAAAAAAAAACTATACTTTTGGTTTAAATATGTACAGACCCAGGTTGTCGGTACAGTGATATTAAGATTATTATATTTAAGAACCTTTTTTTTTTTTTCTTCATTTTTTAATAAGATTATGAGGCCACATTGGCTCAGGCTGGACATTGAGTACCCAAGTCAATGACCAGTTGCATTCAGACCTTGCTGGGTGACCCACCCCGCTCCATGTTGGTACAGAGTCTCTGTATTATATTCTCGGCCGTGGGTTTGCATTGTCTAAATTGTCAGTAGAATATATTCAGGTTCATTGTCCATGTGTCCAATATCTTTATTCATTCTCTGGCTTTAGAGAAGGCCTCACGCAGCCACAAAGAGTCCTCATAGAGCCTGGGGTCTCCCATGAACTCTGATGTGCGCTTGTACATGTAGTAATAGATCACAGCCACTGTGGACATACACATAAAAATTATTAACAATCAGTTCATTACAATGTGCCAAAGGTGAGAAAAACATTGGCAGTACCTGTTCTCTGGAACACAAAAAGAGCCTGAAGACCATCTGTCCAAATAAACCGGTCTGAATACATCCATCTTAGATTCTAAGGCAACATAAACACATTAAATCACATGTGAAGAGACATGTAAGCCACAAAAGTTAATTTTCAGGCAGACGTACCAGGATCCAGCAGTGGAGACAGATGCTGAGGGTCAGATACAGAGAAGAAAACACAATGAGCGCTCTGAAGCGCTGAATGAGAAGAGACACCAGTCCAACTTGGAACACATACGTGTTGAACATCATCAGCAGAATGATAATCATGTTGAAGAGGATGGCAATGTCCTGAATTCTGCAAACATTTTATATATAAATTATTGTTATCATGGCACCAACAATGCAAATCCTTAACATCTTTCCTTCATAGAAAGCATCTGAACTGTACTTGTTCAATAAACAACAATTGATACACAAAGAACCTAAGAACGAGGCATAACTTACATGAACAGCACGAGCTGGATGACTGGAGCTCTTCTCAGAAGTTCACTGAAGGAGTTGACAAACATGTCATAAACCAACAGAATGAGCTGGATCAGCAGCACCAGCGTGTAGTTTCCAGTCTGCAGCATCATCACCAAAGGGTCTCTACACGTTAGTTAAAAGCATCCACCTCTTCCAAAGTCCTTCTACCACAACACACTGGATACGTCCAAGCTTTTGGCATTTTTGAATTAATGCCACCTTCACGGTAGTATGTGTAGAAAAGCAGTGATTTAAATCACTTGTGTTGTAATCCCAACTGTGGAAAAATCCATCTCCGGGACAAGAGAAGTGTCCAACTGAAAAAGAGAGAAAGACAACAGATAACATTAAGCCAGGGATTTTCATTGTACCCGTCACTGCCAAAACACTACGTAATTAATGGACGTAACGTTAGTAAGTTATAAAACATCACAGTTTGGATTACCTACATAATCTGCCGCCGCAGACACAACATAGTTGTTGTGGCAAACATCCATACTTTTTGGTAGGCTATCTAGTTAAATTCTGATCAATCGGTTCAGAAATGGTGAGATTCAGGGTTTTAGTTAGCTTGGTTGGTTCTAGACTAGTTTAAGTTATGTGCACATTTACAACAACATGACGTGCACCGTTACACACACACATTATGTAAATTAGTTAATCAGCAAAAAGTCACCTCAAATCTGAATATGGTGGTAGGATGTCTGAAAATAAAAACCCAAAGCAATGCCGCTCAATCAAGGCGCGAGTTTACCGCGAGCAAAGCCGTTTGTGCAGCAGCGATGTATTTCCGTCGGTTCCATGGCAACACTATCCTTTACCGTAATCACGAGTGTAGAAGTCCGGGTAAAGGAAACGATTGTGCACGCGCGGTTATTTTCTTTGAATTACATTAGGCATTACGGTACAAGCATTGGTACAAGTGGGTTAGCAGCATGGACCTGTGCAGCGAGCGCGTGCGTGCTGCCCGGTGCTGCCTCCGTGTGGCTGGGCGCGGAACAGGACAGAGGCGTCAGAAGCACTGGACACCTGTGACTGTGCAGCGGACTGCGAGGTAAGAGCTTCGGCACGACCATGTTAATGTCGTGTTCATACATTTTACACTCGTAATCATTTAAGTATTCATTGATTTTTATTTTACTGTCCTTATTATATATATATTTTTTAGTAATAGCTACTTTTAAAAGTTAGGCTGTTTTTTGTGTGTGTATGTGTGTGACAAGATTTTAATTCTTTCATTGCTTCACTATCTTTGCATATTGCCAAAAAGCTAGTTGTATTACCCAATGTTACTGTGCCCTTTCTTGTCCTTTTAACTTTATCTAAGTGGCCTGTATTGTTTACAGCAATAACCAGAACACTTTCTCTTCTCACCTTCGCAGTACGTCTGAGGCGTGTAGTTTTTTTGACCTTTGCTATGGCCATTTACAAGCTTTTTAGATATAAATAAAATCACTCTGTTTCTTATCTCATGGGCTGTAAAAAGTGCCATAAGCCACATTAAGTTGTCAACCATTAGGAAAGTTTGAGCATGATCAGAAATTAAATTGTATAAATCAACAAAATAGGTTAAAAAACAAACACAACTAAAACAAGGATTCACATACATTTTTGATTTGTTTGGCCTGTCTGAGAAAATGATTTGTTTTATAATATTTGTGCTAAAATTTGTTTACAATTGTGGTGTTGTTTTACATGCAAACTACTGCAAATGCTCTATTTGCATCTCCTCTGCCCAGCTCTCAGGTGTATGCAGCTTGGAGCACCTCACATGATTCCATCCTGTTCTCTGTCCTTTGCACATCCTGGTAAACAATCATCGTCGTAATCCTTTGCTTACACACACTGCCTTGTTTTGTCACAGGAGTAGCCTCGTGCCTCTAGCTATGTTTTCTGAAAGGTAAAGAACGTGATGATGGCTCTGTGTATGTAACATGTTGGGTGAAGGGTGGAGTCTCCTGGGCGCCTTACTGCTGTGACCAAATAGCAGCAGATGTAGATAATATGTGCACTCACACACAGGGTTTGGTTAGCACTCCATGTTTGACAAGGGAGTAAGTTACACAACACTCCTGTCAAAAAAAACAAACAACTTTAGCACTCAAAGGCAGGATCCAGTGATGGACAGACTCTTTGCTAAATAAACAATCACTTTCCTCTAGAGGCACTGCATGTTTACAAAAAATAATTGTCCATGCTGTAATAATGGTGTAAACTATGGTTCTTCTCTTTGTATTGATTTGTCATATTTGAGGAGATAACCCAATGCAGTATTTTCCCACAGTGTTTGAGCCATTTATTACCTATAATAAATGTTATACTGTGGAGTCACAAATCAGACATTTATTTGCCCAGGATGGTGATTATATTAGTTTAATGTGATCATTTAAAGATTTTACCCCTGCCTGGCTATACCAATCGATTTAAGATTGATTTTAGGATATATGAGACAACATTTAGATTATGGCGGATCTTAATAATGGCAAGTACTTAATAAGGATGATATCACATGATGGAAGACTCTAACATGGCAGATTTTAGGGTTTTGTCATCTGCATTATGCAATTGGTTATAATAACAAATCATTTGTATAAAACTTTGAAAAGAGTGTATTTTTTCCATAACCATGACATATTTACAGAATCAGATACAGCAAACATAAAGTGGCCTACATTGAACTGAAGTTGTATTATTCATTGTAGCTGGGTGTTACAGAGACAGTATATTGGGAGCCTCATTGCAACCCTGAAAGACATGACTTTTCTCTTATAGTGAAATGTCCCGTTGGCTGGAGTATGGGGAGGTGCTGGTGGGCCAGGGCAGTGCTGAACCAGTCCCAGCCAGCCCCAGACTGAGGGCTCCTCCGCTGAACAGTCCCCGGTCTGGATGGGCCTCGCGCAGGAGCCCACAGGAGGAGCTCATGGGCAAAGCCAAGGAGCTGTTTGAGCTGTGTGACAAGGAAGGAAAAGGCTTCATCACCAAACGGGAGATGCAGGTCACGCATAGACATTATACCTCGTTACACTTAAGGCAGACTGCCATGTTTACCCCAATACTTTAAAAACTACAGTTGAGAGTATTGTATTTGAGTGTAATGTACACAATGTTAAAGTGTTATACATTGACAATATGCATTATTATAAAAATGGACCTGGAACGATCATTAAATCTCTTGGTAAATATGTTATTTGAACATCAGGCTGTTGAGATCTTTCCTCGTGTTTTTGTGTGATTTCTCATATGTAACGTTTGTCTCTGTGCAGAGGCTTGAAGGAGAGGTCCCTCTCTCACCTGAGCAGCTGGAGACGGTGTTTGAGAGCCTGGACCGCGAGGGTAATGGTTTCCTCACCCCACTGGAGTTCAACACCGGCCTGGGTGAGTGGGTCGGGCTCGTTTGGCGGTATTAGACATTTATTTAACCAGGTGTTACAACCCGGCTCTGCTAGATTAAAAAGTTGCAACAAAAACCAAGATGTACAATTGATAATTTAAGTTGTAATTTAATAAAAGGAGTGTAAAAGGTAAATTTAACAAAGGAGTAACAAAAATAACCAAACAAAGGCTATTTACAATATTTACAAAAGGTTAACCAAAACAAAGTTACTCAAACTAAACAAACAAACTTGAGCAAAATTAGGCCGGATACAAAACAAAGTCATGACTAAACACTGTCACTTGATCCCACGTCACATTTTAGTGAACATTCCAAAAAGTGACACAACTCAACACAAGTGTCCCTAGACACACACAGGTAGGGATGGCCGTCTTGAACCACGGGATTCGACACTGTGTCGAAGTCTCATGGCGCATGCGTGTCAAAACACTGCTTCAAAACAAGGTTCAAACCGCGCATGTCACGTGACTGGATCTGAGAAACGTTTCATGCAATGCCGCTGTTTGGCAAGTGTTTCACTAGGGGGCACCCGTGCCGAACAGTTCAATGAACCACAGAACAGCGCACCTGTCTCAACCTCTCTCCCATAAAGTTTCAAAGACGTTAGCACATCTGTCCCTTGTGGGTTTTGTGAGACACGAGAGAGATTCCCACATTTGTTCATTCTCTCAAAAAATACTTGTGTATGCCAGCGACAAGTGTACCTTGTGTGAGAGTGTTTTCTAAAGCAGGAGAAGTTATTAGTAAGAAAAGAAATAGACTAAGTCCTTCCACAGCATAGAACATTATATTTCTGAAAAAAAATCTTGAAAGCGGCCAATGTAAAAAGAGCGTTAAAAAAAGCGTTAGAAAAATGACGAAGTCATACTTGAACCGGGGACCTCGTGCACCAGAGACTAGCGCTTTATCACTGAGCTATAAACCCACAGTAAAGTGGGCCGGTCTTCTCTAAATTTTCGGGCGGAAATGGTCCCAGCACGCTATTGGCCGACCATGTTTGCGTGTGAGAAGAGAATCAAAGGACACTCGTGATTTACGGGTTATATCTATTGAACATATTGTTGACAAGGTAACTTCGCCCAAAGACGTGGGTGTCTTTTTTTTTTTATGTTTGTTTACGTTGATTTAAAGCTTACACTGAATGAAGGATAACTGAAATAGCCAAAGGGCACAGGGCAACAACATTAACTCACACATAAGCCTTCTGAAAAACAAAAACGACATCGACAACAAAGAAAGCAAAAGATACAATAACAAAACAAAAACAGCCAAAGATGCGGGTGTATGCTTGAACCCCGTAGCACCCACTGAACCTTTGTGAATCTTGTAGTACTGAAACATTGCCTCTTGATGTCACTGTGGAGTCTGTTTCGAACTGTGTTTCGAAGCTTCGGCACAATCGCTTCAAATGCTTTAGTGTTTCATGAAGCTTCGTGTTGCCCATCCCTACATGACACCGAATGGCGTACTGGCCACCAAGACCAGCAGCCCTGTTCTTTGGTGCGGGCTTATATAGGCGTGGCTGCAGCAGGAGGTTGATTAGGGCCAGGTTTTCCGATACCGCACCAATCAGGACCAGGGACGAGCAGCCAACCAGAACCGAGCATGAAACGAGTCCTCCAATCCCAGACCAGGGCTCACACAGCCAGGGTTTCCATGGAGGGAAAGGGGGAAATTAGCACCACACAAACAGAACCAACAAAAGGGAGGGACACTGGAGGCCTGGGGCCGTAACACCAGGAATATTCCTATTCTCATGAGGAGAAGTCGGTGTGCTTCACAGGAGAGCTAATGACGCTGCAGCAGACTGTGGAGGACAGTGAACCGGAGGACGGTGTTCAGCACATGGAGAGTTCCCATGATCCGCAGCTTTAAGATTTGCAAACATGCTCCTGGAGCTTGGCGCTGACAAACTCTTCAAAAGGTACCTTCACTTTAGTTCAAGTCAGTGAATCAGTGTCCAGTATCACTTTTGCCATTATTTTTTATTAAACACTTGGACTTAGTTATAGTTTTGAGTCAGTTAAAGGATCTGTATCATGCTATTTTAGCCATTCCAAAGTAAAGTATAGGCATTTATATGATATATTGTACCTCTATCACTATGGAGTACTCATTTTTGAGAGAAATATAAGTATTTTTGGGGGATATTTTCCCTACCCGGAAGACAAGACGCTTCGATTCAGTTAACTCCGCCCCTCGCTCCGCTCATTCCACATTTGCAGTATTATAAATATAAATATCGCTGCAAAAAGTGAAGTTACTTCACATAATGCAGTTATAAGGAGGTAGCATGTGCAACACAGTTTCATAAATGGCTAACACACACGCTAACACACGTTTTGATTAACTCACCGCTCAGTTGGCTTCCCGATCGGGTTTTGGGATCGCGTTGGTTATAAAAGTTAATCCACTTTGAATTCTGGCCAAGGTTCACCAAGCATCCATCAGGTTGGTTGATATCGTCGCTGAATCCCGGAAAGAAATTCCAACTTCTGGCGAGTGCACTCTTCTTTATGAAGGTTGAATAGTCCTGTTCCTCTCGTAGCCAAACGCGCATCCGTGACATTATCGTTCGGTAAGAAAAAAGAACAGGCGGTGTCCAGAGTAGGTTAGAAAGAGCTCAGTCTTCAAAAACAACACTTCTACTCGGATCCATGGATCCTCGTTTGTTTGGGTGCGTTTGTTTGGGTGCGTTTGTTTAGCCTTGTGGGACAGCACAGACGCGTCGGAGAGTTTTTTCTTTCTTTTTTTTTTCTTTATTTCTCTCTTACAACAACAAAAAATGAAAAAGCTGTTTTATAAATTAAAACCAGGCCGTAAGGCATTACATTACAGACGTAGAGCACTTCCGTTCCTTTGTGACGACACAACTGAACAGCTCAGTCGTTTACCAGGAGAGGGCGGAACAGCTGCTCAAAGAGCAGGATTCAGGAGGATTACTTAGAACTGCGTGAATGAAGGCAAAAAACGCTCTGGGGGTGTTTTTGATAAGGAAATAGCATAACAACATGGCTAAAAACTCCAAAAAGTCGATTTTGCATGATATAGCTCCTTTAAGCTGTGTGTGTTGTGTCGTTGTAGTCATGCAGAGCTGTGCGGTCTGTGGTGTGAGTTGGAGAGGGACAGCCCGGCTCTCCTGGCTCTGCTGGAGGAGGTCCTGGCTCAGGCCTTGTCCACCTGCAGGACTCCATCAGGGAGCGGGACAGTCTGGAACAGGCTCTGCGCAGGTATTATATATTATATCTCCAGATGTACGCAGTACAAAAGAAGACTGTTTATGTTGTTTTAGACGAGAAGCTGAACACGACCAGATTGTTCGTTCCATTTACGAGGAAATGGAAAACCAAGTGAGAGAAGAGAGGGAGAAACATGTGGCAGAGGTATAAGTCTTACAGTCAACATCACCTTTTATATTATGTACAAACTGAATCCTATATTAATATTCACTATAACATCTAAGGAACATGTTAAACAAAGGCAGAAAGACCAACAGCTTGAGGAACAGTTGAAGATTCGGGAGCAGGAACTGGAGCTTACCTTGAGCAAACAGAAAGAGGTGTGTTTTTGAAGCTTATGTCTTTGTTGCACAGGATTATTGTAACAGAAATGTTTGAACACAGATGGAGAGCCGACTGGGGCAGCTGAACTGTGAGCTGCTCAAAGTGAATGAGCAGAACCAGCAGCTGCATAGGGTCACTGTGGAGCTCCAGGAGCAGCTGGAGAGCAGTCAGCAGCAGCTGCAAACAGCACTGAGGCAACTCAGCGACTTACGGGACAGGGCTGACCAGGAGACACAGGTCAAACAGAGGTACAACAACTGCACTCAGCCAAGGACCTCAGAGGAAATGCACTTTACACACGTCTTAGGAGCAGAATGGGGCGGTTAACTCCAGACCCTAGAGCAGAGGTGTCCCATGTGGCAGCAGCTTGGACCCCCCTCTGAGAAAGGATCGGTTCACTGTAGATAGTGGAAACGCCTCCAAAACCGCTCTGTCCCGACGTGTACCGCTCCAGTGGAAGTGAGGCTTACAGTGTGATAAGGCGCCTAACCCCATTACTGTGCTCTTCTGACTCTTTTGTTGCGTTTTTGAATCAGAACAGTGTTACAGTCCTGATAGTTATCAAGGGTAGCACATTTAATGTATGACACTGTATGGTGGTAGTTCCAAAAGGAACCTCCATTCTGTAAGGCAAGGCAAGGAATTTTTATTCATACCGCGCATTTTGTACACAAGACAACTTGATTTCATTTTTGTGTTTTTTTAGAAATGTTCTGAAGGTGTCGAGGAACATGCAGAAGGAGAAGGACAGTCTGACGAGACAGCTTGAGCTCCTCAGGTAAAGCCACTGCTCTAAAGCGCTGGATACATGCTGTAAAAGCGGAGTTTTAATGTTGATGTAACTTGCTCTATGTGTTAGGGACATGAACAAGCGGCTGAGGGATGAGAAGGACGCGCAACTGGAGGCTCAAAGGAGGGTTAGTCACAAACACCCTGTACTTGCACCTGTCCCTTTAACTCGGGGCCTCTACCCTCCTTAAGAGAAGCCTCAAAGTGGACACTGCTGCCCCACGTTTGTGCTTGTCTGTACAAGTGTGGTTATTGATTTATCAGAAGGACGCTGATGTCAGCGTGTTTTTGTTTTCAACAAAGGGTCAGTGGAAAAAACTAACAAAGCAGTATTAACTTTATTTATGACGGTTTTATGGAAGTAGCCTCAGACTGTTCAGTACCTTATATATTTATGATAGGCTTTATTTGGAAGCTGACCTAGTTTTTTTATGTGTATTTTTATAGTAAATTGTGGAACTCCTGTGGAGGGTCAGGTTCTGAAAGCTGTGAGTTTCACAGCCGTGCATCTACTGTAGAGACTCATAGGCACTATATATTTATACAAAACAGTTTGCCTTTTACAAAAATGTGCCACTTGTTTATCTATCCTGACCTTCAATTTTGTTTTATTTATAAGATTTGAAAACCTTGATGGCTATTTTTGTCTGCATATCACCCAATGTTTGTTATTACTGTGACTGTCAGGATCAAAACACTTTAGATTTGGGCAGATTTGTTCTAAAAAGCTGTTGGTCCTTGAGTTTTAAAATATGTCGTATTTGTTATTAATTAGTAAAGTATTTTAATAAATGACTGAATTTTCAAATATATATTTTTCTTATTGTGTGCACACTGACATTGATTTAAAACACTCACAAACCGTAATATTTTATTTATAAAATCCTGATGGCCCTATTATTTCCTCTGCCTTACTGCACGAACAATAGCCAACAAATGAAAGTAAGATTCTGCAGAAGAAAGGCTCAATCATAGGCGACTACTTTCTGCCTGAAAGAAGAAAAGGTTTGTTTCAATCATTCAGCATCATTATTTATGCAGAAGATTAATCAGAAATAAACTCTTTCCTTTGCTTCTCAGGCTGAGCCTTGAGCTGGACCTGGACACAGTGAGGAGATCAGTCCACAGCACAGCACAGGTAGCTGCACAGAAAACCTACCGTCCAACAACTATGGGACTCATAGTTGTATAATTCAAGGTCTTTAACAAGATAAGTTTATCTGGCCACTATTGGAGTAGATTGATATTAGATGTCCTATTGCTGGGTTGCTAGCATACACATTTCAGTAAGTACTTACATGATGCAAAGACACAGGCTGTGTCGCATGATCAGCCGGCACATGTACCACGATGCGCCTGTGATGGGCCATTGGATGATTCTATTACAGAAAGCACGGACTGCGCAGAAAATAAATAAATAAAATCTAACGCACCGGCCCATTTTGGCATTTGCCCACCAGTCAAATACCCGGTAAAATATAAGCCCAGTCCGGTGACTGGGCTTATAGTTCGGCTGGTGATCACCGTCCTTTATTATGCCTTTTTCCGTCTTATTGAAACCAATAGATTTAATGCTATTCAACATACACTTGTAACATGTCATTTTGGGGAACTAATACTGTGATAGCACAGAGAGTGCTTGATTTAAGCGTCTGTCTCCCAACAATGCAGCAATATCTGGATGGGAATCATGTTGAAATAGCAAATACGCAGCTGGAGCTTTAGCAACATGATGCAAACAGAAAGCGGGAAATGAAGATTTAAAATTATAAAAACAAATTTGGTGAAGGTGTATGAAATCCAGACAAATGAACGACTTCTGTCATTGTAGGGCCAAGTTTTAGGTCCGCAGAACGTATTTAAAGTGGTGTTTCTGGGAAACTCTGGAGTCGGTAAAAGCTCCTTTATTCAGCGCTTCTGCACGGGACACTTCAATCAGAAAACTGCTACCGTGGGTGAGTCCAATCTATCATTACAGAAACAACGTTGGACTATTCTTTCTTTAATATTGTAATACATATCTGAGCCTGTTGTGATTGACCAAGATTCTGTTAACGGCAGCCTGTTAAGGGCAGCGGGTGACAGTAGAGCAGCGCATTGGGCCTAATCTTGAGCCAAGAGCTAAGGATTGCTTACCTGCACTGGAGGATTAGACCACTGTGCATGTTCTGTTTTATATGATGAGATAATGGACCTTGACACTTGACAACAAATTCAATATTGGTAGTTTTCAGATTCACAAACTTGAGAAATGATGCCCGTCTTTCAGATGGGAACAGGAGTCTTTCATATTGAGTTCATAGGATTTTTATCCATCCATTAATCCATCCATCCATCCATTTTCCTCCACTTGTCCGTTGCCGGGTCGTGGGGGCAGCAGTTGGAGCTGCCCAAATCACATTGCACCAGCTCCTATGGCTCCGCCTGCAGGTGGTGGGTCCACAGGAGGACGGCCTCATGGTTCTAACCGGGCCTGTTGGTCTCTCATAAGGGGCTTCTGAACCGCTCTTTGTCTGACCCGTCACCTAGGACCTGTTTGCCGTGGGAGACCCTACCAGGGGCACGAAGCCCCCGACAACAGAGCTCCCAGTATCATTTGGGCGCTCAAACCCCAGGGTGGCGGTTCCAGGAGGGGCATAGGATTTGTTAAGGAAATGTTCATCTAACCGGACCATACCTCTTTAAAGCATTAACAGTATAATTTTATTAGTACTCCTTATTTCAAATAACTCTGTTCCTCCAGGAATAGACTTCCAAATGAAGACTTTCCCAGTGAAATGCAGCCTGGTGACCCTGCAGCTCTGGGACACAGTGGGACAGGAGAGGTCAGACAAATCAGTCCATCTCACAAGCACAGGTCTCTTGGTGTTACCCTGCCAATTTCAGATTTTATATTTCAGATTTCGCAGTGTCACTGAGCAGTATTATCGCAAAGCTGACGGCATCCTGGCCATGTACGATGTGACGGACCCCGCTTCCTTCACTGCAGTTCAAGCTTGGATCGGTTCTATTAAAGTAAGTGTGTGGCCACAGAGCACAGAAAGGTCCATGTTTTCTTGTTCAGAACTGTTGACTTATTATTTAGTAATTATTTTAGACCTGGTTTAGGCCCAATATAGTGCTATCGTGACCAGGTTAGGTGATGTTAGTGATACTTGGTGTGACAAATTTTAGAATCACTGGGTAATCTATGGCTTTTACACTACAGACTGTAAGAGATGCAACAAATGGACCATTTCTTTCCCCCACAAGCTCAGAAGGCAACCTGTCAAGAGCAGCGAGCGATCGTAGTCCAAAATGTGTTTATACCTGTAAATGTGGCAGGTTGTGTCCAATACTTCCTAAATATCCACATTTCTCACCATTCTTGTAAGAAATAAGTGCGTAGATTCAAAATAATGTGCATACAACTGTCATTAAAAACATTACATTTGAGTCACTACTGCCTCTGTTTAAGTGAGAGTGTCCGCTGTGCTCAGGAGAAGATGTGCTCAGGAGTGGTGCTGATGATTCTGGGCAACAAGCTGGACCTGTCCAGTGGAGAAGACAGTGCAGTGAGAGCAGAGGAGGGCCACAGGCTGGCACAGGTGAGATCATTTATATCAGGCATGATGTCGACTCCTCTGCAGAGCGCGTTTATCTGTGTAAATCATTGTATAGATTAGGGCAGCTCAATACAATCCAATAAATGGGTTTCTTCTTCCCTGATGGAACAAACATATTCTAAGATGACAAAGCCAGGATTCATCGGTCTCATGTTGTCCAGCTCTTAACCCCATTGAGAATCTTTCATGAAGACTTTGAGCGCTTTACCTTTTTTTGTGGTGTCTTTTCTTTTTTGGTCAGGCGACGCATATTAAACACTGTACTCTCTCTGGATCTTACAGCACCACAAGGCTCTGTTTTACCAGTGCAGCGCTAAGACGGGCTTGAACCTGAATGAGTCAATGAGCCACATGGCTGAGTATGTCCCCCTTTAAATAGAAAAATACCATTGGGAGTAACATTTGGAACATTACAACACAACATATCTGATTCTTGTTGTGCAGGTTGCTCATTACCCAGGACAGACAACAACGTGAGACTGCAATTTTGATCCGAAAGGACGACACGCCAAAAATCAGGTGCTGTCCTTAACCTGGATTGAGTTTTTGTGAAGGAAACGGTGACTTAAGGTTGAATCGATCCCGGCTTCGACCATGCTTACTGGTGTTGTGTCCTCGGGCAAGACACTTGATTTAATGATTGAATGACTGGGGATGGTTGAAGTTCTGTCTTTGTCAGTCACCTCCCAGGCAGCTGTGGTTACTGATGTGGCTCGCCAATTATAGGTTTCAATGAATAATGGGCCATTGTATTGTGCTTAGAGAAGCTTGTCAAACTCAATGGAAATTTAACCTATAGTATTATTATCCCAATCGCAACTTGTGCAGCTTCGGAACCTACTGTCAACCCCTTAAAGTGCATAATGCTTATAAAAATATAAGCACTTTTAATGAAGAAATGTTGGGCAGAAATTATTTGAATTTTTAAGCTACTGACAGGAAGTAACAAAGGTAGAGGTAAAGTTCCATGGCAGTTTGACTCATTTCCCATTGACATAACATGGTTGACACGACAACAGTTTAAAATGGTTTGCCTCTAACTATGTCACTTCCTGTCAGTGTCCAATAAGGAAAATTGTGTGACAGGAAAGCTGTGACCATAGAATTTTTATTTATTTTAATCTTAAAGAAAAATACAGTTGTTAACCATTTCATAGTATCAAAATGCAGTATTTTGACACAAAGCTTGGTTATTTTAGCCATTGATCTTTAAGGTTGACTATTAAAACAATTTATTGGCCATGATGCAATAAAATGCTCCCAGGAACCACTTTTGGGTCCGATCCACAGGTTGTGAACCACTGATTTTGTAACTTTATTAAATCATCAAATGTCAGGTTAACAACTTCTTTGCATTGATTTACTTTTGTATTTGTCCTTTGAAATAAACACATGGTTAAAGATATTTGTGTTTGTAAGTGCCCCTGAGTCTCCAGCAGAGGGTAGCGCTCCTCCCCGCTCTTGACTTTTATAGAGAGCTGTGTTGCAGAAGAGGCAGGGGCTCCACACACAGAGGTGGTAACCTTCATAGTGGAACAGTGGGGGGACTGTCGAGTTAGCGCCGCTTTGGAACAACTGGATTCTTCAGGCCCCGTCTCCAGATCAGGTAGGACTATTCTGGGACAACAGGTCGACACGATGGTTTCAAAAATAAATCTGAAGTCACCTCGTTGAGTGGCATAATCTTTCACATTTGGCACAACTATCACAAGTGCAAGTGGTCATTACTTTGTGGAAACTTCTTAACTTGGCTTCCCTCATGCTTATGTTGGGTGACCTGCACTGCATATGGATCTGTCTCCTCACAGATACAATCACAGCAGTCTTTATGGCAAGATTCAATTACAAAAGCTCAGAGTAAAGGTCAGATTTCTCTTGACATCACTGAAGAACATGCGTTAAGCTGTTACTAAACAAGATATTGTTTCTTGTGTGAGGAAAACAGGTCTTTATATTTCGCCATATTGATCAAAGTATAATTTTTCCTGACAATGTTCAGACTAAAACAATGCAAAAGGTGGTTCATTAATGACTAAATCGTCGCCTTAAAGCTCTGTTATGTAGACCAATATAAGATAAATAAAAAATGGTAAAGAGAGAGTAAAAGCTTTTAATGACAGATTGAAATAGCCCAACTTATTTTAAATGCAATGTCCAAGGAATATCTAGTGCTTTGTAAATGTGGGAGAAAGTCCATGAAGCAGTGAAATTTGATTAAATATATTAAAATGAATTATACCGTATGCATGTAAAATTGTCAGCATTCATTTAATATTTAGTTGACTAAATTTACCAAGATTCCTTTGTTGATTAAGTCTAGCTCCAGTCTATACAACTAGAACTAAAGTTAAATATGTTCTCAAAATCAGCCCCTTCAAGACATTACCTTCTTTCCACTCGCCTTGACCACCCAGACGTCTCATGACTGAAGCATGTCACCCTCAAGATTACGTTACCAACAGCAATCCAATCTTCTCACATGAATTCACGGATTTGATAGCTTTGAATGTCTTCTATTTTTACTCCGGCGGTCGCACGTAAAAGCTTGTGTTAACCTGCTTGCAGGATGGAACGTCGCGGAGAAAAGAACAGTTGTGGGACGATTTGTCTGAAATATCTGCTGTTTCTTTTCAACATTCTCTTCTTGGTGAGTGAACCAACTTGCCCCTTGGGAAAAGATGTCAAGGTGCACAGCGCAGGAATAACACGGTAATGGGATGGAAATAACTACGTGGTTAATAGACAATGCATTTGGCAGCCCGTTCCATGTAATCACAAGAAAGTCACGTTCCTTTTTGTATTATTGAGTATTTACACATTTATCTATATGTGGGACTTTAAGGAACACAATATTAAAGGATACTTCGGATTTGACATAGGGCCTCATTCCTAGTTATCCAGAGTGTTGTTGATGTCTGGAGATATTTTTTCTTAAATTCATGCAGTTCTTATATTTGAAGAGTCTAGTTGCGCTAGCTAGAGCAAGGCTAAAGCAGTCCTATGGTAAACGCTAGCCCGCATTAAAAAACAGTCTGACCCACTCCACAGTGCACCTGAGGTAAATCACATATAACACCAGACTAACCATATAAATGTCTGTGTTAATAGAATAATTTTTTAATAAAACTGACCTTGTATCACATGAATTACCGCATTTTGAGGGACTATTTTCTCGCAGATCACTCCGCCGCTGCCTTAGCTTACAGCCACGAAGCTGATGCCGCTCAAATATAAGTTATTTAAACGCAAAATTGTTAAAATTAACCTATCGACACAGACATTTATATGGTTAGTCTGGCGTTATAAGTGATTTACCTCAGATGCACTGTGGAGTGCGCCAGACTGTTTTTTAATGCGGGCTAGCGTTTACCATAGAAATGCTTTAGCCTTGCTCTAGGCTAGCGCAACTAGACTCTTCAAATATAAGAACTGCATGAATTTAAGAAAAAAATATCTCCAGACATCAACAACACTCTGGATAACTAGGAAATGAGGCCCTATGTCAAAAATCCCGAAGTATCCCTTTAAGGCCAAAACAAGATTAAATTGAATTGAATTAGGAATTGTGTGGAGAAACTAAAAGCAATGTGCAAATCTCAATCAGGTGGACGACCTTAGTGATTTGGTGATTTACTCTGTCTTCTTGCAATATGGATAATGCGTCGCTCAATATTGTAATGAAAATGATTTGCCATAAAGTTGTGCAGCCCTAGATTTTTGTTTCTAAGCTGTTACTGTGCCGTAAAGTAAAGTGCTACTAATTATGCTAGATGACTTGTATTGCTTTGAGTCATGTATTTCTGGTGTAGAGATCTCACAACTTCCCCTCATCTGCTTTGAGTTGAAAGCGTTTTGTTTGGGGTTTTCAAAAGATTTATTTATTTTTTTCCAGCTGGCCGGAGGAGCGGTGCTGGCCGTGGGCGTGTGGACGCTGGTGGAGAAGAGCGATTACATCAGTTTGCTCAGCTCCAGCTTCCACTCCGTCTCCGCGTACCTCCTGATCGCGGCGGGGGCCATCGTTATCCTCACCGGCTTCATCGGATGCTGCGCCACGCTCAAAGAGATCAAGAGCCTTCTGATCGTGGTATCCTCACGTGTTTCAGGACGACTATTTACAGCCAAAACCAGTGCCAGTCTCTCTGTCGTTGGGACTCTATTTAGAATGCGTCTCATGGTCGAGGAATGAGAGGCCTCCTGACAGAGCTCAGATCAGACTGACAGGCCAGTGTTTAGCAGACCTAGGAGGCCCCCATAGACTATAAACAAGCTGGATGAACTGGGGATTATCTTTGCCTTTGGATGGCATTACGGTTTAAATAGAGACAATGACGAACAAATATTAATTTAATATTCCACCGAAACTGCTTTTTTAATCTCTTATTGTTTTTTGCACATTATGAATAGGATTTAATCACATTGAGTCTAAATAACAATAAAATGCAGTAGTAGGGCTTAGTCTAAAATTGTGTTTTGTTTAACTATTATGGATTATGAACATAGACAAGATAGACCTTTGAAATAAACCTCAGCTTATCATATCTTTTATTTAAAAAAAAAAGATATGATAATACGTATTTGACCTTTCAGTACCCCAGCAGATGCTTGGGTGGTTAGCATAGCGCCTTTACTTACCTTGCGCTGTAGGACGCTACAGGGTCAATTGTTTTTAGGTTTTCACTGCTAATTTAACCGTATCCATGGTTTTGTATACATTCCCTTCAGAAAATCTACCAGAAACCCTGAAAAACTGAAATAAAAATGATCCTGAAGCATCCCATGGACCACCAGGAAGGAAAGTATAAAGGCCCTATGCTAACCAGCCATACAGCCACTGGGTCACTGAAAGGTCACATACGTTTTAATATAAACATTTTTTTTGTACATGAAATGTGCACTTATAAACAAAATACAAAAGCATTCCATTCCAGCATTATAATAATATAATAATGACTTACACTTGTATTGTAAGGCAAGGGAACTTTATTTATACCGCACATTATACACAAGGCAACTCAATATTGTACTACAAGCCTGGGTCACACGTTTGTCAAAGCACGACACTGTAGTCATTCATTCACTCCACACACTCTGTGGTGGTGCTACATTTGTAGCCACAGCTGGAGTAGCTTGAGAGAAGCAAGGCTGCCAAACTGCATATCAGCCCCTCCCACCACCACCAACCACTCACTCCATTCACACAGAGTTCACACTGGGTGAACTCTCTTGCCCAAGGACACGATGGCAATCTGCCAGGATTTGAACCACCAACCTCTCGGTTATTTGACGACCCGCTCTACCATCTGAGCCATTTGACACGCACATAATTTACTCTTCAGTGAATTCCTCCACTGCCTCATCTGTCTTAGCTTAGCTTAATTTAAAATAGTTTTATCCTCTTGACCCACACTTTAACCGAGCGAATTTCCTCCAGTTTGGCATTATCCAAATCGAAAAGCTTCTTGACTGGAGCTCACAGCTTATAGGCCAGTGTAACGCCTCATTTGAAAGCTAAGACCTGTAAAATTGAACTAAGATTTTTCCTTACGTTGTCGTCACTTTTTTGCCATTTTTTAAATGCTTTTTCGTCACTTTTTTCGACACGTTTTTGTAACTTTTTGTTGCTTTTTCATCACTTCACTCTTTTTACAAGAGATGCTTTTCGATTTGGTTAATGCCGAACTGGAGAAAATGTGCTCGGTTAAAGAGCGGGTTAAGAGGTTAAACTAGAAATCAGGTTTTGTTACTGCCACAGAAGGCTGTAGACCTGACGATTTTAAAAAGTCCCATGACGATAATTGAAAGGGATGGCCAACTGAGACAGAGATTTTCGATTTATTCCCAAAGTCATATAAATTGCTTTTCCTGACACTATTTTATGTCAGCTACCATTCATTCACACTACTTGCCTATCCATAGCAAACTGACAAAAACATACTTGCCATTTCTTATCTACAACCCCTCTATGTACCATCAATGTGGTGTAAGAAGGACTACTCACACACTATATTCCTAGACAATGAGAGCCAAGTGCTTAAGGATATTATTAGGAGAAATGGGATCGATTTCTTCATGGCCTGAAACTAATAAAATAACAATTAAAAAACAAACAAAAAAACAGCTTAAACATGTTCATCCTTTCTGTTACAGTACCTCATCCTCTTGTTCTCTGTATTTCTGCTGGAAGTAATTGCTGGCATCCTTGCCTTTATTAAATACCAAGAGGTAAGAACTAATAAATCAACTTGTTTGTGATTTGTATACCAATAATCTTGAGGCATTTATGACACATTTGAAGTATATTTCTCTGGTTTCCCCATGTTTATGTATTCACTTCTTGTCACGATCACCCCCATGTGAATCTCATCCTTTTCATTATGAACATACCCTCTTGTCTTGTGTGCATGAATCTAGTCTTTCCTTCCACTTATCCTCCATCTCTGTGTCTCTCTTCTCTCTGCCCCAGTGTTTCCCTTTCTGCCGCCAGGTAATATGTTACTCCTTTGTTCTACCACTCTGTAACACTTGCATTATAGTAAGCGGCTAGAAAAGAGATTACAACCTGGATTTAAAATGGATTATTTGTCGGTTTAGTCCAATCACTTACCAACTATCATCAAGATTAAAAAGGCACCAATGACCACCAATTTCCAAAAACAGAGAAAACCAAGAAAAATCGCAATTGGCAAAACACAAAACTGCAATTAATATACGTTATAATGCATATGCAACTCTACAACCCATCGCTTTGTGGTTTTAGTATGTTTAATATCTGCTAACCCTTTACTTTAAACCTCTTCTAACTTGTTCAGAAATGCATTTGCTTCTTGAATTACTTCTTAATTCAGTCTTCTCCCAATCATTGGTGCCAACATGTGCTCTGTGGACTAAATATTGCTTCTTTAAAGGGGGGTATTATGCTTTTTCAATCACATAGCACCAGTCTATAGCATACTACAATGATGACGTAACCTTCTGTTGGTCTGTATATGCAGTAAATTAAAATAACTGCCTTGAATAAAATTGCTCTCTCAAAATGGCTGTACTGAACGTCTTGAAATAGGCCTCTGTCTCTTTAAGAAGCTTTCCGACACGCCCCCTTCAGCACACTGCTGGGGCATCTAAACAACACTACTGTGCGGGGAGGGGGCTCTGCTGAGCTGAGGAGCAGTGGTTGGTGGCTTGGCTGGTGACAAAAGGTCCAGAGGCGTCTCCAGTAGGTGGGGGCGTTCCTAGGAGGACTGAGGCATAGCTACACCTAAAATGGCTGCCGTCTAAGTTTTTACTGATTACTCAAAAATATGTGAATGAGCCAAGGCAACACTCCAGGCATGTGTTTAATGAGGGAATGACATAATAACTTGAAGCTTGAAAAAGTCGATTTTACATAGTACCCCCCTTTAACAAAAATCACAAATTAATCGCCACCTTCAATAAAAAAAAATTGCATTTCTTTCTAATTCTGAAGTGCTATCTTAATCAGTTTAAAAGAGAAATGGCTTATGTTCAATAGACGCATTGTATGACACACTCCTGTTTGTTCTTTATTATTTGCTTCATAGCACGCTCAAAGTTGTCAGCATGTGAAGTGACTGACACAAACCTCCAAACAAGCCCATTCCAGTTTAATGGCAAAGTGGTGAAAAAATGCGAATAGGCTTAATTAATTTTGCAATAATATTCAAGGGTTGTGATGTTATTAAAGCCTGAAATTTGTCAAATCTCTCAACAGCTGGACGAAGAGCTCCAGCAGAACCTGAAGCAGAGCATGCAGCAGAAATACCAGCAGCCAGGACAGGACAGCGTGACTCAGGCTGTGGACCGGCTGCAGAAGGAGGTGAGGCCTGGAGAGCTTTGAATATAGAATAAAGTGTCATATCAATTAAGTATTCAGTAATTGTACATGTTCTTAAAGCCAATAAATAGAATAAAAATACAGAAATTCATTTAATTTTGGAGAACATTTTCTTAAAAAGTGTCTCTCAGAATATCAGTATAGTAAAACAATCTTTGTGGAAGATGATGATAAAACAAGGCTATGAGGCTATGAGGCTATGCTTATATGCGTCCACAGTTCAAGTGTTGTGGCAGTAACAGCTCTGCAGACTGGGCGGACAGTGTGTACATCCAGGGCAACAGTGATGAGCTCCTGGTTCCTGACAGCTGCTGTAAAACTCCTGGCGAACTGTGTGGACGCAGAGACCACCCGTCCAACATATACAGAGTGGAGGTATACGGTCTTACAGACAGGTCCTGTGAGCTCCGCTGAGCTCCTCATGTGTGACTGTGCCTCCAGGGCGGATGCATAAAGAAACTGGAGGCGTTCATCTTGGAGCAGCTGTACATTCTGGGAGCTCTGAGCATTGGCATTGCATTTCTACAGGTAAAGTTACATACTTTAAACGCATTAATGTGAGTTCTCTATTTGTGCGGACCTGACAGCCTCTCTCTTACAGCTCTTGGGGATGATGCTCACCTGCTGCTTATACAGGACTCTCAAAGATGACCCATACTGAATTGAATGTATATGATACAACAGAATCATGATATTTTAACCTCTTACCCCCCACCTTAACCAAGTGCATTTTCTCCAGCTTAATCCAAATGTTGTGACGCCTCATTTGAAAGCTAAGAACTACAAAACAGATCACAAACTACAAACTGTCACTTGGTGTTTCATCATCATTTCATTGCTTGTTTGACCTTTTTTTGTTGTGTTTTGGTCAACTATTTGTCACTTTTTTTGGACACGTTTTTAATCGTGTTGTTGTTGCTTTTTTGTCACTTTTTTGTTGCGTTTTTCAAGAAGCTTTGAGATCTGGGTAAAGCCGAACTGGAGAAAATGTGCTCGGTTCAGGTTAAAAGGTTAATAGCGCCTGACGTGCTGCTGGACGGCAGTTAAACCCTATGCATGGTTTTAATCTATTTTACTCAAAATGTATTATTTTTGTTTATGTATTATATGTATTAAATATTTGTATTACTGTACATCTGACAGTTTATTAAGCTAAATAAAATATCGGTGCTTTTTACTCTCAAATATTGCCGTTATTTATTTATCCAGAACTCTTATTGTGAAATTCTACCGGATGTCGGCAGACACCACCCCGGATATTATTGTCACGTGACTTCCTGAACAAGGCAGTTTTCCTTCTGAAAAGAGAAATTATTTGATCAGTAATAACAAGAGGCTGCTGCAGATATGTCCGCTAAACCCACGTGTCTGATCGTGGCCAGTGCGTGTGCGCAGGGTATGTTTTATTGGTTATATTTACACGGTTTGTTGATGTGAGGGACACTTAAATAGTTCTGTTTCACAGGTGTCTCAGTCCAATGTTTCCAAAAGGCCTTCAGTCTTTGTGCTTCAACATTCAACCTGCAGACGGCCACTCCCGGGTATAACTCTGTAATGACCAGGATTGAGGAAAATGCGTGATGAACTTTAGATAATATTAACATCCTGTCAACATGATTGTCACCAGGGAAAACCCATAGACTTTGTTGGGGTGGACGAGAGCACTTCCAGATGGGTGCAAGATTTTAACATCAAACCTTATGCCACACCAGCTAAACTCGAGTCGATAGATGGTGAGGTATTTCCATTATATGTTTACTCAGTCAGTCATATATGTTTAGAATTGCACTATTCTAATGTCTTATTCTTCCCAGGGGCCAGATACCAGGTACTGCTTATCCCAGACTGTCCTGGAGCCCCCACTGACCTGGCCCACAGTGGGTCCCTTCACCGCATCCTCACGCACTTCATAACCAACCAGAGTCAGTACCCCTTCATCTGATGTTCTTTAAAGTTCAGATCCTATAAGCTTGTCTTGTTTAGAACCGGTGTGCGCTGTAGGACAAGGCGTGGCAGCTCTGTGCTGTGCCACAGAGGGACAGAAGTGGATCTTCAGTGGCTACAGTCTAACGGGGGTTAGTGCAGCTCTGTGTCAATGCCATGTTTGTGAGATATTGTAAAACTAACGCACTGTTCTGCTGAAGCCGTCTGTGTTCGAGCTGGTGAGGGGACCCGACTTTGCCAATCTGCCTTTGATTGTGGAGGATTTTGTAAAGGACAGTGGTGGATCATACACAGGTGAGCGTCATCAGCAGGTGGGCTTATAATTATGAGCAGAGGTCCTCAAAGTACTTGATTTTATTTGATTAAAAGATGTTAGATATTACTCCGATACAAGTAAAAGTTGCTCAGTCATATTTGTACTTAACCTCTTACCCCCTGCCTTAACAGAGTGCATTTTCTCCAGTTCAGCTTTACCCAAACTTAAAAGGTTACAGCCTATAGGGAGGATCGCTGCTGTTGTTTGTTTTTCCGTGATTTTCACCGATGTTTTGGTGACTGGTGGGCAAACAGCTGATTTTTCCGAACTTGAAGAGCTGTTTATTTAAATCACAGATCTTTTACAGCGCCAATCTTTTCACAGAAGCAATGCTCTGTGAACGATGTTTTGACCCACCATAGAACTATGATTATCCATTTAATACATTTGCGTTGCCCACCAGTGCCTCGGACGTGACGACACGGCAATCCCCCTAATTGGCCAGTCTAACACCTCATTTGAAAGCCAAGACCCACAAAACTGATCGTGACTTTATTGTTGCATTGTCACTGTTTTTCTCACACATTTTTGATGCATTTTTATCTCTTTTATTTCCTTGCTTTTTGATGCTTTTTTGTCACTTTTTTTGTTTCTATTTAGGTGCTCTTTTTCTGCTTTTTCATAACTTTTTAATCGTGTTTTTGTTGTGTTTTCATCGTCTTTTTCGTTGCCGTTTTGATGCTTTGTTCAAGAATCTTTTACATTTGGGTAAAGCTGAACTGGTGAAAACTTGCTCGGCTCTTAGGTATTTGCTGTAGAAAATACCTAAGTGTTCTAAGTAGAGTGTGCAAAGTGTAGAGTGAGTGTAAAATGACTACAGTTACAGACACAAGATCATGTTTCCGTGGTATTGATACAGTACAACTCATTTCTCTCGTCTTCACAGCGAGTCAGGAAGATGCAGTACACGTCGTCATAGACCGGCACCTCATCACGGGGCAGAACGTCCAGTCCACTTCTCTGGCTGTGAACAATCTAATGCTGCTCTGCTCCAACAAGTGAACACAAATCATGGCTGAACTAGTTTGTCCAACATTCCTTCAACACACCAGAAACCAGGACACACTCTCTTTATGAGAGAAAAGTCCAGAGGAGCCAACCTGGTGTAGTGTTTTTATACTTGCCGCACAATGTTTTTTTTAAATTTTGTTTGTGTATAGGATTGCAAAATGAATGGTTGCAATAACTAAACTGCAAAGACTTCAATAATCATAATACAATTCTTTGCAAAACGAAATTACCTCTACACAGCATGTTCTGAAAAGTTTGTGATTGTTGTGTTAGTTTAGCTCTTAACATTTCAGCTCCTGGAGTGAACTGAATCTTCATTTCAACGCGTAAACTGCAGATCTTATTGCAATTGGGGATGTTTGTGATTAATCAGTTAACCTCATAACTACGGGCCTGAACCAAGCACATTTTTTCCCCCCAGTAATAATCATGAAACCTCGGTAAAAATACAAATGGCTTTCTAAACTTCAAACAGAAGCCACATTTTATGCTTATTTGCACTTAGATTATGCTGTATTTCCCCCTAAAATACAGCATAATGATTAAATGTTAACATACTTTTTAATTGAAGTCCATGATGGCAATTAATTGGTTTAACCTCGTACCTCCCGCCTTTAACCTAGCACATTTTCTCCAGTTTGGCTTTAATCAAATCTAAAAGCTTCTTGAAAAAAGCTACAAAAGAGCCACAAAAACGTTCTGGAAAAGCAACAATAACACGGCTAAAAAGTGACAAACGCGACATAAGAACCGTCAAAAAGCAAGGGAAAATAGCAATGAAGAAAGCAACAAAAATGACGCTTCTAGGTCTCAGCTTTCAAATGAGCCTTTACTCTGGCCTATAGTCTGTAAGCTCCAGTCGAGAAGCTTTTGGATTTGGCCGAACTGGAGAAAATGTACTTGGTTAAAGGAGGGAGGTAAGAGGTTAAACTAATTAATTGCCATCATGGACTTAATCGATTAAAAAGTATGTTAACATTTAATCATTATGCTGTATTTTAGGGGAAAATAAGCATAAAATGTGGCATCTGTTGAAGTTAAGAAAGCCATTTGTATTTTGGTTTTGTTACCGAGGTTTCATGATTTATTACTGGGAAAAAAAAAATCATACGATCTTGTTGATATAAAACATCCTATGCAATGAGACTAAGCCGGTGGTTAACAGTTAACCGATAATCGTTTGATAAAGTTCCTGATTAATCGATTCATGAAATTGAGCAGAACGTGCATCCCTAATTGCAATATTATGTGTTCAAATATGTTCACATTTGTGCATCATTTTACTTGACGTACCATGGTCCTTCATCTTTACGGTCGTTATTAGGGACAAAGAAACCTGGACTCTCTTTGCTCTGATTGTGACAAATAAGTTTTAATTTTATTCGTGTGTGGATTTCCAACATGGACCTGACACAAGTTGAAACAAATCCAGCAGAGGTCCAACATGAACTACATTATGTCCTGGCGCTCGCTGCCCCGAGCGCCAGGAGCTCTAGAGAAGATCGTAAAAATAGTCCAGTCCTTGTCCGAGCTCCCACAAAGAGATGCCCGTTCCCAGCTCCGTCGCCAAGGAGACCCTCATGAATATGGACTGGAAATGGAAAACAAAATTTAGCATGTTTTAGTGAAAGGTTCCAAGTGTTGAAGCAATGCCTACCTTTAGCGAAGGGTAGTACACCACATGCTTCCCTGCGTTTCTGAAAAGGATTTTGTGAAAGCTCATACCGTAAAATATATAATAATTTGTATTTACATTTGTCTGTTAGTAGTTTACTTTACAGCACAGTGACAACATGGTAGGATGGAAATGGCATGCTGATATTGGACAAACGAGTGGGCTGCAAGATGTGAGAGGAAATGTGTTAATTGATATATGTCTTGAATATTGTGATGACCATATTGCATTATTTCACAAAACCAGTTCAACACAGTATGGTCCATTAAGTTAAAACTAAAATCGTAAACTGTCAAAACAAGGCAAAAAAACCAATCAACACAAAACAAGGCTGACATGGAACTCAATGAGGAAAAACACAACAAAAACGTTTGCACAATTTTACAGTACCATAGGCCAGATCTTGTGCCTGGCGCAAGCACAGCACAAGCTTCAGGCACTATGGTTATCTTCCCTGTGGCGCTGCTGTTGTGCTATGAGCCTGTGCCACTGGCGAGTGGGCGTTGCTTATGAAAAGAGAGGACTGAGGCGTGGTTTACTACAAGCAGCACTGAGAGCGGTGCTCTGATCAGCCTCACATTCATTTCCTCGTTTACGTCGCGCTGCTTTTTGTTCTTCATACATAGCATTATAGGCTCTCACAGGTCAAACTAAAAACGTTATTAACCCCATTGTGAGCTAAACAATGTTTGTGTCTCAATAGGAAAGAGACGTAGCCTACAGCCTGTCCCGCTGTGGCGCAGGTCACAAACGCGTCCAAAACAAAAGCCCATGTTCACCCCCCCTCCCCCTCGCCCTGTCTTGGCCACGGAGTCTGGTTGGAGGAAAACGCTATAGTCTGCGTTCAGAAGCACAAGATTGGGCCCAAAGTGTTTTTGTTTTAGGCTGTGTCGAGACATCGTGGCTTCTTGCGACATGGATAAAACGTCACCTAATACTGTGATAAAGATAATTTGCCAATATATTGTACAGACCTAATAATGAGGAAAATTGCAGTTCGCATTTCATTAACTATATACTGGTTGGAGTAAGGGTTAGGAGGATTTAGTCATATTACCCTGAAATAAGCTTGGCCGGTTTCCATTTCACTACAATTATCTTCATGCTATTTCCATCCGATTACCATGAGTGCGCAGTAAAGTAAAGTCGCTTTACCTTTTGTATGAAAAATAATGCTCCGCTGAATATTCGTCCCAGAGAAGTTTTGGCCGATGCTCGCGCAGAAGCTCAATGTACCTGAAACAAGTTGTGAAAGAAAAATGCTGGTGAATTGTGAAAGATCAAGCATTTTGAAATATTGATGCTTGATCTCACGCCTTCAACTGTGATTTTTTTTTTTATATATCTGAAAGACTAAAGGCAACATTGTCTTAAATATAAACGTGTCATGTTTGTTACACTTACCCAACCATTTATACAGAATAACATTGGCAGAGAGCTAATTATGCTTTGAGGAAATACAAGTACTATGGGACAGTTAGTAGGATTTTACACGAAGAAAATGATTTTAGTTTCCTCGTAATACTTGAGTGTTTAAATATTTGCAGATTGAGTTCAAAGTGTTCACAGCTCAAACATTTGGAGGACGAAGAGAATATGCATTTGTGAATGTGACTGACGGTTATCAAATTTAACTCCTCAAGCTTGTGTAGCAAAAGCAAACAGACGTAATCTACTCTGCACTAATGATCTTAGTTTATGGTCAGCGGGGATTTCAACCTCAGAGGGGTTTGACTTGTAAAAGCAAATCCTTACACTACAACATCACTAAAACATCCTTCTTCCACCTCCGCAACATTGCCCGCCTCCACCCCTCCCTTACCCAGTCAACAGCGGACATCCTCATTCACGCATTCATCACTTCCAGACTCTACTACTGCAATAGCCTCCTCTATGGACTTCCCACCACTCATCTCCAAAACCTGCAATACATCCAGAACTCTGCTGCACGCCTCCTCACCCACACCTGGTCCAGAGAACACATCACCCCCGTCCTCCAACAGCTCCACTAGCTTCCTGTTCAATACAAGCTCCTCCTCCTCACCTACAAGTCCCTCCATAACCTGGCCCCGCCCTACCTCACCGAGCCCCTGCAACCACACCAACTCGCTCAGCCGACTCCAACCGCCTCACTCCCATCACCCGCACTAATCGCCGGACCTTGGGGGACCGGACCTTTGCCATTGCCGTCCCCACCCTCTGGAACTCACTCCCACAGCCCATCAGAAACACAGACTCACTCCCAAACTTTAAATCAATACTCAAAACCCACCTCTTCAAAGTGGCTTTTCTTTGTCGTCTACTGTCAAGCGTCTTTGAGTGTCCAAAAAAGCGCTTTATAAGTTTGATGCATTATTGTTATTATTAGTAAAGCTACTCTCACCCTGCACAGATACAAAAGTAAAGTACCCTATACCTCAGAAATTAGGGCAGACGCGCTTCCCAGCAACAAAATGAGGTTTGGTTTAAACACTTTGAAAACATGCGTGTCAGCAAACAAACGGCGCTCGTAATGTGTAGTTAAGTAGGAATATATAATACAATAATGTGTAGAAAAATCTATATAGCCTTTTGAGGGTTATTGATAGTTACATGATAAGAAATATTGGGAACTTCTTGTGAGAAGTTGATGGAAAGTACTTCAGGATGGAAAGTACTTCAGGAACAGTAGCTTTAAATATGTAAATCGTGTGCGTCTAAAATGCAAACATCTTGACCGCCCAAGGCTGCCTCACCTGCCCCCGAGGATGGGCTCCGCTCCTTGGCCAGAGAAGTCCAGGCCGTACAGGTTGAGTCCCAGGAGGATCTTGTGTCTCCACTGAGGGGAGGGGGCCAGCTGCATCACACAGTCCCTCACCCAGGGCAGCGGCGCACTCGGACCGGAGCTGTGCAGCAATGTTCGATTATACTCAAGGGCAGCACAAAGTGAGAAAAGAGCTGCTGACAGCAATGTTTCTAAATCTTTACTATTTACACTGTCAAAATGAAACCGAACAGTCTACATCTACTATCACTGACATCAGCGACGAAAATGTGACAAAAACACAACAAAAAGCAATGAGAAAAAGCAATGCAAATCAACAAAAGAGATGAAAAAGTGACAAAAAGCAACAAAAAAAATCTACGAAAAACATGACAAAAACACGGCGACAATTTGACAAAAGAGTTACGATCACTTTTGTAGGTCTTAGCTTTCAAATGAGGCGTTACACTGTTTCTTTCATGTGGAGAAGTTTTTGAATTTGGGTAAAGCTGAAGTGGAGAAAAGTTATACACATGGCCCGACTGATTTCATCCAGATCTATAATGCTACTGCTAGTTTAACATAAGAATAATCCAAGTAATTAACATTTAAATTGATTTAGAAACAGATTTATGTTTAACCTTTGAGTGACACGTAATGAGGGGTAACTACCTGGAGCTGGAATAATCGTAGGTCATGAGGCTGAACCCGTCCACGACCGGAGCCAGCTCCTCAAACTCCTCCCGGCCGAACATCCCGGGCTGGCCTGCACTGTCCCACACACAGCAGGGCGGGTTAGACCGTGTCATTCACTCGGACATATGGGCTTCTTTACCTGGTCACGGCGGGAGGGATGACAAGAATACACTCCAGTCTCTTGGAGTTTAACGTCTCACAGATGTGCTTGATCATATGGACCAGCTCCCTGAGACGAAAGAGTGTTAGTTCTCAGTCAGGTTTAGTGTAAAAAAAGGATCAACCCAGGCTGTTTATATCTGCCCCACTTCGTTTTGAGCAGTTGAGAACATCTTGTTTCTTGCAGAACCGACAATTGACCACAATATTCTTTGAGATAAATATATGACTTTATGGTTTTCAATTGTTGTTCTAAGATTCTGACATTTTATGAGTAATGAGAGGTTTTCAGCTTCCAAAATATTACAGAAAATAAACACAAACATTGTATACATTAGGTTTCCCTTAAAATGCTTATCTTGATAACAGCCAAACACAGCAGTCACTGTGTCACTGAGCATTAGGTGCATGTTTAGCATTGATGAATAGATAAGGCTTACTTCCTCTTGTTGCCTCCAAGCTGACTCCAGAGCTCCAAAGTGAAACCATCAAATCCCTCGGTCTGAAAAGCCCAAGGCTCATGAAGCAATTGCCAAAATAGTTATACACGGAAACAGTGTTTTTCACCTTAGCAACGTCCACCAGTTCAGTGGCCAGCTCCTCGATCTCATCCTCGCTGTCCAGAACGCTCATGTAGTCCTGATACGACCAGGCATCCAACAGCACCCGGGGCACTGCACGGAAAAGGGAATTTCGTTATTTAGTTTTGGTTAAATGGCCACTGTGGTTACGGTTTATGCAAATGCAAAACAACAAGTTTCTTTGTGTTATGCCTGTCGAAATAAAGGATATAAAAGAATAAAATAAAATGCTGACTGTTTGGAGAGTCATATCTAGGGCTCATTCATTCATTCATTTTCTTCCACTTGTCCGTTGCCGGGTCGTGGGGGCAGCCGTTGGAGCTGCCCAGATCGCATAGCACCAGCCCATCTCTATCTATATCTAGGGCTATATGACGATAAAAATGTAATCCAAATACACTTTTCACAACATTTGTCAGGCCCTTGTGTCGTTTGATCTATTTATTTGGGGATAGTTTTTGAGTTGAAAATAGCAAGTCAGGAAATATTCTACTATGGCCACAATTTAATTTTCTTTTCTTTCTTTTTTTAATCAATGAAGAAAGGATACTGTAGGAAGATGAGCGCATTACCCTCTGGCTTAAGTTTACTAATAAATTGCAAAGCAAAGCAGCAGGAAATAGCTAGGAAGTTAAGACAGAACAAGTATACAGTAGAAACAGCCAGGTTGAACATAAGTCACAAGGCAAAAGTCTAAATCCACCCTCATCTGGGCATTTTGCTTGAGTGTGAATGTCACAACCTGATAAACAAACAGCTCGAATTCCCCTGTAATACTGTGTTCCGAATGTGGGCACTCACCTATTTTGACTTTCTTGTTGGACTTGCGCACAGCTTTCACCCAACCTGGAAACACGAAGACATGAAACAAAACAAAAAAAGGGTGAATGAATTGATAATTAAAAGTAAAATAGTTGGTTATTTTTGAATTATTATTATTGCCTGGATCATGGTCGTGAAGCCCATTGACATCGAATGTTTCAAGCCCTCGTCTGCGTAGCTGTAACCAAACTGGAGACACAGAGGTCATCTTGGGACCGAACAGCTTGGCCACGTTATAGCCATGAGAGTTCCACTGCAGAGAAGAAGGGAAACGCAAATGGAAGGTGTGATAACGAGGACTACCAACCTAGAGGATTGACCTATATTGAGAGTTACACGTTTTACAAACTATAGTCAGTCACTGATAAACTTCCTGTACAGACCTCATCATTGTATCACATCTTAAGAGCCAGTGCCTGTTTGACACTTCACTATGTAAGGGTGCGAATGTCAACTTTAGTGTCACAATTGTAAGATGAAAAACCTTATGACAATTGTCAAAACGCTTAATTGAATTTTCTGTCACCTGCTTTTGTGATGCTAAAATGAATACTTCACAAATAATCCAGCCAAACTTAAACCTTTTGTGGCTGGACCAGGGCTCCAGACTAGCATCCTAAAAACAGGGTCCAATGCCAATGCGTTCTCCAATGCATTCCCTATTTCGATTCATCCTCTATAACACATTTTACATACCGGTAATAATAATTTGAAAATAAATTTGACAGAAATAATAAGGATATCGACAAATATTATAAATTCAAGACCACTCTCTTATTGATACACTGATGCAACCAAGGAACATATTTAGTTGCACTTTAATGGTCTCATGGAGCCCTGACTGGAGTAATAATCCAGGGGAAGTGGATTTGCCCATTGACACAACATCATGCATGCAATCAAAAAGAAAAAAAGTAACACTGCCAATATAAACAATATACTGTCTTCTTACCGGGGTGACATATCCAAGAACCTGCCCATCAAAAGCTCTCTTGATGTGCTTATAGTACCTCCTTTCCTCCTTCACTATGTCTTTCCACTGAGCGTCTGAAACCACCAAACCTCTGTCCAGCACCGACAAATCAGATGTGGTTCTCTGCACACAGGACAGGTAACTATAGCAAAAGAGAAAGAACAGGTGATCTCTTCTATTCAGTGCACAAATTGCATACCTTAACTTCAACTTTGGGACTCTTCTTTGCATCTGTTTTGGAGAGCGTGCCACTGACCAGGCAACAGCAGCAAAAGGCAAACAGTATCAGGACAAGCCTGATTCTCTTCATGTCTAGAGCCAAAACCAAACCAGTGGAAGGTAATATTCAGAATATCTTTACAGTGATGTGTTGCTGTAGCGAGCGAGCGGCGCTTCCTTCCTGATGGGGGAGATTGCACAGCCGCATGTCCCGCTCTGGTCTGTCATAAACGCACCAGCGAACCCAGAAGTGCCTGCTGCAACAAACAGAAGTTCATGAAATTAACCGCCTCACAGTAGTGACAGCTCAGCGCATTGCACGAGCGGCTACACTTCCGCCTGAGTGGGGTAGTAAGTCACCCGAAGCGAAAGGGGGCAGTGTGGTTGTGAAGTACGTCTGTGGGTGCGAGCAGCATGCAGTTTGCTATGACCACAAATTTGTTTTTACATGTTGTTATCGTCATGAAGTGATCATAGTAAACGTGAGTGATGTTTGTTTTCTCTCCATAAATTACATTGCCTCAAGCCTTGTTGTCGAAATTAAACTGAGCTAAGCTGTGACAGAGTAGGTTCGTCGCTCAGTCGCTAGAGGGCGGTGTTATTGTTGTTTACACTTTTCATTGACAAAGAAGAAGAAGAATCGCGGAAGTGCCGCTGCAGTGTCTGAAAAATGTAAACAAGTCACCGGTGCTAATTCTGAAGGTAACAAAAACATGGAAAACAAGAGTAATGTATGCCATCCAAATAGCTTAACAATGAAACGCTCACCGGTTGGCTTAACTCTGCTGAAACCTTTCATTGTTTTCCTGTTTTATCCGCTTGGTTGTTGCTAGTTGAATAGTTCTTTGAAAATGTCATGTCGAGGTTCAATTCTCTGATGCGTCTGATTATGATTATAATTATTTCATATAATCCAATGGCTTTATACTATATCTGTCAAATGTAATGAAATGGTGCACCATTTAATGAGATGAAATGTTCTCCATGACTAAATCTTGAACTGCATAAGATTTTCTATTTTTATGTTTTTCCTAATGTGTTCTTATTGTTTAAGAAGAAAAAAGTACCACCAGGTCTAGATAACTTTAGATCTGAGTAGAGTATCACCTGAAGAAGCTCAAGTACCCCCAGTGATACATGTAACACAGTTTGTGAACCACTGCATTAATGTACATATTATATACAATAGAAGTAGGCGCGGTTATTTAAAAAAAAAAAAAAGGTCACAGCAGTTGATGTATAAACTGGAGTATGAGTAGATTTAACCTCTTTTTCTTTTGTTATAGTGAAGGAAGATGATTATCGAAGAGTTCGTCTCCAAGACCTTGGAGCTCCTTCAGGAGGAGAGAGAGGCAGAGATACAGGAGTCAAGGTGAGGAGGACCTAAATAATGTTAGTCCTATTGATTTAGAAATGACTTAACTATGTTTGTCTAAACCTGGCAAATATTTTTGCGCAGACTATGGCGGGAGAGTGTGTCTCTGAAGGAGCTCCAGAATAAAGGTGTGTGTCTGCTGAAGCTGCAGGTGGGGTCTCAGTCCACTGGTCTGTATGGACGGACTGTGGTCATCTTTGAGCCCAGGAAACATCAGGGAGTTGCTGTTCTAGCAAGCAACAGCTTCAGCCCGGGTAACAGAAAAACACTCAAATATTGCAATTAGGTCTTCATTCTGATACTTCAGTTTCCTTCTTACAGTATACAATGTATTGTCAATGTATATTATCATCCGGTTTTAGTCATGACCCTCTTAATTTAGTCCTATTTGATTTTTTTTTGTCTTTTATTGTTTTGTTGTTGTGTTGGACTCATGACATATCTTTTTCCATACCACAGGGGACATTGTGGGTCTGTATGACAGTGGTGGCTGCAGCGCATCCTCCCAGATCACGTCTGGTATTGTCATTCGTGTGGCCAAGGCGTCAGTCAGTGTGGCTTTTGATGAAGGCCTCACCGTGGAGACAGAATCTTTGTACAACATACTGAAACTAGCCAATGATGTCACGTACAAACGAATGAAGAAGTAAGTGATGTGCTAACGCAATCTAACGCACATGAATCCAAAGTAATACACTTCTTTTGGTTGATATTTTGCAGAGCTTTGAATACGGTGAATGGATACAGTAACGGTCCTGCTGCCAGTCTCATAAGTGTTCTATTTGGAGATTCCCAACCTACAACAATGCGGACAAAATGTGGTTGGTGGTTAGCATCTTTTCTTCGGCCTAAATATAGGGACAAAATCTCATGAAAAATCATCCTGTTCATGTAAAAACCTTCATTTGGCTACTTTATCCTAAGATGGCAACTTCAAAAACAACATACTGAGTCCTTGTTATCTTTGAAAATGAATTATCTGTTTAGATGCGTACAGTTTTTGTGTTGCTCAGTCACTAGCATAGCTTTGGTCCCAAAGAATGACCTGCCAATTTATGCTATTAAAATGTTCTTCTTGCAGATGAATTAAAATTCTTGAACCCAAATCTGGACGAGTCTCAGAGAGAGGCGGTGGTATTTGCTCTGTCCCAAAAGGAGTTGGCGATAATCCACGGTCCCCCAGGAACAGGAAAGACCACCACTGTTGTAGAGGTCATCCTGCAGCTTGTTAAACAGGGACATAAGGTCAGTACAGAATATGGGTAACATTTAAGAATTGAAAGTAGTAAATATAATAATAACTAACTCATATGTAGTTTGTCATTAAAGAAATGTATTCTTGGTGTAGGTGCTGTGTTGTGCGCCATCCAACGTGGCAGTGGATAATCTGGTGGAGAGACTGGCTCAGTGTAAGGCTAAGATTTTACGTCTTGGACATCCGGCCCGACTACTGGAGTCCATTCAGAAACACTCGCTGGACGCTGTGCTCGCTCACAGCCAAAGCGCCAGCATCATCACAGACATCCGCAAAGACATGGACAAGGCTATCGTGAGTTCATTCACGCAGCTATAATTACTTGTATTGAGCTTAGATTTGAGCATATCTTTATTCTCTGTATAGTTGGGAATGAAGAAAAACAAAGGAGAAAGAGGAGATTTAAAAAGAGAACTTGGTGAATTGAGAAAAGAGCTGAAAACACGAGAGACTACGGCCATCTCAGAGATCCTCCGGGCAGCTGATGTGGTGCTGTCCACAAACACAGGTAAAGTCCAGTATCTTCAGCCAGATACAGTACTTACGTACAAGCTTAGCTAACCATTCAGATATTTTTTTCACCCGACAATTTATAATTTGCAAAAACAAAATCTTATTTAAAAAGCCAGTTCTCCTGAGCAGTTGTATTTTATTCCTACCCTGCTCCGTACAACTACACATTGTGGAAAAATTACATATCACTAATACTTGTTTAATATTATGGGTCAAATGTTTCAAAATATCTCACAAATAATTCCTATCTGTGTCCCAGGATATGAGGTCAACCTTGTCAAATCCAGTATTGAATATACTGAAAACAATGTAATTTTTTTTTCTTTCACCAAGTCCTAATTAATGCTTTTGTACATGTCTTTTCCTTCCAAAGGGTATAGCATGCCTACATAACTTACACTCCCTTTAGTGCCTCTTTTAATCCATTAAACCACACTGCCTTTAAAATCTGAGAAGAAAAAAAGCATCATATTCACCTTATTCCGGAGTTCGAGTGGGCGCCCCTTCACTCGTATTAGTTTACATAGAACTGGAGAAGTCAAGAGAGAATCAGTTCTACACGGAAAAACCGGGGACGAAACGGTGCAGTGTTGACTTGTTGGTGCAAATGAACATTGTACATTTTACACAAATCAATCGAAATCTGTTCTCTGCTTAATAAATGGACTTTGTGCTCTACCGGAAGTGTCAATACAACAGAAGTGCCGATCCGTGAAAAAAAGAGGCAAAAAGGTGGTGAACAGGAATGTAAAAATAATTTACCAAACGAGGACTGTGTTTTATGCAGGTGCCTGTGCGGAGGGGCCTCTGAAGTTCCTGGCCAGGACCACTTTGACTGTGTGGTGATCGATGAGTGCGCCCAAGCCCTGGAGGGCAGCTGCTGGATCCCCCTGCTGCAAGCCCGCAAGTGCGTGCTGGCAGGGGACTACAAACAACTGCCGCCCACCATTAAGTCCAACAGGTACAAGACTGGGGTTACAATGAAATAATGAGGTTTTAGTTTAATCCTTTTAAAAAATCAGACTTGAATAAAGGCTGTACCTGTATCATGAGCAATGAACGGAATGTGCCAGGCTTAAAGCTTTTTGCTTATTATTTAAGATTTTTCCCAATAGATAGATTTTTGCCACCATGGTGTGTGGTTGCTTTAAGCTGTCAGGACTTATAAATATATATAAATACGTGTGTTTCTCTTCAGCCTCCTCAAAGTGACCAAACATGTGACTTTTATCTTGTCTTCTTTGACGTAGCGCTGCATCCAGAGGCCTGGCCGTCAGCCTGATGGAGCGTCTGATCCAGTTGTACGGAGACGCTGTGGTCCGGATGCTGACCATTCAGTACAGGATGAACAGTGCGATCATGGAGTGGGCCTCCAAAGAGATGTACCAGGGCAGATTGACGGCGCACAGCTCAGTGGAAGCACATTTGTTAAAGTGAGAACCTTACCCAACTTGCATTTCATTATAGCCTTCATTCAGTCTCTCAAATCTGTGATCATGGAGGCAAGTCGGGTAAATTATGCTTTTTGATATAGTGATATCAACATTATTAAAACGTCACAGTGTTGTATGCTTTTATTTGTCAATGCTGCAACTGGAAAGGTTTTATCATTAATTAAAATGCCCTCCCTGTGAGCAGAGATCTTCCTGGAGTGGCCAGTGTGGAGGAGACGGGCACCGCACTGCTCCTCATTGACACTGCTGGCTGTGGTCTGAACGAGACCGAGGATGCAGACGAAGTGTCCAAAGGAAATCCAGGTCAGATTTGTGCTCTACCCAATTAGGTCCATGGTTGTCATTCTTGTTATCACATGTTTGTTTTCTGCCCCTCAGGTGAAGTGGACATTGTTGAGCTGCACATAAAGGCTCTGACAGAGGCTGGCATCAAAGACAAAGATATTGCTGTTATTGCTCCATACAATTTGCAGGTACGTCATCAGAGTATCATCCTGACCTAGGATACATTATTTCACTAAAGACTAACAATAAAATATTAATATTTTATTATTTAGTAATGAATACTGTTGTTTTGCTGTTCTTGAATCCTGTTTAGGTGGATCTTCTGAGGCAAAAGCTTTCGGCTAAACACCCAAATCTTGAGATCAAGTCCGTGGATGGATTTCAAGGCAGAGAGAAAGAAGCTGTTGTACTGTCTTTAGTTCGCTCCAACAGAAAAGGTATTTTCTTATATTATACAATTCAAGCAGGAAGATAAGACTGTTCGCATTGTATTGATGTGGGTTTAATATTTATATTGATTTATTAATTTTATGCGTATGTTATATGTCTTTATTTTTAGAATAAAGCTTTAGAACTTTCAAATCTCTGGATAACAACTGAATTTTAAGTAAACTGCAGAGAAATGCCAAGTTTAACGGTGTTAAACCACCATCAGGGCGTGCTATCAATGGACAGCACCTGTTTGATATTTACAAGACACACTTACAGTATTAGTAGCTTGTTTTGTTTTCTTTTTCAGGTGAAGTTGGATTTTTAGCTGAGAACCGGAGGATAAACGTCGCTGTGACTCGCGCGAGACGTCACATCGCTGTTGTGTGCGACACTCAGACTGTCCAGAACACCCTTTCCTCAAGTCCCTGGTCGATCACATGACCCAGCATGGAGACGTCCGCACTGCATTCGAGTACCTCCAAGATATAGTTCCTCAGAATTACACACGGGATCACAAAGACGCTAAACCAAAAGCAGCGGGAAAACCCACCTCTACGGAACAGAAAGCCAAAGTAACAAGAACGAACGACCAGAGCAGAACCGAGCAGGAAAGAGGACAAACCGTTTACAAAAGAGCAGAATGAAAAGAGATCCACTGAAATCAGGAAGCAGCTGGAGGAATTCAAGAATGACCCAAATCAAAGTCAGCTAAGTTTCCCCCTTCGCTGAACTCCCACGAGCGCATGTTGGTGCACCAGTTCGCCGAGGAGCTGGGCCTACAGCATGAGAGCAGAGGAGAAGGCAAGGAGCGCTACATCGCTGCGTCCAAACAAGACAGTGCCGAACACACAACAGAGAAGATCAAACAAGCTGAGGAGGAGGAAGAAGAAGAAGAAGCGAGCAAAGAGGAGGCGAAAGTCGAAAGAGTCGAGCATGACATTAAAGAGCCAGCGAACATGAATCCTGTAGATCAGACTTCCATAGATCTTAAAAGTCTCCATTTAGAGCGAATGAAACGGGAGCAAGAGAAACGGGAGGAAAATGCCAAACAGAAGAAGCAGCAGCAAAAACCGCGTTCCACCTACACAGCCCCAGTCTAAGAAGTCAGCTAAAGGTGAGCAGCAGAACAAGTTGATCTACTCTGTATATAGGTTGTGGTCATGGCATGCAGGAAATATGTTAATAGAAATAACTCTGAGGGTGATTCACTGCACGAAATATTCAAATAGAAAGTCATCAAATGCTGGACCATATATATATATAATTTTTCGGTAAACGATCAAGTCCACAAACTGTCCTTATGTACTTATTTGGTCAGGACTTTTGGCTTTTTTGTTGTGTTTTCATCACACATTTTCGTCAGCTTTTCTCGTTTTTTGTCACATTTTTGTCGCTCTTTTGTTGCATTTTCCTCCTTGTTTAGGGTTAGGGTTAGATATATGCACAAGATACATGATGTAAACAAGCCTAGGTGGATTGTAACCATGAGCAATTTCCCGACCATTCATTAAGATATATTGTCCTTTTTTTCCATTTTGTAGTCAAGAAGCAGACCAAATCCGGCGCCTGTGAGATTGCATCCGCCTCCACCAACGGCGATGACTTTGACACTCTCATCAGCGCGGTCATAAAGGCGGAGAGCGTGTGCAGTTTCATGAAATGTAAAGCTTCGGTGCTAACGCTGGGTCAGCTGTGTCTGTTCTGCAACCGCCAGTTCTGTCTCAGCCACCACATCCCAGAGGTAACACAACCGCAGACGAGGTTTAAAGAGGAGCTATTACGCTTCATTTTGGGTTTTGATACTTTTTGAAACCTTGGCATTTTGAGTTTTATGAAGCAGCAGATCTTTGATACATAATGCCCTCTGCTGGCAACAGTGGGGAGTGAAGCATTTTAGCATCTACATTCAACATGACAATTGTATGTATTATTATGTTGCAGCAGGACTTAAAGGGAACTACATAGACCATTTTTATTAATGTATATGTATCTTTATTATATAGGAAAGTTTATCCTCTGCACTTGAACCATATTTCTACTCAGGGCAACCTGTTAGGGGCAGACCAGACCACAACAGGCATCTGTGACCTTTGGTTTTAGAGCCACATGCAGCTCTTTAGCCCGACTATTGCAGCTCTTTGGGTATCTAGAAAATCACCTACACTGAAGGGCTCTGTACTGAAACAAATGCATGTATTCTATTTATTGGGTCTAGTAACACAAAATGGTTTTAAGTACTTTTACTCTTAACTTTTTAATCTCTTTCCCCCCCATTAACCAAGTGCGTTTTCTCCAGTTCAGATTTACCCAAATCTAAAAAGTCAGTGTATCGCCTCATTTGAAAGCTAAGACCTACCAAACTCATCCAAACAGATTTTTTCCTCGCGTTGTCACTTTTTTTTTTTTTTTTTTACATTTCTTTCCATAACTTTTTCATCGCTTTTTGTCACTTTTCTGTTGCTGTTTTAAATTTTTTTTTATTGCATTTTTGTCACATGTTTTTGTAACTTTTTCGTCACATTTTGACACTTTTTTTTCAAGAAGCTTTTAATTTGGGTTTTGCCAAACTGGAGAAAACGTGCTCTGTTCAGTGGGGGGTTAAGAGGTTAAACACAAATAACTTTACTTTCTACTTGCCATTTCAAAACGTATGATTGCTTCTACTTAACTGCTGAAGTCAAGTACTTTTCACAGCTTGGTTTCAAAGTCCAAATTCCTTTCAAACAATGAGCTGTTCCTGCACAGCATTGGCCGTAAACCTGATGATCAAAAGTACCATGAACAATATTAACTTTGGCATAGATTTCATTGTGATTTGATCGATTGCACAGTCCCGAACCATGACGAACTAACAAACCCAGATGTTTTTGAGGCGCAAAGTTCATATCATTTTTTCCCAACAAAACTAATTACAACACGATTTCAGGTCCACGGCTGCGGGGACAAGGCCAAATCTCACGCGAGGATGAGAATCAGTAAGGAAGGAGTCCTTTACGCTGGCAGCGGGAAAAAAGACACTTCCATGGACCCCAACAAGAAAGCCTATCTACAGAGGAAACTGGACTCCAGACTAAAGGACATGGCGTCACAGAGGAAAACAAAGGGCAAAGAAAAAGACGGGTAACAGTTGCTCAGCGATTGTAATTTATTTGTAAACTTGAGCGATTAAACGTCTATGCTCCATACATGCACATACTTTCTCTTTATTCCATATCAAGGCCAAATCAAGACTAAACTGTGTCGAAAAGGGTTGGCGTTAGATCTGAAATTGACTAAATTCTATGTATAAACAGGGTGCAAACCTGGAAGAATACCTAACCTAAATAAATCACTAAAGCATGAATTAAATTATCTCAAATTAAAATAATAAGTCTAAAACTGCTGATGACCCTGAGTACCACCTGGTCATTTCAGCCCTAGTATCTTCAGAGTTTATTCCATTGTGAGGATAATGTTCTGAGCGCAGATTGTGATCGGACTGGATATCTTCCCCTCCTCGTACAGTCCAGGTGAGAAGTAGGGGAAAATCCTCTCGGTAAACTTGTCTTTAAACTTGTACATTACACTTCCGTCCGTGTTGTTTATGAACACCACTTTGCCTTTGGTGTAGTCCAGCTGCACCGTGATCCTCTCGGGCCGCTGCTTCACCACCAGTCTCGTCCGATCGGGCGTTTGGGCCCAGTATGAATCTCCGTTCGTTCTCCCGATGACCCAAAAGCCCTCAGTCGGGTCTAGGAACACGGTGTTCTTTCTCTGGATGGACTCCCTCGCAACCCCAATGTACCAGTCCCTCCCCTGCCCCACGTCCACGGTCCAGCAGTGGCGCCCCGAGTTGAAGCCGGGGTTACCGAGCACGCACACGCGGTTCACGCAGCGCTCCGGGTTGTCGGGGGCGAGCTGCTTACTGCCGTACTGGACACTGGTCAGCTCCTCCGAGAAGCTCAGGTTGGACTGGGCTGTGTTGGGGTCAAACGTGATGGGAGCTGCACACAGTTCAAACAAAAGTTAGTTTTGATCATGAGTAACTTTGACACTGCTTTAGACATTTGAGTGAATAATATATATATTTAAAATGTTTTACAAGTAATATTTGTGTTGATATTACTTTTTAAATATAAGAAGTAAGAATATAAGAATAATATCAGAAGTCCCTTATGAGAGACCAACAGGCCCGGTTAGAACCATGAGGCCGTCCTTCTGTGGACCCACCACCTGCAGGAGGAGCCATAGGGGCGGGTGCAATGTGAGCTGGGCAGCTCCAATGGCTGCTAAACCTTCTTGCTGTTAGGCGAGAGCGCTAACCTCTGTGCCACTGTTTGAGCAAGCGAGTCGGCAGCAGCAAGGGTGGGGAAAGATTTCAGGAGACGATTTGTGTGATAAATAATCATTAAGAAGTCAAAATGTCTATGATAGTGGTGAGGCCAGATCTAAAAAGAAGCGTTCCTCAATCCACCCACCATATTTGATGATATTGGCCATCTTGTTCCAGACCTCAAACTTGAGTATCCCCACGTGCTTTGCTGAGTTTATCAGGATGTCCCGAACACACACAGGCTCTTGAATGCTGCCTTTGGTTCTGCAAATATTTATCTTAATTACGACATGGCCTTACGTCAAATCCTGTAGTTCCAGTCTACACTTATTACCTTTGCTTCATCTGCTTATAGTTCTATTGAAAGCAAACACAAAATGGTTAGAGAACTATTCTGACATTCCTAATGTGTTCTGTGAAGTACCTGGAGGAACGGCAGGTCCTTCTGTCGGAGCTCACTCTCGATGTCCTGGATGAGGGTCGTTGTATTTTTGATCTGGTTCTGGATGTCTTGGATCTTCTCGCTCAGGACACCGCTCTTCACGTCCCGCTCCTGCCTGAGCTGTGCCAGTCTGCTCTCCTCCTCATCCTGAAGGAACTGACGCAGCCTCTGGAACTCCTCTCTGATGGCGGCCTCGTTCTGCACCGTCTGGCTCTACAACAGAGAATGCTTAAAGGAAGGATAAATGCAGCTAAAGAGAGTCCACTAATTTTGGCACTGTTGAATATGACGATAAACCTTTTTTTATTATGGTTTGTGATTATAAAAAAAAAAAATGTTGGAGCGAAGGGAATTGATCGCACAACGCAGAGGCACCAAGAACTCATCTTTAGCCTCATCGTGTTTAGTCCTGACTCTGGGAACTACCAGGAGACCCCATAGACCCTTTAATTGTTTGTAAACATTCCGGGCTTAGCTGGAGCGGGAAGCTCGATTCCTATCTATTTCCATTGTAGCCGTTGTCATAGTAACGATAAACAAATGTCTAACAGTTTGTGGAAATATCAGATAAATCTTATTTTATCGTCTCAAATGTCATTCCTCTTGTTCTTGCTCCTTAAGCCATAACAGGACCACATTTTCAGTTGTAGTTTTACACTTAAAATCGCTAGTTTTAGTTTATTTCTCTGGATCACTTCCTGCCTCCAGCTGATGTCACTGATGATGTCAGCAGTTAAAGGGCCTATTGCTGAAGTTCTCTGGGCCCGAGATGGTTCATACAGCTCTAACTGTCAGAGATGTACTTTGGTGCTAAACCATGAAAAGACTTGTTCACAAGCAGAGCTGTTTTAAATTCTATTCACTGAGCGACAGGAAGCCAGTGCAGAGACCGGAGCACTGGACTAATATGGTCATATTTCCTGGTTCTTGTCAGGACTCGAACAATAGCATAAATTCTTTCAAGGAACAGGAAATATTCTGACTAGCACTTTCCGGCATCAGGCCAACAAAGAAACACGAGGGAACTGTAAGTGTAATCTGCGTCACACATCACTCAAAAATCCCAATGAATCACTGCTAGAGGTTTTCTGAAGTTAACTACACCCTCACGTCACGATCAACCAGTTAAAATACTACACAAAGCTTTTAAAAACTTTATCAGGGTGTCATTATAAGGTCCACATTGACACTCACCTGGATGTAGGTCTTAGTTTCTTCCCATTCTTCTTGTCTCTTGTAAAACAGTTTAGCTTTTTCCTCAAGCTTTCCAACTTTGCTGAGATTTCTTTCTGAAATATGAATTTAGACAAATCATCGCCAGTTTGAACAAGTCATTTCTCAGGTTCAAAGCCAACCCTAGTTAACATTCTAACATTCCTGCTTAAGCTGGCTCCACTTTCATTTCCTCATTGCGGTTGTGTATAGTCACCAAATACACTTGCCTGAGGACCAAATATTTCTGCACACAGTCACACAGCAGCTTCAAATTAAACATAATATCTCTCAATACAATATAACCATAATTTAGCAAACTAGTTTTTATCAAAGTGGCCGTGCTGTAGACTGTATGTCAAGGGCCCCTATTGATGATCACTGGGGGGGAAAAAGAAATAAGTACAATTCTGTTCTGAGTTTACCTTTTTCTGTTCGGCTGCCTCATCCAGCGGACAACACTGATGAATTCTATGGCTTTTGGAGGTCTGACACACCAGGCAGATCACCTCCTCATCATTTTGACAAAAGATCTGAAGTTTCTCCTTGTGTAGAGCACATACGTCCGGGAACTTGACGGCTTTATGTGTCTGATACTCATCTGCTGCTATTTTAAGTTGCAGGTTTATAGGAGGTCTCCCCGGGACAGACAGTGCGCCACACACCGGACATTCCCGAGATCCTTTAAATTCCCAGAATGTCTGCAGACAAACGCGGCAGACATTGTGTCCACATTTGAGCAGCACCGGGTAGCTGTAGATGCAGCTGCACTGTGGACAGAGCATGTCATCCTCACAGAACGCAGCCTGTGCTTCCATCTCCGAGCTCCACGCCTCAAGTCTGCAGGAAGTGTCAGTACACCTTCAAACTGCAGAACTCAAGGTGATTGCTGGCAAACCTGTGTGACTGGTCTGAGCTCCTCCACTTGCAGGAGGCTGAGCCCATTGGTTGGCTTGACGGGATGTAGGCCATAGTTTGAAATTATGGAGAGTAGAAAAAGCACGGCGAGTCAAGTTTATTTGTAAAGCACAATTCAAACACAAAGTAATCTAAGGTGCGTCAAAGATAAAAAAAAGAGGATTGTCAACTTTCTTTGTCAGGCTTTCGCCAGTCTGCTGACGAAGCCTTTTGGATGAGAGGCGAAACGTTCGAGACTTCCACTGAGTACTGAAGATGACTCAAGTACCTTCATTGAAGATTTGTCATGGAAAGCAAATCTACTCTTTTACTATCTTTGTAAAAAGGGAGCTACTGACAGGAAACAAAAACTGACAATGTCAAGATTTGTATTTTGTAAAGTCTAGAAGCCATAAAATTAATAAAACTACTTTGTGAATTCGATCCCAAACAACAACAAAATAAAGATCAGTTTCAAGGTTTTCTGTTTTGATAATGCTTTCCAAAACCCATAAATCAGCTGTATGTATCGTTAACTCTTGTTTCTATTAAAAAACATCAAATTGTAGAATATGTGATTTTATAACTTCGACTGTGGCCGTACTAGCAAACATTGTCCATAGACTAACATTCAGAGGTGGGTAGAGTAGTCAAAATATTTACTCAAGTTAAGGCTCATTCATACTTCACAAGACACAAGAACTTCTTGTTCTTGCACCCTGAGCTGCAGAACAAAATGAAGTCACTTCATGGGCAATAACCTGTCCCTGTCCCTCTTCCCACCCCTGAAAATGAAATATTAAAAAAAATCAACAATGCAGTAAAACAAAAAATATTAAATTGAGCACCACATGATAAGAGCCAGGTAATTTCAGATCATATTTTTGCAGTTTTTACTTTTGATCTCACTTTGAATATCCGTGTGTGTTGAAAACCCAATGTCCCCGACCTCACTGTCACACCTTTGTGCAGTTAAAAGAATATTTACAATAGATCTATAAATATTTTTCTTGCCAATTTCAAACAAACAGAGAATAGATTTAAATAATCTGCAGATCTTATATGAAAAATCACAACTATTAATTAAAATAATTAAGAAAAATCTCTGTCCCTCAGTTTAGTGTCATTGGTGTTATCAGCATTACTTTCCAGGATTTGTAAGGTTAAAAAAAGATGTGAAGAAATATTTTTCTGGTCTGATGAGACCAAGTTAAAAGCCTAATCCTGGGAAATATATAGAAGACATATTTTCCTCACTAAGAACAAAAAAGTAACTTTATACTGTGGGTCAGTTTGAAATGTCATTGGTGTTACGGCTGTTTGCATCAGTTAGTAGAATTTTTCTGTGGAAAAAAACAGGTTCACAGCTAAAACTATACAACTGTACTGTGATACACCACCTTTGTTCAGGAATGACATAGAAATACTTCAAAAAAACAATTGATTTGAAATTCGTCATTGGTGTTACGGTCACTGGTGTTACAGCCCCACTTTAAATGAATGGAGGCATCTGATGCAAAGTCATTGGTGTTACGAAAACACTAGGCTTAATTTAACATATAATTTCCCCTTATTTTAATAAAATACGGTTCTTAGACAAAATGGCTATTGTTTAATTTTACACAATTGACAAAATGTTTTGTTGCATTATTGCCTTATGTTTTCATTAAAATAGTTGAACACAATGACACAAACTAAATAACTTAAATAATAAAAAAATAAAAATACCCAAGCTGTCCCTTATAACTGGTAGTAATACTAAAGGAATCACCAGTACAAAATATTGTACATGATTTTTTTTTTCCAGACAGAAAATGCCCATATTTTGATAATGGCCCTTTTGCCTTGTTGCCATGGAACTGTCATAAGTTACAACACGTTTCCATGGATACAAGGCAAAAGTGACAAGCAAAGTTCATTTTGTTCTGCAGCTCAGGGTGCAAGAACAAGAAGTTCTTGTGTCTTGTGAAGTATGAATGAGCCTTAAGGGTAACGTTACGTTACTAAATATTTTTACTCAAGTAGAAGTAAAAAGTAGTGGCCCAAATAGTTACTCAAGAAAGAGTAAAAACATAGGCTACTTAGACTGCAAAAAGTAATCTTAAAATAAGTAAATTTGTCTTGGATTTGAGAGTCTAATTTCAAGAAATCTGTCCATGACGCAAGATATTTACACTTAAATAAAGATAAAAGAAATCAGTGCACTCAAAACAAGATTAATAATCTTAATTTACACTTGTAGGTGTTTCATCTTAAGTTAAGAGTAAATATCCTGCCCCATTGACAGATTTCCTGAAATTAGACTCTCAAATCAAAGACAAATTTACTTATTTCAAGAAAATTTAACTTCAACGTTACATTTTGCAGTGTAGAGAAAATGTTACTTGATAATGAGTAACTGTTTGAGCATAAACGTTTGATTCATGTTTCAGTAATGACATAAAATATGAGAAACATAACATGAAATAATGTGAACATTTGTATTTTTTTCAAATAAAATACCATAAAAACATAAAAAGGCATGATTAGGAAGTAAACATAACACATCTATTTAAATCAATATTGTCACTGTCAGTGGTATGAGTTACAGATACTTTATTTTAACATTACTCATGAAATCTACTTGCAGTACAGTTACATAAGTACAAGGGGGCGACAGTGGTGCAGAGAGTAGAGCGGGTCGTCTGTGATCAGAGGATTGGCGGTTCGAATCCCGCAAGTGCACACTGTGGTGTCTCCTTGGGCAAGACACTTCACCCTCCTTGCCTCCAGTGTCTGCGTACACTGGTGTATGAGTGCAGTGTGAATGGGTGACTGGTTCCTTGATGTAAAGCGCTTTGAGTGCCTAAAGCAGGTAGAAAAGCGCTATATAAATGTGACCATTTACATGTTCTTGAGTAAATGTAACTGAGTACTACCCACCTCTTACCCACTAACATTAGATAAAAACATAATATAAATCAAGCTGAGAAAAGAGCTGTGAGACTCCTTTAGCTGCCGGGTCACCACAGGTAAATACATCTAATACCCTTTAGTGTCCTGAAGCTTTTATATGAAGGATAACTGCTGTATTTTACATTTTAAAGTCTCCATTAGTTTATTATGAAAAATATAAATACTGGGGGTATAGTTCCCATGAAAGCCAAACTAAAAAAAGGAAGACCGACAACGCTTTACGCTTAATTACACTTTATTACCAAACTGAAAATTAAAATCACAATTAGACATTGCCTCTACATGATTCAGTTTACAGTGATAATTAAAAATACTGCCTAAAAACATACAGCGTTCTTTTGGCAAGATGGAGCAGAGGTAGTTCAAACTGTTAGGCCACACTAAAACTAACATGATTGTAATAAGTGCCTGTGCAGTATTGTAATGTAATTGTTGTGACAGTATTTCACAGATGTTTTCTTTTTTGCCCATTTGTTCAGTTGACAAAGGACCATCCAAATATGTCCCGCAGTCAGATTTAACTCACAAATGCAATGGGCCTTGCGTTAACCACAGAGACGAAGACTTGCTAGTTCTAAAGCATTAAGAGATGACAGTTAATGAGTTTACAAAGCACTTCAAATAAATAAAAGATACGATATCGTTATGTACACTGTTACACTAGGTTACACTGACATATGAATCGGTAATCTAAAAATATGGATTGTGTAAATGCTTTTTAGTCTGACCAGTAACAAGAGGTGCCAGCTCTGTGGCTCATGTGTATACAGACACATCAGTCCTTAACCCCTCGGGGCGTTCTGAAAAGTGACTGGCATCAGCTCACGTTCATGTGTGGTGCTGTCCACTGTCCCAGACCAACACCTGCAGACTGCTCCGGTATCAAGTCTGAGCTCGGCCTGGTTTGTGCGGAGCAGGCACACTCAAAGCATCAGAGCATCCAAGGCTCCACTGAACCGCTGTTTGATCCAAGATGCTGCCGTAAATCTCACACAAATCCAGGCTTCATGGATGACTTGAAACATTTGGGACAGCCTTTTGTGCCGTTGGTCTCCAGACACCTGCAATGGCAGAAATTGTTAACACAATTTGAATGTGACCATCTGTCAAGCTTGCATCTATTCACTATATTTACCAAGGAGAATCTTTTACATGGCCCATGAAGGGACACGGGTAGGTTTTTTTTAAGTGGTTAGGGGAAACTGGAGCACCTATTGACAGCCTCTGCAAACTCCACTCAAGTGAAAACCCTCTCCCATCACAGGGGTGGATTTATGCACTGCTGTATGTCAACCCTCCAGATGATTTTTACTTCATTAGTTTGGCCTGTCATCCATTCACAGTTGCCTGATGCTGTGATGTGAGAGCTGTACTTACTTGAGGTGGAAGATGTGGAGCAGGGCAGGGCCTGTAGCTTCTGGTCTCTGTCCCCGATGCTCTCTCCACACATGCCGCAGTAAAGCTCCAGCTCCTCCACACACTGAAGATATTTAACCACCTGCTCTCGTAGCTCGTCCTGCTGTCCTCTGCTGCGGTAGATGCCCTCACTGATGCAGTGCACCTTCAGCGTGCACAGCTTTCAACACACACACATTTACCGGTCAAACTTTTGCTTTACACTATGTTTCTTTATTATGAGATAAATTATCATATGATTACCTTGTTTCCTATTGCATCTGCTAGCTCTTGCGCCCGTTGTAGTGAATCAAGGGCCTAATAGCAAACGATATTTAAAAAAAAGAGAACTTGAACATTTGAAGATGACTGTACATATGCAACTATCAGAAGGGTCTAAAACCTTATCATAGTCCTTCTGCAGGAGCCAGCACTTTCCTACTCCCAAATAAATGTAGACCTGTCCCAGGCGGTTCCCGATATCCGTCATGATGCCCAGCGCAGACTCATACCGAGGGAATGCTTTCTGCTGGCACAAAAGGATTCAGTATTTGTCAAAAGTCATCCATTATCATTGTTCTACTGTATGTCAAATACACCTACATCCACGTCCCGCCTGCAGCGATGGATATCGGCAAAGTTGAGCAGGCACAGAGCCTGCAGAGGGCGGTCGCCGTGCTGCAGCGCAATCTTCATAGACTCCTGAAAACAAACACAAGTGTCATTGTGCCGTAGAAAATAACTCTTCAGTCTGCCATCGGATACACGTTACAGGTCACTGTTCGTGCCAAACTGTAAATGTTATTTAAAGGCAAGTATAAAATATCTGAAATGCATCCTGCTCCTTTCTACAGCTGTACACTCAAGAACACAGCCGTGTTTAACGCAAGTACACAATTAGAAGCACTTTATTAACACTCTGGGCATATTTTTGTCCAGGTCTAAGTTTTCCTGTGACAGAACAACTGTAGCTGCAGCTGTCAGCAGAGCGTCTACAGTGAGTACAGTGCGGAGCTGACACTTGCAGGAGCTGCTCTGACTTATGTAAGCCTGTGTGTAGGAGGAAAGACAGTGCGCAAAAGCATGGTTCACACATACCTCACAGCACTCCATGGCGTCGGGGAGACGCTCCAGCTTCCTGTAGGCCACAGACATGTGGTACTGGCTCATGGCACGGTACTTAAGGCTCCAACCTTTGCCATAGTCGTTGACCAGTTCAGCTGCTTTACAGGGGAAGAACAGCGCCTTCTCGTAGTCCTGGACAGAAGAGATCATTATTGAATAAAGTCGGCTGTGCCAAAATGTAATTCATATTTTATATGAATTAGATTTAAATCCCACTTGATGCCAAACTCGCAGGACCTCTTTTTTTCTTCTAAATTTTCTTACAATGTATCTGTAGAGATACGTCTCTTTAGTACAAATTCAATATTACTGGCTAAACCAAGTCAGCCAAACTTTTCATGATGTTGAAGACAAGCTTCTCACTTATTAGCAATGCATGTTGTTTTAACTGCTTCTTACTTATTCATGTCAGCAGAAATTGGCAACAGACAAATAAACCGACCACAGTCTGTCTCTATACTGCGAGCCACACACAGTTATTATCCTATCCGGAACTCAATACCCAAGATACATCACCATTATACGGCATCGGGCAGCATCAACTGATCCACCACAGGAAATATCTCACATAGTGGCCCAACAACACCCAGAGCAGTATCAGCCCACATCAGCAGCTTTAACTTGTCAAGCACAGCAGTCAACTCCAGTTGCAACAACACAGACGTGTCAGGCTCCACCAGCACCGCTTCAGCTTATGCCCAAAATGAGCCCACAGAAAACACAACACCAGCCTTCAGGAAAACTCGAGATAACGGTCAAATACTGCGCAGCATCAGTGGGATAGGAGACTGATGTGTCCCATGATCCCATCATCTTGTCACCATCCCATCCGTTTCTTTATGTATCATGCAACATACAACAAGATGTCAGCTTATATCTGTCCTAGCTGGACACATCAGCAGCCTGTCCATCCATAGGAATGTTCTTTTCTTTCAAAGTGGTTCTCCTGGTTTCCCTTTTTCCCACAACTGGGTGGAATCAAAATCATGATCTGAAAGTTCTCATCACTGTGATTGATGTGTCATTCAGTCAGAACATAATGAAACCGGGTGGAAAAGTGTCTGTGTTTGAGCAGAAAAAACACTAAATTACGATAAGACAATCTTTCATCGCACATCGCCCTTTGAGATTTTCCCGTGCTGAGATTATGTAGAGACAGGGGTGGAGGGACGCCAACCTAATTGTCTCAGTGTTGGACTCAAGATTCAAGACTGCGGACAAGTGAATGTTGAATCTGTTGTGCTTTGAATTGCATACAGAATAATACCTTGAGGTGGACGTAGATGTTCCCCAGGCTGCAGCAAACCCTGCACTCCAGCATCTTGTCATCGTTGTTATGGGCGTAACGCAGGGCTTTCTCGTAGCTCTCCAGGGCCTTCTGGAAAACGCTGAGGCCCAGAAAGGCGTTACCCATGCTCAGACACACCTGGCCGTTGAGCTGCAGGCTGACGGTGGTGCCCTGCATGTTTAGGCACGTCTTACAGTAGGACACAGTCTTCTGGAAGTCACACAGCTTCTCGTTACTGCGCGCCAAATTCAGATAGCCCTCTGTCAGGTAGTCCGGGTCCTCCATCTCCCGGGCAGTGTCTATCTGCTCCAGAGCGTACTGTAAACCAGTGGAGAGGCATTATTCACTCTTTATTTAGTGCAGACACAATTAAGAAATAGGCAAGAGTTTGTTCTATCCTCCTCTAGTATATTTTAAACTATAGTAATTGAAACTGAAGGCTATTTTTTCAGCATGGTGACCCTGAAAAGTGCCCTTGCATGTTGTAAAATGTGCCTTTAAACTCATCCCTGTTCATCCCTGTGATGTTATGAAAGTAAAGAATGTGTTTGGACAACTAACAACATAATTTACTAGTTCTCTTTCATTGCTTCTAACAATGGGCCTTTAAATATCTCACTGGTGGGAATGTGAGCTTCCACAAACAACCGACTGTGCCACCTGGTTACCCTACACAGTGTTTCCTAACATTCAAAATAATTGAAGCACCACTTTTCTCCTGATGTGTACTTTAGTGGTGGGTGATGTTGCCTTTAAGAAGTAACTAAAGCCATCTGCTGCTTCTGAATATTTGCATTTGAGTGATTGGTGATGGGGTGGGTAACAGGGTCTGTATTTGAGCATATAGCTGCATTAAATATAGAAGCACTGAATCATATGACTCTCTCCAAATTGACAGATTGTCACAGGGTTCAGATCACAAATCGATGTTGAGTGTCATATCACCCAGCCCTAGTATACTTCATCCAAGACTTTGAGGGTTATTATGGTCGTCATGACTTTCAGGTGAATGGATAAAAACTAAGATTTAAGCCAGAGCTCTGATACTACTGTCAGCATCGGCTGATGTAATAGTTTACAGTGATGAGCCTTTAAAAAACATACATACATTTGAAATATGCATTAATCAAGGTAATAGCCTAAAGCCTCACTAGCATCAGGAGAGCAATCAGGTACGTGAACTATATCAAAATACTAATATTAAGGAAACTTGCTTCATATTTATCTAAAAAGGACATACCCAAACACTCAATACTGCGGTCAAACTAGGGAGTTCTAAAGAGCAACTTGTTTTGAGGTAATCTAACCCTGTGACATGTTTAAGTGTCATGTTTGTTTTACTTTTCAAACATAAAATGCCATGATAGTGTTTTGTCAACTGTCGGAGCACATCTGCTTCCTGTGAACAATGTTTTTCTGATAATGTAGTAACACAGACCTGTAAATCCTGTTATAAAGTACATTTTGACTTGACTAACTTGAACATTGAATAGATACAGTGGATATTTAATTTACATGTCATTTTTTTCTGTCTAGCCTCTAGCTTATTATTCCATCTGAGCATGAGCGCCTGCTGGAGTAAAGATGATTATGTCAACAAGATATCCCACTCTCATCTCAGGTTGCAAGGCACTTATTTACTCTGCATCACAGGGATGCCACGTTTTAATCCATGCTCCCCAAGAACACTGCAAACTGAGCAACATTTGTACCTCACTGCTGCAGCGATAAATAATGCACATACCGCTACATCATCAATCATCACAGTCACAAACGGTTCACAAGACACAGATCTTTCCTACATTTAATACATATTTTAGTTTAATTGAAACATTTTCTTTTTACACAACAGAACACATGTGGTGAGCCTTACCTTTAGCATGTCCTTGTATTTGCCCATCTCAGAATGTGCAGTGATCAGACAGCCCAGCACCCTGAACTTTCCCCCAGGATCTGAGGTCTTCTCCAGGACTTTAGTCCACACATGCAGAGCCCGATCAGTCTGGTTGGACTGGTACAGCCTCAGGCCTTTCTCAATCTGCTGCTTGGTTTGGTCCTGGCCCATCTCTGCTGCCAGCTTCCTCATAAAAGTGAGCAATTGTTTAGGCCATGCAATGGCAGAGAGCCGGCAGGACTATAGATCCTGACCATGCAGAGTTAGAAGCTCCGGTCAATCCTCAGAAGGCCTAGCACCAACCTCAGCTTCTGAGATGAGACTCAGAGAAAAATGGATGAGCAGCCATTCTTCACAGGCTTCTCCAGAAGAGTTAGAGCAACTAAAATGAATCCTGATATAGTCCTTCCACCAACTGTCCACGAATAGTCTTCATGTATCCTCCACAAAATCTCCAAAGAAACCGTTTTCCAGCAAAGTGCTAGCAGTGCTATGCTAGAATATCTGAAGAATATCCACACCCCTGTCAGAGGAATTCTGCCCCCCTCAGTCTCCAGCCCGCCTTCCTTCTGCTGCTGTCACTCCAGACCATGTGTCCCTTTTGGAATTCTGTCCTGCCCTCAGCAGTACTACCAAGGTCACTACAACCAAGCAATGCACCGTGACCAACTTCTAGAAAAGTAACTTTGAATCCATCAGCGGACTCAAGAGCATGATGCGGAAGTGTCTTAGACATAATTAAAGAACCATGTGCTGAATGGCACTTGTGGACAAGTTCAATTTCTGCTTTGTGGTGGAGCCCCCCTCCCACACTCGCTCCCACACCTCTCGGCTTCAGCCCGGGCTCAGAATAGTTCTCACAGTCGGACATGTTCCTTGGCTTGGGTTTCAGCCTGAAGCCTCCTTGACATCAGTGGGATCAGACCGTGGACGCTTTCTCTCCTTCACCTCCCATTAACTGCTTCAAGGACACTGCTGACACTATTCACTGGATACATTCACAAGACAATGCTGTGTAAAGGCGGACCCTCAAATATTTAGAGGCATCAAAGTCATTTTCAAATGAATGGCACATTGCTTAAAAGCATTTATGGAGAAGCTTTAGAAGATCACAGTACCACTGATACAAAACATTGCAGATATACTTAAACAATCTAAATGCAGTAATACAAACAGTTGCTTGAGGTGATGTAACATGCTTTATGGATCTGTTAATTCAGTCAAATCTTTTGAGAATATTAAAATTATCCTAAGATTAAGTTTGTCATGAAATTTAAGTCGCTTTGCAGAATGAATATTGATTATAGTTGGACTTGAGAGACGGTAAGGCTCTGTCGGACACTTTTTCTTTTTGGTGGGGTAGGGGGGCTTGGCAGCTGAGTAAACACAGAACCATGCCATGTGACCCATCCGTCTGTCACTAGTTACTACAGACTGTAGGGGGAACTTTAGGCCAAAACAAACTGCCAGTTTGTGAGCAGGATCTTGATTCCTCTGATAACAGTCACTACAGAGGTGGCAGGGTTGAACTTTAACGTGTTTGCATCTCCTTTCTTACACTTGTCCCTGAAAACATATATGCAGCCATTACAGCTAGCCACCTTCCACAAAGAGGGCACACAGCTCCAAACCTCTGGAAAACGTAACCGGGTAAAGCTCTCCAACAGAGGGTTATAACAAACCAGCGAGTCTCCCTCTGCCACAATGAAGATAACATCCATGTGCACCGCGGCATGCATGCAGCCGGCAAACGGCAACATGTACGGTTTAATTTGACACTTTTGAGCAGCCGTGTCAAAGCACTGAATCAGTCGTGAAGGTTTGGTAAAGAAGTCCATATCGTTCTCCTCCCCTCCAAGCAGGTAGATGGTGCCTCCCAGGATAACACCAGCTGAGCCAGACACAGCAGTGTCCAAGGAGCTGGTCTCTGTCCACATGTTGTCTTTGACTGTGTAGTAGATGACGGCATTGGACAGTGTGTCTTGTAAGGTCTTTCCGCCCAGAGAGTAGATGACATCTTCACTGTGCACAGACACCATCGTGTGGTGCAGCCGATCGCGGGGCAGCGGTGCGCAGCGCTCCCAGTCCATGGTGTGCATGTTGCACTTCCACATGCGGCGTGGGATGGACCCCCCCACCACGTACAGGTCAGCCCCATGTTTACAGGCGGCCGTGATCTGGTGGCACAGGCTGTTCTGTCCGCTCACACTGATGGCATCGTCCTCGTCACAGTGGAGAGAAACGGCCAACGAGTGCGTACGAGACTCCTCCTTTCCAATCAGGTAGATGTGCACATTCTCTCCAATCTCCTGGGCACAGGAACAAGGAAGAGCGTTTCAGTCAGATAAAATGCATCAAATACTAAATGAACAGCACAATTTTGATTACTTTGAGATTCTCTTGCAGAATAGAAGAGAACTCTTCTCTTTCCACTTTGTTGTGATTAATCCAGGACTCAATTGCCACAGTGGGATTTTGGGAGCTGGGAACTCCATCTGAAATCAAAAAGTGTGTTTTATTAGTATTTGATATTCCTTTCAACACTGCAAACCAGGACCTCTTGTACAATCTGTACAGATTGTTACAGAAACAACAATACCCGATTATTTTCCAGATCAAATCAATGTGTTATCGATTATTCTGACTAATTTCAGTGGGATCTGTCCATGAAGCTCTTTAGGATCCACTACATAGAATGATATACGGTGAAACATATATTTACTTTTTTTTATACAGATACAGTTGTCAAAACCTTTTTTGTTGCTTCCTTTTAGTTTATTTTTTGGGATACATAACATGAAAACATGTTAACTCAAAGTGTATGGTTTTTCATTACCTTTGATGATGTCCAGAAGAAGGCAGAGCGGCAAATTAGAAAATTCTTCCGTTTGGTGAAGCTGAACCAAGTGAATCTTTGCACAGTGTTTTGCTGCAGTGTACAACTCCTGGTCACTGTGTCTATCAGCCAGCCACATCACCTGGGCAAACAGACACATTTCAATAACAATAACAAGCTTCAACCCGGAGCTGAGCGCAGAGCGCAGGCACACACCTGCAGACAGTTCTTGACCTCCACAGTGCGTGACAGGAAGCGAGAGCACTCCTCGAACAAAGAGGTGAGCTGGTACATGTCGGCCATCTCATACGTGTCCTGCAGATCCTCCACCCGCAGGCGGATGGTGCCGTGGTAGATGTAGTCCACCAGCAGCTGGAAGACGGAGGCGCTCACGTCCTTCAGCTCGATGGTGCGATCGTGCGACTCTCGGAGGTTGGACGTGAACATCGAGCGGAAGAAGCTGCTCTGGGCAGACAGGACGAGGCGATGCAGGTGGAACTCTTTGCTGTCCACGACGACGGTGACATCCGCAAACAGGCCGTCCTCCAGGCACAGGTCCATGATGTTCTTCACCACGCGGCTAGAGTGGGAGCGGTCAGTGAAGGTGTAGCCCAGGAAGTAGTTGTCCTCTCCAACGGAGCCACCCACACTCTCCTCAATAGACTCCATTTCTGAGTTTATTCACAGGATGACAATTATTACCATTTATGTAATGAGTGCCATCTTATTATATTACAATATGACTAAACGTACAATGAAAACAAGAGAACAGTCGGTCATCCATTGCTTTAGGGCTGCATGATATGAGATGATATGAAAATAATTACAATATTTGAACTGTCTTGAATATTGCGATAATTATATTATTACAATGTTTTACTAATCTGTTCAATACATTCCATTAAATATTAAAGGCGGGCGGGCCCTATACCAAATATTTTTTTAATGATAATGAAAGAGGAAACCACTAAATGATATGACATTGGTGGCACGATAGCACAGCGGTTAGCGCTCGTGCTTCACAGCTCGAACGTCCCAGGTTCGATTCCAACCTGGATGGGGTCTTTCTGTGTGGACTTTGCATGTTCTCCCTGTGTCTGCGTAGGTTTCCTCCGGGTACTCCCCTACCACTAAAAACATGTACAATAGGCCAGGATGAATGAGAGTGTGTTTGAGAGTGTGCATGGGGGACAACGGATGGAAATTAGCCCAAGGCTACAGTCCGGTGTGGCTTGTTTACATGCATGAGACCCATAGGCCAGAATTATTGAATGTGAGAGTGGGTGGTTGGTGTCTGAGGGCTGATGGCACAGCGTTGCTTTCGTCAGTTTAATGATGACTACAATGTAGCGCTTTGAAAAACTTGGAGCACAGCCTTAAAAAGTGCAATACAAGTGTATTCTTATTATTATTACTTTCCATAAAACGAACCATTGGATCATCCGTTTCTCACACTGCGCTTGGCTTAGTGTTTGTGATATTTAGTACATTCTTGACCACATTCATGTTTATTAACAAAACATTTATTAATGTGCAGTTTGGTCCAATCACTGATCGTCTTAGGACCGCAAAGGAATTCTATGAATGATTTTCCCATTTAAAGTCCAGGAGCGTAGCCAGAAGTAGCACAGGTCACTCTTGGCATCTGACTGACCACCACACCCAGATGGACTGAGGCAGTGAATAGAGGAATCTTAATACCCAGTTTATTCAATATTACTTATTAGATATGACAAAAAACAAATGAATATTGGGAAGGTGTTCCAAGAAAGATACAAATTTAAGCATCAAACTCAAAAAAAATTAATCCTAAATTCATGATCAATTATGCTTTAAGGCTCAAAGACTTGGATGGGTCCAGGCGCAACCCTCGCATAACAAAGTTGTATCCATAAGAAAAAATCTGGACACCCCTGTTCCACATAAATCATATATTGATATAAATAATCTAATGATATCTTTGCCATTTGTTATAGAGTAGTCGTGCGTATGGTGAGGTCTATGGTGCCAGGCCCCTGCGTTAGCTTAGCTCGCACAGAGTGCTGTGATCCCTGCAGGAGACTCCGCACAGGAGAGTAAAAATAAAAGGCTAATGACAAACTATGCAAATAAACAGGACTCGGTCTGTGCACAGTCGGATCTGCTTTAGACGATATAATTACCTTCTTCACCACGTTTGCATTCAGAGCAGCTGAGCCAACACCGGAAGAAAACAAACTTTTTCTACCACGTGAACTCACACGTCCTAAGGTTGTACTGCCCCCACGCGGCAAAACGCTATCACTGCAACCGTCACAAAGTAATGGCTTAATCGTTCATAAAAGACTACACTACAACTTGACTTATGTCTTTCACCCTGTGGCTGTTTAACCCCCTGAATGACATCTTTATTTTTCCTCTCCCTGTAAAAACACACATGAAAAAGGTTTACAAAAAAAAAAAAAAAAAAAAACTCATACCATATCATAATAAAAGAAAATCTGTAAAGGAATGGTGTGTAAACTTGAGGAATATAAAGTAATAGAAACTGTATGTTTTCAGATATTGTCCACTTGCTGGTGTTCTGAAGGCTACAATGAGTATTCAATGGATCTATTATATGGAACTAGTTATGCTCTTAAAGCTGCTCTAAGCGATCCCGTCTTTTTCCTCCTTTTTCCCCCTCACAAAGCAAAGCAGCTTTTTAACAGTCTATGAGCGAGAGAGCAGCACCGGAGGAGAGGCTGAGGCGTTCAAGGATTGCGGGGGGGGAAAAGAACTGTGCTGTAAACTTAGTTCTAAATGTCCCCCAAAAAAAGTGACAGACTTTCATGAAAGTTGCAGTTTAGCAAATAAATGTAAATCTGAAAATAGCAGAGCAGACTACTCCTCACTACTCCACCTACTGATGAAAACAAATTCAAAAAGACGCTTAAGGAAGCTTTAAGTGTGTTACCAGTATAAAGCAAAAAATAATAATAAAAAGTAACACTCCTCAGCAAACTAAAAATAGTTATTTTTATTCAAACAAAGTACAAAAGACTAACATTTACCTTGTAACATTTATAAAAACACCAAACATAATCTGAGCAGTGTGAAGCAAAACAAACCACCGTTCTTCCATCTACTTCTTTTTACTCTTGGTTTTGGTCTGAATTTCCTCCAGAGAGGCAAGTTTTTTCTTGAGATTTGTATCTCTAGGGGCTCCTCTGTCCCGGGGCCGTGCCTGTGACCTGCGTGGACCCCTGAGTAAGTCCACAGGGACTGAGCTCTCCGCTGTTTGTCTGTGTCGACTATTGACCAGAGACTCATTCCTGTCCCACACCAGCACAGTCACACCTGGGCATAAAACATACATACATACATATATTTCTTAATTTTATAGTAAGCCCATAGGTTTTATTGAACAGGAAAGAATGAGGATGTGAACATGTGTGTGAAATTTTGATCTACACAAAGGCATAACTTGCTTCTTTTTTTTTTTTTACCCAACAATCAATTTAAGTAACAATGCCTTGGCAGAACTCACCCATTCCAGTTCCAATCACATCTCCCATTGGGTTAAACTTATTGACCTGCAAATGCAAAAGACACCACAATTTACACATGACCATAGTCTTTGTCATGAACATGTTAAGCACAGACTCACAGATTTGATCCCAGAGGCGGAGGGTCATGCAGCTGATACACCAGCTCTGAGGAGTTGGCGTCATAGATGTCCACGGTCCTCTGGTCTCCGGGACACACGCGGTCATCCGGGTAACGCCCCGCCACGATCAGGTCATAGGTGGGGTGCCACGTGGCCTGTGCAATGGCCACAACCCCCAAAACTTACTTACCACGACATGCAATTATAAGCAGAGGTGGATAGAGTAGCCTAAAAGCAGTCACCTAAATAAAAGCTAAAAAAATACTACCTGACCTACTACCAGTGTCTTACAAGAAATTAGAATTCCCAATAATAATATCAAGATTCGATTGATGTGCCACTTTTTGTTGGATCCCTAATTCTGATAGTATATAATGATCAAAGTAAACTAAGGCATGTTCGTCTAGACCCAATTTTGCAAAATATCCTGGACCCGTCTGTCTCTCATGTGAACTGCAGACAAACATAGCGAGTAGAATGACAGACCTTGATGGGCGTGAGGTGCTGAAACTGCCGGTGAGGATGCTGGATCACGTGTTGAGGCTTGGACCAATCAGATGATGCATAAATCCGGATTTGGTCGTACTGGTCTGTGGTAAGCAGCTTGGTGCAGTCCAGTGGGTTGAAATAGGCTATAGACAACGGTTCACAAAAGGGACAGCTAAAAGAATGAAATAATAGCCATACGAGAAAACAAGAAGGTCATACCGGCGTTGACAGCCTTCTCATGGGGCAGGGAGTAGAGAAAACTATTCTTGTCCTTGATGTTCCGGAGGTCCCACAGTTTGACAGTGTGGTCCACAGAAGAGGTCGCCAGCAGCCAGTCACAGCGAGGGTTGAACTCCGCATGAGTCACTTTGGCTTTGTGCAATTTTTCGCCAAAAATCTAGATCAACATAAAAATTTATATTGTCTAGTTAAAGCCACACTGCAGAACATTCCAGGATACACTGTATGTTGCTACAGACATGCCAGCAATAGCAAAAGTGCTTCAAATTTCAGTGCTTCACTCCCCACAGTTGCAGCAAAGGGTGTCCAACAAGCATTTATCGATGCCAGGGTCTGACATAGAGCATGTTTTCCACCATACATAATAGTTATAATGCATAACACACCAATTCAAAGGTGTTAACGAGTTAATATAGCATACCTGTATTGTAACTATTTTAAGAGTCATGTTTCTATTAAATTTGTATTTGTTTTCTCACCTTTTGTCCATCCATACTTAGAAGAAATAGATTGCCCACGTTGTCCCCTGTTGCAAGCATCTGGCTACTTACAGAAACATCCAGACAGCAGTACCAGTAACTGCAAGAGAGGTTCAGCGAGAAGAGATCAAAGGATTGCTTTTGGGGTATTCAATTTTGCAAGTAACTGTATCTATTGTTACCAGACATTGTGGTGTTCATGACCACAATCCACTATTCTGGACACTACAGTGCTGGGGAGGCCCTCAAAGCTGTTCAGAGACAGTGTTCCCTCACCGGAGGCAGTGTAAACTTTGGACAGGTCTGTGGGACAAAACTTCATCCCACCAATGAAATCTCCTGCTCCTTTCTGTATTAAAAGAAGTCATATTCAGCATTTCAATTAAAATTCTTATGCAAATGGTTTCTTGAGAATTTACTAATTTACGTACATCACAAATTTACAGTACAGTATTATCACGTTCCATTACATGTTTAGATGATCCTCTTACCCTACGCAAGATGATTACAAGCTCAAATATTAATATACAGTATTTCCTATAACAATACTCACCCCATGGATTAAACACTTTCTGGCTGTGTCCTCAAAGTCCCACAGGTAAATGTCCCCTCCCTTGGATCCCACCGCCAGTGTAGAGGGGTGTGTGGGGTGCCACTCCAAACAGGTGATTCTGCGGTCGAATGGGCTGTCCGCTCCATGGAAGTGGTAAGACGAGAGTGAGCGAACAAAAGGCTTTTGCAGACACTAGAAATAAACAGTTGTCAGTTTTTAGAATGACACACAACATATTTTTCCTTTAGTTTAGTTTTTAATCTTTGTTTTTATTCAGTGTAGCTGCCACAGCAGTTGCAAAGTGATTGTACAACTAACCACTATTATGAGTGAAGTAAGTGATGCACTTGATGTGTCTTCAATGGCACAATAACTTCTCAGTCAAATTTTCATCCTGTTACCCTCTAATTGAGGGTCAAACACAGTACACAACTGGCAAATGGCAAGTGGAAATTAGTAATTATTTTGCAGTGTCTCACCTGTCTGAGCTGATAATTTAGGCTCTGTCCAAGGTGCTTTTGTAAAGATAGTGCAGGATACTTTGATGCACACCCTTTTTCTTAGCAGCACATGGCTTGGATACAACGTCTACAAGAATATCAACAAGTCAACGTCATGGTCATTATCTCAGTTGCTTTTCATGTCTGGACGCATCATCTTACCTTCTCGAAGAGAATTGTCCGCATCTTTCTTTTCGCGTAATTTTTTCGAAAGAGATTGTTTCCCTTTGGCTCCTTTTCGAGCTGTACCTTTGCTCTCAGATTCCTGGGATTTGGTCGGTTTTGTTTTCATTTTCTCTCAAATGCCAACCCAGACGTCACCCATGAAGTAAACTAGACAAGTCTTGATAGAGCTGAGTACTAATCACGTGAAAATAATACAAGTAAAACAACCTCGAAAGGCATATCTTCACAAGTGACTTTCATAAGCTACAAAAGAGGATGTTTTGTAACTCACGTGTGAGTAACAAAGTTTGGCCGCTAGAGGTCAGTCTGGTTTTATGCTGTCAACAACACCAAAAATATGTGATAAACAATGTGCTTATCGCATCGAGTGCTACGCCCATTTAATTGATGTAGGTTGATTACAAAAAGATAGTAATGTTATCGATTTGGTAGGGAGACACGTGTCCGGTTGTTTTTAGCTTTTAGCTGAGCCCCGCCCTCTGTTCGCTTACAAGTAGCCGAGCCCGAGAAATATACAGTATAAATATTTATTCCAGATAAAAAATATAATCTGTATTCAATACCTATCGCTAATAAAATGGCACACGGCTATTTTTTCTATTGTCTAAACATTTATTCAACTAACATTATCGACTTTGGAGCGTAAAAAACTTAGCATTGCACATGCGCAGTTGAGATTTTTCGCTGTGAATCGTACTTCCGCTTCTAAATTTGCATCGACTCCCATTGGTTATCGAAAACCCGTTTTGAATCCTGATTTGCCGAGGAGGGAAACTTCAAACTGGGGAAGACGGTAAAAGAGGAAGGCTGCAATGAATCGACAAGCGTAAGCCAACTTTTTTAATGTTTATTTAGTAAGTAAAACTCATATAAACATGAAAGGTAGTGTTCGGGTTAGGCGTTCGTTCAGCGTAGCGTGCTAGCTTGCCTTAAAGCTAGCTAACCACACTCATCCGTTGGCTTTATTAGCTTCTTCATTCAAATGTGCTAAGGAGCTAACTGTTTTTTCTTCTTCAGTAAAGGTAGGACTCCTCGAAGGCCTCGTAAAAAGCCTTCCAACACCCAGAAAGATCCAGTCGGGGTAAGCGCTCTATCAACAAAACAGCATTTGGCAAAGAAATGTATTGGAGGTGTAATGGATTGCCCTCTCTATGTTTCGCCCAGGTTTACTGCCGTGTGCGACCACTGGGCACGGAAGACCAGGAGTGCTGCATTGAAGTGATCAGCAGCTCCACCATCCAGCTTCACGCTCCGGAGGGCTTTAAAGTAAACAGAAATGGAGAATACAAAGAGGTCAGATGTTTTGGCATGTTTTTATCTTTTAAATATCTTTCATCTTTTAAATACATGACTATAACCAATGTTGTTTGCTGTTCCCAGACTCAATATTCTTTTAAAAAAGTATTTGGAGTGTCTGTTTCCCAAAAGGACCTATTTGAGTATGTGGCCAAACCTCTGGTGGATGACCTCATCAATGGGAAAAATGGTATGTTTGATGTTTGGAGACGGCCGATATCGATAAAACTCTTTTTGAGTATCTTATTATTTGGAGAGTCTCATAATGTGATTTAGTGCTTCTTTGTTTATTGCTGCTCTTTGCTCAAACATGGACACCTCTCCTGTGTTCTGAGTGTCTGACATGCCAATTAAAACCAACATTGTGAAGCAGCAGGCTCACTTTAGTTGACTGTAGTTGATAGTTTTTTACAATATCACCCACCTACCCAACATTCAGAACATTTGTGAAACCGTTGACGACACTTTTCTTCTGTTGCAGGTCTCCTTTTCACATATGGAGTTACTGGCAGCGGTAAAACCTTCACCATGACGGCTCCCCGGGTCACGGTGGTCTTCTTCCTCGCTCCCTGGACATGATTTTTAACAGCATTGGCCCATTGCAGGCGAAAAGATATGTAAGTAGAGTAAATCTGTTTTGGGTTATATATTTCGCACCTCATTAGGGTTGCAAAGACCCATCGACTATTGAAAAAGGATTATGCTTTATTAACTACTATATACGAAAGAAAACATGCTCTGTTCAGAACCTGGCTTGGCTAGATTCTTGTTGGACACCCTTTGCTGGCAACTGTGGGGAGTGAAGCATTTTGAAATAATTAAGTTTTTGTTTTGTGTTTGCCACACACCCTAACACAGGTTTTACCAAGTCTGTAATCAAAATGACACACGCAGATAAACATTGTATTTATATGAGAAAAAAACACTCACTGATTAGTCAACTTCTAAAATCCTCAGTTCCAGTCCTTTGCATGGCATTATTAAGTGATTATGTGCCCTTTGCAGGTTTTTAAAAGTGATGAGAGAAATGGGATGGAGGTCCAAAATGAAGTGGATGCATTATTGGAGCGGCAGAAACGGGACAATGCCCTGAGTGCAGCTAAAGTGCCATCCTCCAGGTCAGACAGAGTCCTATGTCAACTACTGGCCTTTGTATTACCTGTTAATTAAACAAGAATAACTTGGTGTGTAGACAGAAGATGGATCCTGAGATCGCCGACATGATAAAGATGGAGGAGGCATATAAAACCGAAGGGGTGGATGAGGACAGCGCCTACAGCATTTTTGTTTCTTACATTGAGATCTACAACAACTACATTTATGACCTTTTGGAAGATGCATCGGAGGACCTGATCAAACCAAAGTATGTCTTAATGACTTCATGACATGTCAAATCTCTTAATTACTGAAATGGTACCACTCACTCTTCATGTACAAGAGATTATGGAAGACACAAATGCCTTGTTTTTCCCAGGTGGAATGCTGGAGGCACTCCAGTGCACCAGAACACTGACTTCATGTATGTGACCAGTTGCATTTCTTGTGGTCAACTCATTACTAGTGCGCTTTTAGACTAGAATGCTTCTTATCAGCGCTGAAGTCATTCGATCCTATTGAGGAAGTAAAGCTGCATAGCTGTCCAGAACCCCCTGTCTTTTTCCTTTTGTTGCATGGCCCTTCAGCAACAGCAATACCTTTTTAATTGCTTTAGCTGCATTTCTTTTGGCTGTGCATTTTCCATCAAGTCACTGTTATTTGAATTTCATTGTAAAAGCATTCTGTTTTTTCCTTTGCAGACCGCCGCAGTCTAGGCTCCTGAGGGAAGACTTAAATCACAATATGTACGTGGCTGGTTGCATGGAGATCGAAGTCAAGTCTGCTGAGGAGGCCTTTCAGGTGTTCTGGAAAGGTACAGAGTTGAATAGTATTTTTATTATATGTCAGATCTTGTCCAGTGACTGTGGTGATGATTGTTTGAACTGACCTGGCATTGTTGATCTCTGGGTTGACTCTGGCCAGGACATGACCTCATTTAATCTTCTCTCTGAGCAGTGCACGGTCACAGAATAAAGAATTAAACAGCAGTGTTAAATTAGATTTCTGAAAAGAAAAAAATATATAACCTGCAATGCTACATTAGGAAGTGAACTCAACCTTTTGAAATATTAAAGAGATAAATGTGACTTGTCATCTGATGACTGACGATGATCCATGTTCTTCATTTTAGGTCAAAAGAGGAGAAAGGTGGCAAACACCCGTCTGAACCGCGAGTCCAGCCGCTCGCACAGTGTGTTTGTCATCAAACTGGCTCAGGCTCCGCTGGATGCAGACGGAGACACCATAATGCAGGTCAGAAAAACTTCAGGTTCATTTATGCAAGTTATTTTTCTTTCACAAGATTCTTCATGTAAATGAGCAGTATTTCTTCTCACATAAAATAAATATAAAGAAGTGGGCTTAATGTCTTCCCCTGAATATGCACCAATCTATTTCCTGACTGTCACCAGCCTGCATACCAAACATAGGGCTCCTTTCCCAGACTTGGTTGGTAGCAACATGTTAGATTGATATGTAATCAGCCATCTGTTTGTCCAGGACAAGAGCCAGGTGATAGTGAGTCAGCTGTGCTTGGTGGATCTTGCGGGCAGTGAAAGGATCATGAGGACGGGGGCCGAGGGCACGCGCATACGAGAAGCAGGTCAGTCCCCAGTGCCAGTCAAACCCACCCAAACACTTAAAAATATATAAAAAATGATCACCCCAATCCACAGGAAACATCAACCAGTCTCTGCTGACCCTGAGGACTTGTATTGAGGTCCTGAGAGAGAACCAGCTTTGTGGCACTAATAAGGTGTGTACCTGACAGAAGTATAATGTTGAACCGACCTTTGCAGATGTTACTAACACTTTTTTCCCCCTCTGTAGATGGTACCTTACAGAGACTCGAAGGTAACCCACCTGTTTAAGAACTACTTTGACGGAGAGGGAAAAGTTAAGATGATTGTTTGTGTCAACCCAAAAGCTGACGACTATGAAGAAACTTTGGTAAATTTCCAAAGCAAACCTACAGTCGGAGTCCATTTTTAGTTTTTTACACATGTTTTAATTTGGATTCCTGTGTCCCCAGCTGGTGATGCGGTTTGCAGAAATGACTCAGGAGGTGGAGGTGGCCAGACCCATTGACCGACCCATGTGTGGGTTCACCCCGGACGACGCAACCGGAACGTCGCCTTTAAGGAGGAGCTGTCACGTAGACTGGAGGAGCGCGGCGGGCCCATTGACTGTCAAAGAGGTAAGTGCTTTTTTTTTTTGTCTTATACACTCACCTAAAGGATTATTAGGAACACCATACTAATACTGTGTTTGACCCCTTTCGCCTTCAGAACTGCCTTAATTCTACGTGGCATTGATTCAACAAGGTGCTGAAAGCATTCTTTAGAAATGTTGGCCCATATTGATAGGATAGCATCTTGCAGTTGATGGAGATTTGTGGGATGCTCATCCAGGGCACGAAGCTCCCGTTCCACCACATCCCAAAGATGCTCTATTGGGTTGCGATCTGGTGACTGTGGGGGCCATTGTAGTACAGTGAACTCATTGTCATGTTCAAGAAACCAATTTGAAATGATTGGAGCTTTGTGACATGGTGCATTATCCTGCTGGAAGTAGCCATCAGAGGATGGGTACATGGTGGTCATAAAGGGATGGACATGGTCAGAAACAATGCTCGGGTAGTCCGTGGCATTTAAACGATGCCCAATTGGCACTAAGGGCCTAAAGTGTGCCAAGAAAACATCCCCCACACCATTACACCACCACCACCAGCCTGCACAGTGGTAACAAGGCATGATGGATCCATGTTCTCATTCTGTTTACGCCAAATTCTGACTCTACCATCTGAATGTCTCAACAGAAATCGAGACTTATCAGACCAGGCAACATTTTTCCAGTCTTCAACTGTCCAATTTTGGTGAGCTCGTGCAAATTGTAGCCTCTTTTCCTATTTGTAGTGGAGATGAGTGGTACCCGGTGGGGTTTTCTGCTGTTGTAGCCCATCCGCCTCAAGGTTGTGCGTGTTGTGGCTTCACAAATGCTTTGCTCCATACCTCGGTTGTAACGAGTGGTTATTTCAGTCAAAGTTGCTCTTCTATCAGCTTGAATCAGTCGGCCCATTCTCCTCTGACCTCTAGCATCAACAAGGCATTTTCGCCCACAGGACTGCCACATACTGGATGTTTTTCCCTTTTCACACCATTCTTTGTAAACCCTAGAAATGGTTGTGCGTGAAATCCCAGTAACTGAGCAGATTGTGAAATACTCAGACCGGCACCAACAACCATGCCACGCTCAGAATTGCTTAAATCACCTTTCTTTCCATTCTGACATTCAGTTTGGAGTTCAGGAGATTGTCTTGACCAGGACCACACCCTAAATGCATTGAAGCAACTGCCATGTGATTGGTTGTTTAGATAATTGCATTAATGTGAAATTGAACAGGCGTTCCTAATAATCTTTAGTGAGTGTATATCTGCACCACTCTGTTCGATGTAAAATGCTTCTTTGTGCAAGTGTTACTCTGCTCAGATGGCATTACATTTTAAAGCATTAAATCTGTTTCCATTGTTTTAGGCAGTCCTTCATGTGCTTATTGTTTTCCAGACATATCTTCGGTGCTGGGCGCGATGAGCACCCTCCCCCACTGCCCTCCTGTGTGCTCTCGGACCCTCATGATGACCTCACTCTGCCCCGGCTCATCGAAGCTCTGCAGAACAGGCAGAGGCTCAGGCAGAACATGGTGGACCAATTTAACCAAGCAGGTCCTTATTACACATTACTACAGTTGTGATGTAAGTAACAAGTCCAATAACAGTTGGCTGTTTGATTACAGCGGGCATTATGAAGTCCATGCTGCAGGAGTGTGACAACAAATGCTCTTCCAAAGACAACTACATTCATGAACAAAATGGAAAATTACTGGAAAAAGACCAAATTATTGAGAAGAACAGGACTGAACTTGAACGTCTGGAGAAGAAAACAAAGACGTTAGAGCACAAAGTAAGACTATTCTTATGCCTTGTCAGAAATGCACTGGCAAGAGTCAGGAAGATGAGAAGATAATGTAATCGTATGCATCTCCTCAGATTGACATCCTTCAGAAAACTACTAGGGTGTATGAAGATGACAAACGGTCCCTTCAGCACGAGCTGGAGACACGGGAGCAGCGGCTGCTGAGGGAGCAGTCGGAGAAGAGGCGCATGGAGCAGCGCATGCAGGGCGCGGTGTCTGACACGCAGCACAAGTGGGAGAAGGAGTGTGTGAGTTTGGCTTGAAGAAAAGAGGAATATAATATATATGTAATCTGGAATTGTCTAAAGCATTCATATATGTGTATATTCGTAACATGTTTGCAGGTGAGGCGTGTTAATGCCATGCAGCTGGAGATGCAGAACAAGCTTTGGGTCAAAGATGAGAAGCTGAAGCAGCTCAAGGCCATCGTGTCAGAGAGCAAGACTCCCGGACGACCTGAACCCCCGCCCCGACAAACGCCATCCAAACGTCCCTCAAGAGAGGAGACGAGGGTGCAGCCTACCAAGAGATCCGCCTCTCCATCACCTCTGCCTGTATGTCAGCTGTGCTTTAGGTCATTCCAAAATTTATTTAGGGAATATTTATGTTTGTTTTTTTTCTTTCCTTGAATAGACTGCTGCTCCTGTGAGGCCACTGCACCGGCGCTCCCGCTCGGCTGGTGGGGAGAAGTGGGTGGACCATAAACCCTCTTCAAATCTGGATCTGGGCACAGTTCTTCAGCCTGTGCTCCCTAATGCCATCCAGGTGTCTGCCCCCACTGAAAAGGCCCTGGCCAAATGTGACCGCTATGTGCTGACACACCAGGAGGTGGCATCAGATGGAGAGATCCGGACCAAACTCATCAAGGTCTGTGCTCAGGAGAATAATCTGTTTCTGTTGGTGTGTGAGATAAAAGTGTGATGTTTAATTATTTAGGGAGATGTGATGAAAACCAGGGGAGGTGGACAGGCAGTTCAGTTCACTGATATTGAGACGCTGAAGCAAGAGCTTCCTTCAGTGCCCAGGTAGTCTGTTTACTCTCTGCTCATTGACCAGTACATGGGACAATGCTTGACTGTTTCTCATCTTTTCTAATTGCTTAGTCGCAAGAGGAAGTCTTCTGAAGGTGCTGTTTCCAATCAAAAGAATCTGATGGATCCTGGACTGATGTTGAGACCAGAGTATGGCCTTAGATTATAACACGTTTAAAAAATATTCCATAGAAAAACACAAGATGACTAGAACCGTCTAATCTTATCACATGATCCTGTCTTTCCTCCTAGTGTTCTGTGGCTGTGGAGATGAGAGCAGGCTCCAACATGGGACCTGGATATGAACATCACGATATCACTAAGTATTACAACAATTACTTTGATATTTAAATTATATATTTATTGCTTTTTGCTTGCTTGACTTGATGTTTTCCTTCCTTAGGCGCAGAAAGCCCTGAAGTTCTTCTCTTCTGTTCACCGCTGCGCTCGTTGTTGTGCAATAGTTTTTTATTTAGCTATTTTCATATTTAAAATGTCACGTTTTATATTATGCAAAATGTATATGGGGACAAAGCCAAAGCTGTTGTGTAAAATATTTTATATGCTGTATGTGTAGTGGTAGTTACTGGCACATCATGAAAGAAAAAACTTCTTCGCTTGCATAAAATCATGTTTGACACCGTAATATATATTTTTCTATATCTTGCACATAAACTTCAGTTTTGTTTAAAAAAATATATATATATATTGTGTTTTTATTAGACAGTTGGTTGTTACGACAATGGCATTGCTACTTCACATAAAGCTACAACAAATGCATTTCTTAATTCCTTTAGTTCTAAACTGTGGACGTCTGCACCTCACTAGATGGCAGTACAGACATACACAAAGGCTTGTTCCGCAGCTGTATGGTCCTCTACTGCCATCTGTCTTTGAGTTTGGAAATAACAAAGTGAATGAGTTTTTCAGGTTAAAAATAAATTCAGTGAACTCACAATAAGGCTAATAGTTATTAGTGCATTTTCTATAGCCATTCTCATACTGTAGCAGAAGGGTTTTTCTATGATGGATTTCCTTGGATACACTGCGTAACATTTTGGACTATACTGTTGCCATCAACACAAACATGTTCCTAATGACCAGCTCAACACAGAAAATGCAGTGGGTAATCAAGCAATGGATTTGGATAAGAATCTAACAGATTTTAATCTCAAGTTCTGCTGACTTTAGTCAACATCGCCATGGAGACAAGCTGGAGACGTACCCACTCCCAGTAAAGTTAGTCATCTTAGGAGAGGTGAGCTGCTTATTTGTTTGTACATTTATGAGATAATTTTCAATGGTGAAAATATCTGTCATAAAATAAATGCTTGGATTTTATTTTTTGGGTAAAATTCTACACAGTGTGGTTTTAATATTACATTGTCAACTGTAAAAAAAAAAAAATTGGGGGCAATTTAAAACTTAAAAAAACATTGTCATTGGAATTGACATTGTCGGAAACAACATACAATGTTAATCGTAAATTTGGAATATCGCTGAAAGAGCATTTTATCCTTTGGCAAGACACTTCAACTGCCTTGTCTGAGTAAACGTGAGTGAGTGGTTGGTCACGGTGGTGGAGGGGCCGATGGGACAGATTGTCAGCCACAATCTACCACAGAGTAGCAGGGCAGCTGTGGCCTCAACAGTTGCTCAGCAACATCAAGTGTGGAGTGAATGAATAATGACAGTGTAGCACTTTGAGAAACTTGTTTATAACCCATTATTGTTATGAATAATGAATGTTTGCGTTATAGGGTCTACAATATCTAGCCTTGGAGAGTCAACAAGATGTACTCTAGGACCATATCTTGCTGACTTGGAAGTTTGTTGTTTTCAACACGCTCTCTTTGTCACTCTACTATGTTGTTTCCCATAGACTAGAGGCAGAACTGTGTTATGCGCCTGATAATGGCATGTGTGTGAAACACACAGCAGTAAATTACAGCTCTCTGGTTATTTGCGCTTACTGGGTTTAGGACATGCTCCAACTTTGTACACCTTAACATAGAAAGTTGAACCATTCAATAACCCATAGTGTCACACAAAGTGGCCTATCACACTTTAATTAGGCTATATTCCATCGAGCCTGTGATCTTTATTGCAGTCATACCCAGAGTAAACAAACTCAGTGCTGTCTGAAAGCCATATCCCCAACACGAGCCGTGCCCCGTCAGCTCGTTCTGATGTGCTGACAGCAGGAAAAGCACCAGTGGCTAATGTGCAGCTTAAAGACCATAATGGCTCTTTCCCCCTGTTAATGAATGCTAATTAGAAGAGAGGCGCACATTCTGGCACGCACTGGTTGCTTCACTAATGCTCTCTATTGTTTCACCCTCACTGGATCAGCACTAATGCCTCTATATGCATGATATTAACATCCCATAAGCTCTCCATCTTTATCACTGCTATCCAAAGTGTACACACAGCACTGCCACTGAATGTCTCCTTCTTGCTGCATCTCCTATGTTTACACACAGCAATATTTACCTGTTGTCTGTCCATTGCTCTTCACAAGTTGTCCCACACTCCCTTCTGGAGAGTGGATTCTCATGTTTCAGATACCTGCTGCTCGACACCCCAGAGATGACTGACTTTGAGCGACTTGTAGATCCTCAGACTTCCCAGCCTGGATGAGTAAGACTCCCCTTTAGGCCAACCACTTCACCCCCACTGTCCAAAGCGGGGCCCACAGGTCAATGCAGCCCTTCCTAAAGTCTAATATAACCATGGTGTTAAGATTTGTAAAGGCCATGGACTTAAATTAATTTGCAGTGAAAATAGTATCAATAGTTGTTATAGGAGTCGAAACAACACTTTTCCTTTCCAAGCAAAAGGAAATTAATGTTCGATCTGTTCACGAATGAACTATTTGCTTGCAAAACATTGTTGTGTTCAGCCTCTGGCCCACCAATACTGAGCCCATTTGGCCCTCTAAGCAAAAAAGTGGGCACCTCTGCTTTGTTTCACCAACTGGGTTACAAACACAAATCAAGTGGTTCCAATAAATTCATAATAAATAAGATTAGGCCTTTTGAACAGAAAGGAACCAAAAGCTAGTGAGAGGAGACAGCCAGGTTTAAAAGACACTTTAGAGTTAATTTGGGTGGCTGTGGGAAGTTGATGTGGGAACTTTGTGGGAAGTGGGAGTGACTTCATGTCTCTCATACACCACAGCGCGGTTTGCCACGGGCTCTGACAGTTGTGCACTCTAACCAGCACAGTACAAGTCTGCAGATGTGCTTTCAGTCAGAAAGTTAAATGCTTTTTTCAATCACATAGCACCAGTCTATAGCATACTACAATGATGACGTAACCTTCTGTTGGTCTGTATATGCAGTAAATTAAAATAACTGCCTTGAATAAAATTGCTCTCTCAAAATGGCTGTACTGAACGTCTTGAAATAGGCCTCTGTCTCTTTAAGAAGCTTTCCGACACGCCCCCTTCAGCACACTGCTGTGGCATTTAAACAACACTACTGTGCGGGGAGGGGCTTCTGCTGAGCTGAGGAGCAGTGGTTGGTGGCTTGGCTGGTGACAAAAGGTCCAGAGGCGTCTCCAGGAGGTGGGGGCGTTCCTAGGAGGACTGAGGCATAGCTACACCTAAAATGGCTGTCGTCTAAGTTTTTACTGATTACTCAAAAATATGTGAATGAGCCAAGGCAACACTCCAGGCATGTGTTTAATGAGGGAATTACATAATAACATGATATAAAGCTTGAAAAGTCGATTTTACATAATACCCCCCTTTAAAGAAAGTTACCAATGAAGGTATGGGGTATGATGACGTCAACCCACATTTTTTAATACTTTGGGTTGCCAGATCCCATAGCTAAGACAAGTTTGCAACAGGACACATCCAAAGTCTGCTCCCAATCAAGTCCTGATTAGTGCAGGTAAAATGAATAAAACAAACCTCTATATGCAGTGTTTTCTGAAAGTATTTTTTTTTCTATGTTATGTGAAGATAGTGTTACAGACGATGTTAAAATTATTCTTGTGTACCTTTCTCTATCATGGGCAATGGATAGTATTTACTACAGACTTATATTTGAGAGCAATGGAAGGGGTCTGCAGTTGATATTGAGAATGAGGAGTTGACGTCACGGCACAGAGCCCCCCTTCCCCATCCCCCCCTCGCCGACATATTGGCTGCGCTCCGGCGGCAATACACATTGTTTACGTGTGTTGTTAACGCCGTAGTAGCGGAGGTTCTTGCTATTCCGCACTGTTTTACCGCCTGGAAGTCACTGTTGCGTTAAAAACTGTTCCAATACCTCACACGATAGATATGGAAAACGTAGAAACAATGGGATACAGTTTTTATGTTACAGAAATGGACACAGCATCAAAGAGCGCAAGTCTCTGACCTGTCAAAACATGTTGGAAACGTTTGTGTACATTGAACATCCCGTAACAATGTAGTGTTTTACGAAACACGCACTTTATTACTTTGTCATTTTGGTCAAGAAGTGTCCGCTAAATGCAATGTAATGACAACACACTAAAACGCATGTGAAGAAAGTTACTTGTGCCAGTACAACGCTGTTTTCACCAGCGGGAGGCTTGTAGAGCCAAGTCCTGCACCCAGACACAGCAGAAAGTCTCATACCTTTCCAAAGACTTGTGGCTTTTAAACTCCTGCATCGTGTAGTAACTTACACCAAATACAAGGTAGTTACTATGTCCATGTATGTGCTCGGAGGTAAATGGTCCAGGTCTCCGCTGCAGGGAGCTCGTGTGTTGATGTTTTGAATGTCCGCAAGCTTCTCCAAATACCGCTGTTTTGTGCTTGGTATGAGCTTGTTCCTGTAAGGTCCCTTTTCTTTCGCCTTATCTCTTTGCATTGCTTTACTTTCCTCATTTTCATTGTCGTATTCGTAGATCTGTCTCTGTCTCGCTGAAAACGTAAATGCGCAAAATTTAAAGTGGAAAGGAATATGAGGAATGCGTGAAATTCTGGAAGCGTGCCCCAATCCGCAGCCAGTATGTCCGACAGGCTCAGAGCCCCCCCAAATCACCCCAACTCGGCACGTGACTCCTCATTCTCAATAGGGTCTGAATATTTATGCCACCATTTATTTGCTATATGATGAATAGAAATATTTATAGAATGTCTGAAACCTGTCTTTTAATAGCATATCCATGTGTAAGTTGTGTTGCATGGCAATAAACTCAGTGACAGTACAATTTGTCAGATAAACGGGGCGTGGTGGAAGCTTCAGTATACAGTAAATCACTCACCTTTGATAATCTGCTCCTCTATCGGGTTGTACACTGTTTATGTCTAAACTTGTTTCACCACAGGTTTCCTTTGTGCTTGAGGCCAAACGGCACGGTCTGGTGGCATCCGCAGAAACAGCTCACCTCAGCGGCCGCTTCAGGTTGCACTCGCTCTCACGGTCTCGCCTTTCATTTGACACATGACACACCTCTCGTTCAGGCCGATGAGTGACACCGCGGAGATGCTCTTGGCTGTTATGAGCCTTGTAAAAGAGGGAACATTCCGGTCTGTGACAGGGCGCAATTAAGTCTTAAGTGTGATTATAATTACTGTAATTAAAAACTGTTGCAAAATAACATTCTTCAAACATTTACCTGGCGGCACATATCAAAAAACAAAACTTCAGTGAGTTAACTCTTGCGGGGTCATCTGAAACAATTAAAGTGCATATAACAGTTTTTCCCTCTTTGGTAAGTGGGCTCATAGTCATAGTTTTACACCACACTATTTTATGAAGGAAAGTTGGAAAAAAAAAGTTTTATGTTTTAGAAGAATGTTCTCAAGCTTTTCACACTTGTTAACACCTCATAAAATCTTTAACTTTCAAGTATCACCGCATAAATGTCGTCATTGAATAATGATAAACACTACAATAAAATGTCATACCAGGAAAAGTAGGTAACTGATTGTTCAGTAGTTCTTGTGAAATGTTATGTGCACTTTAAACCTTACGGCTAAGCATCATCAAAAACGATTGCATACAAAATAACAGCCAGCATACGGTAGTGGTATTTTGTAGACTTGAGCTGGAACCTGACCTGATTTCACTCTGACAGTGAGAATGTGTGAGGTGCAGGGTGGAGGTCATTAATAAGAGCCTGTGCCGGGCTGACAGCTGCTGACTGGAATCCAGAGTCACAGCAGACAGCTACAGGCAGGTCTCTATTAGCAGCATCTGCTGCCAAACAGCAGTAATCAGAGACCAGCACAAAGGCATGTGGTCACTACACCTAACTTCTCCCCTAGACTTGCACACCATTGAACAGAAGCGATGTAGATTTGTGGGGTCCAAAAATACAGAATTACATGCGCTCAATATATGCTGTTGTTCTGTAGATCAAAAACATTTCCGAAAATGGTCGACGTTCCTTAGCTATTTGCCGACACATGCCTATTCCTTCTTTTTTTTTAATGAGATACCTCTCAATCTCTGGATTAGCATGTTTGGTGTGGGGTTAGGTCCACTGACGGAAGTCTCAGTCCCCAGTATTAAAAAGCAGATCCCACACTGACAGACAGATTTGCACTGTCAACACCAAGCACCCTGCGCCCTGACCCACTCAAAGCCTGCATAACCAACTGTCCATCTATTTTCAATACAGATCTCATCTTTATCTACTGATCAACGCCCTTGTTTATCCCTTACAAAGGCAAGTAATAGTTCTGGTATAGACCTGGGCAAGAGAGCACTTTTTGGTGTTGTAAAATAAAACACTGCTCTAATTTCTGACCACTAATGTTTATACATGCCTTTCAGTCATGTGACCGTTGTTGTTATGGTGGCCATTTTGAATACCGAAGTAGAATTATGCAGTACTACAACATGTAATAATATCTCTACTCAGGATAAAAAAATAACTGATTGACAGTGGCATCGTAATCATTGCTCATAAAGATAACAGTAAAAACATGGCCCCAGAGATGCACGTTTATGTGAAGAAACCAGTGAGTCAGTGTTTAAGACGTTAGCATGCTACCGGTTAGCATTTAACTTCAACAGCTCAGCTCTGACCCTGAACCACAAACATCTAGTTTTGGATACAACATGTGACAGAGGTCAGAGCTGAGCTGTTACTGTAACAGTGTTCATAGATGTGAGCCACACTTGTGTTTATTGTGTTGAAGACATTGACTGTTGCTAACCGGTAGCATGCTAACGTCTTGAGCAGCTTAAACACTGACTCAGACTGAGACTTTGTTGACATGACAAACTGTAAAAATCCCAGAGAAAGGTTTTCTGTTTCCTCTTTGAGTTAATTTAGTCTGAGGAGTGAAGCAGATCTTTAGTGAATCCTGCTGTAGCTCGACAGACAGAGATGCTTCGTCTGAGCCACATTTGCTGGTTATACCCACATAAACGTGCGTCTCTGGGGCCGTGTTTTTACTGTTATCTTCTTGAGCAATGATTACGAGTACATTAAAGAGTACCTAAACGGGCGTGTCAAAGCCTTTCCCCACCCACAAACAAAAGCCAAAATTGCCGCGAAAGAGGCGGTCTCTGAAGTTTGGGGGTGACATCTGGGGGGTGAGTGTGTAGGCGGTGTTCGGGCCTTGATTGACCTCGATATTTGCATTGGCACAATCACAGCAGACTGATTACGTGGGAGGGACTTGGTTATATACCACAGGTACAGGGGCAGGACAATGGGCAGCACCTGATGACGATGTGTGGAGCTGGTGCGGCTTATGACGTTCTGTGGAGGCCGTGGACACGTCTCCAGTCAATTAGGAAATTCGAATTTATTCGCAGGGTTTACCCTGAAGGGGGCGCAACCCATTCGTTTTCAGGCCAAAGTTAGGATTTGACACATGTTTGCGCTATAATGTCAGAATAATGTCAGGGACCAGTAAACAACACTACAACCCATTGAGACAGTTTATCAGTGAAATAAACTTGATTTGGTGTTTAGTTGCTCTTTAAAATGCCACTGTCAATCAGTCATCTTTCATTTTAGTAGAGCTATTGTTACATGTTGTAGTACTGCATAATTCTACTTCGGTATTCAAAATGGCTGCCGGAACTATGCGTGATGTCATTGGAAATGCATGTATAGGCAAACACTAATAAGCCACTGCTGCTCAGTATTTTATTCAATATTTCGCCAGTGGTTCAATACTTCTGCTGGTTTCTGACATATTCATCATGTTTATATTTATGACACTTGGATCTAGTGAAGCCACACGCCGAGCCTCAGTGACTCAGACTCGAGCCTGCCTGGGTCAGTGTGTTGACAAGGCTTTAATTCAGCTGAAAGCAGACACCCGTCGTCTGTCTGAGCACAGTGTTAACCACACATTCTCCAAATTCTCAAAACTGACTGGCAGGAATGGACACTGCGTGGGATTAATACCAGCTGTGGTACACTTCCACACATTACTTTATCACACTGCCCAGTGCACCCCACAGTCATAAAGTCAAGTGCCAACAAACCCGTAAACATGCATGAAATATGTGCGAAGGACTGATATAATGCTGATAATATGTGACTGTATCAGAGGTGTGCGGCAACAGCACCCACTAAACATGCACACACTTGTACACATAAATGTGCAAGTGTTCAAAGAATGTGCAAAAAATGGATAACAGACACATGTAAGTATTCAGATTACAAGTGTCACATTCAAAACACGCAACAATTCTGAACTCTGGTTTGTGACTGAGCTAATAACGATTGAAGGTGTGGTCAAAAATCATTTAACCAGAGTCAGAGCACAATTACATCCAATTATTATGATATGTATAATATGTTGATATCAATATTATTGTAGTAATTCTTCCTCAAGTAAGAGTGAAAAGGTATTTGGCAAAAATATTACAATCAATCAATCAAAATGTATTTGTATAGCACTTTACAACGACACCAGGAAGAAAGCAAACAAAGTGCTTCACAGAAAGAAGCACTTTTGTACAAGTACTGAGGAAGTCTTTGGACATGACAAAACATCTACTTATGATTTAGAGGTGTTATAATTTGAAAAGATAAAATTAGACACATAATGTAATAGATCAAATAAATCAAAAATAATCCGAATGAGTATATCATATCTAAAGGCTTAGGGAAGAAATTCAAATGTTAAAATGATTAAATGCCACACCCTTCTCTGAGAAAGGACTGCACAGTAGTCGGCTCAGGGCCAGTACTAATGTCATGCTCAATATATGTACACACAGAGACACGCACTCACTTCAAAAGCAGTTAACTCGGGCCCTGCTTCCATCGTTTAAGTGTGGTTTCTTATCACTTTGTCCATAATGACTTCTTAAGAGCAGTCCTCAGTGCTGCTGTAATTACCACTCAGTCTGGAGTGGTATGTGAGTGTGCCCTGACCTTGCACTGTGTTTATTACACTCTCTGTATCACATCACTCACAGCTACATGTCATTAAAGCCATAGCAGAGGCTTGTTTTTCCTCATGTACATATATAGTTTGAAACTTCTTTTACTGTATTTGTCCGGTCACTCCAGGGCTCACCACCACAGAAATTCCATAAACCACACATTTAACTTCTTACAGTATATCTTACAACTAAAGCTGTGGGGGGAAAAAGAAGAAAAAGGTCAAAGTTGATCAGCCTTAGTTTCTTTCTGTACAAAATGCTGCCAGCAGAGGACAGGACACACTTAAAATATTATTATTATTTGCTATGCACAAGATATACTTTTTAGTGAATGCAATATTAGCATTGAAAGGATCAGCTAAACACCAAAATGTTAATCGTGAGGAAACACAATTATTGTATTGGTTGATGGGCATCCGACTGGGCATCATACTTGGGGTTACAGTATGGTAAATGGTCTTAACTTATATGGCGCTTTTCAGTTCACATTAGGCAGGAAGGAACCACTCATCCATCCACACTTTCATTCATACACCAGTGTACGCAGACACTGGAGGCAACGTGGGTGAAGTGTCTTGCCCAATGACACAATGACAGTGTGCACCTTCCGATCATGAGACCACCCGCTCTATCATCTGGACCACTATATGGGACCTATGGGATGCAATCACGCCAAACTGCATCAGTGGCTATGTTTACATGATGAGAAAAATCAGATAACTGGAGTAATCAGATAACCCAAAAATCAGATGCACCTCAGGGGTCTCATAATCGCAAACTCTGGCTGTACTGCATGTGCCAGTTCAAGTATGTATTTGAGAGCAACTGAACTATATCTGCTCCCTACCTCCATCAATCACCTCCATTTGCAGCACCAGGTTGAGATTTTCCTGGGTGGTATATGCACAGATGCGAAAGATCAGAAAGAAATCAGATTACATCAATATCAGACAATACATATCAGATTTGCCGGTTACATGCCCCTTCACTAATCTGAGAACTTCAGAAATCAGATTTTCGATTTGCTTGTAAATTTAGCCAGTGTGTATTGACTGGGTGTTGACAGGTGTCATGTGACTTGCACTCAATATGGCGTCATACAGAAGCTCCGCTATCTATCCCGGTATTGAGGGTATGTAGATGAGGTCTCAACATGGTAGCAAAGGCCAAATGAGTATCAACACTGAGTTATGAAATATGTTACTATTAATAAGGGCATAGCCTATTCAGATATAGTCCAGGCTATGCACCGTCAGCCCGACTGTGATTATCTCTGACTTTGTCCTCAAACGGCCAAACTTTCCTTTAACCCTAATCTATCAGCCAACCGCTGCGCGTGATTAATACTGGGCTGTAAATAACCGCGCGGCTTGATGAATGCAAGGTGAGGTGTGGAGATGTGGCCTACCGTGAATGTGCCGAGCCAGCATGCGCCTCATTCTGCGGCCGGTGCCATCTGCCTCCCTCTGGGACCTGCTCCTCCATAGCGCCCCCTACATTCATGCATTAATAACTAGCCTTTGACACATGCATCACAGATGGTACAGAGGTCTGGTGTTAGAATGTGCTAGACCTATTAGGGACAGAGACGGGGCGGCTTATGTGACAGCAGAGACTAAAAATGATGCGAGAATCCCTACACAGTAATACAATCAATGTGTTTATGTCTGAAGCAGCAACTCCTGACCTGTAATAGTTAATATTAGTGGGATTAGCAAGTTGTTAATGGTCCGTCCTGGGCAGCAGTCCTGATTCAGATAGACAGGTGCACTGCATTGGCAGGACTGAACCGTTCTAATGCCAAAGCCTTTGCACATGACACCAATAGTCATACCAATACCTCTTTTTTTTTTGTCTTGATTTGTCCGTTAAGCAAGTTAACATGACATCATAGCATCAAATTTGCACATATCGAAGTGAATTTTATGGAAGAATTTGCTTTAAAACTGTCAAAATGCAAATTTCTTGATTTGGTTTATTTTCAATATCTCATAGGCTTATTGTCATGAAACAAAAACTGCCGTCGTCTCACTCTCACAAATGAACATAAGTGGAATATTTATCACTAGATGATGGCACTTTTCAATCGCACAGAAGCGACTGTTGCAGATGAAAATACAAGGCAGTGGCAGCGTGGACCTCACAAGCATGCAGTTTGTGAATACACTTTTTGCTTTCTGGCTTTTTTTATACCAAAAGTAATATAAAACTTTTGAACCAGTATAATTCCCGACATCCTTGTTTCTTATTGATTTTCTTGTAGATGGCGTGTGCTTTACCCTCACAGCAAAAGTGTCCTAGCTAACCTGTTTTAACCTGGAAAGAGCAAGATTGATAGAGTGCCAATAACATTAGCACTGATATCAATCTGAGATCGCTCAGGCTTGAATTGTGTGTGAGAGGATGCACTTTTGGAGCTTTCTTGATCAAGAACACCACAAATCCATTAAGTATTTAGTTAGTTAGTTAAAATTGTTACATGTTTGTGTTATGTGTAGCAGCATACCTCATATTTTTTCATTGTTGTTGGGTTGATTAGTATCTATTTGGCACAAACCACTTTTGGTTAGATTCTGAACGGTGAACAGTGGTTCAAGATGGATTCTCGTGTGTAAACCTTTTATACCCGTATGGAGATAGGTGGCTGGATACTGCACTGTGGTAGCTCACTGTTCCTTACATGGATTTCCCCAGTGGTATTGAAGGATAGGTCAAATGCAAAGGGCTATTTCCCCTTCCGGGACAACTAAGTACCAGGTGGAAGAAGCATTCTACTTATGCCCTGTTAATGAAGCAGTTCTGTTTGCACGAATGCTCCTGATAAATATAGTGGGCCCCTTTCCCTCCTGCCCACTCCTAGAGATGCTATCACAGCCCTGATTACACTGCCGGCCCTTGGGACAGTGACTGGGCAGGAATCACAAGCAGAAAAACATCAGTCTCAATTTACTCCACAGTGCTAAATATGAGGCGTGCAGCGGAGTGAGGCTGAGGTCCAGAGCTCTGTCTGTGTTTCCAAAAGGCAATTACCTCGGCTGGTCACATACGGATCCAGCCCGTGGCCCAGAGTGTTTATAGAGGTCACACCACACACAAACTCCTTGGCTTTGTATTCTCCTGGGACTTCCGCCGATGAGCAGCAGATACAACATTGATTTGAAATGGCAGTGGTTTCAGAGTGCTCCGTGGCTCTAATGACGGGATCAAATGCATCACACCTCCCTGACCGTCCAGCCAATTCTCACCGCATCCCAGGTCCAACTCAATCACACGTCTAATTCTCGTCTGCCTCCCACAAGTGTCCACTCCTGCAGCACATTCAACGGATGGGATTGGGTTATTATTATGAATGAAATGCAACAATAACAACTCAAAAGAATGGCATACACATTCATCCGTGGGTGTCGTTCATATTCAGGGGCTAACTGCAGGCTTTGAGGCAGTGGTAATATGCACTTGGAATGAATTGGAGAGCTGTTGAATCCCTGGGTTGGTGGGGTGTGTGCTCCTCTTGCTCTCATGTTTATATAACAGTATAGTCCCAATCACTCTTTCCAGCTGGTTGAAGGTTACCAGGGGCAAGAGGGGTAACAAATGGGCTCCGTGCACCTCCTGAGTGAACCGTCTGAAGGCTGGATAATGGCCTGTCATAATGGACAATATAGGCAGAGCCTCCTGAGACGAGAAACCAAAGAACAAGTGGCTGAATTATTCATGGTTTCCATGGCGGCCGCACAGCTGCATCACATTAGGCTCTTCATTAACTCTGTCGGATTCTACAAAAAGCTCCAAGCAAAAACATCACCAATATTTCCCACTGAGGGAAAACATTATCATTGGCTCTCGAGAGCTTTAGTGCTCCTTAACTGAGCCTGACTGCTGACCTTCTTCACATGTAATAATGTGGTCCGGATTAAAATGTGATTCCATCTTTGACAAGAGCAGCCTCGGCTTATTCTAATGATGCTGGAGAGTGACAGCGGCTGACACGTCGTCTCTTCACATTAATGACACACTTAACACAAGCCTCACAGCTGAACGAGAACACTCGGTGTTAGCGGTGAGGAGCTGTAATCATACACACACGATACATGTGGAAGTCGACGATGACGGCCTCCTTTACAATTTGCTCCTCTAGTGATTCAGCGGAAAGGGGTGAAAGATATTAATGTCAAATGATGAATGCACTCTATAAAAATTATAATTCTTTTGAAAACTGCCGTCTGAAGTGATGACTTGATTGCACAGAAAATCCTCTTTTCATATTCAAATGGTGGAAACTGAAATGATGACATTGAGGTGGAACAAACCAAAATAAGACTGTAGCACACATTTGCTTCCAGAGCTTCTTCAATATTGTTCTGATGGTAGGAACCGCCACAGGACTTCCCCAAACAATATCACCTCCATTTTGTATTTTGTCCTCAATTCGCCCAATGTTTTGTATATCTTTCTAAACTTCCAGAGTCTACAGTCTGTGGACTCCTCTCTCATGAATGATTCATGCTGCTTAGAGCACAGTTGTTTGGGTGCAGCTGGCTCACCAAGGTACAGGCCAAATGGAGATGCCACATGGCTGCTCCAGATGTTTCTGTTCTGTTTATGCAGAACTCATCAAAACAGCATGCTGCCACTGAGCTCCCATCTGGGCGACAGAGGACAGGGCCTGGAGGAGAGACAAGCTGCAGCTTTCGCTACTATCATCTGCTGGTAAGGTATGATGCATTGTCCCTGTGTGTCTTTATAGGAAGCCTTTGTCCATTTGTCTACGTGGACAAATTCATACATGGGGTCCTTTTCCAGATCTAAGCTACAATCTTAGTCATTAGCACATAGTTGGAGAATGAGCATCAGAGGGTTTCTTTGATGCATATACCAATATTTGAAAACAGCTGTCAATGTCCAATAAGCTCCACTAATCTATTGGGCCTGTTTTAATCAATTCTCCAAATTATATGTTGCTCTTTACACAGCTAATACTGCTCATTGCGCTATTTCTCTAAAACATAACCACATTCAGTGCCGTTAAATTACAGTACAGCGTCACCTTTGGCTTTGTGCATTGAATGTAACTCCCTGTAAGGTCACAACTGTTTCCTTTCCACATTTTTTTTATCTAATCAAATCAAATCAAAAGACATAATAATAAATAATAATAATAATAAATAAATAAATAATTTGTTTTAAATAAAAGTCATGGTTTTCAGATAAATAAGTCTTTGAGATTGAAACATCTACAACTACATTTATAAACCAGGAAGTATCCTCCAATGAAGTAAACATTATTTCAACAAAACATATCCATTAATGAATGCCCCCAAAGTGTGTGGAGGGCTACAGATTGGTGGTGCGTTTAGGTCTTAGTCTTAACCCGTGTCCCACACCTTTATTGTAGGCGTGGAACCTTAAAACCAGCTCTTTCCCACAATAACATGTTAGTTTTTGAGGTTTTAATTGTGTAGAATTATGCATTTGTCCTCCGGGCGACAATTTGGGCACCCCTGCAATAGTCATATATACATATTTAAATGGCTCAAACCACAATACAGGTTGAAAGGGAAATCCTATAAGGAGAACGTGCAAAACAAAAGTCTGGAAATTGAACCTGGGACATTCTTGTGAGGTGGGCGAGATTCTAGAAAGTCGATGATACTTACTGGCCTCGTAGACCAACCACAATCTGGTAACAGTGCTAAATAAAACAAAACAAAAATAGTCCTAAAGTTGAGTTCTTGCATGCGTCTTTGATTCTGTGTGTGTTCCTCCGTGAGCAGCCCCTTAGCTCCCACGGCACAAATCTCTCTGAAATCATTATTTAGTCTTTTTGTAAGCAGTGTCCCAGATCACAAATTAATCTTTCATATGTTTCCAAAATCCAGCCTTCTGTAATCCCATCTGTGAGGCACAACAAAGCGCAGTGCAGAGGCTCATGAATTATGCACACGTCTCCTTATGTCTGTCATGTTTCGCTCTCGTAAAGAAAATCCATTGATCCGGATTTTCCCCGACGAACAAACGACACATTCTCGCACTGTCTCAGATGTCTTTACATTCATCACATTCACCGGATTCACATGTGGAGTGTGTAATCATGTTTGCCTTAGGACAGTAAACACTACATGGGGTTATATAGTGATAGTATGTAAATGGGGGCTGCACGATATCCAATGTTTAACTGTTTTGAGTATTGCGTTATTATTGCAAGGTTTTATTATGCTACTCTGACATTGTAAGTGCTTCATTTTTCATTACTGTGTCAATATAAAACAACTAGACCACAACAAGAATAAACTGAGAACAAATTAAGGGTTATTTTTTGTCAAATGATGGACCTTATTGTGATATTGCATCATCAATATCATTGAGCCATTATTGAGTCCATCCTCACCTCCTCCATCACCGTGTGGTATCCCGGCGCCACAGCCCGGGACAAGTATCGACTGCAGCGCATTGTGCGTGCTGCTGAGAAGGTGATTGGCTGTGAGCTCCCATCTCTCCAGGACCTGTACAGGACCCAGAGGCGTGTAGGTCGGATCACAGCTGACCCTTCTCACCCTGGACACGGACTACTCACCCTCTCCCCTCAAGCATTAGGGTATGGTCTATCTGGACACATACCTCCTTTATCAGGATAAGCCGCCTATCAATGATCCTCATCGGGGTTTGCATATATTGCTGGGTCCCAGTGCGTACCACTGTGAAGAATAGAAGCATAGGAAAAGCGTCATTGCATATGCTGTTTATGTGCTCTTGGGCTAGACACTGCTCCATCCTCCCCCTGTATTTGCTTGTTGTTTACCCTGCCTATTATCCTTTGTTGGAGCTGCTGTTTGAATAATGTTGCTGTCTTGTTGTGTGCTAATTCAGGAACAAACATTTGCCTGCGCTGCAAACACACTCTCTCTCTGGAAGTGCTATTAATAGGATAATTAAGCACACGCTAATGAGCAGGATTACTGCTAATTATGACAAGATTTGTTTTGGCGCTTGGCTGAGAGGCAGCAGAGTGGGAGAGTGGAGCTAACAAGCAGCACCTGAGTAAACAGGAGTGTGAGCGGTGTGTAACAGCTCCATCCACTACATGAACCTGACAGATGATTAAAGATTTACAATCCTTTTTACTCAACAAGCACGGGGTTACTGCTTTGGAGCTTGAGTACATGCCTCGAATAAAAGGCTCCCACACACTATCTCACTCTATTTACTTGCAGCAACGTTTCAGTCACTCTGACCTTCATCAAACTTCTTGAGTACATGCCCATAGCCTGAATATGACTATGACCTGAATATGACTATGACCTCAATCTGCGATAGGTCTTTGCATGACTTTCTATATGATTGCCACAAGAGCGAGGCAGCCAATGCATTTATGGCTAATGTCATCTGTAATGCCAATCAAAAAATAAGCTTGAACATGAATGATTTTGGCAGTTCAACAACCTATTGGACAGTATAACATAATGAGAAAAGTGTGCTGCACAATAGATTCAAGTCATGAGTTGTCCCCACTCTTCAACTCCCTTTAGCACTGTCCTACCAAATAAAGCATGCAGCGCTACTTTTCCATTAGCCAGAAGAAGAACCAATGTCCTCATCCCAATCAACCCAGTCCAGTTGGCAATACAGAATGCACTATATTCATTCTTTACCCTCAAATTTCAAACACCCATTTGTTTCAGCAGAAGTGGAGCAGAACAGAACAACAATAAGTGACTATTTGTTAGAAGCATCAAAGATTACATGACAGAGAGCAGAGTTTTCATTACTCGTCTTCTAAATCCTACCAGAGTCTTGAACATTTGCATGGCCTTACAGGAAATCTGTAACCTCCATTTGTGTAATCCATAGCCAGGCTGAACCGGACTGTGCCTTGGCTTTCAGGAGGCATTTGCAGAAGTCTCTGATCAGATTTGGACAGATTAAAATTAAGAGCTGGGGTCTGGGAGGGTGGATACAAGGATTTGGTGCGCTTCACGACACAGACTGTCACTGATAAGTTCTGCTGAGCTGGTGCTAAGAGGATTGGCCAGACTAATCCAAATCAAAGACATACCATGTGAATTACATCCCAAACAGGTTCGCTTACACAGATTAGGAAGTGCATGTAAATCCTGTCACACTTGGCTCTCGCTGAAGATGAGCCACACACAAAAGGGTACCACTGAACTGTGCTCTGGTTAGAGCTGAGTATCCGTTCTTATAAGATTACATGAGCCTGGCTCTGCAGGCACACTAATTATTCTCTCCTCCTCTCAGACAGAGACACCGATGAGACAAACAGCCCCTCTGCCTCTCACCCACAGACTCTCTGTGATGAATATATCAAGGTTGCACTGCTCTGCGCAGCTCTGTACAACTCTGTACAACTCTGAACACTGTACAGCCTTCAGTTGAGTCGTCACTGGTGTCTGTCAGTGCGGAAGAGAAAATAGCTGGCTTTTCCCCTGCAGAACAAACAAGGCTTGTATCTGTGGCCCAGAAATGCTTCAAAGAGCACACGTCTGCTGGGAACAGGGATGTGGAGCACTGTGGGCTGCTGAGCTGTGCGTTTCTACACAGCACAGAGCTGCACAGACCATTGACGCAAACCCAGCAGAACATGAGAAGCCCACAGCATCAACAGAGCATTACATACATGCAGAGTTACATGCTACAGCTAAATCCAATTAAATCTGGCAGAACCAGACAAGGAGCCGGTCTATCAGCCACAGCCTCACCGCAGTGACAGCGTCTGAAGGCACAATGGTGTTTCCACCTCATTCACTTCAGGGTCAGAGTCCTCATCTCATTAAAACTGGAGCAATTATCTATTAACCAAAGAGACAGCTGAGCATGTCTGTGTGAAACATGACTTATGAATTATGAACAATATGCAAATGATTATGCGAAAGCAATTTATTATAGGGCAGTGTAACCTTTTCTCAATGACCTCAAATGTACCAGTGGAAACATTGCAGAAACACTATTCTCCACTCTGACAAACCACATCTTTTACACATAAAATCAAGACATATCACATTCATTTAAATGGATTATGACCATAGAACAAAAATCAATACAAAACAAACAAGCGTATGCCATTATTACCAGGGAGATGACATTGTTACATAAACTTTTCACCTGACACAGCGAAGCAAACCATTACAGTGGCTACAAGGACAACCTCCTTCTGTTGCACAACCGGCACTTTCTAAGGAACACAGCCACCCCACATGCCTCAGGACTGTGTGGACTTGTTCTATTTTGTATTAGGGGTTAGAGGTTAGGGTTAAAATGTAAAATGTAAAAATTCCTCAACAATATATGCACTCTTCCCTTGATACCTTAATATAAAAGGAATCCTTATAGGATTTTTTTGAGATGCTGAATTCAAAGAGGAGCTGTCTCGTCTTTATGATACAGATAAACCTAATATTTTGGTTAGATTTAAGGTAATCCCTGTAGGACAGGAATCTCCAACCAGTAGTTCGAGAGCCACAGTAACTTTCCAGACTTTATTTGGTTGCTCGCCAAAGGAATGCGCTTGGCTCACATTTTAGTATGTGTTTTTCTTTTGTTCTGAACAGAAACTGAAACATTTATTAAAGTTATTGTTATGTGAATATGACAGGTTTGAATGCTTTTGAAAATATGACTTATTTATAACCTTAACATCAGTTGTAAGTGATAATTATAATATTATTTCAGGTAAGCAGCAATTGGAAGTGACAGTTTGACTCATAGTAATATAACTCACTCATTTTCCATTAACATAACATGGTTGGCACGGCAACAGTTTAAACAGTTTGTTTGCCTTTATCTATGTCACTTCCTGTCAGTGTCCAATAAGGAAGTGAAACTATAAACATCACAAAAATTGTCAAACTAAAGAAACCTAGGTACAATCTTTAGCAAAATCTTTAATATAATTGTGTTAACTATGTTTTAGTAAATAAAAAAGTGTCATGTGTCATATGCACTTTAAAGAGGGGTATTATGCTTTTTTCAATCACATAGCACCAGTCTATAGCATACTACAATGATGACGTAACCTTCTGTTGGTCTGTATATGCAGTAAATTAAAATAACTGCCTTGAATAAAATTGCTCTCTCAAAATGGCTGTACTGAACGTCTTGAAATAGGCCTCTGTCTCTTTAAGAAGCTTTCTGACACGCCCCCTTCAGCACACTGCTGTGGCATCTAAACAACACTACTGTGCGGGGAGGGGGCTCTGCTGAGCTGAGGAGCAGTGGTTGGTGGGTTGGCTGGTGACGAAAGGTCCAGAGGCGTCTCCAGGAGGTGGGGCGTTCCTAGGAGGACTGAGGCATAGCTACACCTAAAATGGCTGCCGTCTAAGTTTTTACTGATTACTCAAAATTATGTGAATGAGCCAAGGCAACACTCCAGGCATGTGTTTAATGAGGGAATGACATAATAACATGATATAAAGCTTGAAAAAGTCGATTTTACATAATACCCCCCCCTTTAATAATTTTAAAATATGTTAATCAAAAAAAAAAAATCAATAATTGCATAAGGGTCGTCGAAGCCCCAGCAGCTGACGTTTTTGTTACATAAAAGTAGCTCAACAGGTGAAAAATGTTGGTGTTCCTGCATGTGCACTACAACTGAACCCGGGTTCAGAGGACTCAAGCGCAGGTCTGACTGTATGTGGATGTGCCAGTTCTCATTTGAAACCTGAGACCCTCCAGAGTTCAGTCACTGAGCTTTAACTAGAGGCTGCACTAGCGCTGGGGGCAGGAGCTGAGATTGCTGAAGTAGCGAGTCCCTTTATGCTAATTTCCAAACTCGCTCGTATATGTGACACATTAGACACATTTTTTGGTGAACATAGTAACACAATTAGATTTAAGATTTTGCTACACATTATACCCAGTTTTCTTTAGTTCGACCATTTTTGTGATGTTTATAGTGTCACCGCCTTATTGGACACTGACAGGAAGTGATAGAGGCCATAGATAGAGGCAAACACTTTTAAACTGTAGCCGTGCCGACCATGTTATATCAATGGGAAATGAGTGAGACAAACTGCTGTGGAACTTTACCTCTATCTATGTCACTTCCTGTCAGTGGCTTAAAAATTCAAATAATTTCTGCCCAACATTTCTTCATTAAAATTGCTGATTCACTGAAATAAAATGATAAATATTACATACAACAGATGGTGTCCGTTAAAATAAGTCATATGTCATTGCATTAAAACCTGTCATATGCTCTTTAATCCATGGCAACCCTTGTATGGGGTTAATTCTGCTTTCAAATAGTCATCTTCAGAGACCAAAAAAAAAAATGGTTGATTTGAACGTGTGTACCTCATATCTGGGGACACGAATCGGTCATGTTTATGGATTATTCACAGAACAAAACAAAAACCATACATTTGATATGAACGCCGCTTCTAATTTCCCCCCTCATTTCCAGCCTTCGTCTTCACGGGCCTCAGAACATGACGTCTTCAATTACAGAGCAAACGTTATTGATATGCATAGGATTCCTGCTAATATGAGAGCCATTGTCAGGGGGAGGAGCGGAGCAGCCGTGTCAAGGTCAGGCTTCTGTTAATGAGGGACGGCCTCTGCGTAATTGAATGGGCTGAGACGGTATTGACTGTCGGAGCAGAGGCATTTAAAACGTTGCCAATCGTTCAGCAAAAAAAAAAAAAATCCTCCCAGCAGCACTTCATGTTCTGGTGGTTATTTATGCGCGGGCGTCCAGGCGGGGGCTCTGTTTCACACTGCTGCATGCACAATGAGTGGATCAGCCCATGCAGCAGTGTAGAGCAGGCGGCCAAGCGTGGAGCCATTCCTGGGGATGGAGTGATGAAGCTAGCTGCACAATTATTGAGCTGTGCTGTATTTAAAGACCCAGAGACGGGCCCTAGAGGCTCCTGAGCGAGTGTAGTGTGCACCTCATCAAAAAACGAGAAGAAAAAAAAAGAAGCTCAACACGAACAGAATTCCAATCAGGCTGCAAACCAACATAAGAGCAGAGGCGGTAATACTAATAAGCTACATCGACTCAACCTTTGGAAGAAATTGTATTTATAGGAGTTTACTTATACTTTTGACATTATGTTGGATAAATTTGTAATTCTTGCTTTTCTTTTAGACCAGTGGTTTTCAAATGTTTCACACCAAGTACCACTTTGTGAAATACTAGATACTTCCAAATAACACAAGGCCTATAAGATCAAGACAAAACTAGATCTAAAAGTGCTAAATTATATCTACAGCATGTCTGAATCAGAAAAAAAACCTACACTCATGTACCCCTTGAGAAAATTAGAAAATGATCCTCAGATTTATTGGCCAAAACTAGCCTGCAAGTTCATGAAACTGATAAGAATGCTTCATAATTAGAAGCATTCTTATCAGTTTCATGAACTTGCAGGCTAGTTTTGCAGAAGTTCTGTGACAGTGACCCTGAGAAGTGAACATGCAAGTCGTGAAATGTGCCTATAAATTCAGAATTGGGATGTTAGAAAAGTGTTTGGAAAGTTGAGAATGAGTACTTGCTCTCTCTTTCATTGTGTGCAAAGGAAAAGTTGGTATAGCCTTGAAGTAGTATTTTCACAAGTAATATAGGAATCTGATTTTCTCTTTTTTTTAATTGAAAAAAGTCTTTAAAGTGCATATGACACATTAGACACAATTTTTTGCTAAAACACAGTTAACATGATTATATTTAAGATTATGCTAAAGATTACCCAGTTTTCTTTAGTTTGACCATTTTTGTGATGTTTATGTTTTCACTTCCTTATTGGACACCGACAGGAAGTGACATAGAAGAAGGTAAACAATTTTAAACTGTTGCCGTGCAACCATGTTAAGTCAATGGGAAATGAATGAGTCAAACTGCTATGGAATGTTACCTTCTTTTATGTCACTTCCTTAAAAATTCAAATAAAATAACTTTTCTGCCAAACATTTCTTCATTAAAATTGCTGCTTCACTGAAAAAAAATGATAACTATGCAACTGATGAACTTGCAACTGATGTGATCCATCTAAATAAGTCATATTCATTAAGAGCATTAAAATCTGTCATATGCACTTTAAGTCCATATGACACATTAGACACAATTTTTGCCAAAACATAGTTAACACGATTATATTTCAGATTTTGCCCAAGATTGTACCCAGCTTTCTTTAGTTTGGCCATTTTTGTGTTTATAGTTTCACTTCCTTATTGGACACCGACAGGAAGTGACATCGAAGAAGGTAAACCATTTTAAACTGTTGCCGTGCCGACCATGTTAAGTCAATGGGAAATGAGTCAAACACATTTCCCATTTCCCAAAACAAACCAATATGAATCAGTGGATGGATTTACAAAACTGAACTTTGTGCAATGTATGGGATGAGCTGAAGTTGTGCTGTGCAATATGTCGATACGAAGTACAGCCTAAACAAACCAACCAACAAATCAACAAAGTAAATGAATAAATAAGTAAGTGTGCTATGTGATCCCTAACCACACACATAGCTACATGTTACGACAGTCACTAATGGAGCCGGTCCCAATCAGAGCGGAGCAGCCCTCAGCGGGACAGCGGGCCTTTGTCGCCGCCTGAATGGAGGTTAAATATCCTTCGAATCAGAGCTCTTTAGCTTTCTGGACGCAGTCACAAAAGCCAGGCCATTCACATGCTAATGCTAGTGCTTTTCATTTCCTTTGTAACCATGGTTCGCCGGCGCTGTCAAGCTAAAGGGCGCTGAATAAAGACTTTTTTTGTTGTTCCCAGAGCGTTCTTTTTCTCTTCTACCCCTCTGTTTCAGCGCTTACTTTGAGGTCCTATTTTGCATAATTCATGCTTTTTAAAAACACCTTTGATCACTTTGGTTTATGTTTGACAACATAAACTGTGTAAAAAAGCTTCTAACTTCTGTGCATAAAAGGCAGCATACAGTATTCGCCGTGAGGGGCACATGCACTCGAGTGAGTCATGTTAAATAAGGCTAAAAGCAATAGCTATTCTCAAGGAGTTCAGTGGGGAAGGTCATTTGAGTGCTTGAATTATTACAGTGAGTACAGTTAGAGTGTGTGGACTAGACAAACAATCAAAAGGGCATTTTAAAAAGACAATCACGCCAGTGTCCCACAAGACTGATAACGTGTCACACTCCATTTTATCTTTGTCAGGGACACTATTGTTTCATTTTCAGACATGTTCAGTCCACACATGAAGCTGAACAAACTTAGGAGTAAACCACCCATGAAGTGTTTACTCCGGCCTTGACAAACATTTCTGTGGCACTTGACCATCCTGGCTTCCTTAAAAGAACACACAAAGCATCATTATATACTACAACCTGCAGCCTGTTCATATAATATTACAGAGAGTAGCCAAAATATTTACTCAAGTTAAAAAGTACTTGGAGAAGATTTGACTTGAGTAGTGTGAGGACTGTTTGAGCAGAAGTAACTGTTTGAGCCGAAGAGTTTGATTCATGTTTCGGTAGTGACTATATATACAAATATATAACGAATATGACAAACAAAATATGAAATAATGTGAAAATTGTGATTGAACTTTAAAACATATTTAAAAAAGGAATCATTATGAGTCAAAATGAAGATTTGTCACTTAAAGTTTTACTCATGAGTAAGATACAGTAATTCTAATATTACTCAAGAAGAAGTAAAAACGACTTACAGTACAGTTACTTCAAAAAAGTTACAAGTTACAGGTAAAATGCAGGTACTTGAGTAAATGTAATGAAGTACTACCCACCTCTAGTCATCATCCCATCATCCTGGTAGCAACCCTGTAAATGACCATGAAATATCGTCATTTCCAGTAAAAGTAACGTTACTTTAAAATGATTAACTCATGTCGGAGTAAAAGTACAGACCTAAATGATTACTCAAGTAAAAGTGAAGAAGTACTTGATGAGAGTATTAAGTAAACGTTGGATATATGAACTTGTTTGGATGTAATTTCACTGACACAAAGCATAAAATGATGTGAAAATCCAACCTCAAATAATACACATAAATAGTCACAGGATTCTTAAGATTATAGAAGACATTAGTTTACAAAATGTACCCTGAGTGGGAAGAGTATTGAGTAAAACTCGCCTCTGAGCTTAAAGTGCAAAGCATTTTTTTCTGTGTAGTCTATTCTGTCTGTCAAGGACACACGATATGAAGCCTCATTGAATCCGGATCTTTCTATTTGTACATTTAGCTGCTGCCAGGAGGAGACTGCCTTTTCTCAGTCAGCGGCACGTGGGCGATTCTCCTGCTCCTGTCATGTTTCCCTGGTCTTTATCGGGGCTGAGCTGCTTTTTGAGAGTCCCTGGATTCTATTAACCCACCAGCGTTCATGTTCAGCCTGACAGACAGGCCTCCCCAGAGCTTTCAGACACAAAACATCTTCATGCCATCATTTATTATTATCATTTCTTTTTAAAGACAATGTTAGCCCTGGTCGTTACAATCTCATGTCGGGTTCTGTGGAGCATCTGAAGTGACTGTTCAATGAAGGAGACCAGACAAACTAAAGGAGAGCAAGCTTCTTCTCCTCAGTAGTTTTTTATGTTTTAGTTCATCTTCTGGCACAAATTTGATATGACTCTAAGCTAAACCAATTGAACAGAATCTTGTCTTCTTTGTCTGTCAGGGCAAACAAACGAAATGGAAGAGTTGTAGTCGAGTCACAATTTTCCAATTCAAGTCTGAGTCTATCGTGTGCAAGTTCTGAGTGATGAAAATGAGTCAGAGTCGAGGTATTATCATTTAAAGCAAGTACAAGTTTGAGTCCAAGTCACAAGTGCAGCCTGTTTCTAGAAGAATTGACTCACTAAATGTCACCTTAGTTGCCAGTTTGATTGTTGTGAGATTCGGGTTGGAGATTTGTGCATTCACAAACTCACAAAAAATCATCTTGTATAGCGCCCGTTGATCAGTTTGAGTCTGCATCACTGGTGGCAGTAAGTTTTAAAGTTGCCGACAAGGACTATTACTATGACAACAAAAACATAAAGTATGCTCTTACACATTGACAAAACAGAAAAATTGTTGTGTCTTTGCCGTGACTCTTAATGGCTCAAGCTGTAGCAAAATTGCATCTTCTTGCGATTTCAAACGGAGCTGTTTCAGATTGAAGTTGCCAATGCTGCTGTGTTAATGTTATTGGCATTTTACTGCTATATTATATATCTATTGTACCAGATTAATCACAGTGCCAAATTAATATTTTCTGAAAGTACCAAAGTCGAACGCAAAATGAGGCTGGTCAGGGCCTGTTTAGACTTTGTGTGATGTTTACCCTGTTGGTAATTACCATGTTCTAACTTATAAAGGTAAGGCACCTGTGTACATACACTCAAAATCAGTGCACTCCAGAGTAACTCCGCATAGACTGAGGATTACCGAGCAGACTCCCGGTTCCTCTGCCTTGTATCTGAAATGACCTCCAGTCTGAGCCCGCACAGACGTGAGGGCGCAACACATCCACAAGCCCTAATCCTGATGAATCCGGCCTCTCATCCCACCGCGGCCATGTTGGGTCCAGGTCTAGGCTGATGACCGTGGGCTTATCTGAGGCTTTGGGCCATTCCACCTCTGCTTATCTTCCCCCAGGAGGAAGTGTGTGTGTGTGCGTGCGCGTGTGTGCGTGCGCGAATTGCAGAGAAAGAAGAAGAAGCCTGTTTCCATGACAACCCCATCCGAGAGGCCCGTCCCCTCCCACTGTGAGGAGTACAGCCTTTGTGCGATGTGATTTCACAGAACTGCGCCTTGTTTTGAGAAACCCACGAGCCCAAGGCGAACAGTAAGGACATTATCCATTATCACATGGAATCTGATGGCAGTGCAGGGGTGTCTGCGCTTCTCTGGATCAGGCCATTGTGAGTTTTTAGAATAACACAAGGATTCGGCCATTCTTTGTTTAGAACTTCCTTTGTAAAGGTTAGTCATAGCCGAGACGGAACTGTGATAATCAGAATTCGGAGTAAGTTGGACGTCACCATAGAAATCTGCAGTTTTAGGTGGTATTAACAGCGTCTGCGTACACTGGTGTATGAATGAGAGTGTGAATGGGTGAGTGGATCCTTGCTGTAAAGCGCTTTGAGTGCCTAATGTAGGTGGAAAAGCGCTCTATAAGTTGAGACCATTTACCATTATTAGCAACCCTTAGACGATCATTGCCTAGAGACAAAGTGCATTTCAGGCCAACATTATGAATAAGAATTTGTTCTTAATGTTTTGCCTGATGAAATAATGGAAATAACAATGTGATAATTTGAAAATGTGGAGCTGATGAATCACAGCTTATAATTACATCATACATTTTTCATTTGAATATCATTTTAAAAAGTAAAAATGCGACTGAAAGATAAGAACAAGTCCAGAAAACTGAATGGATTAGTGGAGGAGAAGAGTGGTTTGTGCTTGTGAGAAGACAGACTGAAATAGATTGCTACACACGTGTTATTTCAGAGCGTAATGGCAACATGACATGAAAAAGTAACATGGTCATATATCACAGACATATAGAAGATACAGTTTGAGGGAAAAAAACATGTTGCCAGATTGCGCTTCTCCTGGGTTGTGAAATGGATGATGTTATAGGTTCTGGTGAAGAAAAACACTTCTCTTGTCATTGCCGTGCTCTGTCTCACTGAGAGCCTCTGTATGAGAACCGCCTGAAAGCTCTCTCCGAGAAAGGCTCAGCGGAAGGCCACACAATGAGCCCTTCAGAGCCGGCGAATAGGAACTTCCAAGTACAAGCTTTCATCTGTTTGATTATGAGAGGAAAAAGAAATTGTACTTGAGGAGGGGGCTTAAGCTGCAAATGCGCCCTGCACAGGAAGCTCGCGCTGGAGGAGGACTATGGGCCGTGAGAGCCGAGTGTGGCAGCGGGCTGGCTGAAAGCATGGGGCTGCGCTTCTAGCCGAGAACAACAAGCGCAGTGAAGAGGCAGCTCTACACAGGAGCACCATTCACCCGTCCGGCCCAGAAGCTCTCCAAACCTCTCCACACCTCTCCACATTCTCGAGAGCGGCGCTTGCGTCATGTTTGGAGTGGCGCGGCATGGAAACCCAGATCCTCCTCATTGTGAACTCCAAGTACTACTACTAGCATGGATGAATACATACTTGTACCGCACTGACCACCACAGATTACTGTACAGTCAAAGCGACAAGCACTATTGACTTGCTTCAGTGCAACTCGCTGTTAGAAATTCAACAGAAAATCACCATTGTGAAGCTAACAGGGGAAGACAGTGGCGCCGAGTGTTTCCACTTTGTTGTGATACTCAAAGCAGATATGCGAGTGTGACAGGAAGGACAACCAATATAAAAATGTCCCCAAAAAAGTCCAGAAAATCATGGAACAAGTGAAAGCCTGTGTTCAAAGAAAGAAATCCCCCAGAAATGTACAAAAGGTCACTCTGGACAAGTAAGATGAAACTCCCGATAATTATTTTACAAACGCTACAAAATTAATTTCCTCCCACAGAGGCAGAGAAAATTATGAAAGGCAAATGAATCAATCACAGGCGGAACAGGACACCAGATAAAAATCTACAAAAGAGCTTTTATTACTCGATTATGTACAGTATTCACAAGCTGAAGCGCCAGCCTTCAGTAAGTCAGGGAACTTTCACTCCACATAAAAAGAATAAAAAACAAAACAAAAACAAAAGAACGTCCTGACAATACTGTCTTCTTAGTGCCTCAATGAGTATTTCTGTACAACCATTTAGCCTTGAATGGGCAAAGGGCTACAGTCCAGTCAGTCTCTGCCCATCACAGTCAGGCCCAAACATTCTGAGGAGTCCAGTGTTTGACTGCAGTGCACAGCAGCAGCTCAGTAGATCACTTCATACACAGTGGCCTTCTTGTCTCCGGATCCTGTCACAATGTACTTGTCATCGGTGGAGATGTCACAGCTTAGCACAGAGGAGGACTCTTTGGACTGTTGGAGAGACAGAGAGAAACACGCATTAGACTGATTTATTCCAGTCCCATATGGGTACGGTACCACTTTATTAACTTATTTATGACGACAGTGCACAATAATGGACATCTTTAACAGTTGCAGCTGTTTATTAAAGGCAAATGTGACTTTTTTTGAACTGTTTATGATGTAACAATGTTGTTCTCTCATCAAAGACACACCTGAATTTGGGTTCAGACCTAGCTAGCGCATGTTTGAGTAATCTTTGGATCTTCACCAGTAGCTAGTTTTAGCATCAGTTCCCAAAAAGCTCCTCCTGAGGTCCTACATATCCAGGGCTGGAGCCGAAACCAGTAAATTGGTAAGAGGTCTAACGCCAAACCGGATGTGCGTCAGCGTCCGCCATGATAAGAAGCCTCCGAATAGGGCTGTCAGTTAGGGAAAGGAAAGGAACCCCAATGCTTACTATCATCCCTCCTTTAGCATGGGGACCTCTTACTGGCGATTATAATAGATCCATGGATTAGGAGCTATGTGCCATCCCGTTTTTATAGTCCAATACTAGATAGGTGATGTAGTTTTTCATGAAACAGCTGTTGGTGATGTCACTTCCCCTGTGTTTTCGGTCTTGGGTAAGGACAGTCGGATTGGGCAAATGCTGCTGAAGCTCTAGTTCCTAACTGCATAGAGATCTAACAGTTGACCCCATGAAAGGTTAAGGATTAGGAGCTAGGACATAGGAGGTATTATTTGACGAATTCAGATGCAGCTCAGCAAATGCTTTCCTCACCTCTCGATCTCTTGCTAAGCCTATTTCTTTTCAAGTGAAAGCACTTGTCATACGTAGATTCACTGCAGCAACTTGCGCAGAGAAGTGTTTTGTTTTAGTCTTTATCGAAACAGCTGCACTGCAATAGGGAGCAAGAGGAGGGGGAGTGGGAGGGGCTTATAATATATATTTTGTTTCAGCTGTTTTAGATCAATGTTGCATTTTCTAACGAACAAAGTGTGACTGATAAAGATGTAATTATTATAGATATTATTACAGTACCTGGAAAAGGCATAATACCCTCTCTTTAATATACCTATAATTGTTCAAACATGTCCACTGCAATGACTCAGTGCTATACTTCTGCTGAAGGTTCTGTCAGGTCAAGGCCTTTGAGTTTCACTTTTCACTGACGCAGCCACAGCGCAGCACACACTCTGCGTCAGACAGTGCTATTGATCCACACGTACCTGGAATATGCTGGCGCCGTATGGAGTCCTCCAAGCATTTAACAGATTGTCCTTCCCTGTGCTCACGAACCATTTACCTACAGAACAAACGAGAAGCACAAGAGAATGAGTGACATTCTAATGATATTCTTGTTTAATGCTAAGAAGAGCAATTTATGGCAAGCCAAGTTTATTTGTAGAGCACAATTCATACACAAGGCAATTCAAAGTGCTTCCATTTAAAAACTAAGCAGTTCAGAGCTGTTCTAGCATTGAGAAGCTCATGCTCTTATAAATAAATCAGGGTTATACACATTATTTGATACGCGTTTGTTTTACATAATTCAATTTAATTCACATCTTATTAATTATCATTATGGACTAACAAAACATATGCCTCTTGAATTTTAACACAAATGTTGGCATGTTTGTCTCATTAGGTATAAGGAAAGGAACATGTGACACAAGCCACTGACAAAGCTAAATCATGTTAAAACTGTAGAGTGTCCTTCTATCAGCTGCAGGGTTAATCCCAAACAAAGTCTCAATTAACAAATCGCAAGGGCTGCATTTCAACAGGTGATATAATGCCTACTGTGGACAACAAAATATGTCTCCGGGGGGGTCCTACTATATATAAACCTCTGCAAACCTGCTCTGAACTACATAGGATTCTTCATACTCTTTAAAATGACATGGTTAAAGGGGGATATTATGCTTTTTTCAATCACATAGTACCAGTCTATAGCATACTACAATGATGACGTAACCTTCTGTTGGTCTGTATATGCAGTAAATTAAAATAACTGCCTTGAATAAAATTGCTCTCTCAAAATGGCTGTACTGAATGTCTTGAAATAGGCCTCTGTCTCTTTAAGAAGCTTTCCGACACGCCCCATTCAGCACACTGCTGTGGCATCTAAACAACAACACTGTGCGGGGAGGGGCTCTGCTGAGCTGAGGAGCAGTGGTTGGTGGCTTGGCTGGTGACAAAAGGTCCAGAGGCGTCTCCAGGAGGTGGGGGCGTTCCTAGGAGGACTGAGGCATAGCTACACCTAAAGTGGCTGCCGTCTAAGTTTTTACTGATTACTCAAAAATGTGTGAATGAGCCAAGGCAACACTCCAGGCATGTGTTTAATGAGGGAATGACATAATAACATGATATAAAGCTTGAAAAGGTCGATTTTACATAATACCCCCCCTTTAAAATGTGCAAATCTAATCACAATCACAACACTTGTCTGAGAAATTGCAACAAGGGCAAATTCGTACCACAATAGGCGAACTTGAGGGACAGGACGCAGCTCTCGTGCAGGTGCAGCTGGTACTTATCGGGCTTGGAGTGATGCAGCACCTCCACGTTACTGCTCTCCATCCCCACCGCCAGCCACTCCCCGGTCGGACAGTAACCCAGGGAGAAGATCTGGGCGCGAGAAGAGCAAGAGTTAGCTAAAGTCGTTGCTGATAACTATGACACCGGGGAGAAAAATCCACCTGTGACGTGAAGTCGTGCTGCTGCAGTTGCCGGCCCTCCCGAAGATCCCACGAGCGCACAGTGTTGTCCAGACCCCCAGTCCACAGCTTGGTCCCGTCATGGGAGATGTCTATGCAGCTGGCGCCGTCCGTGTGACCCTGGAACTGCCTGGAGAGTCAACAAAAGGGCTAGAACTTACTAAACTGGTAAAAATCCATGCAGGGTCCTGTAGGTTTTTGTTGCTAGTCTTAATGAAATTATTGAGAAAAGGGGGAAATAAATAAATTAACACAATACACAAGCAAGCAGTTGGTCTAAACGTATTTCATAAAATAAACAGATCATTATTTTACATCTGTCTAGGGATTTATGCTTATTTTAAGGTCCTCCAGTCTTGGCTCCAAATGTTTTTATTGGCAACAAAAACCCAAACAGCACAATACAAGGAGAACATGTAAACTTCAAGGACTCAAACCTGGGACCTTCTTGCTCTGTGCTAACCCCATACACCTTACGGTCCACAGTTCATTAGGCCTATTCCCGCTTTCTTACCTGACAAGGGTCTGGTTGTGCAGGTCCCACACTGCGATATTCCCGTCACTGCAGCAGGAGAAGCAGACTTTGGCGTCGGGGCTGATGGCTAAAGCGTAGCAGGCCGGGGCAGAGGACGTCAGCTCGGCTTTGATTCGTGGGGTCTGCGAGGCCAGGTCCCAGATGGTCAGAGTGCTGGCCTCACCTCCAACAATGAGAGTGCGCCCGTCAGGCAGCAGTTTACAGGAGCGGATGTAGTTATCCCTGTTCTGGGGCACAGAGGACACAGGCGATCAATACTCTCAGACAAGAGAAAACAATCCTGCGGTAAGGAGCACCTGCTGTCTAGGAACAGGAGAGGATTTACTTTCGGCGACATACAGTATAAATCAATGGTTCTCAACCGGGGAGTCAAGACGTAAGTGGGTCGCAGGACAATTACCAGTGGACTTTGCCAAAAATGACTGCTCATAAATTATTATAATCAATGCTTGACTGTCAGAAATACCATTTTATTTGGGTCACGGCGTGTCATAATAGGTTATAAATGATGGTATAGATGATGTAAGGAATATGTGGGTCTCTAAAAGGCTATATATCGCTAAGCATCATGGGGTTTGCAGCAATAATAAACTAATGGAGATTTTAAAAGGTAAAATACTGGTTATTGTTTACATTAAAGGGGGGTATTATGCTTTTTTCAATCACATAGCACCAGTCTATAGCATACTACAATGATGACGTAACCTTCTGTTGGTCTGTTTATGCAGTAAATTAAAATAACTGCCTTGAATAAAATTGCTCTCTCAAAATGGCTGCACTGAACGTCTTGAAATAGGCCTCTGTCTCTTTAAGAAGCTTTCCGACACGCCCCCTTCAGCACACTGCTGTAGCATCTAAACAACAACACTGTGCGGGGAGGGGGCTCTGCTGAGCTGAGGAACAGTGGTTGGTGGCTTGGCTGGTGACGAAAGGTCCAGAGGCGTCTCCAGGAGGTGGGGGCGTTCCTAGGAGGACTGAGGCATAGCTACACCTAAAATGGCTGCCGTCTAAGTTTTTACTGATTACTCAAAATATGTGATTGAGCCAAGGCAACACTCCAGGCATGTGTTTAATGAGGGAATGACATAATAACATGATATAAAGCTTGAAAAAGTCGATTTTTAAAAGGTAAAATACTGGTTATTGTTTACATTAAAACACTCAAACACTTTTTATTTTGCTAAAATCTGGCACATATTGTATCAATTTATGGGATAACAGTATTTTTACATTGCAGATAAGCAAAGCATTGAAGTACCACACAGTATCTCCTTGTGTCAAACACGTGATAGTTACCAGGCAGTCTAGCTGGGACACGGGGCTCTTGCTGCCCGGCTGGCTGATGTCCCATATTTTGACGCAGCCCTTGCCCCCGGTGTAGACGTGCCGGGTGGGATTGCTTATTGTGACAGCGCAGACCACTTCTCCGTGACTGAGCGTGTTGATCTGACGTGCGTGACGTGGGATGCCTGGACCAATCAGGGCATCGGGCGGGAAGGGCACGGGCTGCATCTGACCGTCCGCACTCACATGGAACGAGTATGCCCTGCAGAGCAACAGGGGGAAATGACAAGGCAAACCGAGGAAAGTTTATATGTTGAGCACAATAGGTAAGCAAAGTAACTCAAAGTGCATTACAGAACAGGAAAGTATGAGGCTGAAGCAAAATGGACTGGACTGTCATAGACCATCCTTTCATAATGTATTTGAAGAACTTAAAAGCCCCTTCAGTGAGCAAATGGTGATGCTTCTGTTTTCTATTATGTCTTAAAAGCTTTTTCTCTGTATCTACCTTTATACAATATCTGTCAATAGGCATCGTGGATTTGAGCACCCACCCAGATCTTTGGGCAACCAGGTGAATTTGCCTTGATCACGAAAGATTTCAATAGATATAGTAACTTGTAGTAGGCTGAGGGCTGGGTACCGTTAAACAATATCAGTATCGCATCGGTAAAATGTTTAGGTACTACTGGTATCGAAAAGAAAAAAGTATCAAGAGGAACCACAAGTTTTGATGCATGTTTGGTCCAGGGAAGCACCGAAGGACGTTACTTTGTTTTCAGCTCAAATAAATGATACAAATTCAAAGAAATGGTCTTTAATGGAATAAATTATTATAATTGTTATGTTTTCTGGTTCTATATGACAAATATGTTATCATAGGTATCGAAAAAAGTATCATTCCGGTATCGGCATTGTAAAGTATAGGTACCGGTAGTGAAAAAAAATGTAATAATACCCAGCCCTAGTAGGTGAGATCAAGACTGACAGCTGTCCATTTTTTTGTGTTTCTCGGTTGTCTGACTGAGGAAAACATAAATCAGCCTCGATGTCTATAGGTGTCTTTCAATGAGAGCAGAACAGCATGGGTTCCATTGGTAAACAAATATTTTACAAGCTGTTAGGAACCTTGAATCAGACTTACGGTTTTCCTCCAGACATAGATGTGAGGCTTGCTGGAAGTCCAGGAGCTCTCATGTGAGAGTGAGGATCAAAAGCCTAAAACATAAGGAGCACGTGATCACCTCCAATCCATAAGTTTAGCCCAGTGCATCCAGAGATACATTTCCATGGATGAGGAAGACTGTTTACCATTGGAGAGCGCCCATAGGCCACTGCTGCAGCGCTCATCTGAGGGGAGATGTGCAGACCTGCGTACACTCCAGGACTGGTCAGACCTCCGTTCATCTCATGATGGCCCATCATGGCAAAAGGCTGGGGTAGGTCAGAGGGGTCCGCAAAGCTGGAGCTGCTTGATGTAAAGATGTGAAATATTTATTTTTATTCCCCATTTATTTATATTTATCTAATACATCTCATTTCTCATGTATTTCATTCAAATTAATATCAATCTCATTAATTATATATATTTTTTGCACTCACAAACATTCAACCAGGCCCCAGTTTTGTCCGTGTTTTTAGTGTTATTGCTCCATAAAGCACACACCACATAATCCATTATAGGATATTACTGCATATTTTACTGGAGGGGCTGGTACTCACCCAGGGCCTCCATGCCTGGTGGTTTGCCCAGGATGGGCCGGAGCCCGGGCGTGGAGCTGGTGCCAGGGTGGGGCGTCGTTCCGAGGGGTGGGGGTGTTGGACTTCAGGCCGGGAGTGGAAGATTTGTCATTCTGTCGAGGGAACCACAAAGCAAGCATTTTCACAATCCATCAGAAGCGCTGCACAATCTGACGTTAATCTAGTCACAGTGACAGTCCTCTCCGCCCTGAACCACTCAAACCTATTACAAACACAATAGAGATGCCACCATTATCCCCTTATGGCTTTAATCTTTGAGTATGGCAGAGCAATCCATGACTGCTTAAATACATTCTGCTATTAGAGAGGAGCTGATCCTGATATGGCACAATATTATCCCTGACATTTAGTCCTGCACTTACAGCACCAGTGCTCTAATCCTTCCTTACACACATCCCCTCACTCTGACCTCCTTCTGTCCCAGTGTGTGCAGTATTTACATGGCTGAGCTCCTTGGTCTTGGAGGACGGGGTGCTGCCGGAGGACGCCACTGACGCCGGGCTGGTGGGCGTGTCCTTCTTTGGGGTCGGGGCTTGTCAATGCCGTTCTCAGGCGGCGAGTGGGCGGGGCTTGCTCGAGGAGTGGCCGCGTCCTGGAGGTAAAGGGGGTCTCGTTAAAGCTAATGCTTGTAGGATGCGTATTAAGTAGTTTAAAAAGATTCTACAAATACAAATGAATCGGAGGGTTGTTTTAATATACATATTAAGTGGATACACACAGAAGCTCATCCTGGATTCAAAGACTAAAAAATAACTTTAACTTCCTGTGACACAGTTTGAAAGAGCCTCATATAATTTAAATTCATTGCCAAAGTCTAGTGCTTTGTCCATGAAGCAGTGAATATGGCTATATTATGACAAAACATTGATATCCAACTTTTTGACTAAGACTAAATGATGATTTTGTCAAAAGACTAAATCTACATTAAAATATGTCGTCAAAATGAACACTGACAAGCTCTAATTAGGACTTGATCGAGGACAGATGCTGGGATTGTGGAGAAAGCGTCCCAAGGTTTTAGCCATAGGATCTGGCAACCCTACGTGTGGGTCTCACTCTGCTTTCTGATTAGATTATCAGCTCAAGAACAAAAAATAAATAAAGTAAACAACAACACTGTTAGCTTTCTTTTCGATCGATAAATCAATCAACATTCCAATTGCAGTAAAATTGTATAATATATACGATTTGAACATGTCTTTGTATCTGGAGACACAGTTATGTCATGTTTATCAAATATTTACAGTACGTATCCTGCCTTTAACGGGGGCATGATACCACATACTGTGTTGCGGAGCTCACCTCATTTGACACATCGACGACCAGGTCATCGCTCTTCTCTCCGTCACTGTCCTGGAAACAGATGAACAATAGTCAGAGTCTGTCCTCAGAACAAAGGCCACACTTGAGTCAATGGGGCGGCTCCTTACGTATCTGCTCATGCCGTCCTTCTCCTCCACCTTGCGTTTCTTTGAGTCCAGGCTGTAATCGGAGGAGCTGCGGTGCTTCTCGGTGGCAGTGCGCAAACTGTCTGAGGGGGATATGGAATTGTTCTGCAAAGACAGAGCACGGGTGTTTGCAGGAGCTGAAATCAATCAAGAAAGACTTCCACTCACTTTCCTATTGCCTATTACCTGTCAGACAATTGTATTTCTTAGTTTTACCAAGAGTTAAATGTAAAACTAAGGCATATAAAATTCCAACAATATATATGTTTAGGGTTACTTTAATTTTGGGACCCGAATGAGGGGTCATGCTCCACACATTGAAGACCCCTGCTCTGAAACAAATCACTCAACCCTTCTGTGCCCCTTCTCCACTGCAGCAGCAAAATCATCAGCCTCCTCAGTCTTTCATTCTTGAACCCTTCATGATACCACAGCACCAGTTTATAAGATATTTCCAAGTAAAGTCATCATTCTCGCCCTTCATTCAAACACATAATGAAGTAATCGGACATCTCACTTTTTCCGCATACCGAGGAGTTCAAAGACGCTCTGTGAGACTCATTTACTAGAGTCACCAACGTGCGATCAGATGACCCGAGACAACAACGCGGTAACAACAGCCTTTAAACGCCTGGAGCTCCATTTCCTCAGACATGACTGCACCCATTCAGCGTCCTGTCTGAGAAACACGATCCCCCCCCCCACCCCAGCGAGGCCAGCCAGATCACAGTCACCCGAGGAAGCACAAACAAACATGGGTCCCTTCGACATCTTAAATATTCAGTACATGGCGAGGAGAGAAAAGAATGGATTAGCGAGACGGAATACAACACGTTCAACAGGATTAGTGTTAGGATAGAAAGTGCAAAAACTGGTTTTAAAACGTGGCTGCTATCTATCAAGGAAGATACTTAGATAGCGACGCAGGTTTGGGCAAACCTTTTGACGCCATAGCTGCATTTGGTTTAACAAATTAATGGCAGTCACACATTCTCTTTCTTCATGTCAGTGACAATATCAGTGTGGTTCACCCATTTTAGCCACTGCATGTGGGGTTTGGTCAGGTTTGTAGGACAAAAGGATGGGCTTAGTCTGTCCACCAATGACTTAAAGCCACACTTTGGAACATTCCAGGTTGTATGTTGCTGCATGAATAAATGAATGAATAAATGAATGAATGAATGAATGAATGAATGAATGACCAATTGTATTATTGTGTCTAGCATATGCACTGTATGCCCAGCCTTCAAGGGCATAAGAGACCAATAACAACAGAAATACCAGTTGCCAGACAGTAGACACCATTTACAATACTTAAACTTATTTAAATAAAGAAATTGCCACATTTTTCAGGCTTTGCAAACAAACATAGCCACATTGCACTTAAGCAATTATTTCAACTTGCCGACATCACTGATCCAGAACATGTCAGGCTAATTAACAAATATTTAATCAAACAACACATTCCAAAGATTGTCATACAGTGGAGTGGGCAATACAAAATGAGTTTGATATTCAACCTAACTCACACAGTCCACAGAGTCTGTCCTCTTCTGGAGTTTGAGTAAACCTTCCAGTTTCTAAGGCCAAGGGAAGGATTCTGCAGCTGAGCTATTACAGACCTTTGGTTCATTTGCTTTTATGTAAAACTCTGTTTCAAATAGATCCTCATTTGTATATATGTACGTCCTTAACATAGGCTTAGCCATGAGCCCATTCAACCATTCATCTTCAAAAATGTAACAATATTTTTTGGAATTTGTACATTAACACTACAGGACACATTAATATGAAATGCTGGAGTTGTACATCAGCAGAGACTGTCCGGAGCTCTGCAGCCCAGGGGGACTTTACTACTACAAGTGCAACTAAACTGTTGAAACTGTGAAACATAAAAAAGCAGCGATACCAAAATATTTGTATAATGCTCATTTAGACACAGACTAATGCAATTGGTTATTAAAACAAAGCACTTGGAAGAGGATCTGATGTTTTGGAACCTCATGTTTGGCTACCTGTAGTCAACCGTGGAGATGAGCTTGTCATGAGCTTTGCTGTTCCGCTCGCAGCAAAGTTATGAGTCAGAGACGTCTGGGATATTTTTCATCATTAAAGACAGTCGTAATAAAAGAAAAGCTCGTATTTTATTCTATTTGTCGGCTAAAATGTATGCAGTAGGGCTTTAAGTATCTGCATAAGCATGCAGGTGCATACAAAGTTGTAAAAATCTTTTGTAAATGTATCTTTGGTGTGTACTCACTGTGCTTTCTGTGCAGCAGACATCAGAGCATCCGCCGAGGTGAAGAAGAAGCCAAGTGGAGCAGAGAGAAAAACAGTCAGTTTGTGGAGATCAGGGGATTTTACTGTAGCACAAGCTCTACCAGCACTGTGTATTTACATATGTTTCCCTGCGTGGCTCTTATTCACCAAAGTGGAAATTTTATTTTCTTTGAACTAGGAGAGAACAATCTACTCATTTTTTACATTATTCTTTGAAAACAACAAAATATCCTGTCTCCCTGGGATCATGTTTGAAAGCTGCTAACCATCTTCTAAAACCATCCTCTAAAATGCATGTGATACTGTAACATTTTGGCACTTTATACATCAGCCTTCGCTCAAACGTTAACACTCTTGGACATGTTTAAATTTGCCCACAGTGAAGTGAAACTGATTTAGTAAAACACAACTTCAAAAGCAATTGCAATACTATGAAAAGTTGTTGTGTCACTATGCCATAGTCAGAGGTTGCCATGCCCACCTCTGTGCTCCAGGTCATGGTGGTTCTTCTCATCCTTCACAGGGAGATGGGCCTGACTGCCCAGAGCCCCCAGTGCCAGCAGCCCCGGGGCAGAGGCAGAGCCGGGGGCAGGCCAGGGGGCGGCAGGCCGGACGGGTGGGCAGACAACGGGACTGGGGGGCCATGAGCAGCGTGGGACAGGTGCTGCTGCTGGACACCAAACAGACAGAGATCCACAGTGAGACAGCACCAGACAGGAACTACACGCTATACATTATGCTCTACGATTTCTCCACAGCACGAACAACAGTAACAAAATATATTTCATCATGATACAGTTTTTGACTCCATCCTCCTGCTTTGGTCATGTCTGTCTGTCTTAACTTGCTCTATTATTCGTATTATGTCCCAAAGAAAAGGGCATTACAGAAAAATACAAGACTATTAAGACAATATCCAAGGACACAAGCTTATTTGATATTCAGCATCAGCATTTGAGACGACCAGGATGGAGCTAAAAAGCGTGAAGACACAGTGTAAGCAGGGTCAAATAAAGCTGAGACTTCTATGAACTCATCAGGAGTTTCTTTTCATCCACGAGACACTGAATAATTTATGAGTCACTGCCTTCTGTGGCGTCAGGGACCACTTAAAGCCAACACTGAAGTTCACAAGGAGTCAGCACTCGAGTCCAGCAGCTTAAAGAGATATTTTATCACAAAACGGGCCAGAGTCAGGGACGTCCTGCCCATGTTGATTTGCTGCTTTGACCAGCGAGCCACACTTTTCATACTCACTAATATGATAATCTATGAAATGGTTTTAAAACAAATAAAACAATAATGTGTTTACCCATTGTAATGTTTTTGAGTCTATTCAAGTGAAGGCAAAAACATCCAAAGAAAATTGCTCTTATTATTATTTGGTCATTCTACATAGTTCACATTTCATCTTTAATCTGGGCTTGGAGGCGGCACTAAATATTTGAAAGGTCTTTAGTCCCACGCCAGGGAATTAAACACCTGACCATTAGCATCAGATGAGGGAACACTTCACTAATGAGGAGCAAAAATAACTGGGACAACTGCGCTGTTGCAGTGTGCACTGACAGGGAGCCGCGCCTCTGACCTGCCCCAGGGCTGACTTAAGGTCAAATGTGTGAACTAGAGATCATGTGCTGCTGCCATGGGTTCATATGGACACCAGAGGCTTCAGAAGCATCTTATTATTGGCCTTAAGTCAAGAGCCAGCTCCAGACTCACAATACGCGTTATTGCACACAGCTGCACACACTTGCTGTTTGCTGTTAAAAAATGCATGCAAACATAGGCGTTCCCGATCCCACAGATCCTCTGAGCATAAACAATAACCATGTAGTCATAAAAAATACAACTGTAACATCTCTGCCTCTTTGAACAGCAGTGCAGTGTGCTGTGTGTGCAGTCCTAAAGAGACAGACTCTCTCTCTTAACCAGCCTGAAGTGGAGCTGCTGTACTCCCTCAGCTCAGTCTGCAGTGAGCGATGAGGCGCCTCGTTAAGACCTTAGCCAATTAAAGGCTTCCCGGCTGCGCAGGGATCTGAAGAGCTCTCAGCTCGCATTTATAAACACAACAAGGCAGTGAAGATGCCACTGAGACCAGGGCCCAATAACACGACTGCTTTGAGCGCTGCTTAGGTCCATGACAATGAGGATTAATGCAGATATGATAACACAAGACACAAGTAAGTAAAACATAAACAACAGTTAGCATTCACAAAATTATAAGTGCTACTCTGGACTGGCCAAGGTCAAATAGAAAATGAAGGGGTATACACACGGTGAGAGGCAGATTGGGAAGTCCACGTACCCCGATGATAGCATTGAGCTCAGTCATAGTCACCTGCTTAGCCCGCTCCACAGCCTGAGCCACCTGCTGCTGGTGCTGCACACAAGAACCCGGCATTACAACAGTGGCACTTTACGCTGGTTCACTCAAATTATGACAAGACCTTATATAGTGTTTATCCAATCACATAACCACCATTCAGCTTGGTCTTTAACACCATTCAATAACTCACCTCTTGTGACAGGAAAGGCATAATTTGTGCCAGAATCGCATTGAGTCTCTTGGCAATCTCCGTCTGAAAGAGCAAAGATGACACAGTGAGTATACGCTGAGATTCCATTACTGTAAGTTGTTGTTAACTATTGAGTAATTAAACTGCAACACTTAGTGGCGATTGGGTCCTCATGGAAGTCGTCGATATCGCACTTAATGGCATGACATTTGAAACATTTGAATCATGTCTGAATGGAAAAAATATAAAGTATTGTGATTCCGACTAGATTAGAACATTGAAATAATCTGTCTCTCCATTGGGATTTATTGTGTATAAAAATTGCTACTAATGCTGCTTAGAGACTTTTACCAACATGTTTGTTTTGTTAGCAGTTCCTATTTCAAGTGTTAATGCTCCGACGATTGCCTATAATGACCACTAAGAAAGGAATCTTGGATAAGGAGGGTCTCAGGACAATTACCCATCTGCTGCATCATTGTTGACACTGGACATTTGGATATTACATTTGCTTGTGTTTTTCACTGTTAGATCTAATTGTTGATCAAACTGGCAACATTTGCACAGCCCCATGAGGTGACAACTGTTTCGATATTGCCCTTTACAAAAACAAATTGATTGATTTATACGTTGTTGTTTGTAGGGGACGTTACACGATAAACGTTGTATAATTGCAGCCCTTGATTTGTTAATTGAGACCCTTAAAATTGTGATTGCGATTCATCATGCATGCAGCCCTAGTTTTAATCCGTTCCAGAGCTCAGCAGTGCAGAGAGAGCCTTTATTGCACAGACATGAGCAGAAAACACATCTGCAACACAGTAGCCCCAACGCGAAAACCACAACCGCACCCAGGAAGTCCGCACCAACCGCTCGCCGTTGCTTACATTTACAGTCTGAACCGCTGCTGGCCTAAGCAAGAATTAGCTACTAACAAGCTTATATTTGATCAATACCGTCCTCCACATTGGCCTGGCGCCTTTCTACTGAGTAAGTGCACTATCCATCTATCCACCGAACGCTTTCCCTTTTCTCCCTGCTGCTCTTCCCACTGCCATGGCAACCGCCGCCCCTTTTTCTGCCGGAGCTGAAATCATTACACAAATAGCACCTCTGTTTGACCGCAGCGGGCGTTAAAATCATATTAGACGCTTAGAGGCAGGTCATTAAATCGAGTTTTCAGCCGGTCGATGACGAACAGGGCGAATGAATGAAGGATAAAAGAGCAGTGTACTTGTAAGCACACTTCACAGTCAGCGCGGGGGAGAGAGGAAATAACAGCGCCCAGGCTACATCATGTGTGGAATTTATGAGGCGCAGTTCAACCCAGGGCCACGGCGAACACAAACTTCACAGGGATTTTCTCGCATTTTTCATTTGAAGGTGCAGACCGCCGGCTAATTTATTACAGATGCTAGTAAATTGGTGCCATGTTTTTTATGCTATTTTTCTTCTTTTTTTTTTCCCCCTCCGCGAGATGGAGTAGATCTAAGCAAAGCCAAGATGAGAGACAGGGGGGGAAAAGTCTGCTCCCCAGACGCTCACAAAGAGCTTAAAAGCAAAATAGCCAATTGAATTATACTAACATTTATTTTGGATGGAGTCAATTGTCATCTGCGAACAGTCACAACGAGAAAACCGAATTACTGCACTGCTTTGATTATAAATTCATAAATTGCAAGTAAAACCCAAGACTACATTTGGGGAGCACATAAACTGAATAAAGCGTTTTGTAGTTGTACTTCAAGTTACAGTGAGGGGAGGGTTATATGACGAAAACACGCATATCTCACTTCTTATACACGGCTTAAGCTTTATAGTGTGGCCCTGTATCCAATTTATTCCGCTTTCAGACCAAAAAAAAAGGGAGCTACAGTGTGGAGGAGAAAGTGAGCACACCGTTTGGAATTTCTTACATTTCTGCCTAACTTGGTCACAAAATGTCGTCTGATATTTTGCAGAAAACCCGAGACATTCACAACAGCGTGGGGAGAGTAAGTAACCCTTGGATTAAAAAGCTGTTTTCTGGCAGCAATAGCTTCATCCAGGCGTTTCCTGTAGTTGCAGATTATGTGCTCAACAATCAGGATGAATCTTGGACCTTTCCTCTATACAAAAGTGCTGCAGTTCAGCGAGATAAAATGTAAATGTTTGGGTGGTATTAGTATAAGCAGACATTGTTTACTCATTCTTGTGATTTAGAAAAGATCAGACCGCATGTTATGAGCAATTTAGGCAGAAATGGGAGAAATTCCAAACAATGTACTCACTTTTTCCTCCCTCTGTATATACGTTGAAATTGTTGTGTGTCATTCCTTAACCTGACACTTTCATAACATCCCAATTTTTCCAAGAATGAGTTCATAAACATGTTTCACAGCTGTCAGTGGACACAGCATTGTTTACAACATGCACCGGGGCATTCGTTTTTTAGGCATCAGATCTACTTCCGGGACCGCGATTGATAAAAACATTGCGCACACTGCTCACAGCGGGACAGCACTCTACTACAAATGAAAAGTGGAAAATCTGGTACATGACATGTCCTTCAAAAAATTAATTACAGCTTATCTGAAGTGTGCTTTCTGCATCTGAAAGCACACACTTCACTGTGACTGGTTAAAAACCCTCCTGTCAATCAGAGCACAGGCTGACCAATAGGAGGAGAAAATGGCTTTTTATTGTTACGTCGCCCACCGAGAATAGACACGGTCCCTCCACCGCTATCTGACTAGCATTGTTTTGTCCGATCCACTTAAAAGGTGACAATGAGTTTCACAGTCAATAGGAGCCACAGATGCGACGGCTAATGTATGAAAAAACGCCTCTAGACGGGCTCGAGTGGCGATGACAGTTCTAAGCAGCGTTACAGGCCATGCAAACAACGAGCCTTGGGCAGATAGGAGCGCACTGTCACTTTAGGCGCAGCGGCCCTCGTGTACAGCCCCTTAACCACTTCAGAGCACTCAAAGCAACGTGTCAGACTCTGCCTTTTGTTTTCCACACAGTGTACGGGTGATTTCAGCTGCTAGCGCCGGATGTGTCTAAAGTAACACTGCAATTAGACCTGCACCATATGAGGAAAGACCCTGATACTCAATAACAGTCTTGAATATTGCGAAAACGTTGCAAAATTGTACAAACCATTTTAACATCGTATGTTGTCGGAAAAAATTTTGAGTAATCTGTTGTGTCGAAACAAGACTTGATGAACTTGATGAACTTCTAAATAAGGACTAAAACAAGGCTAAACTTGAACAAAATTATAATTCAAACTTAACTTTTGTACAATTAGGATTAGATCAAATCAGCACTAACCCAGATCTAAAAATAAACTAAACTAAACTTTGTCTAAACTGTGTGTAAATCATGTCTAAAGCAGAAATAAACACTTAACTTAAATGCATTAAGTATGCATTAAAGTATACGAGTCACATAAAATATACTGAAAATTATCAAATTATCAAAAAGTATTGCAATCTTATACAAAACAAAATACATATTACATAGAAATTCCCAACATACTATATTGTTCACTAATATTACCATATTTTAATTATTGTACAGAGATCTGGGTTAATAATTACCAAACAGCTCTAAATCCACTCGTTACTCTTTTAAAAAGAACAGTAAGAATAATGAATAACGCTGGTTATAGACATCATACTCAATCAAATCAAAAATAATAAAAATTTTAAGATTGGATTGATTTTCAAACGCTTCAAATTCTGTTCAAAGCCAGCGTCAGTTTATCGAGAAGGAAACACAATACAATCGAAGGCACTTGTACTGTTTCTAAATTAAAAAATATCAACACAACAGCAAAAAGCTTTTGTGTAACAATTAGTGGGATAAAAAACAACAACAATTGGATCAAAAACTCAAATCTCAAATCACTCAAGCTCAACGATGAGAGTTAAAAATATAAAGTTTGCTAGTTTTGAAAGCAGCTGTTGAAGGAAGCTGATATGTGTTTCGTTAAGACAGAGTTGTTAGCATGGATGGAATTAGGGGTGGGCCATATCGTATCGCATATCGTTATCGCGATATAATTTTTTGATATCGTTGTAATTTTGATATCGTCGTGGATACGATATAATTCATGTTACGCTCAGCTCCATCAGCAGCATAAACACTGACTCTAGAACATGGGGACAGGTGCTTATGAAGTTAAATGAAATGAAGGATGTAAACCGCTTGAGTAGATCATATTCGCGAGTAAAGTAGTATGCCGTAAAAAAAAAAAAGAATGAAATATCACTGAATTAATCTTCCCAATAGGCGTACTGTAAGGCTGGGATTTTGAAGTAATTTGTCCATTGTCAATAATATCGTCAAATACATCGTTATCGTGATATTTCTTTTTATATCGTGATATAGATTTTAGGCCATATCGCCCTGCCCTAAATGGAATTAAACAAGTATTTTCTCCTTCCCACTCGCATTCGGACATGTACTTTCTTTTCATGTCTTTTTGTGCATTGTCATAATGGATGTACAATCATGTTTTTCAAGGTTCGAATAAATTCATACATTCATTCATTAAAAAAAGTCTAAAATTGCAGATGACCACCTGAAGAAGCCTAAGTACCACCAGTGGGATAGCCATGGTTTGCTATAAAGTGTAGCCACTTTACAATATTTTCATTCTAAACAGGACCCTAAACGTTACAAATAATGTAGAATTGCCACTGCGGCTGCTACGCTGGGACATAACCTCCATAACATCTATTAATCTGGCTCTATCTTGGAGCACTGCTTTCACACAAATCTACACTGCACCTGTCTGATCCACAAGCGCCTTGAAGTGTAAGTGCCTCTTGCACAGACATGAAAAGAACACGGTTTCCTACATAAAAAAAAGCACCCTAGTGGCGTAATGACACATCTACGCGCCAGCAATAATCCACTCTCTCCCTGCCTCAGCCCGTTCCCTCCTCCGTGGCCATAGTGTGGGGCCTCTCTATTTGCACACAAACACAGCGTTCAGCAGGTTAGAGCCCCTTCTGATGAATTATGCAGGCGCTCTCATCACTTGTGTTGAGGCTGGGGAGGAAAGTCAGGTGCTAAAATGGATCAGTCGATTAACCTGTTTACACTGCGCTGCGCTATGCCCCCCACCCTGGACCCCCTCTGTTTGTCCCGGCAGAATCCGGTCCGACGTCCCACCCCTCCCCCTCCTCCACACTCCATTCTGCTGCGATAACCGCCTGACAGGAGCCGTCACAGCAACCGGGGCCCGACAGAGAGATGATCAGGCTCTAGCATCGTTAACGCAGCACCTGCCTCCGTCACACAGTCTCTACAGGTTGTACTATTACAGCTTTGAGAAAGGGTCGAGAAAATCGCGTCAATATATTTCCGTTTTTTATGCAACTTAGATATATGCAAATATAGATAGACAGGAAAAAGCGTAGTGATTTTTGCGCATTAGTTTTGATCAGTAAAAGACGATGAGATAGATAGATAGATAGATAGATAGATAGATAGATAGATACAGTAGATAGATAGATAGATAGATAGATAGATACAGTAGATAGATAGATAGATAGATAGATAGATAGGTAGATAGATAGATAGATAGATAGATAGATAGATACAGTAGATAGATACAGTAGATAGATACAGTAGATAGATAGATAGATAGATAGATACAGTAGATAGATAGATAGATAGATAGATAGATAGATAGATAGATAGATAGATAGATAGGTAGGTAGATAGGTAGATAGGTAGATAGGTAGATAGGTAGATAGATAGATAGATAGATAGATAGATAGATAGATAGATAGATAGATAGATAGATAGATAGATAGATAGATCATTGTATTGTTGAACAGCTTTATGAAATGGAGGAATCCCAAACACAACCACTACTGTATCTTTACAGTAGTACAGTATGCAATATACAAATGGGATTCTGGAAACCTGAGGAGACTTTGTTCAATATTAGCTGCAACTGACTGACAAAGCAACAGCAGTGACAGATGGATTTACCGTGTGAGTATTTTCAATGTAAGAGATAGGCCCACATACCTGTTTGTGCATCTCTATGTTCAGCCCATAGGACATCTCGTAGTACTGCAAGGAAAAACAAATCCATTATCGTCACCCTTCCAAAAATCTAGTGAATTCATCAGCATCATTGCATTACGGTTTGAAACAGCCACTGTTTATACGCACGCAGCTCAAAAATCTCCAGGTGCCGAGTGCTGCGGTTTGTGGAAGAGGTCGACATGACGAGATTTACTGATTTATTGATCGCTCTCTTAAACATGAGGCTGAAATCTGATCCGCGGAGCAGAGGCAGAAAGTGCTTTACAGTCTGTCTCTGTATCTGATTAGGTCAATGTTTTATTCAGCCCATAGCGTCTTCCAACATAAACTCTTCGACAAGATGGTGTTCGCAGTCTGAGCTGCAGTAAGCGCGCAGCGATGGGGTTTCTGAAAGCTCGGACACCTCCAGAGCTTACCTGCCGCCTGTCAGAGCAATGTGAGGATAATACCCAGATTCTGGCTACAGCGCTGAAATTCAGTTTCACGGTGTGCGTATAAATACATCCGCAATCATTCACATTCAAAGGAGATATATGAACTATGGAAAACTAATAGGCTTACAAGAATCACAAGCAGGATTTGTGCAAGATCCCATAGCGACCGAATATTGTGTTGTTTGTTACACTGCCTTAAAATAATATCGACTATATACTTCTGGTGTCTACAGTATTATTGTAAGACATGTAAAAAAAACAAAAAAACTCCCAGACTCAGACCTAGACTTGTATTCATAGCTCGACTCAAACTGAAGACTTGGGACTTGAGAGGTTCTGAATTACAGTGAGTCATAAAATGGCTTAAGGTTCAAGCTAGGCGACTAATTTAGATTTGGCAACACAAACCACTGAATATATGCTTTTGTTCTATGTTAATAGGCTGGCAAATGCTATCAAAATTTATAGGAGTGGCATTGCTAGGACAATAGGGAGAAAACTCGTCTTACATGGGCTGGACTTGGACTTGTTTTTAGCTGAGAGTGACTCCACTGCATTCAGACTTACATTTGCAGAAATTGCACTTGTAATATGACTTGAACATAGAAGACTAAGGGGGAATTTATCAAGATGGGTGCTAAATGGCGACTGGAAAATGGCATATGGCTATTTGTGGGCATGTTGCAACAAATTTACCATTTACCCAGATCAAATATGTAAATGAGAGAAATGCTGCATGAGAAAATAACTCTGCTGCTGATAGTCCTGTCATGATAACTACTGTATCGACTTATCGCTCAATAAATAACAGATAAACGATACATTTTCGGGCTCAGTATTTATCTTCTGTACATTTATTCGCATGTTCCCCCTAGGTTACATTATAGGTCATGTTTATTGCAGCTTGCGTGGTATTTTAGGATATGATCATGTGCTTTTAGAACAAAGGTTTACTGTCAGTGTTATGCTTACCTAGTTTCTTTAGAGACAATGATATCATGACAGGCCTCGGCACTGATCCACTTTTGCACGTGCTACTTGTTTTGCACGTGAGCAAACGCTTCCTCACAATTTGCACCCCCTGCTTCCTTGAGAGCTGCTGTAACAAGGTCTCCATTGTGACATCAATAAACTCCTACCTTATCTCTTGTCTTAGACTTGCACTCAAACGTGACTTGAACTAGTTTTGAGTGACTCAGACTTGGGTTAAAACAAATATGGCTCTACTCTACAACCCTGATTGTTAGCTTGAAACATACTCTGATACGACGGCCAGATGTTCCCAGCAAGACATGCCTGTGAAGACTATCCAACATGTGGCGAAACAGGACCACAAATCATTGACCTCGACATATCGGGTGTCCTGTAGCATCCTGGGTATAGCTCATGGGTTCATGTTGAGCAGTTCCACACAGTAAGAGTTGGCACCTCGATCTGATTTGTACCGAGATACACAGTTCATGGATTATTCAGCTACAATACTGCTATGACACAATGAATCATCAACCAAGGCAGTAACTGGTCCAATGCGAACACAATCCAACCCTCGCAACAACAACATTCTGGAGTCGTATTGTTAATTATTGTGTAATAGTCTTACCATGACATAGTGACGCTGCATCTCTGTCTTCTCGCTGGCCAGTTTGTCATACTCCACCTTTAGACTAAAATAGAAGACAGGTGTGAATATCGGGTGTCTCAATCTCTTTAGCCACTAACACTTAACTACTTGACAGCTGAGCATTGAAAGCCAACACACCCTTGTCTTTCGTCAAAGCCACAGCAGTCAACATTCGTGACGCCTAACCTTTTGTGCTTTCAGAACCTAGTGTTGACAGTGCGGGGCTTGTTACCTGTGGTACTGGGCCTGTAGGAACTGGAACTCGTCTTTAATTCTGTCACAGGACTCGGCCACAGTGAATTTGAAGCCGGGCTGACCAGGCTGATGTGGAGCCTGGACAAGGGATGGCAAAAAAGGGTCAGTTTGTTAGGCATTGTTACTGTGGTTTTCAGGGATAAACAGATCAAATGTGGTTGTGGTTGGAATTTATGGAAATATCATGATAGTGCATGTGGTCAGAGACAAAAGGCGACCACCTGTTTCATCAATCAAGCACGTGCACGCATAGAAACAAACATCTACATTCTTTCGGGACTGTGGGGCGGTGTAATGACTCTCATCACAAACCACAGACGGGAGCGCTCTGCCATGAAATACTGTGCTTGGTCTTACCGGATGTCGGCCTTGCGGATACATCTCGAAACGTAGGCTATTCTTTGTTTATGTCCTGTTTATGTCCGGGCAGAGCTCGAAGGAGAGAGTGGATGTCCTTTAATTCGCCTCCTTCTCCATAAAGACCTCTTAACAAAGGCTCGTGTGTGGTCTAAAGCGGGTCCACTTGCAGCGTCCTGTGTTTACTTTACGCGGTCAGCCAGCCATTTGCAAATACACTGGGTCGGACTAGCTAGCTTTGGTACTTCCCTTGTTGCTTTTGTAGACACATTGAATCCGATGTCCACCCAAAAACCACGTCTGTGTTGGCCGCAAGCGCCACGAGCGAGCCGCAGTCAAACTCCGCGTAAAGTGGAGGGAAATAGCGCACGCCCCAAAACAAGCTCTAAATAGGTTCCGTGAGTCCGAGCCATCCGTCTGTCGTTCTTGGGGGAAAAACAAGAACAACAATCTGAGTTCTATTTAATTATTTAAATCCGTCAAAATGTGCGTCTTCTTCCTGTTCAGTGAAAATATTCGCTCTCCGGAGCAGTCGGCTATGTTCAATATTCTCAGGTAAGGAGCTCCGAGAGAAATGTGTCTGCTGTTCAGTTAATCCCAAGAAGAAGAAGAAAAAAAGGATCAAAAGGGAATGCAATAGGCTACCTCAAAAATCTCTCTCCCGACTCGTAAGGCTTTAGAGTCAAAGCGTAACACGGTACTCTCCACAGTCTCGCATTTCCCCGAGTTGTCCAGCGCACCCTGGTTGCCACACACAGGCAGTAGGGCAGAACTGCCTTGAAAGCGCGTATCTGTCCAATCGGATTATAGGAAGGCATAGGACCACATCTGCCTATCGGAAAAAGAGGCCCCACGTGGGGTGCAGTGGTGTATGACATCACCGCGCGGATCCACACGCATCTGTCCGCCCCACTGCGCACAACAACAGCGGCCGGTGTTCGTGCAGATATCCAAAATATAACTGGCAGCGCTAAATCTACCACCTCATTAATGGCTCTCGTTGCCACGTAAACAATGCTGATAAAAACCTATTGATATGATGACTACGAGAAGAACAAACTACTGCTTTACCTAACAAGCTGTGATCAGAGCTCGGACAAAGGGGAGGCAGTTGCCAGTTGTGTTATGGCATTATATAAAACAACCTATGCTGGCCACCGTGTAGCCCACAGGAACGTTAAACTGGCCCTATCCCCCCCTCTCCCCCCTCCCCCCTCCTGTGGAGCCAACTCATCATGGGCTGTACACTGCCATAAAGGACACATTAATGATCAATCGATGGTGTGACTTAACAAGCTGACTGTGGGCTGTGGGCTGCATCTCCTTCTATGAGCGCACGGGTGAACAGTGCTGCGGGGAGAGCAGAGATGATTGCCTTTGTGTGATATGAACATCAGCCTGTCTGAGCTGCCTTGTTTTGAAGGCTCCACTCTGCCCCACGTGGGGCCCCTCTGTGCCTTTAAGGAGTCTTATCCAATCAGAACACGGCGCGCTTCCTCGGCAGCTCCTCATTGGTCCAGAGACCTGGAGCCTGTCATTCACGAAGCAGCGCTGTCCATCAATACCACGCGGGGTCAAGCGCTGACAAATGCCTGCTCCTCGGTCCTTTGCCTGTGAATAGAGCCTGCAATGGCTGCTTAACTAGCTTCGAATGGCTTTTCTCTCCAGTTCAAACAATCTGTTACCACCACGTGGTAATGAGAGCCTACATTAAACAAAGGGAGAGAGGAAGCACAACAGTTGTAACATTACAACCTGTCGTTAGGTCTATATAATCAGCGCGCGCACGACCATCCCCCCTCAAAGGTCAGCTGACTTACCCTAAATCACACCACGGGAGGACAGTCTGCTACTTTTGCCCTTTGTCTAGTGTGTAACAGAAGATCCACGTAGACTGTGCCTCAGTATTATACCATGTTATTAGTGCCACAGTGATACTTTGTTTATATCTATATAAACCTACAGCACTGCAGTCCCAGCTCTCTTTGTACAAGGAAGTCTGCTCTCCTGAGAAACTGGAGCACAGCACTAATCTGAAGCAGAGCCCTGCTTTCAGCACATTAAAGGCAACAAAAGATCCGGCCAGTGAGTCCTGTTTATTTACACGGAAACAAGTCAAACGAGCGGGGCCCGGGGCCTGCACTGGTGTTTGCAGAGCTGTGTCTCATTCTCACACAGGAGGGATTGTCCTCACAGTGCAGGACCACAGCACTTTCACCAGGTCACATTCAACCACTGAGCAAATATTTGTCCTGATTCTGAAGATTAAGCCTAGGGCGTGGATTGTTAGTCTGTGTATAGACAAACAAGCAATGTGTAACTGCCTAAAGAACATTGAATAAATACGTGTATGGGGTAGGGCTGTACAATATAAGGAACAATTAACATACCAATAACTGTCGTGGATAGCCTACTGAGATTATTGAGATATTTCACACAAACACAATGTAGGTTTTCTTCTTAGGAAATAGTGTCAAAACAAGAAAACACTTGCAAATTAAGTAACCATGCATTTTAGTTTTAGGCATTTGCCTTATAATCATGTCGTAAGCAGGGCGGGGTATTACTCAAACTGTTGTTGCCGTCAAACCTAAAGTCTGCACTTTACAACAGTGTGTCGTCATGTGACCAAACCTCCAGCAGTGTAAACCCAAACTAATCAGTGTGAGCCTGACAAAATTCAAATCCTGCGTGTGAATCAAGCCTGCAGCTTGCACAGAGTAGAAGTTTCTCAGAAGCATTTGCATTTATGAATTGAACGCTGATGGACAGAGTATCTGGAAATATAAAAGGGGTATGTTACTGATGCTGTTTGCCTCCTGATGTAAAAATGTTAATGAAGAGTGTTGGAAATGTGTACCAAACTTGTTCAAAGTTAAGGTTGTCACACTGTTACTATTAAAGTTTATCTTAGAGCGGCATTAGTAGGTAGCACTCTCACCTCACAGCAGGAAGGTAGAGGGTTCGATAAACAGGATAAACATGATAAACATTTATACTGCAAATGGCTAATAAACTGAAGTGAATATCCTCCCATACCAAGCCAAGATTATGGAGATGGGTCCCTCCCTGTGCTCCAGTGATACAATAATGTACACCATGACTTAACCTATACGTAAGCATTATTTTAGGTTAAAATGATCTTAAATGCATAATTGAATCTTTAAAAGTCAGAGAAAAGCAGATGTGGTGACAGTCCGACTGTCACGATTCGGCCTTTGTTACCCTTTGTTTGTTTGTGTTTATATCTGTCCTTGGTGTTTTATTTTGACATGTCTCTTTGGTCTTTGTGACTTTCTGTTTGACTTCCCTTGTTACTTACCTGCCTCACCCTGATGTGTTTCACCTGTGCCCCGTTTCCTCATGTATTTATACCCCTGTGTTTCCCTTGTCCTTTGTCGTGTCATTGTCTACGTCCGCCCCGGTTGTTTGAGTTTTGGGCTCTCTGGATTTTGTTATGTTGGTTTTCGTTATTTGGTAAACATCACCAGTTTTGTTGCCGTCCTGCATTTTGGGTTTTATTTTCCTCGTTCCACCATGACACCGACAGCAAGTCAAAACAAAAGACGTACTTACAGGAGAATTACCAAACCATTCAGCTCGAAGTGAACAGTAAATCTGTGATGTCGCTTTGTTTGTACTTCATTCCACCACGGCCTCCTGCTCTCATCGCTCTATCCAACACGTTCAATCATGAGCCAAACATCCCAGACAATCATAAATAATATAGGATTACACCAGTCTCTGAAAAGATGCCGGCTCGCCCGTGGCAAAGTGCACAGAGAAATAATTAGTGGCCATCTGTGCTGCAGATTGGTTTGAGAGTCTATACAAAGGACACACTGTACCTGCTAAAGCCCTGTAAATGAAACAATCCTGTGCTAAGCAGTATTGGGCAGAGCGATATAGCAAAAGAAATAATAACTTTTTCCCCTCATGTTGCTCAATTTCTGGTTCATTGTTGATAAAACCTTTCTCTTGTTTCTCATATTGCATAGACTGTCTCAAATATTAAGAGCACTGCGCTCCGAGGCTTCTTTTGCAAGATGACGCTTCGAAATTAATTTAATAATCATCAAATATTATTAGCTAGTCTTACAGCTGCAGAAAAGATGAGAGTATGCCTCTGGGAATCAGTGCAGCCTCTGACGGAAAGGGAATGTCTCTTATCTTACAGAGACAAAATTCAGTTGGAAACCTCTGAATTCATAGAACAAAAACTGAAAATATATTATGCTGGTCCAATTTATTAACTACATTCATATGTGTTAGATTGGATTGCAATGTGTATGTAATGCATGTATATTATTGCTGTTCCACGGATGCTTTGACAGACGAAATGTATAATTAACAATGACTAATAATGAAAAAGTTGATCACAACAAATATTGCTCGATCTTATCAAGAAAGCCTAAAGAGAGTTTTTACTGTTTGGTCCATAAACATTCACAAGACAGACCTTTTAACCCCAGCTCAAACTAATAATGAGCACAATTTAACACACAAACATCTTCCACGTACTCCTCCACACACCACAACCAGGTGCTGCTACTGCCACAGAAATGAGACCTGATGATTAAAAAGCCCCTTGATGATAATTGAGAAAGTTGAGATTCCAATTTCAATTAAAATTTGATTAATCGCGTAGCCCTTCTAGGAAGGTCCAAATGCAAAGCCAACAAAATAGCAAGTCTATAATTGTTGTCTAATGAGAGGAAATCGCTGCTTCCGCCATCGCAATAATAAAGGGGGGATTGTGGTGTATTTTGCTCCTGGTGGAAACATCTGGAATAACTCAGACTGTTCAGAGGCTACTTTTAAGTGGACCAAGTTGTGTGAATTACGAAGTAGTAAATGAAAATCCCTGAACACAAATGAAAGAGTGACACATGCTCTTAATAGGGTGAACATAGGACATGTTTAGTAACGCTGCAACATATAACCTGGAATGTTCCACAATGTGTCTTTAATAATTATTGTAAACTTTTTCTTCTGTCTGATTATGTTACTGCTCTAGTTCACTCAAGTTTCTTTTACGGCTTTTATCCATGTCTGACGGGACACGTCAGTGCACTTTACTACTAAAACTATGGTCTGCGCATTACCACTGAGAGAGGGCGACTGGGTGTTTGAGGGCGTTCCTGTGGCCTGTGATGTCCCTGCTCCACACTGACTCTCTCTGAGGTCGCCCTGGCTCAGAATGCTGTTCAAGAGACTGCGGTCACTGCAGACCTTTGCAGTTTGACCACAGCGGTCCACACGTCGTTATAATGACTCCTCAGGCACGAAGCCAAACATCCTCCACAAGTGAGCAGCACATTCTTTCTCTCATGTGTTTTCCTGACCAGAGACACAAATGACCACAGCAAATTGAGTGAAAGCCACAACAGTCAACAGAGAAAATAATATATGTTGATCAAATGTCACAAGCTGTTCTAGAAGCCGTCATTTACATGAAAGTGCAAATGTGAACCCCTTTATATGTCATTATGTGGCATTAAATTTCTATAACTAGTTGTTTGTTTGTTTTTTGCATTGACAACATCCGAAAGTCAGATTATCAGGTAGAATTTATGCTCATGATTCACTGTCAACAACAGAAATATTTAGTTTTAATTGTACAAAAAAAGTAAATGGGAATCTTATTTGTATTATTTTTACAGCGCTTATCACATGAGACTCAAAGCCCTTCTCAAGGAAAATTAAAGTAAAAAAAGATTAAAGTGGCCCAGCTGCGGCTCTCATGCAACAGCGGTACCAGCTTCGGCTCAAGGCTTCAAGGCTTAAAGACTTAATACAAATTCGGGTGAACTTTCACAGATTAGTGAGTGCCTTTTAAATGAATTTCCACATATTTAAGGTTGTGTAGATGCACTTGTGCACTGTGGCACACTCTGATTATGTCACTCACTCCATCACTTGGCACTGGCTGATGACATCATCTGGACATTGAGCCTATGGTATATTTGGCCGCTTCAAAGAAACTTCATGTGCTCCAGTTCTCCTACTCATCCAACTGATTATCACAGCCGCTTTTCGCTATAGTGATGGCCATAGCACACAACAGCAACAGAATAAATTATGTATTTCAGAACCATGTCCATTTGCAATTTATCACATGGCCCAGAAAGATAATTGAGGCAACCTCCCAGAATGCAAATGGAATAATAATCAGCCCGGGCCACTGTTTCAGACAGACACAAAACATTACATTGTTAGTCATTTCTAATAGAGGACACCTATTGACCTATTTTTTTTCTTGAAAGCAATTTGTCCCTTCAAAATAAAACTAATAGGTTTGAAGATGAATGGATTTGAGTGGGCTGCAATGGGAGCGCCATGCCACAAGGCACTACATCACCAGATTATTAGTTTTATGAGCCAAGCCCATGGGAGAGTAATTGCTAATGTTCCCAGAGTAACCAAGGGAAATAAAAGTAATGGAGCAATTTATAAATTCTGATTGGTGTACACACAGAACCTCTGACCCATCCCATTCTATTTAACTGTCCCCATAAAGTCCAAAACAATATGATCACTAAGCAGGAGATGTCCAAACTATGGCTCGAGGGTCAAATATGGCCCTTCCTGTTGATTCGGCCCAGATTGAGACTCTGCTGTTTTTTTCCCTGAAGGCAGGGCTGAAGAGGCTGTGAGATAACCTTGTCCCTCTGCTGCAGTAAAGCCGGTCAAAGAGGCCCTGTCCAGATCATTGTCCTTGAGCCATGTCCTCATAAACAAAAAAATGCAACTGTTTAAGAGAGATAGTACCTGTTGAACACCAATAAGCAATAGGATCCTAAGAGGAGCCATAAAGATTAGTCAGAGAGGTCAGAGGGTGAATGTGCAGTTCATCTCTTTCACATTTCAAGCCCTGGGTGTGTCCCGGGGGCCCGTGCAGGGAAGTGTGAGGACAGGATATTGATCAGCACGACTATTACCAGAGCTGAGCAGTAGATCACTGTCTGTTCACAGCAGGAGCCTGCACACCTCAAATCTCATTGACCCCCACACCAGCCCCCGTGCATCCTCTCACTCTCTGGGGGTGGAGCCTGTCAGTTTTGAAGGATGTCCCATTGCTTCTGTCCAGAAATGAGGCTGCTTTTTAGTCTGCAGTTACAAAACATCATTCAATCTTCATCATATGGGCAAGTATCTGTGAGATGTAGGCCTATGACTAGATATTTCAACATTACCAACAAGACCACCTTCAGACCAGATAGTACCTAATTCTATGATACACGGCCTTTCCCAAAGCTTCCAAGTGGGTCCCCAAAGCTTCTGAGTAAAATATGTCCAAACTAGACAGAATTATAATAAAGATATTGCATTTAAATGTGTTGAAATTGTTCTATTATTGACTTTGATCTCAAATGCTTCTTGTAATACTGTAGGCTATATGTATTACAGATTTTTGTATATATTTGCATATATTTAACTGTTTTTGTTTTTGTAGAAATGGCCTTTCTGCACTGGGTGTGGCCTCCTGATTGATTGGTACCACCCACACGTTGGAGAAGATCAAAGCCACCTGGGATGGTCCACTCCACATACACTTTGGTTCAAAGAAGAAAAAAGAAAGATCTGATGAAGGCTAATGCCGAAATGTAATCATTAAAATTTGGACATCGGCTTATGAGTGTGCAATGTTGTTATTTGATTGATGAAGATTTTCCCCTACATCTGCACCTCGAAGACTACTTCTGGTGTGCGTTGCTTTTCTTTTCTCATTGAAATTGTTCTATAACATCTTTATTAACAACTGACTATAAATGATATATGACAGTAGGTTGAGGAAGGGTGTTGGGATCACTGATATGTGGGGAAAAGGTTTGGCAACTACTGACCTTTGTTTCATTCACCTATTTTGAATCATCCCTCACAAAGTCGGAAATCTTTAGCCTGATTGATAATCAATCCAACTCACTTTGTTAGTTCTTCTATTGCACTAGCAGTCGCAAAATGCTGATAAATACACAAACATGTCAGTAAACCGTACTCCTAATGGCCTGCAAAACAGAGGCATGGCTGTTTTTGCACTAACGGTTATAAAAACTATACATTTGGAAACGGCAAACAAAAGTATCTAATACCTTATGTTTCGCCATTTAAAGCAAAGCACTAACATCTTCCTGGATTGAGCTGGTGATTTCCCGTTATGAGTCAGGTCTGAGGAGAGGCATGTTTTTTGAAGCAATTGCCCATCTACAAAACAACAATCTGATATATTAGTTGTGACTGGCATTAAAGGGGGGGTATTATGTAAAATCGACTTTTTCAAGCTTTATATCATGTTATTATGTCATTCCCTCATTAAACACATGCCTGGAGTGTTGCCTTGGCTCATTCACATATCTTTGAGTAATCAGTAAAAACTTAGACGGCAGCCATTTTAGGTGTAGCTATGCCTCAGTCCTCCTAGGAACGCCCCACCTCCTGGAGACGCCTCTGGACCTTTTGTCACCAGCCAAGCCACCAACCACTGCTCCTCAGCTCAGCAGAGCCCCCTCCCCTCACAGTGTTGTTGTTTAGATGCCACAGCAGTGTGCTGAAGGGGGCGTGTCGGAAAGCTTCTTAAAGAGACAGAGGCCTATTTCAAGACGTTCAGTACAGCCATTTTGAGAGAGCAATTTTATTCAAGGCAGTTATTTTAATTTACTGCATATACAGACCAACAGAAGGTTACGTCATCATTGTAGTATGCTATAGACTGGTGCTATGTGATTGAAAAAAGCACAATACCCCCTCTTTAAATACCCCTTTGACACTGTAGCAGAGTCCACCCCTCACTCGAGTATCTCACAGGTCAGTGGGTGAAACTCACTGATGAGAACTTAATGATCCGTCTTTGTGGCTATTGATAGTGGAGTCGCTGGTCTGCTCTGTGGCTGTCTGCGATGCACACAGATTAGCCGCTCGGTGCCAGATGAAAACGTCAGGATCAATAGGACACAGGGGAGGATCGATAAGTGCATCCACTCCGAGGCTTTCATTTGGACAGTGCCCCCGGTGGTTTACGCTCTGTTGTCACGGTGGCATGAATGCATTCACGGGACACAGACCGCACATGGGAGTGAATATAAATGCACTGTTTATCAGAAAGTCTCATTGAGGTGAGTTAGAGCTGGCTGGCTGGGTGCAGGGGCGTGTGCAGGACAGGCCACCCCATGATAATCTGACCACCATAGGAACTCGAAATGAGCAATGAATAAATCAATAAATACATCAGTAAAGTTTAAAAAGAAATACAGGGCTGGGAGTAGATACGTTATACTACTTTATTTGACATATACAGGTGAAACTCGGAAAATTAGAGTATCGTTCAAAACTTCATTTATTTCTGTAATTCAACTTAAATTGTGAAACTAATATATGACGACATGCAAAGTGGCATATATTTTCTGAGTTTCGCCTGCATTAAGATAGAAGAAAATGTTGTACATAATCCTGCGACTGGTATACTCGAAATAAACAATCAAATTATGTACTGAGGCCAGTTTATTGCAGCCTGGTGTACTCCATTACTTTAAGCCCGTCTGAAAGCTAATAGTGCAGAGTAAACCAATCTCAGAAATGCGTGTGTGAGCTTGTTCATTTCCTTCAGTGAGTGGAGATATCTTTCATTTTAGAAGAAAGCCTTTTGCTCGTGCCTCTCAAAAACTGAAAAAAAAAAAATCTATCTCTGCCACCATTTTGAATAATAGTGTTTCAATAATTTAAAGGATCAATTTGTCGCATTTCTGCAGCCTATCATTGGTCTGGCCAGATCCGTCTTGAGGGAAATCCAAAGTCTATCAGACTCTATGTTGTCTCGCCAGTTTTGTTCATTCATCAACAAGCACAGAAAGAGGAAATTGCTATAAATAAGCACAAACCTAGGCCAATGAGATCTCTGACAGTTAATTTTAAAGGTGCATTAAGCAACTTTTTTGTATAGATTTAGGTATTTTTGTGCGTATTTGACCTTTCAGCGATGCGGCTGTATGGGTGGTTAGCATGGCAGCTTTATTTTCCATCACAGTGGCCTCAATTGTTTTTAGAGTTTCTGGTAGGTTTTCGCTGCTGACAGACCCTCTCACCAGCACCCACAAAACAATTGATCCTGGAGTGTTGTAGAGGCCATTGTGATTGAAAGTAAAGGCACCATGCTAACCACCCGTAACGTCAGGTCACATAATGCACCTTTAAAGGGGGGTATTATGTAAAATCGACTTTTTCAAGCTTTATATCATGTTATTATGTCATTCCCTCATTAAACACATGCCTGGAGTGTTCAATTGGCTCATTCACATATTTTTGAGTAATCAGTAAAAACTTAGACGGCAGCCATTTTAGGTGTAGCTATGCCTCAGTCCTCCTAGGAACGCCCCCCACCTCCTGGAGACGCCTCTGGACCTTTCGTCACCAGCCAAGCCACCAACCACTGCTCCTCAGCTCAGCAGAGCCCCTCCCCGCACAGTGTTGTTGTTTAGATGCCACAGCAGTGTGCTGAAGGGGGCGTGTCGGAAAGCTTCTTAAAGAGACAGAGGCGTTCAGTACAGCCATTTTGAGAGAGCAATTTTATTCAAGGCAGTTATTTTAATTTACTGCATATACAGACCAACAGAAGGTTATGTCATCATTGTAGTATGCTATGGTGCTATGTGATTGAAAAAAGCATAATACCCCTCTTTAACTAAAGTACCACCACTGGACGGCCTCAATGCTGCTGAGGACTGGTTGCTTTCCAGACTTCAGTCGGGGTTATTGAGGATTAACCGCCATTTGAATATAAAAAAAGGTATAAGTATAAGTGCTGTTATTTGCTACAATTGGTGCTTCACTCTGCCACACAACCCCCACTTGTTTAATGCACAGCCACGAGAGAATTGGCCAGTGATTCTACATTAACCTTGCAGCCAATAGCTACTACTCATTCTACAAGTGCCGTGAGAGAATGATACTGTGCACATGATTTCTCTTATCCTTGACACAGCCTGCGTTCAAACTGATCCAATTAGCCATTCAGGGCTAACTTCATTATCCGGGGAGTCTTTCTGTCCTTGGTATCAGGATAAACTCTTATCTGCACACACACGCCGGAGAATTGAAACGAGTGAGATCAGGAAACACTTCTCCAGGAGCTCGGAGAAAGGATTGACACACCAAGCATACTTCAATACGCCTGAGAAATGGGAAGACACTGAGCTCTCTGTCGTGCAGGAGTTTTCCATTGTAGCTTAAGCATTCGTAAGCATTCATTTGTACAGGCTTGTTTTAGGGTTGAGAACAATATGCCTCTTGAGGTTAGAACTAGAAGCGAAATGTCAGCATTGACAAGTCAATACTTTATATATTTGATTTATTTACATTATTTACTTAATTAATTGTACATAAGATACCTATATTTTGTAATCATTACTTGTTTGCACATTTACCTTGCTCTTCTTTGATTGCACATTTCCTATGGGTGTCCTCACTGTGTGTACTTAAGAGCTGCTGTAACATGTGAATTGCTGATCCTCTGCAACTGAACACACTCATTGACTAATGAGATCGCTCCTTACCAAGAAAATGTCCCTGTTTTTGCTCATTAGACTCTGAAACAACAGAATATACTTCAGTTTCATTCCAGTCAGGGGAGTGTCTAAGGGGTGGCTGGGAGGGCAAGCCACCTCTGGAAACTGATTGGCCACAACAAGTACCACCCCATAGGACCACAGGCAGTGTAGAGTTGGTCAGTTACATTTTTACCACAATTAACATGGGAAAATGCCATGCTGAAAATGAAGTGTTCACTTTTGAAATCTAAATAATTTAAAGTGATAGTCTGTATGATTGAAAAGCAAGGATAGACGTTATGTCAAATTTCAAATACAGGTAGCCAATTATGCACAATCTAAAACATTAAAACTTACAGACTATTACTTTAAAGCTTAAAAACATAGGCTGGTCGTGGTGCCTCCTTTCAGTTACTCCAGTGAGGAATGTCTGGATACGGCCCTGATTATTTTGATGGTCTAACCCTGCTCTCAAAAACTGATTTTAGAACTGTGTCCCCTATGAGTCTCCCGATTTGAAAAAATGTTAATCTTTTATCTGTTGTTGTTCTTGGTGTTGCTGTTGTTGGTGGTATTCTTAATAGATGTTTTATTACTATTAATCAATATGTCAATTGCTAAATGTATTGTAAATGTAATATATGGTGGTCTATACTATTGTGAAGCACTCTGATACAACACATGTGCTTGATTAAAGACATTGCTAAGGCACATCATATAAAATATGCAGCGCTGAAAGTTTTACGTGACCTTGCCAATTGCCCTTGACAACAAGCTGAGACTTTCTTTTAAAGCAGACTTAAGACGATATCTCTCATTTGGTTTCCCAATGTGTTGTTCCTTCACAGAATGCCCATTATTGGTAGTACAGCAAAAATATAATTTAAAGGGTCCTCTGGGCAGGTTTTCACTCCCACACGAGAACACAGAGCCAATTGTTATTCCACTGAACACCCTACATCGAAGCATGTTTCATTTACATCTTTAATGGAGCTGCTTGTACGGGGAACATATCCATATTATTAGCATGCGTGTGGAATGGCAAGTTGATATGAGGAGCACATTCTGAGCGCGGCGCTGAAATGCAGGTCACGTGCCTCGCCACACCGCTCCAGGGACAGCACGGTTCTGAGAAATGAGAGGTGGAGGCTGCACTCTGCCACAAGCAAAACTGGCAGAATGACCACGGTGGGAATGAAAAAGTGTCTGGCAATTTATTATAATTAGCTCCCCTCAGTTAGATGATTTGGCTGCACTTTACAACACAGTAATAACGTAACAAATAATTATTCATAATTAGAACACAATGTAAATAGACACAGAAGAATTATGAGGTGTGATGGATACTTACTAAATGGATACACTTTGTTTAGTAGAGTTAGTTAGAGATAATGCTGGATTTAGTGGGAAAAATACCTTCCCAACAGCACAGACACCGAGGAGGGCGATGTGAAGCACCTGAAATGGTGGATGATTCTGCTGCTGCGGTGGTAATAGGAGATGGGACTTAAAATTGCTATTACCCACTTCATAGTTGAATTCACGCTTCAACTTTGATTTCATTTTACAAGTATTGCCCAAAATAATGTGGACCATGTGTGTGGGGTACTAAACATAGTGCCTGGCCGAAATCAAAATGAAAACAAGTCGGCGCCTGCATCTGGGATTACTGCAGTTGGTCGGGTCTAGTCCAAAGAATGAGGTCAGTTGACTTAATACACCAAATGACCAGGTTATTCCAAAATCAGCCTCGGATTTTGATAGAGTGGTTCGGGGAGCATGAGACATTGGACACAGCAGACGGCAGTTCTGAACCCCATTGAGAATCTTTGGGATGTGCTGGATAAGGCTTCGCACAGTAGTCACACTCTCCCATCACCACACTATGGTCTTGCTGAAAAAGTAATGCAACACAGAATGAAAAAAATAAAAGAAATCTTGTGATTATGAAACAATGCTACAGTAAAAGCGTGTCGTAATTAGGGCCGGGTACGGTAAAACAATACCAGTGTGATATTGAAAGTTATAAGTTTAGGTAGTATAAAAAAAATAAAAGTATAAAAAGCAGGTATAGAAAAATATATATCTTTAGAGACCAAGTTTTGATGCCTGTTGGGTCCAGGGACAGCATTTAAGGAAGTTACTTGGTTGTTTCAGCTCAAATAAATGATACAAATGTAAAAGAAATGGTCTTTCATGGAATAAATTAACATTATTGTTCTGGGTTTTTTTTGTGATCAACTTTTTATTAGGATTTTTTCTTTAAGTTTGGGAGTGTATACATTGTTATTGTTAAGAATAAACATACATTTTAACAGTATATTCATAAAAAACAACAGAAACATGTGTCTGTGAATACACTCACCAATAAATCCCCCACCCACCCTCGCTCCAGGACCTACACCACCCCGAACCACAGGCCCCCCCAGCCCAAACCCCCAAACCACCCCCCACCCCAGCCCCCACCGCCCCCTCCCATCCCATGGCAACACGTACATATTGAAAATACACCATATATGCAAACATCTATATAAACCTATATATTACTACACACATACCCATACACGTGCCTGGCAGCCATATAGTATATAATAATCATAAATAATACAGATAGTAATACATTACAGATAATCATTGTAACAATAATTATTGTCAACATTATTACCATGACCATTGTTAGAATGATAAGAAATGTTTCAATCTTGCTATTACCTTATCCCAGCTTTGAACATTCTTAATTTTAGCTCCATGCATTTTTGAGACCCATTGCTCCAGCATTGCTATATCCAGGAAATCCAGGAGCCACTTTTGTTGATTCACCTGCCATGGGGTCTTCCATCTGCACGCTAGAAGACGTTTTATTATTATTGTTCTGTTTTATGTTTCTAGATGACAAATGTGTATCGACAAAAGTACAATTCTGGTACCGGCATCGAAAACCAAGTATCGTTAAAGTACCAGTATCATTTTATTTATTTTTCTTTGAAATGTTGTGGACAAAAAGTAATACGTTTACAACAATAACTCAAGTAAAGTACAAATCCTCAAAACTACAGTAGGTATAATAGATTTACTATAAGTAGCCTAGTCTAATGGTGGGAGACTTTTCCTTTACTCTTCTTTCAACAACCGTCGGCTACGATTTAGCTCTTGGCAACACTTTAATCTTTCTATTGTTAATAATATATCGTTAATCTTTTATTGTATTGGTTTAACCGAAAGCAACAAGTACATAATTATCTGTCTAATAATGAAGCAGCCAAAATGCGGCGCAGCGCTGGAGCACCTCTGAAACAATGAGCGCTCCATTCATTTGCATGTGCTCTAAGCCTCTTAATCATCTAACAGTCAATTAGCACCGTTACAATTTGCAGTGGGTGTGTAAATAAATGGTCGGGTTAATTTCTTCCTCTGATACTGAGGGGAATTATGAAAATGAGCTTGGTGGCTGTGTAAATGATCTATGTGGATAATTGTGCAGTAGTAATAGCTGTTTGTCATAACGCGGGCTGTTAGAGGAACGGATCGGTTGCCGCCGATTCCCCCCGGGGGATCCCTGCCAAAATAATGACATCCAGCAGCCTCTGGCACTGGGCACGTGACAGAGAGAGGCAGAGGGCCAGGAGGTGAGGCTGTGGAGCAGAGGAGGAACAACTGTGGGGCCAGGAATCTCAAAGTCAGCGGTTCGAATCACAGCTCAAACTGGTGCATACAATTGTGTCCATGGGCAAGACACTTCACCCACATTGCTTATATTAATGTGTTTGAGTGATTGTGGTTGGCAGATGGGGTAGATTGCTTTCTTCAGTTTTCACATATATAAAGTATATATACAAACAAAGTCTCACAGAAATCTCAAGTCAGTGGCTCATAAGTCACTGTCCTGTATGCTTTGAATTTCATGTCTTTGAAACTTGGCAAAACAAGGGTTTCTTTTGACTTTTGATGCTGAGTTTGACTGAATGCTGTAGGGAGCAAGTCAATGCTGCAAAAAGGGAGTTGAAGAAATTGTATTTAAAATGAGACGTTTTTCAAGGCATACATTCTTTACCACTTTGACTCAAATTTGAGTCATTCAGTCAATGTTATTCCAAGTCAAGCATTAAAGAGGGGGTATTATGCTTTTTTCAATCACATAGCACCAGTCTATAGCATACTACAATGATGACGTAACCTTCTGTTGGTCTGTATATGCAGTAAATTAAAATAACTGCCTTGAATAAATTTGCTCTCTCAAAATGGCTGTACTGAACGTCTTGAAATAGGCCTCTGTCTCTTTAAGAAGCTTTCCGACACGCCCCCTTCAGCACACTGCTGTGGCATCTAAACAACACTACTGTGCGGGGAGGGGGCTCTGCTGAGCTGAGGAGCAGTGGTTGGTGGCTTGGCTGGTGACAAAAGGTCCAGAGGCGTCTCCAGGAGGTGGGGGCGTTCCTAGGAGGACTGAGGCATAGCTACACCTAAAATGGCTGCCGTCTAAGTTTTTACTGATTACTCAAAAATATGTGAATGAGCCAAGGCAACACTCCAGGCATGTGTTTAATGAGGGAATGACATAATAACATGATATAAAGCTTGAAAAAGTCGATTTTACATAATACCCCCCTTTAAGTCTTAGTCCTTTTTATATGAAGTCTCAAGTCATTAAATTGTAATTAAGGTGTGGCTTGAGTCCAAGTCGCGACGTGCAGATCCACACCTCTTTTGTGATAAAGAGAGGAGGAAGACCACGTTTGTGCTCAGAGCTACCCAGCTCTTGAACTCTGTACAGAAGTGACAAGGACTGTGTTGTCAGTTTACTGCTGGACTTTAATTACTTGGGCACTTATTTATTTATTTGATCGGGACAACACACATTAATGAAGTTGTACACAAATTGTAAATGTGCCAGATAATAGCAAAACTGCTCATTTACATCTGTAAGCCTTTACTTAACGTCGAATTTGATGTTGTCCTGTGCTGTTGAATGAATGTTCTATGCTACGTATGCGCTTTCATGCCCCCTTCAGGGATAATTAAAGTTATTTGAATTTAATTGAATTATACAATACATACAGTGATCACCAGAGTAAATAGTCCACTGTAGAAGCTCTTGAAGCTTATAAAGCACTATTCAAAATCCTAGTCGCATTATTAAAACATGCTGCTGTATGTCAATAATAGAGATGTAGCAATGTCCAAATCTCATCATATTAACCTAACAGAACAAAATGATCGAGCGGTCAGCCAGTATCTGCAAGAATGCTGGTTTGGATCACGTTGGAATGGTCATACTATTCCAATTGGCCTGCAGGATTCATGCGTACACACTTGTCTCCGTGCTGAAACCATAAAGTGCCACAGATGAGGAGCTCCAGGCTTCCTCTTCTTCTCTTCTCTCTCTCTCTCTCTCGGCTGATAGTCTTGTTACTTCTCATATTGGTCTGCCCACGCGCATTAAATGAGCAGTCTCATGGCACACTGGCTCCGTATCAAGCACGTCCCTGACTCCTCTCAATCTTTCTGCAGTCGCTCCCTCGTGTTACCTGCGCGCACGCTGGTTGCCGTGGTAACTGCGAGGGCCTAATCAGGAGCGTTTCTTATGATAAAAGCTCCCACAAATGCAGCCAGAGGTCAACGATTAGGTTCAAAGTCCGCAGAGCATAACAAGGCCCCGAGCATGCACAGGCGGGAGCTCTTCATTACAGCGTTTAACCATAGCCTTATGTGCACGCGCTCCCCAATAACAAGACAAGCGACAGGGACTGTGTGGGTCTGCCATGTTTAAGCATGAGCCATTAATCGCCTCAAAATACTTCTGTGTTGTGTAATGTTTTAAAATGTTTCCAAGTTTGTTTCCTAGTAATATGCAGACAACAACGTTTTCACGTCTTCACTGAAAATAATTAACACCTGTTTCTTGTGTTATTTCACAGAAGGTTTGTTGTTTTTATGTAATTTGTCATTTTGGGTATACAGTGTGTACAAACTTGTGAAAGACAGGACAAGGTATGCTATGCACTTTTCCAAATAAGTAAATTAATTAAACAAACAAGCAAACAAACAAACAAACAGTTTAACAATTGAAAATACTTTTACTTTGAATCCAGTTCCAAAAAGTAGGGGAGTATACTGGATCTAAAAAGTAAAAGAAATTCATCATACATTTGACTTAAAGGCACTATACCTGATTTTTCTCATAATGGAACGAAATTTGATTTGTCCTCCTTTAGTATATTGTAAATTCAGACATTTGGGGGGAAATATTGTGAATCTAATTATAAAACATTTGCAGGCATGTTTTCTTGCATTTCTGTGAAAGTGACCCTGAAAAGTTGTGAGATTCGCCTACAAACTCATTCTTGTGACGAATTGGGACGCTACATTCTGTATATGTCAGAAAATGTATGAATGAGTTCGGACCACAACTAACATTTTCTTGTGGCTCCCTCTTTCATTGTTTGTAATCAAGAAATCAGGAATATGGCCTTTAAGTAAAGTTTAAAAAAAAAAAGACTGTTGCACCTTTTTTCTTGTATTGTAACTTTTTACTTCCTGACTTTCTACCATGTTCTCAGCCTCAGCCAATCACAACCTGCAATATTTGTCAACCAACTGCTTAGCATATCGTTGAAACATGAAAAAATATGTTTTTTAGGAAACACACATGGTTTTCTCTTATTGCCATTGTAACAATACAAAATGACTCCGGCAATTATGCTATGTGGCTAACGATATGGAGCTTAAATACACTTTTTGTCATTAAAGGGGGGGTATTATGTAAAATCTACTTTTTCAAGCTTTATATCATGTTATTATGTCATTCCCTCATTAAACACATGCCTGGAGTGTTGCCTTGGCTCATTCACATATTTTGAGTAATCAGTAAAAACTTAGACGGCAGCCATTTTAGGTGTAGCTATGCCTCAGTCCTCCTAGGAACGCCCCCACCTCCTGGAGACGCCTCTGGACCTTTTGTCACCAGCCAAGCCACCAACCACTGCTCCTCAGCTCAGCAGAGCCCCCTCCCCGCACAGTAGTGTTGTTTATATGCCACAGCAGTGTGCTGAAGGGGGCGTGTCGGAAAGCTTCTTAAAGAGACAGAGGCCTATTTCAAGACGTTCAGTACAGCCATTTTGAGAGAGCAATTTTATTCAAGGCAGTTATTTTAATTTACTGCATATACAGACCAACAGAAGGTTACGTCATCATTGTAGTATGCTATAGACTGGTGCTATGTGATTGAAAAAAGCATACCCCCTCTTTAAAGGCACACTGAATAATAAGTTGGTACCAGAACTAATTTACAAGAAATTGACTTTGATTACAGATGACACAAGATGAAAGCTTTTGTGTACCTTTCTCCCAAACCTTATTAAGACAGAGGGGTTTCTTGGTTGCTGGGGTTAGATCATGGAATTCAATAAAGAATACATTAAAATGTTCTAAAACAATAGATCAATTAAAACATTCATCTCCAATGTTTAAGGAGATGCTGCTTGAAAAATACACATAAAAAATAAATAAATTGTATGTCGGAATGGGAATAATGTTTTTTGAAAATTGTTCAAATTAATTTATTTGAAATACCAAAAAGTGTGTAACATATTGTTGAAGGGATCTCCGCCGCTTGATCATCGTTATTGTTTTTTCCAGTAATTATTGCAGAGGGGCATGGACCATAAGACAATATCTTCATCATCACATATTAATGGCTTTTTAATGCGCTACACAGAATAGGGCACATACACCAACCATGAAATAATGCAAATATACCTGTGAAAATGGTCATGACAACAAGAAAGCAACAAGGAATACTAATAACTATAATAAATATACTAGTTATTATTATAATAGTAAACATAATAATTGAAATAGTAAAAGTACAAATGAAACCGTAATCATAGTTGTTATAATAATAGAACTTTCGATAATATCCTTCATTGTAAGAGTCCACTTTCATAATAACTCAATCAACATAATAACTCAATCAACTAGCCCAATGGTTCACCAGTAATGATAGGTATTATACTGCATAAGGCAGCCATTCCCAAAGTCCGGGACATCGCGGCCCCCCTTATTGTTCCGAAATTCTCTCGGGGCCCCCGATAATAATAATTTACTCTATTCAAAGGAATTTGTTGACAGCTAAAATTACATATAAAAAGCAACAGCTATGACGGTGGGCAGATTACTGGTTTAAAGTAGTACATTATAGCAAATAAGTGTATTTTTCCATTTAAAATATAATGTTTTTCAATGTACTACTTCTTGACAACCTTTGGGGGCCCCCCTGCAGTGCCTCTGAGGCCCCCAGGGGGCCCCGGACCCCACTTTGGGAACCACTGGCATAAGGAAATACTCCATGTCACGAATCACCACACAGACACTCGCACCATATTGATACACATTGATAACCTGAATGGTACAATGCTTTCCTTTATGTAATATACAATGTACTATAAAACGTCAATGATGTCACTCAATATGATCTTGTTGTATGGTTGGAAGAAGGATTGAATGTAATTCATAGGCAAGTGCACACATGTTACTGTGTGTATATGGAAACAAAAATTATTCTGAATTGTCTTGCTGTTGAACAAACAAAACAAAACAAAAAAGCCTAAAAGTTACTACTGAATATGTATAGCACGAGGGTGATTAATAATGATGAATGAGGGGTGGGTGCGCATAAGCTCGGCTTCAGCCTACTCCTTTTGAGCCTTATTGTGATGAAATGTTTAACTCTAAGAATAACAATGTAAACAGCTCATATAAACAGCTCAATCAATCAATTAATATATGACCGTGCAAAGAGAATTATGAACATGGATGAATAAATAAATACATAATAATAATAATTTTGGACTGTACTGTTGGCAGCTCTACAAAACATGCTGTCAATGACCAGCCAGACACAGAAAATGCTATATTTGCTGTGAGTATCAAAGAATGGATTTGGATGAGGACCTAACCCATAAAATGTGAATATTTTGCTGCCTTTAGTCAACATCTCCATGGAAACGAGCTGGAGACGTCAGTAGCTAGTTACAGTCAGGTCTTACGAAAGATGAGCCGCTCACTGCAATGTCATTTTTTTAGGTATTTTATTCTATTTATCGTGTGAAGTGTTAAACAGCATGCGGCAATCCCTCCCCAATCTTTCCCATCCACCGCAGCAGCAGAGTCGTTTGCCCCTGCAGCCTCCTCTTCATACCACATCTTCCAAGTATACCAAAAGGGCAAATGTTTATCCATTCCATACACTATTATCCCCCCTGCCCTGCTTCTGTCTGTGTCTCCTTAAAGTCTAAACTGTTTGAATATGTTTTCCTTATGAGGTTTTGAAATAGAAGGAGAAAAAAGACATACCAGGATGTGAACAAAGAAAATGAATGCTCGGATGAATTATTCAGCTAAAGACAATGCGATGTGTCGTGGAAGTGCGCTAACGTCTGAAGATAAACATGACAAATCTCGAGATCATCTGTTCAATTAGGACAGAGCAGGTGTGAGCCGCGGCAGAGCATGATGGGAAAGTACTGGCTTTGTGTGACAGTGATTTAGAGCCATGCACCTGAACGAGAGCACCGGGGAAAGAAAAAAAAGCATATTCCCTTAGGTGCTTATTAAAAATCAATGCGGTGCCCCTGACTCTATACTCCTTGCGCTGCCTGGACCTTCCACCGCCATCATTCCTGGTGATTGGACTGAAGGGAGCAGTGGAGCAAAACACATGAAGTAGGCTGTACGGGCAGAGACATATTACCCATTTGAGGGAGCGCCGTTGGATTTGTGGGAGGGGAGAGGGAAGGGGGGGGTAAAGGCAGGGGTGTAAGTGGTGAACTGAGTGTGCGAAAAAGGGGGAGAACAAGAAACACGTTTTGAAATATTAATCTGAGGTTTTGGCAGCGCTGGAGTTAGGAATGGACCTTCACAGTGGGGAATGTGGTTTTGCCTGCGGGCGAAGGAGCAGACATGTTGGGTGGGGTGGTGGGGGGGGAGCTAATTCAAAATGACTTTCCCTTTTGCCCGTTCCCTATAATAACATTAATTTTTCTCTTCAATTATTGTACAAAGAGCTTCAATTAGCATAAAATGTGCTGTGTGCCGCTACAATCGTAACACCCGGGGGGCATGTGCCTAGAATGCTTTTACTTGGAATTATTGTTATGCTCTTTTACTATCTTGAGCTCCATTGATTGAAAAAAAATATAATTTAAATGGCACAAGGACATAATGCAGACAGTTTATTTTACTCGATCAAGGGAACAAGGTTTATCAGCCAATATGCAAAAAGTGTTCAAAGACACAACAGTGATTTTACTTTGAGTCAGATGGGAGGAAAACATAATATGAATATGAATTCTACTGTCTGGCTCTTCTGTAATCTATTTAAATGAATATTACATCATGAAACAACTAAATAGATAAAGAAAAATGCCACTAAAATGTGATAGTTGATGAATACTTGCACTATACTTTTATGTTTGTTCATGATTGCTTTTTATAGGCTTTCTACCCCTTTTTCCTTTCCTTTTCCAAAGCTATTACTTACAACAACAAATGTTTTAGTGATGTGGTTTTGGCTCTTCCTGTAAAACTGTAAGACTGGAAAAGAATGGCTCCGGAAGTTCCTGGCTCCTATGGACTTTCCATTGAAACTTATTTGCCCCTCTTTAAGTCATTATTGAAAACAGACTCGCTATTCTGACCTCCACGTGTTTGTCTTAAAGCAGAACTAAGTAACTTGTTTACCTTAATAAATCATTTTCCTAGTGCCTCTGGGGGTAATGCAAGTGTTAATGGGATGATTGGGGGGGGGGGGGTCTTTCATCTCCCCCTGGTGTCTCTGGCCAGAAAACCACATTTGCAACTTGACTGCAACTTGACTGCCACCGGGTAGGTGTCACCAATACACACTAATGGAACCACGAAGAAAAAGCTAACAGGCTAACGGGCTAAGCTAACTGCGGGCTAGCGCCACTTTAAACAGTGTTTACAGCCAAGTTTGAGTGAAAAAATAATCTCCATTGTGTAATTGGATGTACAATATCCCTCTGTCCCTCTGTCTTTTCTCTCAGCGTATAGTATTTACTCTCATGGTCACGGACAATTAATAAGTAAAAAAACAATGTGCTATGACACCTGCAGTGGCGCTTATGGCCTCTAAGGTGCACGAGTTACTTAGTACTGCTTTAACATGTGCAACATCAGCTTAATTTTATCCTTCTATTTTTATTTTCATTTTCGCCCATTAAAAGGAGCTGGCTCCAAAAATGCAGTCCAATTGCTAGCATGAAGGAGCTTCATCTAGCCTGCGCTGAACGCTATGGGGAAGCCCTCAGTCCATTCTTAATTTTACAGTCTATGGCAAAAAACAAATGCACTATGTTTTTGGATGATCCCATTCATCCATCTCACGGTCTCTTCAGTCCTGCCTTCAATGAAGTCTCGATCCAGATTCGACCCAACGGACTGTTTCATCCACTAGGCTGGAAACTGAACTCTTCCTGTTCCTTCCTTCCTAAGCTAACTGAACTGAAACAGTGAGTCAGTATTGTCAATGCTGATTCTGTTTATTCTATACATGAAAAAGATCACATAACATGACAGATTATTGGAAAAGTCTGAACCTCTTCCTCACGTGTGAGAGAGAAACAGCGTTTTATCATATGCATGTCTACTACAGCATGTAAATAACAACCACATTACTTATTCAAACAGATAAATAATAAAGGAAGGAGTGACCGTCAGCAATAAAACAGAGGGAGCGACGCATGGTCATCTTCCTCTTGAACCTGGACACTGGCAAAACAAATGAGTATGGAGTATTAATATGGCTGATGGTTTTGCTGCTGAAGTGAAGATGCTGGGGCAAAGTCAGAGTCATGACGCAACAGTGCGATGGTAAGAAGAAGGAGGAGGGGAGAGAAAGTGCATTTACAGTGCCTCTCGAAAGTATTATTACACCTTGAACTTTTGCACATTTTGTCATGTTTACAACCATAAACATAAAGATTTTATTTTGAATTTTTTACTGAAAGTTCACACACAAGTAACAGACAACTGTGAAGTGAAAGCAAAATGATTCTGTTATTTTACAAAAAATAGAAAAGTGAAAAGTGGGGTGTGCATAAGTATTCATACAGCATTTTCGGAGTGCATTAAATTGCCTTTATGACATTCCTAATGACTGCAGAATGTTCACACGTTGCCCTAACCATTAAATAGAGGCCACCTGTGTGTAATCTACTCTCAGTAAATTACAGCTGTTCTGTGAGGGCCTCAGAGCTATGGTCAGAGTGTATTGGTCACTAAACAACATCATGAAGGCCAAGGAGCTCACCAGAGAGGTCAGGGATAAAGCTGTGGAGAAGTTTAAAGCAGCGTTAAGTTATACAAAGATTTCCGGGGGAATCTGTACATGGGACAACTATAAGTCGTACTCTACACAAATCTGGCCTTCATGGACGAGTGGCAAGAAGAAAGCCATTATTGAAAGGAGGCCATAAGAAATCCCGTTTGAAGTTTGCTAGAAGTCATATGGAGGACACAGCTACCATGTGGAAGAAGGTGCTTTGGTCAGATGAGACAAAAATGTAACTTTTTGGCCCAAATGCAAAACGTTATGTGTGGAGCAAACCTAACACTGCTCATCGTCCTGAGTGCACCATCCCCAGTGTCAAATATGGTTGGGGGAGCATCATGCTATGGGGCTGCTTTTCCTCAGCGGGGACTGGGAAGATTGTAAGAATAGTTGGGAAGATGGATGGAGGCAAATACAGGGACATTTTGGAGGAAAACCTGCTGGAGTCAGCAAGAAAATTGAGGCTGGGGCGAAGATTCACCTTCCAGCAGGACAATGACCCTAAACACAAAGCTAAATCTACAATGGAATGATATAAAAACAAACATATTAATGTGTTAGAATGGCCCAGTCAAAGTCCTGACCTAAATCCTATTGATAATCTGTGGAAAGACCTGAAAACTGCTGTTCACAAACGCTCTCCTTCTAATTTGACAGAGCTTGAGTTGTTTTGTAAAGAGGAATGGGCTAAAATGTCAGTCTCTAGATGTGCAAACCTTGTAGAGTCATACCCCAGAAGACTTGCAGCTGTTATTGCAGCAAAAGGGGGTTCCACAAAGTATTATTTCATGCTGTATGAATACTTGTGCACGCTCCACTTTTCACTTTTCTATTTTTTGAAAAATAACAGAATCATGTATCATTTTGCTTTCACTTCACAGTTGTCTGTTACTTGTCTGTGAACTTTCAGTAAAAAATTCAAAATAAAATCTTTATGTTTAGGGTTGTTAACATGACAAAATGTGCAAAAGTTCAAGGTGTATTAGTACTTTCGCAAGGCACTGTATATGAAAACCTTGAGGTTGATAGTCTTTTTTAGGATGAATTTATTGTTAAAGGCCCTATAACTGATTTCCTTTGGGAGTTTACAAACAATAATAACTACCTGCTGGTTCTCAGTCGATGAAAAGGCTTTATAACTCGATGCACGGCACACAATAGTCTTTTTTCACAAATGTCTCCAGAAGGACAAAAAAAATGTAATTCCACATAGAGAAGTGATTGATTGGTTGAATGATCGCTTGACAGCTACAGACAGATGCCAGTAGTTAGGAAAGAGACGGTAAATGCAGTCTTCCTGGGTGAATTTACAATTAAGCTTCATTCACTCAACAAAACACTCGTCTCTTCTGTGAAAGTGTCCCAAGTGTGAGAGTAAGTATATGTGGGAAAGGGGGCGAGGGGTCAGGACATGCCAGCTTTCGCTCTCATTTACTGATCTCATTAACTGTCCCGCTTCGAAGCAGTCAGCCCCCCCTCTCTCCTCCTCCTCTCAACGCTCCTCTCTCCTCTCCTCACTACAGTAATTGGACTCTGGCTCATTGTTATTCAAAACCCTGTAGAACCAATTAGCCGCGGCCCTCCTGACCCTGGGCCGCTCTGTAATGGCGCGAGCTGAAAAACGCCAAGCGCCGGAGCCAAGAGCAAAGGTTTTGAAACTGCTCTAGTTCCTGATTAATAATCCTGTCCGGGGCAATCACAGACACTAAAGAGAGTCTGCTGCTTTTATGACTGCTGCCTCATTTCAGCTGTAGGTGGAAGAAGGCGTAATGATCCCAGGGCACGCTCTCCCCTTCTGTCCTCCATGTCAGATAAATGTATGCTTAACAAGATAATGAGGAGTCGTGGCTCAGTGGGGCTCTCCTTAACCCAAGGTATAGCCGCACCAAGACACCACTCTGATCTAAAGTAAGATGACAGCCCAGTGGAGGAGTGGTGAGCGTTCTCACCTCAACCCTGGGTTCAATTCCCATGCGTGGAGTTCACATGTTCTCCCTGTGTCTGAGAGGGTGTTCTCCAAATCATGCACAATGCACATTAGGCTAAATCTTCCACCTAAAGGCAGCGCAGGTGTTGGTGAGTGAGGGATTTACAAGTGATTGACTATTGTAATTAGGTTACTCTTTAAGTAATGCGGTCATGTATTACAATACAATGGCAAAACTGATAATGAGATTACTTTATCAATGAAAACGTCTTATTATTCACTAAATGTCAGAAATTTAGAAAAACAACCAAAAACTACAAAGTCTGGCTGGAAATACAGACATTGTTTTGAGCTTATTTCGTCTAAATCAAAGAATATTGGTTTGTTGTCGGTTATGTGACGGAAACTAGACATTCTCAACTGCGAAAAACTCCACATCGAATATAATAGGTGCATTATGCAACTTTTTTATGCAAAGATATGTGTGCGTATTTGAGCTTGTAGTGACCCAGCGGATGTATGAGTGGTCAACATGGCGCCTTTACTTTCCTTCCCAGTGGTCTAGGACGATCCAGGATCAATAATTTTGTAGGTTTTCTGGTGAAGCTCCGTCAACAGTGAAAACCTTCAAAACAATGGATCCTGGAAAGACCACCGTGATTGAAAGTAAAGGCGCCATGTTGACCACTCATACAGCTGCTGGGTCAATACAAGGTCAAATACTCACAAATATCAACTTTTATTTTCGCATAACGCATAATGCACCTTTAAGGCGTTTTTTCCTGACATGTCAGTGGGGCAGACCTAAACAGCCTGACTTGATCCTTTTTCAAAACAAATCAAAGAAGCAGATTACTTTAGGAGTGATTAGTTCATTTTATGCAGTGATCCCAACAACACTGGGTAACACTGACCAAGCCGAGTTCAAGATCAGTAGTTCCCGGGTCATTCATTGCTCCTCACAAGTTGCTCAAAATGCCCCCTACTAGGATGATACAAGTACACCTTGGTCTGCAGAATATATAGCAAAATTATTCATGTCATGACATTAGCTAACGCAATATCCACCTCAAGAAACTAGAACAACTGCAAAGAGGACTGCAATTTATCCAATCTTCTTCCTTTCGGAGCCTACAATTCAAATGGGTTGTGCAAAAAGCTGGTTTTAATCCTGATAATATAATGTTCTATTTTGACCTTTAAAGCTGATATTGTACTTTCTCGCATGTTGTGACACTGTCCTCTCAATATAGACTTTTTTCTTTTATTTTTGATGTGCTTTTACTCTTAAATCTGTTATAAATCTTATAAGGCCAAAAAAAAGTGATTGTTTTTTTGAAACATATAGAGAACAACAGAGTGACTGGGACAGAGAAGAGCAGAGCAGAGCTTTGTCTATGAAGAATGAACGTAAACACACCTGAAGGTATCTCGGCAGGCCTGACAGTGCTTTTCGAATCTCCCTGTGTGAAGATGGAGGAAGTGCTACTGTGCATGTTTTGGGTTGACTTTTGAAACCAGTGGACCCAGAGAAAACCCACCCAGACGCAGGGAGAACATGTAAACTGCACACATAAAGACTGGGACCTGTAGCTAAAGTATTATATTTATTATTAACATTAGAAGTAGTAATAGTCCGGATGAGCCCTAGAGGTGCTCCCCGTGCGGTGATTAGTGCCGTTTAGCCACTTTAATTTGTGCAATTCTCGTTTGCAGTGACTCCGACTGCTGTAAGAGCCCTCGGGAGAGCGTAGTAAAGTGGCAGCCTGCCAGAGCCCTCCTCACAGTCACTCACTTCATCCTGAGCGGAGCCAAGATACAAACTACGCACACCTATGGGCTTATTACTGTTTTCAGCCCGCCACGATGACAGCTCTGTTACACGCTGCCTATAGGTCCAACTTAGAGCATTATGTCACGCTTTAACCAACACAGCAGCAGTGCACAAACAGCAACTAACTTCTAAACCCGGTGCCAGCCACAGCGGATAATAGCACGCCTTCTTTTGCTACTGATCCTGTTCAAATATTTTCTCAGACTGAGGGCATCATTACAGCGTTTGTGATGCCGTGTTTTGCTTCACACTTAAGTTAAACACAAAGTATCATATGAACAAGGCCACGGTCACTATGGGGGGATACTGCACTTCCTGTGGAAAGTACAAGGCTGCCTGTATGATCAGTAAAACACAGACAGATAATACAGATTCATTTTAAACGTTTGTTGTTTTGTTGTTGATTACTGGCATAAATATCATACACTGTAAGCTTTCACATTTTCCACACATTATATTCTCCCTACAAAGAAAATTCTCTCTAATACATGTATAAAGAAAGGTTGACTCAGTGAATTAAAGGCACTATACTTGATTTTATCTCTTCATTGTGTTGTCCGCCTGTAGCATATATTGTAAACTCAGACATTTGTGGGGAAAAGAACACGTGCATCTAATTAAAGCATTTGTGTCAATGTCATAAACCTGCTGGATATCTTTGTAGCCTTTCTGTGAAAATGGCCCTGAAAAGTGACCCTGCAAGTTGTGAAATGTGCCCGTAAACATGTCCCTGAAGAATTAGGATGCTACAAATATGTTAGAAAAGTTAGGAATGACTTTGGACCTCAACTAACATAATAAATCTGGCATAGGGCCGGTAATAATAAGAGATTAAAGCAAGTTTTTCCCTCCAGTCCTTAAACCTGAACCATGGGTCAGCTTCTTCTGATGGTCCCCGGTCATTATAGTTTATAGGCCTATTTGACTGATACACATTTTTACAAATTAAACCAAAACTAGCAAATATGAGTCAAACGTATTCTTATTTTAGTCATTATTGCAAGCATATGAGATCTGTTTGTGAGTTCGACCTGACTGAGACTTGACTTTATCGTCTTTTTGGTTTAATTCTGGTGGATTTTGAACGTAACTTTAGGGCATAGTAATAACATGATTGTATGAAAATAGCAGGGTACCTAAAATGTATTATATGGTAATATAATTAACCAAAACCCTAGTCATGTATACTAATCATATAATCTTACATCAAGGCTGTAATAGACCAGTACACTTTGTATTTTCTTGGTAATAATAATATGGAAACAGAGCTGCAATATGCATTATCCCTTGTAATTCCAAGTTATGATGCTATTTTCACAATTTTACAATGTTCTTACTGTGCTGTAAACGTTAAGTGAGACCAAAAGCAATTATTTATGAGGTAATGCCTGATGTGAAGAGCCACGGGTCTTGTTTATGTTTGGAGAGTTTGTAGGAAACTAAAGTGTGTGTGCTGAGTGACACTTCGACAAACCCACAGTATCCTGCCCTGTCCACCTCATGTAACCCAGCACTGGAGCTGCCTTATATAGGGCTTAAATCATTTCCACACAGCGGTTGGAGGCGCTGACAGCTCCATTTAATGCTCTCTGTGAAAGAGCCAGAAAATGCTGCTGCTGCTGAACACATGCTGAAAGCGGGGCGTTACTTGGAGTGAGCGAGCGAGGAGGCCCCTGCCAGCTCTGCAGATCTGCGCATATTTGGGTCTGTGAACCTCTGCCAGCACAAATAATTCACACTGTTCTCTCAGCTAAGGGCCGCTGATCCCAGCTGAAAACTTCTCTGCATCTTGTAAAGACAGCCCCCTCGCACTGGTGGTTTGGGACAGTGTTCGTCTGCTCTTGATTGGACATCCACGGGGAGGGGATGGAGTGAGCGCAGCCAAAAATGTACTCAAGTAAGAGTACTCCAAACACCTAAAGTAACAAGGGCTGGCCAAGCCTATGAGCTGAGAATGCAATTGCTTAGAGCAGGGTTCCCAAAGTGGGGGTCAGGACCACATGGGGGTCACGGTTTATTGGTTTATTTGATTGGTTTATTTATTTATTTATTTTATTTTTTTTAACAATCCGATACATATCACGATACTCATGGGTCGATCCGATACATATTGCGATACAGTAAGTCATTATTATATTTTTACCTTAAAATGTGTAAAAATAAACAATTGTGTCCAAAGTTTATAAACCAGAAGCCATTTGACGTTTATTGTTGTGTTAAGATTGAAAAGTGCATTAACATAAAAAGAGTTTATGATAAAATGCCTTCAAACATAAGTATTGAAAATATTGCGATACTTGATAAAGTATCGATACTTCGTATTGTAGCACAAAGTATTGCGATCCGATCCGATATTTGTCCCAGCCCTAATAAATACCCTCAAATAAAAGAGTAACTTTACCCAATTACTGTCACTAATAATGAGTATTGTAAAAACTTGATGATGACAAGATGATTCCAATATTTTTATTATGTTATTTTATTTATTTATAACATTGCATTTTTGATTGAAGTTAGAGCAGAGATGCGTGTGGACTATACACGTCAATGTCCATTTACAACTGCTACTAGAGATGAGTTGTACTCATTTACATTTACTCAAATACATGTACTGGAGGAATTTTACCATATGGTACTTTTTTACTTCTACTTGAGTAATATTGTAAGAAAGTATCGGCACTTACTCGAGGGAAAATGATTAGCCTACTTGTACCACAGTGAGTAAGATGTAGTTTGTGTTTCATGTACCTTATTCTTCTTCTTCAGAAATATATATATTTTTCTGGTATGTATTTTGGAAATACTTGGATTTTTACATCAGTTCATGATTCTCATAATTGATGTCACCACTGAATAGTAAATCAGACTTTTACGCTCAGTTACTCTGTAGTCTCAGTACTCAAGTAGCATTTCCTCAGGTACTTTTTTACTCTTACTTGAGTGATGATTTTGGTCACTAGTTTTTGCTTCTTCGCGAGTAAAAGGATTTCAAAGTAAAGTTACTCTTATGCATTATCTTGCTGGTAAATGTAGTCTCTGCTTGCTGCTTGACTCTGGCTTTATCTCTTAGTAAATGCTGCCCTCTGCTGGTGGACTTACAGAATACAACAGCTGGGAGCGAGCTCATGTTACTCTGCATTTTTGGGATAATCCATAAACAATGTGTCACTGTCTGACTGTTAATTTCATCACAGCAGTGGAACAGCTGCGTGGGCAGTGCAGCTTTTGATATTTGCTCAACTGTGTTAATGGAAAAAACAAAACAATTGAAGACACTGGAGGCAAAATGGACTCGTGGCTTCTATTCCACTGTGTTGTTTATGTTTGGTGAATTCCTTCTGCAGGAGAGAGAGGCCTGAGCTCTTTCATGTGTGAACAGATCAGAGTGACCACAGCCCTGCTTTGCACATTTCTACAGATGTTTCCTATTCTAATAACAGAGTCTAGGTTGGTGATCTATCAAAATGTTTTGTTAATGAATGTTTATTTTTTTCCTGGAACAGAGTTAACCCATATGTTTCACGCAGGCCTAGATTAAAAGCAATATCTCGCTGTTTATCTTATCAATCATTTATCAAAAGGAGTACACCCAGCACCACCTCAGGAAATATTTGACCTTCAAAGTAGCACCAGGCCTAGCTCAAGATCAAATCAAGAATAAACTATTATTTATTCAAGTGAAGAAGAAACTGTCAAGAAACTGTACTTATTAGGGTAGTTATATCATTAACTACATTTTACTTCTACTTGAGTGATAATATAATGAAGTATCTTTACTGTTACTCTTAAGTTTCCAAAAGCTTCAAATCAACATCAAATACATGCAGTTGGTGTTTTGTTCCCCTTGTTCTTCAGAAAAATATATTTTCAAAACATTTTTATTGTATTTTCTACAAGTTTTGTTTCTCATCATTTATGTTGAAACATAAATCAGAATTTTACACTCAGTTACTCCGTTACCAGGTAAAAAAAAAAAAAACTCCGTTACCAGGTGGGAGGAGTTTATGGTTGCTAGGTAACGGAGCACCATATAAATAGTTGAGCAGTCAGTTAACTGTCAGTTGGGCAGTTGCAAATGTCTGTGTCTGTGACAGTTGGGTTAAAAATGATATATGATGCAGTTTCAGAGTATATTTAGTCAATTATTAGTTTCTCACTCTCCTTTTTGTTATCTGTGCTAAACTAATTTAAGTGTTGTGATTTTAGTTAAGTGTATAATCGTAGTAATCAGTTATTCCAATGTGCTTTCAGATCAACAGATATTTGTAACAGAGCCACATTAAATTCCTAAACTCCCCTTTGTGTCTGAATTCGATGTGTTGAGTGAATGAAGAATTCTAGATAATCATAATACAGTCCTACAATCCAGAAACATTTTCTCCAAGTACTTTTACCTTTTGCTTGAGTATTTGTTTGGTTCACTCCTTTTTACTTGAGTAAACATTTTTTAAAGTAACGTTACTCTTAATATTTGGCTACTCTACCCACATACGTCATTCAAAGCGCTTCACAGGGAACGTAAATCCCTTTCTGTAAATTAAACAGTTACATTATAAAATGTAAAATTGCAGATGACCCAGAGTACCACAGGTGGAACAAGTGTTGAATATTCATAATTCCGTGATCATATGGTTTGTGTTTCATGCTGATACCAAGAAAAAGAACATCTGTGTCGTTTTGACCATGGTATGTTCAAGGAATATAAAATTAAGTGCAGTAGCTCTCTAACCCTTTCCCCAAAGGCTTTCTACATGTTGAACACAACCAGCAAACATTTAGGCAAACATAGTAAAGTGGAAAACCCAAACAGATGAGCTGAAATACACCTTACACACTCTCCAGGGTGAACTCCTCCCGAGTGGCACGTAGTTACAAAAGTGTCAATGAAGCGTAAGAACTGTACTAATAAATAAATAAATAAATAAACGATGGAGACCCTGATTTATGCAGTTTATAATATAGTCCTCTTCTTGCTAATATTTGAACATGGTAATGAAAAACACACAACTGAGAAAAAAAACTTTTACTAGAAAATGATGATGGACAAGGTCAATTTAGTTCTTCCTTTGACAAACAGGCATAAAACATTATAGAAACTAAAAAGTGGTACTCAAAAACATCACACAGAAAGTGCATATTCAACTGCTTTCCACATGAAAGAAAATGATATTAGTCGAGCAAAAAGTGTTTCTTTCACTGATCTTCCTTTGTCTAAGATCCGACAGTCAAGGCTCTTCGTGAGGGACAGCGGCAGACCTCACACTGCCTTACGATGGTACTCTGGGGGCGCTACCTCATAGTCACTGGCATTGAACAATGAAGCGGAGTTCTTCACCAGGTATCTGCAGGAAGAAGAAACAAGGGCATTCAAGAAACACCAGCCACGCTCATGCTTTTATCTATAATGTTGAGAAATAGGTTTATGTTAGTGTGGTTTTGTCTGATTGTGGCTACGCTGTAAATTAGTCTGTAAGGGAGAACCACAGCTCTAAACTGGGCATTTTGTCAACATTTCATTGACAACGCAATGTCAACAATCATAATGGTACTTTAAATGGTCAGGTTTACAGCCAATGCAGTTTGGATGAGAAGACAGAAGATATTTGTGTTAACACACTGGAGCAGAAAGCATTTGTTTAGTTTGAGCTGAGGTTTATATAAAAAGGTCAGTCTTGTCATCTATCTTGTTAGGGTTAGACTTTGTTTTACACTACAGTACATTGTACCTACCAAATTTAGTATAATGTAATCTGCCTTGTAACATAAGGTAATAACTTATACCTATGTAGTACATACACAACAGAATAATGTATTAGTACTGGAGGTACTAACCCTAGGGTTAGGGTTAAGGTTAGGGTCTTATGTCTTATCACATTATGTACCTCCAAAGTATTAATACACATTATTCCACTGTGTATAGTTGCAAGTTATTACAGATTGTTACATAGCACATTACATTGTACTAAATTTGGTAGGTACAATGTATCAAGGGTAGTGTAAAATAAAGTGTTAACCTTGTTAGCTCTATGTATTTGTTTTTATGTCCAATTTTATCAAACTTAATCAATCCCTTACAGGACGCACCTTCAGCCCATCATGGTGAGCTGTGACTCAAATGAAATACGTGAATTCATTAATTAATTTTTAGCAATTTGGCCCATTTTAAGTCCGTATATAATGTCAAAAACTATATTTCAAGCTGATTCAGGCATTGATTATAAGGCTGGCTCACTGTAAAAAAAAAAAAACTAAAATAGCAACAATCAATTTAGCCGAAGCCTGTGACCCGCTTTTGGGTCCAACCCACCAGCTGAGAACCACTGGTTTAGAGACTTGTTAGTGGGATTATAATTATTTTTCACTTTTTCATCACCTTCTTTGTCTCATTTATGTCACTTTTTCATCACATTATTTTTTTTCCACCATGTGCACCTACGTCCAGTAACTAATTTTCAACAATAATATCAGTAAAAATAAAACCAGACTCCTATAGAAAATACTAATAAGTACATACTTGATTAAATAATAAACAAAAACAACAACCACAAAAGAAAACATAACAAACTAATATAAAACCTTTTGTGAGGTGGTTAGATTTCCATTGCCTCTGGCATTGAGGGTAGCCACAGGTCTTTAAATTATTTCATTTTGTTCTGTAACCTTGCGGATACTTTTTCCATATAAGAATTATAGTTCTGAATGTGAACAGTCAATATTGTTTCTGCAATCCGAGACTTTGAATGGAAATCAATTAGCTCTAATCTGGTGCTGTACATCTCTGTCTCAGAGAACTTAATGACTCTGTCCATTGCTCCTTAAATAAAGATTAAAGTAAGAAAGGAAAGCACTTACTTCAGAAAGTCCTGTAAGTAACTGAGCAGCAGCGCCAGGCTTTTCTCGTCCAGTGGAGTGTATGCCAGCATAGCACCGATTCTCACTGGAATTCAGGGGAAAACGGTATGAAAAATTTAGCATTGCAGTAGAGGTTGGAAAATCAATAGTGCAGTGAGAAACACATCCGGGTTTACAGTATGTTGGCAGAATATGTCTAGATTTCACAAAATAAGCCTTTTTCATTGGGAAGGTCAAGTGGAGGCGCATAGTTATGTTAGGGAAGCACAACATCCTTAAGGATTTCATGAAAAAATAAGTGAGAATTTAACACTAGTATATCATGATTCTGCTACACTTTGATGCGTATGTATGCACGTTTTATGGCCATTTGCCCATTTTTGTTATGATACAATAATACACTGCTGCTCTCGGCCCTTGAGAGTTGGATGGCACCTACAGTGGCCTGTGCTATTCCTGTACGCAGATTTGCTTTTTGCAGGATGGTGTGAAAACATGGTGGCTTATTAGACCTATTTTCTAAGAGAATAGTCCTCAACTGGTATGGCGTCGGGACCCACAATCACCCTGGGATGACAAGCTGCGACCCAATACGACTTAGAATTGTAAAATATAATGTCAAATATTGTCTTTTCCTCAAAAAATGTTGTTGAATAAGCCAAAAAAAGCTCCAACATTTATGGTAAAAGAAACAACCCAATAACAGTCATTTTAAACAGGCTCAAGAAGTGATTCTACTTTTCCTGAACCAAAATATGAAAAGAAATGTCTTCTGGGAAAGGCTCTCGACCCACTTCTGGGTCCCGACTCACCAGTTTAGAACCACTATTCCAAAACATGTACCCCGTGACCCGACTGTGGGACAATGTGCCAAAAGCAATAACAAATATACTAAAGGGCAATGGTAAGAGTGAGGGACAGCTCATCATATTTGCTCCCTGGCCCCTTACAGACAGCATTCCTGACTATAATAAATGTTATATATGGTAGAAAATGTACACCAACATATACAAATAAATATGTAAAACCTTTTTCTTTCAAGTTAATTGTTGAATGAAAGCGACTGAAGTATTATTTTTTTTTTTTAAATTTAGCCAGTAGTTTTAACGGCCATATAATCACAATGATCTCATCACTGGCATTAATTATCAAAAATAAATCATGAATTTACCGAAGAGTCTTAGCAGGTGTTAGAAATGTCTTCTGGGAAAGGCTCTCGACCCACTTCTGGGTCCCGACTCACCAGTTTAGAACCACTATTCCAAAACATGTACCCCGTGACCCGACTGTGGGACAATGTGCCAAAAGCAATAACAAATATACTAAAGGGCAATGGTAAGAGTGAGGGACAGCTCATCATATTTGCTCCCTGGCCCCTTACAGACAGCATTCCTGACTATAATAAATGTTATATATGGTAGAAAATGTACACCAACATATACAAATAAATATGTAAAACCTTTTTCTTTCAAGTTAATTGTTGAATGAAAGCGACTGAAGTATTATTTTTTTTTTTAAATTTAGCCAGTAGTTTTAACGGCCATATAATCACAATGATCTCATCACTGGCATTAATTATCAAAATAAATCATGAATTTACCGAAGAGTCTTAGCAGGTGTGGGGCGCCGTAGATCTGCGACATGGATGTGTCCGGGTGGTTGGCCAGAATGTCTGCGTACTGCGGCCGCTCGAACTTGTACAGGAGCTGAGTGCCAAGCATCACATTGAAATACTCTCGGATCCCGGCCACTACCTCGTTCACAGCAAACTCCCTGAGGAAACCGAAAGCTCACAGTTCATTCACTTTTGCTAATATTTCTAAGTAGCAAGCTGTAGTATGGGTTTAAAAGTTGGCAATTATTACTGTGTTATGCTTTATGTTAAAAACAGACTACAAAACATTATATTTATTATGAAGGATTATATTCATTTTCATCCCCACTGATTATTGTGCCCCTGGTTGTAAAAAAAAAAAGAAAAATAAACTGGTTTGGCGAGTGAGAAAAGAGAGAAATTACTTGCTGTCTGTGTTTCCTCTGGATTTCTTATAGTTTGCATAATCTTCAAGAACAGCGTCGACATTCTTTTTAGCTGGTAGATGGAAAAGCTGAAATGACAAAATACATCATATGAATGTCTAAAAGTGACGTGCGGAGTAGCAGAGATGTTCAAAGTCGTCAACTGGACTGGGTTTGTGAGGTCGGGATGTTTTCTGGCCTCATCCAAGAAGCTTCTTCAGGCTCATCTGTTCAAACTGTGGTTATAGAAGGTATGGTATTGCAAGTCTTTCATTTAAATAAAAGTATTAACTATATCTCCTTCCACCAATAAAACATTTAACATGTTCAAATGAAATATTGGTTTTACAAATGCCAAGTCAGAATTACAAAAACATTTTACATAGACAGGTGAAACCATGAGTGAGAAGTTGCTTATGAAGATAGAAGTGTCCCCACTCAATCAACCCAGTCCAGTCGACAGTATTTGTTCACTGTTGCTGCTTGCGTGTGATCTTCAAATACCTGTTTCTGACGCGTTATCAAATCCCAGTCATCCACGAGCCATGGTTTCAGTTCTTCTGGGATTTTTACTTTAACCTCAACACGATTTATAAAAGTCTCCTCCTATAGACACACATTTGATGGATTACATATTTGGGAAATTTTAGGAAAAGGAACATTTCGAGGAAGGACATGCGAGTCGTGAACCTACACTCTCCACTGTGGGGTCGACCCGCGCCCTCTTCTTTCGCGGAGGGTGGGTCGGGTCGCCTCCTGAGCTGGTTCCTTCTCCGGCTCCAGGAGCTGCACAAAGCCACATTACGGTAGTGGTTCAGAAAAGTTTCAGACCTCAATAAATGTATTTTATCTTATTATGTAGCAGTCTGATTTATTTTCAATTGGTAAAAATGATATCCTTCTTACCCTACAATGAAAAATGAATAAAGAAATTTAAAAAGTTTTGCAAGTATGATATTAACACAGGTATCCTATCAGACACTACACAGCAACTGCAGACCCATTGCTGATACTGAATATGTAAAAGCCATTCGTCGACATTTTTAGTATCATAACTAAACAGAACATAAAAGTACAGGTAAAGCTTGGAAAATTAGAATATCGTTCAAAAGTTCATTTATTTCTGTAATTCAACTTAAAATGTGAAACTAATATATGATATAGACTCATTACATGCAAAGTGACAAATGTCAAGCCTTTACTTGTTATAAGTTTGATGATTATGGCTTTTATTTTTATTTTGGGGTTTTTACAAGCTGAGCCATAAACATCAAAATTAGAACAAATAAAGGCTAAACATATCTCACTTTGCATGTAACGGAAATTAATGCACTTTTTAACGATATTCTAATTATTTCACCTGTAGAGGGATATACTTTTGGAACCCACTGATATTTCTCATCCATTCCCCACTTAATTCACAACTTAAAATGCATATTTTGTAAAGACAAAACAAATGAATTCTACTTAATGATACTTACTCTTCTGTTTATTCTTTTTGGCTTTCCTGCAAAGTACAGATGTAAGGTAATTATTAACAATGTGCACTCATCCGTAAAAAATAAAACATACATGAGAGGGGTCAAAGTCAACACGCACACTTCATTTTTCTGAGGTGGGGCAGGAATTTTCTTATTTGGTGCGGCTCCCCTCATTCTTCCTTCTACATAATGGTCTCTAGAAAAGAACAAACATCACATAAGATTTGCGATTTATTTGGAAAAATCAATATCAAGATTACAGGAGACATTTTAAACTAGTTAAGACAAATTAACACTTGAGAGAAGATGGAAATATGACTCATAAACTCATACAACAATCAGTTTGTGTTGGCTCGCAGCTGTCCAGGGTTTTTTACATTGAAGCGGTTTAAATGTGCTTAACTCAATCAACCCAGTCTACTAAGTTAATAAAAGAATGATATGCAGACATCTAAATATTTGCAACCTTTACGATCTACTAATTCAAAAGCAGTTAATTGTGCAGCCTAGTATCAATAACACCAACTCAAAGAAAACTGAAATGATGAACATGCATTGCAAAGTCACTCACTGATTAGCCCTCTGAAGCTCTTTTTGTTTCTGCAGGTTACTGTCCACATACTTCAGAACACGGCTTTCAGGAACCCATTCGTCCCAGCTGCAAAAATACCAGGCTCCATTAGTCAAAAATCAATCAACACAGACAAACCATGGGTGCAGTAACACATGCATAAACAAGCGTTCACTTACTTCTTATTCCACCCGCTGTAATGAATAAAATATTTGATCTGCTTATCCTTGATGTTTATTTTAACACACTGAGAAGAGAGAAAACAGTAGTCAGAATCAATTAGAGCACATACCAGATCATTCATTCATTATTTAAGCTCATGCAGACAGCCTACCTTAGCTTCGTAAAGCAATGGCCCATGAAAACACAGCACTCTTTCACCTATGAACAGGAAATTATCATGGTCAGAACCATATAGTCAGAACAAACAACAACAAAGCAGTACAATACCACACATTGAGATAAAGTCCACTGTGCAATCATCGGTTCCGTTTTACTGATGAGTATAACAATAATGAATGAAATTGTGTGATAAAAGAACGATATGCCTCGACACGAAAGTGGCTGTCATTGTACATTGAACAAACAATGAACAGCAGACAGTGGTGAGGAGGAGGGAGGCCAAGCTGCTGCTGTAGCTACAGCATAATGACACTCTACAATGTTATACCACCTCCTTTTATTGCAATACGTTAAAAAAAATACCAACTAAAAGCAGATCCTCAGTGCTGCGCGACAAGTTTTAAGAATAAAGTATTGACTGAAGTATGTGGCTCACAAAGTAACAATAAGGTAATGCTTTCTGCTCTGATGGCGGCTCTCGAGAAGAAAGCTGCTGCCAGGCAGATGGTCAAACCGGCACATACGCGCACCACCTTCAACCCCGTTCACCACACGGATAGATGATTACCTTCTGTAAATTTAGGTTTCGGGTCCTGTTTCGGCGCCATTCAAGGATCACACTATCAAAATAATGAAAAAATCGCCAGCTCCCATTACAGTCTGAAACGGCGCCGCTCACTATAAACGTCATCGCCGACGCGCTGACGCAATGACGACGCGACGACGTAGGTCGTCAAAAGGGAAAAAAACAGAAAAAAGAAAAAAAAGAAAGGAAGTGTGAAAAAATTAATAAAATAATTTTCTTAATAATAATCGGTTCACGGGGGGGGGGGGGTACCTCATGGGTTTATTATTTATGTGAGAACCTGGATTTGAAATAGATTTATTCACTTGGTCAACATTTGTTGTATGGATTCAAAATGCGGTGTGTGTGTGTGTGTGTGTGAGAGAGAGAAGAGGGCGTCCATGGTTGTTGGTACACGCATTGGTTTTCAAACTTTTCATCATGACCATACCATAACATTTTGTAAAATATCTTACCTTCCCAGCACCATCAGGCCCGATCAAGATCAAAACAGAACAACCAGGTTTAGAATACTTATGTCTGAACTGAAAACACCTGACTTAATTGCATAAATTAGTTTCTATTTAAAATGAATAAAGTAGGCTATATTTAAAATGAATAAAGTCTATTCAGTTTCCTTCGTAGGGTGGCAGGGCACACCCTTATCTGGTGAGGAGTTCAGTTACCTGGGAGGAGCTCGGAGTGGAGTCACGGCTCCTTCATGTCGAAAGGAGCCAGCTGAGGTGGCTCAAGCATCTGTTCCGGATGCCTCATGGCCGCCTCCCTCGGGAGGTGTTCCAGGCCTCGTGGAAGACCCAGGACATGCTGGAAAGGACTATATCTCTGTGGCTTGGTGTCATCATGGCATCCGACCAGAACAGCTGGACAAGGTGTGCGTGGATCGGGAAGTCTAGGCATCTCTGCTCCGCAACCCGGCCCCGGATAAAGCTGAAGAAAATGGATGGATGGATGGATGGATGGACAGTATACACGTCCAGTTTGAGAATCGCTGGGCGAAAGTTAATGAGCAGAGAAACATTTCCTAACAAAACTATGGGACTAGCGGCTCTTGAGAAATAAAGCAAAATGGTATTATAAATGCACTTTTTTCTTTAACAGGAGGTTTCTGTTTATGGAGTTAATTTGGTCAATATTGGTTGATATGAATAAGCCCTTTCTATTGGCCTTTATAAGCAGAACAAACCTTTTGCTTTATTAATTTTGAATTTGAATGTGTCACTAGGAAATTCAAATATTTAAAAAAGTGTCTATGCTCTTATGTGTTTTAACGAGTCTGTGATTCGTGCAAAAAGCAACACTGACCAAGCCTCTACTGTGTTCCTGGCCTCATCTGCAAGGAAACCAACAAACAACATTAACAAGATACATGTGAGACAACGGTATCTTTAAATAGTATTAATTATAGAATTACAAAAGAAAAGTAGCATACAATGACAGCAATGCATGTTCACAAATCAAACATATGCTGAAAATATATAGTAAATAAATAAATCTTGTAAGCACAACTCAAATAATGCAGGGAGGTGTTGAGAAAAACAAATGGCTTGGAGTCCAAAATGTCCGTTACCTTCGCAGCAGCTGAAATCATGAATTACAAAGCAGTTCTTCAGATTGCCTCCACACGCAAAGCCCACAATGGTCTCAAGAGCTGAATGAATTAATCACCTCCGGTAAAATAGAGCAAGTGCTAAGGTCCAACACGTTTGAAATCACCCTCCGCTCTCCTTATTTGTCAGGCTTGAAAGTCTTTGAAAGAGTTTCGCTGAAAAGGCCATAAAACCAAATGCTATTGTGAACTTTCATAAGTTTGCTCCTTAATTACATGACCTTAAAGCATAAAGCGGATCAGCTGAGCTCTGGACTGTAGATTTGTTCTTATGTGACTGATCACATTCATGGAGAAGGAAAATCATGCCATTTTCTTTTGCATATCAAGTGGAAAAATTCCTAAAGGCAGAGGGAATGCGTCCAAAATAGCATCAAACTAATATAACAGGTATCATAAATATGTGAAAATAATTTAATATCAGCACTGACAGATGAAGCTTCTGTAACATGAGAATGGCTGATCAGTCATACCACAAAGGATATAGTTTAGAATGGGCTACCTCTGCACGGCCACTTTCTTCACATTCTACATGTAGCTAACGATAAGCGAGTGTGCAGAATATAACATCATACTAAAGTAATGCCATTGACATGAAATACTGAAACAAAACTATAAAAACTGAGTAGAAAAGGTAGAATAATCAAGGATCACATGGGGAGGTGTGAAAAAGTCTTCAGTGTTCACAGAAAAATATCAACTGAAGAAGCTCACTGGACAACAAGCGTCCTACGTTTATGTACATGATCAGTCCCATTGAAAATAGATTTATTCTCTGTACATAGCGCTGTATTCTATCTTCCTCTTTATGTACAACGTCCTCCAGAGTTCATTCAGTCCTGTGAGTTCTAGTCCAGAGAGATGACGTCTGACATAGATCCATAAATAGCCGCTACTGCAGCAGCCGCCTCCACAGAGGAGCGGGACAGCCCCGGCATGTCTCTGTCTCGTTCCCTGTCTTTGTCCCTCTCTCTCAGGCTGCTGGAGGACACAAGGCTGGAGCTGCTGCCACTGTTACTGCTGCCATTAGTCACTCCCAGAGAGCTGCTCCCAGAGCCCGGCTGCTCTCTCATCATCTGAGCCGAGCTGTAAGGCAGGAAGCGGCTCAGCAGCAGCTCGTGCTCCTCAGAGGTGGAGGCAGACGCAGCCGCCGCAGCCATCACCATGTTGTAATGCTGCAGGACACAAACAGGGTTTACACTTTGAACCTGGAGCACAAACAGAAAGACATGTACGGAAAGAACGTACCTGACTGTCACCTTGAAGGAACGAGAAGAAATTTAAATCTGGAACAAAGAAAAAGAAAACACAATATTGTGAACAATTTCACAATAATGTTAATAGAGTTACTACTCAGTCTGTGTCTTACTCATTGTATGACAAGATAAGATAGGACTTTATTGATCTCACAATGGAGAAATTAATTTGCTCCATCAGCTCTCAAGAAACACTGTGTGCAAAATAGAGTAATAGTAATTAGAGGAATCTTATATACAATTAATAGAAATACAATTAATATATCATTCTTATTCTAGCATCTTATTCTAATGCCTCTGTACTTTGTCTTGACGAAACAAATTAAATCAATTTGTGATGGTTAGCTCAAAATTAACTCTCCATCTGATCGATGGACTCGAGTGTATAAAGTTTCCCCTCTCAGGTCACCTACCCGGCAGGTCATTGGTCGTGTGGTAGTAGTGGCGATAGTCCTGGATGAGTGGTGGGGGAGGAGGGATGTAGCTGTTATCCACTGGGGGCATGCTGGGAGCCCTGGCCACAGGAGAGCTCTGGTGCAAGTTCAACACTCTGGTGAAACAACACGCATTTTATCTCATAGCAGTTGGAGTTTACATTAGTGTTTTTACTGTCATCACTAGGGCTGGGTACTGTTAAACAATACCACCGTGGTATCAAAATAAAAGTTTTGGTACAACTGGTATCGAAATAACGAAAGTATCAAAAGCAGGTACCAAAAAAATTACTTCTCTTTAGAGGCCAAGGCTGCTTCCGAATTCCTAAATAATAGCTCCTATGTCCTGATCCTAGATCCTATCCCCTTGTCACGTGACAAGGTCATCTGTTATCTATGCTACCAATGCAGTTAGGAACTAGAACTAGAGCTACAGCTGCGTTTGCACAGTGTGACCGTCCTCTCGCAGTGGCGAGAGGACGGTCACTTCCCCTGTTTTTAAAAAACAGGGGAAGTGACATCACCAACAGCTGTTTCATAAAAGCTATATACCCCATATAGTATTGGACTACAAAAAACACTACTACTGCTGGTCACTGACTTTAATTACTCAAACATGAACCACAATAACGATATGAAGCCACCCAGAAAACGAACGATGATAAAAAGCTGTTTCAGATTTACCTCCCACAGCAACAGCTTAAAAATTGCTCTAGTCAAATATTCCACCAAATCCTGTCCTTTGGCTTTAAGTTTCCTCTAAATGAAAGCAAAATCACAAACCTCCTTCATTTAGGCCATTTACTCTTTAAAACAGTAATATGTGACTGTGCTGTGGTGACTCTAACATTTATTTTGTCACTTTAATAAAGTTTGGCTTGTATAAAGCCAAATATTAAATATTTTACAGAATAAAAAAGCGGTATTTGTCAAGTGTTCACCTTGTGGCCAGCAGACTTCTCTGGCTTTTTGTCAGTTATCTTGCTTTTTCCCCTTGTGGGCACTACATGGTACTACTTGTAATGGAAACCCTACAAATGCCGAGTAGAGCGACGTTGCGTAATAAGTAAACGAGGCTACATGTTTACTAGACTTACCCCTTGTTGATAGGCGGAGACACTGGGGACAGCGAGGGACAGGGCCTCTTCATAGGGGGCTCGTCCTCTTCCTCTGAGGAGCTGTCCAGGGTCAGGTCAATAACATCCACTTTCTTCTTGTTGTCGTTGGACCTCTTCTGCTCGTGGGCTTCGGTTCGAGATAAATCTGCACAAACGAAACACAAGTCAAGTCACTGTGTACTGTTAATGATGGACCGACGTGAAGATCCTACCTGTGTCCACGCCGTTGTAACTTGCAGACACTTCCTGCACTTCTTTCTTAGACCTCATTGGACACCAGTTTCCGTCTTCTTTAAACTGGATCTCATCGCAGTCAGAGCAGCTACTCAAAATTTCCATAAACAACCTGCAACACAGAGTAATGTTTATGGTGAAGAGTAATGTTTTAATTTTTATGTTAAAACCTTTAAACCAAGCACTACGCTACCCAAACGGATCATCATTATTATCAATCTAACAGTGATATTCACAGTATTAACATGCAATAGTTGTTTAGAGCACATTTTAAAACACCAATGACTGTAATGTATGTTGTCACTTCCTGAATGTGACCTTGACTTTTATTTACACAGAACAACAAGACCACCTCCTTCCTGCACCAAAGACCACTCTGTTTGGCCCAAGCCACAGTCCGTGGGAGTTTGGACCAAACCAAATGGAAAGTCACAACGTCCGGATCAAACAGTGCAGGTGTGAAAGTGCCCTAAACAGGACTAATTGGCGTTGCATTGTTCAGTGGCACCTCACAAATGCAGAAAAAACATAAACCATATCACATCTTACCCATCAATAATGAGGTGTTCATATGGAGCCTTTTTGTCGCACACTGGACACACCCAAGTGGGCTTCTTTTCGTTCATCTGGATGTACAGTGTGGCATCAAAGCACTGCAGGTGTGAGCAGGTTACTGACCGGCAAGGGATTGTCAGTCTCATCTTCCCCAGCTATGGAACAAAAGGACATTCAAAATATCAAAACACCAAACAAACTATCCTAATGGTCATAGCCCCGGGAATATGTTGGTAATCTACAAATGCTCAGTGTCCAAGAGGTGGTTAAAAGTTACGTTTTATCATTCAGACACACATCTCTGTGCTGGCTGTTATTGTTGTAATACGTCATTCAATTTGTGTGTGTATAAAAGCCCTTTAAGTTTAGTAAAACATCGTATTTACAGGACAAAGCAGTGACACTCGTAGACTGGTGGTGGCGATCTCACTCTCTGGATCCGCAGTCAGCTTCTCTTTAACTTTGAGAGAAAAACAGCCGGTGAAAATGCTATTATTAGGACAGAACATACATAATTACACGTTAGAGAAAATATGACTTACTCAGAGCCCTCGAGTGGTCAGGGTTTCTAATTCCTTTGGCTCTTAGTCTTTGCAACAACACTGCGGATGACTGCTGTCTAACCAGATAAACAGCCATGGAAAAACTCTACACAAAACACAAACAGGGTTGAATGGGAACAAAAGCGATTCACAAAAGACCGTCTGTAGGGAAACTCTCCTCACCCTCCCGATCTCCGACGTCCATGACACAACAATAGTGTTGGGAACAGTTGTGGACAGCCGCACCAGAGAGGTGATGTTAATGGGACGACTGGGTCTTTTTGGTTCAACACCGTTTTTGGTAGGAGGAAGATACCCCTGAAACACGACGAGTCAGGATTACTGAGGATTACTGATTACTGGAGAAAGGCAGGTGTGACAACAACACAAGGCACTTACTGGGAGGTTACACGGCTTTCCATTGACTTTGACACAGAGGTTGGGAGGAAAGTGGTCCTCTTGTGGACAGCTCGTCTCTGATAAGCAAAATCTAAAAATACAACAAACAGTCATGATAAAATAATATAAAAAGAAGGTTATTATACATTTGGGGCTGGTAACTAACATACCCGATATGTTCTATGCAAACATATATCTAAACAAATATTAGAATTGTTAACATTTACGGCTGAACCTACCTTAACTGCACTTGGACAGCAAAGTCACATTTGGTCCCAGATATGTCCCTAAATTATACACAACAATACACAGGCAAAGGTCATTCTCTCAAAGACACATAAATAGCACATTATACATCTTTGAGTGAGCGGGTGACTCACATGGAGCTGCTGATCTGTTGAACCTGCTGTGGCGTCAATGCAAAAGCATAGCAGGCCTCCTGGAAGCGCTGACTGTTGTCCGAGGCTGAAAGAGACAATGTTAGATAAAAGGACGTTACGGAAAACCCAAGATGTGATTCCACTTTGACTATCACAGTTCTGGTTAAACAAAAGGTTAATGTGTGCTATACATTAATCTCTTCATAGGTTGCAAATGGACCAAACCCTCTTCAAAATGTGTAGCCCCATTGCAACATAAATGGGACATCTTTAAACTCAAAACAAAGAACTATTGTTTTCATCTGTCATCTGCTCACGCTGGGATGTCCTAGTAAAAACATAGAAGCAGAGGAGGTGATGCACAACAAAGAGAATTGTTCCTACTTCACAGCTGTGTTCTGAAATTATATAAAACTACATGCTCACACTGTAACATATAACACATACCCGTTAGAAAAATGAAAAAGGACGTTATCTTTCTGTCACTTTGATAAACACGTAATATAAAATGTTAATCTCTACTCCGGCTTAGAACTTTACACTTATCACACAGCGCTGGTGGGAAAACGCTTCATGTGAACATTTGCGAGACTTACCCAAACTGGTTGGTTTGATAAGCTCATCCAACATGTCGTAGAAAGGCAGCCTCTGGAGCTTGACATCTGGGTGAACAGGATGCAGAGCAGAAGGCAGGTGGGGCAGGCTTAGCTCATGTTTGGGTCCAAGCAAAGAGACTGGGAGCAGAGGAGACGGAGAGCTGTGACCGTCAAAGCCCAGCTGAGCCAGGCCCGCAGGCAGACCGGCCGCAGTGTGAACGCCGGGAAGGGCCAGGTCCACAGGAGAAACCATTTTGGTGGGAAACCTCCGTCTGTAGAGCTCCTTAATCTTCATTTGTACAGCAGGACTGCAGCCCGCTTTGAGCAGGTGAAGAGCTTTGGTCAAAAGTTCATGTTTGCGTCCATGTTTATTTCGACCTGCATATCCCAAAAGCACCTGGAGCTCCGACACTCGAAGGCTCATCACCATTTGCTGATGGAAGAGAGTGATTACATTTTAAACTTAAGTTGACTTTAAAGCACATTAACATTTTAATTAACTGTAATGTACATACATGGATGACTTTAGGTCAGTGTTTTCTGCATGTTTGCTACAATTGTATTGCAGGAGGATAATGCTCCAATGAGAAACATTTTCTTAATCATAAAATAAGATTTAAACAAAACCGCACAACCTATTTATTTTACATCAGGAATTGGGGGCAGACATTATATATTTGGTTTACAAATTTATATAGAGATTACAGCAGCAGAGGGGGGGAAAAAACCCAGACTGCTCTGTTTTTGACAGATGTAATTGTTGTCAGACCTCACATCTCAGCTGCTGGACCTGGAGTTACGATCCAATTCTAACAAATATTGACTGATTCCGATGTCACAACAAAGTGTTTCTTATGGGGTAAAGATACTATGCATTTAAAACTATACATCCAAAGCGCCGTTTTTACGCTGCTAACTAACATTCGCTTGTTTTCCTGTGATTAGCCAGAGCCTGTTTGACGCATACCATAAAGTTTCAGGTGAAATACTGAATTGTCAGTGGCCTAACATGGTTGGGACACTCAGTGATCGCCCGTAACACAAACATGGTACATATCTTTTACAGAAAGTGCTCATCGGCAAATCAGAAGCTCCTCAAAGAATCTAACGGACCTTCAGCAACAATAACAAAGCTATTGCTAATAGCTCGCCACTAGGCTAACAGTTTGCCTGAGCTTCCCTTTTCAGCTAATGTCAAAGAAAATAGAGACAATTTTCTCATTTTATACATCCTTATTGTTAAAGTATACTAGCCGCATGTGTTGAATTTCCTAAATCGCTACACTGGGCCCATATTTTTCAAGCTAATATTAAGTATCGCTTTACCTTCAGTTCCGCACTCTCCGCCATCTTGTTACATTGATGCGCATGCGCAACAGCCATCCCCAAGGACGCTCCAGTTCTCTGAAAGCCCGACAGGGGGGGCTAACGTCACGCGTAAATCATTTGTCAGCCAGGTTCTGTTTGAGCTTATCATTACAAATGTTATGCTATTGATTTCGCAAATTTAATCTTTCCATTAATTTATTTGACTCCTAGGTTAGATTATATTTACTGACAAAACCAAACTGATATCAGCATATGTTTCCATTCCAAGTGTTACAACAAGAACTTTATTTGATAAAGACCATTTATTCTGTCAGGATTAAAACAAAATTCAGTCATTATAATAACAATATTTAAGTAGTTTGTCAGATCTGCACGTCGGTGCAAGGTTCGGTTATTTTTCATAGCCTACTCAAGTTCAAAGGCAATGGCATTGGGGTATCATTTAAAAGATAATTCAAGAGAATTTATTTTTGAGTCCAAAGTGTGCCTCTTAATTTCCCAATAAAGTGCATTTATTATCCTAACGTTGTCCCGCAAGCCTTTACTATTGCAGGATGGTAATCCAAATTGAGAGAGCATGTGTCACAGAAAAAAACAACAAATTACAATATAGGCCTACAGTGGACCTATGGGTTACAACGTACATTTATATTGTCATTGCACTTTGCCACAAGAAAATAAATATTGATGATTTAGTCAATGAAAACAGAAAGAACACTGACATGGAGAATATGTATAGAAATGTCACAGGTATATAGGCCCGTTAGAGTCCGTATTGAGGCCTTGCAGGTAGATGTGCTTGACGTCTGCTGTGCGTCATGGCGGCATCAGAGGAGACTTGTAGGTGCAGGAGCCAGCGCAGTGCCGTGGAGTCAACATCTTGCACGAGAAATGATGTAAAGCGTCGTGAGCTTCTAAGAGCAACACAAACAATCAATAATGCAATATAAACCCACCACTCGGATACAGCCACACACAGTTTATTGTGAGTGGCTATTTTGCACCGAGGTACGACGACTAAGTTAGGCCTTAAACTTTAACGCAGAGAAGTGCAAACAGAAATGTAAACTCACAGACAGCTAGGCAATTCGAATATCCTATAATACCAATACTGAGAACACAAGCTATGATGACGCCTGTGGTTATGGATTTGCGCTTGAGGTCACCGGTCAATTTAATTGTTACATTGAATCCGTCTCACCTCGGACAATGTGCAACTGCTGCACCATCTCCTCCCGGTACGACAGCTCCCTTTTCATCTGATCCTGGAAGTTATCTACACAACACCACACTGCGTCAGGCACAGACAAATAAGTCAGCAGCAGGCAGCAGATTTTGTAAAGAAATGTTTGGGGCAATTTTGTTTATTAATTTGCCAGTAGGAGGCGGTGTTCACTTGGAAAGCTACGTATAGACTCAAATAGCATCGAGGACATGCGTTTAGATTCCCCCCCATAGGCTCTTTGAAATGATTAGGTCAGTTAGCTAAAAATTCAGGAATATCAAAAATGGCTGGTTCATAAACTACAATTGAAATTACTGGGTTTAAAAGTCATTACATTCATGTCAGATAGTTCTAAATATGTGGCGTGTTCATTAACAAGAACTGTCCCATTCTAATAAAGCAATAGCTACATATAAATTAAATGACATTAAATTCATTATAGGCATGCATGTTATTCTTATTTTTATTATATTTTTCCTGTCCATCTGCATGTAGACAGTTCAAACTTTATTGTATAACAGGCTTACAATAGGCTACTTCAGATGCTCAGTCTGCTCTGTGTCCTGCTTCATTATTTTAGATGACCGCTGCCTACTGAAGCCTATATTATTGTCATTTCCCCTTTCTGTTGGCGGCAGATTTACCTTTTAGACTCTGAAACTCTCGTTCCAGCTTCTTCCTCAGTTCCACCTGTTCCAGAAGCTGTTTTTGTAGTTCCTCTGAAAAAAATGAAATTCTTACTATTTTTTGTTTGAAACCCTTGGCTGCATGAGTCAACAATAACAACAATAGGCTACACACCATCTTACCTTTTGCCACACTCCGCAAGTCCCTCTGTGTGGGGGCTTCGTCCACCTCTTCTCCTAAAACGATATTTTGTCACATTGCTGTCTGCTCGTGATCACATAAACAAGAGAACAAATGCGGCTCTGAGGCTCACCTCCGTCCTGCTCCTGCTGCGTTTCGTCACCGCTCTGTTCATGGAAATATTTGGTCTCTATCTCCACCGTGGAGGACGGCTCCTCTTTATTGGCGCTTTCATCTAACAGCGACACAGAAACATTTAATAATAATAATAATAATAATAATAATAATAATAATATTAATAATAATAATAATAATAATAATAATAATAATAATATTATGCTTTTAATATTAGCCTATTGTTATTTTGCATTAAAAATAATAGCAGGTTGATAATAATAGACCTAATAATATTAACGAATAGCCTAATCATTATAATTATTCTATGCCATTATCAATAATTAATAGCTATATGTCATGTCTCACCAAGCGCACTGGACAGCTGCAGTGTGCTGTGGTACGTTTTTGTCTGATATGGACTGCTCCTTTGTTGCGGCTCTGCTCTTTCCGCAGAATAAACCTGCGGGACAGAGAGACCTCGTATTCACTCTTGAATAAATGACTAATGATGCCAGATAACACCAGCTCAAATAATAAGTTTTAGGACGGTGGATGCCCTCACCTCTGTGAAGGATGCGGCTATCACGTGACTGTCCTGTGACAGGTGCTTGCTCTGGGCCTCTGTCCGCGGGGCCTCCTGCAGGAGGGCGCCCGGGGGGACGAACTGGGACACACTGGCACGGGCATGGGCTCCTCGTGCTCTGAACCTTTGTGCGTCTCCACATCCACGTCTGTCTCTCCTTCGCTCTCCACGCACGGGGACGTGCTCCTGAAACTTGAGCTCTCGCTTAAAAAGTCCGGGGACAGGTACCCCGTGCGGCATGCGCCCCTAGGCCCGTACAGCCTCGCGATACACTCAGCGTCTTTGATGACAGGCCTGAATGCCGATACGTAGCTGAGTTTTCGGGGTGCAAGTGAGGCTGAGCCTTCAGTGGATCTAGCCTCGTCTCCGGACTTGTCGTCCTCGTTACGCATTGACTGCGTACTCGAGCACCTGTCATTGTCCGCGAGTGCACTGTCCTTGGAAGTGTTAGTGCTGCGGTCAATGCTGTGATCCACGTCCACATCTACGTCTACGTGTCTTGGGGGTGTCCATGGGGCGGTGGGTATGGTGGCAATGGCCAGAAGACAGGGAACGGCGGGTAAGTGTCCTTGGCAGCGGCGGGCCACAAAACCCCAGGAAGCGCGGGTCGTTCCAGTCCCTCATCCTTCTTGGGGCAGAGGCCAAAAGTGGGGAAACCATAAGGTGAAGGAAAGAGGGGTGGTGGAATCTTCTGCAACATCCCGAAACCTTTGCTGGGCACGGGAATTACTGGATAGCTCCGTGCGCTTGACCCGCTTCGACTGTCCTCGCAGTTCAAAATCTTAGCGGGGATCTCCGGGGATCCCGGGGCCGCTCTATGGGTCTTAAGCGAGGCCGCGGAGCAGCTGGATGGTAGGGTCCTTTTTCTGCTCCCACCATTAAACATGGCTTTGACGTCCTCCCACGCGTGTAGAACATCCATGGCAGAGCCCTTGTCCGTCAATTTTAGATGCCGCCGCCATGAGTTGAAGTTGGCAGCGTCCGGCTGAGTGTACTTGGCATCAGGCGTGCGGTGCGAATGAAAGATAAACTTGTTTGGGGAGAAGTACATGTTGCAATAGCAGCACTTGATGCACTTGGCTCTAGAGCTGTTGTAACGTGCAGGGATGAAACTGCCCCTGCTGCCCCACGCGCACTCGTGGGACACATCAAAGGCGAAGTTTTCAGGGAGTTTTGGAGGAGCGTGCGCACCCAGAAACGACTTGCACAGCCGCTCGGCCTCGCGCTTTGTGATCATGCCGCAGCGCCGGGACGAGATGGGCATGGCTCCGGCTCTGCGCAGGATCTCCAGCTGCACTGGCGTGCACTGCACGCACGTGATTCCCAGGGCCACCCGCCGATTGTGGATTTCGTTGTAACTGTAGTTTTTAAGCAGGGTGTTGGAGATCTGCGCCAGGCACAATCTTTCTTGTCCGTCTATGACCAAGGACACGATGGGGATCCCATACAACACAGTCTCGGACACCTGGTTCGGTTTCAGGCCAGCACCGGGGAACACCGCCTCCTTGGTGCCTTTTTCCGCGCTGTCCCGTACTATCGAGTCCATCCTGAGGCCCGCAGCTGCCAACACAAAGTTATTATTAATATGGCTATTTTTTATTATTATTATTTTTATTTTTATTTTCACACACATTTGTGGGAAATGGTTTTAGTAATTTCGTTATAAAGTCCTGCTGATATTGTATGCCACAAATTAGTCACACAATGTTTTACAAGATGCTGCGTAAAGTTTAGCCATCACCTGTCACGTTCTTTCCAAAAATAATCCAGGGTCTGATAGGTTAATATCAATGGAAGCGCAATTTGGTTAATTATTTTCTAGCCATACAACAAAAGAATGGGCGGAAAATGGCCTAACTGTAGAAAAAGATCATTTTACCATTAAAATACAACGATACAGGAATGGCTGGTGAAAGTAAATAGTAGACTATAATAGCTAAACAGCGCGAGCATCAAATGTTCATCGGGTATTTCTGCTCTAATAGCTCATTATGAAAAGTGGCAGACGAGCATGCTGTGTTCGGACTCACCTTGTGCACGTTGCGGTTCTTGTCCGTTTGAAAGGCAAGGTCTCACTGTGGGTGCAGCAGTGGACGCGGTAAAGATGTCCGCTCAACAGCAGACCTGTCCTCTCCGCGCGTCTCTGTGCGTCTGTCCTCTGATGTGCGCGCACCGTAATGTTTATGCAGCGGCAACAGGGTTAGATCCACATGGCAGGCACAAGGACAGCCCACTCTCACTGTCATCAAGTGATGCCAAAAACTTAAAGCACTCCACTCCGCCCGCAGCAGCGCACGGCACAGCTTCAGTTTTCAAACACTACTCGCCATTCATTATGGTCATTGTGTCAGCACCGCGTCTAGCTCGAGCCTAATCAATTATTTTACGCTTATTGACGTCGTGCATATCGTGGGATTTGGCAGAGTGCCGGAACAGCGGGGAGGCTCACACTTTGTTTTGCGCTTGGACGAATGGCCGTGATGAATGCGCCACACAGGTCCCTGTCACGTGTTAAGTTCCCACGGATTTCCACGCTGCCTACACGCGCCTTGACAATTATCAGCTGCTCCAAAGGTGAGCGCCTGACGTGACCTCGTGGTCTTTTTACCCCTGCATGCGTTCAGCAGCGGGCGCAGAGACTTTATGCGTCATTACGCAATATTAAAGCTAAATCAACAATATGCCTGTGGCAGATAGATAATTTATTGTGATTATCACGGGGACGAGGGATAATTATAAAACAGACCAGATAATGTAGTGCTGTTCCTGAATCACCAGAAAACAAAGCTCTGTCCCACCGTCCATCTGCTCCAACGCTCATCCGCCGCGCTGATAAAAGTGCTTAATTACAAGTCACTAATCGAACTACACGCAGTCGCCATAAACAACACGCCTGCGGCTGTAGACCGAGTCTTAAGCCCGTTTAGGTAAAGGCTCTCACAGAAGGAGCCGGTGGGCCAGGGCCGGTTAAAAGTGTGTCTGCGTTAATCACAGCGCTGCTTCAAAGTCTGATAATCACCTGAACGCTCTATTCACAGTAAAGTGGTGGCTCTGGGGAAATCTCACCTGACTTTTTAATTGTTTTGAGGCTGTGATAGGATTTTTAATCTAGATTCATTTTTGTATTCTTAAATAATTGCATACAGGGTGATTAATAAGGTTGAACATTATAGAGCGATGCATTAAGACTGATGAATGCGCATAAGAGGGTTTATTAGGCTACAAAACGGAGAACATTTTCTGGCTGGACGTCTATTGAGCCTCAGGTCCCGGACTGTTTATTCATACAAAAGATGAAACGTTTTCACAATAAGAACTTGTGATGATGCTGATTAGTGATGCGTTTAGGACATGGTTGATAATAATGTTAATGGACTGTTAATGTTTCGGCCATGTTAATACATTAATAAATAGGGCCTACATAAATAAATATTAAATTCTGAAAGTAGGCCCGACCACGGAGTATAGGCCTATACATTCAACTGAAGCCCATTTCATCAATGTTAATGCATAAGAGAGGATGTTTTAGTCGCTTTCACTTGGATTTTGTTTTTGTAGCACTTCTATGTAGCCGAAATAGCATCTAAAATGTGCAGCACATGAACATTGAATAGAAAAATATTAACCTGAAGATAACACAATTAATGTTTATCAAAATGTCAAGTGCTGCTAATATGTAAACAATCGTGTCACTATGAGGTGTGTCAGAAACCGCAGAGCAGGAGGGCGCGCGGAGGAGACGGTGTTCTTTGTCGCGGGCAGGACACATCTGCTGTCAGCGGGATGGGGGTCCAGGGAGTTTAGAGGGTCCGGGGCCCGTGGGAGATGAGACAAAGGTGCTAAAAGTCAGGGGCAATGACGGTGCTTGGAGGAGGAATGGGGCGGCGGCAGTGCTGGTATTCATTAATTCATAAACAGCGAGAAACAGACAAGCAACAGCGTTTCTACTAAGCAAAATGCACAATATATTTCTTATACTAGCCTTTTTCTTCATTTGACTGTGAAATATTTAGCTTAATTTTTGCTATAGGTTTACATTTAATTTATATTAAAATGTGGAATAAAAGAATTAGCCTGCATTGAAACATGACAGGCTAAACTACTTTATAATAGGACTATGCAATATCACCAATTTACCATTATGGCAGTATTTGGTAACACAATATCCAATTGCAAACCACACTATATCACACTCTAGCTTTACAAAAATAAATAAAATAAAATCCAATGCAACCTAAAAAGAAAAATGGATGGTAACTTAAAAATGTGCAAAAGTTCAGTTTTAGTTATATTTCTAATTTGCTTCCATTTTGGTCCGAATTTTGCGAGTTTCAAGACCTTTTGGCAAAAATTTGTGATAAAATCAAATCCAATTTATTGCAGTCCTTGTGTATATAACCATAACTCACTCTTCTGAATGTGTTATGTGTGAATGTGTTAATAATACAAAATCATGGAATAACGTCTTCAAGCTGTGCCGCCATAATGAGAATTGATCATCTCCACATCAAGTTGAGTGTAAGTTGTGAGCTATTCTCATATAAAGACGTGCTCAGATCTGTCTTTATCTGCTGCTCCGCTGTAATGAGGAGTCAAGTGCGGAGGGAATTATCCTAATGATAGCAGAGGTGTGTGGCCCGGGGCGGTGGAGAGGCATTACCACAGAAAGGCGACGTGAGCCAGGCTTTTTGTACGGAGCGGGCCGAACACAACACACAATAACTATTAGGAGATGACAGTGCTGTGTCGGATTCCAGCTGCGGAGCCCACATTTCCATACAGATAGATAGGCCTACAGCACGGGCGGGGGGGGGGGGGGGGGGGGAAGGGCAGGACACGCGGCAGACCGGGGAGCTGTCCGCGGTGCTGAAACCGACACGCGCCTCTACATGACAAAAGCGACAAGATTTTAATTTTTTATTTTTCTCTCTCATGTTTTCTTATTTGTTGTGACGAAATTAGGCAGTCACTCAACTGGTTTTTACCTTATTATGAATAAAATAAGTTCCACGATGGGAATGATTAACATATAATTATGGGTAAACATAAAAGGGCTTCCCAAACTTTTCACACCACTATCAACTCATGTAGAGTAAAATAGTAAAATAGACCTAGCCTTCCATCTGACCAACGACAAGCACATCATTTTGAATAATGTTTTCACGTTTGTACACCTTTATGAAACAGTCACGTGACCTTAGTTCATAGGTGCTGAGAGAGAGGAGACTTTGAACTTTGTAACAGTGTTTCTTTCATGTGGACAGTTCCCCCATGCAGAGATTTTAATCAGAAACCCAAGTCCAAAATTCAGCACGGTTGCCACAATAGAAAGAAAAAAAAGATTTTCCCGCAGTGTTTCCCCTCAAAATAAATAACAGATGTTGCACTTATTTGGCTTCTGTTGCCGTGCACTGACATCATCTGTTGGTTGCCGTAACGACAGTCGAGAATTTGACGTCATAAAGTCAGATGGAGAACAATAACTGTGTCTTTGGAAATCCACAAATGTTAAAGCTGATTACCGCTTAGGCCCATATACTTGCTTTAATAAAAGAAAGAAAGAAAAATCAACTCTATTTATTTTTGCTGGCACAGAGGACCTTGAGCTGTGAGCAGTTTTTGTTTAATGTGGACAGGACTAGGACTGGGTATGGTTAAACAATTTCTGTAGTGTATGGGGGAAAAAAGTTTAGGTACTACTGGCATTGAAATAAAAGAAAGTAGGTACCCAAAAAAAACCTCTTTGGAGAGTTTTGATGCCTGTTGGGTAAAAATAAAGAATCTTTTATGGAATAGATGTTTCTAGATGACACATATTCTAGTATAGGTATCAAAGTATTGTTCAGGTAATGGTAATGGTAATGGTACCAAGTATCGTTAAAGTACCGGTATCGGGAAGAAAAAAAAAATGTCGCGTAGATGTTGAGCATAAACCACCTGTGTTTTGACAGTTAAATGGCCAGTCCCCTTCTTCAATATAGACGGTATGCCGATTATGACACAAACTGGAGAAGCCAAATGAGTGTCAACGCCGAGTTATGGAGCTTGTCATCATTTGTTTCGACCCTCAGTCCGGTACATTGAGGGTTCGTTGTTGTGATGTAACGTGAATGCGACCGATCCATTTTCTGACCAACATTAACTGGAGGGATGGCTGTTTTGGGACATGGACATTTCAGCACCACACAGAGAGTTGTGAAGCATGAAACAAGATTGTAGTGGTGGTCGCTGATGGTGCAGACTGGTTGCCACGCTTACCATCACCGAGTATGGAGTGAATGAATAACGCACGAAATTGTAAAGCAACTTTGAGCGTCTGGAAAAGCGCTATATAAGACTAATGCATTAAGACTGAGATTACGCTAAGGAGCTGTCCGCGGTGCTGAAATGACACAACACTTTCAAATGGCAAAAGCAAAAAGATTGTAACTTGTATTTTAACATTTTTAGATCACATGCAAAGGACAGCAGTACATAGGAAATGAAAACAGGCCAACAACAAGTACAAAATGAAGAGTGTAGCATTTTTATATTTTTTGTTTCAATTCGAATCAAGGGAGCGCACTTTAACGCATATAATGATCATCAGATTTTTCCTTTTGAGCCTGTATGCAACTGTTCTCAGAGTAGTAATAGATTTTACTGAAAACTTTACTATAATTTAAGGCAGTTGATTTTAGCTGTGAAAATGAGCTGCTCCAGTCTGTATGGATTAGAACACCGTCATGACCCAGAAACAGTTGCTCTGCGGAGTGTGAAGTCTGGGAGGGGCCAGGTTAATAATAGTCTGGGTGAATTTAGTGGACAGCCACATGTGCTGGAGCCAAGTCAATGGTGTAAATAAAGTCAGAACATCTGTAAACAATGGCGCAGATGTTAGCAACACAACAGGTTAGTCCAAAGGCCCCCAAAGAGAGCCCTCCCAATGTGTTTACGTGTGTTAGATGGCGTAGGGTTATGCTCAGGACAGAGTACCATGTTGACCAGGTCCTGCAGTTACTAACAACCCAAGAATGGCACCAGAGCTGTGGTTCTCCACTGGTCTAGCACCGGGACACAAAATCACCCTGGGAGGACAAGCCGCAACCAAAATACAACTTAGACTTGTAAAATATTATGTAAAATATTGTCTTTTCCTCAAATACTGTTGTTGAATGAGTCAAAAAAAAGCTCAAATTATTCTTTATAACAGACTTAAGTAGTGATTCTATTGTGGTGTCCAGGTGGAAGAGGTGTCTCTCACCCAGCGGGGTTTGGGGGCGGGTCTTGCCCTTCTTGTTGTTCGGCCTGTTGTCCGGCCATTATTGCAGTAGCTTAGAAAGAATAAAGAACTCACTTGCAACTCGCATGTGTCCATATCTTCCTCGCTACATTGGTGACCCCGACGTGATATCTATCATTACTATACTATCATTTTTCTGTACATACAGTGAGAGGAAAATGTATGTGAACACTTCATTTTTGCCTAAATTGATCGTAAAATGTGGTCTGATCTTCATCAAAATCATAAGAATGAATAAACAGTGTCTGCTTAAACTAATACCACCCACACAATTACATGTTATCATATTTTAATGGCCCTAACATGTAAACATTCACAGGACAGGGAGGAAAAGGTAAGTGAACCCAGCAGTTTTGTAAAGAGGAATGGTTCAAGATTCATCCTGATCGTTGTGAGCGTCTAATCTGCAACTACAGAAAAGCAGTTATTTCTGCAAAAGAAGAATCAACAGCTATTTAATATAAGGGTTCACTTACTTATTCCACGCTGTTGTGAATGTCTCAGGTTTTATATCTCGATAAACGTTTAAATCCAGTTTTCCACTGATGATAGCAGGTTGTCCAGGCCCTGAGGCAACAAAACAGCCCCACACCATCATTCTCCCTGCCCCATACTTCACAGTGGGGATAGGGTTTTGATGTTGGTGTGCTGTTCCATTTTTTCTCCACACATGACATTGTGTGTTCCTCCCAAACTATTCAGCTTTGGGTTAAACAGTCCAAGGGCTCTTTCGCAAACCAAAGTGAATTGTTTGTTTTCAATTTAGGCAGAAATGTACACATACATTTTCCTTCCACTGTATATATTAAAATAACGTTTTCTGGAAAGGCTCGCAACCCATTTTTGGGTCCCAACCCACCAGTTAAGAATCACTGCAATAGAGAACCATGTGGAGAGGAGGTTGATTTATGCACATGTACGATAATGTGACATAGTTTAAGCAATAGACTTGTTAAGTGCCTTTCTCTTACTTTCTTAAACTAACACACTTTGGGTCCTGGGTCAGCAACACAACCCTTATTTTAAAGATGTTGCTGGTATTAACTAACAAATACAATGATATTTCACACTGTGTCTTAGTAGAAAGTGTCAAATACATAATGCAACAATACACACCAAGACAGTGGACATTTTTGCCGCCCCTTTTGCCATCAGGCTTAGGGACAGTGTCTTAGTAATTAAAGCTGATGAGAGAAGCACGTTTGGAGCTCTCAGTTACATACGCAATTCAAATATTATTCATTACCCCTTAAATAAAGGCCCTGTTCGGAAATCTCATTAAGTTTGGGATAATTGTGTGTGTTTAATTATAAGCCGTAGCAGAAGGGAGCACAAAGGAAGCAACATTTTTGGAGGAAGTCACGGCACATGACCCAGATAACAAAGAGAGGAGGAGCGGCTCTGCTCAGAATAGCGCTGATGGCTTCACTGTGGACGGGGCAACAGCAGTAACAGCAGACGCCTAAAAGTGGATCAAGCTGTCAAGTCCGAAGAGTTTTATGGGTGAAACTATTAGTGTCTGCAAAGTGTCTGCACTTTTTTCTTTTCTTTGCAGAGATGCAATAAGAGGCACGTCTCTATGGCAAATCAAAACCACTTGGAACAGGCTAAAAAAAAAAAGGCTTCTCTGTTGCTAAAGTGGCTGAGGTGTATCTAGGGCTAACCTTCTTTTTTCTATACCCAGTTTATGGTATTGATGCCTGAAGGATATAGTATTCAACAAAAAGGCAACATCTTCAAACAAAACCTTCTTTTCATAATGTATTGAAGCTGTGACAACCAAAAAAACCTTCTAATGTGCTGCCTCCGGACCCACCAGGCACATACATTTGGTATCTAGAAAAAATGTTCTGTATGTTCTGTAAAGATGTACGTGGTATCTACAGTATATGAAACACAGGTCATTGTGTGCTTTAATAATCAGAACAAGTCTCGTAAGGCCTTAAAGGGCGAGTTCTGCTTAAGCAAACCATGGAGCACTTCCTGGAAAAGTTTCATTTTGACCCTGACACGCACAAACACTTAGGGACTAATTTAACGGGAGCACCAAATCTACAACCGTGACCACACCCTAAAAACACAGCGGAGCTTCACAACAGGCTTATGTACGGCAGCGAGTGATGTGAGCGCAGCTGAGCAAGATGGACTAGATTCGGAGAAGTAACGAATATGAACAAATGAGAGCATGTTGTGATGAGACAAAACTTTATAAGTAAGGGATAATGCACGACGAGGTGTCCATTATCAGAAATAACTGATAAGTCCAGTTATTTCTGATAATGGACACCTCGTCGTGCATTATCCCGCGTATACCATGGTCCGGCAAACTGAAACTGTTCATTGGGACCTGTTTACTTATTTTTTAAGTCCTGGGCAGGAGTTATTTCCCTTTTTAATCAGTTTTACCTGAAACTAGTTCCATCTCAATTGTTTACCGTTACTATGGAAACAGCTGCAGTGGAGTGATATAGAATGTGATTTAACTGTTTTTTAACTGGTGTACATTATCACTTTTAATGGACACCTTCCAGCCAATCAGAATCGAGTATTCACCCAGACCATGGTATAACCTGTATTTATTTATTTATTGGTGTACAATTATTACAAACTATTTTGTTATAACCCACTTATTCAAAAAACAAGCTTTATTGTGTGACGTCGGCTCAGGTCTAGTGATAGTGAAAATAACATGGGGGAAAAAAAGGCTTGTGTGTGTGTGTGTGTGTGTGTGTGTGTGTGTGTGTGTGTGTGTGTGTGTGTGTGTGAAGAAAGTGGTGTGTAAGCTCCAGTCTAAAATTCCCGGGGCAGACCTTTTTAAACAAATGCATTAGTTCATTTAAACACCCAGGCACAGCCACACTGCGCAGCCCTCCCTCGGCGCGGCGCGGCCCGCTGGCTCCAACCTGCAGGCAGCCACCGGAGCTGTCTGCCACTCCCTGCTTCATTAGCAAACAAAATATAAGGTTTCCAGTCCATTAGCAATGACTTTAGGAGTGAAAGCACATAAGACGGGACTCACCTCATCAACAATGCATCGCAGTAACGGCTGACGATGAATGAGGGAGAGAGACTGCATCCGCCTGTGTGGAGAGTGGAAATCATTAATGCAATAAAATGTGGTCCGATTAATCAAACGCCTCAAACTCTTATGGAAATATTACAGACAGAGAATTTCTATTACATCTAATGGAATCTAATCTAATGCTGGCAGTTAAAGGCTCCAGCATCTATTTATTGTGAAACTCAATTTAGGAAGTTTACAGGGAGGCAGCGGAGCGTCGGGAGGGGAGGCACGCGCCGCGCTGGCTTTTCTCTGCGCCAACTCATAAAGACTCACATTACAGACGGCACAGCGAAGGCACGAGACACTATAACACAGGGCAATATGTAATTAGCACGTCATAATCAAAATGAGCCCCTTGGACACGAGAAATTACCGTGGCAATCTGTGCCCGTATGTCGGCAACATCGACAAAACAAAGACGTGCCCATGTTAATTTCGCTAACCTCTGTTTCCTGCAAATGCGCGCGCTGAGAAATGCACAATCTTTGCTAAATGGCTGAGGAAAAGAGAACAGTGTAGACGACTTCGGCATGTGCAAATATTCCCCTGCCGCACATCTCAAGATAGAGCTCATTTTCAATTAAAATCTCATTTGGTGCAGAAGTACAGATGAAATCATGTTGTGAATCCACTCAGAGAAACACTCAGATGGGGCTGGGGCACGGAGAGGGCGACGCCGTTCCAACCTCGATCCGAAGAGTGAAGGAGTCAAGACGCTGGACTGGAACTGTTCCTCTTGCACTACAAGAAACAAGGTGGGAAATGGTGATGAGGACTAATTGGTGATCATCGAATGAAATTACCACACCAACTCTCAAAACTGTAAAATTGGCCAAAGCATTTCACACTACTCACAAACAATGTACAATTACAACAACAAAATATTAAAACAAAGGCCAAAGCATTTCTAACATTTCAATTCGTCATAAGCCCGTTTCACCACAGGCAAACTGAGGCTTCACTAATGGTAATGCTAACAACAATAACAACAAGACTGCTAATTCTCTATCGATAAATATGCTTAATGATTACATGGATAATGGTCTTTTGTCACAAATGTCTGCTTTTACATTATACAAAACTAATTCCTCTCTACAACTAGAAACAATTAAAGCAGAGGTCCTTCAAGTTAAAAATAATGAGTAGAGTAGAATTAAAACAACTGAGGAAAACAAACCATTTGAAGCCGTGTCAAAAATCAAAGAGGGAAGGTCCAGTGATTTTAAAAGAGGAAGAGACGGAGCAAGTCTCACTAAAACAGCAACTGACAATAGTAAGTTGTTAAGGCAAAAATAATATGTTGCTTTAATTAAGATGAGGTCACGAACTTCTTGCACCTTTTAGTTGAGATGAAACAGCCATAATGCTGATTTTGTAGTGCGGTAGAAGAAGAAGTTTCTAATAGAAATGACCAATTATAGAAATATTTGTTATATTCCTTTGGAAGTTTGAAACAATAGACAAGACCTCAAGGTTCTCAGCTGGTGGGTTGGGGCCTACAAATAAAACTTTACCTAAAATCACTGTTGATCAATTCTTTTGATTGTTTTTCATTGCCTCATGATCAGTGCTTCAATCATCTGTGTCAGGAAATACCGTGTATTGATATCAAATACTAAAACAGGGCCAAAGTGCATTTTTAAATATTTTTATTTGGGTTGAGGCTTGTCTTTGTGGGTCAACACCATTTGAGAGGCACTGGGCTTGAACTAGCAGTTTAGGCTACCGCACATATGCTGGCCTCAGCGTCATGAGTCCAGGCTCCAACAATTTGCAGAATGTCTCTCCCTGCTTTCACCCCCATGTCACCTGTTTACTGTCCTGTTCAATGAGCTAAGGACAATACAATACCGGAGTAAAAAAAAAAAGATCAGATTCATGAGAACAATATATGTAACATTACACTTCCAGGATGCATTGATGTGACGTCATACCTTAAGACTTAAGAAAACAAACACAGACAAAATGCATTTAAAAAGTGACTTGGTGTCCACTCGGCTCCTCTAAATCCGCCGCCTCCTCTGGACTTGTTACAGCTGGTGCTCACGGCTGGCGCTGTCCACAGTAAATTACTCCCCTATTTTGCTAGGCCTTCACTGACAAAGCCTTAAAGCCGTTATTGATTCATTCTCTCAATTAAATAAAGCTGTGCTCTCTGGTCGTGTAAATACCCAGAGACCCCCATCCAGCACAATATCCATTCTTCTTACTACGCCAAAATTATCAGTCTGCACGCAAAATTAATTTGCCCACTATTGCTGAAATAACTATAATTGCAAACTACAGCGAGAGAGAAATTGGATTGGGCTTTAATATACATTTCCAGGTGTATTCTCCATTTGTTCAAGTCAATAACATTTTTTCATTAAGACGTAATAAAAAGAACAGCTCCCGCTCTTTGCTTTTCCCATTGAAAGATGAATACAAGGCACACTTTGTAACTGCTACTTTCTCATTTCGTTTGGTTTAAGACGTGAGATTAATATTCGGCAATCAGCTATAAAAATGTAATTTACATATTTATAGCCACTTGAGCCGCAGCTCACAAAAGCAAAATGTCTTAACATGATTGTGTCTAAATGCAGCATTTTCACAAAAGAACATCATCTCAACAGTTGAGTTAGAAAAGCTGGAACAGCACTTTCTTTTACAGCATTATTTTTATTGGCTACAATAAAATGCATGAAGTAGAGACTTTACCTGTCTGTGTTTGACTTGGTCTGAGTGTCGACATGCGTGTGTATATGGACATGTGTGTGTATATGGACATGTGTGTGTATATGGACATGTGTGTCTATATGGACATGTGTGTGTATATGGACATGTGTGTATATATGGACATGTGTGTGTATATGGACAGTGTTGGACATGTGTGTGTATATGGACATGTGTGTGTATATGGACAGTGTTGGACATGTGTGTGTATATGGACAGTGTTGGACGTGTGTGTGTATATGACTGTTAGACGTGTGTGTTTGTATGTTCTTGGGACATGTGTATTGGTGACTGCTCTCAGTGCGTCTCTGTTGGAATTATGGCTTGGACGGAAGCCCGCGGCGGTCAGATTTAGCCGTGACCCTGAACAAACTCTCCCTCAGAGGTTGACCGACGTTATCAGCACATTTCACAAGTTTGCAGAGGCAGCGGACAGGCCTAACCTCAAACCTCATCTCAGACATAATGGAAAGCAGAAATCAGTGAGCTCAATGTGAGTGAATCCAGAGAAATAAGGACATAGAGAAGAGCTGAGGGAACAGCACTGAGCCTCACAAGAGAAATAAAAAGGTTAGCAATTATAGAATTAGCCCCATAGCTACTGCTCACATCGCTTATCTATTCCATTGTCCTTTTGCATACTGTCTGGGCAGAGGTGAGCTGGGCCTTCCTGCACTCATTACTGAGTTCAACATCATTATTATCACTATCCTGCTCAGGTTATAACTAAAAATAGTTGCATGATTAATATCATACAAAATGTGCATGAATGAAGCACATCTCCAGGTTTGTGTTAACGATGGTAGAGATGACATTTAAGCGGACCTTGAAAACAACTAATCTCAAAATATGAAAACTGCAGAAAAGAGAGAAATGTCTGTTTTATTTTAGACTCGGAGCAGTTTGCTGGTGACTGTGAGCACATTAGAGACATATATGAGAGATGTGAATGTGAACAGTAGAACTCATTACCTCCTGACACACAATCTAATGAATCACAACATGGGGTGAAGAATTAAGCACTTTCTCTAATCAATGACAAGACATGATGGCAACCCCTCTTCCACAGCTCTGCCACAGGCAGACCAGTCCTGCAGCACTTCACACTTATGCACAGCCACATGCACACTCGCACACTCAGGGACACCGGCCAGCAGACTGTTGGGAGTCGACCAGTCACAATAGAGGAAGTGCTCTCTTTTCCTGTGTGCAGTGCACTGATGCGCTGGACTGTGAGATTCTTGAGCCGCGTGGGCTCTCTGGGCTCAGACAGATGCACAGAGCTGTAGAAATGACAGCCCCAGCCTGAGGATGTGTGCTGCTACGCGCCCTGCTCCTGTCTGCTACTCCCAACCACAGCCTGCTACAGCCTGCAGGTGACGTGTCTGTGGCGCCATATGGAGCAGGGAAAATTAACAACGAAAGGAAATTCTCTACAGCAGCGGGAGGTCCTGCTAGTCTCTCCTCCAAACAAAATTTAAAGACGTAGAGAAACGAGAGAGGGGGAGTGATAAAATTAATGGGGTTCAACATTTTAACAAAACACCGTCGGCAATGTTTGCTTAGACAAACACGAATTCCCTTCACAGTTTTTCCACATCCTGCTCCAGTATTATAAATCAGCGACCAGCTTAAGTAGTTTGACCCATTCTATAAATGTGCATTAACCCAGTCACTGCCGGAACCATGTTGGTGAGGGTAGGTGAGTGGCCCCCAGCCTTGGGCCCTTTCACGGCACTGGCCCCCACAGAGCATCTCCTGGTTTGGGTCATTGATTACAAAGAGCCCCCTGGTTTTGTCTGACAGATGCGAATCCATGCTATTTAATTTGGAGAGTTACTCTCACAGGGACCACCATTAGCCATCCAATCTGACCACAAATAGTGTTCCATTAAGCAGTGAGTTTGAGCTCTGCCGCGGAGTCTCCTGACAGTGAGGAGAGGGGCACATCGGGCTGAATGTTAAATGCTGGTTTGTTTAAACAAAAGGGAGATGTGACTTTGTTTTAGAGAAACATAAAGGCTCCCCTTGGCGGTGCTCTTCAGGCACATTACAGCTCAAACTGTCCTTGTTTAGTGTCTAAAGAGGGTGGGGTTGGTACTTAAAATGTTAATAAGTGCAATTCAGTTTTAATTTAACAGCCTTCTGCATTCCTAATTACTCCACTAGCTGTGAATAAATGAGAAGAGAACTCATCTCTGCCCTGATTCCAACACAAACACATGGCTCCATTTACAATATGGACAACTGTGAGGAAGTTGGAGGATGGCTTTGTTTGTGGCTCCTGCTATTATTTTCTCACTAGGTCTTCAGTTCTTACGAGTTCTCCGTACGAGTAGTTTTATCAATAAAAGCACTTGAGAAGTTGAACTTTCAAGGAAACCAACCCAAACACACATTTTATACATTGAAGGCTTCCTTTTAAAAGCATTCAACACATCCCTTCAGAGGCTGTGCATAAATTACTTTATGTAATCATACAATGTAGATTAGCATGATAATGGTGAGTGTTAATAGATGCAGGAGGCAGGAGTGACAGCGCTCTGAGATGAGACATGCTCGGGGCAGTGGCTCGTGTTCAGACAGCGATGGGGAATCTCCGCTGAGCCTCTTTATTACCACACATGTGAGTGACACGGCTCCCTGCGCCCCAAGGCTGCCGCAGTATTTCCACAAGTCTATAGGCCCCTGCACCCACGGGGACACGCTTTAATTGTGAACAAAATGCTCCTCTATTAGACAGAGCGGAAAACATCTACTGCTGCACGTCCAGAGCCGGGGCCAAGACATACAGACTGGAAGACGGTGGTGCTCCAGGAGATGCACAGTAAATAATTCAGACTTACAGCGGCTAATATTACAACTTGTCTGAGGGCAGAAATAGCAGTAGTTAAAGTCAGTCATGCAGATGACGGACTGGTGTTGATTTTTACTACTTTAGACCTTAGTGACGACAGAAATGACAAAATATTTCAGTATTTTTTCACTTCATGACTTAAATTAAGCTTGAACAATAAAAATACTTGCATCTGTTAATTAACTGTTTTTATTTATTTGGTTTTATTATTCCTTATACGTTTTTAATTCAGGCTTTATTTATCTATTTTCAGCTTTTAAGAGCTTTTAATTCTATTTCTAATTTCAATATATCTGTAGGACAGTGGGGTTGTTGTCTTGTTGCTAACTGTTTTGATGTGAAGCACTTTGCGCTGCATTGATTGATTATTTCTATTTGCGCAGCATAAAAGAGCAGCTGAAACAGATAAATACTTTGTTGTTATTCATCATTGACCCTCTGAGGAGAATACAGCACAAAAAAAATTGCAGGGAGTAACATCTGAGGCAGGGTTGCCAGCTTCAAATTGTTTTATTTTATCACATTTCTCTGAGGTTTGGCATCTAGCTAATTTCCATGTAAAATATGGTCATTGTAGCCTACTTCGTAAGAAAAATCCCCATGTTGAATGACAAATTCGACGCTCCTAGTGCTGCTTTTAAGTGTGTTAGAGAGAAGGGGACGGGTCAGGATCACCGGTCAAGCACAGAGACTCTTCAAACGAGAAAGATACATCGAAAATTAGGGCTGTGCCATGTTATGTCCGCGGGTTATGGTTTGGGGCAGTTTCGCAGATGTTTTTGGGGCTGGTTTGGTCACTGACACCTGGTAAGGAGGTAATGGTGACGAAGGCAACACACCTGTGATAAGAGGGGCAGCTGCTCTCACTGTCAAAGTTGGAGCCAGTTTGCAAAAGAGTTTATAATCAGTACTTCTGCTCCATGTCCACACTCCCGTTCCTTCTTGACCTCTCACAAGTGTATTCACCACACAAGCCTGTGAACAATGTCCAGGTCCTCTGGAGTCCAGTGTTTTGCCAAGGCTCTTACCCAGGAGCCTCTGTGCTGACCCTGTGACAGCTCCGGTTTACAAAGCTACATTCATGAGCAGATCTGGGGTCAGCATCAGCACCGGCCGCCTCTGAGTGAGAATTAATTAAAGCGCCGCGTGTGCTGACTGACGGGCAGCTTTTGTTGTGCGAGCAGCGGAGGAGGTGGAGCAGAGTGTCCCCGGAGCGTTGCGGCCCCTGGAGGTCCGGCTATTGTCTCGCTGCTGGGCTTCAGAATGATCAACCGCGGCATATCAATGAAGCCGCTGTCATGTTTGTGCAAATGGTAATTACAACATTCACATTTCTGAGCATAAGAACAATGACATCTCGGACTGAGAAAAGTGCAGAGCAAAGATGTCTGTCCAGAGACTTGGACAAGCTACAAAGTAAACAAAGAAAACGCATCAACACGGCGTTCACACAGCGTTTAAAGCTGCACCACCCATTTCCTCTCGTGTCAAGCCATGAAAGTCAGAGGTAGTTGAGCAGAAACTGTTATGCTGCCGCAACTTGTTTCTCGCTCTCACAGAAACTAGCGCTCTCGCATCACAGCAGGTTTGATTCAAAAGACGGGTGGGGCCATTCTGTGTGTAGTTTGCATGTTCTCCCTGTGTCTGCGTGAGTTTCCTTTACTGGATTTTAAAGAGGGGGTATTATGTAAAATCGACTTTTTCAAGCTTTATATCATGTTATTATGTCATTCCCTCATTAAACACATGCCTGGAGTGTTGCCTTGGCTCAATCACATATTTTTGAGTAATCAGTAAAAACTTAGACGGCAGCCATTTTAGGTGTAGCTATGCCTCAGTCCTCCTAGGAACGCCCCACCTCCTGGAGACGCCTCTGGACCTTTTGTCACCAGCCAAGCCACCAACCACTGCTCCTCAGCTCAGCAGAGCCCCCTCCCCGCACAGTAGTGTTGTTTAGATGCCACAGCAGTGTGCTGAAGGGGGCGTGTCGGAAAGCTTCTTAAAGAGACAGAGGCCTATTTCAAGACGTTCAGTACTGCCATTTTGAGAGAGCAATTTTATTTAAGGCAGTTATTTTAATTTACTGCATATACAGACCAACAGAAGGTTACGTCATCATTGTAGTATGTAGTTTTCTTTCCACAAATTGCTGCGTTTATCCTGCAGTCCTGTGGTGGCAAAAAAAAAAATGGCCGCTACAAGAACATTAAATGTGTAACCCAGCTCTAAACTATCAGAAAGAAGTCAAACAACTGAAGTTAGCAACAGACTGATGTGTTGCTTGTAGCTGCCGGAGCGTAGAACCATTGATTTGAAGTGGGTTTAAGCAGAGTTTAATGCACTCCTTCAGTCTTCTCACTGCGTCCGCTGAGACCCCCAGCGCAGTTTAGTGACACATCGCAGTTTAGAGGTGCAGCACAGAGTCAGGGAACAGGGGACAAAATAGTCAAGCCAACTCGGAGTTTTAACTAGCCTGGTTCCCTCTGGCCCACACTCATTACAGGCGCAGTCCATTTGTCCTTGTAGCTTTTCACACAGACGCGCCTCTGTTCACAACTCGCCACGTCCGCAGCTTCGACCATTAGGTGTAAATGGATGTTTGGAGGCTGCATGTCCGGCTCGGCACATGCTCAGGAGCAGCGGACACATAGGCCAGCAACACCCATTAAACTTCAGCTTCAACACTATAACCATCTTAGCGCCATCTGCAAAATACTGCACTGCCGGCTGGGTCACCAAACACAAATATGCTTTTTTTCCTCCTTCACAGACTAAAAAAAAACACTGACACAAAGTCTGGGTATCACGAAAAGCTACCAGCGTGGTACATTTTACTGGAACTGAATTTTACTGAACTTTATCATGATACAAGATACGATGTCTTTGCATCAATAATTGCCAAATAGAATAGCAATAATGAGCAATATGAATCTTGTATTGCATCGTGTTGTGTTTTCGTTGCTTTGCTTGGACTGAACTGGGAACAATCTAATAATATGGCAGAGGCAGGTTATTTCAAACCAAGCTATGCAATGTCCATGATTAATACAAAGCAGTCAGCACCATTTTGTTGACATACAGAGATAGTTGAACATATTTAAGAAGCTTTTTAAAGAGGGGGTATTATGCTTTTTTCAATCACATAGAACCAGTCTATAGCATACTACAATGATGACGTAACCTTCTGTGGTCTGTATATGCAGTAAATTAAAATAACTGCCTTGAATAAAATTGCTCTCTCAAAATGGCTGTACTGAACGTCTTGAAATAGGCCTCTGTCTCTTTAAGAAGCTTTCCGACACGCCCCCTTCAGCACACTGCTGTGGCATCTAAACAACACTACTGTGCGGGGAGGGGGCTCTGCTGAGCTGAGGAGCAGTGGTTGGTGGCTTGGCTGGTGACGAAAGGTCCAGAGGCGTCTCCAGGAGGTGGGGGCGTTCCTAGGAGGACTGAGGCATAGCTACACCTAAAATGGCTGCCGTCTAAGTTTTTACTGATTACTCAAAAATATGTGAATGAGCCAAGGCAACACTCCAGGTATGTGTTTAATGAGGGAATGACATAATAACATGATATAAAGCTTGAAAAAGTCGATTTTACATAATACCCCCCTTTAAGCAAAAATTATTACTACGTTATACTACATTTTTTCACAATGGTTGCATGTTGGTCTGAATGCACAAACCTTATGATGTAACTATGTAAATCTGATTTGAATATTGTGATGTGTAGAGACTGGAGGGGTGAATTTCACAGGCTCCGTTCTGTAAATGCGATCCTATTGGTGGGTGGTTGTGGGTGGGTGAAGTTTTGCTATTTCTCTTTTCCTTTGTGATTCTGCATTTGTTGTTTCTGTATTTTGGTTGTATGTGGTATATTTTAAGTGCGAGTTCCCCGTCCATTAGCATTGCGCTTCTGGGGATTCCTTTTAACAAAACAGATTTCAATATCAACAAATCTGAACTATATAAAGTGTCACGTTTTGTAAAACAAATAAATAACTAAATAAATAAAAATAGTTACATTTTGAGCTGTAAAAGATACAATTCTTGTTGAGCTCAATTATGTTTTTGTGCAGCTTTAGACATACCGTATTTTCCGGACTATAAGTCGCACTTTTTTTATAGTTTGGCTGGGGGTGCGACTTATACTCAGGTGCGACTTATATTATATCAAAATATGTAATTTCACATGTTTGTTATTTTCACACTGACAGCCTCTAGAGGGCGCTTCTAGGCTTCTGTACCAGTATCTGCTGCTCCTGTACCACTGAAAATTCAAAATACTATAATCGAGCAGCAGAAAGAAAGTGTGGAGTGAGCGAGAAACTGGAGGTGGAGGTTACTCTTACTGCAATGAAGAAAACAGGGAGAGGCTTGTCAACGGTGCAGTTACGCCTCCATGCCCAGGTAGATGCCAAGGCTGGTGCGACTTATACTCCGGAGCGACTTATATATGTGTTTTTTTTCTTCTTTATTATGCATTTTTTGGCTGGTGCGACTTATACTCCGGTGCGACCTATAGTCCGGAAAATACGGTATTTAGTAAGTGCATCATTGGGTCAGTGATGCCAGTAACAAGTAACAACTTAGTAACGCATTATTCTAATCTGACTACTTTTTTCAGTAACGAGTAATCCAGTTAAACCAGTAGTCAGATTGAAGTTACAGTAGAGGGAGGAGAGATTTTCTCACCATTTTGAGCTTGTGTCAGAGTTATTGATGTTACTGTTAAAATGCATTTCCAATAAAGTGAGTATTGGCAAAAGCAATAGTCATTTATATGTTGAGGCAGTGGAGGTGTTGTCAGCCGCAATCAAGTCATTTTTTAAAGCAGTAATCAGTTATCAGATTTCTATTTCAAAGTAACTGCTCACTTGTTAGCGTTTAGGCTAAATCGTTTGTACTATTGCTTCATTGTGTAATTCTTGTTGCTTCATCTGAGAAGAAAGTTACAGTAGTTGAGCATTTAATACTCGTTTTCCTCTGAATCTTTGTTTACATTCGCGACAAGGGACGTTACTGTCAATAAAACTATGCTTCAAAATGCACTGTAGGCAAAATGCAAGCAAGAGCCACCAAACCCTGGCAACAGAACCATAATATATGAAATGTCCCCAGAAGCATTGAGAAATTACTGTCAGACAGCCTAAACTAACTTCTCCCGCACACACAACTGAGCTAGACACTCTTCAGCTCACCTCATACCGATATAAGCTGACTTTGCTGTTAGCTCGAATCATGACTGCTCATTTGTAAAAGCTACACTGGATTTTCAAGGTGTTTCATAATGAAATGTGTTAGCCTCCAAAAAATAAAAACCTTGAGAGTGTAAAGTTTAATCCCAAGGTCCATAACAGTGCAGTACTTTCCTTTTGAATATTTTTTTTCTCTTAGACCATTCAAAACGGTAACAGGCATTTTTTTATTTGGTTAAAAAAAAGGTGAGCGCAATGTCAAGTCCATTTTATTTAGAAAGCCCACCAATATAACTCCGGCCCAAGGTTTTGACAATTTGCTTAACACTGGACCCTGAACTAAAATAAAATTCTTTAAAAGCCTGAGGAAGCTTGCAGACAGAGGACAGTCGTCAGATGGGGGGCCGGGCCAGAGTCTGGGTCAACAGAGCCGCTAAGCTAACAGTGAGGACACTCAATTACCACAACTGCTCCCCGCGCTGACCCCTCAATTAGTGTGTAACTGTAACAATCTGCCCGCGAACACACTCATTCATCAGCCCCTGACCGAAGCACCCCACACCATCAGAGCAGCGCGCCAGAGGTCGAATTAGAGCCGCCCTTTGGAACCGGCCTCCTCAATACGCAGCGTTTGGCCCAATATCCACCGCGTCGGGTGCAGTCCCATTACAAATGCGGTGCCACAGCCACTCAGCATCAGAGGCAGGGGGAACATAGGAGACGGGAGCATTTGTTTCTGCGTGGAGGATTCATTACAAGTCCTACGATATGTTTGAAGTGGACACACTGTATCATACTTATAAACCTGCTTTCACGTTTCATAATTCAAATTAATGTGTGTACGGAAAAGACACTTTCTGAGATAGACTATTCTGTTTTTTTCATGTATCAGGAAATAATGTGGCACGTCAACCCCATTTTTATCACTATCTTACACTTTGTTGGTTAGAAAACGCAATATTGATCTAAAACAGCAAAAAATATCCAGCAGCTACCATAAGCCCCTCCCACAAATCCCTCCACTTCGCTGTGTAGCTGTTTCAATAAAGAGAGAAATAAAGAGAGAGAAAAAAAGTGTGGCTGTAGTGAAGCTGTGTTGAATATTAAAACTTCACAATGAGAGGATTAAGCCTTTGCTCTACCTGATCCCGTCAGACCTTGGAAGCTAAGCAGGGAAGGGCCTGGCTGGTACTTGGATGGGAGACCATTTGGGAACACGGGAAGCCTGGGTGAATGTAGTGAGTGAGTGAGTGGTTAGTGGTAGTCGGATGGGCCGATTGGACTATTATTGAATTATTATTATTATTATTATTATATTATTATATTAAGAGATCGAGAGGTGAGGAAAGCATTTGCCGCGATGCTAAGAATATCCAAAGATTACTCAAAGATGTGCGAGTGGCTTGAAACACAACTCCAGGTATGTTTTTGATGAGAGAACCACATTGTAACATGGTAAAATGCTCTAAAAAGTCTACAAAGCATAGTGTATGTTGCTTGAAGCGTCCAATGGCAGCAGGGGGATTTAACGATGATAATAAATTACAAGTTACCATTTTAAGCTAACAGCATGCAAGCAAACCAAAGGTGTAATAAATACAATTTGAGATCACAATGGCTCAGAGTAGGCCCGGTGATGATGTAATGGGTTTAAAAATGCGGGGGGCATTATTGACCATGTGACCCATTATACAACAAAATACAGGAAATACAGATAGCAGCACTTTCTGAACCTCTTACCCTCTGCCTTAACTTAAAACATTTTCTCCATTTCAGCTTTACTCAAATCTAAAAGCTTCTCGACTGGAGAGTTTACAGCCTATAGGCCAGAGTAACGCCTCATTTGAAAAACCTACAAAACTCATTGTAACTATTTTGTTGCATTGTCGCTGTTTTTGTTTATTTTTTTGCTGTTCCCATCTCTTTTTTGTTGTGTATTGTAGATTTTTGTATCTTTGTCCTTTCTTGTTGCTCTTTAGTCGTGTTTTTATCGCTTTTTTATTGCATCTGCTTTTTCCGGCGTGTTCATCCTTGTTATTTTTACGCTTTTTTCAAGAAGCTTTAAGATTTGGATAAAGCCAAACTGGAGAAAATCTGCTTGGTTCAGGTGGGGGTTAAGAGGTTAAGAAAAGAAATAGCTTTTTGACTAGTGTCTGTAATGCTTACACATTTCCACACAAACTATAGGTTGGCGAGCTCAAAACTCACACCACTACTGAGCCCCAAAGGAAGACATTTCACTTAGATCGTATGAATTACTTTATAAGTGTTGGCGCTCTAGGCACAGAATTATATCCACGCTGCTGTCAGTCTGATCCAGGACAGCTCTCACTACAGAGGTGGTCAAAAAAGAGGAGTGAATGAATAATGCACTAAATTGTCAAGTGGCTTTGAGTGTCTAGAACAGGGGTGCCCAAAGTGGGGCCCGCGGGCCAAATTTGGCCCGCCGGAACAATTCCATTGGCCCGCCAGAGAGTGACCTACTTTTGGGCCGGTATGATTAATACTAACTGTCTCCCATTGATTCTTAATGGTAAATATGGATGCAGTACACTTTTTGTCCACCAGCGTCAAATCGGGGGCGCTGTTTCACTCCTTTCACAAAGTTAAGGAAACACTGCTGTGTTGTCTTGGTGTTTATCAATCACAGAGCTTGTAGCACATTAACTCCCAGTTTTCTAACTTTTATTGCAAAGGTTGTTGACATCAGCAAAGGTACATGTTAAAAATTGACTTATAAAAGAATTGATGCTGAACTGACACTTTCAAAATAATCTAATATGGCATTTTCTTTGAGTTAACAAATGAATGAGGTAAAGTCACTGTAGGTACTGTAGATACAGGTGTTGCTGTTGTTTACATTTTGCATTTGCACTTTATTGCTACAATTGTTCTGTTCTACTAAAACTAGGATTTGCCATAGTTAATTAACATTTGTTTTAATTTAGCATGTTATTTGCATAGATACAATCAAATGCAAATGTATAGGCTACCAACAAATAAAATAAAGTAACTATTATTATTTGCAGTTATATGTGCTTAACGCTTCACATCGCCATGTTTGGCCCGCGACCCACAGGCACTTTTTCATTTTGGCCCTCGGTGACAAAAAGTTGGGCACCCTGGTCTAGAAAATGGTCAGAGTTACTGTAAAAGAACTTATGCTGAGAAAACTAGTAATCCTTCCAAAACACTGCAGTGTATTCAATAAAACAGTGGCTGTGTGCAAAACTGAATACCAATGCTGTTAATTGTATTTAGTCAACAATGCTCAAAAGCAGTTCTGTAAGTAATCTTAGCGCTGGAGTAAGTAAGTCACAGATAAGGTCTTGGCAGTTAATGGTTGCCTAGCTCTATATCTCCATGCCCCCCCACGGTGCCGTCTGTCCGGGCTCTGTCCATGTGCTTATCATCAGGGCCTGCTGCAGCGCACTCGCCTTTCGCCTCCTGCTGTGGCTCCCATTGCACCACACTCTACACGCCCTGCACTGATGATTTAATTATGACCCAGACCCATGCGCTCACACAGGTTGGGTTTCCACACGGACGGTGAAGCCAGTGGGACAGGGGACAGACTCAAACATTCTATCCCCAGGTCTGGAGAGGATGGGGTGCCTGGTCCTGGGGTCTAGATTATTCATGACAGATAATGCTCGCCGGGCTACTGTCCACTCCGCTCACATGTGCTGAATCCTTCTCGATTTTGATTAATTGCGCAGTTGAGCGGTCCTCCATATTCAACTAGAGAGATAGGACTGACTTCATAACCTGGAGATGAGTGGTTCACAATGTTTCACACCGAGTTCCACTTCAAAACACAGTTGAGTACACCCTTCACCTAAGTGCTAAAATGCCCTTCACTTCATAACATGTTTTTATACTACCTAGCAGCTGTTGTCCTTAATCTTATAGCCTTATAGCCTCCACTCTACACCCATCGCTGGTAACAATAGCATTTTGCATGCACTGAAATTAGGACAGAAATGAATAACCTTGACCTGTTTTATTTTACGTTACAAAACATGAATCACCAAAGCAAAGGAGTCAAACGTATTTCAAAAAGCCAGAATGATAAGTATTACAGCTCTTAAAATGACAGGCAAGCAGACTCTGAGTGAAAAAAAAAAACTCTACTGGAAACATTAGTCTTGTAAATGATGTGGATAAGTTGTGGTTCGTTCATGTTGGAACACCGAGCTTCTATTTAGAAACGCCGTCAATACTTAATGTGAGCGCGGGGCCCGCCAGGGCTGATGTAAATAAGATGCAGAGGAGAGTTTCATGGGTCAGTGTCCTGGGGCCCGCGGATCACTCAGATCACCTGTCAGGCCTCTCTCCGTCCAGTCCGAAACCCATACTGAGCAAACTGTCTCAAATAAAGGAAGACGACGACTTGCAGTTCACTGACTTCACGATGGTGCCAAAGTTAAATGTCGCAGCCATTCACAGACTGCAATGTGGCAAAAGCTTCTACCATGGAGCACGGACACAACATAAAGGTCATGCTGGGGTTTGTTTTCGGTGAATACTAAAACAAATGAGGAGAAGAGCATCGACTGAGGTGCGTGGAGTTGCACTTTAAACTCTATGCATGAGTTCCAATCCATTCTAATGACTTGACTCTGCAGTGCCAGTTCTTTCGGCTCATCTACATTTCAATAAAAGCTTGTTGAGCTGTGTTGGCTAAACGACTCATACTGTACTGTTTTTTTTATTTATTTTTTATTAACACATTGATTGCACATATTATTGTAAAATGTAAACAGGAAATCAAACTTTATGTTGTACTTTCCTTGATTTATAATTGAATGCAGTGGTACCTGAGGAACCCAAGGATGACAAGCCCTGACCCAAATGAGAATTTAATTTGGCATATATCTAAAATACTGTATTGACAAATCCTCAGGTAAATAATACTCACATATAAAGTACGTTGCAAATATGCATGTAAACGCCACTGGGAGAGTATAAATGGAGTCAAACACAAGGTTTAGGGTTGGTTGCATACCCTGTTTTGGGAACTTTGAGGTTAAGGAAGTTAAGTATGAAATATACCTACTGCTGAAATCATGAACCAAACTCCTAAGCAACTGTCATTTTAAGGCGTTTTGTACTTTTAGGGATGATAATGTTGAAAGAAATGTTCTCTGACAAAGGTTTATGATACACTGAAAATGCTTCCACGACCCACTTTTGGATCCCAACCCACTAGTTAAGAACCACTGATACTGATACAATGGGCCATTTAAAAGGGAAGCTTGTCACAATGACGGCTGCTGTAAACTGTAAAAGAACAGAAACAGGCATCAATGAGCTGACAGTGGCTGCACTGGGGACCGACTCCAAACCAAAGGCTGTGATTGGATTTCAGCGCTCTCACAATGTTTACCTCAAACGACAAAGACATGTTTCTTTTATGGCTCTAAATAACACGCACTCCTTTGACGGCCCTTGAAGCAATACTGTTTTAATTACAAAGACAAGTGCATTCGGACACCTTGAAATGGGCGGAGTCTGACAGACACCACCAGAGGAAAGCGGACAGCCATTCCTCTGAAAGCAATCTACTGTAGCAATAGAAAGCCGTGAAATCAATTCTGCTGGATTAGTTAATAGTAGAGGACAAAACACTAACAAATCAGGGGCTGACGCTGAGAAGACTGCCATAAACTGAGCGCTATGGATTTTCTGCACGCCTCGATTGTGTGAGAAGTGGTGGCTGTTGCATTATTGACTCGGAGCGTGGCGGGCCGCAGCAGTTAGACCCTCTGCTCCCTCTAATTATGGCGTCATAAACAGCACAGAGCATTAGCAGGACCCACTCAAGGCTTTGCAAAGGGTTCGAGCCAGTCAGTATCAATCACTGCCAACCGAGAAAGTCAATACGTCTCTGCAGGCTCGGCAGCAGCAAGAAGGAACATCACCCAGCAGGGCCAAATGTCTGTATAGAAATAAATATCAGGACAATCAGCCTTCATGAAAAATCAACGTTCTAAGGTTCTAACCATGTGATGATGTTAAACCCTCTTCAAAAACAGACCTTCTCCTTCTTCCACACTCAATACCCCAGCCACCGTATGTAGATCACACAGAGATTTCCATGATAATTAATATATTCCATCACCAAACTTGTCTGTCTGTGGTCAAACTCCCTCTCCTATAATTGCACAACATAATATCATCAAGACATAAGGATATTGTGGATACATATCTTATTTTAAGCTACAAAAATGATCAAGGCTGAGGGATCTAAAGTAGTTCAAAAAAAACTGAAAAGTATTATTTAAAGAGGGGGTATTATGCTTTTTTCAATCACATAGCACCAGTCTATAGCATACTACAATGATGACGTAACCTTCTGTTGGTCTGTATATGCAGTAAATTAAAATAACTGCCTTGAATAAAATTGCTCTCTCAAAATGGCTGTACTGAACGTCTTGAAATAGGCCTCTGTCTCTTTAAGAAGCTTTCCGACACGCCCCCTTCAGCACACTGCTGTGGCATCTAAACAACACACTGTGCTGGGAGGGGGCTCTGCTGAGCTGAGGAGCAGTGGTTGGTGGCTTGGCTGGTGACGAAAGGTCCAGAGGCGTCTCCAGGAGGTGGGGGCGTTCCTAGGAGGACTGAGGCATAGCTACACCTAAAATGGCTGCCGTCTAAGTTTTTACTGATTACTCAAAAAATATGTGAATGAGCCAAGGCAACACTCCAGGCATGTGTTTAATGAGGGAATGACATAATAACGTGATATAAAGCTTGAAAAAGTCGATTTTACATAATACCCCCCCTTTAAGAGTTAGAAAGAGAAGAAAGAGTTAAATGTGCCAATATTCACATGGAAACACCAGTGGACCGCTGTAAAGAGGCTGAAATGACTAAGGACATGGATCAATAGAACATTTTGGTTTGTTTATAAAGCATTCAAGAGGAAGATGAGAGGACAAGCTGGGTTTGCGAGACATTGCCAACTCGCACCTATTTGAAAAAATCTCTATGAACATATAAAGTTTGGCAGGTAGAAACAACTAGGCGATGCAATAAAGAGATCTTCCTTGAATTTGCTTTTAAGCATGGGCTCCTTATAGACACCTGGTCATGTTACAATTTAAACACAAATACAGTGCTCGTAAATACTTTTGTTTCTGTTCTCTTATGGCGGCGGCTCGTCCTCACGTTCACTGATCATTAGGCCCTTGGTACTTTTACTTGTGTGAACGCTTGACTACTCCGTGCTGTTCGTCGACGTGCATTCACAATATGATGGCCACTCCGCAGCCATTTGGATTTTCCACAGTGAGGGCCATAAAATGTAATTACAACATGTTTTACTATCAACTTCAGACGGAGACGCAACAGCCAAGGCAATTTCACGCTGCCTGTAAAAACTCAAGGAAGGGCCCGCGTCATGGATGAGCGGCAGAGAAGACTGGCCCTAATAGCTCCGCAGAGGGACAACACTTGCGCACTCTATACTTCGCGCATAGCAGATAAATATTTATCCTCGATGGCGCTCCGCGGGGAGAAAGCCTTATTCCGCCACGTGTCAATATCTGATCCCAGCAGCACATAATCATTTTTCTCTCAAAGCCGCGCCGTTTATATGACATCGATACTGGCTGTCGCACTTCATTGTGGCCACAGCAGTTAGAGGGGATGTCACTCCTGTCCTGAAACATTGATCGCCTGCATATGTCGAGGGAGGGAAAAGAGGAGGGGAGGGGGCTAAATTTGACCCCACCGTTCCCGGGACACAGTCTTTTAATTGTCTTATCGAGGCCTGGCAGCGAACAAGCCCAGGACAGAAGAGCTGTGATCCCACCAAAGTCTACAATCAGTCAGAATTAAGACCTCAACCCACGGCGCGGTGAAAGGTGGAAGTGAAGAGAGCGCGACCAAAAAATCGATATGGAACTGCTCATTTTGGAGGGACATTTGTGTCACAGTCAATAGGAGTTAATAGGCTGGGCTGTGGCATGAAGGCGGTGGGCGGGGCAGGATGAGTGGGGGGCCTGACAGCTTAATACATACTGAATGACACTGGGAGGAGGGGGGGACTGATGGGCACGGGCCAAAGTTAATTATAGATATAGAGCGAGGGGTCTTGCATTCTGCAATGAGGAGTTAGCCACGCGCTAATGTGTCAAGGAGGTGCTGTCAGTCAATGTGCAGACACGATGTGGGTAAACAAGATCTGCGTTGAACTCTTATCACACTGTTTAATCACCAAAAAGTTGTACCCCGTGGACGGCCAGTAGTTGTAGCCCTCCAAAGTGAAAGAAAAAAAGGAAAATGATTTGATGGTTTGCCCGGTATTCACTTCAGCATTGTTCGGCCTAACACCTTCTTCTACACATATACTGTATAGATTCACATTTGTGTGACATCAGAGGTTAAGTTAAAAAAAGAAAAAAAAGCACAAGGTTGGATTACAGACAACAGCAGATTCACCTTTTCTCAGCTTGAATCTATGCACCCAGAACATCAAATACACATTCTGGCCACAGTAGGTGTTTAGTGGAGTGAGTATAACTGGACTACAGCGCACAGAACAAACAGCCAATGGCATGATTGGTTGTTTTTTTGCTGACCATACTGGCTTGGGTTGTGGGTTAGTCAACACTCTCAGGTCCCAGTTAGAGAACCCCTGAGTAAGACCTATAAGGCCTCAGAGCTGAATGAAGAACCAGCTGCTGGTGCAGGAACTGCGCAGCACAGACACAGGTGATGTACTTTCCAGGAGCTACAGCAGCCCTGGATCTGCCAAACACCAGCTTTTAATAACTTCATTAATTGGGGCCATCAGGTCACACTGTTTAGTCATATACAGAGGGATTCTCCTAATTAGTGCTCATTGAGACCTCATCTGATTGTTGTCATCTCTTCATTTGCCACTAATTAATAATTAACACAGGTACACAAAAAGTTCACCTAACATTTTTATTAAAGAATGACAGAAACGGGCCATGCTGAAGATTAACTCATAGATTCCAACAGACATGATTTGAAAAGCCTAAATACAGTTTGAAATGGAAAAAATATTTCTTAAAAAATTGAAGGACTCTTCTCTGAGAGCGGCGGCTGCTGGAGAGCTGCAGAAGAAGAAGGTCCTGGCTTCAATTGACATTTCAATAAGTGGAACAGAGCGTAAGAAATGCAGCGAACTTTTGTGAAGCGATTACTGCGCCGTGCCGGAGGCGGTGCATGCTGCTGCTCCCTGGAGTCCCGACGGCTCAAACAGTAATTGACTAAATTGTAGAACACATCGGGGCCATTTACAAATTTGCCAAAAATGAATCGTTTAAAATGAAATGAGGGTGACTCTCAAATTAGCAGGCAGTCTGATTGAGATGTGGCTGTGGGAATTAAGAAAGTGATTCTGAGCTGAAAGAACAGAGAGGAGCAGCTGTGAGGAGACCGCACAATCTCACTGTTTCACACAATGTTCAACAAAACTCAAGCATATTTACATATCCCAACATGTAAAAATACACTAAGGCTTCCAGTAGAAAATCGAGCAGATTGGTATCATCTCAAGCTGAATACATTTACAAACTCAAAATCTCAACTAAATGACAAACAGCATTAAAACCTTGCCTTTGCAACTGTCTCCAGGCTGAAGAGATGTTGATGTCTGGTAATGTTAATTTAGTGTTAGCAAGTGTTTTTAAATTAGATTTGGCATTACGCTCCGTGACCATTTGCAGCAGCGTCATTATCTGTGGAAGTGCCCTGAATGTTGAGAGCATTGATGCCTTTGCCTGGCAGCTTGGCTTTCACTTCCACTACACTTTTAGTTAAAGCTAAACGTTAATTAAAACAAATTAAACCGGTGCAAAATCTAATACATTCAGGAGTGCGGTCCTCGTGTCTTCACTTGACTGTGTCTTAGCGATAAAAGCCCAAGGTCGTAGAGGGGAATCTGTTTTCCTTCTGTATAGCTGTGAAGAGTCTGTGGACAAATGACTTAATAAACTGTGGTTGGAGCATCACAGTCCTCAAGATAATGTCAAAATTGTTGCTGTATCCAACCCGCTGTAAAACAAAGTGCTTAAATTTCGAAAAAAGGTATAAAGTGATAAAGTACTACCGAGTTGTTAATTGTGAAGTCCATTCTATTCTTCAGCCAAGAACTGAGATGTTCACACGCCCATTTTAGTGCATTTCACGTATGCAAACATATAACTTGATTAGTGTTGTTGAAAAATAAAATGAAATACGTTTTTAAAAAGGTTTCACATATTATTTGGAGAATACTCATCTTGGTTTCTCTGACTCTCACTGACACATACTTTAGCTAATAGCGGAAGTGTCCCAGCCTCCACCTTCAGACCTCAGTAACGCTCAGAGCCACAGGCCATTTCTCAGCAATGTCCAAGTCATTTTTCTTTAATAGGAAATTTGCTAGTTATTGATCTACACTTTGTTCAGCCCGGCAGGCACTCCAATCACCACAGCTGTCAAAACCACAAAAACAGTGCTCTTTTTGCAGCGAACTCAATCTGATTTCAGCACGGGAGAGTTTACATTACTCCAAATGAAGAGGTTACCAGAGACCAGTGGGCCATGTCCCTCCAGGGGACAGTGTTTTCACTGAAGACAATTCCTGAATCGAGGAATTGATCAATGATATAGTTTACATTACAACTTTCTTTAAAACAACCACTGCCCTGCCCTGGGACTGACTGACAAAACATCAATCAATCAATCAATCAAAACTTTATTTATAAAGCACTTTTCATACAAAGTTGTAACGCAAAGTGCTTTATAGATTAAAAAGCTGTTCCCGCCCACCAACCACCCATTACTCCCATAAGAAACAGGCAAAACATGACTGTAAATCTACTCCAAGAGTCTCCGACTACCACAAATCAGAGCCTGAACCGGCCGGAGCTGCATAGGATCAAACGGTGCAAACCTTATGGTAACACAATGATAACTAAACCACCTGAGCCACTGACGCCCCACACTGCACATAACAAAACAGATCCTCTTTTAGAGGGTGTGTGGGACATAGCGAAGTGTTCGCTGGTGGCTCCTGCTACAACATCTGCCTTTAATTACTCAATTAGCACCATCGTTTAGACTCGCTGACATTGATCCAAATGGTGAATCATCGCCGGAAGTCGCTCTTTTCTAACCAAGCATTGAGAGCAGACATGAAAAATGCATATCAGAAAATGTATATGGATACTTACTAATTGAACCAATTAAACGGAGAGAAGTGGTTTGAATGAGAGGGGCCCGGTGTGGCCCCGGGGCCGAGGCAGTGACACGGCTGATGGACGACGCACAGTGGCGGCTCCCAGTCATTTTTCATCAACAAAGAGTTTTCTCATCTAAGCGCTGCACTTAGTATTGAATGTGTGTAAGCTATCAAACATGATTTCTAAAGAGAGTCTGATGCACTGTTTGGACTACAGTATGTTGTTCTGACGTTCTTGGCCCAAAGTTTTGTTTAGAACAATTGTGGCATGATTACACATTTAAAATTAATCTGGTCAATGTTTCATAGAGAACAAAGTATTACAGAGAACAGAGCAACATTTAAACACAGTGTAAAAACTGATGAAATCCATAATACTGCATTTATCTACCTTCACCCAAAGAGAAACCATTGCGACCCCCCACAGAAAGAGTGATTTGGACCCTGCGGTGGTGATTTTTGCGAACTGTGGGTGCATAAATAAACATAGGCATAAATACTCAGAGGACACTGACTGGACTGGCTGGGGGGGCAGCTGTTATTAAAAGGCCTATTTATCACTGTCACGGCACAGGGCCCATCCCAGTGCCCCCCAGCGCTGTCATAGGACCATACTGCCCCCCAAATACACACTGCACACACACTGCGTTAAAAGTACAAGCGCCTCTTGCAAAAACCACCAGAGACATTCATGAAGTAAAACAGCTTCTCAATTTGACCCATGTTCTTAGATTTCTTCAGTTCATTTTCTGCTCTGTTACTTCGATCGATCGCACCCACAATTATCCACTTTCCGAAAGCGCTGCTCGCTAAATTCCCCGTTTGTTGGACAATAAGTACAGGAGGTTGGAGAGGTGGAGGCATTGCTCAGCCAGAGGGGACAGGCCGCTACTACAGCTTCTCATTATTACGAGGGAGCGCAGAAAACACTTCGCTATTAGCTCTTTGTTGAGGACCCACAGCTTCAGACACTATGGTAATTTTAGAGTAGACCCTGAAATAACCAATGAGTGTAATTACAATAATATGACACAAGAACATATTAAAGAGGACATTATCATGCAACGTTGACTTTGAGCTTTTAATCCTGTTATATCTTTATTCCCTCACCAAAGCCATACCGAGAAGAGTAAGTCACTTTCATTTACAATTCTGTTAATTCAGGTCGTTTCATCTTTGACAGCATAAGTAAACAGTCTCCGCATTATCTCAGTCGATGAGTGTGTTAATTGCAGCGCCATTGAAGCCTTTTAATTTCTATATTTACATTTCCAAAATCCTGACTCACATTGTCCTCACTTTGTCTTTTCCATACATAAACTATATTTAAAATCAGAAAATAGAAAATATCAATGCTGAGGTTTACAAAAGCCAATTCATAGGCAACTTTCATATCAAAGAATATTTTATTGTTAAATTAGCGCTGCTGGGGCGTGGCGTTTTAAGCTTTAGGATTTTGGGCAGAAAAAAATCTAAATATGAATAATGAGAACAAATAGGGGAGAAAACAAGAGGACTCTCACAGTAAAATAGTTCTTCCTATGAAAATACCTAAGACAGGTTTGTTGGAAATCGCCTTGTGCAGCATCTCAAAGCACTACACTCCTTCTCTGAGCCCCATTCTCTTGCCTCCATCAAACTCTCCCAGCGCAATCCACTCACGATTAATGAAGTGCTTACTTAACCAATTTGAACCTCTAATTCCTATTAATTCACCATAATAGTCCTCCTTTCTGCCCGAATTAACCGCAGCCCAGCAGAAAGCAAGTCTCAAATCTCGGCAGACCAAAAGACCTCGCCAGCACATTCCTTTCATACAAATCGAGTATGTATATGACTGTTAAAATGCATAACCCTGGTGTAAGACCCCTATCAGGAGCTCTTTACACCTGTATTACATTTCTCCTTCAATCAGCAGCTTTCCCCGCGCCGCCGTCCCCCGAGGAGCCGCACCATTACGCGGGGCCCAGCTCATTTGCAGAGAGATTGGAACGCGCTCTGTTTGCATGCAGCATCAGAGCCAATGTGTTTAATGCAAATCCTGCTCCGGCGGAGAGCTCGGAGGAGGTCACTGCTTATTGTGCAGGAGTGGAGCTGACTGTCCGAAAGACACATGGGAAGGACCAGCGGAAATTACAACATGTTACTTTTTCGTATGACGGGGAATGCAGAATCTATGGACAATTTGATTTGACAATAATATGTATGTAAAAATACTGATAATGTTGCAAATATGTACAGTAGGTAAATGACTCCTGCCAAGGATCTGGAGATGGGTCCCCGGGTGCTGTACTGCGGTCGCACACTGCTCCAGACAGCTTTCCACAAGGGACTGGTTAAAGGCCAAAATGCAGAGGAGAAATGTCCTTATACGGACTGCACGCACGGGGGTGCAGGGTTAGCGCTCGTGCCTCACAGCCAGAAGGTCCCTGGTTGCAAGTTTTCCCCGTGTCTGTGTAGGTTTCCTCTGGGTACTCCGGTTTCCCCCACCACTAAAAACATGTACAATAGGCCAGGATGACTGAGCGTGTGTTTGAGAGTGTGAGTGGGGGACGATGGATGGAAATTAACATAAGGCTAGTTATAAGGAAAAGAGCTTATAAGCGCCCACCCCCAAAATCAATACAACATTTACAATATAGCATCTACATAAAGACACTACATGACAGAACTATAATAATAACTTTATCCTATTGCAATTACATTATCAATCATACAATTAGCAGCATCATATTTTGATTTTCATCAATATCAAACGAGAACCAGTTACACTTCAAAGCGGCTTTTTTTTTAACACAGACCACATTACAAAGCATTGTTTGAAATGTTCATATAGAAAACATAAACGAAGCAGAACGACAAGCAGAATCTCGTTTCATGTACGATGTTTAGTACAAAGCAAGTAACAAAAGGCAACTCTTAATATAATATATTTCAGCATGTTACCAATGCCAAACCTTGGTAACATTTCCGGAAGTCACTATTTTTATGTTATAAAGGCACGTTACTATGCAGAACGTAAGGCTACAATCCGGCGCGCCGTGTTTACATGATGTATCCATGTATGTTCATTAACATGCACTGTCCCGGACCAAATAAACAAATAAATAAATATAAAGTCTGCCAATACAAAATATCATATTGCAGGTCTAAAAAGTAAATAACATTTATGTCTGCCAACAGTTATTATTGCAACTGCAGGTATTGTGTGCGTTAAACTACTTGACAGTTTGTTATTTATATGTCGTGATTGGCGTTTGCAATACTAACCTAACTTAAATCATGGCCAAGCGACTACAGATAAAAAATTGCTTTCTGGCTAATTTTGGCATTTTTAACCATGTAAAATCATGTGTTTTATGAAATTGTGCTGTCCCGTTCCAATAAACTAATCCAACCTAAAAGGAAAGAGCTTTGACTGTTGAACATAGGTCCATTTGCTTGTCTGTCTCCTTTATATTTATTTATTTTTTATTTCAATTTATTTTTAAGGTGAAAGTTTAGCTACAAAATTAATTGTATGTAATTGCAAATGTATTATACCAAAGGTGTTAGAAAGTGCTATAAGTTGCTTTACGTAGGCTGTACAACTTTACACCCCTTTAGCTTTAATATTTTTTGTTGTACAATTGTATGCAGTTATACTTAAGACTACAAGAGGGCATATTACCTTTATTTTTGTTGTCCAGTGATCAGCAGACCAAAATCAAAACATACAACAAATGATTTGTATCATGCTAATCAGCACAGGGGAAAAGACATTGGCCTCTAAGAGGATCCGTTACTGGCCAATCAATTTGGTGAAAATGTCTGGATCTTAAAACACAGAGGAGCTTCATGGACATCTCTGTAAGACGTACATCTGAGTGTGGGCTGGTGTTTTGAGAGTATAAAATATGCGCGAATGAAACAAAATACCAAACCAGGTAGGTTTTTGACATTTAATATTCCTATTTGGAAACTTCGACCACGGATGACGAATGTGACGAACGATTTGTGAGAACCGTGATTATTATACCGTAATTAAGAGTTCATAATATAATACAGTAAGATTTGAACATTATGACATGCCTAAGAATGACACAAAGCACTGACACCATCGCCGCAAGACGCTTTCTGAGCAAAATAATAGACTAACAAATAAATAAATGTAATGCGTAGTTTCGACTGGAGACAGAGCGGGGCGGGTGGTGGAGGTGGCTGACTGCGCACCAGTGGGGGGTAAAAGATAGCTCCAGGACGAGTGGGGGGTGGGCAAAGGGGGGCATGTTTTTAAATGAGCTGCAACTTTAAATACTGCATAATATATAATAAAAATGTGGAGTTCATTTAGCTCCCCGCAGTAAGTTTCGAAAAGACCATTAAAGTCATTCCACTGTTAATGTCAACAGGGTAAGCATTAAGTATGCAAGGAGTAAACACAAAAGGACAGAACGAGGAAAGCGGCAGCTGAAGGACAAATGAACACGCGATCCGCATTTAACTAAGAGTTTGGAGTTCAAAAAAATAAAATTCTTTTGGTTTAAATTAAAATACACACAGACTTGAAAAACATCAAAGTCGTTTGTGTCATGGCAATAAGTAAAAAGACCAGTCAATCAACCATGGCCGTTTACATGATGGTAATGATGTTGAAGTTAATGCTGATACTGGACAAGGACTGTGTGAAAACTGGCAAGCAAGTCCATAAAGTAACAGATCAAGAAATGTTAGTGACCTCGACAAGGCAACAGTCAAGAGAAAATGGCTTGCAGCTCCTATAGGGCCAACACTAAATTAGATCTTGCTGTATTAGAGTGGAATCTTGTAACACTTTGTACAAATTCAATAACTTCCGCTGGTAGGGTACAAATAAAATGGTAAATGGTCACAATCTATTTAGCGTTTTTATCCAAAGCACTTTGCAGCAAGGCACCACTCACCCATTCACAGTCTCATTCATACACCAATGTACGCAGACACTGGAGGCAAGGTGGGTAAAGTGTCTTGCCCAAGGACACAGCAACACCGTACACCTGCAGGAGACGGGATTCGAACCCCTAACCTTCCGATCATGAGACAGCCCAGCCCACTCTACCATCTGCACCACTGTCGCGTACAGTTAGCAACTAGGCTCGTCTGGGAGACTTTTCAGAGTCCGTTAGCTGTTGTCAACCCACTGACCACATTTAGGTCAAAGCCTAGTTAGAAATGTACAGTCCTTTTGAGATTTTACTTTAGATAAGAAAATAGCATATAAAAGTATCCTCTGAGCTAAATGCTAACTCGACTTTAGTTAAGTTTCTGTTTTTTGTGAGATCGGACACACATCCAATGGCCACTAAACATCACCTTATAATATGTTAATGACAAAGAAACCACATAATTTACATAAAGGCCATGAAAAGGACAAAACATACCTCCCCATACGTTAGTAATGAGCTTGGATTCCCTAATCATTTGTATGGGGAAGAAACGTTTTGGGATTCGGCGGCTAACAAAATGCGCACATTTGTAGAAACAGGCTCAGACAGAGAAAGGCATTTCTGTGATGTCTATGGGGTACACTGACGAGGGTTTAAATAATAATACAAGAGACACATAAGGCCCTTGCAAGGTGATTCTAGATAGAAGTTATGTCACGCAATCTCGGCTCTCTTATAGAATAAAGACAAAACAAGCACACAATAGATCTGTGCGCCATCTTGAACGCCACATCATACTATGCATCACTGCCGATAAATGGATATGTTCGGTCATGGGAAATACCGTTAGAGATCGCTTGGAATAGTTGAGGGACCAGATGGAAGGTGTTTAAATCACACTGTTACGTGGCTCCCTCCTGGAAGCGCCACCTTAACGTGGTGAAGGGGTTGAGCACCCGAATTATCCTGGGAGCTCTGTTGTCGAGGGCTTCCTGCCCCTGGTATAGGGTCTCCCATGGCAAACAGGTCCTAGGTGACCGGTCAGACAAAGAGCAGTTTAGAAGCCCCTTATGAGAGACCAACAGGCCCGGATAGAACCATGAGGCCGTCCTTTCGTGGACCCACCACCTGCAGGAGGAGCCATAGGGGCTGGTGCAATGTGATTTGAGCAGCTCCAACAGCTGCCCTCACGACCCGGCAACGGAAAAGTGGAAGAAAATGGATGGATGTTATGTGGCTGATTCCTCATGAAATATGAAAATTAAACCCTAATTCCAATGTGCCGACTGCGAGTTGCACGGTATGAAATACACGCGATAGTCCATCAGTGAAAGACCATCAAAATAAAAACATGCACACTAAAGAGGAACAAAGTAAAGTTAAATTAAACGGACTACCTAACAAAGATCAATACTAAAACCAGTCAATTTTATTTAAGGCTTAAACAGACACTGGACTAATCTCTGATGGAGGATCTTAGTCAGTGCTTAATTTGTAAATTATTAGTTTGAGGAACACTTTTGGTCTGATGTGATGGATTTGGAGAACAGGCCAAAACAATTGCTGATACACTCATTAAACATCATTATATCATATCAAATCTTTGCCGGATCTTCCTAAATATTTCCTGGATCCTTTACCCTGAAAAACTAAAAGGTGGGGGATCAAATTAAGCACTGATCTTAGTGTTAATGCAACATTTCTTTGTTTCTTAGGGATACCGTGCTAGCCAACATTTGTATAACAATCATTTCATAATATTGGGTATACAGGCATAAACTACTTACACCCACACAATCCGAGCTATACCATTTCAAAGCAGTTTTCTTTCCGAGCTGTCACATTATTATTACTATCTGACATTTTCAGGTGAATATTGTGACAACTGTGCGTTGGCGTTGTGATGTGATGGGGGCTTCCTGCTGCGCTCACAGCCCCTCAAACACACCACCGCCGGCCCTTCACCAGCCAAACCAATAATAATAACCTCGCTGGAGTTAGCCGCAGGGGTCGGACTCATAATTATTCTTTCTACCAGGCCTAACGTCTCCATGACAGTGAATAAACTGAATCAAATTTAGATTGTAACTTTGGTTCTTACATCAAAAATGCACTTGAAACACTTCACAATCCAAAGCAGTCGCACTTTCACCTTTATGTCCACGGAGACGATCAGATTACCAGAGTACCATCTAAGGAATTGTTTGGCATTCATACCACAAGATCCAAAATAAGACAAACCCAGGTCTAAAATGGGAATTAGGTCTAAAATAAGTAGAGAAGCACTCACACAAACATGAGTGAATAAAATTGTCAGCAAAGATGCCCATTTACCACCTGAAGCAGTATGCATATCAAGACTGAATTGCACAATAGATTACCAACTATTTACATTCTTATTTATTTTATATATCCAATAAGGGATAACTGTGGAGTCGTAGAAGTAGTTGTAGTAAAGTAATAAGCCTTCACTTTCCAACCAGATGGTAACAGGGTCTAATCTTGCCAAAACCATTTGAAGAAATAAAGTGATTATGAAGACAACAACAAAGTCTGTATTACAAAGCAGCTTAGGTTTTCAATTTATTTCATCGCTCTCTAAAGGACAAACGTTGCAAAAAATGTATGTAAAAAGCCCATATCTATCCTCTGAGCACAGAAAAAGTAAAACCATATGGGCTAATTACAGCCGACAGGTTGACGTGCAGATCCACTCAGCATTGCTATGTCCCTGCGCTGGCTTTACTTACCTAGATGGTAAATAGTACAAGTATTTAAAGATTTCACCTTGACACAACTTATTACCAGCTTCGGTGTGCAATTAAACACAACACAAGCATTCGTTCTCCCTTCATTAGCACATCACAAGTTAATTTAAGCACTCCATTCTCGTCAATAAGGGACTGGAGCAGGCTGCCTATTAAAACGCATCAATCTGAGACCAAACACAGTTCTGTTTGGCTCATTTGGCTGTGCGTTTTCCGGCCAGTGGAACTGCATAGAACTATTTCAGTTTTATATACACTTTAATAGCTAATCTTATCTTTGACAGTCGATGTTGCTAGAAATAGAGTGAAATTGTGAATTGAAGCCTTTTAACCAGCTTCAACTCTACGCCAGTGGAGTTTATGACAGTCAAATTGTGTGTACAACAGGAGGGGCATTTGACTTCAGATCTATCACACTTGCCTGATTCTTCGTTTTGGGAAGCACATTCTTGACTGCAGAGTCCATATCACGCAGAGCTCGAAGTAGAGCTGCTCCTCCAGCAAAGTGACATAGCTTCAGCACGTTTCCGACCATCCCTTTAAAGGAGTTAAAAATCTGTATTATGCTTTTTTGCAGCTCATTATAATTTCACACATCGTTATCACGATCTTACACATTGCTGGTTATTATTGGTCTAAAATGGCTTATTGAAATTCTCCTTGGTTCTCCTATTCTCCCTGGTTTAACAAGCGCTCTGTCCCTAAGCCCCTCCTTTCCGCATCACCTCACTCCCCTTCACAACAAACATCCATAGCGTACAGACTAGTCTCAGACCAGGCTGCCAAATGTTGCTCTGTGGTATTTGAAGCTTTGGCTGCTGTTTTTGCCCGTCGGTGGTCTGCAATGGAGGGATAAGTGTTGCCAGAGACGTACGGTAAGAAAAGCCCTTCCTGGTTAGGTAGGGATGTGGGAGGAAATCGAGGTAACCTACTCAAACAAGTAGTTCTAAACATAACTTCCAAGTATGTTTTTGATGAGGGAAAAACATTGTACAACCCTTATGTTTTGTGTAATACCCCCTTTAAAGGTGCATTATGCAACTTTTTATGCAGAAAAAAAAAGTTGATATTTGTGGGTATTTGATCTTGTAGATGACCGAAAGGACAAGATCGCAGGGTGTCTGGGTGCACCCTCCGAGATCGGGTGAGGAGCTCAGTTACCCAGGAGGAGCTTGGAGTAGAGTCGCTGCGCCTTCACATCGAAAAGAGCCAGCTGAGGTGGCTCGAGCATCTGTTCCGGATGCCTCCTGGTCGCCTCCCTCGTGAGGTGCTCCAGGCATGTCCTATTGGGAGGAGGCCTCGTAAAAGGCCCAGGACATGCTGGTGGGACTATGTCTCTGAGCTGGCCTGGTGTCGCCTTGGGTCCCCTCAGAACAGCTGAGGAGGTGTGCGTGGATTGGGAAGTCTGGGCATCTCTGCTGAGACGGCTGCCTCTGCGACCCGGCCCTGGATAAAGCGTAAGAAAATGGATGGATGGATGGATGATCTTGTAGTGACCCAGCAGCAGTATGAGTGTATGACCAATTGTTTGGACGGTTTTCATTGCCTCTCACCAGAAAACCTTCAAAACTATTGATCCTGGAGCATCCTAGAGACGACTGTGATGGAAAGTAAAGGCACCATGCTGACCACTCATACAGCTGCTTGATGACTCAAAACCTTTTCATGTTACTGTAAGCATGGTCTTCAACTTTATTTAAAATATAGACAAAACAAAAGTGATGGGTTATTTTTTTTAATCTAAGGGTAAATTATTAGTTTTGTTTATACTAAAACATATTGCACAAGTTTAATAGCCTCCTCTTTTACAGTATTTACTCTGTAGCGGACTTCCATCTGTTTGAACTGAGTGCCGGTAGCCCAGTGCAGAGTTTGGCTGTAATGCTGATCCTCGTCTGGGCTCTAGGTGCTGCAGGTTTAATGTCTCCGAGGTGACACACTGAAAAGCAACCAGAGCAGTCACACGGCGGGGCTCGGGGTTTGGATTTCAGCCCCACACCGAGCCACTGTGCTCCAGTCGGCGCGGCCGGGCCACAGGGTCAATGAGGGAGTGAGACATGCTTCCCTGAGCATTCCCCATGCACTCTCTCAATCGGGACAAGAAACATGAGCAGCTCACCTTTTCACCAGCGAGTCTAAATGTTCCTTTTAATGCAATTAGAATGAGAAGGAGATTGTGGTGCTGCGCTGTTCACACCATCATCAGTCCTCCATAAGCTCTGAAGATGAAACAAACAAGGCACAAATCTGAATGTAACCAATTTACTCACCAAACAGACATTATTTCTAGCCATGTCAGAGCTTGAACTTCAAAGCATTTTGTGAAAGCTTTCATGATTGTTGTCATTATTTTTCTTTGTAGAACTATGTGTAATTTGTGGTGATGGTTTAAAAGCCTTGATTTTTGTTCTTTTTTTATGTTTCCACAAATTACACAAAACATTGAATTTTCATCAAAAAAGGATCCAAATGTGAGGTTGAGCAGAGGTCAGTTGGATCAAGTGCAGCTCGGGTCAGAGGCCCATTGATTTACATGTTCAACAAGAAAATGAATCCCCTAGTTTCATTGTTTTTAAAATGAAAAGGCCCAGGTCAGAAAACTGAGGTTGCTGATAAATGCCATTAGCAGAATGTGCACGGGGCAAGGAGATCAATAATAGGGCAGTTGGTCACGCACGTTACCACCTCGACAGGGCTTCCTTTCTTCTACGGCTCAGAAAGAGTGCCAGGTCAGCAAACACTTGACCTAAAATCAAACAAGACCCTGGTAGAGATTGGGATTCTCGAGACACTCCCTTAAGACCAACTCATAGTGTCTCCAGTCCCAATCTCTAACTTCAGTGTTCAATATTCTAATACAATTTTATCATGTGTGACGTTAATTCTGATGCATGTAGCACAACAAAGGGTGATGCTAGGAGGGACAGTCTGCTGTGTAAATCTTGAGATGTTGTGACTCAAATTAAAGTTTGGAACAAAGATGTGGATAGGATTTTTTCTCTCTCAGATGAACAGACTCATAGATATGTCCAAAATCACAGCAGACCGTCCCTTCCGAGCCATCTACTGTATCTAGCACTAACCACAACGAAGACAGTGGTAAAATTAGAAAGAAAAGTTGCATTACTGACACAGCTCACACTGAGGGGTCATTTACCAAGCGTTCGCCCATGTGCAAAATGAGTAGCACGTACAAAAGTAGATCAGCAGTGGAGTCATTTGGCATTTTTTTATGCACGTAGCATTATCTCGTTTATGTATCACACTTGGGACCCAAATACAGTAACAGTAAAAGTAATTTCAAATGTTGAATTTGGTGCAATATGCCCTCAGAAAGCTTTATGCAGTTTTCCAGGTTACAATGCAAAGCTTCTGTTCTGTGTGGAATGCACTACATTTTAGGCTAATGGATTTTGTTTTTTTACATTACAATTCTTCAAACCCCCTTTTTCCTTTGAGCCGTTCTTTTCCAGGCTCATCACCACAAACCACAACCATACTCAGCCATAGCTTTTATACACCTCGTCTCAATTGGTCTTTCAGCGTGCACACATTGGGAAGGGTCAAGTGGTGTTGCTCCAAATGTATTTCTATGTAGCCTATAGAGAACACTTCTTTGTAAGACTGAAATGGGAGACTCGAGTCAGAAAGGACAGTGAAAACGGCAGAGATTCTCAATTTTCTCATCAAATTTTAATGATAGTTTCACACAGTGTCCCTGTAGTTTCATTGTAATAACATGTATAACTGACCTGAGCACAGTAGCTATGAAACAGTAAATTATTGATCACCATGGAGCAGATAATGGAATTCTAATATTGAGCTCCTTCATCCTCTTTGTAGGCAAAATACACGGTAACAGGCCCGACTGACGTCTGGACTGTCTCCGATGCTCCAATCACCATCCAGCAGCCGATACCGTACGCTAAACATGGAATACCTGCAGAAAGTCAAAGACAGGTCTTTTCAAAACATTTGTGGTCAGCTGTGTCAAACTTGAACTATGAAGTCTGTGAAGACAAGGCTATTTCACATTGACAATGTCTTTGATAACAGTTTAAAAGCATGAAATGATTATGTCCTAACAACAGACCATGGCACGAATATCTTACAAGAAAAAACATGGGCCTACTAAATACTTGATAATATGGCGAAATGCTTTTATTATAACTTTTTGTGTGCTTTATGACCATGAGTTATTATCACATTGCTGGTTAGCTTCTATCGTTTTTTATTTAAACCCTTGATATTCATTTATTTTTTCTTAAAGGGGGGTATTATGTAAAATCGACTTTTCAAGCTTTATATCATGTTATTATGTCATTCCCTCATTAAACACATGCCTGGAGTGTTGCCTTGGCTCATTCACATATTTTTGAGTAATCAGTAAAAACTTAGACAGCAGCCATTTTAGGTGTAGCAATGCCTCAGTCCTCCTAGGAACGCCCCCACCTCCTGGAGACGCCTCTGGACCTTTTGTCACCAGCCAAGCCACCAACCACTGCTCCTCAGCTCAGCAGAAGCCCCTCCCCGCACAGTGTTGTTTAAATGCCACAGCAGTGTGCTGAAGGGGGCGTGTCGGAAAGCTTCTTAAAGAGACAGAGGCCTATTTCAAGACGTTCAGTACAGCTATTTTGAGAGAGCAATTTTATTCAAGGGAGTTATTTTAATTTACTGCATATACAGACCAACAGAAGGTTACGTCATCATTGTAGTATGCTATAGACTGGTGCTATGTGATTGAAAAAAGCATAATACCCCCTCTTTAAGTTTATTGGGATTTTGAATGGGATTTTAATTACGGCACAAAGGCGGAGCCTCGACTGTGGAGCTCTAATGTTACATTACACCCATGCACACTTTAAGTGCTCCATTTGGTCAAGGATAAACTGGTTTAGTCTCAAATGTTCCTATTTTGTAGATTTGACGAGTTCCGAATTTCCCATAGCCTCTTAATTGTATTACAATGTCTATCATGCTTTATATGTAGAAATGAAACAATAGAAGGGTAATTATTTAGATCACTAATCTACTCTTATTTGAAGAAATCAATGGATGATATTGATGAAACTTATGTTTAGAGTCGTGGGGGTACTTGCCAAGGTTGATCACTTTGAGCACTGAGAAGAACCTGTCCTCGAAGTGCAGATTGTGAGGAGGGGCTTTGGTGCAATGGTACTTGATGAAGGGGAAACAGCCGGTGCGCAGGATGTGGTAATTACAGTCCTGCACAGTCCAGTTAAAGTTAGACAGTCCGAACTGGTCATTGTGAACGGCGCTATAGCGAACACAGAACGAGGTCCAGGGAGGGAGTCTGCGCTGCTGCAGGTGACAGCTCAGCACCTCCGAGGCGAGAGGACGGGGCACAGAGCGGCCAAAAGAGCTCGGGAAAAGAAGCACTTTCAGAACAAAGCTGTGAAGAACTCGAAATACTTCCTTCATAATAAATTAGATGTGGGCTTACCCATTTAGACAAGGCAGTAAACCGCGCATGAGAATTGATACTAGCCTAAAGCTTAGTGCAGCTCAAAGTCGCGATACAAGCAAGAAAATTGGGGCGACAACATCAGACCAAGACCAGCATAGATGTTACAATGTCGTCATGATCTGTTTAAGAACTTGTGATGTGTCAGAACCAGAATGACATTCGCCTACCGTCCCCGTCCCTCGTCTGTTGTGACTGCGCACGGACGCGTCCTTTCCGGACTGAAACAAGGGGCTGCATAAGCGTTCCTCTTCAACAAAACAAGGGTTCACTTATGGTTCACTCATTGTCACATTCACACAAAGCGATTCAAATAAATACATGAATACACACGCAAAAGGGTACGTCTTTTATAAATGGTTCTAAATTGATACCTTTTATAAAACAAAATTGTTATATGAACACAGTGAGCCCATATTCAGCTAAAATACTTTTAATTCATAACATGTGAAATATCAATGTTAAGGCATCCAAATGGATTTACAAAAGCCTGGGAAAGTATAACAGGTTCTATAGAACTGCTTTATCAATTATTCCATCAACAATAAGAAATAATGGAAAAAAGTACAATAGACAAATTAAGTTTGCCCAGAAAGTGGATTTGTTTTATATTTTATGTGTATCTTTCTTTCCTGCGTGTTGTAGCCCTGAGACAGCGTTCTGATGCCGCACTGCCACATGAAGGTCTCTCTCACAGAAATACTACATTAAGTGGTGTATGCTGTGGATGGAGCAGGTGCAGCTGCTGATCAAGGAAACACAGGCCAAGGTCTGATTTAAGTTTCTGTCCCACAAGGCTACATGTTGCAATGGGAATTTATACAAACACATAATAATATGAGAGAGTTTTTAATTAGGATATGAAATGTGTCTCTGTGCTGTTAAAGGGCTTCAGATGATATTGACCACCTCCATTGATTGCCATTTTGTTTATTCAGAGCACTTATGTGTGACTCCGTTCAAAAGAGTCAGGTGGAGAATTGAGATCTTGTGTTGCTACTGACCACACCTCGCTACTTGCTCTTCTGCAGAGTATCTTCAATTTCCTTAATCATGCCCTACAAAGAAGCACACATATCACACTTTATTTTACAGTAATTACACAGACTAGAAATGTCTTGTTAACTATTCTGTAGCGACATACTGTAGCTGCCAATATGTGAACTGAAGCATGGCCTCAACCGACACAGATGAAGAGGATCATTAAGTCATTAGCACACACGCACCTTGAAATTGGTTTCTCCTTGTGTTCTTGACGACGATATCTCCTGATGGATGACTGACAGGTTGTGAGCAAAGGTCACTAGTGCTCCCTCGGGACTCTCAGACACGGCTCTGTTGAAAACGGCCACAACAAACGAGCTTACTAATGAGGCCACAGCACCTCATCTGATGCAGGCTCAATAAAAGTTTGGACAGAGTCAACACAGTCTCTCCGGGGCTGGCTTAGAGCTATTACAGGGCTGTGGAAGGAGAGGATCTGTGTGATGAATATGGTGAATAACCTCCAGCTTTAAGCGGCAAGAGGCTTCAGAGGAACTTTTACCATTTGCCGTGTTAATCCTGGGACATCTTTTATCCAGACCGTCTAATACCCTCTACTGCTATGGTAACAAAAGGCTCACAATATTAAATCATAAAAGTTTTCTGCTTTCTTTGATATAATCGTTGTTGTTTTTTTCTAATTCAGAGAAATTATGAGGAAAATTAGTTGCCGGAGGGCATCTGTCTGGCAGGCAAGAAAATTAGAAATATTATATATATATATTTTTAAACTTACATCATTCCAATCTGGCGTCGCTCTGCACTGTCAAAAAGTGCAAACAGCGTGCCTTGTTTCTTCTGAAAGGAATTAAACAAGCATTCATTTTTACAATATGAAAGCTTAAGAGAATCACACCACTCCATTCCCGACCCATGTCCCGTACCTGTGTGTTGAATCCAATGCCGCGGACTTTGCACATCTGGAAGAAGACACTGCGGTACAGCATTGACAGACTGGCATGAAACAGGCTGCTGCTCAAGACTGCGTAGCGTTTTACTGTCAAAAACTGAAAAAGACCCAAAAGGATTGTGCAATTGGACAATGACAGGAACTGAACACACACACGCGTTCAATAGCATCCAATTCTTTTGTCAAGGTGACAAGAAAGTAATTATCTATTAATATAATGTATTCATAAATAGAATGTATTTATAACTCTAACCAAAATGTAACAGTATTCCCTGGTATCACTGGTGAGATTGGTTGTGAAGGCTGCTGCTTACCCTGTCACACTGTGCGTCCAGCCGGCTTTAATTGTGTTTGTAATCTGCTGGCCTCTAATGACGGCCACTGAAGCCGTTAGCGCAGTGGTGCTGCACCAGGCCACCAGCTAAATGAATGCTTGATAAAATACTACAAGCCTCAGATTAACAAGCGTAAACTGCAGCACTTTGCTAATAAAAAGAGCCTTTTGTTTAAGGCAAGGCACCGGGCTGATGAGGTGTTCAAGCATGCACACACATGCATAATGAAAATGTTATGAATTATTAATGTGTTGATTATTTAGACTCATCTATCAAAATGGTAATGAATGCACCACCTAAACATCAATTGAGCTGAGTGCATAATTACAGTATTTAGTTGTATTTAACTGAAAGGTTTATATCTTAACAAGCACTACAGCCCTTTACCTGTCAAGCTATCCAAACAAACAAGAAGTGAGTAATGTCTCAACTCATTTGAGCGTGATTAGTCCAAACACATTTTGAATAAAAAAGTAAAAACAAAACAATCCTTAAGAGTGGGAGCAGTGTGCGGGATGGCTTCTTAATATCTTGATTTAATTATCGCAGAAGTCTTAAATGTTTTTTTCCAAACTGTCCACAAGATGGAATATCAAAGAATGTGCTGAGGTAAAAATAAATAAATATCATCACGATTGTCTGTTTACAGGGAGAGGCCAGTTAATTCAAGGCTACAATTTGACAACTGTGGTACAATTAAATGAATAGTGTCAAAAACAATCCTTACTTTCTACTTTGAAAGATGTGTTATGCCCATGCGCTTAAGGAGGGCGTCTGCAGCTTGCCTCAAAATAGTGGGTTTAGATGGACTTCAATCATTTACTTAATGTCCTCCCACTTAACCTTTAATCCTAGATTTTATTGTACTGCTTCACCAAACTGCCAAATAAAACCTCAGAAAGCCAATGATAACTGCAATAAGTTCCTTTGTCCAATGCTTGAAACTTAGCCAACAGTCAGAATAATTAAAATATCTTTAAAAACATACTTTTGTGGAGGGTTTTCAGTGTTTGGCATTGGCACTTGTAAAGAATTTTGCCAGCAGAGTGTTCCTTGAGTGCTGTGCAGTAACATCTGGGTCATGGCCAGGTGGTCGCTGTAGGAGAGGTTCAGGTCGAGGGCCCACACCTGCATCGGGACAAAGCAAGTATTCAACAATTACTGTGAGACTGAGCTGCCCCAGTGCATTCACTACAGAAGGCACAGGAGGGCAGCGCAAGGTAGGAACCGTATGAGCCGTTCGCTAATATTGACCCGAGTGACCAAGATGAGAATGAATCAAAGATAAAGAAAAATGTTTTTGTCATGTAAAATCTTTATATTTTCATTGAGAATAGCAAAAGAAAACTGAGAAAATATGCACAAATATCAACTTTTAAATGGTTATGGTTTTGGTAAATGTGTGTGATGGCAACCTTTTGACATATGAACCAAATAAAAAGTAAATGAGGGGTGTGCAAGTCACTAGATAAAAGCATTCATCCATGATCCAAATGTCAGTGGTTTGAATATTGGTTCTAGACTGGATGCCCATAAAGCCACATTACTATGACAAAAGTGTTGCCAGGGAGAATTACGGCTACCAGCTACCTTGTGCATTGAAGGCGAATGCTTACCACTTAAAGCAATTAAATATATTAAAGCTTGGTGCCAAGAAACAGACAATATTCCGATTAGGACTGTACTATAACCTTAATATTCCATATTTTCAAGTAATTAGGATGAAATAGAAAAAAATGGTAGAGAAATCCAGAAGTTAGTTGATTGTTGAGAAAAACCTACACATAAAGTTACTTACAACTTTTTTACACTATCCAATGACAAAAACACAAAGCAGATATCTCCTCCAAGCTCACCACCCTCAGCTACTTATCCTGGCTCAGTGCGATAAGGCAAATGTTCAGATATGTACTGTATAGTAAATGGCGTCATTATAAGTATATTAAGGGGTCAGGTGTGGTCGAGGCCTCCTGCTTAAAGAGGGCTAATTTTCCCAATAATAACCTCATAGCTGCGCCCTCTCTTTAGAAGTGCCACATAAATCACGGAGGAAGGAGTTGTTAATAACTAAGTGGCAGCCGTGCTTTTCTTGCGCTGTTCCTATTTGTCAAAGTAAACGCTGCTGCCACTGGATGCAAATGTCCGACCCTGAGAGTGGCTCGATGCTTTATCTCCACCATCGTGTTACAAAGCCGGGAATCAGGATAGTTCCTCTTGAAGCTTCATTAGGTGTATGTTACATTAACTCTAATTCATGACGGAAGCACACTCACTCAGCTCCTTGCAGTACTAGTTGGTGCATGATACCAAAATGTCCTTTATTATCTGTTTCAGCGCCATTTTAAGAAATGTAAGAAACCTGAAGGAAACTGTTCAGTGTTTGAGTAAGGTCTCAGTCATACAGGGGTTTAAGTGTTGCACATTTCGCCTCTCATATCAAGAAACTTCATCAGCAGCACTAAGGCATAGGGTTTCAATAGTTTAATGAAGCCCAGGTTTTAGTTTTTGAAAATGCAGTTCGCCGCACACATATTATGACCAGGAGCAATATAATCTGAAAAAAAAGACTGAAATATCTACAAATTGAACTAATGCAAGAATTACATTCCACAAAGAGTTTGCTGAGATCTAAACTTCTATACTTCACCTAAAACAGAATCATTTGTTATGTGAAGGAGACTTTGTTAACATTGTGAGCATTGTGCGAGTTTTGATTCAGTTGTTTGGATGAATAAACAAGTGGGAATCTAATCATTCTTCTTCTGAAAAACAGACTTTCTCTTCTAACTGTATTTTTATATGGCTATTTGTAAGTCAATGCTAGATTTTTTTGCTGTTTTTTTGTCATTGACTACTCTTCTATATAGGAGGCACACAAAGACTGTTAATGAAACGTGCAATAGAAGGTGCAGTTGACAGCCAAGTGGGTAAGGCCTGTGCACATATGGTGGAGTGTTGTTCAGTCCTCAGCTACATGGGTTCGAGTCCAGGCTTAGACAATTTACTGAATGTCTCTCACTGCTCTTCACAATACGCTGTCCTTTCAAATAAAGACAATGGCCCAAAAATCCCTTAAAAACTGTAATACAAAGAGTAAGAAGGACAGGAAAAAAAGGAATGGACAGGCCTAAAATACTCCTGAAAATGAGCTACTAGTTACAAGAGAACTAAATGAAGGAGCAATCTGATTAGACTGACACTCATACAGCGCGAAGAAGAATCTTTTAATGAGTTTTAACATTCAGTATATTCAGTCAAAAAAATATATGAAAATTTAAATGTAAATTGTATTTGTGTGCATTGGCGAGGTGCACATGTCAGCACTGGTTCATCAGCATGCCCAGCGCTTCCTTCAGGCGCGTTATGGCAGAATGGGGGGACCACTCTCTAAAAGCCATCCTCCTGCACCGCTGTCCCATTGTGGCTCTTAACAAAGCTGTGGGAGATGTCCGCCTGGATTGTACCTGTTTTCTATGGCCGGCCGTTTTCATTAAGGCGCCTGACGCTGCAGCTGGGGCCCCGATCGACCACAATGTGCCGCGAGACTGAAGGGCAAACATATGTGACCCACTTCGGCACGGCACATAAAGTGAGCTTTTAGCAACAGGTTTGAATCTAAATTGATGTTTAAATGCAGACAGGTTTTGCCCATGTGGCGCGGTCTGTCTGAGCTGTGGATGGAGATGGCCCAGAATGCAATGTCTTTAATGTCCTGATCTATTCAAGTAGTCTGCTCTTAATTATGCCGCCAATGAATAGCATTCATGTCTGGGCCGGATTGTGAGTAAAACTGATTTGATGGCTCTCATTATATCATTTTTTAACAGTTTGGGAGAAGGCCGCTTTCTGTCCTTGTGATATTTCTTTCAGGAAAATATAATTAACATAAATGAATAGTAGTCCACTTTTATTTAGTGAATCTTTTTAAAGATGATAAATACTGCAAGGTTGTTAGTCGCCAAAATACCATTTGAATTTATGGTCAGTCGCAGTTGGCATAGTCTTTTTGTGAAAGCACTATTGAGAGTTGTCTTCATAAAATCTGATAAATATTCATTAGATGTAAAAAATATTAATAATAATTGTATTTACTGTTAATGTGTTCATATGATACTACTCTTCGATGTCTGTCTTAATCAAAATATTTATAATCCCATACAGGAAAAGGAATTCACGGACTTGAAACTAATTGCATGTTACCATTTGCTATTGTGCTTTTACTGTGTTTTGTATTTCATAGACGAATAAATCATGAGACTAACCATATTTTATCTCAAAGCGTTTTTACTTTTACTCTCTGGATCAATAGTCTGTCAATGTAGACACACGTCGAGAGCAGAGGTTAACCATCATAAACAATCCTATCTCCTGCATCGTCAATCACGTGTTCGGCAAAATGAAATCCTGAAAAATGAGGCTTTCATGGCATTTTGTTGAGGTTTTTTAGTGCCTCTGTCGGCCGGTGGGAAGGCGGGGTTAAACACCGTCAGGGCATCCTCGTACAGCTGTTAAATCACTTTAGAATGACCTATTGTCTGAGAGATCTGGCGCAGTGTTGGCGGGTGAAAGGGCAGGCCTTAAATGGTGGCTAAGTGCGTTGACACAATGCGCTCTGACACTTTATTAGACGTGCCGGAGACACTGTTTGGCTTCCTGCTGTAGACCTCTGGGACCAGTCAGAGGCGCCTCTCTGTTCCACTATAGATCTTTTATACCCAACAACGATTGATATTGTCCAGCTGTACTGTCAAACAGAGTATTGTTGAAGAGCATGAGGAACAAACCTAGACATCACCTAGAGATGGAATTTATGGTTTTATATCTACAGAGATTTTTCATTATTATGTTTTTGTTTATTGTTATATTTTTTCATATTTAGACATATTCAATAAGAAATCTTGATCTTGTGAGTTTTAGTGTGTGTATACAAACAAGAAAGCCGTTATAAAAGCAACTCTTGAAGGTTGTCAGTAGTTGACAATTACATATCAATTTGGTTTACAATTCAAAGGGTATTTGTAAACTGACATTGCTATTTTAATTGGATTTCAAAAAGAATTCTGAAATATCTACTATGAAAATGTGATAAAACAGATTTCATTTTGCCTTTCTAAAAATTGGTCAAAGTATTGGCAATAATAGAGGTCGGTGTCTTTCGACCTTACAGATACAGTTTAACTGTGTATGCTTGTTGTATATTTTCCACTTAGAATGTAAAAATGCAAATTTATAGATAACTGGAAATTGATTGTACTTTACAGTCATTTCGCGAGCCTCACCGTGCGCTGTTTGGTGCTGCAGTGAGTGAAGCTGACCAGACGGACTGATATGTGTCCAATGATGTTCTTGCGGAGACAGGCCTCTCCCAAACGTGTGCAGAGGGACTGCAGGGTTTCTGGCCTCACAGACCTTTGAGGAACAGAGGAGCCCAGGACCTCCAGGCCACAGGAGCTCAGCAGCTGGTCTCCACAGGACAACAAGGAGATGTTTCCCTCTGGCTCCAGCAGTAGGTCCACAGTCACACAGCAGAGGCTGTCCGAGGGAGGGCATGCCTCTACCAGACCACCTGAACAGACAAGAGTCTCATCATCTGAGAATGGTGCAATAATACAGAAAATTATAATTTTAATTTCTATTTACAATAGTTTAAGTTTAGATTGAGGACAAGTAGGAATTTAATGATTGAATTAGCCTACTTTCAATTTATGATTATTCTGTGTGTAATTGCCAAGCCTTGCATCATGGAACAAAAAATGATAAAATGTTTGAAAGCTCCTCGAGCTCAAACTGGTCTTCACCCTATTTCTTTTCTTTTCATAGTATTATAAAGGCTATGTAGGAATTGACAGTGTTGAAAGTGCTTGGCTTACAGTGCTGGCAGGGAGATTCTGTCGAGAGCTTATGAGAGCTGACCTTGCCTGAGAAAGGAGTGGAGGAAGCAGGCCCAGGTGGAGTACTGGAGGTTTTAGCAGGATGGGCGTGAGACGACAGCCACTGTGGGACCTCCTTCAGGAACCTCAGCAGAACTGGCTCCTGCACAGAAGATCAAACAAACGAGTTTACAGCATACAGTAAGGAAAGTATGATGTGTGTTTGTGGATGTGAATGTAACTCCCTGTAAGTAGTTTTGGTGCTTTCTCCGTTTTATCATTTTGCCTGCATTTCAGAAAATTTGTAGTGATCATTCATTACAATCGGGTTACCAGACCATGTAGCCTGAGACCTCTACAAACATTTTCTGAAATGTGTGTAATTGTAGAACAGGGTTTAGAAAGGGTCACTGGACATGCTTAAAATGTGTAATACTGTACATGCAATACCTATACAATAAAACAACTGGGGTAGAGGAGCTTTGGGTGCCTAATGTAGATGGCAAAGCACTAAAGGTGAGACCATTTACCATTAGTTTTAGTTAGTAAGTCAGTCAGTCGCAATAATCACAACACAAAAATTTGACATTATGACTTCCCTATTTGTGAATAGCCTTACTTGGATGCCGGTTATTCTTGCATAGTGCATAGACTGCGGAGGGTCTGATGGATTGTGCCATGAGTGACAGCCTATTATCAGAAGGCCTCAGGAGTCTAATGGCTTTAACTGGGAAGAGGGAAACAGCACCTGCCCTCAATAACAGTGCGTCGGCCGGGCAGCGCTGGATACTAAAGCCATCTGGTCGCGGATCAATCTGAGCGGAGGCCGGATCAATCGCACTCTGTTTCTGTAACCAGCAAACGCCATCATCGCCTCAGCACTTCATTACGCTGATCATTTTTTACTCCTGTTTAAGCTTTCTAATAGTTTGCTCACTGTCGCCCTGAACAGCCATTTTTCAACCGTTAATATCTGTATAGCAGGGCTGAATGACTTCGGGAAAATATCCCATTGTGATTTTCTGACTAAAATTGCAATTAAATTTTTCTTTTTCTTTTTAATCAAGATTCATTTCACAGAGAGCACATTTTGAAATAAGGCTGGTAATAACAACATTTGATGGAAGACTAAAATATAAATTCGTCTAGGCTTGAGATCTAAACTACAGCATCTGGAGGCTTTAGAATTGGACATTTTGTATTATTTACTGAATACAGTCCTTGCGATTCAGACAATTGAAATTGCGATTTTTCAATCAATCTCAGCCCCAGTGGTTAGATGAATATAGTGGACTTTATAGCTGCTGAATTATCTAATCCAACATATGTGGATTTTCCTTTGGGATATTTAAAGTTGCAGAATAAAATGAAATTGAATCAGAATCCACGATTAACAAATCGCAAAGGCTTCAATTATTATGGTAATGTCCTCTGCAATCAACAAAATATTCGGTCTCCATGGAGTCTTATGTAAAACCTGTCACGCCAGGAAGATGACAGATCTATAGTTTAGTCTTCTCTCAAATGGAAATGCTCGTGTATGTGTTTAAACTGTGGACTGTGAACAAAATCTTGGGGGTAAAAAAATAATAAATGAATTGAAATGACAATACTTCAATATTTGTCCGGAACTGTATAGCCCTTTTTGCAAATAATACAATGGGATTTCGATTTTTATCAAATATTTCGTAAATGTACCATAAGGACAGAAAGATCAGCCAGACGGATGAGCCCAACCAGAAACTGTTGTTTGAGTGCATTACTTTGTTTAGAGTATAGACCGCTGAGCTTGGCTGGAGCTTGGGGCTGCAGATTATGCTGTTGATATTCCAGTCATGACACAGCCATCATCATATTCAAGCACTGGAAGAGGCAGGGTCAACCGCTCCTCAGCGATTCCCCCTTGCACAAGCCATGAAGCACACAATGGTGCGGCAAAAAGTGTAAAGGAGCCGTAGTCATTTTGAACGGAAGAGCAATTTCACCCCGGGACTTTGCCTATGCGCCGCACAGAAAACAGCGGGGCATGGAGACAAGAAATAGAGGGGTCTCGCCATAAATTATTCGGACTTAAACTGTGTAGAGTGCAGTAAGATGGGATTCATGCTTTGCTTGGTGTCCACATAAAACTAGACAGTGTGCTCGTAAATAAAATATATGTCGGCTGCGGCTCTTTGATTGCCATTTTACGCCGTCATTACACAAAGGAAACAGTCCAGGAAGTAGAGGCAGTCTTGTGAAGAGTATACAATGTGTCGGTTCGAAAACAAGAAGCTTCAATTTACATCAACAATGGCTGATTTGTTCGCTAAAATGTATTCTTGGTGTTTTTGGCTCTGTTTTGTTTGTTTTTGTTTGTGGTTTCCTGTGTGCTTAAAGCTCTTGACCTCGAGTGGATCTGAAGGACAGAATGAAAGCGCTTGTCAAAGCGTTTCCTTTTAATTAGCACAAGGGAGAACAGTAAAGCCCCTCTCGTGAACAATACTTAGAGTCACAACATCTGTCTAACACCTTCCTTATTTTGCTCTTACACTGATTATCAAATGACCCATTTCCTGGACTGATTTAAGCTGAAATAGGTGGTGCTGAGGCTGCGGCGGTACACAGCGTGATAAAGAAAAGTCCATCTGTTGACACTATTAGGAGTAATTTTGACCCTCTTGTGCCTAATGATCCGTGCACGGCTGTGTGTCGGCTGCCGCGGGCTATGACTGCAGATCTACATGTCTTTAACCTCTCTCTGTGTAAATGCTCAAAGAGGCCCCCGGGCATTGAGGCTCTGGGCTGGGGCCCCACAGAATGGAGACCTCTCTGTGTTTGGAGTCAGAGATCCTCTTTCTCCTGCTCATACTCATTCTCTTGTAAGTGCTGGCATTATTTTTTTACAACACATGGCTTTTAATGTGGAGCACGCTCACGCTGAGCATATTAAAACAAGCAATAATTAACTAACTGTGTGTTGGTTTGAGAAATATGTGGCTGCATTGCACTGTAAAGCACATTTAAGTGATAATACAAATAATAAAACTACAGAGAAATAATGGATGGAGGTAAGGTAAAGCATTTTAAGCTATTGTAGCTTATTATTAATACATGGAATTATAATTTTCATAAGCATTAGAGTTATTGCTTCTAAACAGACTGAATTGAGGTTATCTATTCTCTTCATGGAAAGCTATAGCAAAAGCTATTAGGACTTGTTTTCTGCAAGTGTGGTATTAATGAGAGTTATTGCTCAAAATACACTTTTATGTTTGAACATCCTTCTAGACATTATGCCATGAGAGCAGATATTAGAGACACCATTAAAAATGCATATCACTGAATGTAATTAACAGCCTGGCTTTACAATTAGTCAGTATAGAGCACTTATTGTGAGCAGTCTACGACCAGAGAGAAAACACAGTGGTACAAAGACACTGTGTGAGTGCTGTGCTTTGATTAAAAGAGTTACAGCAGAATAAAGGCCAGTGTAAGTGTTGTGTCCATATGGCCCCTGGGCCCTGAGGCTGCGGACCACACCGCCCAGGCTCTCGTCCCTCTCTACGGGACCCCAGCTGCTCAAACAAACCCCATTTATGTCCCTGTTTTGCAACAATTACAGGCCTTGGCTAGGGTTCAGCCACTCTCCGCCATAATTAACACAGTGCGTCTCGACTATTCCAGCACCACAGAGCCTATGTGTAAAGAAGGAGAAATGGAACAGGCGTTTGGAGCAGCTTCACAAAACTGCTGCTCCTCAGAGGGAATCAAAACTACACGCTTTGTGTTCCAAGTTTGAAGTCGTTAGCCTCTCATTAGTTTAGAGAGCCCAGCTATAATGGCAAAACACAGTAATTAACAAGAGACAGAAAATCAAAGGCTACTCAGTAAAATATCACAATGTAGGCCAGACTACAAATACCGTAAATGAATAATGATTTAATCCTAACACATTTTTCATCGATGAACAAAACAGGATGCCAAATTATAGATTTTAACAAGCCGAGGTATTAGGAAAACAATGCAGCACACCATCTTCTGAAGGCTTGTGCATGAGGCCACGCTGTCTGTATTGATTTTGAGTTTTATGATGGTCCTGTGACCCCATAGTGACCCCCTTTAACCCACAGTGACCTTCGGGTTCATTTTTACAACATTAGCTTTTGTAAGATCTGAGCTAATCTCAGAACAAGGGAATGAATTAATAAATATGTGTCATTTTAAGAATGATGAACAACAAAGTTTGTATGCTAATTACAATTCTTAGTCATAAATATCACATTACAGCAAAAGAATCCATTTCGGAATTGTTAGATAATCTATTTTCAAATAAATTTAAATGAGAGAGAGAATTTCTGACAAAAAAAATACATCGGTAAAAATGGTCACAATCTCATAATATAGATCATATTAACCTGTCATTGTCTATGTTACTTTTTTTTAAGAATTAAAATTCCGTCTGAAGATGTTACCTGAATAGCCTTGCTCCTCCAGGCTTCAGGACCGTAGCGCTGGTACTGGCTCAGGGCCCATGGGTAGCACTTCAGATGGCTCACATCACACAGGGCGTTCCTCCACGTTCACTGTCCATTTTAAACAGCCATCTCTTCACCTCCAGGTTCTGCACCAGGAGCTCAGCCAGACTTCATGAAGCTACACAAATACAAAATGGACATATTTGATATTTGATTGTTCACAGTACAATGCCAACCATAGTATTGCCACTCAGCATCAAAATCGATGGCCGTGTCGGTAACTTAGTGGTGCCGTTTTTGACTTTCTGATTTCAAGTTTCAACTCCAGACGTGATTCATGGAGAGGTTTGAGAAATTAGAAACATCCTCCTGATTGTTACTTTTCTTAGGCTACTTCAGAACTCATTTATTTTTAATTCATACTCCACTGATGTTGAAATGTTCTGTTTGGAATATTGCCAGAACAAAGCTTGTAAAAGACAGTGTTGCCACAATGTGCTCTTGTGAATTTATAAATAGCTTGTGCTAAATGCTGATGTATTATCAATGGAGTTCCTCTTTTTTGTGTGCAGAAAACAATAATAACAGTATAATAGACCGTCTTTGCTCTTATTTGAAAAGTCTTCCATTATTTCAGAAAGGCACCTTATAGAGCACTATAGGAAATAATTTAACATAGGAAAACCTTTATGTCCCACAATGTGGAAAATGCAAATATAAAATAAAACTATATAATGATAATAATTTTAAAAATATGTTCTAAATTGAATACACTAAGCTAAATAAACGTTATATTATATAATATTATAAAACATTACACTACAAAACTAATAACAAAGTATGGAACTGACAGACTGTGGTAAGTAGAGCATGTGAAGCCTTAACTATCAGGTAAAGTAACCTGTTCCAGTGAATAGATATCTTCTACACCAGGGGGCATTTCAACACCCGCCTCACTGAGGATCTTCCTGGCTCCAGATTTGGTGCCGTACAGCAGTGTAACTGCCGGCTCGGGCCCAGCACTGGTACGCCCAGGTCATCTGCCACGGCCAAGTCGTCCGTGTGTGTCACTCCGGGGACGATATAGGCCTGTTTGCCCTGGATGAGATGCCTGATTCTCTTCAGGTGCGGGGGCTGTACTTGAGCAGCGTCGACAGGCACATGCTGTGATTCTAAAAGAGAGACATGGACACATCTCAACTTGGTCTGAGCATCAAAGGGATGTGTGACAGTGTGGGAATGGGATAGTTCACTCTTTTTTTCCCCACTCAATTTTTACAAACAGACAAACTACTAGACAGCAAGTTTGCACCTCCATGGGGCCTGTCACAAGAACACATTATAAAGTGTGATCTATTCCAGAGGAAAATAGTGCAATCATTTATTGATGACTATTTAATGCTAGTGATAATATGAACCAGCTTCATAAACCCAGTAAGTGCTTTTTCAAAAAGTACTTACACTCATCTTAAATCTAACAAAAGCTCAATAAATCAAAAGCTCAATATATATATATAATAGCATAGATAGACAATACCATGCATTCACAAAAGACATACAGTCATAAATGAATGTTCAATAGTTCAGTCTGATCAAATCCAAAAATATGACATAAGAATAGACCGATTCCTCATTAGATTGCTGATAATTGATTAGAGCAAATAGATTACAAAGTAACAGAAGATATTGATTTAACAAAATATATATATCAAAATAAATTGCTAATAAAATGAATGATAAAATAAAACATCAAAAGATGATAATAAAAAATACTGTGTAAATGGTAACTGGCACTTGCGTCCTTTGGTACTGATTTTTCATTGCATTGAAAAAAAAAGATTCTACAGTAGTTTTATGCACTTTTTCTTACTCACTCATTCGGTGCTACTAGACATTGTCCTTCTCAAACTGTTTGGGATTTATTTTGTCATATTTAGTAGTGAATATAACTTTTGTTTAGAATCCAAAGTGCTTTTCTAATTCCTTGGCCACATCCAGGTCCTAAATGTCACTTGAAACTGCGCCCTCAGCGAGACCACACTTTGCCTCTGATTTATCACTGTGTGCACACCAGATCTCCGATTGTAGCTGCCAGCGGGGAAGTGACCTCTGCTGTACAGGTTGAATTGATAAAATCTGCCGGTGGGATGTCTTTCTATCCTTCACTCCTCTAATGTGTGCTACCAATGAGCTCCTTGGGAATACAACTAATTACTCCGCATCTGTATTTATTTGATCCACATGGAATTTCCTTCTGTCACTGCTACAACACGCTGCCAGCCACAGGAGCGCAATTCATCTCCGCAACATGTCTGGCAAAGCTTTAACAACCGAACAGCAGGAAAATCTATAGCCGTAAATGAGAGGAGAGCGTGTCAAGTTGTGCTATCAATCTACAGCTAAGGGAAATTCTGCTTCGACATAATGGTTGTTGAGGTAAAGAAGCTGCTGGAACATACATGTACATGAATTAAATGTATAGGCTTTGTGGGATCAGATGTTTTGACAGCCCCACTAAATAATCTCCTCTACTACCCTCTAGAGGCCTTATATCATATTACATATTTTGTCATCCTGATGGTAGTACGATTCGTAACATGTTAGGGTCAAGGACACAATGGGCAGGCAGGAGACAATGAGGAGAGAGGAGTAAAAATTAAGATAAAAAGACATTTCATATATATACACAATTTTCTAAATTGGGGAGATGTTGATTGTGTGACTTTGAGCGGTTGCCGGTGCTTTTCCGATCACTGTTTTAATGATTGACATTGCAAATTCACCATACTATATTCATCTTTAGACTAAATGTCCCGAAGTATGTCTGAACACTTTCACCACTTGCAAAGGAGAATTTTATAAAAGCTAGTTTGTGACGATAGAGTAGATGTTAAACTTTTTGCCAGTTTTTGTATAATGTGGATGCAAAACATCATCAGACTTCTGCATTTTGAAAGAAGATTCCAGATTTTACCTAACTACAGGCTCTGTAATGCTGTGTCAACACATGAGCACACCCTATGATATGTCCTAAAATAACAACATTGATAACTTAACTGGAAAGTAGTCGACAGCCTCCGGAGTGAGGATTATGAAGCGTCTCTTAGAAAGTGTGGTCTCACTGGCCCTCGCTGTTCCCTCCTCTTGGGCTCCGTAAAGCTTTAACAGACTGGAGTAGTACTGCAATACATCCTCATCCAGGGGAAGAGGACACACGTAGATCACCTCTATATTCTCATCTAAAAAAAAAAAGGAATAAAATAAGATACAAACATGCTTGTAAACACTTATATATGTGAGGATCATACTGTACCTCTTATTTCACACAGCCTGCCTATTTGAATGTTCTGAAGCACGTCGAAGTCCCTCAGGCTGTGTCGCTGGTTCGGAGAGTATCCTGAATCAACAAGAAAATATTTAATTGTAGAAAATGTTGCTGGTAAGTTTCTCATGAAAATTATACCTAGAGTTGTGTTTGATGAGATACAGTATGTTTGTAACCTTTATGTTCCAGACCTACTAAACCAAAGTTGACCTGGTTTATGATCTGAAGTGTACTTTTCCATTATCCATATGGCTTATTTATATCAAGAACCATACAACAGGATTTTAGCACTATATACTGTATTTGAGGAGGAGTAACCAGTTTTTTTTTTTTTTTTACCACACTGGTTCCCTTAAACAGTGCAGTTATAAAACACAAAATAATTAGCTAAGGTCTCCCAAAGCATTTGAAAAAGCCACACATAATATAGGTTCAATAGGAATACAACACAATATCTGGGCTAATTCCAGGGGGTACATAATAGTTAATTTTGCCCAATAAGCAGGTGGCAGTATACTGCAGTGTCCACTACTGAGCGCGACTGACTTCTACGCGAACCTTTCCTGGCGCGCCTGGATTTGAGCCTGACGGAGAATCCTCAGCTGAATCAAGGTAATTAAATGATTGGATTCATGCTAATTAACAACAATGGGGTTCAACTTTGTAATTATCCTTGTTCACACAGCACTCTCTGCAGCCACCCCGAGTGCAAATAAAGCATTCCATCTGCTCGTAATTAGGCTTAATAATTTCAGACAATCGTTCAATGATTTACAATGGCTGATTACAGTGGAAATGCGGGCACTGTGGTGAAATTAGAATAAGAACGGATCATAGCGTGCGCACTCTGTCTGGAGCAGTGGTAATTTTGTCGGCTAATATATTTCATCATCATTTTTCTCATGTGGTATTTTTCCTAAACTGACAAAAAAGAAAAATATCAATTATGACTAAAAAAGGGAGACTTTTCATATGTTTTTGTCAACTACTAAACAAAAGTGGAAAGAAAGGACGAGTGGGGACAAAAAGTGAATTCACTGAAACACTGAAACTAGTCTGGAGTGACGATGGCGCAGCTAGGTGTCATGTCGAAATTCCCAACATAATCGCTTTTCATTTGCCTAATCTACAAATTAGACGGCGATTGGGGAGTAATTGTTTTGTTTCTGGCTATCATGCTGGGAAAGCCATTTGACGCCGGGGCAGAAGGCCACAGCCCCTGCCCCACTAGAGTGTAGCGACGCAGGCCGAAGCGAGACGAGAGCCACCTAATGACGGCACGTGGATGATGGTTCTCTTGGAGGCTCGGATGTGGTTCCAGTTGGCTGCCAGATGCTGTGAGGAGGGAGAAGAGGAGTGATCAGAGACCGAACGCACAAATCATCACTGCATGTCTGCTCTCTCTCTCTCCCGCGCTCTCTCTCTCTCGCTCTCTCTTTGGGCGAGAAGCCAAGCATAACATATCACTTTAATTAAATGGAGCTATTACTTTACAAAACATATTTTTGTAATTAGATCTATCACAGAGGTACATGATGCTACAGGCAGGGAAGATTAGCAGGCCTAATTAACTCAGTGTGAATGTTTAAACAGAAGACGTACATTTAGAGCATGTAAACAGAAGTAGAGCTGTATAATCAGGAGAACTCGTGGTCACTTATTAAAAATGCCTGAGCTTAGCATCTTCTGAACAGATGTACATGCTTGGTTTTCAACTCTCTGCTTAAAGGTGGGGTATTATGCAAAATCAGCTTTTTAGAGCTTTTTTTTTTTTTTACTTTGGTACAATGTTGTTCTCTCATCAAAAACAAACATGGAGCTCTGTTTTGTCCCAATTGTGCATCTTTGAGTCATCTTTGAATCTTCTCCAGGGACTATTCTTAGCAGCACAGCGACAGCTCCCAGGTCCTATGTATCCAGGAAATACTTTTTCTAACCAACAAAGTGTAAGATAGTGATGTGTTTGGGATTACCAAATACCTGCAAAAAGCATAATACTCCTTCTTTAAGCAACTGAAACCAGAAGCTTTACTGAACATATTCTAATCATTTTAGTGCTTAAATGAAGCATCTGTATCTTTCAGTAGTTAACAATAGCCATGCTGATCATTTTTCATTTAAAATACTTCAATCCCCACTTTGGTTAACAGAAGGTGACACCTTATCAGAGTCTTTAAATGGAAAGAGAAAGGATGCACAAGAACACATTTTAGATATGTTTGACATGTGCGCAATGGAGGGTTGGAAAACTTCAAAGGGTTTCACCTGTATTCTCTGGCGCTGATTTTCCAAATGGCTGAACCTCCTCGCTTGCAGGGCCTTCCTCATGCGACACCTCTGGGCGTGCATCAGCCAGGACACAGAGATGGTACCAGCCGCCCATTTTCGCCTGCAGTAACAAAGGTAGGCCGAGCGGACCGTGTAGCGCCTCCAGCAGGATTGTATGTGAACTGCGGCAGCTTCGGTCCCTCCCTCTCCCTTGAAGCGCTGACCTGGGCGTGACAGCACTTCCAGAACATCCTCTCGATTGTGCAGCACAGAGAGGAGTCGACTCACAAGAGGGGCGCCCCTCCACTCAGTGTCCCAGCTGTGAGCCAACTCTACGAGCCACTCACCCTCTACCACGGCCACAGGCACAGCATAAGCCCGCAGCAGCTGGTTCAGATGCCCCAGAGCATGTTCTACGCTGCTCCAGCACAGGCAAACGCTTTCCTTAAAGACAGCGAACTCTTCATCTGTCGGTTTGATATGGCCCAGTTTAATTGTAAAAGTAATTGGACTCGTATTTTTGGGAACTTCTACAGACAGGTTCTACAAAAAACAAGTCAATTACAAACTCAGGACTGACAACAGAATATGAGAACATCCCAAGCCAAACCTGTGTGTTGCGGCTGCTGTGCTCTGTGCTTTTGGAAATGATGGAGGGAGGCGGGTCTTGATTGTGGGATAAGGGCTCTCCTCAGGAATAGGCTCAGCTTCACACTGTAGAGGCCTGGAACACCTGAACTCCAAAGTTTTTACTCCTGAAGTCATCAAAACAAGTTCAACAGTACAGTAGTATAGACGTAATAAGTTACATTTACTTCCAGAAGAATTGTGACATTCAAGACGTACATATATCCCCCATAGTATATCGGGACAATATGTGCTTTTATCAGTATCAGTCTTGAAGTATTGGTATAAGCCCATATTTTGTTCAGTTCACTTATCTGACTAAATATTGAGGCTTTGTTTGAATAGCTGTAGTGGATGTCTAAAATACATAGCTCTAGATATTATTTTATTATAATAACAATTGTACTGTATATAGCACTTTCCAGGCGCTAAAAGACGTTTTACAATTTCGTCCAATATTCAATCACACTATACTTGGTGATGGTAAACTACGTATCTGCCCCTCCAACCATCACCAACCACTCACTCACTCACACACCACATTCACCCAGGCTTCCTGGTGTTTCCCGGCGGTCTCCCAAGTACCAACCAGGCCCTACCCTGCTAAATTTCCGAGATCTGGGATCGGGCATAGCAAAGGCGGTATGGCCTTTATTATGCATTCCAAGGTGGAGTAATGCTCTCTGTAGTGACATTGACTGAGCTCATAATAATTTCAGATAACTTCTAAATAAGAAATATAGATTTTTTCTTCTTCAATAATTGTATCAATATTATTCTGAGTAAAAACAGTTAGTGGGAAGCACTTACTTTCAAAAAGTCCTATCTTGGAGCATTGCAAGCCTTGTCCAAAGGGAAGTGAGGCAGCCTTGTTGTGGCCTCCCTTGTGTCCTGAGACAAGGTTTTACAGCACATCAGAGAATCACTATAGTCAATATATAAAGTGGACGCACCTGCTCCTGTGTGTTCACTGCTCTGAATGTTCACCACTGGACCAGGGAGGCTGCAGTGTTTGGACTGAAAACATTTAAAACACAAAGTCAGACAAAGCAACTGACCCGACCAAGGTACATGCCAGTGTTAAAAATCAACTTTAAAAGAAGTGTTTTAGAGGTCGCTAATAAAATCTGCCAGGATGTCTAGCTAAAGATATGATATCTTTTGTTGTTTTATTCGACACCATAAAGATCCATTTTAATAGAGGTATGCAGGTAAAAAATCTATAAATCTCTATGAAGTCAATATTGCCTCTGGTCTGGTGGTCTTTATATAATTGGTGCATGGAAGTGTCTGCACGATTAATAGAATTTACTCTTCTTTTATATTACATTCCACGTCTAAAATAATCTAAAAGCTAAATTACACTCCTTGTTCTAGTAGAAAATAGTTGTATTAAGCCCTCTGCCCATGCTCCATCCTCCTCAGCCCACTGAGCTCTCTGACAGACCACAGGTGGGGCCAGGTGCTACCAATCTCCCCTCAAAGGCACACATCTGTCTCAGGCAAGCTTTGTAAAAAGGTGGTAGCCTTTGTAAAATCGCTAGAATGCAGAAGCTCATTGTCTGGCGTGGGCACAGAGAGGAGCTGGCCTGAGCGGCGGGCACAGAGCCAGTACGGCGCTCCGGCTGTCTTATTGGCATGCTGGAGCAGGTACTGCTTCTGTCCAGAGACAGCTGTAAACCAGCAGCCCATAGCACAGCAATCAGGCACCACTTTCTTTACAAGAATGCTGATGTGCCGCAATCTGCTACTTTCTGCTTCTGTAGCCAGCACTTCCATCTCTCCTAGATCTGGGTGACAGTCCAGCCTTTGTTTCTCATGTAACAAAATCACAAAATGGCTTTGGAAAGAAAGTGTGAAAAATAAAAAACATCTGAAATTGATGCTGACCTTTGCAAAGATAAATGTGTTAAGTTTTGACAGATGCAAGCTGTCATCACTAAGCTAACTGACCTTTGTGTCACTTCATTCATTAACCTTACACACCACACTCACTTGACACATGTAAGAGATTCTGTCAATTCATCAAATTATCACAGACCATAATACTTCCTAATCACCTTTGTCACGGTGATTCTATCATAGTTACTTCCAACAAAGAAAGGAGACACGAATGTCTGTATGGTGCTCTTCTAGTTTTATGTTTTTCACTAGTTGCACTTCCATTTGGGGGGGGTTGGGGTGCAAGTAAAGATGTTCGGGAGAAATTGTGCAGCAAAGGGACAAAAAAGACAACAATATACCAACGAACTGTAGAAAAATGTCAGAAAATAGTCAGAAATTACAAATATGAATTAATAATTGTGTATATAATGATGTATTATTATTATTATTATTATTATTATTATTATAATTATTATTATAACAACACTACCTTCTCTTCTACAAAGGGTCTTGACGGACGCAAGACTGGGAGACACTCCAGTCCTGCTTCCCTGTATGACATGTCGTCAGTATAAAGCCAAAGATTAAAACATGGGAAAACAAAATATGATGTGACTTCTGAAATTATCCTTACCATTTTGGAATGTGGGCCCTCTGTATCGTGTCGATTCTTGGATAAACCAACAGCCGGTTATTCACTGTTTTCAGACATTCATCTGCACGTTTCTAATGACAGCAATTGTTTTAGTATAAATGCATGTGAATTTCTTTATGGAAATAACCAATAATAGCACCTTAATTTCATATTCAGTGTTGCGTATTGCTGTCTCTAACTCTTGAAAGTTTAATGTTTTTCCTAATTTAGTGCCAGTCAGTTTCAGGAGGTCACATTTTAGCCGTCGTAAGTCATCTTGAACCTGTGAAAAACAAAACAGTAACAACTTATACTGACACGTGTCGCCGCAAACTTAACTTTGCTGTTAGCATCGCAACCAGAATTGTCTTGATCGTAAAATTGTAACAATTAGTAAAAGAAAAAAAGAAGAAGAAAAAAAAAACTTTAGTTCTCTGCACCTGTATCAACGCTGCGCCCGCATTATCCTCGTTTCTACACGTGCGAGACATTAGATATTGGGGTATTTTAATATTGAAAATAATCTTTCCAACATTTTAAAGACAGCTAATCGAGGCGTTGTATAGTTTGCTAGACATCGCGCAAAGGAGTCTGTCAACTTTGGTTACCATGGCAGCGAAATGTAGATTAGTCCCTGAGTTTGCCCTTCAGACACGCGGTCGTTGTGCGTTTGGTTGTTGTTAAACTTAGCTCTTATATCTACACTTCATCTTCTCATTTTGAGGTGCCTTAAAAAGAATATATATATATCCGAGTGACTAATTGTGTGAAAACCAGACAAATACATTTTATTTCATTTTTTTCCCCACTCACCGGAAGTGACGTGATGTCCTTTGAGTTGAAAGGTTATTGATGCTAATGCTAGTTGGCTAATCTCAGTTATCGAGAGTTATTTCCTTCCTGATGTTATAATTACACGCATGTAAACGATGTCAGCTATAGAAGAAAATCCAGTCGAGACTACTCCATGTGTTCTCATCACAAGCTCGGACGATACTTTTAAAGAACAAGAACTTATAAAACGTGTGTATTTCTCGTACATCACTCGAGAGGTCTTACACTTGCATCCATAAGAATGTCTTATCTTCTCTGCTGAAAAGCTCGTTTAGGATATACGGTTTTGCATAATTACTCACAGACATTTATTTTGCTATTGCATGCTGGGGGTAATTCCAATATCGTATGCTAGATCCAAGTGTATTTTAATGTCAATATATTGTCTTTCTTTTTTAGAGATTCTGAACTCAAATACATTGCCTCAGCCCGTAAAAACAGACGAAGGGGTGGTGTGGTACCCATGGACCATCAACAACAAATACTACACAGCAGAAGTATCCCTTTGTGCTGTCCCCAACACCTTTCACATGTCATTAGAAATCTTCCAGTCTACACAGGCTTTCATCGCTTATTTTGACAGCTCTGTGGTAAGTGAGAGTACTTTTCAAATTTTGTATTTCATATGTTGTATCTTTTCTTTTTCTTGTTGCAGAAAGACGGACTAGAAAAGCTGCATTCATGGATATCAATAGTTGAAGAAATTGCTCCAGAGGTTTTAATTCTAGTCTGTGACAAAGTCTGCGAAAATGGTTTGTTTACTTAATTTGAAAGCAGATTCATGTCAACTATTATTATTCAACTGTAATAATATATATTAATAAAATGTTTTAGGGGTGACGAGACATGAAGCACAACAGTGGTGTTTGTCTCACTCATTTGAATTGATAGAGTTAAATCCCGAGGACCTTCCAGATGAGGATGGTAACATGTTGTTTTAAAATCATTCACATCATAAACTACCTAAAAATCCTGAATAATTCACATTATACTTTTTTATTGTTAAAGATGACTTTCCAGAATCCACCGGAGTCAAGCGGATTGTTCAAGCACTAAACGCTAATGTGTGGTCCAATGTAGAGATGAAAATTGGTGAGACTATTGTCCTATTCTTTATGAAATATTAAGAAGGTATGAAATAACACAGGTCTGGCTACAAGAACATTATTTTCATCATTACTAGAAAACCTAATGAACCTAATTGGACTAAATGATGTGTTAGTTTATGTCTGTTACTTCAACATGCCTGTTTTTTGTAGGAAACAACCAGGGCCTTGGTCTGATGAGCAGTTTGGTAGCTGGGAGGCATAACACCCCACGGAGCAGTGCGGAACCACCAGTTAGTTCATCTTTCTTTTGATATTTAAATGCTTTTTTTGTTTGATTGTTTTTGTAAATGGCTTAACCTTAAAGGGATATTTCAGGATTTTTGACATAGGGCCTCATTTCCTAGTTATCCAGAGTGTTGTTGATGTCTGGAGATATTTTTTTGTTAAATTCATGCAGTTCTTATATTTGAAGAGTCTAGTGGCGCTAGGCTAGGGCAAGGCTAAAGCAGTTCTATGGTAACGCTAGCCTGCATTAAAAACAGTCTGACCCACTCCACAGTGCACCTGAGGCAAATCACTTATAACGCCAGATTATCCATATAAATGTCTGTGTTAATAGAATCATTTTTGAAATATAACTGACCTTGTATCACAGAATTACCGCATTTTGAGGGACTATTTCTCGCAGATCACTCCAGCCGCTGTGTTAGCTTACAACCACGAAGCTGATGCTGCTCAAATATAAGTTATTTTAAATGCAAAATGGTTAAAATTATTCTATCACACAGCATTTATATCGTTAGTCTGGCGTTATAAGTGATTTACCTCAGGTGCACTGTGGAGTGGGCCAGACTGTTTTTAATGCAGGCTAACTGATACCATAGAAATGCTTTAGCCTTGCCTAGCCTAGCGCCACTAAGCTCTTCAAATATAAGAACTGCATGATTTAAGAAAAAAATATCTCCAGACATCAACAACACTCTGGATAACTAGGAAATGAGGCCCAATGTCAAAATCCTGAAATATCACTTTAAACATTTCTTGATTTGTGTGGTAGCTCTCAGAGTTGGAGGCTGTGGAGGATGAGGAGCAAAAGCAGAAAGAAAGTGAACAATCTGAAACACAGGAGAACAGCGTGGTTGGTAAGTGGAAAAAGTAACTACTTCATAACTCCATAATGAAAAAAGCTCTCCTGCTAGTTATCTGTTGCCACTTTTGAACAGATGCGATGACTGACTTGGACATTCGAGAACTTGCCGACCTCACAGCCGGAAATGCTGATGTTGACAATTTTGAACGCCTCTTCACTAAACTCAAAGAGATGAAAGGTAACAAAATATTGGATAAAACTACTGACTACACTTTGACTACTGTTGGATACTTAATTCATCATTTATAAAACATTTACAATTGTCTGTCATCATCTTTTGATCATTTATAACCAACATTTTTTACTTAACTTTAACTTCATTTACTTTTCCTAACCATAACCATTCCTGACTTATCCCTAACCTTAACCAGACGCAGGGATGGTGCACAGTGTTGCTATGGCAATGTAGGTACTAAATTATAGAATGAAAATTAATAGTATTTACCAATACTTTACAGATATGTTACAAAGCGGTTTCACTCTTTATGTGAAAATGTGTTTGTATACCCGTAGCATACTTCATTATGTGTTTCTTCTGTTACCTACAGACAAAGCTTCATCGTTGCCGCATGACCAACGCAAGGTTCATGCAGAAAGAGTAAGTTGTCTGTACCACTGTTTAGTCACATGTTGACGAGCACTAACATTAAGCTAGATGCGGGTAGAGTAGCGAAGCATGTATAACTTAATAGTGAGTCAAAAAGGGACATCTTATACTTGTATTGCACTTTACAATATTCTCTATTGACAAACGCCACACTGTAGTTAATATGATACAAAAGCAGGCATGGATGGCTGCCCAGGCGAGGGAAACGCCATCTAAAGCAAATAGTAGGAAAATTAGCTGACTGAATTAAATAAAAACATCGTGCATTGATGTCCTGCCTCTGAGCAGCAGAGCCACAGGTGATTGAGTCGACTCCGCCCTCTGGAGCTCCGTGAAGCACAGATCCACGTTACACAGAAAATGACTCTTATTTACCGGCCTATGATTGATAATTCAATATCAGGCTGTAAATAATAAAAACGCCAAAGTTCTGTTTGAAACTTCTCTTGCTCTCATGATTGTGTTGGTGCTTCAGTTGTGTTTATGAGAAGTCGCAATAATAAGGTTTGTCCACAAGAGGTCAGTGTTCAAACAGAATGAAACTGCTCTGATACTTTGAACCTTACTAGACATTTTTGCCAGGAAAGCCTTGAAGTGTTACAAGGCTTCACTCGCCCATTACTACTTACTCACACTACATGGTGGGTAATGGCAAGGTGGGTGGAGTGTCTTGCCCAAGGACACAATGACAGCCAAGATTTAAACCACCAATCTCTCGCTCATAAGACGACCTGAACAACCATCTGAGCCACTGTCGCCCCAAATAAGTAGTTGGTACTAGTACTACCCGCCTCTGCCCATGGCGTCTTTTATTGATGCCTTCACAGTTTCATAAAATTACAAGAAAGCTGATAAAATCAATCTATAAAACATCAACATAAAAATTAATTCATTACAGTAAAAAGCAAGAATGCAGATAAAATACTTTCAGATGACACATGCACGGGTAATAAATCATTTGTTATTTGGGTTATTTGTTTTGTAGGTTGCAAAGGCGTTCTGGATGGCCATTGGAGGTGACAATGATGAAATAGACAGTGTATCCTCAGGAGAAGAAAGTTAAGAGCAGACACTTCTTCCTCTTGATACTACATGTGGCCCAGGTTCTGTGCATCACTTGCCAAGTCATATCAATGACTAAAGGCAGAAGTGTGAAATTTATATCAGTTGTGTACCCCCTTGAAGAGATGACTGTATTCATCTAAAATATTAAGTCTAGTAAAATAATCATGGTAAACTTTACTTCCTCTCCGTCGATACGAAGAATAATTGGTTACAACATCTGTTCTCTTCATCTGTAAAACATAAAGTGTTGGAGTTAACCATTTAGACGTCAGATATTCTGTCTACAGGATAACTTTTTCCTGTAAATGTTAATTGAATTTGACTAAAAAGGAATGGACGTATTTCTGCCAAGTAGATTACATTTCAATTGTAAATTGTCATCAATCTAAAACCTAAGGTTGAATAAATCCTGTTAATGATTAGTCTATACAACTATGTGGCGATTGGGGATGTCTAAATAGTTGAAAAAACAACATAGATCCGCACTAGCTACTGCAATGGCTCACCAGTTTATTGGCACCACAGTGACTTTTCGGGCGTCAGCCCTTCATCTGATGTTTAAATAGTAGCCTTGGTTTTAAAGGACAATACTGATGATATTTTGTGACTTGGCTAGACTCCGTAAGACTCTGTAAGAAATAATCCCGTGAAGCATAGATCCACCATTTGTGTTTTAATGTTTTTTCATTGGTTTGTACGCAATTATTTGAAATCAGAGGATATTATTTTCCCTTTACTGTAGTTCAAAATGGACATAATTGTGAAATGTATTTTATGATTGATGAACTACTATTTAATAAATAATATGAAATGCATTCACATTATGCAGTGATCATGATTACCGTGGGTACAAAATAGGCTTTGCACATCTTTTAAGTCTAAAATTGAGTACTCATTATCGTTAGCCACATGGCATAATTGCCCAAGTCATTTTGTATTGTTACAATGGCAATAAGAGAAAAACAATGTTTCCTAAAAAAAAACGTCTTTTTACATGTTTTTCAAAAACTGTGTAAAAATGAGTTAGGCAATTATGCTACAGTATGTGGTTAACGTTATGTATCATGTGACCAAATGTGTTTAAAAGAAAATATATATATATATATAAGGCATCGTCTCATGTTCCCTTTGTTTTTCACCATTCATGAGCTGGCAAAAGGTAGCCCTATCAAAGATGTGAATATGCCACGACTCCAATTACAAAAACATAACACTCCCATTGACCTTGTTGTTATCGGAATCACTGGGAACAGATGACATACTGTCATCTAGTGGTAGCATAGTGTTACTGCAAGCTTTGCTCTTAGTGCGTTTGTACTTGTTATTCGGCGTGTGTGTGTTTTTGGTTCACTTTTTTGTGTATGTCGTTATAATTATGCTTGAAACACTGTATTGAAATAAGCACCAGTCCAAGAAGGAAATGGCATGTTTCTTTTATTATTATTAGATTATATATAATTATAGTAACCTTTTCTTCTAAAAGGCAACAAGCTCCTTCACGAAGCTTGTAAACTTTCATTTTTACAATTTGGGTAAATCCTTTCTGTCAGTCACTCCGGCTCCAAAACTAATGATTGTGAAATTAGTTTGGGAGCGATAATGAGCCCCCCACTAAGACCCACTGTATCCATATGCATGAAATTACTTGTGTTAATACACGCTATGAATCGTGGGTAATGCAGTGTATAATTCGGAGAGCACAGTTCCTGCTGCAGTTCAGCCCCGTGGCGGTGTGCGTGTAAATGGCCATGTATGGACAATTAAGCATTCCTCCTAAACATTAAAAGTTGCTTATTTGAGAGAGCTGCAGGCGGTGCAGGAGCTCACTATCCCTATCATTCCTCAGTCTGTGTTTTCTCATTAACAATTCCAACTTTCCAGTCTATTTTAAAACGCAATTATTACTAGTAATATAATCATTTATTTGCATATACAGCAATGCAGGACTTCATATTATGGAAAGATAACCTAAAACTCCACATGACGGCTCCAGAGGGACAGCGGGCAGACATGAAGGCGAGACACATTTTCATTCTAAAACAGAACCTTGAAAGATCCGGTGTCAAAACAAATTACACACATTTTAGGACACTCATTTCGCTTATGTTGCCATGCTGTGATATCATCTACCTACCTTTCTACTTTTAGGGGGCAAAGGCAAGCTTTTTTCTATTGATTACATGTCTGAAAAGATAACCCGCAAATAAGGAAATAGGCGATTCATATTTGTGACTATGGGTCCATTATCAGACTATACAATACCAAACATTTCCTAACAATATAATGTGTCTACCTTCATCTGTGTTAAATACTATAGGCCCTGGGAATGTGATGTCATCTGAGACCCACTTGGCTGTACCAGAAGCTGCACTGAAACAGTTCCCGCTGACCAGTGTGTAAATCTTAGAGGAAGAAATAAGCACATTATTTATTTATTTATTTTTCATAGAACGTAGTGACATTCTTAAGCCACTAGAGGAGGTAATTCCACCTTTGTTACGAGGACATTCACATTTGTTTTCACAATTACCTTTGATAAATAAATACATAACAATTGTTTTTATATATAGGCTATGAGAGAGACTATGAGCACTTGTTAGTTCATGTTATTGCTGTAGAAATGTACCCACCTTCCCCTTAAGTCAATGTGTGTCTTCTGCTCAAGTGTAGCTCATGTCTAGAGTGTCAAAGCCTTTTATTATGCCTTGTAAGTGTGATCTAATCATTCACTTCTTACAGAGACCTGAGGGTTTGGACCACAAGGAGAACATGTGATCATCGTGACAGCATCTCAGTTGAAACATGTTCAGAACTCTCATATGTTACTAGCATGGAGACAGGTATAAGTGATGGGTATGAGGGAGACTTAGACAAGAACATAAGCAACTTTTTCCAAACTATCTGAGCCATACACCTGCAAAGTATTTCACTGGTGTGTTTTAGGTCACACTATACGTATACGAAAATTTAAGCTTTCTGTGTCTGTGTTTCAGAATGAGGCCTAAAATGTGCCTATAACTGGTCAAAATGGGACTAAACAAATAAAGTAGTTCATGATAAGGGCTCACCTAAAAATGGACAAAAAAACAAACAAATGTGTCTGAGGAGCGCAGACAAAAAAGACACCGTGGCAGGATGAACGTGACCATCAGGGTGACCGTCTCTGTGAGCGGCACTTCAAACGCTCACATGGACACAGGAATCCACCGTAAACTAACATTTATGACCTTCATTCATGATCTGCACACTAATGCAAAGGCAAGAGGAAAGGTGTGGAATAAATTATCGACTGTAATTGAGAAATTAATTGTAAAGGTTATATTACTTTTGATATATACAGTATGAACCAAAATATATCAAGTATTCTGAAAGATTTGGATATAGAATAGGACCTTTGAGAATTTCATACAAACGGATGAGGGTAAAGCAATTCAATATTTGCACGAGGGAAGTGAAATCTTTAAAGGGGGGTATTATGTAAAATTGACTTTTCAAGCTTTATATCATGTTATTATGTCATTCCCTCATTAAACACATGCCTGGAGTGTTGCCTTGGCTCATTCACATATTTTTGAGTAATCAGTAAAAACTTAGACGGCAGCCATTTTAGGTGTAGCTATGCCTCAGTCCTCCTAGGAACGCCCCCACCTCCTGGAGACGCCTCTGGACCTTTCGTCACCAGCCAAGCCACCAACCACTGCTCCTCAGCTCAGCAGAGCCCCCTCCCCGCACAGTGTTGTTGTTTAAATGCCACAGCAGTGTGCTGAAGGGGGCGTGTCGGAAAGCTTCTTAAAGAGACAGAGGCCTATTTCAAGACGTTCAGTACAGCCATTTTGAGAGAGCAATTTTATTCAAGGCAGTTATTTTAATTTACTGCATATACAGACCAATAGAAGGTTACGTCATCATTGTAGTATGCTATAGACTGGTGCTATGTGATTGAAAAAAGCATAATACCCCCCCTTTAAAATAAACATGCTTCAGTAGAAGTAAATGATAGTAATCCAAATAATTACTCAAGTAAAAAAAATGCTTGGAGCGAAAATACTATTTGAGCAACATCTGGGCGTTCATGTTCATAGTGGTGACATAATCCAACAAACAAAGCTTGAAATCATGTGGGAAAATCTGCTATTACTAAAGAATACATATACTGGGGCCTAAAAATCTTCATGAATCACAGCTGAAGAAAAGCAGAATGTTGGGGTCAGGTGCAGGAAATCACCAAAACTATTTCACAAAGTTACCCACGTCACAGTGCAGGCTGAAGTTAAAGGATAGCTCATTGTTTGACCCTTGCATTCCTTTCCTTCTTCCACACATTGCTGAAATAAACAAAGCAAATAAGCGAATGAATCCTTCAGTGCCATTGGGGGAACCTGTTAGGAGCAGTGCAGTGCCCATCTCCAGATGTTGAGCTGTGTTGGATGAGGAGGACCTATAAGGGCTTTAATCTATTGAGCATGTTTTAGGTTCTATGAGACGCCCCTCCTTCCTCTGAAACCGCTCAGGAGATCAAATACTCTCTGAATCATGAAATATGAATGAGCTCTGTCATATTGTTCCACCTTACTATTATTATAGAACTATCACTTTTCTTTCTTTCCTTTTTTTTTTTCAAAGCACAAATTTAGTTCTTGGGTTTCATAGTGCCAGACATCCAAATTATCTTTGTGACTCGTCCCAGTGAGCCTTCAGCCCGTCGTCATCTCTTTTTCATTCTGAGCAAGGGATGACAAGCTCCTGGCGTTTCAACAAAAGAGGCTTGTGTGATACTTAGGAGCGTAAGACTGACACTTTGAAATCAAAACTATGAGAGAAGATGGATGGTGAGAGTGGGGAAAGTCTTGTATTATGCTTCATTCCGGCCTTTTTTTTTTAAAGGAGTTGACTTAGCATCAGCCGCTATAATATTTACTCAAGACTTAGTAATGTTACTGGAGCGTAATACCAGCCAAGTAGAAGTAGTCACCCAAATAATCAAGTAAAGCAACAAAGAAAAAGTAGTCTTGGCCTAACAGTGATGGTACATAGTCTGGAGTTATTCAGCCTCTGCTTAGCATTCTTGTTTTATAACTTCAAAGAATATGAAAAACAGGTGATTCAGAACTTTTAAGCAATATTATATTATTTTTGTATTATTCTTACCGTTGAAAGGTGTTTTAAAAATGACCAAAAAGTATGTGTCTTTGCTGTGTCCTAAGACCTGATTGTAACTTTACTGGGAGCAGCGGCGTCTCCAGCTCGTTACCATGGAGATGTTGACTAAAAGCAGCCAAATTTGAGATTTAAATAAGTTAGGTCCTCATCCAAATATTGATTACACACTGCACTTTGTATCGCTGGCAACGATATAATCCAAAATGTTTCGCAGCGTGCCTTTGAATTAGGCTAAAAACAACAAGTGGAGGCCGACATATGCAGAACATCTTTGGGGGAAGCAAAAAGGAAACGGTCAAACAAAGGTATTTTTCATGGGAGAACAACACTGTGGAGAGGGATATGCAACTTTGGCTTGAAGGGTTTCTATTTTATTATTACAACTACTTTTAATGTATCCTGTCTGAGTTATTTACCTCTTGATTTTTGTCATTCACAGTCTCTTACCATAATTCAGCCAGGAGAGACTTAAAGAGACCCGGACTGCAAAGAAGACAGAGAAATAGAGAATGTGTTAGGGAACATGTATCTCACACCATTGAGCTTGCAGTGCAGAGAATAAGATGGAGAGGAGCTGTTGATTCTGCAGATACGGCGGTGGTGGAGGGTTATTGCACATTGGGAAAAGTAAGAGCTGTGGATGGAGATACTGCGTAAACAGGCAAAGTTGGTATCCCTCCCCACAACCATAGTAGAGCAGGGATCTCCAACCAGTAACACTTTGCAAACGTTTGGGTCAATATAGTAAAGTCTAAGTACAAAACTCAAGGGATTTCCTTTAAAATATCATCTTGGCTACTAATTCTCCTGGTAAACTCCACCTAAGTCGCATTATACTCTGGTGTTATTGAAGCATAAGTAGCTCTCTGATGTTTAAAAGTAGCTTGCTGAGTAAAAAAAAGGTTGGAGACCCCTTTAGTAGAGGCATACATAGCTCTGCTGGCATACACTGTTCGATTCTCTGGTGGGTTTAGCCAAGTTTTCAGGTACAACAAGCTATTTTTTGTTTGTTGAGTGCGCTCTGGGCGGTGTGAGGAAACAAGACGCAGCTTGTCCACGATTCACAAAGAACGCGAGGCCATGTGCGTCGAGGATTTCATTCTGTTTGAGAGGCGCCTGCCACTACCTCCACGGTGAGCCTGCCCCAGGGCACTTATTACAGCATTTCGATTCATTCATATAATTGCGCTAGTATTCTGGGGAATTTCAAAGGGCAGAGTAATTATTAGAATGAAGGCAGAGCATACTGAAGTCTGCTCTCAAAAAACATACTGTAAAAAAGTAACCACAGTGATTTCATATATATTTACTGTACATTTTTCATGTCAGGTGCCTTTCCTTATGCTACATTTGTTGTGACTGTTGTAGACCAGGGACTTAATGCACTGTACTTCTGTTTCCACCCAAAGGCTACAACTACAAGCGAGACATGCTGAAGGCAATTTCAGCGCTGAAATGAGATCAGCTGAAGGTGTGAGGACTTTAAAAACATGGAGAAGGACTTTCTGGAGAAGGGCAGGCCAGGCACTATCATCATCACATCATGACATTTTGAACTTTTAGTGATTGTTTATGTGCTTTGAATTGGCAAAACTAGTCAAATGTGTTGCCTCATTTGTTTTCTATGTTTCTACAAATGTGAAGGCCTGCACTTGCACTTGATTGGGGACTGGAGCTGGGTTTGTAGGCGTGAATATTTAGACTAGAGAGATCATTCTTTAAAGTGACAGTCTGTAGGATTGTAAAATGAGGAAAAGAGAGACAGATAGGATTTCAAAAGTAAACAATGTAGTTCCTGATGAAGTTCCTCCTGGGTTAGTGCTAGATCGTCTGGTCGGGAGGGACGGTCTATTGTGATTTTGTATAGATCTATGAGTTGGTTTGTCTATAAATACAAATAACCCTAATCCTAACCTTAAAGTGGGGGTATTATGTAAAATCGACTTTTTCAAGCTTTTTATCATGTTATTATGTCATTCCCTCATTAAACACATGCCTGGAGTGTTGCCTTGGCTCATTCACATATTTTTGAGTAATCAGTAAAAACTTAGTCGGCATTTTAGGTGTAGCTATGCCTCAGTCCTCCTAGGAACGCCCCCACCTCCTGGAGACGCCTCTGGACCTTTCGTCACCAGCCAAGCCACCAACCACTGCTCCTCAGCTCAGCAGAGCCCCCTCCCTGCACAGTAGTGTTGTTTAGCTGCCACAGCAGTGTGCTGAAGGGGGCGTGTCGGAAAGCTTCTTAAAGAGACAGAGGCCTATTTCAAGACGTTCAGTACAGTCATTTTGAGAGAGCAATTTTATTCAAGGCAGTTATTTTTATTTACTGCATATACAGACCAACAGAAGGTTACGTCATCATTGTAGTATGCTATAGACTGGTGCTATGTGATTGAAAAAAGCATAATACCCCCCCTTTAAGGTTTACCATTTACTTGGCCCTAACCTTAATTTGTGTCACGATATCTCACATTTTCACAGCAGACCGTCCCTCCCAGGCAGACGATCTAGCACTAACCTTCCTGGTTGGACCTGACAGGCCAGCTCACAGGAAAGCTCGTCTCATTGGTCAAAGCTATGGCACCGGGGATTCTGATTAACTGCTGAGATCATTAAGAGGGCGAAACTTTTTGAAAACTTTTGAACTTACACTTCATGATCTATTGCAAAAAATATACATACCGGTAACTCGTTAGATCTATGGGGTCTTCCAAAGTTCATTTTGCTTTCTGGATACTATGAATGAATCTTGGTATTGCGCGGTAATAACCACAGCTGGTGCTCACCCTACACAAAATAACCTACATACCCTTTTGCCTTTACATCATTCGTTTCAGTTTCTAAAGTTCCTTCTTGATTCTAAACAACCAGGCAGCACACCATGGAGTAGATGGAACTTTTTTTCCCTGCCAAACCAAAAGTGGCCACTGCAGATCCCGCCCTCCTCCGTGTAATTACAGGCTGACGTGCAGAGGATTTATTTTGGAGTCTTTTTTTCCACTGAGGTTCATGAACGCCTCACACACAGTCCCCTCGGGCACAGCTCTGACAGCTCATCATCGGTGCCTCTTCATGTCCTATGGAGATTACAACATGACAACAGGCAACAAAGAGCGGCTCAGTTCAGGAAAACCCAGAGCTGTCCATAAAACCGAACAGAGAACTATGCACTGCAGGAATGGGAACTATTTTTTGCTTTGATTACTGTATTTAATGTTGAAGATAAACCGCAGAAAATCTCATACTTTTGCAGAACCGGGCCAAGTTAGAGTTCCACAGTCCCTTTCTGTCCAGCCAAAAGAGGAATGTTCTAAGGCAGAGCTGTGCCTCACCATAATAATAGGGTTTGGAAGACAAAGCTTTAAAAAGACTCCTTTGCACAGAGCTTAGTATGCACTTGCACATGGGTATAAATGTGCATGTTCAGGTTAGCCTTTGGCCTATATATGAAAGACTTTTATGTAAATCAGAGCTATTACTTGGGGAAAACATCACTCTTTCCTCCATGAGTAAATGACTTGTGACATTTGAAAAAAACATTCTTCAAACTTTTTTTTGGTAACACTTTATTTCACAGTACCCTTGAAACATTGCACCTAACTAATTTTAGTACAATGTAATGTGCTCTGTAACAATGTGTAATAACCTGTACCTATGGGTTAGATACACAATGGAGTAATATGTATTAGTAGTTTGTAGGTACATAATGTAATAAGACATAACTCTAACCCTAACAACATAATACAAGTTATTCCATTGTGTATGTAACCCATAGGTACAAGTTATTACAGATTGTTACAGAGCACATTACATTGTACTAAATTTAGTTAGGTGCAATGTATCAAGGTACTGTAAAATAAAGTGATACCCCTTTTCAAGTTGCTTTGTTTTGTCTGACCTATTACAACAACAAATCAGATTTACACTGTTATTACTTAAGTGTTCTTGTAACAAGGGAGTGATGGCAGGACAGGTCTTAAATAGTGGGACAGAGCCCAATAAGAGGACATTGTTTAAGCCTGTGAAGAGGACTGATACAACTGGATTCTGAAATGTAAATAAGATATTGTGGCAAACCCTTAGTTAGTTGGGTTAAATGGAGTGGAAGGGTTTACCAACATCAGAAGAGTAAAGTCACCTGGTTTTGTCTTCCGCTCACTTGAATGGTGTACAAACATGTGCAACAAAATACATTTGTCAACACAGCGCACAGCACCACTTGCAGGCACCAAATTGTTATTACACTGACCCTTTTTCTCTCTACTTTTTAAAATGCAAAAAGAAAAAAAACGAGTCAGAATGTATTTTGTAAAAAGCTGGCACAGGCCGGTGCCCCCTCCTCACAGCCCCAACCCAGTCATTATGAAGGAAGCTGGTAAACCACATCCACCCTGGCTGCTGCGTTAAAGATTCCAGTGCGCTTGTAACACTCCCTCATTTTTGTGCACATTCCAGCAGATCTGAGCTGGTGTGGTTCTGCACTGGTCACTGTGGAGCCTGTAAGAGACATCGGAGGACGAGTGAAGGGGGACTTGCCGAGGGGGACATCTATGGGTACTCTCGTCTGTGATCTCTGTAGCTAAGGCTCTTGGGACCTCAAGGACAACTGGCTCGGAAAATCCTCATAACTGAATAAAAAAACAGCAGTTTTTATGCAAATACTTTATTATGAATGTGTGATTGCTATTTGCTGTTTGTCTGGATATTAATAGTATATAAAAACTATACATCAAATCCAGGCTTATCCGTATTTCTGTGCCATTTCTCAGGTCGGTATTGAAAGATTTGTCTTTATATATTTATATATATAATATATATAAGCCAAAGTGCATTTCCATTTTTTCCTCTTGTCCATATACACATTGCACCATACATAAATATGACACTGTAAAAATGACTCCATATTTACAAGTACAATATATATTTCATATAATATATAAAACTTTATATTAAATCTAGGTAGCAGATATTTGGACAGTCTTGTTGTTATCTGTGATTGTTGAGGAGGATCTCCAGCCAGCAGGGGCAGGAGGTGATGAACTGTCTGGAGTAGCAGGGGCCCCAGCCTTTAGCAAAACTGATGCGCACACTGTTGGGATCGTAAGGTCCATCCAGGTCTGTGTCTGTGCTGTGGCGCAAAAGACAGCAGCGCTCATAATCAAACACTTTAATGGAGTATCCAGGCATGACCTTCCTGACCACCAGAGTCCTGCTGCTGGGCACATCCAGCGTGGGAGAGTTCACAAAGATGGGGTGGTGGCTGCGGTTGTAGGCCCACACTCCATCCGGCTCTTTGCTCAGGAGGATGCCGTAGCCGATTTTCCCTCGTGTGCGCTGCACAGTGCTGCTGCGCTGCTCCAGGCTGAGCTGGCCCAGGCAGAAGCCTGTGCCTTGAGGTAGATCATAGAAGATGCTGACGGAGGTCTCATACACTGTGTAGAGGCGGCCCACACGAGTTCGATGCTCCCAGTACGCCACATTACACCAGTGCACCTGCTTTTGAGCGTCTGGAGACAGGCTGGCATCTGCAACACAGACAGGCAAACACTTAATAAATATATTTGAGAATGAAAGAACAAGTATTCATCTTTGACACTGGCTCTAAATAATGCAAACCTCTCAGCTTTAACAACATAGTAAAGTTTACTGTTAGAAAACAGATAAACAGATGAAACTCAGGTTCAGAATGAAGGTTCCATGTGTTACCTCCAGGGGGCACTACAGGGACTAAACAGATATTGGTGTTATATGGTGCTAAGTTCTATTGAAGTTGTCCATCTACATTCTGTGGATGGAGACTGCTCTGGGGCTGGGCAAATGTGGAGTAAGTGAGTTGTGAAGTGAGTTTTCATGGTTTCAGAGTGAGGAGTGCTCGGTGACAGGCCTCGGCCCTCCTGTATGACTTACAGCTCCCTGGGCGGGCCATAGCCCTCTGTGTGCACCCTGCTCACTCCTGTATGTACAGACTGTATCAGCTCTACAGTCAGAGGCCTAGTCTAATCCACACACTGCAGAGGGGTCCTGGGGCAGGCATTACTGCCACAGGGAGGACGGCCCTCACCTCTTTCCTCGTCTTCCTCTCATTCCACAGAGAGGGGGGTCTCTACCCCTCCCCCTGCTTTGCACCCCCGCTGTGGGCCCGGGGATAGCATTCAGCTCTCTGACAACTTAGCACAAGCCTGTGACCTGCTGACCCTCCAGCCTTCATGCTATCAGCTCCCATTAACTCACACACACACTGATGCCATTATTTTGCTTCACAGAGTCTATTGGCACAGAGGATTTAAGCCAGGCCCGTGGCCCCATTCCTTTCAGTCTGTGAGCTCTCAGAGCTTAATGACCAGCCGGCCCATTAACAACCGCCTTTAAGGTAGAGACGCGCAGTTCAACACAACAAACCCTGGCTCACCTTTAGCTAACTCAGGCTTTCTGCTGTGAGTTTAGACTTAGATTAGCCAAATGCAGTGCAGACTTGATGTGGGGTGTTGTTCAGGGGGAAAGGGCTGGGGAGGGGCACTGCTTCATCTCTCCATTTGAGATGTGCCATTAGTGAATTCCACAGCACTCCTCCACTGAGCTCAGCTTTACTGCCGTGGCCCCACACAACTCAGCACCAACTTGTTTATGGCCCTATTGTCTCAGATCACATGAAGCCCTCAAACAGGGTGAACACTGACAGGACAAATGCCTATGGATACAGAAGTAAAAAAGAAAAAAGTTAAATACTACAGCAATCAGAGCCGAGGAGCAGGAAGAAAGCAAGGGGGACAAAGGTTAGACATGTATCTAAAGTGAGGCATGAAGCTGAGACAATGAGAAACTCTGGGCTAGACCTCTTCCTGAGCAAGGCTACGTGTGGCTCCACACGCCTGCTCTGGACGGGGCCAAGCCGAGGCGTTGATGGAAGAACTAACAGGATCTCTTTAAAAAAAAGTAGTATTGGGATAGAATCATGATGGCCACCTCAGCTTTTACACTCCTTTCTTCAATAATACACTTGGGGGACTATGTACTTTAAAAGTTTATAGTACACCTAATATCAGCAAATTATGATCTAAAAGCATTCAACTTTTGGTATTGAGAAAGGAGGCTATTCAGAGTAGGTCAGGAATCTCCTGCCCTTTCCAAGTAGCTCAGTCTCCAAAAACTTTCAACATTTCTACAAAATGCTTGATGGGCGACATTTAAGATGCATTTTTCTTTAGCGCTGAACATGCTGAAGACAATCTGTAAAGATTTAGATCAATAGAGTAAAGAGGTAAGTATTTTTTTTTAAATTGGCAACAAACTCTCCAGGGTGAAGTTGCAAGTACTGTACCTCTGCCGGTTTTGTTACGTAAAACTACCTCATGTGGGTAAGAAAGGTTGGAGATTCTAGTTTAAGTAGAGATGTTTTCAACAATTTCACAAGATCAGTTAATCTCTCAAGTTGCTTTACTTGATTTGTTGTTGCTGTTGTTGTTTAGAACCAATGAAAGGGGTTTAGTTATTATGGTCCAAACTAATTTTTAAACTCAACTTTCCTAATGCATTTCTAACATACAAATACTTCATGGGGGTGAGTTTGTAGGCACGTTTCACAACTTTCAGGGAGCACTACTGTCACAGCAATGTAAAAATCAACAACCAGCTGCTAGTATAAAGGCGTTATAATCCGATCCACAGCACACCAAGATCCTGTTTCAAAACTGTCTGCTTTTACAATATACCAAAGGACAAAAATGTATTCCACACCAAAGAAACTAAACAGGTATAGGTTATCTCCATTGTGAATACCCATCTTAAAATGACGGGTGTAACAGTTCAGGTGTATCATGTGCTTCAGGGCCAGACTAAGTGGAATCTGGCAGTAATTACCAAAGCTGTGCTCCAGTTAACCCTGCCACCTCTAACAGCTCCGTTTACCCATTAGAACAGAGCGACGCGTTATTGCTGTGATTTTATTCTCAAAAGCCTCTGTCTTTAGTGTCAGTCAGAGATACAAGTGGCCACTACCAAGTCGGAAGCAAGTTCAGGAGAGATTACGACGAGTTTTACTGAACGTATCGCCAAATGATCGTAATATTGGTATTGCAAGAAACCACAATGCATCACAAAATCACTGAGGTCTGAGTATTACACATTTTTCCCCACAAGCCTAAACAAAGACATATTGGTAACTTAAAAAAAAAATGCATAGGTTTCTTAATTTAAGTCAATTTGAGCTTTGTTTTGAGTATTTTTAAGTCTAGTTTTGACCTTGCTTGACAACAATTCACAATTACAATTTATATTTAAAGGAAGGATACTGTCTTGAAATTGTTAAGTGAATATTGCAATAATATCATCATCATTATTGCAGTATAAAGATGCAAAAAGAAAGTGTTTTATTCTGAGCATAATCAGGACCAATAAACGTTTCTAAGTTTTGAAGAGCTGAGCCCGGAAAAAGCCATTTTAACATGCAGAGTTCAGTATTGTATTTAGTCTTTGATGTTACTAATTCATTACAGTCTGTTCCTGGAGATGATTGTAAAAAATATCTTTGCATGTAGAAACCGCATTTTGTTTAAAAGGGGTAATAAGGAGATTGGCGAGGGTAAATTCCCCCCTCCCCTTCAGCCTGACGAGAGAAGTCAGTATAGGAGACAAGCGAAAACAGCACCATTACATCTCCCAGCATGCTCCAGGGCATACTGGAGCCAGGATCAGTCCGACAGTCTGCACCTCCAGTCTGCAGGCGGACAAAGAGAAAGTTCTACACGTTTGGTCCTTTAAATTAAAATTGTTTTATTTCCCATTTTTTAGGCCCTGTACATTATTTATATTTCCAGTTCTAGTAGCAGAATGACATTTTTTTTTGTCTTCCTTCAGAATAACATAAAAGTGGAGATTCTTGGACAAAGACCAATCTGCTCTGAGCATTTTTATTGATCGTGAACAAGTTAGAAGGTCCTAGGTCGATTTGAGTGCAAATGTGAGACAAAGGATGCAATAAAAATAATAATAATGGCTTACACTTGTATTGCGCTTTACAGGCCTGTGTTACCAAGCTTCTCAAAGCGCTGCATTGTCGTCATTATTCATTCACTCCATACTCGGTGATGGTAAGCTACTGTTGTAGCAGCTGCCCTGGGGTAGACTGACAGAAGCGAGGCAACCAGTCTGCGGCATCAGCCCCTCCGACCACCACCAACCACTCACTCACACGCTACATTCACTCAGGCGTCCTGGTGTTCCCGAACGGTCTCCCATCCACGTTTTGCCAGGCTCTTCCCTGCTTAGCTTCTGAGATCTGACGGGATCAGGTAGAGCAAAGGCGGTGTGGCCAATATCAATGTAGTGTGTTTAAATGCATGAGTGCCATGTGTGTTCATTAAAATGCACTGTCCTGACCAAATAAACCTATAAATAAATAAACAGCAGGTTGTTGTTACTGTTGCGTCTTGAAAGTTGTATAGCATGTTTCATTTAGGAAGGAGTTTGCACAACAACTAACAGTTTAAACTCGCTCCCTCTTCAAATGCTTGGTCACCCAAAAAAAAGCGGCTTAAACATGAGATAATAATTACCAAGTTCAGTTAATGGAAGCGTCTAAGCCAAGTTAATATTTTCTTCAAGGCATGCTGAAGAAGACATTTCCACCCATGCAGCCAACTTGAACTGGGCTCGGAAGTCATTGTCCTAAGTTTGACAAGAAAGAGTTTCAGTCCTTTTTGCCTTCTTGCAAGTTAAGGCGCTGGTTTTATACGAGCAGCGTTTGGAGTAGGTTGCAGAGCTCTTTAAGGGAGAGCCCTGCACATTCCTGAGCCCCCTCCCCTTCACGGTGCCTCCCCACTTCCTCCTCGCTTTCACAAACATTGGCTTGTGGTCCAGAAAGTGGGTTGTAATTATTCTATTATGGCCACCATCTAAAATCCAATACATTCTTCTGCGAGATCTGCAGTAGTTTCTGGTCCTGTAGGGGTTTGTGCTGACCATCTCAAATGTACTACTTAACTTTGTAATTCTCTCTCAACAGACTCAGTTTCATATGCACTAAACTAAAGCATGTTTGCAGCATCATCCTCCCACTAATGTGTTTCACTGTGGCGCCAAACTCTAGACGTCCATCTTAACAGTGCGTCCATGCGCCATAGGTCTTTACCAGCTACTATCTGAAACGATAACTGCAGGGCTAATGAAGGCGGCACGGTGGCTGAGTGGTTAGTGCTCTTGTCTTCCAGCAATAAGGTCCTGGGTTCAAATCCTGGACTGGGCAGAGCCTTTCTATGTAGACTTGGCATGTTCTCCCTGTGACTGCATAGGGTGCTCTGGTTTCCCCTAGATCTCCAAACACGCTGGTCAGATTGGCTCATAATCACAGTAGCTCAGGACTAACCCTCCATCTGATCAACGCAATTTCAATGTACAATTGTATTATAAAAACAGCTAATTACCTGATCTTAACTTCAGGAGACTCACAAAGAAGTTAATATCTTACTCTGGATGTTAATGTTAAATTGGTGTGTTACAATTACTACAAGAAGTGTTCATTTGTTTGCGCTATATGTTCTTTTATTTCCCATTGTCTAAAGCAGTGGTTCAATGCTTAACCTCTTACCCCCCGCCTTAACCAAGTGCATTTTCTCCAGTCCGGCTTTATCCAAATGTAAAAACTTCTAACTGGAGCTTACAGCCTTTAGACCAGAGTAAAGCTAAGACCTCGAAACTGATAGTAACTTTTTTTGTTGCGTTGTCATGTTTTGTCATTTCTTAAGATCACCAACTCCATTTATTCAAAGTACCCTATATACAAATGTAAACAAACATGTTTTTATTTTTTAAGGGACATAAAAGTGATTTGCATACATGTTGTGGATCCCATTTTGGATTGTCAGATATTGCTGAAATGCTTACATTTTCAAGGTCTCAGTCACATGACCTTTTCCTTTTATGCTTGCCATTTTGAGGGTTTTCCATCATAAAAATAGAACATTTTAGTGACCCCTGAATAAGACCACACTGGTCAAACTGCATTGTCGTCCCTGTGACTGAATAAAGGACTTTTATTTGTCAGTTAGCCCAGAGTAGACTTCTTTGCCAATTTGCACAATCTACTCAGCAAGGCGAGTGTTTGCATATTTTTGATATTGAATTTTAGTTCTGAATTCTACTCATATTTGATCACCTGTGACCCATAAATATATGATTTGCGGATTTCCGACATCTTATTTTATTATTAGTGCAGAGAAAAATACCATAAAGCCAGGTCACTCCTCGTAGATGGGGGTAAATGAGTTCTGTGGCTGAGGAATGGGCTCTGTCAGGGGGGGCTTCTGTTTCAATCACAACACAGGACAACAGCAGAGACAGGAGCACTTCCTCGGCTCACAATACCTCATTAAAAATGCACGAGTTGACATTCCTCTGCTGTCAACATTTGCAAAAAAAAATTATGAGAATTTCCAGGCAGAAAGGAATGGTGGAATTTCACTCAAATCTCCATTGTGAGTTCTCAGTGTGACTCAATTGAATCAAGTGACTGATTCTTGAACTTCTGAACTTGTGTTTAATTGTCACTCAAATGAATCAGTAGATGCAAGCGATAGTAATACTGATACTAATATAATGGGGAAAAACATCCACTTCCTAATGATGTTCCCATGATTATAGTTTACACATAAAAATCAAACATTCAAGCTTAGTTAGTGGGGGAAAAAACTTATTAGAAACAAAATATGTAATTTGGCAACTCATTTAAATATTAATAACAATATTTTTTTTTACTACTTTTACTATTTCCACACAGTTCACTTGAATTAAAACAAAAATCATAGGCAGTTTGTGGCGTTTTTTTAATCAAATTGTGTCAAAACAAGACCAAGATACCAAAATAAGGCGAAAATTAGGGCTGGGTATCGTTACTTTTGATATACTATACTTTTTTCAATAACTAGAAGACTATTTCTTTTAACCTCTTAATCCCCGCCTTAACCAAGCGCATTTTCTCCAGTTCGGCTTTACCCAAATCTAAAAGGTTACAGCCTATAGGCCAGTCTAACGCCTCATTTGAAAACTACAAAATGTATCTAAACTGATCTTTTTCCGTGCGTTGTTGTCGTGTGTTGCCACTTAATTTTTTTTAACTCTTCTGTCACTTTTTGTTGCGTTTTCATCACATTTTTGTCATGTTTAGTTGCTTTATTGACGCTCTTTGTTGTCACTATATTTTTGTCACTAAGTTTTTGTGGCTTTTTTGTCACCGTTTTGTCTCATTTTTGCCAAACAGGAGAAAGTGTAGCTTCCTTTAATGCCGTCCCTGGACCCAACAGGCATCAAAACTTGGTCTCTAAAGATATATTTAGTTTGGTACCTGCTTTTGATACTTTTATTTTTTTGATACCAGTAGTCCTACCTAATTTATTTGTTTTGATACAATACTGGTATCATTTAACGGTCCCCAGCCCAAGCTAAAATAGGAGTAAATTAGGAAAATCATGACTAAATCAGAACTTTTTAAAGCAATACTAAGTAACGTGTTTACCTTAATAAATCCTTTTCATAGTTCCTCTGGGGGTAATACAAGTGTTAATGGGATGATTGGGGGGTCTTTCATCTCCCCCTGGTGTCTCTGGCCAGAAAACCATGCTTGCAGCTTGACTGCCACCGGGGCGGAGCAAGCAATACACACTAATAGAATCACGGAGAAGAAGCTAACAGGCTAACGGGCAAAGCTAACTGCGGGCTAGCGCCACTTTAAACAGTATTTACAGCCAAGTTTGAGTGAAAAAAAATAATCCCATTGTATAACTGGATGTACAACACCCCTCTCTCCCTTCACCTTTTCTGTCAGCGTAGTATTTACTCTCCAAGACATTTAATAAGTTAAAAAATCGTAACTTGCTAAGACACCTGCAGTTGCGCTTATGGCCTCTAGGGGCAAGAGTTACTTAGTACTGCTTTAAGTTATGTATGTGTTTTTAAAGCACTATACCCAATTTTTTTCTAGTCATTTTTTGGTCCTCCTTTGTATATAGTAAACTCAAACATTTGTAGGGAAAAAAAATCTGTGTGCATCTAATCATAAAGCATTTATGTCAATTGTGAACTTCATGAGCAGCTTTTCTGGCATTTCTGTGACAGTGACCGTGAAAAAGTGACCCTTTAAGTTATGAAATGTGCCACTAAACTCGTCCCTGTGAAGAATTAAAATGCTACAAATGTGTTAGGAAAGTTAGGAATGAATTTGGGCCACGACTAACATTTTAATTTCGTGACTTCCTCTATTATATATCGTAATACACACACACAAAAAATCAGGTATAGGGCTTTTAAGTAATGTTTTTGATCGGTGATGTTAGCAAAAAAAATATGTACATTTCCAGCCTTTGTGACTTTGTAATATTTAATCATTTAAATCAATGCTTTGTCTTGACTTTACAATGAACTGCAAAGGTCAAGTACCGTTTTATGGGGGGTTATTACATTTTTCACCGACCATTTTTGAAGCTTTTATTTCCCATATGTAGTTTTGTGCTTCTATCAGTCACAATAAATCAGCGGTGTCTGTAAAAGGCATGTGTTTGAAGCAGATGAAAGCAGCACATGACGTCTTATCTGCGAACTGTGTCTGAACAAGACTGTCAGATAGGCCCCCAGTCCCACGGTCCACACAGGCACATCAGGGAAGTTCTCAGGCACGGCACAACCTCAGTCAGGACACCACATGGCCATTATCTGTACTTAGATTTCATTTATGAATAATGGTAGGACTCCAAATGATGCAAGGCAAAGCAGCAGCGAGTGCCCTCTGAAAGCACATGGACTTATTTCTCTCGTAATCCTTTCAACCAATGCCATAAAAGTTTTAAAGTAGTAGAAATGGTTTAAATGGATATCCCGGCTGATAAAGGAGAAAAATGTCCAATCTCATTTCACATCAATGGCTCTTGTGTACATGCGTTTGTGTGTTACATAAGGGGAAGTGCATGCCATCCTCTCAGGACATGACTGTGAGAGAACGCTCGCAACGAGACGCGCACTGAACTGGATCCGACCCCATCCCAGACTGGACGCGCCGCGGACATGACAAATGGCAGGAGTCCCTTACGACGTCTCCCAGGTTCTCGTCCTCTCTAACATTCCACTGTCGCCACTGTCAAAGGGGCCGATTCACCATGGCCTTTTAAAACAGGATGTTTGTCTGAGGCCTCCTTCCCCTAAAATAAACAATCCGCACAACCTGATTCGGAGCCGGGTGGAAGCACTCCGCTCACATTATTTCCACATCCGTATCCTGGCTCTACACCCCACATCCCTGGGAGACTGCGGTAGGACCCTCGGGATGCTAACTTACACTGCCTGGCCAAAATATAACTACGTGCCCAAAGAATGAGATCCGCTGACGACCTGAACATCCTGAATGACCAGGTTATTCCATCAGTGGATTTCTTCTTCTCTGATGGCACGTGCATGTTCCAAGATGACAATGCCAGGATTCATCGGGCTCACATTGTGAAAGAGTGATTCATGGAGCAAAACATAACTTACACACATGGATTGGCCAGATCTTAACCCCATTGAGAATCTTCGGGATGTGCTGGAGAAGGCTTTGCACAGTGGTCACACAAGATCTTGGTGGAAAATTAACGCAACCATGGATCTTTTGACATTGCAGGAACTTATTGAAACAATGCCACAGCAAAAGCTAAAGGTGTGACTTTTTTTTAAGGTGACTTTTTTTTGGTCAGGTAGTGTAGTTTAAGGCCACACGCAACCGCACCACATTGTATCAATCTGCAATCAGTCTGCGATTGTCAAATGACTTGTCCTCAATATGGCAACCTCCATTAGCAGCCACTAAGCACTAAGCATGTGTATACAAAAGAATGACTGGTAGTTAGCAAAGGCTGCAATTATTCAGATCAGTGGTTCTCTTTATATTAACCTTGGCCCTAACAAAAATGTACCAGGAATCGAGCATATTGCTGTTATAGTCCTATTAATAACAGGCCCACATGAGAATAGGCAACTCGAGAAAGGTAGATGCAACACTCAGATACCTCAGGTGACAGCATTCTGCTTCTCTGACTTCTTTGCAAAAAATGTATTTAATGTATGCGTTTTCCCATCAATCCACAACATGAAAAACAGGTTACTCCTCCAGGTAGGTACTCCTGACCGAGATCCATATTGGATGTCCCAGTCGAATTGAAAGATAAATCAAGTGCAGAGAATACGTTTCTGATGAGGGCATTTAAGTTGACCGTTCAGCTACTTGAACATATAAGGTGCCGTATATCCCGCGGCAATAATAAGAACAAAGGCGAGATGCCGCTGCAAGTTCTCAGGGCTCAACTTCATCATTTGTAGAACTAGCTTTCGCACTAAACAAACCAGTTCCAGTCAATTGTGTCAAGTACAATACCGTTCTATGGGGATTTCTGTGGCCTCAGGCTGTAAAAAGGAGCTAAGGTTGGCTTCCCTATCGCTCTCTGTGTCCCCCAGATGTGCTTTCACTTCAGACGTACCAACAAGCATAGAGTCAAACATTAAAGCTGCCTTTATCATGATAGCCTCCAGCTCTTAGTCTAGGGATTATTTTCCCAGCTATGTTCTGGACAAAATGAATGCTTTAATACAACATAGGAGGTTAAGGTGTACTTTATTGTCCCTGTAGGAATTTATTTTCCCTGAATTTGGCCCATTCTACTTTGCTGCTGCTCAGTCAACTTCTTATAGGAGCAGTGGGAGACTGAAATTTAATATACGTAGACTCTTTACAATTTTTTAAACATTGTGACTTTTTCTTTTATTGTAAGAGGCTTAGCTGGAGGTTATAGAAATCTACAGTCAAGGATGTGACGAGTTTAGGCTGGTTTTAGGCTGGTAGTCAGTTTGTAAAGTCTGTCACTCTGTTGGGTTTGACAGCTCCATTACTAAATTATCACTTTCAGATGGCAGCAGGCTTTTCTGATCAACATTTACAGAGCAGCATAAAGACCCGACGGGGAGTCAAGTTAGGAGTGGATGAGACATGTTTATGACCTGATCGGGGGATTAACATGAAGACAGAACTCCCATAGGGTCTCTACATCTTCAGTAAAATGTTTTCAGCTGTTTTCAGAATGTTTTTAGCTCAAGTAGATTAAACAAAAACTGCCAAACTGAAGCATGTAGTTGACTGGTTCGTCTCCCTACACATTGGAGGTCGTTCATTTATTAACTAATTGTGTGATAGCGCCCATTCACCGTTGTTAAAGGAGACTATAAAAGCATTTCTCTGATTGTTTTTAATTACATCCATTTATGGCAGGAAACAGACTCTATGTTCAAGGACGCTTCTTTTGATCTTGAGCTGGTTTATGGTCAGGAGTTCCTAGCTGGAGGATTCGCCTTTTTTGTGGCGTCTCCTCAGTGAGCTGCTTATACGAAATAAAAACAACGTAGAGCCACATGTTTACTTTGAAGAGACTTGCATGGACTCGGGCACCGGGCAGGAACTTAGAAAGAAAATGACATGTGTGTTTTCTCTAAACACTTTACAATATTCACTTAGATGTTTGTAAATATTGGGTGAATTAAGACAAAATGGCATTTATAAATGTGGGTTCATTCATGAGTTGTTATGCCAGCTTATTTAGAAATGCGGAACATTTTGTAGAGAGCAATATTTGAATGGTTTTGATACAATATGTATAACTCAAAACATTTACATGCCTTAAAGCAGAACGAAGTAACTTATTTACCTCAATAAATCCTTTCCGTAGTCCCTCTGGGAGTAATACAAGTGTTAATGGAATGATTGGGGGGTCTTTCATCTCCCCCTGGTGTCTCTGGCCAGAAAACCGCAATTGCAACTTCGCTGCCACGAGGTCAGAGTCACCAATACACACTAATGGAATCACGACGAAGAAGCTAACAGGCTAACGGGCAAAGCTAACGGCGGGCTAGCGCCACTTAAACAGTATTTACAGCTAAGTTTGAGTGAAAAAAATGATCTCCATTGTATAATTGGATGTACAATATCCCTCTCTCCCTTTGTCTTTTCTGTCAGCGTAGTATTTACTCTCACGGACAATTAATGAGTTAAAAAAAGCAACATGCTACGACACCTGCAGTGGCGCTTATGGCCTCTAGGGGCAAGAGTTACTTAGTACTGCATTAACTAACACACAGCAAGTTTAAAACATTAATTTATTTCTTGTGACATAATGAAGTTTCCTGTTTCCTGTTAGTTTTAGATGTGAATATATATATTGTGTTGGTCAATATCGCGATAACCGTTGTGCTCCCGTAATGCGAACTCCACACAGAAAGTCTCCACATGTCTCCAAAACTGAACACTACCGACATCTGAACATTATAACCGTCCCAATTGTGAGCTGGACAGACACCAGGGGAACAGCAGAGACATGCTCCTCACCACAGTCCCCCGGGGAGTTGTGGTCCGCCCTGACTAACCCCGACTGTTGACTGAAGGAGTGTCGCCTTGCCTATTAAAAGTAGGAAAGGCGTTACACAGTACAGTCCGTCGCACTGTTCCCGTCTGAAGAGGCCTACGTACCTCCACGGTTTTGCGAGTGGCCACGCTTCAGCTCCACGGATCAGAGCAGCGTGGGTCTGATTACACTTTGATCCCACTCATGGATTTGTGAACGAAAAAAAACAGGGGGAGGGCCAGCACACGCCTCAGGACCGGCTTCTCCCTTCGCTCACAAAGAGTGCTTTCAATGTCACTCTCAAAGCAGCGATGCTCTTCAATGAGACTAAAGCGCACATAAAAGAATAGACCTCTGTCAGAACTAGGGCTAAACAATATATTCCCTTGTTATTTTTATCGCAATATTAGGTGACGCAATGTCCATGTCGCAAAAAGCCACAATATATCGCAAAAATCACTTAGGTTCAACACATTTTCCGCAAACACAGCCTCAAACAAAAGCACGCTGTAACATAAAAATGTGTAGTTCTGCTCTAGTAACGATTTTCCTAAGCTAGTTCTATTATTATATGTATTGTATTTTAAAAGCCCTTCTTGGGACAGACTTTGCAAATTAGCCTTGGCTATAAATGTAGTGTGTTACTACCAATGGCACTGCTCTGCTTTATGACCGCAACACTAGAGGCCGCCATTGCTGTAGTACCTCCATATAGCCGCTAGTCTCCCATTGAAAAGCACTGAACTTTAGACACGTTAAAAACAACTTTAACGTCTGGTTTCAATTTTTTTAACACTTTCTACGGCTACATATTCCTCCTGTGATAACGCTGGGTTAGTCACAAAAAAAAAAACAGGCTGGTTTTCGAAAGAACATTTTTTGAAATCTCGTACTAATGAGGGTCGGACTGTTAGCATTGGAGCTGCACGAGCTACACGTCACGCAAGGGCGGAGTCTACAGTGAAGATCCCGCCCCTATGCCCTTTTTAGGAACATGCTTCGTCAGAGCTGGGGAGGAGGAGTCTGTAAATCTGCCATGATTTCCCCCTCGAACGTGGTCATTATGGGAAACGGGGAGGAGTGAGGAGGAGCTGTCTATTCTTTTTAACGGTCTATGGTTACTACCCAATAAAAAAAAAAAAAAAAAAAAAAAAAAAATATATATATATATATATATATATATAGGGCAGGACCAAGGGACGTTATACTTGCACAACCGAAATCAGACAGTTTTTTAAATGCATCAGATTATGCTAGCACGCTAATGTAAATCTATCACTATTACACTATTATGCTACACTATTTAAAGTAAATACATAAATATGAAGAATCATCATCATAATAAATGTAAGTAGTAATATTTTTAGTTTATGACGACCTATAATACCGGCTCTTAATAAGAAGCTAATAAGAGGTGTCTTATATTCACCAAAATTTATATTAATAGTATCTGTATCGTCTGATGAAGTAACTGGACAATATCATTAGCATCCAACAATGTGTTCAATGTGTGTAACGTTTTGGTTGTTGGTAAAAAAAAAAAGGAATTGGCTCTAAAATAAAAGACACGAGAGAATACCCCGCAAGTTTCTTTTTCATCCGCTGTAAGTGCATCTTTTTAACACTATATTGTAGGCAAAATACAAATCTCATATCTCACACAGTAACAAGCAGCATCACGTTCCACAACTTCTAAACAGAGCCCTGATTGCTCACCCCGAACAAACACTCTCACGCTACGCCCTCTGCATCTACACTGGCCACTCACCGATCAACACAAAAACGAGAGAGCTTTTATATTGGGAACAGCTGGAGGACACACCCACCTGAGAATTCCCCCGGTGAGCTGTTGGGCGAGCTGGCCGCCTCGCTCTCAGAGTACGACACAGTGGAGTCAGACCGATCTGTGGACAGAGGCGCACGTGAGGAGAAGAAAACACCACACTTTACCATAAAAATTCATCTCTAACATCTATACAGTATAAGGAAATAACATCTAGGGGCACTCGTGATGCTTTAGTGTGGCTTTTTTTTTTTTATGCTTTTGTTTAGCTTTGATTGCTATTCCACGTGACGCAATATAATCATTCACAAGTTTGAGTCTGTGTCAGCATCTGCTTTGAATTTTACTGAGAGCTTGGATTTAGTGGGTGCCGTAGTCTGGCAACAGTGAGAAGTGAAGAATTTGGCTTAAATCAATATTACGCACGCAAATATAGATGCTAGAGATGGAGATACTGGTTGGCCGATATAAAGGGTCGATATTTGCTGTTTTTACGCATTAAAGCTCGGTCTGTCCATAGCAATTTTGTTTGGATGCTCCACATACTTTTCAGATGCTGCCATGACATAACAAACTTTACATTACTTAAGTTACTAATCAAATACTAATTCTTATTCTTTGGTTTAAAATTATTCAAACCGACCATATGCATTGGTTTATCTCTGGACTTGATAAATCTGCATCGGTTAAATTGCAATATCCGTATGACAAGAAGCCGCAGTATATCGCAAACACCCTGAAGTCTTCCGCCTGACAGGGAAGGTTATACTATCTTTGCAAACTCAGCCTATAACAAAAAATGCATGGAACTAATGACTGTGCAAAAGTTATAACTTTTCTTATTTTGTTCCATTTTAGCCTTGTTTAGGTCCTGATTTGTTTGTTTTTTAACTCTTGGTTTGACACAATATCCTGAAAACCAATAACTTGCGATTTGTGAATGGAGCATACAGTGTTTGAACAGTTTAGCAAAAATATCGCGATATCACAATATCGCACACATGTATCGCAGGTTTTTTGTCAATATTGCGCGACCCTAATTTATACTGACGTTTATTACATTGAATACATATTCATACTCACTGCCTACAGTCTCAAGATAAACATTACCAGACATAATGACCACTGATGCTGTTGGCAATAGCTCATTCCTCCTCAAAGTTAATGTGAGAGTGACAAGAAGAGGTGAAAAAGTGGGCAGTAATTAACTGCAAACTATTACTAAAACATTAGTCATCTTGACTTTGGCCAGAGCATGACGCTTAAAATTTGCAGCTCTTGGTTTGTGCTGGGACGGGGTGTTACCGGTTTGAAGTGACATCTAACAGAAAAGCCCCAAAGAAGGAACAAGTGATGCACATGCTGTGAAAAAGGGTGTGTGAACCGTTTCATACTGGGCATATTATAATTATCAGGCAGGTTATGCCTGATCACAGTCAATGACTTACCCAGTGGCTTGTGGTCGTCTTTTAGGGCAAGCCTCGAATAAGGAGGAGGAGGTGATTCTGTGGGGCAACAACAGAGCGCTAGTAAAATATTGATAGTAATAGAATGATTGTGCTCCTTTGTAAACTAAACTTAGTTACAAGAAACAACAATATTTGATTAACTAAATAATCTAATTTTTGAATAGTTCCTTCATGATTATTTTCAAATTAATACGAGAACCAGCACAGAAACAGAAACGGTTAAGGAAAAGCTTTTAGTTTGGCGTGTAGCCTGTATTTTCGATGTGGCACAAAGATATGTTTTAGCCTGTGTAGAAGAGTGATGTTAGAAATGCTATGAGTTTGGACACAACTAATATTTCCACTCATCTTCTTTCATTGTATGTAAACAAACAAACAAAATATCGGCATAGGGCTTTTAACTATCTGGAACCAACGGGTATAAATAAAGTTACCTCAACTTGACTTCTGGAGAAACCAGTGACTGTATGACAATTATTTCCACATCAGGTACCACCTCATAAAATACTTGACCTTCTGAGGACCACCAGACTCAAATCTGGACTGAACCGAGTCTAAAGTCTATCTAAATTGGACAACATTTTGTCTAGACAGGGTCTAAACCAGAAATAAAAACACTCAACTTTAATGCATTACTAAAGCCTAAATTAAATTATCTCTGATTACAATGAATAAAGTCTAAATCTGCAGATGGCCAGTGGTACATAGCATATTTGAGAGAAACTGCTTCAGATGAACCAGTCTTTGAGGGAACTGAAAAGAACAGATCCTAAAGGTTCGGCTTTCATTAAATAAAGATATAAATCCCATTTGCCCCAAAAATGTCCTTCAGTAAACTGTTGAAAAAGCAGAAAATCCCCAAAGGAAGTGCGGCACAGAGGCGCGCTGTGACCTCAGCCGGGGAAAAGGAGAGAGCAGGGCGCTGCGTGGCTCCTTTAAGAGTGACCGCAGTAATTGCCAGGATCTGAACTCAGTCACTCAGATCCACAGAGTCAGCCTGGCGCCAGCTCTAGGCAAACGTATATTATCACCACTCCTTCACCTAAATAGCACAGGGACCTCCTCAGGACAAAGGGCTTTTGAAGCACAATACAAAACTGATCTCGGTCCTTAAGTTGTACAGCCGACTAAACAAAGAAAGAAACATTTTTGCCCACTTCTACCAAAACGGTTCAAAAAGAGGCACCAGAAGAGCGTGGTTTCATGTTTCACAGTGAAAACATTCCCTTGTTTTTAATGTTCTGGACTAAAAACACTGATTGAGTTCTAGATTATGGTTGTGTTGTTGAATAGCATGAGAGAAATCCCACGCATGAGCGAATGGCAGCTATGTCCACAGGCCGCACTCTTATGTGCCTGGGCCCAGCGGGACACATTCACTTCTCCTTAGCCAACTAAAGTCAATGATACACTACGCTCAACAGTGATAACATTACAACCCTGAAAAGAAAGTGTTAAACGGCGTGAGCGTGATCAGCTGACAACTGGACTCCTCGTTTCCTGAGATGTACCTGATATAGTTGGACTTTTGACTCTGAAGTGCTGCTCACTGCCAGTTGGCTCTAGTAAATATGGATGTTATGGAAATTCCAGCTCCAGTGCCAGTGAGGAGACAGAAATACTGACACACACATCTCTGCACATGATCCCAGGCTGACAGCGGGTCAGCGGGGTCAAGTGACCCGTGCACTGGGGTGTGCCAAATCACTGCCCCCCACCAACACCCAGCCAGTCCAGCCTGGCCAACATCACACCAACGGCCTTTATCAGCAGAAAAGCCCTGGAGCCTCTTACTTCTTAGCTCCAAAGTTAATCAAAGTGTGGTATGTGGACCACTAGTGGTACTCAGGGCATGTGTAATTTCAGACTTTATTGTGAGATAATTTAATTTATGCTTTAGTTCTCCATTTAAATTATGTGGTTTTCTTATTTGGACACAGTTTACACACATTTTACACATAATTTAGTCAAATTCAAGCCTATTATAGACCCTTTTAGACCCTGTTTATTTCTGATTTGATCCTGATGTAATTTTTATGAGGTGGCACTTGGAAGGTCAAATATTGTATGAGGTAGTAGTTGGTGTGAAAAGTTTGAGAAACACTGCTGTAGTTAAACAAACCTGACAGTCCTTGTGTGAACTGTCAGGTAACACAGCAGTGTGATTGTGGTAACCTGACTCTAAGGTCTTTGGCCATGAAAAGAGGAATTAAAAGCATATGGAGCTGCTATATTTTTTCTTCAGGGCTATTTATTTTGTGAATAGTGCCATGAATTGAAGATTTTGCATGTTGTTGCCCCCTGTTCACATTGCCCACATTCACAAACTAAGCTTAAGACCGTGCCTGCTGCTGGCCCAGTGCTTACCTGGCCCACACAGGCGGCTGTAGTGATAGGGGTTGCAGCACACGGTGAGGGTGTCCTGGACCCCGAAGCTTGCGCATTCACACAGTGGTTTGAGCTGGGCCTGGTGTTGGAGGTCTGCCCAACGGTACAGTTTACATACAAGCAGCGGCGGAGAGGAGGCCTGGCCGGCCAACCGCAGATCTGTGCGGGACACCATCACACAGTCACTGGGCATGCCTCCTCGGGACTCCACCGCCTCTAGCAGCGAGTCCAGCGCCCTCTCCTTCAGCCGTTTCAAGAGGCTGTGCGTTGCGGTTTTGAGCTCCTGCTCGAGCACGGCGCGTGGCATCGCCTGCTGCGCTTCATGTGGACTCCTCTGTGTGAACTGGCACGAGCCTGGGTCCCCGGAGAGCTCAGAGTGGTCCCTGTCTTTGAACAAGCAGCACGTGACGGTCCTGCTCTCACTGTCCTGGCCCTGGGAGCACGGTGCGCCCCCGCCTTGGTCCGCCGTAACCCCCGGGGCGCCCCTGTCCCCCGAGGGCCACACAGGGGAGCCGCTGGGGGTCATCGTTCTGAACTCCGTTTTGGGAATCTTCTCCGGGTTGGTACCGCAAAGCTCGTCTTTGTCATCTCTCCCATTGTCCTCCTCTCGGTCTGGGATCAAACGGCTTCTCCAGAGTCGCCGGACAAGACCTGAGCGTTTCGTCCTGAACATACGACAACTTCAAATCTAGAAATTGCGCTTATACACGTGCAATAGGGCTATCCTAAAACAACTGATGTGGAGACAGTCGATGCCAAACATGAATGAGAGTGGAATGCCGTGCAGCGCGTGCACAGCCAACGCGCGAGGAGCGGAGACTTCACATTAAGTGGAGTTGATCTAAAACAAAGCGGATTGCTACGTCTGTAGCATAACGATCCCCACACAGAAAGCGTTTTAAAACAGTAATAACATGCATGTAAAGCCTACGTCTGCACAAGAGTCGATTAGGAAACGCAACAGAACAAAATCCAAACCAAGTGGCCGTGGGCGCAACACGCCATGAAGCACGAAAATTTTAAAGCCGCTTAAAACTACTTTGTTCAGCACCGAGAGCGGAGGTAGGACTTCGGAGGGTTTAATCCTTTACAAGAGCCGTAAACCGGGCTCCAGAGGCCAGTAGGTCCAGGGAAAATATCCGTGTCTCTGTCCTGAAGCGTTCAGTGCAGACCTCAGCCAAACTACAGCGCGCAGCCTCTTCTTTCGGCGTTTTCTCTCTTTTCCTTTTGCCCCTCTTCCTCACACTCACGCGCGCACACACATACACACGCGCGCGGGGCCCCCAAGGAGAGCGGTGGAGCCATTGGCTGACTACCATCATGTGCTAGTCTAGACACTTTGGCGGCTGGGAGCTGCACTGACTGTTGCGCAAACAAGGTTTCGAGTTTCTTAACTCTTAAAGGCGAAAACACAGAAGTCGAACCAAACTTTCCGAAATTCGCTCATGAGCAATTCAGCCACCGGCGAACTATGGAAATAGCCCACTCATTTATGATCAGTGCATTAAGTTTCAGTCTAAATATGAATACATTTAAACAAGGTTTTCAGAACTCTTTTGTTCAAACGTCCTGTGCAATCCCACAATGGCACAATTAGAATCCTATACACATGGGCAGGGTATACAAGCGCTATTATAAATAATGAAAAAGCCAATGTGAATATATTTACAGATAAAGTACGGGCATGAAGCATTGTCAACAGACAATAAACTTAATTCATACCTAACTATTGGTCCACTATGTGCAATAGGCAAATGTTTGTAAAAGGTTTTTTAAGGTAAAGGTAGAGGCTGAAAATACCATGAGGGAAACACAGTATTTCCAAGCTACTTGTTGCAGTTTTCGATGTATCAAACCAAGAAAGAGTTAAAAAGAACTCGTAACTCCAAGCCACGCCCACACAGGAGAATTTGATCCACTCAAGCAAAGGTCCAGTAGTTAACAGCGCTGATTGGCTGAAAACAGCACAGGTCCAGCCCCAATAACAAAGTCCCACCCAATACTGAAACTGTTTAACAAGTGATGAATGAAACACAGTTATGAAGAGGCTGGTCGTGGGGAAACATGCTTTAACCTAAAGAACCCAAGAGCTGTTCTTTCAAACTTTACAGCAAAACTGTGTTCAAGTGTATGTAAAGAAAGGAGCAATGCATACATAAACAATGTAGGGAGTTAATAAATGGAACAATGAACCAAATTAGACAGATATTGTGCAGTTATGATACTTTATAAAATGAAATGGCATATTAGTTAAGGTATTTGTACTCTGCATTAGACTCATCCTTCAATGTCATGAAGCAATATCAGAAGCAGAGGCGACTAAAGAAGTGTCAGAGGAATAGGCCTGTGGTGCATGGCGCTATTTAATTGACAGGTCTATAACAGCCAATCCTGAGGCAGAAACAGCTCATTGTTTCAAGTGGTGTCTGTGGAATCAAATGGAAATGAACGTGTTAAATAGTGTTCAGCGTAATAAATCAAATTGACAGATCAAGCAATATAATGGGGGGAAAGTGATTTGTGTATTTGCATTAACACCCAGCCCACTGGGAACCATCTCCCGATCATATGCGAGGCTTGGGCCTATTTGGCTGATTGGACATCCATCAGTGATAAGTTAGCGTGAGAGTTCAGGTGAGGTGTGGAGAGAATAACTGGTGAGAAAAGGAATCTCACTAATAGTGGACTCAGTTGATTCAACTGTGTCCCTTTCACGGGATCAGCCTTGAACAAAATAAATGGTGACTAAACGTTTTAGGTGTATCTACCACTAAAGTCATAGCAATCTTAGGAACTGATTTATAAGAACTATTATGGTGAAAAACCAGGCTGTTAGACTCCGTGGTGATGTCGAACTCTATAACTACCTCTCAGTGACTCTGGTTGTTGTTATTCAAAGACAGTCCCTCACTTCCCTGTACAAAGATGCTCATTACAAGACGTAATCTGGAGTCAGGGCCCTGATAACTGCCCACTGGCGTCACTTGTGTAAACGGCACTGACTCCCGCTTAAAAGCTGTGGTTGATAGCAGTATCAGCAGACAGACGCATTGGGGAGACAAAGTATCCGGCTCCAAGTGACCTCCCAAAATAGATGAGTGCCTCAAGACCAGGGGCCACAAGAAGCTCAGCCACAAACCTCAGAAGGGCCGGCACAGGAAGAGCATGTCATCAGAGGCATTGCTGTTAATGCCACGCAGATATGAGGACACAACACCCAACCACCTCAGGTCCAGTCTCCGTGCCGAGCCACAGCGGGGTCAGACATGCCGCCGCCTCAGAGTGAGACCACTCACTTCCACCACTGATTATGGACATCACAGTCATTGACCAAGGCTGTTCCAGTGGTCAAAGACCTTCAATTTCACTCAAACACGGCCTAATCCTGTGGTGTTATCTCACATTGAGCAGAATGTTGACTGTGGCGCAGATTTGAACACTCTCACCTCACAGCAAAAAGGGTCAATCTTTGCTTTTCATGCCAGGTGGGGTCTCTCCGGTTCCCCTACAGCTAAAAACATGTCTCCTCTGGGACCAGGGAGCCGCTGAAAAAGTGATTCTGAAATCTCAGTGGGACTTTCCTGGTTAAAAAAGGTCCAACAAATAAATAAACAAATACATTTTAGTAGTGAGCTGTTGGATAAGATAGCTCAGCTTAAATAATAATGTAGGCCTATATTCACAATTGATTTTATTATTGTATGTTACAGGAGAGTAACAGTTGAAGTATTGACCATGAACTCTGTTTTAGGATGCTTTTGGACTAAAGTGGTCGGGTGAGGAGCTCAGTTACCCGGGAGGAGCTCGGAATAGAGTCGCAGCTCCTTCACGTCAAAAGGAGCCAGCTGAGGTGGCTCGGACATCTGTTACGGATGCCTCATGGTCGCCTTCCTCGGGAGGTGTTCCAGGCATGTCCTATTGAGAGGAGGCCTCGTGGAAGACCCAGGACACGCTGGAGGGACTATGTCTCCGAGCTGGCCTGGTGTCGCCTCGGGGTGCCCACAGAACAGCTGGAGGAGGTGTGCGTGGATCGGGAAGTCTGGGCATCTCTGCTCAGACTGGATGGATGGATGGATGGATAGATAGTTGAAGCATTGACCATGAATTCTGTTTTTAGGATGCTTTTGGACTAAAGTGGTATGATTATATAATGTCCTAAATTACAAAAATGGTGCCACCAACCCAAAATGTTAGCTGCGAGCCGTGACATGCCATTCTTTCTACTTTATAGGCATTGGCTCTAGTATTGGATGGAGGAGAGAATACAGATCTAGGATGGTCGATGACACATTTAACAAATCTCCAAGAATCCAAGTGTATACATTTGTAGCAGCACAGGGAAAGATAGGCATGACTGCTTCTCCGGATTTCTATGGTCAGAGTGGGCAGCTGTGGTGTCAGAGTGGGCTGTGGTAATAACCCTGGGAATAAAATGAACATTTTAGAAAGACACTATATTATTCAAAGCAAAACGCAATCCAACACCAACATCAGCTCCCACTTTACTTCCCCATTATTCTCGAGTGCATGGTGGTAAAGTGGTTGCACCTCAGACAGGCTTAGCGTCTCTGAGCCTTTATTCATCTGTTTACTTTCTAAATAGCCCTATGCTTGGACTTACATCAGTGGAGACAGAATATCTAAGAAAACGAGGAAGGAAATCTGTGAAAAACAAAGGAAAGGGAAAGAAAGTCTCTCTGATAGAGACTGCCCCTCACTGTTCCTGATTACGGCAGAGCTGCGGAGAGCATGGCGCCATCAGAATGAGCCGCCCAGCAGCCACAGGCCAGACAGAGGAAGACTGCAGTGACGCTAAAACAGCCAGCGCAGAGCAGGGCTTTCTCTGTGTTTATGTATTTTAGATGGCTGTTTTTGATTTTGTCGGGCAAGGGAAGAAAGACAAACACCTCCTGCATTTGAGGCTAGATTTATGCAACATATACGTTCCCATGATGATGTAAGCACTATAGGTTTTAGCATTTGTCTTGGTCATGATTATGGTGCACAGAGTTAGAAGCAGGTGTGGAGGAGAGATGTGACCTATATGAAATATTGCAAATCAGAAAGAGATTCAAACATTATACAAAGGAACTAAATGTTTACTAAATGTTAACCTTCCAAACATGACTGGTTAATTGATAGAAAGTTAGAATTCTTTCCCCTATGTTTCTCAATCATTATCGCAGTAGACTTTCTTTGTTAGTTCACCTTCAAACTGCTGTTCTGGCCATGGTAATTCTATCTAATCTTCACTGAAAGACCTGCAAAAACAACAGGGTGGGTAGGAGTGACCAGAAAATGAGGAGTGAAGTTTTGAGACAGGAAGAGAATGGCGTCAGTAAAGCAGCAGATAAGGACCAGGGCAGCACAATCAGCAGCACCCTGCATCATCACAGCTCCATGACCCGACATTCAGGGCCCCACACTCTCTCTTCCCTTAGGGGTAACACAACTGCTCATTTTTATAGGTTGTGCACACCCCTGCTCAATGTTTATGCTGTCATACAAAAAAACCTGTATTAAACTGAATTTGATTATGATTTCTTTAATAAACAGATTACTTGCAGACGCTAGCCTTTATTCAACAGAGCAGCACAGGAGGGAAAGGGGTGATGAACGGCGAGTCAGGACTCAAACCCATGACACTGAGGCTATATTTGCCTTCTTAATAATAATAATGATGCATGTTTTTATTGCACTCTACAATGCTAGTGTTTGTGGCCACAGCTGAACTGGGGTAGACTGGCAAAAGCGAAGCTACCAATCAGCCCCTTTGACCACCACAAATCACTCACTCACACCACATTCATAACTTGTGTTGTGCCTGCCCAAGGACACAACAGTCTACACCGGCAGCAGTTGGGATTTTAACCATCAAAGCCGACCCGCTCTACCATCTGAGCCACTGTCACCTTAAAAGGCACTCTTGTAAACTCAGTATCTCATGCAATGTTCCAATCTTGCACCTCGGGAGAAACTGCTTTATCATCCATAGTTTGGTGAAGAAAAATAAGGACAGACCAGTTGACTAGACACTAATATAGTCACATGGCAACATCACAGTCGACTTGTTTCTGCATCCCCTACTCAGAACCCTTCAGTCTAGTCAATCTGCAACCTGTGGTTTCAACTTTCAGAGCCTCATTTGGTGAAGTTGTCGTTTAGTCATAGTTTTAACAAGCTTTATTCCTGGTCTAACCTGAAGAAAGACCTCATTCAGTCCTAGTTTAGCCCTGGTTCAATCCTTACATTCACAATAAATAAACAAATTCAAATTGTTTGTGGCTCTTTAGTTTACAGATAGGAGGAAGTTAGTATTTTAGGGTGAAGTTTACAGGACCCTTCACCACCTTTGGGGTTATTTCTCTCAAATGCAAAACAGTTCCAGGCTTTGAAAAGAAAAGATATTTTATGCTTTAAAAACATCAGAAAGGTTAAATCCAGTGGTGAACTCAAAGTGTAAGCTATAACTATGTATCCAGAAGCTGACTCTGGATTCAAAACGGCTCAACTACTGCTCCCTTTTCTCTTTCTTTTGTTCTGTCTGTTATGTAAAACTGAGTAGCACATTTGTTTACTAAGCCCTACTGAGTTATTTGCCCCAAGTGTTGTATGACTTGTCGCCATACGACAATTAGCAATTTCACATATGTCGTCTTTTATCAAACTCTGAGCCAGGAAGTCTGCAACATATTTTGCTCTGGGGGCAGATTGGGTGATTTCCTTGTACACAGACAGGACCCAGTTTGATAGCGGTGTCTACAGCAGCTCGAGTCAGGCTCTGGCTCACAGATAAGAGTCTGAGAGAAGCACATTAGGGTCACTCCTTCCCTGTGCATAGTGCTAAATACATATGAGGAGCTGTGGGTATAAAATGATAGACAGATCTATTTGCTATAGACTTAGTGAGTGAATAAAAGCATTGAGCTTTGCTTAGACAACAGGAGTCAGTCCGTCGTAGTCGTGAGACTGCAGCCGTTGTTCGGCTCCTCTAATGTCCACCACAGGCTGCTGACCTTTTCTCTGGACAGACGGCCGATCTGTCGAGTGGTGCCACCACCAGTGACTGGGATGTGCAGTGAATACAGTCTGCAAAGATAAACAAGGCCTTGTTTAGCTAGTTCTTTGTGGCTGCTGAGCCAGCTGATAACTGTGGGGGGGCCGGCGGCACTGGGCCTGGAGAGGCAGACAGTGTGGCTGCAGAATGTTCTTTCTCCCAGACCCCCAGTCCAACCACCTCCTCAGCCACAGACCCACAGCAGCCACCTCTGCCACTGCTGTCTTTACAAAGAGCATCTCCACCATCTCAGGTGGTCTGCCTCCTGAGGTAAATGGAGGACATAATGTTCTGCACTTAACCAATGCTGTTGTAAGTTGCTTTAAATGATATCAAAACAGTCTGGCTATTCAGCTTGTGTCATTAGTAAGACATTTTCTCCTTTTGTTTTGTTCAACATCCTTTCTCTATATTTTTCATATTTATATTTTATAATATAATATAAAAGCTAACCGAGCTGGTTCGATTATGAGTGTGACCAGCCTCAGAACAGACCAGCAGCTCATGCACAAGGCCATGTGGGAATGTCATAGACACAGATTGAAACATTTGACAGTCTCACAGCAAAGAGATACATTGTTCCACATCGAAAAACATTGATTTTCAAATGCAAGTTTTCAAATTGTATCATTACATTTTCAGCCCTATTCTGTAGAATATTATAATTAATGATTAGATAAAATGGCGTTGTTATAGCTTATTTATGTTTCATTTGGTAAATGGTAAATGGACTCAACTTATATAGCACTTTTCTATCTTTATCAGGCCCAAAGCGCTTTACATTCAGAGCAAAATACAACAGAAAATTACAATTTGAGACATATACACTTCTCATAATGAAATCCATACATTTATTTATTTATCCTGCCAGTCTATGTTGAGTGTTAGCATCTGCTCACTGAGGTATACTGATCGTGGTGCTGTCTCCAGCTGACTGCCCTCTTGTGCAGACTTGTTGTGCAGACTGTCTGCTGGTCTCAGCTCCACCCTCCTGTCCACGCTCTGCTGCTCCCCGCTGCTATCGCTCCATCAGGCGCTGTGATAGAGAGGAGCCTGGCGTCTCCGCTTGCCCACAGCCTGCTCAAGCAGACATGGAACAATTACAAACCCACTTTCTCTTTGCTAGGCTTTGAAGTACTTATTGAATTATCTTTGCTTGTCAACTAAATTGAGATATTCCAAACATCCTCAGAAGCGGTGACATCTAAAAATCTTTCTAATTCAGGAGGATTAATTTAATTAAAGTGTCTCACAGCATGCAAGATGTTTCCAAAGAAAAAAATGCATTTTTAGCCTGTGCACACTACACAAAAACAACAGAACATTTCTTTATCATAACTATACAAGTTATACTTTAACTTTACTAAAAGAGCTTCATTTTATTGTCTGTTTCTTCTGTCTGTGAGGGACTTTGTGGCCAAAGACAAACAGTTCATTTTAGCAATTAAACACAATTGCTTTTGTTAGCCTAAAAAATTGTAATTTGAATCTTTTCAATTCAATGGAAAATGTTAATTTATTTAGCATTATAATAACCACTGCAAACAACAGAATATAGTCATCCCAGTCACTGGTGGTGGCACAATATGACAAAACTAGTAACCTAGTTTAGATCTCTACAAACAGCTTTTGAAATGTGTGATTCTTTTCGTTGTTTAGCAAATTTATATTACAGTCTTCTCTCAAAATGTAGGAGATACTGTATTTTCAAATATTGTCGACTATTGATTGAGTGGAGGACGTTTCACCTCTGATGTCAGACATCTGCTCTTGTTTAAAAGTCTCTGGAATAGAAATAAAACATTCTCAATTCAATCAATCCAGTCCAGATGAAGACACATGCAAATCTCAACTCTGGTGAAAAATACCTGGACACCTGAGAGCCAACTTCTTCTCTCAAATGTTTATGCTTCTGGATGTGTTTAAATTGTAAATTGCAAAACTAACAGCAATCTCAACTGGACATTTTCCTCGATGAGTCCTACTGTCAACCATTTCATAACCACTTTTGTTTTAGCTTATGTGTGGGATCACTATTGAGCATATACGTTTAATACGTGAACATTTAATACGTTTATGCAAAATTCCCTGTAGAAATGCTAGATCCACCGGGCATTCTTGGGCCCCTCTGCTGCAGTCGTGTGAAGAGGCGATGAGTCAGTGGAGATAGGGGCAATGCACTCAGCTTGGGCCCGCCACATTCCCACACTATCTGTTCACCAAACTGCATCTTATCGCTGGCAGGGCAGGAATTCTCTTAGAGGCACCTTTCCGTCTGCTTCCCTCTCTCACCCCTCACGCTTGCTTATGGCTCCAGCTTATTATTATTTTTTTCAATCTTCCTGTAGCTCTCCTCTAGTCGTGGGGCAGAAAAAAATACTAGGTATAGCTCCTGAGAAAAGAGCTGTTCAATAAATAGAAATTAAATAGGATTAAATCTATAGACAACTATCAGAGTGGTTCAATTCTACAGTCAAATCAGTGGCAGAAACAGCTCATGTTTATAGTGGAGATTGGACTTGGAAGGAATGGGTAAACTGTTTTGTGTTATGTTAAAAATATTTTTTTAAAGGCCCTGTACCTAATTTTTCCATTTTCAAACCAAATTTTCAAGTTATGGTCCAAACCTGTATTACTGACTTTCTCAACCAACCTAACAGCAAGATTCTGGTTAATATTTAACATTGGTCTACATCCATGATTTAAAGTTGTTTTAGGTAAACAAAAACAAATAAAACCTTCATATGTCTCCATTAACAGTTGTTGTATATAAAACCAGCTAACTCAGCCCTCTAAAAAGATGCTCTGAAATGCTGTCATGTGTCATTCTTAAAAAAGAGCACAAAGAGTTAAATCTTGATTATAAACATACTGCAAATTGCAAATCCATTCCGTAAAATAATATAAATGAGGTATTTCTCAGAAAATTGTTCGGCCCCACTATCATGGAGCGCTTTTGAAGCGTGAGAGACCAGCCTCCGAAACAGACTTTTGAGCCGTTGAACTCTCCAAACATTACCAGGCCAAACTCATCTGCACTTCATTCAACACAGCAAATCCTGACCACCCAGGGGCAGTGTTGTTCTGGGAGACAGTGCAACAATCCTTCTGAAAATCAAAATCTCCCAAACACACAGCAGCTTACCATGATAAGTATGAGGCACCATTTTGATGCTAAGAAGTCTATTCAAAGAAGCCGAAGATTTAATCGGATAAAACATGTTAACCGATTGAGGAGAGTAACCAATTCCTGCCCATCTATCTCCCACAAAATTAGCCTTGAAAAGTCCTATAAAAAGAATGGACAGAGATAATAGCACAGAGTAATAGGTCCAAGATTGTTTGGAAGTAGGCAGCCAACAATGTATCAGCTGCAACAGCGTCTTCTTGTCCTCTCAAACTGGGTGAAAAGTTATGGGATGTGATCTGCTCTAGATCTCAACAAATACAAGCAGTATGACAGAAAACAGAGCAGAGTAAACAGAGGAGTTATCCATGCCAGACCAGGCTAATCCACACAAGCCGCCTGTCCCAAAAGAGGGCACTGTACGCTCTTTGGATATCAAGCTTTTTGGCTCAACAATGATCTGGACAGGGCTCGTTTGAGCGGCGAGGGAGATACCACACCAATCTCACAGCCTCTTCAGTTCTGCTTCAGGGAGAAAACTGCAGAGTCTTGATCAGTGACAGGTCCATCTGACTGAGGGACAGTTTCATCCACCAGGCTGCCAGGAAGCTGAACTCTCACTTCCCTCTCTTGCTGTCCACTATTGACAGAGATTTATATATAACGCTAAATCAATTCTCTGTATGTGCTTGTGGAACAATGCAAATGAAGGATACTAAAGTTCAAGTGAGGGTTAAATAGACTAATAGATTATGAGATGTTTACTTTCCCTAAATTCTGTAACATATTTTCTTTGTATTATGTAAATCCAATAAAAACATAAAAGTCTTTTGAATAGCATTAATTATTAACATCGGGGGCTTTAACGCTCTGGACTTTGGAATTGGTGGCATATACAGTAACACAGATCGCCTCTCAGGATATAATACTTTCATTTTGACAAACTTTTACCATGTTATTGTTGAACCTGTTGTGACCAATGGCTCCCTCTGCTGTCGACCCAAATGTGCCATGGCTTTTCTTCAGGACAAGACGAGGTCACAGTCAAGAGAGAGACCAGTATTCACCATTCACGCCATAGTTTGTCGGGACGTTTATTTTGTATATTCTGTTTAGCTGTTTTTTTTTTTTACTATATCTTGTTTTGTTTTTGCCTTAATGTATTTTATTACATGTCAACTTTGTAAATGTACCTCCACTGATAATAAAACCTATTACACTGAGAGCCATGGCTGCTTTTCAATTTTATGATGTTTATGCCATTCTAACTTGTAAGTGTAATTTTATTTAGCCTATAAACACATCCTTCTTCTGTAAAACCCTTTGAATTACTTTTTGTTTTGTACAAATTGTCTGTGGCACTGGTTTCACAAAAGCCTTTTATTAAAGATAATTACTTGTCTGGTCATCTGTGAAACAAAAATGTAAAATTTTGTCTTGCTAAATTAACTAAAATTGCTCTGAACTTTGTGAAAATTAGTGATGGAGACAGGGAATGCTGAACACAAACAGTTACAAATGAATCTCCCACTCACTCCAACAGACACATGACTCTGCAAAGCGTTGTTGCTGAGAACTGCTGAAATGTTACAAATAAACTATTCTCAATAACTTGCCAATGCCCACTATGTGCACTCTGACACACCCCACCCTGAGCTTCACTTCTCATGCTAAAAATGCACAGTGTCTGCTGCTTCTGTTTACTGCGGTCTGAGAGATTGAGTCATATCTTCCTGACAGTAGAGGTTAAAGGTGAGCCCCCTCCTCGCTCCCCAGTGTGTTCACTGCCTCCCGCCGCCCTGCCCTTTGGAGGGGCCCTTTCTCCACACATCCAGCGCTGCATTCCACAGACACCGGAGGAACCTTCAAATGCAGCACAGACAGAGCCACTCAGGCAGGCACCTCATGGGGGCCCAGCTGCCATCAGTCTTCACCCAGGCACTAGAGCCAACACTGAAGGGTCTGCAGCTCAGAAATGCAGCGTGAGAGTAAAACATCATCTTGGTGACGAGTCAAAGTTATAGGAGAAGCACCTAAAAATCAAAGCTTCAAAGACTTGCCTTTGAAGGCCTAACAGCTGCAACAGTGGCCTCCTCCATTCAGATGCAGTTTCTACACTGGCGAGCTAATCAATCAATCAATCAAAACTTTATTTATAAAGTGCTTTTCATACCGAAAGGTATCACAAAGTGCTTTACAGATTACAACATTTAAAAGAATACGCCCCGCATCATACATCCATATATATATATATATATATATATATATATATGTAAGAGAAATTAGTAGCTTTGAGGTGACTCCTGACCACATTATAACATGTGTTTCTAAACTCACCACTACGTAGCTTCTCCTGACTCAAGTCGACTGCCTTGACTGTAATGTAACTGCAATGCAGCAGTGCCCCATTCACCTGAAACACACAGAACTGAACTTGTGAACAAAATAAATGTTTTCTTTACTTTAATTATTATGTAATAACCTCTAATGTTGTGTAGTAACAATAATAAGAGACATAATTATTTATTTATATGTATGTACATGGCAGTTTATTGCACCGTGTTAACAATTAAATAGGTGTACTGTACTTCTCTTTGGCTACTTCTACAGTACAACTTCTACATGACTCTCTGTCTATAATAGTAATAAAGTACTTCATTACACAGTTTACATCCTTTGCTGTAAAATGTGCTTAAACGTGTTCTCCTTAAATTACATTATAGTTCACCGTGAAATATGTGTTGTGAAAATCTTCACATCTTCACATGAGTGAGTCTTATTTCTCAGGGAACATGAGTCTTGTACATTATATTTATGGTCTTGCACTAACACAGGGGTAGGCAAGTTTTCTTGGCGGATTTTCTTCATTGTAAAGAAGACCGAGAGCCGAAGCTGCCAATTTTAGCCCAAAGTAAAGCACCACACTGGAAAAATGACCATCTTATATGAGATAAATGATTTAAAATTGCTTGAATAAAAGTTCTTTATGTTGAATTTGAGTCGGCTTCAACTAATGTAAGATAAGATACAAACGCTAATGCCATTGCAAAAAGCATAAATCCCACATGAAATCATTATACTTTTGAAAAAGATGTCTATTTCACTTGAAATGATACAAAATAATCTGAATTAAGAAAACATATTTTATCTAAATTCGGAACTTACGTACTCAAACTTTAGATTACATCTTTTCATTCAAGTAGATTTAAGTCATTTCTTCCTTAAAATTATTATTCTTTTTCCAGTGCACTTACTGCAAATGCCAGTGTTGGACACAAAGTATTTCTCCCATTTTTCTCCCCTTAAACTAAAAAATATTAAAGTACTCTGATTTGCCTGACCTTGCCTACCCCTGCGACTAGCATCATTTTGAAAACAATGAGCAGCCCCTGAATTTGGATGCAGCTGAAAAGTTAAAAGTCTGACTCTGGATCATGCTCTGGATACACTTGCATAACTTACGCATTCGACGGTGGACTTTATCTCAGAGATTTGTGAATCCTTTTTGGGCTTTAGCCATAGTATACTTTAGCCTTTATTTTGAACTCACATCCGCTGACCGGATGTGACGTTTTCCACGCGGAAGAAAACATTCGCTCGCGCATGTCGTTGTGAACTTGTGATTGTGCAGCATTTTGTTGTTTTCTTTTCAAATATCAACCTACGAACAAATGAAACAAGTACAGCAGCGATATAAACAATAATTAAGTTAGGTAAGATTGGCATCTACGTGTTGTATACCTTAACACCGTTGTGAAAGCTAACAAAAAGATGTAATAGTGAGTTTTCGTAGCCCAATCGTTTGGCACCGTGAACACCGCTATGGAGTTTGGTGACTGTGCGTGAGCAAAGATGCACAGTCGTCTGCAGGAGCTGAAGAAAGAAGCCGAGACCCTCCTCAAGTTAAAAGTCACTCTGCAGGACCAGCTCAACAGGCTCAAGGTAAGTCCGAGAGAGAGGCAGGTCTGTCGGCGCTGGTTAACATTACAGGCCTTAACTATTGTGTTTAGTTTGAGGAGGGGACGCTAAAATCCATGATCAACGCCATGTCTGAAGAAGGGGAGTCTGAGGAGCCGCCTCTAGAGATGCAGGTAAAGGGCGATCTTAAAACTACTTATTATGTACATTCCATTTTTATAGTATGCATGTCATGTTTTATGCAGTACATTTTTGCATCAACATTTTTGTAAAAACACAGTGGTTATTTTTTTCAAATATTGATCATAAGCATGGCAATCAGCTATCAAAACAAATGATCAAACGTTTGACACTATAGGGAGGATCGCTGTTATTGTTTATTTCCGCGTTTTTCACCGGATGTTTTGGTGACTGGTGGGCAAACAGCTGATTTTTCCGAGCTTGAAGAGCTGTTTATTTAAATGACAGATCTTGTACAGCACTGAATTTTCACAGATGCAATGCTCTGTTCGTGAACGATGTTTTGACCCACCATAGAACTATTAATATCTATTTAATACATTTGCGTTACCCACCAGTTCCTCGGACGTGACGACAGGGCGATCCCCCTCATAGAGTTCGGGAAATTCCACAGTTACCATGGAGATGCGCCATCTTTGCCCCTGTTAGCATACATTTCCATTGACTAACATTAGCTAAAACAGTACAAAACGTGGAGAAAAAAGCCGTGGAACAACTCCGTTAGCTGCTGAGTTACTGCTGGTAAATACATCTAACACACTGTGGTGTCCAAGTGTTTTAATGTGAACAATAACTCCAGTAATTTAACTTTTAAGATCTCCATTAGTTTACAATTGCTGCTAATCCCATAATGCATAGCGATATGACATCACATTCCTGAACTCTATTGTCACAAATGCAGATTTTGTAATGTGGTTGGATGAATATCGAAAGTAATTAGGTGATTTCATAATTATTATATTCATTTTTTTATTTTGGGCATGTTATAGGTTATACCAACTCATTGATATAGAGTTCGGGAATGTGATGTCATATCGCTAAGCATTATGGGATTAGCAGCAATTGTAAACCGCAGCTAACGACGCTGTTCCACGGGTTTTTTCTACACTTTTTATACTGATTTTAGCTAATGTTAGTCAGTGGAAATGTATGCTAACAGCTCAATGATTGCCGATCTCCATGGTAACTGTGGAATTTCCCGACTTTCCCGGTAGAAACAGTACTTGGTCCTGTTTTTACTTGAGAATGGAGCATCATTGTGTTTTAGAATTTGAAAACAAGCAATGAAAAAGAACATGGGATCTTTTTTTTAAATTATTCAACACTACCAGAGAAACATTGTTCTTACCTAACATTACCTATAAACAATATTAAAACTACTGCTAAAAAAGCTGCTGAACAACTTTGTTTGCTGCTGGGTCATCTAGTGTATTATAAAACATCCATTGGTTTATTGTTAAGGATTGTGCCAGGAATAAGAGTGGTTTTGTCGGCACAATAAAGAGCTCTGTGTTCTCTGTTTAAGGCTTGCATAAATCCAGACGACGAGAGGGAGATAAACCAGACCAAGCTGCTGTTGAATGCTGCCGTGGACAAGGACATGGAGGAGGATGATGAAGAAGAAGATGATGATGAAGAAGAGGATGAGGACAGTGAGCTGGTGCTTGAGGAAGAGGAGGGAGAAGATGATGATTATTGAAAATGATGCCAAGGACTTCAGACCTGGAAGCCTATTGAGCTCTTCATATGTTAAGGATTGTTTGATATATAACTTATTTCAGATTTCTGCTTAGTGTGCATAGGATTGTGTGACAGGACCAGACCAGTGTTAATATACAATTCAATCAATGTTCTGCAATAGTGTAATGTTTGGCTAAAATTGCAGGTGGCATTTTACAGCTCAGTAACAGCATGGTACCTAAAAGTACAATAATGTGTAGAAACAATAATTTATTCTATGGTGATTTATTTAATCCTAACATGAACTCTAACCCCGGTTTATAATCTTAAATGATAGGGACACATTTTTTTGTATTCATGTTAATAATACCATGAATACCATTAGTTACCATGCTATTTCCATCCTATTACCATGTTATTACTGTGCTGTAAAGTAAAGTGCAACCGAATTGCATAAGTTCATGCTGGCACTGAAAATGCATCTTCTCTAAACTATAAAACATTGTTTGTATATTAATTTAAACACAAAAAGCACAAAATAAATGTGTTTTTGTTTATTTTAATCAAGTGTCGTAAATGTTGGCAGATGCTGACTGTTGAATGGGTAACGCCGAGCAATCATTTTCCATCAGTGACCTATTCAGCATTTTCAAAACAGAATAACAATGCAGTGGGCCTCACGTAAAGAGCTGCTTTCACACCGGCAGCAGACTACAACATAGTTGCATACAATGGGCATATTCATCTTTCTACTGTGTCCATGGCTCATTCAGCCTGGGTCCGGGCTCAGAACGCTCCTCTGCACATGCTCTACTCTGAATACACAGGTAAATTATGTTGTACTCGCTATCAACACTGTTAATCGTGTTTTATACAGGCTTTTGTATGAATTCCCACTACTGGCAAAGTGTGTGTGTGGTACATGTGAGTACAGGGTGAATAGGTTAATTCCCTGATTTTAAAAGTTGGAGGAAAATGTATATAAATGAGTATATTTTCCTTCATGATTTAATCCAAACTTGATTAATCCCTGTGCAGTGTTGCTGTCGAATTATTTACTTCATTTGTAAAAGCGGGTTCAGCTGTGTTGTGATGAGTGCAAAGTTAGTCCTCTGATCCTGGATTGGCTTTGTGAAGTAAAACGGTAATTTCGGTTAATGTGTTGGCCCAAGCAAAATGAGGGCACACCTCACTGCTTTTGAAAAGGACGCCCTGTCCACCTCCTTCACTGTCCTCGTCTATTTGATGAGCAGACAGTTACAGGTGGTTGAAATTGTAACCAGCAAACTTCGGTTTCATTAAATGACCCAGAGAAGTCCAATAGAGGTCAAAGTTGTAGAAATTGGTAAATACTGTTTAAGTAATGATTAGTATGCATAAAAACAGAACAGTAAAAAGTCTTGAGGGGAAAATTTGATATAAACTTCATAGTAACATCAATGTTGGAACGAGTGCAGATCTTCGTCATTGCTCCCAATCATAGCTGTGTTGTTTTTGAAAATTAATCAATGTTAAAGTCTATGGTCATTCTATAACGCTCATGTGTTTGTGTTTCCAAATCAGCTCTTTATACTGCATTTATTTCATTTATACATAAAGGGACAGCCTCAATTGCACATTTCTTTTTACCAGCTGAAAAGGAAAAACATTTTTGAATTATTTTTTATACCATATCAATAAAAATAAACAGGACAGGAATAAAAAAGGGACACTTCCTGAACCCACAGTATGAGTCTAGTCTATGTTGAGTTTTTTTATAATGCTCATGTGTTTGTTGTTTCCAGCTCAGCTCGTGTGCGTGCTCTGAGCCTCCGGAGGATCATGTCCGCCTCTTCGCTCGCTCTGGGCCATGTGTTTGTGCTGGTGCTGTGTCTGTCTGCGGCTGAGGACTTCGACTGGACAAACAACCAGCACGGATCCTTCTATTATGGCACTTTTCCAACTGGTACATGCTTTCATTTCATTATGTGCTTGAAGTTTGTATCATATATATAAAACAGTAATGCAAATGTTTAGAAAATGTATACACAATTTTGTGTAAAGGGACTAGCCAGAAGCTTTCTTAGCTTCTAAACAGGAGCCATATAAAATAACATAATTCATTAGTAAAACATCAAAACATCCTTAGAATAATTAATATAAATTAATTATTATTGTCCGTCATTGTTTTGTATTTTACATCTGTAAATGTCACATACATGTTAAAAGTTTACGGTACATTAATTTGAAGATTAACTTCTTTCAAGGGCCTTCAACTATTTCAATCAGATTCCTGTTCTCTTGCAGAAACGCCATGTTCTCGACAGCATTTGGAGCTCCTTTTTGGCCTGCTATTTCTACAGTCAATATCCCATTTTCAGATTCTAGATTATGTTATGTTTCCTTCGCTTTGTCCACTACAAAATTAGCGTATTAACAATACATTTAAACATTTAGTTTGCCACCATATCAATTAGTGGCAGTGAGTGAAAAAAACACATGTTTGTTTTGCCACTCGATTCTGACTGTTCAGAGTAATTTGTAATTTCCGCAGTGTGGAATGTTTAAAAATGCGTTTTTCTTACTTTTATCATGCCGTCTCATCTGTAACACCGTTCCATAGCTTTGATGAGTCTCCACTTTCATCAGGATTTTCGTGGGGAGCTGGCGGTTCCGCCTATCAAACAGAAGGAGCCTGGGACAAAGATGGAAAAGGACTCAGCATCTGGGACGTGTTCACACACAAGAAAGGAAAAATCCAACAGAACGAGACTGGGGATTCGTCTTGTGAAGGCTACTACAAAGTCAAGGTGCAGTGTTGTGCCAGTTTTGGCTGGTAGCTCTATGGATTACAGACAGTTTAGAGATGAAATGATGCTAATTCTCAAGAATGCAAGTTTCTGTATATATCACTGCTCTAAAAAGAGTATAGAGTTGGGCTCTTATTGACCACTGATCTTCCCACAGGATGATGTTAATCTAATTACGGAGCTAAAGCTAAATCACTACAGGTTCTCCATCTCCTGGCCTCGCCTCATCCCAACAGGCATAAAGTGTAAGTTCAGATATTTTTAAGTGTTAGAGATGTTTTTTTTCCTGGCATACAGTTGTGTCCATTGGGGATAAATGTTACAGCTTGATCTGACTTGAACCTAACGTTTCACAGCGGATCACATTAATGAGAGAGGAATCCAGTATTATAATGAGCTAATAGACACTCTGCTGGAGAATAACATCACTCCTATTGTCACTTTGTACCACTGGGATCTGCCACAGGTCAGTGCACACACTGTCCACCTGTATCTGGTCTTTACTCTAATTCACCCGGGAATATCGGCTTTCAGGTCTTGCAAGAGAAATACGGCGGGTGGCAAAACATCAGCATTATCAACCATTTTAATGATTTTGCCAATTTGTGTTTTGACAAATTTGGAGATCGAGTGAAGTACTGGATCACCTTCAATAATCCATGGGTAGGCTCATATATTACATACAGTTGTACTCATGATACAAAAGTGTTCTCATACTTGTGTTTTGCTTCAGTCTGTGGCAGTTAAAGGCTATGAGACTGGAGAACATGCTCCCGGGCTGAAGCTAAAAGGCACAGGCGCATATAGAGCTGCACATCACATTATAAAGGTAACTATAAAGGTACAATATGAGATCAAATGGAGATACTGTCTTGAGAATTGTAAAAACGGTTACAAAAAAATCACCAGATAAAGCGGATAAAATACAAGCATTTATTCAGATATTTTTGTTGTTGAGAATCCCTAAAAATAAAAAGTGCGCGCGTGTCTCACCTCTCCTAAGACCTGCCTGTAACTTTAATGTGGTGATGTCATAATGTCAGGTGGAGGGCAGGGGCCAATACAACTCTATGGGAGAAATACAGTTTTTGTAAGAAATCTCCGAAACAAAATTGACAAATGCTTTTTCTTATCAATATTTGGTACTGCCCAACATCATGCGCAAGTTTCTGAATATTGTCTCCACTGTCGGACGCCTTATGAGGAAGTAATTGGACATTAGTTTATACGTGCTGACAGAGGACAATGAACTTTTGTTTTTTGTTTCATGTTGATTGTCAAAAAAAATCTGCAGTTCGCAAGTTACCATAGTTACCACCATGGAATTTTCAGTTGCCCTCCACCTCAATTTTTAAATATAGGCTCTTTAGAATGTGGCGATATCACGTGAATGCAACCTGCGTTTATTTTAGTTTATTTTCATAAAATTGTCAAAACAGGACTTGCAAAGGACCAAAGCAGAGATATAATGGAGCTTAACTACGAAAATCATCAGACAAAAACTGAACTTTGCACATTTTGAGTTGGTTTTGTTTTAGGCTGTGTTGGCGAAACATTTTCACATTTTAGTTGACAATTTTTGCAATGTATTGGGGGCCTCTTGTGATATGGGTATTGCGTCACTTAATATTGCAATAGCATTCATTTGGCGATACTTTAGCAGCCCAAACTTTAACTAATGAAGCTATTTGTTTGAAATTCTTTAGGCACATGCTAAGGTGTGGCATTCTTATGACACGCAGTGCGCGGGAAACAAAAAGGTTGGTAAATTAGCATGTGCAAACGCTACAACAAACTGATGAATGAGAAGTGTCCGTAAAAGCTCACAATCTGTTTACGTGGACACCGGACAGGCCTGGTCGGCATCTCTCTGTCCGGAGACTGGGGGAGCCTGTGGACTTCGCTAACCAGAAAGACATCGAAGCGGCTGAGAGATACGTGCAGTTCTATTTAGGATGGTTTGCGACGCCGATCTTTCACGGAGACTACCCCCAAGTCATGAAGGACTTCATTGGTAACTCACACACACTGCAGCTCGTGTGACAGTAATCTGGAAATAAATGACAACACAAAAAGTTCATACAAGTTAAATACATACCTGTAAACACGAAAAAAAAAATTCACGTGGAAATGTCAATAAATAACGAATAGCATTTAATTGATTGGTAGAACTTTAATTTACAGCGCAGTAAAAGCATAGTATAGGATTGTAATAGCTCAGTGTATGAAAGTGTAATAAGATGATTCATTTTTTAGTGATATGGCTAACCCTAACCAAGTATGAAGACTTTAACATTTCTTTGGAAGAGGCATTTCTTTCTCTTCCATCCTTTTACCAATTTATTTCTCCCGCACTGTTGAGTAAAGTGTGACCCATTCATTTATTGTTTTGGCATTTAGAGTCCTTTACTTAAGAGTAGTAGTAATACTTTTCATTTAGGGAGAAAGAGTGTCCAGCAGGGCCTGGGAACATCTCGCCTCCCGTCCTTCTCCACCCAAGAGAAAAGCTACCTAAAGGGCACCTGCGATTTTTGGGCATTGGCCACTTCACCACACGATACGTCACGCAGAAGAACAACCTCCCGGTCCGCGGCAGCAGCAGTTACTTCTTGGACCGTGACCTGGCTGAGCTGGTGGACCCGCGCTGGCCCGACCCTGGCTCTGAGTGGCTCTACGCGGTGCCCTGGGGTTTCAGACGCCTGCTCAACTTTGTCAAGGTCAGTACTGCTCTCAAATGGTCAGAAGTGTGTTGCATGGTGGTGGATTTTAGGAGGAATCGACCACAGTTACAACTGGTCACCATTGAGGGAGACAGTGTGGAGGTTGTGGAGACCTATAAATACCTGGGCCTACAGCTGGACCACAGACTGGATTGGTCTGCTAACACGGACATGCTCTTCCGTAAGGGGCAGAGCAGGCTCTACTTCCTCCGGAGACTGCGGTCCTTTAACATCTGTCAGAAGCTGCTGCAGATGTTTTACCAGACTGTCATCTCCAGTGTCCTCTTCTATGCGGTGGTCTGCTGGGGAGGCAGCATCAAGAAGAAGGACGCCTCGCGGCTCGACAGGCTGGTGAGGAAGGCGGGTTCGGTAGTGGGCGTAGAACTAGACTCGCTCACTTCTGTGGCAGAAAGGAGAGTTCTGGGCAAACTCCTGTCCATCATGGATAATCCCCACCACCCGCTGCACGCCACCTTCACCAGACAGAGGAGCAGCTTCAGCGAGCGGCTGTTGTCTCTGTCCTGTTCCAAGGACCGGCTCAGGAACTCATTTGTTCCACAGGCAATTCGGCTGTATAATTTGTCTTTGTGTGATAAGTGATGGAATGCACTCAATTTTACAGCTGCTTACTTGTGTGTGTTTTTACTGAATTATTATTATTTTTTATTTACTGTTTGATGTTGAGTGACTGATTGCTTCTGCTGAAACACGAATTTCCCTCGGGATCAATAAAGTATTTATCTATCTATCTATCTATCCATAACAAAAAAATAAGGGGGGGGGGTAGAATCTATACTATAATAATCCTCTGGAAATCTATACTATAATAGAATAAAGCAAATCCTCATCACCTGTGTCGTGTGCTCCTGTTGACGTGCAGAGTCAGTACGGAAACCCCATGATTTTTGTGACGGAGAACGGCGTCTCAGAGAAGATGCATTGTACAGAGCTGTGTGACAACTGGAGGATACAGTATTACAAAGACTACATCAATGAGATGCTCAAAGGTACAGAGCTGCTGTGAATGTATGCTTTAAAGATTAAGTGTATTCTCCTGTAACAAGTGAATATTGATCACACAGCGATCAAAGACGGAGTGAATGTGAAGGGCTACACGGCCTGGTCTCTGATGGATAAGTTTGAGTGGGACGAAGGCTTCACTGAGAGGTTCGGTCTGTACTACGTCGACTTCAAGAACAAAAACAAGGCTCGCTATCCAAAAGCCTCTGTTCAGTTCTACAAGCGCATCATCAGCTCCAACGGCTTCCCCAACCAGAGAGAGGTAACCGGAGCACTTGCATTCCAGCTACACCAAAACTCACTGCATTGGAAACGGTGTGACAGTGTAATGTGTGATGCAGGTGGAGAACTGGAGGAGGAAGGCTGTGGAAACCTGTTCTTCAAGCAACCAGCTCTTAGCTGCAGGTGACTTATTTATTTCTACGTATATGGTTTTACGAGCCGGGGTAAACAAACAAAGATTGTATCTTTGAAAGACCTTAAATTGAGTCATAATATATCTCAACGTTAGGTGCTGTTGTAGCACCTTAGATATAAAATACTTAGCATTAAACTCTTGTATCTGAGACATCTTTTTTGTTTGCCCCTGCAGCTACAAGAAAGGCCATGGAACATACTGAAATGCCAAAGGTTTGGCCAGTGCATGATGAAGTGTAGACCAATGGTACATTTTTTAAATGTGTAAATAAATGTTAATTTATATATTATTTTTGCACTTACATCTCACTTAAGTACTACTCTTTCTGCCAAGCTAGTCAACAATGTGAATGGCAAATACTCGTGTAACAGCCTGTGATGATATTGAGGTATTTCATGATATAATGACTGCTGTATCAAACGCACTGTAGTCTAGCTGTTTCCCATTGCCTTGTGCTGTTTTGTCGCTGCTGCCACAGTTCTCGAAGGGTTAAATTACACTCTCTTTTCTTTTATTAGAGGAACAGCGGAGTTCTGCTGCCAATATTCTAAGACTTATACATGGTAAGGAATCGCTCCTAATTATTACTTTGTAGTAAAGAAACCATATTAACGCTTTGATTGCTGTGCTCACTGCTTGCCTTTGAGCTTTTACTTGTAACCTTACATTTTTTAGCGAAAAGTGTTTTGCTTTACAGATCCTCTGACCAGCCACATGGAGATGGTGACTGAAATAGTGGTCCCCACTGTCTGCACTCTGTCCATTCTGATCAGTGCTGTTTTCCTCATGTTTCTGTTAAGGAGGCGGAGCTAACAGTTATGTTGTATCCACATTTGAAGTGTATTAAAAGCTTGCTAACAGACTAGTGTCAGACAAGAGTGCCTTGTACAAAATTTATTCCCCCAAAAAAAATGCTGTGATAAAACATTATAAAATCATCTTAGTTTTCATTAATGAAGTTATTTGTGGAGCATTATACACAAGAGTTTGTACAATAATTTATGCAAAACTGTTAAGACTACAACACACCAATGTAGAAAAATAGGCAGGATCCTCAGAGGCTCCATTCACCGTTTCATTCTGATAATCTGTGACAAAACAAAAGGTCTATTTTACTTTTTTGCACACATTTACCATGTTATAAATGAAAGAGAAATTATGCACCAGTTTCAAAGACAACATGGTCCACCAGGGGTCTGTCGCTGAGCTGCAATAATGTTCTGACCTCGCGAGGGCCATGGCCACTGGACACCTCAACTCCCCACATGACGGGTAACTCCCTAAAAGGCAAAACATTTCATACATTAAATATACATTGAAAAGATGATGTAGGATAAAACGGAAAACTCTTAACTTTTGGTAGAAGTGACTGATCAGAGCTGGTTTGACGGGCAGTTCAAAGTTGTAGCTTTCATTATACGGATTTGTTTTGTAATGCTGCAAACAGGACCTACAAAGAGAGTACAAACACATTAAAGATATTCTATTAGAAAATGGAGACTTCGTTTACACATGGGGTGAAGCTGATCGTACTGTGTGAGTTGGAACAGGCTGTGATATGGCAGGCCCAGGAATGTGGTGCAGGTCACTATTATCTCCAGCAGGTGGTGCAGTTTCCTCAGTCGGACAACCTGCTCTTGAATATCCACGTCTGTGCTCAGGAAATAATGCTGTCAACACAAACCGTGACATTTGATTGTGTAATACATATGTTTGCATTTTTGGTAGGTCTTATGATGAATAATATAATGTATGGGTTTAGAGAGTTTTAAACAAGGTCATACCAGATGATTTAAAGTGGTCAGTTCTTCAGCTGTAAAAAGGGAAAAGAGGCACAACTTCAAAACAAATCAGAATAAACACAAACATCTTACAGATACACGAGGTCCTGCACACTCCCCTTAGTAAAAATGTCACACCCTTTAATTTCTCATTTTGTACAGCATTTGTAGGGCTCGATATTTCTCTCTACCTACTGTGGCTAGTCTTTTTACATGTTACTTGCCAGTATATAACTATTAAATATGTTCATACTTAAAAAGCCTATTGATGGTGATTAATCTATAGACCCTTTAACTGCTGACATCAGTGACATCAGCTGGAGGCAGGAAGTGATCAAGAGAAATAAGATTAATCTAAAACTAGCTATTTTAAGTGTAAAACTACAACTGAAAAATGTGGTCCTGTTGTGGCTTAAGGTGCAAGAACAAGAGGAATGACATTTGAGACGATAAAATAAGGTTTATCTGATATTTCCAAAAACAGTTAGACATTTGTTTATCGTTACTATGACAACAGCTACAATGAAAATAGATAGGAATCGAGCTTCCTGCCTCCAGCTAAGCCCAGAATGTTTACAAACAATTAAAGGGTCTATAAGAGCTGAATCATCTGGGATTGAAACAACTGTCCTGTTATTAATTCGTTAAAACATAACAAAAAGCCTAGAATATGTGTAACAAGGTTCATTTTCTAATTCTTCATTTTACATAATAAGATCCAAGTATTATAATCTAAAGTGGCTAGAAAGAGTTGCAACCCAAAATGGCAATCTATTATTTAGCTCGTCTCTTCAGGTTTCTCCATAGATTAATATGCAGCCGTTTCATTTTCCCATATAAACCAGGATAATGGACTTTTTCCTCATAGTAACACGTACACATAAGCTTCTGTAATGTCAAAAGATCCAGTGTCGCATTAATCTTTCACCAAGCTCTTGTATTGATGATGGGGAGAGTGTGACCATTGCGCAAAGCCCTCTCTAGCACATCCCAAAGATTCTCAATGGGATCAAGATCTGGAGTCTTTTACAACGTGGGCCCGATGAATCCTGGCCTTGTCACCTTGGAATACGCCCGTGCCATCAGGGAAGAAGAAATCCATTGATGGAATAACCTGGTCATTCAGGATGTTCAGCTGATCTCAATCTTTGGGAACATTGTGTTGCTGAACCTAGAACCAACCGCAGCAACCCCACATCAGAACAGTTAAATACAAGAGGCGACTGCTTTGTTTTTTGGGGGGGGGCCAGGCACTGTAAGCTATGTCATGTATTTAACCCTGCTTCTTGGCCAGAAAATGTTCTTTCCCTTTATTTTCTTGTTTAAAACTCACAGTAGATTATCCTGGCTCAAAACATGATCCTTGCTGGTTGGCACAGCTTCAATGAAAAAGTCATTATCAGTTTAGGAAACATAAATCTTAACTTTAATAACTTGAGGCTGTGTTTCCCAAATTGTGGCTCTCGGGAGCTTCTGGTGGCATTCAAGCTTCTCCGCAATTGTTTTGAACCTTTATGACGTTTGTTGTCTAAAACTACCTAGGTTTTGGTTTAGCCCATTTTTTTACCTAATTCAGCACTCATTTTGATCTAGCTTTGAACCGCTGACACTCGAATATCCAATTATTATCTCAGGTGGTACTTGGCGTGAAAGGTTTGAGAACCATTGTCTTAAAAGTATTATTACCGATGAGATAGTTGATGTAGTCCTTCCTCATCTTGTCCAGGCCCATCTCCAGCAGCATTTGGACCGGCGTCATACCGGACAAATGAACATTGTCAATCTTCTGGTGGTAAGACTGGAGGACGAGTTTACTGAGGCTGCTGTTACTGTCTCGGTGGATCTAGACAAAACACACAAGACGCAACTAGGCTTTTACTGTCAACATTATAATTGGGGAACCAGATCAGAGGAGAATGGAAGAACACAGAGACTGAATACTATTGTCAAAGAATACAAACTACATTTTCATATCCCTTATTTTTATTCAATTAGTAAGTAATTTCTATAAAAGCTAATTATACATACCCATGGTTTGATGCTTCCATATCTAAAAGCATCAATGACAAGCTTCAGAGAGTCGCCAATGTCCTGATACGACGTCACACCTTCAAAAACAATTAACAATGATGAAACTATGCGTATAATGTTGCATAGTCAACATAAAAACAATTAAAACGGGTTACTGGTTAACCTCCTTTTTAGGGTATTTTAATTATTATTCATCTTTTAAATAAAGCCAGGTATATTACGTCTAAAATTTAATATATAAAATGAAATGAAATGCTCACTCTTTCTCAGTCGGACCCACAGTTGCTCAATAAAGTCGAGGTCTCCTCTCACCAGCAGCGAGGTGAACGTGGGCGTCTCTTCATCAGCATTCTCACTGGGCGTCTGAAATTAAAGCAGGAAAAAAAGTGAAGACCATACATGCTCAGAATAGAACTGCACAAAAAAGTGCCATTGAATAACTGTCTTGAATCTTACGGTCACTATATATTATCGTGATATTTTGTGACATTTCAACACAGTATGCTCCATTAAATAAAACATTGTTTAATCAGAAAATTGCATCAAACAAGTCTTAAAAAATCAAGACCAAAACACAGCTCAAATGTAATGTAATAAAGTCATGATTAAAACTGAACTTTTAAGGTACAAAGCATTTTGGTTTTAGGCTGAATAAACCTCAGTAAAAAAAGACCTAATTGATTTCGTGATATATTCTGGCTTCTTGCTACGATATAGACATTGCGTCGCCTAATATTACAATAACAATAATTTGGTGAAATATTGTGCACCTCTTATAAGTACTACTAAGCGACTCAAATGTACCTTTGCAGGTTTTGTTGGTTTCACTGTCTGATGTTGAGTTTTAGCATCATTTTGAAGCTCTAAATTACACAGAAAGATGGCAATTATTAGCTATTCAAATGTTATAAAATATATAAAAATATAACAGTAAAGCCAGTCACCCTCCAGGTAGGCCTTGGTGAGATTTACAGCTGAAGTAGTTTCCACCGGCTCCAGCCAATTTATCTCTTCAGTTCTTAAACCATCTGCAAGACTCTGAAATCGATGCAACAGAGAATATTAGCCATATCACAAAGACAAATGAAGGTCACAAACTCAGGCTTCTCTACAGTTCTAGCCCTTGTTGAATATACAATGTTAATTTATTCTCATGTTTTGTTCTAATTTGTGTTAGTCCAGGTTTATCCCTAGTTTGGGCCTGGAATAGTCATATTATAGACCTGGTTTAGATCTGGTGGTACTCAGAAAGCCAAATAATTTCCTTGATGGTACTTGGTGAACTTTGAGAATCACTGAAAAATGCTGGTAAATGCATTATGATTGTGTGTTGATATTACATATTGGATACAGCACAGTTATACAGCATTATTTTGTACATGCAATAAATACAAATCGAACCTGAAGAAACTCAATCTCTCTGTACAGCTCAAACATGGGGTTTCTCATGTCTCCACTGGCAACTTTGATATTCTGAAAAAAACAAACACAGAAATAAAGTTTTCTTTATACTACTACTAAAAAGTAACTCCTTCTACAGATAGACTGAAAGTTTGTTTTAATTATTTAATTACATTAAAACAGGGGCTCAGATCGAACAGCTCAAAAGCTTTCTAGACTCTACATGAGCTCATTGGCTCGAGGAAACAACTCTTGGACCAAATCACATTTATAGTTGCGACTTCTCATTGTTCACAAAAGGTGTACGCTACCTTAGTTTAACGGTTACTCAAAAATAGATCTAGCTCACTGCAAGTTTTATTGTGTAAAAAGAGGTCTTGATATAAACAGGATGAGCCCTGCACAAGGGCAATATTTGCTGTGTTGATTTGTTGGTAAAGAATGAGATTTGCGTCAGCTTGTGTGTGAATACTTTAAATGATAAAACATCTTTAATCCTCATATTCTTGATAAAGCAGTGACACATACCAGTGTAGCTGTTGAAGACATGGGTGGGGTTTCCAGAATTCTTCCAACGTCGTTCCATTTTAAATCCACTGTTACGCTGCTCTGGGACTTTATAGTTGTGTTTTCAACCACAGTGGAATCAAACAGGTTGTATCTGGCAGTGCCTTTCAACGCCACCTGAAACCATTCATCCCATATGTAAATCAACTTGTATATCTGTAATTATTTTTCATACATAGCCAAATTATTGTTATAGTAATATTAGGTGATGGCACAAGATTCATATCGCAAAACTATAGAGGTCTTCCTTCATGTTTTGTTTTTGATTTCAGTATCTTTTAAGTCTTATTAGCTTCTTTTTTTTTTTTAGCTCGTAGGCCGAACATTTTATTATACATTGGTGCAGCAGCAGCTCTATTTACAATAATATAAAATGATCCCTTACTGGAGCCGATGGGTGCCTCTTCCTGTGCTCCTTTTTGACATCTTCTAATGTCATGAAAGATTTCTTGCCCACTGTGGAGCCTGGTTAAAAACATGGAGCATGTTAGTTACAATCCTGTATGAAAGTGGAACAATTTTGGGTTAGGGTTAAAAAATTCAGCTCACAGTGCACATTTTAAGAAAGAGCAGTAACATTCCAGAGAGAAGATGATATCATAGAGTGCATGTAAGAGCAAAAATATGAAGTGCATACCTTTGCATGTAACAGAATATAATTTGATTCCCGTTGCTTTGCTCCCTGTGCAAACCATCTCAGCTCCAAGCCAGGTGGTCCCCGCTGGATCCAACATATCACAGTGCACCCATAGAGGTAACAAGGTTCTGTCATCCCCCAGAGCCATACGAGGGTTCTGGGCAAGAGTGTAGAAGGACACCAGCCGTCTATAAGTACATGAATTAGCCATTCAATGTGTCACAACAACAATAATAATATTATGGATGAACAAACTGCTACCTCGCTTGGTTCACAGTAAGAGGCAGTGGTTCCGGTTCACTTTTCAGAAGACTAGCACCATCATGTTCTTTGTCAGGGTCTAAATCATCACCATTTTCTGAACAGTTTGAGGTTTCTGCTATGGATTGCACCTCAGATTCACGATCAAATTTTGGAGCCTGAGATAACAGAAACCCGGCTTATTGTTGATAATGTATGCAACCATTCATTCATTCCTTCATTATGTCAGATCACATTGCATGTTCTACACTTAGGAGTGCTGAGCATTCAAGTTGAAAATGTATAACAAGTATATAACAAAAACCAACCGCTTTCTGACAAATTAAAATGGCCTGGTTACTTGACAGCATAGTCAATAGGGCGTTTTCTTCTCCATGCACTTTGGAAATCTGTATGTCCTCCTAAGCCAGAATGAAAACATAAGAAATCATACAGAAAGGTGCAAAAGTTTCATGTGTACTTAATGCAATTACCTCAATCAGGCAAGATGTATTGCCTGTTTGGTCATGAAGGGACCTGCAAAACACAAACAGTAAAAGCATAATGTGAACTTTGCACAACATGATGCTCAATTAACTAACATAACAAGTATAAAACCCACGATAGAACATCGATGAACTTCTTTGCGCCGCAGACTGTCCTCGAACCCATCGCAAAAACCCGCAAACTATAAGATAAACAAAACAAACAAACAGAAGTTTCAGCTGCGCGCTCAATCCAGGCGACGCAGACGCACTGACGCAGTCTTTGTATCACGTGACCGGGTCAAATGTTATGTTTAAAATGTAATAAAACCATAAACGTTTTATTTTGCACTGGGATATACGTGTCATTAAGTGATAAACACAGTAATTAAGACCTCATATATATATATTAAAAAAAAATATCATAATTTTGATCAAGTAGATCGGCATTTGCTTTTATTCTTCCGCGGGCAGGGCCTAAAATAGTTCCAGATTGTTTTGGTTCTTTAGGGGTTTTGCAGATATGTTTTAGCTAATATGCCAAGTATTTGTTTTAGTAAGCTAGTTCATATAATGACGTGTATCGTTACTTCTTGAGAAGAAACAAAGATACCGTGCGTTTACTGTTGCGGAAGTGGCATGCGTGTGGCGGATGCTTAAAGCTTTTAGGACGATCCACGTACTTCCTTTTCACTGTGGCCGCCATAGCGTGAGGAGCGTGGTCCCGGCGAGCCGAAAACCTTTAATCAAAAATGGTGAGATTCTCTCTGTAAAATGACATCGTATACCCTATGGTGATGGCTAAACAATCCGGCTTACTGCGACTTGCTACGATTGGCAAGTCTGGTGCCTTACTTACGTTTTCTGAGCTGAAGAAATCTCCGAGAGAAAAGCTAACGCGGAGCCATTTTGAAAGCGTAGCCCAGTCGCGTACGCTATACACGTGTTATTATAGAAGTCGCTTCACTCCGATTACTGTAAATTTCCACACGTGTAAAGTAGTAAAACCTTGTCAGACATGAATTAACTCTTTCCCCGCTTTGGTTATCGCAAGATTTCACCGTAAAGCCAATCCAGTTAAATAGAACGCCTCTACAGGAGTCTGCACTATTAGTCATGTCGTTACATTTGGGTCCGTACTAGTGCCAGTCTTTTGTATATGTTGCTTTGAAGAACAACTTTATTTATATAGCGCCTTTCACAGACATGCATCATCACAAAGCGCTGCCTTTACTGATACATGTGGCAGATTTCAACCACTTTATAAAAGGTGTTCTAAACAATGCCCCAGATCATTTGTATACGTGCAATGATGAGCTTACACTTCTGGTCCGTGTTTTTGACACATAATGATACTGTTAGAAGTTCTGAGTCACGTTTACAAATCTGTGATGGCATATCTCTGTGTGTGTGTGTAAACAACTAGTGCAATTGATCAACTTGCCAAATACTGTACACTTTGTCAGATCAAGTTACTTTTTGTTAATGTGGCATAACTAAATAAGTGCTAGTCTGTGGCTCTTGTCTGTGAAAGGTGCTCTATAAATAAACTTTACTTACTTACTTACTAGTACTTAATTATCCTGCATGTTTAATGTTTGGGCTGTATCTTCCTTTAGGCCTGTGCGCGCCCCTGATCTCGGTTTTCTCCGAGAAAGGAGAATCTTCAGGAAAAAATGTTGTGATGCCTGCTGTGTTCAAGGCACCAATCCGCCCTGATGTGGTGAACTTTGTGCACACAAACATGCGCAAAAACAGCCGTCAGCCATATGCTGTCAGTGAGCTCGCAGGTATGTGGTATTCAGTAAAGCTCATCTTTTCTTTTTTGCAAAATGCAAACTAACACTATATTTTCCAGGTCACCAGACCAGTGCAGAGTCGTGGGGAACCGGAAGAGCTGTGGCACGTATCCCCCGTGTGAGAGGAGGCGGTACCCACCGCTCTGGACAGGGAGCCTTTGGAAATGTATCCTTTTACACTAAAGTTTATATTTCTACTGTAAGGTTTAATGTAGACTGGCAGTGATGGTGTAATTTGCGTCTGACTCTGTGTCGGTGACAGAATGCCTACTGTCATATACTGACACAGATGACTGACGATGACAGACTCTGAGCTTTGTCCATCAGTCCTTAATGCCAGTGTGAGCCTTGACTCTGGTTCAGATGTGTCGTGGAGGACGCATGTTTGCTCCCACCAAAACATGGCGCCGCTGGCACCGTAGAATTAACACCACCCAGAAGCGCTACGCTATCTGCTCTGCTCTGGCTGCCTCTGCCATCCCAGCACTTGTTATGTCCAAAGGTGAGCTTTTGTATGGTCTGTACTGGGTATTAGGAGCACTTGAACAGTTTTTAGAATTTGCAGTGATGGTGTAATTTGCGTCTGAGACAGTGAACAGTGACAGTTGCCTGCTGTCTTATGCTGTCACATGTTATTGATGAACCATGAGTCTGAGCAAGCTCTGACCTCCACTGTGAAATTCATTCCCAAAATTCTTTCCTGTTTTAATGATTATATTTTTTCAGGACATCGTATTGAGGAGATCCCAGAGGTTCCTCTGGTCGTTGATGACAAAGTGGAGAGCTACAAAAAGACCAAGGAAGCAGTGTTGCTCTTGAAGAAGCTCAAAGCCTGGAATGACATCAAAAAAGTAAAAACAAACAATTGTGACAGATGAGTGTCGATTAAATGCAGTGAACCTTTTATAATGCTGTGTTCTCTGTATTGTCAGGTGTACGCCTCCCAGCGCATGCGTGCCGGTAAGGGTAAGATGAGGAACCGTCGACGTATCCAGAGAAGAGGGCCATGCATCATCTACAACCAGGACTCAGGAGTCACAAAAGCCTTCAGAAACATCCCAGGTACCCATCCTAGATTTGCGAATGCATTCATCTTTTTGAACTTGGGCATTAATGCAAATAGTTGCTGTCCAGGAATCACTCTGCAGAACGTGAACAAGTTGAACCTTCTCAGGCTCGCTCCTGGAGGTCACGTGGGTCGTTTCTGCATCTGGACAGAGAGCGCCTTCCGTAAACTGGACGAGCTCTACGGCACGTGGCGCAAACCTGCCTCACTCAAGGTTGGATACAAGTGAGTATCAGATGTTTGAGTTGTAGGACCTAGCATACATTATGGATGGATATCTTAAATTTGGCTGCTTTTGGATCAATTAATGAAGGTGTAGCAACTTCTAAATGGGCTGCACGGTATAAAGATCATCTTATTGGATAATAATCTTATAAAGCCTTTTCAACACGGTTCGTTCCATTAAATTTAAACAAATGAGTAAAATGCAAAATTTGGGCAAACGTTGAGTAGTTATTGTAATGTGGCTTCACCGATGAGGATTATTTGGATATTTATGCAGCCACACTTTTTAATCAAGACCCGAGATCATTGGTAACATGTTCTGAATCCCCAGACACACTCAATGATGAGATTAACTTCAGGTCCGTGTATTTGACACACATGATATTTTCTGAAGCTCTGAGTCGATGTGTTAAAAACAAAAAAAAAGTACAAAGACGTAACTGTGTAAAAACAATCTAACTGCCCACACGCTCCTTTTCAGCCTGCCAATGCACAAGATGACCAACACAGACCTGGGCAGGCTTCTGAAGAGCGAGGAGATCCAGAAATCCCTTCGCGCACCAGTGTAAGCACATTTCCACCTTTCTGCGTTTAAAAAAAAGGCAATCTATGATGAGATTCCACAGGTCCGTGTTTCTGAATCCTGATTATCTAAAAGTGGTCTGAGCTTTGTGCGTTCAAATTTCAGACAGACTGGCCCATTTCAACCTTTTTATTAAAGTGTACTATGTCCTTTGCAGTAAGGTCATCAAGCGCAGAGTCCTGAAGAAGAATCCTCTGAAGAACCTGAGGATAATGCTCAAACTGAACCCTTACGCCAAGACAGCCAAACGTCATGCCATTCTCAAGCACGACCCTGCTGTAAGACCCGTGTCATAAAGATGGATTTATGTACTCAAAGACACTTCGAGACTAATGGTGTTTCTTTACAGATCAAGGCCAAGATGTTGAAGCCCAAGAAGAAGAGGGTTGTGAGGAAGACTCCCAAGAAAGTAAAGGCATAAATCTCCAGAGTGATTCAGAGACTAATAAAAAAAGTGGTTTCAAATTATCCACAAGACTCTTTATTTGACCAAAACAAACCTTGTCAATGAGAAAATATCAAGCACACAGGTTAAGCAGCATCTGTCATTTAAAATACTTTACAAAAATCATGGCTTTGTGCAGGCTCGACGTCCGGCCCGGAAGGATTTCACTTGGCTTGTTTTACATTAAAATCTGATTGCACTTAAAACATGTAGGCCTCATACAGCTTGACGGGGACTTTAAGGGCCAGGTCCATGAGTGGGCGTAGAGGGCTGGTTGAGTCCTATTGTGCTGCACAGCCAACCCGCAAAGTCCACCTGCTCTGCCTCCGACATTTTGATGAACTGGTGCACCTGGGGAAAAGTCAAATGTGGGCACAAACAGCCACTTTATGTCCTGATATTCTCAACTCACCATAAGCCGTTTAAGGTCTGCCCTCTCTGCTGGATTCTTGATCAAACTGCAAGAATATATTACTTTACCTCTAGATGGCAGTTTTTGTCAACTCAAAAGTCCCCATTCATATTGTACTTACCATTTATTCACAAAATCTTGGAACTCTGTGCTGAAAATTCCTGGCAGCTTTGGTGGGGCTATAAAAGAAAATTAAAATGGCGAAGGCTGCATTCCAGATTGCCCGTATGATTCATATTGGGGTGAAACACTGTGGCTCACCTCATTGACGATGTAATCCAGAAGCTCAAATATTGCCATTGGAGGCCTGCTGTCGTAGCCATAACCTGCAAAGGAAGTGGCAAATCAGGATACAGAGATCTCTTAAAATCCAAGCACTTACACGGTTCCCATAGTAAAGCTTTAAAAGGTAGCTGACAGGACACACTTGTTCCTAAACCCATTTTATCCGCCACAAATCGCATGACTAGTGTTCCCCTCCAGGGGTCACTAAAGCAAACATTTGATCCCCTGCGTCTTCTGGCTCGCCAACCTGTTCTACTAAAAATATTATTCACTCTCCTATGGCCTTACCAGCACTGGCTTCCCTTCACTTTGCACCTCCATCTATTGTTCAGGCCTCTCAGAAATCATTATATAAACCAATTTGAAGTCTGGCCTCCAACATTAAGCACTCTCCACTCCGTATTTCCTGCTGCTTAATGCAACCACTACGCTGTAAATCATGTTTTACCGTTGTAAAGCTTGGTTTCAGCTTAAAGAATAGTTTACAGACCCAAAGTAGATGGCAGTGTTTTGTTTTTGTTTTTCATTTTGATAATCGAATATAGTAATCCACTTTACGATTGGGTAGGAGCCAGTATTCCTGTAGGCTCTCAATAATGGTACTTACTTTCACAAGAAGGAAATCTCCATACGGAAAACCACATCTTTTCTTAATGACTACTTCCATTATCCTGCCTGACCGCAACACAAAATCAGCCTGCATCTTAATAAAAAACTACACACCAAGAGACTGCATTCATCATTATTTACCTATCTAGTACCACTAGATTCATAAGCTTTCTCTGGATAGTCCTGGCCCAGAAAGGATGAGACCCTATTGCATATGTTTAAAGTTGTAGGGGAAACTGGATGAACTTGACACAGACACACAAAAAGCCCCCATCCAATCCAGGAATCAAACCCACAACCTCCTTAGTTAGACGCGAGAGCACTAATCACTCCAGAGTGCCGTCAAACATAAAGCTGGTCAGCAGCCGTTAACTTTTCTTGACTGTATCCGCACTTACAGCCCGGTCTTCCCGGGGGTCGCGGTCTGGGAGAGGACTCACTGACTGTAGCCTCTCCCTCCATGGAGACCCCGAAGATCTGCTCGAGCTCGTGTGTGTCCGGCGGGGGATGGGGAACCGACCAATGGCCATTTCCACCAACGAGAGGCCCATACTCCATATGTCCGACTGCACGGAGTAATGCGTACCCTGCAGACGCTCGGGCTGCAAAAAAAGAATGCAAATGGATGTACAGATCAATCTAAACTTTTTTACAGCATTTACGGAGCCTATAGACTTCTTGATATGTAATACACAAGATGATTGATGAACTGATGGCTGTGGTTGGTGGTGATTTGAGGGTTCATAAGCAGCCGCGCTTATGCCGGTCTATCCCAAGGGCAGTTGTTTCTGATTATGTAGCATGCGCCCACAAAGTATGGAGCAAATAAAAATGGTTCAGTGTAAAGCCAATATATACAGTAATATAAGTGTATGTGTAACGCGCTTTGGGTGACTTGTGTTATGTGCAGGGTCCTTTGCAAATAAGATGCAACTGCTTTATTTTTGGCCGAGCAGCAAATACAGGTAAACCTTATCAGCTCTCTCTTTGGTCAAGCTGATTTCATTGTAGAATTCACCTTATTCCGCCCTGCCCACTTTTGCCTGAGTGACACTTCCGTTGTAATGACACTTCCGGTAGAGCGCGAAGTCCGTTCACTAAGTGGAGAATGAGGGAAAATGTTTGCCGCTAAAATATGATGCACAGTACTGTAAATTGTAAAATGTCCAATGTTCATTTGCACCAATAAGTCAACACTACACTGTTTCTCTGCACGGCCTAAAAACGGCTTTGTGTCCGTGTAGAACTGATTTTCTCTTGACGTCTGCAGTCTTATGTAAACTACTACGAGTGAAGGGGCGGGTACAACTCACGGCAGCACCCACGGGAACTTCCAGAATAAGGTGAAGAATGTGTATTTGGAAAGACATTCACAACTGGGTCTAAAGCAGATAACTCGTATGAAATGGTAATGGTGAACTCACAGACATGTAGGAGCGTGTGCCCACAAAGGAGTTGGCCATGGAGTCGATGAGCTGTCCGCTGACCCCAAAGTCACAGAGTTTGATCTCCCCACGAGAGTTCACCAGGATGTTTGATGGCTTCACATCTGAGAGAGGCCAGAGGGTCATCAGCTGAAAACTAAACAGCAATGATGTGTTTACTACTGTGATTACCTCGGTGCATGATCTTGTGCTTCTCCCGTAGATACGACAGACCTTTTATGACCTGGCGAGATTAGTAACACATCAATTCATTTATTATTTGCATATTGGGTTGGGACAGTGCATGTTAATGAACACTTATGACTCATATGTGTAAATACGCCACACTGGATCGCAGCCATGGACTCATTTCCTTTTATCGCCCCACAGTCACAAACACAATCTCATCCATCATTCATAGTGCAGAAGTCAGAAGATGGATCAGAGATAAGGTATGCACTAAAAGGGTTAACAGATCTTATGTAACGGTCAGAATTGAGTTGACCTTTACATAAGACAAAACACAATCATGATCATCATTCGTAAAAATGCATGTTGTAATTTTAAAATTAGATGGTGCATGGAGAGTGAAGTCGGGCATCTCTGCTTAGACTGCTGCCTCCGCCACCTAGCCCCAGATAAAGCAGAAGAAGATGGGTGGATGGATGGATGGATGGATGGATGGATGAATGCAAGGATGGATGGATGGATGGGTGGGTGGGTGGATGGATGGATGAAAGGATGGATGGATGGATGGATGAAAGGATGGATGGATGGATGAAAGGATGAATGGATGGAAGGAAGGATGGATGGATTGATGAAATGATTGATTGATGGATTGATTGATGGATGGATGAAGGATGGATTGATTGATGGATGGATGAAAGGATGAATGGATGGATTGATGAAAGGATGGATAGATCGATGGGTGGGTGGATTGATGGATGGATGAAAGGATTGATGGATGGATGAAAGGATGGATGGATGGATGGATGAAAAGATGGATGGATGGATGGATGAAAGGATGGATGGATGAAAGGATGAATGGATGGAAGGAAGGATGGATGGATGAAAGGATGGATGGATGGATGGATGGATGGATGAAAGGATGAATGGATGGAAGGAAGGATGGATGGATGGATGGATGGATGAAAGGATGGATGGATGGATGGATGGATGGATGAATGGAAGGATGGATGGATGGGTGGGTGGTGGATGGATGGGTGGGTGGGTGGGTGGATGGATGGATGGATGGATGGATGGATGAAAGGTTGGATGGATGGGTGGGTGGGTGGATGGATGGATGGATGGATGAAAGGATGGATGGATGGATGGGTGGGTGGATGGATGATGGATGAAAGGATGGATGGATGGATGAAAGGATGGATGGATGGATGGATGGATGGATTGATGAAAGGATGGATAGATCGATGGGTGGGTGGATTGATGGATGGATGGATGGATGAAAGGATTGATGGATGGATGAAAGGATGGATGGATGGATGGATGAAAAGATGGATGGATGGGTGGATGAAAGGATGGATGGATGAAAGGATGAATGGATGGAAGGAAGGATGGATGGATGGATGGATGGATGAAAGGATGGATGGATGGATGGATGGATGAAAAGATGGATGGATGGATGGATGAAAGGATGGATGGATGGATGGATGGATGAATGGAAGGATGGATGGATGGGTGGGTGGGTGGGTGGATGGATGGATGGATGGATGGATGAAAGGTTGGATGGATGGGTGGGTGGGTGGGTGGATGGATGGATGGATGGATGGATGGATGAAAGGATGGATGGATGGATGAAAGGATGGATGGATGGATGAAAGGATGGATGGATGGATGAAAGGATGGATGGATGGATCGATGAAAGGATGAATGGATGGAAGGAAGGATGGATGGATGGATGGATGGATGGATGGATGAATGGAAGGATGGATGGATGGGTGGGTGGGTGGAAGGATGGATGGATGGGTGGGTGGGTGGGTGGTTGGATGGATGAAAGGATGGATGGAAGGAAGGATGGATGGAAGGAAGGATGGATGGATGGATGGATGGATGAAGGGATGGATGGATGAAAGGATGGATGGATGGATGGATGGAAGGATGGATGCATGGATGGAAGGATGGATGCATGGATGGATGGATGGATGGATGGAAGGAAGGAAGGATGCATGGATGGATGGATGGAAGGATGGATGGATGGATGGATGGATGGATGGAAGTGAGATGGTTTTGTCACTCACAGCGATGCTGACTTTGCCCAGGATCTGCTCAGGGATTTTGCCAGCCAACTTCAGAGACTGGTCCAGGGAGCCTCCGTCCTGTGGTACAACACAAGATATAAAATCAATTCCCTCTCTCTGGGTCTCATCAGATGAATCATGAGATGACATGTGAGACTGACACAGTAAAGAGCATGAACGCAGTAGTAATTACCATGTTCTCCATGCAAATGCTGATCTCCCCGTCGCTGTAGAAGGCTCCGTAGAAGCCCACGATGTACGGAGAGTTGCACTCATGCAGCACCTGCAGCTCTCGGATAATCTGGTTCCTGATGGCAGGCTTGATCTCCAGGTGGATCAGCTGAAAGAGATATTTTAACTTCTTGCTCTTCCTGTTTGTTTTGTTTTGTTTTTTTGTTTTATTATTTAATACATTTAAAAAGGACAATGAACAGATAAGGAAAATCAATAGAGAAAAACAAGAGAAAAAGAAAAGCAACCTCAAGCAGTAACATTTTGCCTCAGTTTGCATAAAGCTGTATTATAGTGAAATGTTTTCATCAAACAGTCTTTAGTTTATTGCAATTTTGTTATCCTGTATGTATATAAAAAGATAAGGCCCAAAGATTTAAAGAAGTTAAATAACAATAACTTCTTACTGGAACGTCTTAAAGGGTCATCCCTGAGTTATTGCATGGCTGACCTGACAGTTATATTTTATAGTAAAAGTTTAGGACTGACTGTTAGTTTGGGACTGACCTTCCTGGCCATGATGAGCCCCGAGGGTCTGTGGGACACTTTGAAGACCACTCCTCCGTTTCCTGCCCCCAGTTCACAGATCTTCTCAAAGTCGTCGTCCTTGAGCTCTCCCACCTTCTGCTTCTGCGTCAGAAAGGCCTCCAGACGCTTTCTCTGCTGCTCATCCAGCTCCAGCTCCTCCAGCTTCTTCTGCAGCGACTCCAAGTTCGCTCTGTAAGGGAACAACAATACTGTATGGTACATGATATAAAATGCTGTTTCAAATGACATATAAATGACATATAAACACATGGTAGGATGCAGTGCTGGCACCTTACCACAGTGATGCAGCTGGTGATGGCCCCTCATATTCTTATTTTAAAGTAAAGTAAAATAAAGTGCTATGTGTTATTATCTTTGCTCCTTGCAAAAAAAAAAAAAAATATATATATATATATTAAAAATGAATAGGCCACCGTTTTTACATACTAAGATATGTTCTTACCTTAGCTTAGACGAGTTCATTTGTACCTGTCTGGTCTACACGTGTGCTTTCCATAACGTAAACACAGCACAGACGGCATTAACATTTAGCCTCTCTCTTCTCCTCTATAGCTCCAAACGAGGTGAAGATAGAAGCTACCAAACTCTTCTACGTTTTCCCTATTTAGATATGGTTACGTGAAGTGTTACACCATAAAGTATAATTACACACAATTAAACAATGTGGATTTTCTAAGCGGATAAAAAGGGGAACTATATTGTAAGGCGTAATTATACCAGGAGTAATTCGGCATCCGCGCAGTGATATCTTCACTTTACTGTGCGGATGCCGAAGTATTCCTGGTATTATTACGCCTTACAATATAGTTCCCCTTTTTATCCGCTTAGAAAATCCACATTGTTTAATTTTGTGCAATTATACTTTATGGTGTAACACTTCACGTAACCATATTTAAATAGGGAACACGTGGAAGAGTTTGGTAGCTTCTATCTTCACCTCGTTTGGAGCTATAGAGGAGAAGGGAGAGGCTAAATGCTAACGCCGTCTGTGCTGCTGTGTTTACGTTATGGTTACGGAAGGCACACCTGAAGACCAGACAGGGCAGGCACAAAATAACTCTAAGCTAAGGTAAGAACATGTAAAAACGGTGGCCTATTCCTTTAAAAAGAGCAGTTTGAATAGTAAATTAAAGAAATAAGTGAGCACTTTACACCAAAGATTGCTTGAAAACACTGCTTATGGCTTTGACAAAGTGACCATAACAGCAATCTGAGTGTGAATGTTTGAACACTGCAGATTTTCCCCAAAACATTGTGGGTGATATGACAAAAGACGAGATTAAAAACTGTTAGCAAACAATCTGAGCTAAGATGAAGGTCTCCTGAAGGTCTCTGAGTACAGTAGGCATGACGAGTAGCAGCCTCTTCACCGCTCTCCACAGCCAGGATTCTTCACACACAAGCACTCATATCCATGGAAACAAACGCAGGCTGAGAGCTGTGGGCGGCGTGGGCTTTTCACGAGCCGCACCGGAGGACAGAGAAGGACTGGTGGAGGACAGGGCTGCACAATTAATCGCAATCAATCGAAATCGCAATTTGAATGGTTGCAGTTACTAAGTCGCCAAAACTGCAATTATTTAGACCAAAAGTTTTCAATCTTTTTACACAAAATACCTCTTAAAAAAATATGTTATCGTCAAAGTACTACAGGGCCTAGATCAAGATCAAAGATCAAAGGGTCATATATAAACCTAAATAAATTGGTCTAATTGGTGCAAAGCTGAAAATCACCAAACTTAAATGCATTGCAAAAGCACACATTTATTTGTGTATTTGGTCAGTGCATTAATCCTGGCCTATTGTGTATGTCTTTAGCGGTATGTAAACCATAGTACTCGGAGGAAACCTACGCAGACACACACCCCAAACTTTGTTGGAAACAGAACATCACCAGCTTGTCTCCATGGAGATGTGGCTGCTCAGCTTTGAAAACTAGTGGCCAAAGATGACTTGTAAATGCAATATGGCCACATCTAAATGCAAAAAATGTGTGCCTTTAGGTGCTAAAGATTAAGGCACATTTTATTGCCCTTGAAGGGAAATTTGTTCACTGCTTTTTTTACCCAACCTTCAATACCTGAGCAACCTGTCAAGAGCAGCAACTGGAAACTGTTTTAGGATCTTGAGCCAAGATCATGATCAGGAGCACCTATAGCCGGAGGGCAAGCCTATTTTGCATGTTATGACAATTTGCATAGTGTTGACCCTGGTGGGGCAGGACTGACTGGTTTGCACAACATTGCATAATCAAACATTTTCTTATCAGAAGAATAAATGATGAAACATGGCAAGCTCAAACTGCCAGTAGCCATCACCAAGGACCGCAAACGACATTATGTAATGCGTCTCAGATGCTGCTGCCTGTTGCACAGGAGACTGCAGCACCATCCTGATAGGTTCGTGAGTTCGTAATTGATTCACAAAAACACACATATGGCCTTCTCACGGGCCACATGAGGACACGTGCACGAATTAGGCGGCATGCTGCAATTACAGGTAAACCGAAATGTAACGCACAAGGGCAAATATGGTCCATATTACAATATAATAGGATGATTATTCACATTAAGATGGTATGCATATATTTGTGACTCTGACTCAGATTATTGGCTAATTGGTATCACAGATTATGAATGGGTAAAGCACTGCTCGGTTGTAGATTTGTTTCACAATAACCTGTAATACATGCTATTATTAACAGCCCATTCAGTTACATAACCACTCAGCGCGTGCCGAAGGCTATCAGATTGACCAAAGATCTGTTTGTGTGATTCTTCTCTGTTCTGCACTTGTGTCTGTAGGCTCACCCCCTCGAGCACGGGGCAGAAGACCATGGTCCTGCTTCATGGTGTGTGTTGATGTACTCACTCCGACGCTCCTGTGCCGTTGATGGTGTGTCCATCCGGGATGGGGTTCAGCTGGATGGGCTCGGGCTTCCTCCTCTTCTGCATGGCTCAGACCAAAGCGAGGGGACAGATTTCTCAGAGGGTTTGAGACGCAGCGCAGGTTTGTCACGCGCTACAGGTTCACGCTCTGATGTTCTGTTGATGGAGGGATGTGGATGATCCTCGCATGAAACGTCATTAATATTTGCGGTTCTTCCGGAGTGCGGAAGACTGTGACCAGCGCGCCCTCTGCTGGAGGTGGACAGATTTGCCGCGTTATCCTTAATGACCACAAATGACTTTTAACTTCGAGAAAATAAGAAAAAAAAAATCTCTTATCGCTCTACTGCAGGTCTTTGCAAACTTATGATGTGCTTTTACACACTGCTGTGGTCAGGTCAGTTTGAGGCGTGTCAATCAAATATGAAATATAAAATAAACTACACCAAAATAGCAGCAGAATCATTACCTGTTCTATGACAACAAAAGAGCTGTTCACCCTTTTACCCAATGCATCCAAATGATCTAAATTGTTGATCAGGATTATTGCTTCCCGTGCCTTAGTCTGTCGGGTCCACTGACAACATTTAAGTCTTACTCTAACACTCAAGGAAGTGTCAGCTAAATTAAAACCTTTTTTTAATAATCTATTTTTTTGTACTGAAAACAATCATGGCTGCTAAATAAACAAATACAACTTTTTGATTGTATATATTTTGAGATAGAATTTTGAGTTTAAAAACATGTGAACTCAAAACAGTGAAGTGGCCCCTCCATATAGATGAACACAGGAAACGCACGTGGAAACCAGCAGCAGCAGCATCTAACTTTGTCACTACAAGTTGCATCATCATTTTTGATCACTTCATCTTTAGGAATCATGAAACAATAATAATAATAAAAAAAAAAACTCCATTAAATGCTGCCAGGAAGTAGTAAGTTGAAACATTGGCTCAACAATACTATACAAAGCTATACCTATAACCGTGTTAGTGGCGCTAACAGAAGGGAACAGGATCATGTAAAGAATGCAATGCTCGAAGGCACAGCATAAGGGTCCCAAATTAGTTTCCTGGAACCTTTAAAATGGTGGAGAGCTCTCTAGTTTCCCAAATCAATCCAAAACATGCACAGTGTAGGCCTATCCATACTCCTGATCAAGATCCTATAGCTCAGTGTTTCTCATACTTTTCACACAAAGTAAAATATTTGACGTTCCAAGTGCCTGAATCAAGCTTGAATCAGAACTAAACTGGTGTAAACAGGGTCTTAAAATAGTTTTGAATTGACCTAAATTATGTCTAAACTGAGTGTAAACCTCATCTTAAGTTCTTAACCATAAAAACAACTCCATAGAACAGGAATGAAATTATCTCCAATTAAACGAATAATGTATAAAATTACAGAGCAACCTGAAGAAGCCAAAGCTCCACAGTCTGAGAACCACTGCTTTAGCTCAATATCTGAAGCTGTACAGCGGTCGCCCACTGCTCTGACAGGTTGCGAGGCGCTGGTTGAAAGAAAGATCAAATGCAAAGGACACATTTCCCCACGGGCACAATAAAGTCTTCAAACACAAAACGATACAAATATAATCCTCGCGTGTGCTCTTGATGCTGTGGGAAGCCTTGGCCTCCTGTCTGTTGTGATAACTGGCTCGGCGGTCTCTAATGGAGAGGTGAGGGAAATCTGTGTGTTTTTCCTCCGAGGCAGAGAGAGTTTGTCTGCTTCAGGTCAGCGCTCTGCCCACTGGGACCCCTCACTCTAAACACAAGTGCAACTATACTTTGTGATGAAGTGTGGGGGAAAACAAAGACAGAAAAGTTTGTTCTGCAATGATTGAACCGTGTAAGCCGCGGGGGACACGCTCGGGGTTACACACACTGCTACATACAGAGCTGGTGAGACGGAAGACAAATTGCCCGCTCCGATAATGTTGTAAAGATCCTGATTATAGTTGTAAAACGACCACCTTTTCCTCTTTTGATTGTGAACAGCTATTTAAGCCTCTGTTCTCTGAGTAATCTATTGTTCTACCATTTCTGTAGACATTAGAACTCAAAATATGTGTTTTGGGCATTAACAGCAAATGAAATGGATTTCAGTCATATGCCTTACCTTTAATGGGTCTAACGGTATTCTTTAACCATTTGTCTCGCCTGGTTTATTTTTCTTTTATTGCTTATTAAACATCCTGATATAATGCACCATCAAGTGCTATACATTTTTGTTTTCAGGACAGTTGATATTTACATGTATTATTTATGCTGCATGGGCTCATAGGCCTGTAATAAACATGATAGAACCAGGAAAACAAGACAAAAATCAGAGGCGGAAACGCATTTTCTGCAAAATTAAGGGAATAAAATGAAAATATGACGTAGAGAAGGTATCAGACATTAGAACATGTTTTAGTAGTCCTAGTGATAAGGAGATGGCTAATTGTATCTACAGTATTTTTGAAAAAACAAAATAAATAAATAACAATAATAATCATGTCACTTTACCTGCCTTTGACATGGATTTGTAGGACTATTCAATTTGTCGTTGCACAGCTTCTGTAAAGCCTATATAGTTAGGCTTATTAGAAAGCTCGGTTTCAATTTTATGCAGCAAAGTCGCCGGCGACTTGGTTGGGCCGCCAAAAGTCAGAATGTTCTTATTGGGCCCCTGGAGGCATAGGTAGATGATCGTGTACTTGTTGGAAAGAGAAGAATAGTTTCAATCTCTTATGGTTCTGAATGGGTCAAGTCTGTAGCATAAAATATGACTTTGTGTACGAACTTGTGACCGAATTTCAACTCAATGTTACTCCACCCCCCTGAGGACTAGGAAGTTGACATTTTAAAACTCTGACTCTATACTTTGCAATACAAAATGTGAGTCTCTATCACTTTCGGATTCGATTTTGTGGCTAAGCATGTCCTCTAAGGTCCTCCGTGACCTCACTGGCCTCCAAGGGTTTTAAACACAGTAAAATAAAGCAGCAATTTCTCTATCCCTCCATGTCTGACAAAATTGCATAACTGGTCCCACGTTTCTCTAACTGGAGGTGGTCACCATGGTTGTGGGCTGACAGTCATTCAGGTAGACTTCTCATATTTGGAAAAGGATGGTTGTACAATCCCAGTTCAATGACAAGCCCTTGGGCAAGGCACATCACCCACCCTGCCTGTGTGAAAGTGCATGCGGGGTGGTGCACAGATTGACAGCCATGCTTCTCTCAGTTAACAACAGGTGTGCTCTAACCCCACTAGCTTTGGCAGCGACTGACGCGTACCTTTGCACATCAGGTATGGATAAAGAAATGATTTGGCTTTCCAAGTATCACTCCTTCTAAACTAGGTCTTTACTATGACATCACCAGGCTAGGGCGAGTGTTTGGAGCTGTTGAGAAAGACTGTTTGAACTTGTTTTTGTCTCATGTAAAGCGTTTCGTGACCATGTCTGTGAAAGGCGCTATATAAATAAAGCTCTTCTTCTTCTTCTTCTTCTTCAGGACATAAGTGTAGGAGACAGAAATGTCATCTTGGGTTTACAGATGAATGAGCATGCTCACCCCTGAAGAGAAAATAGACTATAATTATAATAATTATACTGTTCTGAACATTATGTGATCGAAGAGGAGGTCGGGAACTGGCCGTGGTGCTGAAAGCTCTCTATCTTTGTGTAAGTCCAGCCAATTCCCTGTGCCTTTAGGATTTAATTTTGATTGGTTCGTTTCAATGAAATATATGATTTTTTTATATTTTGTTTGTTCCGTAGGCGACAGGACAGCCCAGGGTGAAAGGGGTGGAAGAGCAGGGAACACTCAGCAAATGACCCACGACTCTGAGGCCATAACAGTGTTCTGCATGTGGCAGCTAACCACCACTCAACCACCGACTGCACCAACTCTCTGTAGCATACCTGACCATATATGTTTAATCACATGAGACCCTCAACAATTGACAAAAAGGGGTTGTTTTGATCAAGGCAGGACAAACGTAGAGCACAATTCGCACACCAGACATTTCAAAGTGCTTCACAGTTATATATAATGTTTTCAGAGTCAAATGCACAGCAGCAACCACAAATAATAAGAGTTGGCGCCTGGATTTGAACGTTGTCAGAGTTGAGACCTGTCTCTCATCTTCTGGAAGTCGACCCCAGATTTTAGCCAGGGGCGCAGTTGGTAGAGCGGGTCGACTCATGATAGGTCGGGGGTTCGAATCCAAGATGCCCACTGTTGTTGTGTCCTTGGGCAAGGAACTTCACCCACCATGCCTCCAGTGTCTGCGTATACATTGGTGAATGAATGAGGGTGTGAATGGGTGAGTGGCTCTTGCTGTAAAGCGCTTTAAGCCTAATGAAGGTAGAAAAGTGTCCTATAAGTTGAGATAATTTACAATTTTTACCATAAAACTGAAATGCAGCCTCACCAGCTGGAGACCCTGAGGCTCTCAGAGATGATTATGGCTTTTACATATCTGAGATGTGCTTTGGTGCTATATCGTGAAGAGACTTTGTGGGAGGCATGGTAGTGCTTGTGCTTCACAGCAAGAAGGTCCTGGGTTCGATTCCCACCTGGACGGGGCCTTTCTGTGTGGAGTTTACATGTTCTCCCCGTGTCTGCGTAGGTTTCCTCCGGGTACTCCGGTTTCCCCTACCACTAAAAACATGTACAATAGGCCAGGATGTTTGAGAGTGCGCATGGGGGATGATGGATGGAAATTAGCCCAAGGCTACAATCTGGTGTGGCTTGTTTACATGCATGAGACCCATGTATGTTCATTAACATGCACTGTCCCGACCAAATAAACCAATAATTAAATTAAAAATGAAACACTTGTGCACAAGCAGAGCTATTTCAAAGTCTATTCTCTGAGCGACAGGAAGCCAGAGCAGAGACCAGATCGAGCACTGGACTAATATCGTTGTATTTCTTGGTTCAAACTGAAAGTAAATTCTTGTATTTTTGCAAATAAAAGACAAAAAAGTAAATTATGAATATTATCATTTTTGTTATTAATGTTAATATTCATAACTGCTGATACTGTGCACGAGCGTCATGCATGCGTGTGACGTCAGCGGAGTTTAAAGTGGGCCGCGCATCAGGGGCACCCCAGAGCCACTCAGAGAGGAGAGAGACTGCCAGGACTCGGAGAGAGAGAGAGGGACAGAGAGCAGCTGCGGAGGCTTCAGCTCACACCTCACCGCTCTCCTCACCGGCGACCGCACACCCTCCCTGCACCGGGACGGACCCCTGCGCACTGGGACCACACTCCTGGAAACCCCCTCTGATCCTTTCCCGCGGCCTCTGACGCGCGCTTGGACCTGTTGTTTTCCCAAGAACCAACTTTCCCGCGTTTCCAGTCACGGTGAGTGTTCATGTTCAAAACTCGAGACTTGATATAGATACTCGCATGTAATATTCTGTGGTTGAACAGTGTTTATGGATAAAATAAATAATAAATGAACGTGGGGTTTGTTCGTGTCCGTGAGCCGATGCACTGGGCTTGGAGCTCACGCTGGTGCTCGATGTGACAAATAGTGCTTTCTATTTAATTAGGCTATTGGCGGGTCCGTCCGTGGTGTGTGCCCGCTGTGCCAAAGAGGACTGTATCATTCAGAGCAGTGTACAATGGACTGCAGTCGGATGCTCGGGACTTTCGGACTTTTTTGTGTGTGTTCGTTCGTTTAATGTGGCGTGTTTGAAAGCTCATGATGAAGTAACCAATGATAGCTGCTTGTGTTGTGCATTTTTTGATGATCGTTCGTTATTTTACGCTTGTCATTTTGTTTTAACTTAAGTCATGTTTTTCATTTCTTTTGCGTCCTCAACTTGTTTTCATTCCCCTCAATTCATAGTTGCCTAATCCTATACTTTACTCCGTTATCAGCCATTGCACTCAAAACGCGTCCCAATTTTCCTTTCGTCAGTGAAAGATTTCCAAAGAAGCGATGAGCTTAAACGAAGACAGGTGCTGGCATACTTTGGTCTCGCTCTGTGGTGTGGTCCTCATATTGATGCCCACTAGATGGCAGTCGAGTGAAGACTACAGGAGACCAACAGAATAAACTTGTATTACGAGTCGTTTGAAGGCAGATGAAACTTGTGCCTAATCACTGGTTTGCAATATGTAAGAATATGGTGCAAGTTTGGATTCTTACTTTGAAAGTTTGTCAGTGGGGGGTAGCCTTTATGGAGAAGCAGTTGTTCTCTCTCTCTGGTTTTGGGGGCCCCTGCATGGTGTGTATTGGCAGCCCTCCCTCATGCAGGGCCCCGGCCTGTGGGTCCACTCTGTGCATGGCTTCCCCGCATTACACCCATTCGTCATGAAGTCATTTTTCATAAAAGCTACTTACGGCAATGCAGCCGACTTTGACTGATGTTTGGCGCGCGTTATGCACCGAGGTACATATATTTTCTTTCTTTAGTGATAAATGTGCTTTTACTGGAAATTCATCTTCATCATAGCTATAATTTAAAACAGCTATTAACGGCTGTTTTGCTTACATAGCCAACTGCTGCTTTTACTGAAGAAACACAATCGTAAATGCTAATTATCATAACAATTTTCTCCCAGATGCATAATATTTTACCTTTGCACTTCCTTGTTGGAGAGATTACATTTTAGAATCACTCATATACAACAAACATAGATAGAAGTAGTAATTAAGAGTGTAAGTGATTCAGACTAATTTCCCCTCATGTGTTTTAAATGAAAAAAATCCCATTAAAGATTTGCATGCAGAGTGATCATATGCAGTATTCTTATGCTTTGTTAAACGTGTCTAATAGAAATTATAATATTTGCTATCGTCTCCCTTTGGCAATGGCAGGTAATCAACATATATCACATAGGAATCTATTACTGTAATTTACTGCATATTTTAAAACTGTGTTTCTCAACTGGTGCTGTGTCGGGACCCAGTATCATCGTAGAATGACAAGCCGCGACTCAAAACAGAATTTTATTTGTTATACCTTATGTCAAATACTGTATTTCCCTTGAAAATTATTGCTAACCTAAAAAGCTGAAATCAAACAGTCATTTTAATAGACTAAGGTTGTGTCTCTATACTTTTCAGTAGGTAAATATGGAAAGAAATGGTTTCTGCGAAAGGCTCATGACCCACTGAAAAGGGCTCACTTTTGGCTCCCGACCCACCAGTTGAGAAACACTGCTTTAAAACATTGAGCGACGCTTCAAGACCCAGCATCACCCTATATAACAAACCTACAAATCAATGCCTTATGACAAAATCCTAGTTTAAACCTGTGAAAGTACAAGTTAATTTTTTACAAAGTTTCTTATCGAGGCAAGCGCAATAAGCTCAATAAGTCGTAAATAAACAAAAGTTTAATCATAGTGTTTTTATGTTAGATAAAAATATATGTATAGTAAATCATTTCTGTTAAATGTATAACAATGTCATTATTCGGGCATAACAGAGCTGTTTGATAGATGGAGAGTTTGATAGATGGATACAGATAGACACTTGCAGTAGATAGATACATTTTGATCCCGAGGGAACTGTCCGTCAGTCCGTTGCTCCCTTTCACACTTCTTTCACGGGAAAAGACAGAATTGCTAGAACCATAAATGAAACACAAAGAATAATTACTGTATAATAGAAATAGCTATTTAAGTTCTCACAATTGCAAATACCGCAGTTATTTAGAAACATACACACTCCTTGTAAACAATCTCTGTATAGTCTTTACCTCTATAAACATGTTCTTAAATGCATGTGATTCTTGTATTGTATCCCCCACGTCTTAATGCTCCTCCTGGGTGTGTTTTAATAAGTTATAAGTTTTATTTTAACAAGTCGAATCACAATTGCAGGAAATAGCCAGTGACTGTGCAACCACCCAGCTCCGAGCCGTCGCTATTAAAAAAGTCAGGTCTGCAAAGTCTTGTGTCTGTCTGCTGGCTGAGGTCCCCGCTCTCGCTTCACGCCGTCATTTAAGAGCGTTTCCTCCTAAAGTGGCGCGAGGTCACGGCAAAACAAAAACAAACTGAGGCGGTTCAGCTCCAGTGGCCGCCGCCCGGAGCCAAGGACAGAAGCGGCCGGGCGAGTGCGCAGAATTCTGACAGTGTAATGAGAATGAGAGGCACATCTTCGTCTGCTTTTTCTCTCAGAGTGAAGGAGCTTTGAAGGACGCGTGATTGGCTGAGTGTGCGCACAGCTGATGGTATGTTGTTGTGTCTTTACGATCTGTACACCTCTCAATGCGGGGCCTGATCAATACCTTTAATTAGAGCTGATTAATGAGAGCGAGCCTGCGGATGGCTTACAGCTCTTTCTCTCGCAGAAAGCAGGCACTTTCCATGTGATCAAATGCACTGCTTTGGTAAATCGCAATTATGGTGTAATTTATAGAAAATCTGTGCCGTTAAATAATTCATTCTGTTGTTCCTGTTCACAGAAAAGGTTGCGAGAAGAGGGCTGCCAGTGGCACTTAGATGCTTGGCCATTTGCATGAAAGTAATGAGAAAAAGAAGCTACAAAATATCTCAAAATTACTCACAGCACACAGCACAAACCAAAAACGCATAGTAACTTAGAAATATGCAAAAGCTCATTAGTCAGTTGGTAAAATAACGTAATAGCATTTTTTTCCGGCAAAATGTATCAAATACCACACATTTTTTAGTACTTTCTTTGGAAGGTTTTTGGCATTCACAAAACTTGTTCTTAGCTGAAAATGTTCCTCTTAAGAGCAGTCTGGAGGACTCTTACGCACAAAAAAATCTCCAGTTCTGTTCACGATCATGCTCCTGATGAGACCCAACATTCTGAGTCATATATATTTGTACATATTAAATCATGTATTAGTTAATTCCAGAATGTAAATACAGTTATCATACATTTCTTTATACAGAAATAAGTTGGTAATATTACTTGTAGCCTAGTTTTAATAATGGCAAGTAAAGTACCACTGTATTACTGCTAAATAATGTAGCATTTGATAAAGACGAACGTGTGTCTCGATCCTGTGACCTTATGTTCCCGAGGCCTGCGCTTTACTTGTGGAGCTAAACGGGCGGAGTGTTGCTATGCCGCCGCATCTATTTAAAGGACTGACCCACGGGAAGAGAGGGAAAACCCTTTTGGGATGTTCAGGGTATATCTATTTAAACATTTTGTAATGAGAGCTAATTTGCGAGCCCAAAGATTAGGAGGGTCCTTGAGCGCATGGCGTTGAAGGCTGAGATTTTTTTATTTGGGGTTTTGTTGGTTATTAGTTTGGATTCGGGTTTTGTCATTCATTTCCTCCTCTGGGTGCCCTTTGCGTGTGTGGCATGGCGCCTGTTGCATCTCCTCCTGCCAGCTGGTGGCGCCGCAGGTATATAAGCGCAATACATTCACTACTTTGTTCTCTGACGTCACTCACTTCCTCGTCCAGCCGGTGTGTCAGTGCGTTCCTCGCTTCTTCGAAGGACAGCTCCGCATCATGGTAACGGTTCCACGATGTAGCCCCAGATGCTCCATGCGCAGGGATGGTGTGCGTCTCGCTGTCATGGCCCCATACCCGTGTGTTATGCCCTGCGTTCGATGGTGATCTGGCCCGCGCCGATGCGATGACGCCGCTGTCCTAAACGTTGTTGCCTTGTCTTTTAACCCTTGTTTTTGGTTCACTCACGGACTCATCTTTGGTTTTAATTAATGAATCAGCTGGAACTGACATGAACTGAATGTTGACTGTGAAAATGATAAATTGTGAACCAATGGAATCCCCTTTTTAATAACAAATGAAAAACAGAAAATAATTTATTGAAACGAAATATATAGTAAATAAAACGTATATTTTTGCTAAGCATGGACTCTGCCTGTGTCAATCATAAACGAACCTGCGTGCCTTAAGGTCCGGAGCCTTCTCTCCGGTGGCGTTGTCAATATTATTATTTTTGGCCGTAATATGTTATTGGTCAACACTTGCCAAACCGCTCGTCTTGCTACACGTGCAGCACTTTTTTGTCCTTATATGGAGAATCATAGGCGGAGACATATGCTAATTTGTCCTCACGCACGGCACACGCTTCCAAGTCGGCATTCACCAAACTCAGAACACACGTGCGAAGGATTTTCCCTACTTAAGAATGTGTCGTGAATCTGGCGCAGTTTCCTGACACTGACACTTCATAAGAACGTATTTTAAAGAGGGGGTATTATGCTTTTTTCAATCACATAGCACCAGTCTATAGCATACTACAATGATGACGTAACCTTCTGTTGCTCTGTATATGCAGTAAATTAAAATAACTGCCTTAAATAAAATTGCTCTCTCAAAATGGCTGTACTGAACGTCTTGAAATAGGCCTCTGTCTCTTTAAGAAGCTTTCCGACACGCCCCCTTCAGCACACTGCTGTGGCATTTAAACAACAACACTGTGCGGGGAGGGGCCTCTGCTGAGCTGAGGAGCAGTGGTTGGTGGCTTGGCTGGTGACAAAAGGTCCAGAGGCGTCTCCAGGAGGTGGGGGCGTTCCTAGGAGGACTGAGGCATAGCTACACCTAAAATGGCTGCCGTCTAAGTTTTTACTGATTACTCAAAAATATGTGAATGAGCCAAGGCAACACTCCAGGCATGTGTTTAATGAGGGAATGACATAATAACATGATATAAAGCTTGAAAAAGTCGATTTTACATAATACCCCCCTTTAAGAAGTTTTTTAAGAAGATGTTCATGAATGAGGCCCATTGTTCAGTTCTATTGCAAACATATGGACCCAAAAAGGACTAAACCAGGACTAAACTAGCAATAAACCAGGTCTACTGAACCAGCCAGGTCTACGTCAAGTCTAAAACAAGACTTGGGCAGGAAACCATTCCCCTGCACACTCTTTGAGCACGATACGTTGCTTCATTAAATTTAAGGCTTAATCATCTTCTTTTATACGGTCTCTCGTAAAGGTAGGTCAATTATGAAAGGTTGTAAGCCCATATGTCGTTCAGGGGAGCAGGGCTGGGACCGGTCCACACTTCCACAAACATAATTGTCGGCTCAGCACTCAACCTGTCAGTAATTTTGAGCGCGACACGTGAACCCTGGGATGTGTTGTACAGCAGTCTCCTGTGGCAGAGTTTCATCTAGACTTTGGTGTTTCTCAGAGTGTTTCTTGTCACAGCCCTTCAAAAAGTCGGACTCTGATGACCTTTATTCTGCAAATGAAGCTGTTTTGCCTGGCTCTTGACTGATAGATCTTATTATTTTAACAGAGCAGCGTAGAACATGGTGCAAATACCCCGGAGCCATAGCAAGTACATTAAGTAAAGTTAATGAAATCTGGAGCGGCAGAGTCGACTTTGGTAACTTCTGAGCGCTGTGGCATTTACATCTGTGTGTCTGGAGGGAGTGAAGAGTATAAAGCCATAGCAAACAGCACAGGGCTCATACTGGTGGATGTAAACATTTCTCCCAGCTGCACAGCCACGCCAAGCCCACCGTTTAGTCTGAGTGGATTTTCTGGGAACATTGAGTTCGCTTCACAGTTAAACAAGTGCAAAGTGCTGCTAAATTTTAAAGGCCAGACTTTTAAAACAGCACAGTTTGCTGGCATTGAAAAGTGGAGGGAATCTGCAATTTAAATTCAGCATCAATCCTATGTTAGCGTCCCAGAGGTCCCTGTGGCTGCATCTGATTATTTCTGCATGCATTTAATTAATAATTGGACAATGGTTGGCATTGATGTTGGTCAGCCAGAGCCTGACAGGGAGTGGACTCAGCTACAGACTGTACACAGCAGGAAAACAGGAGCTCAGATGGACTCACAGCAGCCAGTGCCAGGGTTGGTAGCTGTCACCTATTTTTATTGTTTTTTTATTATATTAAAAAAGGACACTGTTGAATATTGACTATAACAATATTGTAATATTTTATAAAACCACTTCAATACAATGAGTTCCATCCATCCATCCATTTTCTTCCGCTGAGGCAGCAGTCTCAGCAAAGATACCCAGACTTCCCGATCCACGCACACCTCCTCCAGCTGTTCTGGGGGGACAGATGGTTTGCCAGAATCTCTTCGAGATAGACCGATAGTCCTCCTCCATGGCTTCTCCGAACTCCTCCCAGACCCGGGTTTTTACCTCTGCGACTGCACGAGCTGCAGCACGCTTGGCCTGCCGGTACCTCTCAGCTGCCTCCGGAGTCCCACAAGCCAACAAGGCCAGGTAGGACTCCTTCTTCAGCTTGACGGCATCCCTTACTTCCGGGTGCCACCACCGGGTTCGGGGATTGCCGCTGCGACAGGCACCAGGAACCTTACGACCACAACTACGAGCAGCCGCATCGACAATGGAGGAGGAGAACATGGTCCACTCAGACTCAATGTCCCAACCTCCCTCGGAATCTGGGTGAAGCTCTTCCGGAGGTGGAAGTTGAAGACCCTACTGACAGAGGATCCACCAGACGTTCCCAACAGACCCTCACAACACGTTTGGGCCTGCCAGGTCTGACCGGCTTCCTCCCTGCCGCGGATCCAGCTCACCACCAGGTGGTGATCGGTTGACAGCTCAGCCCCTCTCTTCACCCGAGTGTCCGAGACACGCGGCCGGAGATCAGATGACACAACTACAAAGTCGATGATCGACCTCCTGCCTAGGGTGTCCTGGTGCCACGTGCACTTATGGACACTCTTGTGTTCGAACATGGTGTTTGTTATGGACAAACTGTAACTAGCACAGAAGTCCAATAACAGAACACCACTCGGGTTCCGATCGGGGAGGCCGTTCTCACATTCGAGCTCCAACCCCAGGCCTGGCTCCAGGGTGGGGCCCCGGCTGCGCCATACCGGGCGACTTCACGGTCCTTGTTATTACTCTGTCCATATGGGTCTTCTGAGCTGCTCTTAGTCTGACCCATCACCTTGGACAGTGTGTTCCATTAAATTTAAACAAAATCTGTAAAAATATATATATATATATATTTTATCATATGGAGCCAAAAGAAGACTAGTTAAATGTTAAATTATTGGCAAATACAGTGCCTCTCGAAAGTACTAATACAACTTGAACTTTTGCACATTTTGTTATGTTTACAACGATAAACATAAAGATTTTATTTTGAATTTTTTACTGAAAGTTCACACACAACAGACAACTGTGAAGTGAAAGCAAAATGATACATGATTTGTGGGTGTGCACAAGTATTCATGCAGCATTTTCTGAGTGCATTAAATTGCCTTTATAACATTCCTAATGACTGCAGAAAGTTCACACCTTGCCCTAACCATTAAATAGAGTCTACCTGTGTGTAATCTACTCTTGAATTACAGCTGTTCTGGGAGGGCCTCAGAGCTATGGTCAGAGTGTATTGGTCACTAAGCAACATCATGAAGGTCAAGGAGCACACCAGAGAGGTCTGGGATAAAGCTGTGGAGAAGTTTAAAGCAGCGTTAAGTTGGATTGGAATTTATTTGAGTGATTATTTACATTATTTTACATTAACACAAAGTTATACAAAGATTTCCCAAGATTTGAACATCTCACGGAGCACAGTTCAATCCATCATTCGGAAATGGAAAGAGTATAGCACCACTGCGAACTTACCAAGACACGGCCGTCCACCTAAACTAACAGACCGAACAAGGAGAGCACTGGTCAGAAATGCAACCAAGTGCCCAAGATAACTCTGGAGGAGCTGTGATGTACTGCGCTGAGCTGGGGGAATCTGTACATGGGACAACTAGAGTCGTACTCTACACACATCTGGCCTTTCACTTCACAGTTGTCTGTTATTGTGTGTGACTGTCACAGGTTAAAATGGCAATGGGAGCCTACGTGTTGGTGCAATCAATGAAAACGAGGCTGGTTTTAAAAAGGTATTAAACAATTTATTAAAAAGGCCTGTTAAAAGTCATAATAAAACATTAAAAAGGACTAAAAAGGAGTGTAAAAATGCTAAAAGGAAGGGTGTGCTTTAAGGTGATATCGTTCCGGTGTTCCAGGAAGGGGTTCCGGCCGGCTCCGGGAGCTGTACCCCAGGTCCAGGGGTCCGCCTCGGGGCACGTGAGCTGGGGGAGCCTGTCGCCGCTGCTCAACCCCGCGGTGCCTGTCCGGGGGACTTCCCTCACCCCGAACGCTCCCTTGCCACCTTCACGCATCCTGTCCTGTTGCATCGTCGAGTTTCGTCCTGTCCGGCGCCCTCCTCCGCCAGCCAGCCCTGGCTCACTTGCGCTGAGCCCCGGCCTCTCCTCAGCTTCTCCGCCCGTAGCGGGCCGTGTGCGTCCGTGGGTCCGTCCATCCATGCGTCCGTGCGTCCGTGCGTCCGTGCGTCCTTCTCCTCCGCCGCCGCCCGGCGGTCCATGGTGGCCCGTGGCCCTCCGCACCACCTCTGCGTCTGTCCTTTTTCCTCCTGTCGTTCCTCAGTCTCTCTCCTTAAAAAGCCCTTGTCCCAGGTGTGCCCAGTTAAGTCAATCAACCCCTGGGTGGGGCCACCAGGGGCACAAGCTTGAGTAGGTTAAAACAGATAAAACATGCATAAAAGCAGCCTTAAAAACATGCACAATAAAACACACTAAAAACAACTTAAAACCAGTCCGCCCATGCCCGTGACATCTTTACGTTTAGGGTTGTAAACGTGACAAAATGTGCAAAAGTTCAAGGTGTATTAGTACTTTCGAGAGGCACTGTACATGACGAAAACAGAATTTTGGTCCATATTTGAGTTACCATGCATTTTAGTTTTAGGCTGAGTTTGTAAAAAAATGTGTAAGTCTTTGTCAAATGGATTTCTGATATATTTTACATCTTACGATACAGATATTGTGTCAGCTATCTGTGATGACAGTTCTGCCCAATCACACATTATTACTTAAAAATAAATAAATAAAATCATACAGTAAAATAGAGTGAAATAGTGTAAACAGCAAATGGGTGTGTTTATGGAAGACCTAATTCCTCCTCTTAGAAGTGGGCAGAGCTTATAGGCCTCCAGCCTATTTAAGCTCTGTGGCGTCAACCAGTCAAACATTTGACTAAAAGAGCGAGAAGAAGCTTCTAAACCAGTCGACAATGTCACTTTTTTGTTAAGGGCTTGTGATTATTTTTTGCGGGAAAAAAACTGCTAGTTTTTATAAAAAATGTCACGTCCAAAGACATCAAGCTGATAGTTAACAGTTAATTCATAATTGTTTGATGAAGAGACCAGTTAATTTCGATTAAAGACCTTGAACAGAACATAATGTAACATGCATAGTTCACTATCCTGATGTTACATACTGATGGCAGCCCTGTGGATTCCTACAGTGAGATAGACTCCTTTCTCTCCTGGTGTGAGCAGCATCACTTAACATTAAAGACAATCAAAACAAAAGAGGAGTTTTAATCTCAGGGCCCTGCTGACACTTGACCCTGTTATCATCAAAGGCAGACAAATAGAGTTAGACAAATCTGTCTAATACCCGGGTGTGCACATGGATCACCTGTTTAAGCAGAATGTGCACTCTGACCATCTATGCGTCAAACTGTCCCAAAGCCTTCTCTTTTTATGAAGGCTCCTTTTATTTTGTGTGAGCACAAAATGTATGAGCTGTTTCTATGAAGCCATTTTCCAGAGCCTCATCCGCTATGGGGCTGCTGCTGGGTTTGGCTCTAACAGTGCAGTGCAAAACACACAGACAAACTCTATTTGAGGGACAGGAAAGTAAAAGTCAGTTACATTTCTGAAACAGATAAAAAAAAGAAAAAAAAAAAGGTTCTCACATTAGCCCAAATGATCGAGAACGCACATCTTGAACTGTGAACCTGAAAATCCTCCATTGGACAGGCGTTATTAAGCTCATCGCTTCAAAAATAACAGATGCAAACTCTTTCATCATCTTTAATGATTGATGTGTGGGACTGAAGTGTTGAACTTGTATGTATTTTTGAATATTAGTGACTTTTTTTTAGATACTTTACTCATAAATGAATATACATTGAATATGTCGGCTGGTTGTGTGTGGCAGCAAAACAAATTTCCCTTCAGGGATGATAAAGTTTATCTAATCTGTGGCCAAACCGCCTTTGCTATGCCCAATCCCGTCAGACCTTGGAAGCTAAGCAGGGAAGGGCCTGGTCGGTACTTGGATGGGAGACCGTTTGGGAACACCAGGAAGCCTGGCGAATGTAGTGTGTGAGTGAATGGTTGGTGGCGTCTTTGAGTGTCCGGAAAAGCGCTATATAAAACCGATGCATTATTATTATTATTAATCTAATCAAATCCAAAGTGCACATCCGTGGGAGGGTGGGCAGGGTCCGGCAGTTCTTATGCGTTGGGTCCGGTGCTCGGAGTCTCCCACCCTCATGTGCCTTTGCGCTGTAGACCTGCCCTACTTTGATTAATGCACTCCTCAGGTCCCTACTGTTTGTTTTAATGACAGGACGTCCCTGGTGGGAGAGTGGTGACTTTTTGCGGATACTGCTGATGTGCCGTGTTCCCGCACCTGCCACTTTTCTGACTTGTTTTGTGTGTAGTAAAAAGAAACAACAAAGCCTTTGCCAAAAAGCCCACATCACGCACATGACTGTCAGAACAGAGCCGCGCCGGAATACAGTGTGGAAATGAGCTGATAGCATCGTGGCGTGTTTCCATGCGCTACAGCGATAAGGCTATTATTCATCATTATGGCTGAGGCAGCACAAATCCATTCTCATCCGCGGAACAGCCATCTCCGCGCAGTTTACACGGCCTTACTCGTACGGAGGACTTGTACTCTTTATGACTAATTAATATGTAGCGTCAGACAACTTCATCACTTACAGAGGATGCAGTGTACTCAACGCGGCTTAGTGGGAAAATGAACGTGACACTGGGACTGTCTGTGTAAGCAGGGTAACAACTACATTTAGTAAAATAATCACATCTCTAACTTGCTTTGATATCAATTATACACAGTAAGTCAATAGGGCTGTGTAATTAATTTAAAATTACTCGAATTGTGAACAAATCGAGGGTCAATTTCAAGAATCAGCACGGTGCTTTTTAATTGACTGGTCTCCAGCTTTAACTATTTGTCCCACAGTGGGGAAATTGCATTGTGGCAACAGCAATTACAAACTACAGCAGCACACTACAGCAAGTACAAAAGAGCAGCCCTGACAAAGGACTTCGAGGAGTAAAATGGAAACTGTTTTGTGTTAAATGGTACTGGGATGGAAAACATTTCTTTGTTGTTTAAGTTGTTGTTTCATTTTAAATGTTTTAAATTAAACACATTGTAGGAGTAAAAAAGTATTTGGATTTAGCATAAAAAAACAGCTCAACAATGTGAGGGAAAAACGCCCTGCCATGAGACCTGAACAATTAAGATCAACTCCAGGAAGGTCCGTAGGCAGGTTTATTTTGTACATCATAAAGACAACTCAATGTACCTCACAGCGACACCAAAACATACAAAAATACAATAAAAACACACAGAATAGTGAGAAAACAATAAAAGACCAATAAAAATGTAAATTCATCCAACCATTTTCTTCTGCTTTATCCGGAGCCTGGTCGTGGCGGCAGCAGTCTGAGCAGTAGATATGGGTATCGTCAAGGATTTATCTATACTACTCTTGATCAGGTACTTTAACAGTACTCTTATCAGTACTTTAAAAGCAAACATTTTTATATAGCTATATATAGAGTATAGAGAGACTTTTTTTTATTACTCTACATTTGGACCCAATTTATATCCAATTTGCACATACATTTAATACAAATGTTTTATTTTTTAAATGTTTAAATGTTTAAATTATCTAGTGAATTAAGTAAGTAAGTAAGTAAGTGCTTTATTTGTCATCGTACAAGAATACAACGAAATAGTGTTCAGGTTAGTCCTGTTAAGGATTAAGTCTCATAAGTATTTATTAATCACAGGCTGTTGGTTAGATTTGGCTGTAGCTGTGGGACTGGACATGAATGAAAACTTTGCTTTAAGATTATGAACTAGAGCCACAGTGCGTTTTCTCTCTAACCGTAGGGTCGGGTGCCAAGAGGACTGGGTGGCGGTCGAAGGCAGGTGCCTCGACGGCCTGATCCGCAGCTTCTGGCTGTCGGGACGTGGAACAATGTAAAAGCATAAGTGAAAATCATTAGATAAAAACAATCTATTTAAAGTCAGTTAAGATATCTTAAATTGCCATTGGCACCAGTTAACTGTTCCAGACTTTTGTTGCAAAAACTTAAAACTTAAATACAGCCTCAACGTGTTTAGTCCTGACTCTTGGAACCATCAAGAGACCCTTTCCCGAGGTTCACAGCCACGTTGGCTTAATATTTGCTTAACCATGAAAAGACTTGTGCACAAGCAGAGCTATTTTATAGTCTTTTCTCTGAGTGACAGGAAGTCAGTGCAGAGACCTGAGCACTGGACTAATATGGTCGTATTTCCTGGTTCTGATCAGGACTGGAGCAGCAGTGTTTTGTACTGAAGTCCAAACCAGGTGCTGTTCCGCTTGTACAATTGTTAATTAAAAAGACAATAGCCAAATCCTATTGTTTATCTATAGCCCTATGTCACTGCAGCTGTTGCTTCCTGGGGCTTAACAAATATTGTTGATAAGATCAAATGCAAGAACAGTTTGGACAATTGAATGTAGTGTCCAAAGGAACAGTCAGCAGTGAATTCATCAGACTGTTTTCTCGGGCAAATCATGTCCTTAGACTTTCCTTCATGTCAAGGAAAAACAAAAACAGAAATATTAGCATTCCCCCATAGATTTATCCTACACAGGTTTAACGACAACGAAAACTGGAAAGATTTTCCATGACGCTCAGTTTTGGATATTTGTTACTGAACTCTACAGATGACTCTTGTGTCTTAAGTGACGTTACATTTTTATGGCAAATCGCTTGTTTGAGTGACGCTATTGTGGCAACAGCCAATCAGGAAACTTTACTGCCACCTCAAACTCTCTGCCTCTCGCATCGCTGCATCCATCCTGGTCCTGTACAGTTTTTGAATCCAGGATTTTACCTACGTATGTTTTTGTGGCCCTCTCACTGCAGATACGAGGCATGAAAAGATTAATAATTGTGTCCTTTTGTCTGTGGTCAGTGCACTTGGTCTCACGTTTTACAATTGCTAAATATGTTAAAATCCTCTAGTGTGTTCCAGGCTTGAAGCTTCCTCCAATATTTTCCTGCAACTCTCTGGCTTTTGTCCAATACTCCTTGATGGATCGGTTCTTGTGAGACGTTTGAGGCCTATAGCATAAGCCACATGCGCTTATTCAGCAGCGTGTACCTCGCAGTGATCAATGCGCCTCCGTCAGGACAGTGAAGGCACCGCAGATTGAGCCACATCTGGGATTTGGCTCCTGAAGAACTGCCCACTCAACACGCTTCTTGTGAATAAAACATTATACCATAAATGTCCCTCCACAGCCAGGCATCGGCACGCTGGACCCACGGACAAAGCCGAAAAATCTAACTCCAATTCACCATTTAAAGGGGCGGTATCATGCAAAGTCAAATTTCTAGAGCTTTTTACTTTGTTACAATGTTGTTCTCTCTTCAAAAACACACCTGGAGTTGTGTTTCGAGCCGCTAGTGCATTGCTGTGCAGCAAAGGGGAACAGGCGGAGGGGTGGGAGAAGCTTATAGGGAGATTGTGAAACTACCGGATATTTTGTTTTAGCTGTTTTTGATCGATATTGCATTTTCTAACTAGACAGTGATAAAGATGCGTTTGAAATTGTTGATTAATATTATAATAAGCATAATGTCCCTCTTTAACGCACATGCGGCTCTAGACAATTGCAAATTACACAAGAATACACTATAAAGGAAAAAACTGGAAACAGTAGACAATACTATTAGTAAAGTTACAGTAAAGTTTATTAGTAGATTGAAGTAGAGGTTGACCAAATTTATATCAAATATTGGCTGATACATTTTCAATATTTTTCAGTATTGACTATCGGCCGATCTAATGCCGATAAAAGCCTATGGGCCCGTTCTTGTGTTTCATAACGCAGACTATAGCATAACATTTTGCACTGAGTAGGAGTGCACTTTGAGATCTTGCCTGCAGACTTAGCGCATTTAAGTGGGAAGTACGTGGCCAATGGAGGTGTTATGTACAACAGCCTTTTCCTCCAACCAGACTCCGCGGCCGGGAAGGGGCGAGGGACAGGGGTTTTGGGGGGTGAACATGTGCTTTTGTTTTGATCGCTATTACGGCCAAGCGAGCGGCGATCTGCGCCACAGCGGGACCGGCATAGGCTACATCTCTTTCTCCCGAGACACGAACATTGTTTGGCTCACGATGGGGTTAATAAAGTTTTTAGTTTTACCTGTGAGAGCTTATCATGCTTAAAGGAAACAACAAACAAAAAAAAAAAAAAAAAAAAAAAAAAAAAAAAAAAAAAAAAAAAAGACATACAATGCTATAAAAAAAACTGGGGGGGGGGGGAGGAGAGGGGGGGGGGGAAAAGAGGGGGAGGGGGGCAAGGACTGAGATAGCAACTAAAATGTGGTCAAGTTATGATTAAAAAACTGAATGAGAAGCAACATAAAAAAAAAAAAAAAAAAAAAAAGCAAATAATACTTAAGAACAACACAAGCAGCATGATGTAAACGAGGAAATAATATAAGGCTGACATCAGAGCACTGCTCTCAGTGCTGCTTGTAATAAACCACACTCTTTTTATAAGCAACACCCTCTTGCAAGTGGCGCAGGCATTTGGTGCAACAGCAGTGCCACTCAGAAAATAGCCATCGAGTTAGAGTTTGCGCAGTCCTTGCGCCAGGCACAAGATCTGGTAAAGCTCAGTCAGAGCTTTAAAATGAGCCCTCCCACAACTTCCTAGGCCTCAGGGGAACTGAAACATTGCGATAATTTAGTTATAGTTTATGTTTTTATATTTTATGTTGCAGACTTTTGCTTATAATTTTGGAACCATAAGAGATAGTTTTTTGTTTTGGAATCTGCTAATTTTATCTTGTCTGTCTTCTCCCTCCTAAGTACCAACTAAACAGGAATGTCTTGCATAAATCAGCCCTTTGCCTTAATAAAGCGCCCCCTGCTGTCACAGTTCAACACACACATTTTACAGTTCAGAAAACACTGGATTATAGACAAGACATTTGGAAAGATCGATCAAAAACATCGCCTTTGTGTTTAGATACTTTAAAACAGTTTTGTTCATGTGAATCCAAAGAACTACAGTAACTGTACAGACTGGGGCGACTTACAGTGGTGTATGAATGAGAGGGTGACTGGTTCCTTGAATTAAAGCGCTTTGAGTGCCTAAAGCAGGTAGAAAGGCGCTATGGAAATATGACCATTTATTTACATATTCAGACAAAATTGCATCACACTTAACCCTAGGTCATGGCGCATCTCATAGGATATGCTTTTATACCCTTCTTTGTTCATATTTGTCATGCATACTAATATTCGTGACGGCACATTGTTCCTCATGAATTTCTCATAGATTGTCGAGTTGAGCTTATTACTATACTCTCATATTGACATTACATCACAGGCATCCCATTGGGCTTAGATGTTTCCATGGACATTCATTAATTTTGTATTTACTGTGTAAGATTGCACGGTGGTATAGCCCACATTGTGATATATGATACAATTATATGAGCACATTACACGCTACACTGAATAAAGATATGATATCGTATAGTGAAGCCCTAATGAAGCGCCGTACACCTCCTCTTCTACGTCTTTTATTGTCGCTGACCAAAGGCACTCAAATTCATTATTAATTCCTAACCAACCCAGCTCTTTTATAATATATTCAGCCTAAGTAGGTGTATCTTGCTCGAGTGGATTCAAGGACAGTGAGGGGTCACAGTGGCAACAATTTGGCATATATCACAAAGGAGACATGTCATGGAAAATCGACTTTTCACTATCGCAGTTTTGAGTAAATCCTGCCACTTTGGTCAACCCTCTGCCAAAGCGCTCTGATCTGTATTTTGGGGATTTTGTTGCGTCATAAAGGCAACACAAAACAGATTTGATCCCATAATCCATCGCCAGATAAAAGTGTGTGCATCGCAGCGCCGTGGGTTTGCCAGTGTGCTGATAGCTGAAAGTGAAAACTTGTTGTGATCCAAGCTGATTCAGTGTAAATGTGAATGCTGAAGTTCTCAAAAGAGTTTTTAAAACTCAATTATGCCTGATATGTCCACTTTAAATGCAAATCCAGTGATGGAGCTCACCTGAGATCACTGGGTTTTACAATAGGGCATTTTCGGCACATTTTTAGATTTTACTACTACATTTGGAAGTAATTTCTGTTTTACTCAGCGAACTGGTGTGCCAGGTCAACGAGTGGCTTTTAGCAGGACATGAGGAGGTAAAATGTGAGGGCGTTGGTAAATTTAACCCAACCACAGACCGACCTCTGCTTCATGTGAGGGCTCGGAAACTGCGGCTTTTTATTAGAGACAGTATCTACTGTTTGGACACACTATGCTCAGGTTTTGTTAGAGCAGTGGTTTTCAAAATGAACGGCTGGTGGTACAAAAACTACCTGACCTGGTGTTTAGCTTTGTGCTCTAGTTCTTCATAGTCAATTCTTTCATAGATATATACAGTAGTTTATTGGTCGTTTTTATGTCAGTGCAGTGTCAAATCTATATAAATAATCAATGAATAGAGATTGAAGTAGTTTATGTTTATGACCGTTACATTATTTCTTCTTCTGTTCACCTATGCCTATCCCTTACTCAAATTAGAAGCCGTTACATTACAACAAATATTTCCTCTTCTTCTTCCTTTTCTGCCTCTTCTTCTTCTCGTCTTCCTCCTTCTTCTACTACTTCTTCTGCTTCGTCTCCCCCTTCTTCTTCTTCTTCTTCTTCTTCTTTTCTTCTTCTTCTTCTTCTTCTTCTTCTTCTTCTTCCTTTTCTTCTGCCTCTTCTTCTCTTCCTCCTTCTTCTACTACTTCTTCTTCTCATCCTCCTCCTCCTTCTTCTTCTTCTTCTTCTTCTTCTTCTTCTTCTTCTTCTCATCCTCCTCATCCTTCTTCTCATCCTCCTCCTCCTCCTCCTCCTCCTTCTTCTTCTTCTCATCCTCCTCCTCCTCCTCCTCCTCCCTTCTTCTCTTCTTCTCTCTCCTCCTCCTTCTTCTTCTTCTTCTTCTCATCCTCCTCCTTCCTTCTTCTTCTTCTCATCCTCCTCCTTCTTCTTCTTCCTCTCCTCCTTCTTCCTCTCATCCTTTCTTCTTCTTCTTCTTCTTCCTCTCATCCTTCTTCTTCTTCTTCTTCTCTCTCCTTCTTCTTCTTTCTTCTTCTTCTTCTTCTTCTTCTCATCCTCCTCATCCTTCTTCTCATCCTCCTCATCCTTCTTCTCATCCTCCTCCTCCTCCTTCTTCTTCTTCTCCTCCTCCTTCTTCTCATCCTCCTCCTCCTTCTTCTCATCCTCCTCCTTCTTCTTCCTCTCATCCTTCTTCTTCTTCTTCTTCTTCTTCTTCTTCTTCTTCTTCTTCTTCTTCTTCTTCTTCTTCTTCTTCCGTAGACCATTCAAAGGGCACTTTCTAATGCCCTTTGAATGGTCAATGCTCCCTATGCCTATTTTGTCTTTGACTAAACAACCTGCGTTAGAGATTTGAAGCAGAGTGTCAAAGCAGGAAAAACAATAATCATGATTATTTTCCCCATATTGATCGATTCGATTTTCGATTCGATTTTTTTTGTTTGAAAGAAAACAACTATAAATGTGGTCTTTTCTTGACGAGCAAGTAAAAAGATGCTGCGGCCAAACTGAAAACTGCAGCTAACTCAGGAGCATAAACAAGCTCCACACTTCTAGCCTCACAGTACAACATCTCCTCACCTGCACGCGCAACACACAAACATCTGCAAAGGAGACGCAAAAAAGTGGAACGTTTGAAGAATGTCAGAAGCAGACAGTGGCCACGACTTCCGGAGTGAAGCGCTAACCACTTACTATGTACATAAAACAATATAAGTAAACGGCGCATTTATAAGTATACAAGACGATCAAACTTACAATTCACTGTTAGAAGTCCAGCTAATCCACGGCTGCAACCTCAAACATAATCCGCATGGTCCAAATAGTGATCAATAGTTTTTCCTCTTCGAAGGTAAACTTATCATCCCCGTGCATGTGTCCTGATCCTCTGACGGCTCGGGCTGTTTTGCCCATTGACGAGTTAGCACGACTTTGTATCTGATTTTACACTAAAAATCACCAGGTCAGGACTCTCCTCTTGCTGCCGCTTGTGCCATCCTGTGCTTCCTGTTTGTTTGGGCCTAGTGTTTCCCTGGGCTTGACCTGACGGGCGCTCCAGCATTGCGCCATCTATATTTTTTCCCCAGAATGCATCAGGACTGGCCAATTCTCCGATTAAAACGCACCACGCGATTATCAAGATCGACCTTTATTGCCCAGCCCTATGTATCACAGCTTTTAAATATGGCTATTCTCTCTCATAGTGTGCAGCCCTGTTTTCTAGACAGGTGTTTAAAGTTGCCTGAATAAAACATAATTTAGTTGTTTTACCTATACATTAGATGAGTTGGTTTTGTTTTAACCTTTGCCTGATGGATATTTAAATAGCTCCCATAAACCTTTGTCTACAGAATGAGAATGAGGTGGCCTTCAGTGCTGTTACGGCGGCTGTCTCCCGGAGCAGTGGAGCTTGGCCTCTGGTGTCTGCTTCACACACCGCTTCCTGCGACATTTTGCCGCTCTCTCTCTCTCTCTCTGCCCTCGCCTCCTCACATCGCGCCACTGACACAAAATAAATGAAGACACAGAGAAGACACAGAGTGGAGAGTGCGTGGCGGCGGTGGCGAGGTGTGGAACTATCGGCCTGTAAAATTGCCCTGGCAGTCGTGCTGTTGTTTCAGCATTTCATGGCGCGCTGCTCGGGTGCGTCCACATACTACGAGCCTTTCTTCACCCTTTTCATTTGTTTCTCTGTCCAGCGCTAACTCGCCTCCGCTTACTCCGGCTCTGTAGACTCGCTCAGCGGCTCGAGGTTTAAGAATCTGGAGTGAGTAAGACACTGCTTCATAGAGGATTCTGTCTGGAAAACATTTGAGAATTGTACGACTTCAGTTTCTATTTATTTTTATTAGAAGAGGAATTGAAGATTTGTTTAAATAGTTCAGGAGGGTGAATAGGTTAGTGACCCTTGCATCAGTGAGTTGCTGAATATTTGTACATGTACAATAGGTGCACGTCTGGGCCAGAACTCCCCAATAAGCTTCTGAATCTGACTTTCCTAGTTAAAATAAAAGTCAAATGATCTAAAAAAGAAACTCATTGCATTCATGATTGAACCATTATTTGTTTGCGCCTTGTCTCTTGGTCTGATCCAGGGCAGGAGCATCTGTGACCCTCCTACAACTGTACCTTCAGCCTTCTCTGTGCAGAGCTAATATTCATATGTTCACATGTACTCAGATGTGTGCTGTTCCTGCTCTCATTAATGGTGGTGTGTTCAGTCAGAGTGCGGGGCCAGTGCAGGGCCCCTCACACCGGGCCGTCAAAGCCCAGTGTTTGTTATTAGACAAAATGCCTCTGGTTTCTGTTCAGGCTCATCACATGGTGTTGTTTCACTAATGAGCTGTTCATAAGTGCCTGCCTGAAGCTGCCGACTAGTGTTATGGCAACTGTGGCCTATTCAGCCATTTTGAGTAAGAAAGCAATTCCACAGCAATGATACAGACCTCTTATACAGCGGGAACCATATGTTTACATACACTTCATAAAGAGACGCGTTTGCATTTTTTTCTCACTGACTGACATGAAACCAGAATTAACCTTTTTTTTTGTTTTAGGTCAATTAGAATATTAAAACATATTTATTATTGTCAAATGCCAGAAGAATGAGAGATAGAATTTTCTACCCTATTTTTTTTATTACTTTTTAACAAAACCAAAAGTTTACATACATTTCATTAATGTTTGGTAGCATTGCCTTTAAACTGTATAACTTGGGTCAAATGTTTTGGATTTCCTTCCACAAGCTTCTCACAATAGTTGGCTGGAGTTTTGGTCCATTCGTCCAAACAGAACAGGTGTAACTGAGACACATTTGTTGGCCACCTTGCTTGCACACGCCATTTCAGCTCTGCCCAGACATTTTCAACTGGACTGAGATCAGAACTTTGTGATGGCCACTTCAAAACATTGACTTTGTTATCCTTAAGCCACTTGTAACCAGTTTGGCCGAATGCTTCGGGTAATTGTCCATTTGGAAACCCATCTGCGCCCAAGCTTTAACTTCCTGGCTGATGCTTTGAGATGTTGCTCCAATATTTCCACAGAGAGTTCTTTCTTCACCATGCCATCTATTTTGTGAAGTGCACCAGTCCCTCCTGCAGCAAACAACCCACCGCATGATGCTGCCACCCCCGTATTTCACAGTTGGGATGGTGATCTCAGGCTTGCAAGATTCCCCCCGTTTTCCTCCAAAGGCAACGATGGTCATAATGGCCTTTTTTATTTGCAAACTTCAAGCTGTCTTTTTTCTGTTTCTTTTGGAGTAAGGGCTTTTTCCTGGCAGAGTACCCTCTCAGCCCATGTCGGTACAGTACTTGTTTCACTCTGAAACTCTTACCAGTTTCAGCATCTTCACCAGGTCTTTTGCATTTGTTCTTGGGTTGATAGTCACATTTCAGACCACAGCACGTTCATCTCTGGGACACAGAACCCGCCTTCTTTCTGATCTGTATGATGGCTGGTCATTTCCATCATTGTTTTATTCAATGTACCTGGCACCTTCAAAGATGAACCAGACTTGTGCTTCCAGATCATGACATCATCATCTGGGCTTTCCCAAATTGTTTAAAGGTATACAGGTGCTCGTCATGTAATTACAATATCATGAAAAAGTGCATTCACTTCTGTTATTCAACTTAAACTGTGAAACTAATATATAGACTCATTACATGCAAAGTGAGATATGTATAGCCTTTATTTGTTATAATTTTGATTATTATGGCTCAGCTTGTAAAAACCCCAAAATAAAAATCTCATAAAATTTGAATATTTTGAAAATGGCCTGTAAGCCATAATCATCATAATTATAACAAATAAAGGCTTGACATGTCACTTTGCCTGTAATGAGTCTATATCATATATTAGTTTCACATTTTAAGTTGAATTACAGAAATTAATGAACTTTTTCATGATATTCTAATTATATGACGAGCACCTGTAGTAATCTTAGTGTATGTAGTAACCTTTTGGTTTTGTACAAAGTAATAACAAATGGTGTAGAAAATTCTATCTCTTCTTCTGGAATTTGACAAATGGAAATTCTAATCTAAAAAAAAAAAAAAGTTAATTCTAGTTTAATGTCAGACAGTGAATTCTTTTCACTGTCTGACATTAAACTAGAATGAACTTTTATTTTGTCTTAAATATGAAGTGTAAAACATGCTTCCTGCTGTATATTTTGATACAGTACATGTCCTCAGTTTTTCCACACTTTTTGAAATTCATGTTCGCCCCTTTGCTTTGTATTTGTTTGGCTCTTGCACGTTGGCAGTGAATGCTTCGATAAGGTGTCACCCTCTGCTGGCAAACGTATAAAGTGAATATAGCATTGCTTTTTAATGCCACTATCATCAACGTGTGATGCCAAATGATAAATGACTTTCCTGGTCTCTTTCATATTTCTGGAAAGTGATGGTGAATCCCATTTTCAACTGTTCACATTGAAACAGGATGACTCATTTACTGCACCGTCATAAAGCTATAGATGTCTCTTACACTTACCAAGTATACTACTGATAGTTTGTTAGTACTGATACACACAGTCCATTCTGCTATATCTACTACTTGAAGGACCGCTTGACTTGACGACCCATCTCTGCATAAATAACATGAGCATCAGTGCAGTTGATAGTCAGATCATGCATATTTGATGAGAGTGTTACTGTTGACTAGTGTGATCTGTCTGAAGCTCTTTCACTGCTGGCTCTGGCTCCTCTCTCGCGCCTCATTATGAATTTAGTTTGAACTGTTTGTTTGTCAGGGTAAATTGATTAGTACATCTGTATTTTGTTTTAAAATACACTCTATACCGGCGGTTTCTTTACACTCTTGCAACAACAAACTTTCTTACACGACCTAACAATATTTTGAATGTTTTTCTGAGTCTGAGGCAACAATTTTTTGATTTTTTGCAGATTTTTTTCCACTTAGAAGTAGCTTATTCAAAAACTAAACCAGATGTAACTAATATTCTCAACAAAATAAAATGATATCCATTGTTTATATTTCATCACTGAAAATATAGGCATTTTTATGTATAAAATAGCATATTTTTACATGAAAACATAAACTGACAAAAAACTTGCATACATGTTTTCCTCATATTTATATCAGTAAGGTTCAGCAAACGTTTTAAATTGACATCTCTAAATGTAATCTTTTTCCCTATTCACCTGCAGCGTCTGTTTTAAATTGTATGTTCATTTTGTATTGTTTTATTTTTGTTAAAGGGGGTATTATGCTTTTTTCAATCACATAGCACCAGTCTATAGCATACTACAATGATGACGTAACCTTCTGTTGGTCTGTATATGCAGTAAATTAAAATAACTGCCTTGAATAAAATTGCTCTCTCAAAATGGCTGTACTGAACGTCTTGAAATAGGCCTCTGTCTCTTTAAGAGCTTTCCGACACGCCCCCTTCAGCACACTGCTGTGGCATCTAAACAACACTACTGTGCGGGGAGGAGGCTCTGCTGAGCTGAGGAGCAGTGGTTGGTGGCTTGGCTGGTGACAAAAGGTCCAGAGGCGTCTCCAGGAGGTGGGGGCGTTCCTAGGAGGACTGAGGCATAGCTACACCTAAAATGGCTGCCGTCTAAGTTTTTACTGATTACTCAAAAATATGTGAATGAGCCAAGGCAACACTCCAGGCATGTGTTTAATGAGGAATGACATAATAACATGATATAAAGCTTGAAAAAGTCAATTTTACATAATACCCCCCTTTAAATACATGAGGACGACACATTGGCTAAATCTGACACATTTACACAACTGAGTGTTCTTTTAAGTGCACTGCCCTCTCCAAAAAATGATGAATGAATGAATAAACAAACAAACAAATAAATAAAGTAAGTAAGCTCACAGGCTTCTCTTGAAAAGGTGTTAAAGCTACACCTGTAGAAACCCACTGCCCTGTGCAATTTGTAATTATCTTTAAAGCTTCGCAAGGTTAGAAAATATAACAATGTGATTTAAACTTTCGGAAAGTTGGGAGAGATGTTAGCCGCCTCAAACCTTAAGGTTGTTGGTTCAGCTCTTATCACTGGCAATGCTTAATTGGACACCGATACACCTTGCCTCTTACAGCAGCCGAGGTTCTCAGGGTCATCTGATATTTTAGACTTGAAATAATGTAGTTCAAGTCGGTCTTTTGTTAGAATGAGAATCTGTTTAATTGTCTTTTGTGTGAAACTACATTGAAATAAAGGAACTCAATGATGAATAAGAAAATCATAGTGTATTGTTCAAAGTCATCACAGTTGGAAGAAGCTTTTATTGTGACGAGATGCGCCACATGTAATGACCCTTTTAGACCCTTCTTAGATCTGGTTTAGTCCTGGTGGTTTGAAATAATGAGGCGGCTCTTGGTGAGTAAAGTTTGACAACCACAGCTCTTTAAATGCGCTTTTTATGGCTTTTATCTCTCCATTTCGTTTATGGTGACAACTTCTCTCACGGTACTTGCAACACTTAACTTGTGACAACTCTCATCCAATGTCATATAAGCGTTTTTAACTGCATTTCTCCTCAGAGTTCACCCATGTGTCACTGTGGTGAAAATCAAGTCAAATGTTGTGGTCTTCTCTGCCGGCTCGTGGTAAGACAAGGTTATTCAGCTGAAGGAGGCTGTGGAGATCAGTGAGGCCTGCCCGCGCTGCGACCGTCCAGCGCGCCGCACTCCGTGATTTATGAGAGCCGCGGTATCAGCCACCGCCGCATGAATAAACCATGTGTTCAATGAGGTGGCGGTTAAAGCGTGCCGAGCGCTTCCCAGGTGCTCCGGCCCGCGAGAGCACTTGTTGTTGGTGCGATGAGCTGAGGGACGAGGCCCGTCTGTGCGGCTCCGCAGGGTCAAACATAAATGCAATGTTGCAAGGCAGAGATGGGCAGTTACATTTACTAGAGGAGTTTTATTATATTTTACTTTTACTTTTAAAATGTCATGAAGGTGAGTGCTTTAAAAGGATTTTAAAAATAGGTAGATTCTTAACATTTTTGTTTACTTTTTAAATATTTATTTATTTATTCATCTTTTCTCTTCATGTTGTGTTACTTGGTTATTTGCTATTGTTTTTTTTGTCTTTGCTTTTTATTTTTATTTAATAACTTCTTATTGGTACTTTTATTATTTACTTTCATATGTAGGAAGTGTGCAGAGGTGGGTAGAGTAGCCAAATATTTACTCAAGTAAGAGTAACGTTACTTTGAAATAATAAGTACTCGGAGAAAATGTTACTGTAACTGTTTGAGCGAAAAGGATGTATTTGACGCCATAGATTGTGTGAAACAAAACATAAAATCATGTGGAATTTGTGATATTTCCCCAAAAAAGTCAAAGTAAATGAATTCTAAAGAACAAGGTGCATGAGACGAACTACATCTCTTTTTTTTAGATCAAAATGAAGCATTTGCCACTTAAATATTTTCTCACAGTGGAAAAAGTAACAATTATTGTTACTCATGTAAGAGTACAGATACAGATAGAGATACTTCATTATAATTTTACTCAAGTAGAATGCTCCGGTTTCCCCTACCACAACAATATGTACAATAGGTTCCCCTCTGGAGCCAGGACTTCCTTGTTAAAGAGATTCTACATAAAAATATGGGTGTACTGTGTGGGCTGTGTGTGTGTTTGTATGTGTGTGGAAGAGGATGTGATGTATGTATGTATGTATGTATTGGATGTTCTATACGGATAAGTATTTGTGTTATTGTTTTTTCCCCTTCTTGATGTGACAGATGGAAAAAAAAAGTAAAATAATAATAACTAGAAATGCAGCAATGGCTGCGCCATTGCGATTGACTGCGGAACTGCGGGAATCGAATGCATAAATTGCATAAATTGCAGAAATTGGTTAATTTGCATAATCTAATGTTCATAAACTGGATGAATTGCATAAACTGGTTAAATTGCAGAAAAACTGTAAAGTGCATAAATTTGTTAATTTGCATAATCTAATTTGCATAAACCGGTAAAATGCATGAACAGTTTAAATTGCACAAACTGTTATGTTGCATAAACTGGTTAAATTGCAAAAAAAACGGTAATATGCATTAATTGGTTAATTTGCATAAATTATATAAACTGCATTAACTGTTTAAATTTCATAAATCCTAAATGGCATGAATTGTTATGTTGCATAAACTGGTTAAAATGCGTAAACTGGTTAAAATGCGTAAACTGGTTAAATTCCATAAAGTGGTTAATTTGCATAAATTGTTTATATTGCATAAACTTTTAAATTCCATAAACTGGTCAAACTGTTGAAATCGTCTAAATGCTGAAATTGCAGAAGCTGCACAAATGGCTGAAACACATGGAGAGCCAGAAATCCCATTGGCTGGATTCGCCATACACACTAATGGAGCAGAGACCACATACACACCAATGCAAAAATTTCAAATTCCTGTAGAAAAAAACTGGAAAACTGCAGAAGGCCAATTTTTTCTCAAATCCCACAAGTTGCGGAAGCTGACATGCACAAGTTGCAGAAATTGCAGAAATTGCGGAAAAAAATGCGGAAAAGCATGAATTTGCGGGAGCCCCATTATGCGTCAATGGGAAAAATGTGCGGTATTTCGTCCGATTGCGGAAAAACCGTAAATCGCAGAAGTCCCAAAAGTAATAGCAGGATTCTCCTCAACATGCGGAACGTTTTGATGCATAACTTGCAGAAATTGCACAAAGCATGAAAGTGCTGAAAGCTGCAGAAAATCAGGAAAAAGATGGAATAATATTAAAGAACATGAAAACCAATGATTGACTGCGGAAGATTCCGCAGTCAATCAATAATTTTCTTCGGCCCTCCACCAAAAGACCAAGGGCTGGACCCTCCATTTCTAGAGGACTTTAACAGGCATTTGATCTCTGATTTGTGTAACAATATTCCTCAAAATCATCTAGAGGTTTTAAAATGGAGGGCCAGTTTACGTATTACTTCGTAAACTGAGTAGATATGAAAGATTGCAAAGCCCTGTATTACAGGAGGGCAAATGAAGGGTCGACGCACTTTGAATTGTTGAATTAAAAGTCCTTTATTTGACACAGGGACGCCAAACGCGTTTCGACCTGAAATACTAGCTCTGATGAAGACAAGGTCAAAACGCGTGTGGCCTCCCTGTACCAAATAAAGGACTTTTAATTCAACAATCAGAACCTTCTGTTGCCCTCCTGTAATATTCTTCTACCCACACAGGGCTTCTGGAATGCTCTGTCTTCTATTGCAATGTTTATTTGTCCTCGAAGAGCACCGGCTCGTGTCTTTGACCCTGATGCACTCACCCTCGTCCTGTTTTGTAGATATGAAAGATATTTTGACTCTCTACCCAAAGTCTCCAATGGGAGTAGATGAAAAGAGTGAAGTTGAGGTTACACACAAGGTTTTAGCGATCCTACTTTCTTTTTCAACTTTATTAAATAACGCTGCTTTTACATAATCAAGTATTTTAGCTACTCGACCTGGCCCAGGACTTACAGCCATATCACAGTATGGTCTAAATATTTAGAAATAGGTCTGGAATAACAAATCACGTTCTGTATCACTTCACTGATGGCTCCTCGTAGTTTAATCCCTAATTATTTATTGCAATTCAATCAATCTGGCTTTGTTTTCTCTAAAGATGTGTTAGAACCTTTTTGGTGTTGATTTTACTGCTTACAAACCTTAATGTGTTGATCACATTTTTAAACATTTTGTACTAATGCTTTGAAGCTCTGAAAAAGCACATTACCAGGGCTGGGTACCGGATACTTGGTTACGGTACTTATTCCAATACCTACACTCAAATATTTGTCATCTAGAACCAGAAGACAGAACAATAATGTTAATTTATTCTATAAGAAAGTGGTCCCCCTGTTTTGTTTCGCGTACCCCTTGAGTCTTTCATTTCTACCCAGAGCACCCCTAAACTCTGAGGGTGCAACTGCTTAAAGCGCTAAACTCAGATTTATTGGTATTTATTTATTTAATATGGACATAGCAATTACATTGGACGAACCAGATGCAAGTGTTCCAGCACATGTGCTAATTTTCAACACCTGCCTTTAGTTATATAAGTTGGTGTGTTAAACATAAAGCAAAAACATGAAAATTATCATTGAGAAGATTTGTTTTAAATGAATATGTGACCAGTCACTAGAATCAAAGACAGTCAGACAAGTCAGTTCTGGGGCATTTTGAGATTTTCACAGATTATTAAAGTGTCGTCTCCAAGCTTTCCAACGATGTGTAACACATGGAAATCTGGCGTAGCGGTGATTTGAAGTTAACACCTCAGAAAAGCTCAAAGGGGATTAAACGGCCTTGGGAGTGACCATAGGGCTCATTTACATCTCATTTGGATAAGCCATACCTCCGTAAAGTTCCCCACTTATGGAAGACTATTGGCACCTTAATTCAATTGTCTATTCATTTGTCAAATGGCTATGCATTATGTTATTTTAGTATTTATTTTGGAATTGTGTTTGGCAAAGTGTAATGTTATATCCAATTTTGACATTTAATGTTCTATTCCAAAAGTTCTAATGGCAATTCAATATGTAAAGTGTCGATACAATGTCTTTATATATTGCAAATTACAAGATTTTGAAATGAATAGCATATTGACATGGAAATTTGGCCTCTTTATTCATTGTTCTATTCATTCGTAAATGGCATTTAGTTTCGAGTTGTATTTGACAAAGTTGCATGTTATATCCTATTTTGACATGTAATGTTCTATTCCAAAAGTTCTAATGGCAATTCAATATGTAAAGTGTCGATTCAATGTCTTTATATATTTCAAATTACAAGATTTTGAAATGAATAACATATTGACATGGAAATTTGGCCTCTTTATTCATTGTTCTATTCATTCTTAAAATGGCATTTAGTTTCGAGTTGTTTTTGGCAAAGTTGAATGTCATATCTTATCTTAACTTGTAATATTCTATTCTACTTTTGAGTAAGTTTCATTTAATGTGTTGTGAAACAGCACCTCCCTCTGGATTGCATTGCATATTGCATATTGCATTGCCACAAGGTTTGAGTGCAACTATTTTCAATATGCTATGCAGTTCTTGACCCCTGGGAAGGCGGGCCCTGGTCCGCTCTCGGCCAATCAGAGACGAGTCTATATCCTCCTAGCTAGATGCTCTGTGTTGTTGTTTTTTGCTGGAAGTAAATGCTGTTATGACGGATTGGAAGTAACAGATCACCCTTCATGAAGATTCCAAGTTACTCTAAGGAGGTTCTATGTAAGTATAGAAGCGTGTTTGTTAAAATACCAGTACTGTTTAGTGTTTTTTCTCTCTTTTGTTATTAAACACTTGCTACCTAGTTCAGTCATGCTCAGCAGTCCCACAGAAAGTCAAACTCCACAGTGTTTCAGCTTCTTACATTTTATTTTGGCCCACAAAAATATCTGTCTGTAAGTATTCAAATGATAGTGATCTTAGCTTCCATTAGATACCAAATTTAGTAATTTTTAGCATGTTTCCTATTCGTAATTAGGAAGAAATATTCGGCGCTAATACCGTTAGCATCCCTATGGCTTTTCCCATGTAAATTAGCCTCGTGCTAATAGCTCGCTAATACAATCGTTTTTTGAAGGTTTTAGTTAACTCTAAGCTACTTATTTTCTATTTGCATTGTATATTTACCCAATTGAGATTGTAATATGCATTATTTGTGTAACTGTATGTTACAGTTTTAAAGTACTTCAGTAAATCACACAAATACAGCAAGACGCTTCTTGGTTTTCATTAGAGACTGTTCTATCTGCAAAGCTGGTTCTCACACAATAGTAAAGGCAGAATACTTACACTAAACCAAACGTGGTGGCACGTGTTTTGTTTTAATGATTAAACTATACTTTATTGTATGCTCATGTTAATTTCTATTCTCACACTCTTCAGTGCAGTGATCCTGATGATCAGATTAAATAACGTGACGACAAAATACTCCTACATTTGTAAAAACATGAGGCTAAGTACTATTCTGTATTTTAGATCAGAGTTGTGTAACACATCTAATCTGTTACTACCAATGTTGATTGATTGGATTTATTTGAGTAATTATTTACATTAACCTTGTTGCAGTGCAGAAAATAAATAAAGTAACATAAACTCAAAGGAGTAGGCCGAAGCAAGAAAGCTTATAAGTGCCTACCCCCATATTCAAAATTAGTTTACATTCCGGATACAGGCAGGGGTGATTATAATAGTGGTACTAACAGCATCTAGAAAGCATCATGAGATTTCACAGTACATCAGTAATACCTAAGTTATTCAGGCACAAACTCTGTCTTACCCAGGCACCTGGACAGCCGGAGCATGTTTGTGCTGATAAGCACACACATCACAACACATTGTTTTATTTATTTATTTAATCATTTATAACCATCTACATTCCAGATGCCGCTATGAAGAGACCGTACAACATCTGAATATCAAGAGACGGTAGAACATTTTTAGACTGGCCAATAAGATTCTTCTTGTATGGTGGAATCATTCTTCTCTGCAACCCCAAGAAGCAGCTGTGTGGTACAGGAGCGGTTCAGAAGAACGAAGGCTAGGAGAATGTCGCAGAGGAGCTGGGTTGAACCCGTTTGTGTTGTCAGGAGCTTCTTGTAAATAAATATTAAACTGAGAGATGCAAAGATAGTCTGCATTTAATTAATAACTAATTTGTTAGAATTTGTGGAAAAATTATGAATGTGATCATGTCAACAGCGCTGAGGTGACTGGATGAAGATGGCAGCAGGCTGTTGTCCGCACAGGTGGTCTGTCTTTACAGGTTTCTCTGAGCCCTAATGAACAAAGGAAGAAAACTAGAGTGACTGACCACAACAAAAAAGGATATTGATTACTGTTGGATGCTAAGGATAGAACAGAATTAGATCTGCATTATCTTATCACTATGCGAAATGTTAACAAATATTCACACGCTGTTCACATTCATGTACATACAGTCCCCTGACCTCTTGCTACATAGTCATCGCTTTGTTCTAGTTTCATTTAATTTGGTACCTTATATAGTGAAGTACACAGTTAATGTTTGAATAGTTTTTGTTATTTAGTTAATATTTAACACAAGGTCTTTTTGACATTTGCTTCCTTATTCTGTTGCTCTTTTGTACTTAGCTATTTCAAACGTACCATTTCCCTTGTATGGGATAAATACAGCCTTTCTTATCTTACAACAAACTGAAATAGCAGATCAAACATGTTTGATCTATATGAAATAGATCATAATTTAATAATTTCACTGTCAGTAACATATCTATAAGATAATTCAAAAAACAAACTTTTTTTTTGAAACATTCGCTAGTTTTATATTTTTAGAAACATTTTTTGCACGTAGGTCACCATTGTTATTTACATCGCAATGCATTCTGGGTAGTGATGTCAAATGGTTGCACCACCCAGTACCGAAGATACCAGTTTTCAGTTCTTGCCCACAGCGTGTTTTAGACAAGGAAAGTGAGGAAGAAGTCCGTGATGAAGATGGAGACGGAAATAGACATATTCAAAATCAAATGTATCATACTGTAATTCGCAGCCCTACTAAACGGCGGCACCTGGTGGTTTGAAAAATGTATCACCCTGGCTTAATTAGTTTTTCTTGTTCTGAAATGTGAACCAAATTGACAGGAATGAGGTTTCACCACGCATAAAGATATAATTGAGTAAGAGGATAACTGCGCTGAAGATTGTGAGAATAGAAATTAACATGGGCGTACAATAAAGTAGGCCTATAAAGTGCTTAATCATTAAAACAAAAACACGTGCCACCACGTTTGGTTTAGTGTAAGTATTCTGCCTTTACTAGTGTGTGAGAACCAGCTTTGCAGATAGAACAGTCTCTAATGAAAACCAAGAAGCGTCTTGCTGTATTTGTGTGATTTACTGAAGTACTTTAAAACTGTAACATACAGTTACACAAATAATGCATATTACAATCTCAATTGGGTAAATATACAATGCAAATAGAAAATAAGTAGCTTAGAGTTAACTAAAACCTTCAAAAACGATTGTATTAGCGAGCTATTAGCACGAGGCTAATTTACATGGGAAAGCCATAGGGATGCTAACGGTATTAGCGCCGAATATTTTCTTCCTAATTACGAATAGGAAACATGCTAAAAATTACTAAATTTGGTATCTAATGGAAGCTAAGATCACTATCATTTGAATACTTACAGACAGATATTTTTGTGGGCCAAAATAAAATGTAAGAAGCTGAAACACTGTGGAGTTTGACTTTCTGTGGGACTGCTGAGCATGACTGAACTAGGTAGCAAGTGTTTAATAAACAAAAGAGAGAAAAAAACACTAAACAGTACTGGTATTTTAACAAACACGCTTCTATACTTACATAGAACCTCCTTAGAGTAACTTGGAATCTTCATGAAGGGTGATCTGTTACTTCCAATCCGTCATAACAGCATTTACTTCCAGCAAAAAACAACAACACAGAGCATCTAGCTAGGAGGATATAGACTCGTCTCTGATTGGCCGAGAGCGGACCAGGGCCCGCCTTCCCAGGGGTCAAGAACTGCATAGCATATTGAAAATAGTTGCACTCAAACCTTGTGGCAATGCAATATGCAATATGCAATGCAATCCAGAGGGAGGTGCTGTTTCACAACACATTAAATGAAACTTACTCAAAAGTAGAATAGAATATTACAAGTTAAGATAAGATATGACATTCAACTTTGCCAAAAACAACTCGAAACTAAATGCCATTTTAAGAATGAATAGAACAATGAATAAAGAGGCCAAATTTCCATGTCAATATGTTATTCATTTCAAAATCTTGTAATTTGAAATATATAAAGACATTGAATCGACACTTTACATATTGAATTGCCATTAGAACTTTTGGAATAGAACATTACATGTCAAAATAGGATATAACATGCAACTTTGTCAAATACAAGTCGAAACTAAATGCCATTTTAAGAATGAATAGAACAATGAATAAAGAGGCCAAATTTCCATGTCAATATGCTATTCATTTCAAAATCTTGTAATTTGCAATATATAAAGACATTGTATCGACACTTTACATATTGAATTGCCATTAGAACTTTTGGAATAGAACATTAAATGTCAAAATTGGATATAACATTACACTTTGCCAAACACAATTCCAAAATAAATACTAAAATAACATAATGCATAGCCATTTGACAAATGAATAGACAATTGAATTAAGGTGCCAATAGTCTTCCATACCCACTGTCATGTCATGTTATGTGTATGTTGTTGCGATGTGTATGTGGCGCCATAGTGATGTAGATAATGGACATAGTGTAATCAACTGTACAGACAATTCTTAAGAAATAGATCATCTAAAAATTAAATGAAATATAAGAGATACAAAAACAAATTGGTAACTACAGTGCCTCTCGACTGCAGAAAGTTCACACCTTGCCCGGAGATTCACTTTCCAGCAAAACAATGACCCTAAACACAAAGCTAAATCTACAATGGAATGGTTTAAAAAAAACAACAACAACAACATATTAATGTGTTAGAATGGCCCAGTCAAAGTCCTGACCTAAATCCTATTGAAAATCTGTGGAAAGACCTGAAAACTGCTGTTCACAAACGCTCTCCTTCTAATTTGACAGAGCTTGAGTTTTTTTGTAAAGAGGAATGGGCTAAAATGTCAGTCTCTAGATGTGCAAATCTTGTAGTCATACCCCAAAAGATTTGCTGCTGTTATTGCAGCAAAAGGGGGTTCCACAAAGTATTAAGTCATGCTGTATGAATACTTATGCACGCCCGACTTTTCACTTTTCTATTTTTTCAAAATAACAGAATCATGTATCATTTTGCTTTCACTTCACAGTTGTCTGTTACTTGTGTGTGAACTTTCAGTAAAAAATTCAAAATAAATCTTTATGTTTATGGTTGTTTATTTACAGTCAAATCCTGCGTGCTTCTCCCCAGACCCTCAGCTCCAGCCTCAGGCTGAGAGAGAGTTACAGACTCCGGACATAACTGAAGTTATAACTTTAGAAAAGACTCCTGTACTGTTTTAGTAATGCACATACACTCTCATACACGAGAGTAAAAGGCCGACATCGTGACGTATCGCAGCGGGTGGTCGTATTGTGTTTAGGTTTCACTGCACAAACCCAGTAACTGTACCTGGGCATAAAACCGAAAATATGAAGCGGATCTCTCTCAAATAAGAAGTGGCTGAAGCTAGGGATGCGCTGACTACATTTATGGAGTAGTTTAAGTTTGTAGAAATCTTGATTTTGTGTAAATAGCAGGTTCATTCCTCGTGACTACATGACTGTCTCCCATGCTAACGCACCACGTTAGCTTACAACAGCACAATAGCCTCATCAAACAACCATTAGCACAGCAGCCACCAGCGATAAAAAAACAAACTTTCACTCACCCGTCTGAAGTAACCTTTGCGTGCCTTTTGCTCAGCAAACTCGTGGTAATCCATTTTCCAGCGTAAGTAGCGGCAGCTTCTGAGAGCCACATAGCATTGCGTTGCATAGTCATGAAGCCACACACGCACAAGTCACGCCCCTACTGCAAGCTCCGAAACTAGTCGGTTTGAACCTAAAAGTTTACACCTTTAAATATACCAATACTGCTAGCTTAAACATGGAGAGGCTTCTTCGTGACTTCAACTGAACGCTTCTGCAAAAAGTGAAAATCATGTTTTAATCATGTTTTTGTCGCTTGCTTATTATGTTTTCGTCGCTCTTTTGTTGCTTTATTTTGTCACTTTTTTGTTGTATTTTCATCCTAGTTTTTTCACTATGTAAAGCCAAACTGGAGAAAATGTGCTCGGTTTAGGTTGGTGTTAAGAGGTTAATACTGTCTCCGGACCCAACAAGCATTAAAACATGGCCTATTCATTCTATCAGTAACTGCTTTCGCTACTTTTATTTTTTTGATATCATACCGGTATCGTTAAATGGTACTCAGCCCTACACATTACACACTTAGAATAAAAGCTATACTGTATTTATTAACAGAAGCTTTTTCCTTCATCCCCATCTGCTGTTCCTATTCAAGGATCACCAATATATTGTTAGACGGTGGGTAATGTTTTGTTTATACCTCATAATTGAGTCTAAATGAAATGGGTGAAAAGGTGAAGTTGTTAAAGCGTGTCTATGAATGAAGGCAGTGAAGCGCCGTGGTGCTATGGTGACCAGCTCCATCTCCTGGGAAACTGACAACTGCTCAATATTTAAATGTCCTGAATGCTAATATGAGAATATGGCACTTCTTCTGTCCTCCATCTTCACACTACGATCAGACCAGAACGCTCAGAGCAGAGTGAGGGAGCAGAATGTAATTTAGACAAATTTTAATGTAGTTATGGCCTCTCTCTGAAACGCTGCTCCATTTCAGGCGACAAAACATGCTGCAAATGGTGTTTAGACAAAGTAGGGTTGAAGGACTTTGGAAAAATATCTAAGCGCTATAGTATTATAATTACATACAAGGGTTATTAATTTTATTCAGGCATACATAATATTGCACTGCTACAGGGCCACAGACTTGGAAATCGAGTTTGTATAATTATGTGGCTCTTTCTAAATTAAATTCAAAACATTTTTAATTAAAGAAGCCACACTCGTCACTTCCGTTCCTTTTTTTTTTATCCTCTGAATCCCTCGTCAAAAACAGATTTGGAGTTGTGTTTTTAAAGAAGCAACTTGTTTACCTCAAAAATCCTCCTCGTAGTCCCTCTGGGGTAAGACAAGTGTTAATGGGATGATTGGGGGGTCTTTCATCTCCCCCTGGTGTCTCTGGCCAGAAAACCACAATTGCAACTTTGCCTGCACCGGGTCGGAATTACCAATACACACTAATAGAATCACGAAGAAGAAGCTAACAGGCTAACGGACAAAGCTAACTGTGGGTTAGCGCCACTTAAACAGTATTTACAGCTAAGTTTGAGTGAAAAAAAAATCTCCATTGTGTAATTGGATGTACAATATCCCTCTCTATTATCCTATCAACACACACGATTGTTGTAGTGTGGTATCAATCGTGTGTGTTGATAGGCTGATATTGGCACCCTCCACAATGGCGATGCGTTTTTTTTTTTTTTTTACGATTCTGCATTTAACATTTTATATGCTAATTCTTCTCTAAAGACCTGTACATTCATTAATGATTAATAACTAGGCTTTGATCTCACCAGTACAACGTGACTAACCAGATTATTCACATTTTTTGGTATAAATCATAGAACTACATGGACAACAATTTACCAGTAGGTGCAGTAGATTCTTAGAAACACAGACAGACCCAGCATTCCTGGTATGCATGCTCTTACTTCTGTGTAGTTGAATATTCAATTGAAAGGGGTGTGTTCAAAATAATAGCAGTGGGGAGTTCAATTGGTGAGGTCAATCATTCTGTGGAATAACAGGTTTGAATCAGGTGGCCCTTATTTTAGGAAATCAGCACATGTTATACAAGAAAATGAGTCGTTCAAGACATTGTTCAGAAGTACTGTGTTCTTTTGTTAAAAGGTTGATTGGAGGGGTTAAAACTGTTATAATGATCTCCAGCATGTTAAAATGGAAAGCAAAAACACAGAGAAGCAAAAGAAAAATAGACTACCATTCGAATGGATCGGACAATAGCCAGAACTCCAAAGGCTCAGCCAATGATCAGCTCCAGGATGATTAAAGACTGAAGTCTGAAGTTACCTGTGAGTACTGTGACAGTTAGAAGACGCCTGTGTGAAGCTAATCTACTTGCAAGAAGCCCCGCAAAGTCCCACTGTTATAAAAAATGTGCTGAAGAGGATATAATTTTCAAAAGAACACATCATCTGTCCGAAAGAGAAATGGAGAAACATTTTGTGGACTGATGAAAGTAAGATTGTTCTTTTTGGGTCTGAAGACAGTGAAGCATAGTGGGGCAAGCGTCATGATATGGGCATGTTTTTCTAACTATGCTGCGGGGCCTATTTATCGAATACCAGGGATCATGGGTTAGTTTGGATACATCAAAATACTTGAAGAGGTCATGCTGCCATATGCTGAAGAGGAAATGCACTTGAAATGAGTGTTTCAACAAGACAATGACCCCAAACACACAAGCGAAATCTTTGTTCCAGACCAAGAAAATTAATGTTATGGAGTGGCCTGCCCAATTCCCGGACCTTAATCCCATAGAAAAATTGTGGGGTGACATCAAAATGCAGTTTCTGATACAAAACCAAGGAATTGTGGAATGTTGTCAAAGCATCTTGGGCTGGAATACCTGTTGACAGGTGCCAAAAGTTGGTTGACTCTATGCAACACTGATGTGAAGCAGTTCTAATAAACTGTGGTCATACAACTAAATATTAGTTTATTGATTCACATGAAAGCTAAGTACATCAGTACATATTGAGCTTGTAAAGACAAATGCAGACATTGCTATTTTTTTGAACAGCCCAATGTTCATTTTTTAAAATGTTCTACAAAGCTTCTAATGCATCGAAATAAATCTATTATGAAGATTTTGTGCTTAACTAACGTTATTAAACACACTGCTATTATTTTGACCACAACTGTAGGTCTGGAGAAAATGCGCGGAGGGTAAGAGGTTACAACATATGAATCATTCATAATTTGGAATGTTCTATAGTGCACATTTGAATGACTATCGGAAAAATACATTAAGCAGGCTATAAAGTTTCCTGGTCTGGCTGGCTGGCTAACTTTCCGCATATACGTTCTTCTCCTTTTCTATTTCTATGCCCTATACGTTACCAGGAAGCGCTCCACTCACCTCCTGCCCATGTCACTCTTCGTAGCAGAGCTTATTCCTCCTCCAAAGCATCGAGAGGGGAAAAAAACACCAAGAGGCTGCTATTTTGTTTTTTTCAAAAGGGAAACTTTGAATGGGCTTTTTTTTATACAGCATTTTCTTACCAACAAAATCGGAGATAATGATCAAGGCGTGTGTTTGAAATTCACCCAATACCTGTAAAAAGAATGATACCCTGCTTGATGGAAAAATATCTGTTCCTCATATGTTCATTGTTTTAGCCTTCCTTAATTAATATTCCATAAGTGCAATGACATTGAAGTCTGCCCGTACTCGCACGGAGAAGTTTTTTTTTAGTGGGCTCAGGTATAGACGCCCACATCATCCCATAAACCGCGCGCCTCTCTGAAGTGACGTTTATGTAGAGAGGCAGCATCAGAGGAGAGCGCCGTTTCACGCTGTTTTGACTTGTTGTTGTCATGGAGACCACTTAATGAAACCGGGAGACGGACTGTTAAACTCGCAGCCAAAACTACATTTAGGGTGAAAAAGGCTTGTAATGTTGATGCTTTTGTTCTTTCGTGTCTTCGTTTTTTGTTTTAGGGCACTCGTGTCAAAGTCATCGCTCACTTTACTATGGACACAGGAAGTTTTTATTCCCCTCTATTTATTTCTGTTTTATTTCGGGGAAGTGTTAAGTCTTTTTTTATTAGGCTGTTTAAAAAAAATCTATTTTCAGGCTTTTAAGAGAGTGTAGCTTTCTGTCTCATGGGCAATGAATGAAATTTACCATAGTCCTAAACCCTTATGAATATGAATGAAAAGCTATGATTGAGTGCAATGGAATTCAGGTATTTCAGGGTCTGTGTCATAGAAATAAAAGGAGAAGCGGTGTTCAATCCTGGCGTATGCAGACAGTTAGCAAGTCGGCTACTCTGAGAGATTTTTCAGAGTCCGTTTGCCTGCTCAATGTATTTTCCCCTATAGCCATTAGCCACTGTCTGATGAAAAAATCTGAACAATCCATATGTTTTCAGCTGTTGTCAACCCATCGACCACATTTAGGTGAGGTCAAGCCTAGTTAGAAATCATTAATGAATGTACAGACAGTGGTGCAGATAGTAGAGCGGGTTGTCTCATGATCGGAAGGTTGAGGGTTCGAATCCCATCTCCTGAATGTACACACTGTCGTTGCCTTGGGCAAAACACTTCACCCTCCTTGCATTATCGCGTTATGTTCAGCAACAATATATCACACGCTATATAAATTTTTTATTCTGAGGGGCCTAGGTTCCTCGTGGGCCTGTGTGAGACTGGGGGCAGTATGGAGGTTGCTCTGTGTCTGTGTGGTGTGCTGCAGCTCTAATGAGGCCTGACTCCTAATGACTCCGCTCCGCCAAGCGACAGCCAGCGCCAGAGGTGGCCCAGCTCATCTCCTCTTTGCGCATGGATACACCTGTAACCTTTAGATCAGTGCAAATTAGATTGCGTCAGGAATGCTTCAGTAGTGATTACAAACAGATTGAGTGGATGAATGGATCCTCATAAAAATTGTATGTAGGACCTCCAGTTGAATTTGGTGCATCCGAGTGGGCAGAATGTCAAAGACAGGAGCACACGCAATCCCTCATCTGATTGGACATTCTCTGAGCGCTCCGGGCAAAAGCACTAATGTTTCCGTCCACTGCTGTGGGGTTGTTAAGTTGTGAATTATCGGAAAAGACTTTGCTCTGGCTGGGCTCCATGATGGGACTGGCTCCTGACCGCTGCCAGTCCGTCAGCAGCCGTGCGCTGGTCATCGGCGGGACACTGGGCCTAATTGCACCGCACTAGAATCAGTCACTCAGTGATAGCACATGGATTTAATCACAGAGATGTGTTAGGGATATGGAGAGACATAAATGTCAGTGTCCGTGTGAAGCATGGCTGCCATGTTGGTCAGGTCCTTATCCTTATATGCACCACATGCACTCTGTCAACACGCTCCACACTAGATCCATCACAGTCTCAGAGATGCTCTTTCAGCAGTTTGTCAGCAGGATGAGAGCTGCAGCACAGAGATGAGGCACTCTGTAGTTTGTGTAATCAAAAGGACGAGGAACTGGAGAAAAACTCATTTAGGGCAGATCCCGTCTCTGGGGAGCACTTTGTGTGGTGCACAGTGAACACATTGATGTGAAAACTGCAACAAACTGGTTTAGTGAATACGAGCAGGAGGAGGCTCTGAGCCCCAGTGATTAGCAGCAGTGTATTGACACAGCTTCTGTCAGTGTTTTGTTCCTATACTGTACTGTATTCTGCTGTATACAGAAAAATACAGTACAGCTCCACAGACGCAGGACGGCACAACAAACGACTTACACAACAGCATCACAATATCACACAATTTATTAATTTCAATGCACGAGTACAGTCTTAAAAGCAAGTAATTATGTCATTTCAGCCCATCGACAACCATCACACAGTACAAAGCAGTGTCTTAATATCCTAAGCTTAGTAATTTATTCCACTTCAAGCCCCTCCTGTTGTGTTGTAGCGCTTATGTTCACACCATAGTCTTCGTGTAACAATCAGAGCGTGGCCCTTGACCCTGCTGGAATCATCAGTGACGGTAGATGTTTACATGCACAATATTATCACGGCTATAAAGCGTTTGCTAATGAGCCACGCCGACTGCTTCTTGTAGGCGCCAGGACGAGCCTCTCGTGTGTCTCAAGAGCGGCACGTGATCGTTTGGATGGCTCTCCAGTTAATGCAGCCATTGTCTCAGCCGAGGTTTCGGAGGTAGGAGGACGAGACTGGACACTGTGGAGGCTGAAGCAAACTGCCATTTTACACAAGAGAAACACGCTGTATTGATTTATTCTGGCGATTTTATTTTAAGGACATGTTTGCGTAGTTTTGTAACCGGAAATGCGTTCATGTGCAGCCACTTGTCTCTCACTCTCCTGAAACTTTTGGATTAAAAATTATTACAATTGTGGGAAGTGAAATTGCTTAGTTACCAACTCTACACAGCAGATGCTTTGTAGTGAATTTGGACAGTGTAGTGCTTGTTTTTCAAGCTTTTTAACTTTAAAAATGTGAAAAACACATCCAACTATTTTTATTGCTTTTATTACTACCCCTATTACCCTGAACGATATGGACAAAATTTTATATCTCGATATTCATGCCAGATACCATAGATATCGATACAATAACTATGGGTTCGGTGAAAACCTAGCACTTTTCAGAAAAATAAAAACATCATAATACAAAAGAGTGCAGTGTTATTGATGAGAATCTATATCGTTTATATCTTGCTTTTTTGTTTTAATGTCCTGAATGTTCACATCTCGATATCAATATGATAATGGTATATCTAGCTTTTTCGATATTAATATCTTGAATGTTCATATCTCGATATCGATACAGTAACGATATATCTTTCAGCCCTACCTATTACCCATCATTTCTGTGCACACAAAACCACTTTGTTGCCAATTAGCGTTGACAACACTTACTAGTTTTTCAATCCTGCGCCCACTCGGTCCTGATACTTTCCTGACCGCTTTCGCCCGCTCCTGGAGCTCTCTGGTTAAGGTCACAAACAAATAAGAAGACAAACAATTGTCTTTTTAATTGAAGAAGACAATTGTCTAGCCAGTAGGCTGACGCAAAAACAAAAAAGAGGGCCCCACCCTATGACATCATCTTGTGGAACAGTGTTTTGAGCTCTTAAGAAGGACTTACATTTACGGGCGGGTTACATTTACTCAAATACATATTCTTGAGTAACCTTTTGAATACCGTAGTCCTTCTTACTTTATGTATTTTATTCTATTTTTTACTTCTACGTATAGGGCTGGGCAATTAATTGAAATTTAAAGGCGAACTGCATAACATTTTGGTCTATAATGTGGCCATCAATTCAAAACATGCTCCCAATGACCAGCTTGACACAGAAAATGCTATTTTTGCAGTGGGTAATCAAAGAATGGCTTTGGATGAGGACCTAACCTTTTTAAATCTAATATTTGGCTGCCTTTAGTCGACATCTCCATGGAAACGAGCTGGAGACGTCCCCACTCCCAGTAAAGTTACAGTCATGTCTGAGGAGAGCTGAGCCGCTCACAGCAAATGCACATGTTTGTTTGTACATTTATGAGGTATTTTCAGTGATAAAAATATCTGTCATAAAATAAACGCTTGTATTTAAATTTTGTTTATTGGGTGATATTTTACACGGTGTGGCTTTAATTGAAATCGAGATCTCTACTTTGGTCAATCTCAATAATCTTCATGGGATTTTATAACCGTCAGGTTTACAGCCATTTCTATGGCAGAAATAGCACCGAGTTTGGAGTTTGGAGGAAACAAAGGAACATTTTTGTGCGTCAGATGATATCGGTTGGATGCATTTCTTGTTGTTTGAGCTAAAGTTTGTATAAAAAGACTAAGTCTAAGTTCATGAATCAGCTACATGTAATAATATAATCGAACCGAAAATCGAGATTGATCAATAAATAAAAAATAAATCTTGATTTTTTTTTTTGCCTCATTGTCCAGCTCTACTTCTACTTAGTAATAGTAATAGTATTAGTAATCTTATTTTGAAGTAACAGTACTCTTACTAAAGTATTTGGTTGGTGACCTTTCCACCGTGAGAAAAATGCAAGTTTAAATAATGTAAACTTTACCTTGTGCTTTATCTTCAAAATTATTTGTTTTATTATTTGTTGATCATATTTCAGGGTGTAGTCTTTGGAAATATCAACATTATTGCATGATTTTATATTGTGCTTTATTTGCTAAAAAAAAAGCTTTTACTTGCTGGTTCATTACTTTTTATTTCTACTTGAGTAAATATTTTGGCTACTCTGCTCAGAGGTGGGCGTGTAGCTATTACTGTAAATTAACTCAACACAAAGTATGTTTTTTGAGGACTATACAGTGTTATAACATTAACCAAAACAGTAACATTTGCGCGAGACCTTTTTGATCAGGAGCGCCGCCTTATCCATGGGAAGTGTTTGAGTTTGACTTGGCGCATGGGGAGAGAGGAGGGGAGAGTGTCATCAGCAGCTCATTATTTTTCTTCTCCCACAGATCAGCGGCCTGTCGTCACCCCGCGCTCAGCACAGCGCCTCCTGTCACTTCAGCAGACACAGCGCAGGAGGAGATTAGGTGAGTTTAGGCTGCGCGCCGGGATAATGGTCTGTCACGGTCTCCCCTGCCCTTACAACCTCTCACCGCCACTGCTCACTCCTTTAACCACAATGTATGGGAAAAGTGAAGTGAACGCGTCCTGGTCTTTAGCCACAGACAGTGGGATAAGTGGAAGGATAAGTGAGATGTCTCGCACCTGAGCAGGATCCACAGCTACATGAAATTCAAATAGCATAACTCCCATGCTACAGTGCTCCCTACATGAGCTGCACAATAAATTATCGCTATTCTAGATCACGAGAAGACACAATATATTGCAATATCACTGAGGCCTTTCATCTGACTGAGATTTTCAAACTTGTTGCCAACTCAGCCTAAAACAATAACACAATTTCAAACTGACATTAAATCTAACTTCTAATTTTGCTGCGTGAGTTAATCAGAAATTCAGAAATCATGGTCCAAAACACATTTCATTTCGAAATTTCCCTTAATGAATTTGACGGAAAGTTTGTTGAGAATGTTGAGAACAGGGATATTGTGGTATTAAAAATCTAGTTGTTGGGCATTAAAATGGCTTTTGAAAGCATCAAACTTGTCTTGCTGCTGGCTGTATAAACCCTGCCATATCGTACTGCCCTGCTCTGCTCCAGGCAAACTGTATGGTAAGGTAGAAAACTTTGTGAAGACTTTTTGACTCAGACACAGCTGCCTAAAGACTGGAGATTTTTGGACCAATGTGGCCATCTTTCCGACAGGGCATTGTGGAAAGATCGACAAAGTAATTTTCCAGTTCAACTAAACTACACAATTCCCTTGATGTTGGAAAGACTTGTTTGGAATCTTCCACATGAACTTAAATGTATACATTGTAAATTGTTCCAGTATTCATGGCAATATGAACAGAATTATCTTTAGCATTGCAAGCTTAAGTTCATATTTTGATCATAGACCATACAATAGTAATGGCTGGGCTGGGGCCTCATAGCTTTCACTGCAGGCTAACGATGCTCCTTCATGTTAACAATTTGGCTGGGTTTTATACCCATTATATAGAATAGGGCAAAAATAAAAAATAGCACAATGTTTTGCATGTTAAGACAAACATGTTGAGATACAGTAAGAATGACAAACCTGTGTTCAATAATGACTTAAAGAGGCAAAAACATTTCAATGGAAAGTCAAGTCAAATCCCACACTTCCTTTACGGTTTCTGGAAGAATGAGGCTATAATTAGTCCATTGATAATTTAGATCATACTGTACAGTAGTGAATCTAAAAAAAAAGTCATCTGGACTGAGTTGGTTGAGCTGAGGATGTTTCGCTTCTATTCGCAGAAGCTTCTTCTTAGCTCTCGTGGCCAGAACATTTTAAAATCCTTTTCTGACCACACAAAAAGTTTTGCCTGCCTCCTTAATTGTTGATGAATGTATCTATACGGTGTGTTGACATACAAGACACTGTTAATCTGTATAAAGTGCTGTGTAAATTAGGTATTTAAGTGAAAGTAGGTCCTGACAAACAACCATTGTCTTTTTTGTTTTATTAGGACTCCTAAATTACCACTGTATCTGATTTTTTTTAAACTTGTATTTAGTGAAAAGTGTGTCCCTCTTTTTGCCACTGTAACGATATCTTTATAATGTATCAGTGGGTATGCCTGCAACAGAAGGGGCTGCTCTAGTATGGAACATGCGTGTTGATTAATTGTCCTGTTAGGGAAATGAACACGCCTTTAGCTCCTGTCCGCTCCGATGAACTACAGCTCAGAGGAAGCCGGGCCTGATCGATTTTCCTTCACATGTGGCTCAACTGCATACAGCTATCAATGCCGCAGATCAGTCCAACCATGTGAATGCCGGTGTTATTGGATGGAGTCACTCACAAATATTGAGCGTATCTTCTATAACCTCTTTCAGCTCGTGCAGGATATATAGAACATGTCCAAAAGTAATGTGTGCAAAACATTCTCTGTCTCATAATGACCCATTTTGTAAAGAGGTGAGATACCGTAAACCATTAGATGCCCATGTTCTTGCTAGATTGGCTTTTGACCCTTTTAGCTAATTTGAGGTTTTTGGAGCGGATGTATGCGTAATTTAGGCTTGAAAACGTTCTTTTGGATACCTCAGCTTCCAAACTGGAAAATAGCATATGGATATTTGTGGGCCTGTTCCACCTAATTTACCATTTGACCTGGATCACTCTGCTGCTAATCGACATTTGCACGTGCTATGTGTTTTGCACATGAGCAAAGGCTTGGTAAATGACCCCCTTAGTGTTTAACCGCTTAACCCCCACCTGAACTGAGCACATTAACTCCAGTTTGGCATTACCCAAATCTAAAAGCTTCTTGAACAAAGCGTCAAAATAGCGACAATAAAGAGCTGTCGTGGGGGCAGCTGTTGGAGCTGCCCAAATCACATTGCACCAGCCCCTATGGCTCCTCCTGCAGGTGGTGGGTCCACAGGACGGCCTCATGGTTCTAACCGGGCCTGTTGGTCTCTCATAAGGGGCTTCTGAACCGCTCTTTGTCTGATCCGTCACCTAGGACCTGTTTGCCATGTTGCCTCCGACAACAGAGCCCCCAGGATCATTCGGGCGCTCAAACCCTCCACCACGTTAAGGTGGCGGTTCCAGGAGGGGAGTTTTGTAGGTCTTAGCTTTCAAATGAGGCGTTACACTGGCCTATAGTCTGTAAGCTCCAGTCGAGAAGCTTTTAGATTTGGGTAAAACTGGACAAAAGGTGCTCGGTTAAGGCAGGGGGTAAGGGGTTAAAGAATGATCTGGTCAGGATTTTGAATTAGCCCGGAGCGCACTGGGAATGGCACGTGATAAAAAAAAAAAGCCATGCTAACAAATCTATGGCGCCATGACAAACGCACTTTGACATCAGAACAGGTTTGGTGATTGGATACGGGCTCTCAAAATGTAGAAGACAATGAACGGCTTCTCCCTGCTGCTTTCTTCACGGGTCTCCATACCACCACCAGTGCCCAGGCTCTAGGGAAAACATCCCTAACTCCAAGCTGTTCATCCATACTGACTTTCATACATACATCGATGTTTACCACGGGGGTCTGAGCGCCAAAACTAATATACATGTCAAAAAATCTTCCTAATCACTGTTTTGTATGTTTGAGTCTATCCAGGTTGAACTGGTTTGCCTTCTTAACCACATACATGCAATTTAATCTTTTGTTAAATGGTAAATGGTCTCATTGCTCTCATTGTACGCAGACACTGGGTAAAGGGCTTAGTGTTCGAGCTTTCAATCATGTTATTATGCTTCAACTTTATCAAAACAGTACCTTGGAGTGTTGTTCCATTCACTCACATTCACTTCAACTCCCTCTTCCACGCTCAATATGCCAGTCCACTCCTGTAGACGTCGCACGGAGAATTCAATGAAGTTTCTCTGAAATTTCCATTAAAGACGCCTTCACCAAACCAGTTCTGATCCTGTCTGCTCTTACTGACTTTCCTGCCTTTGGGGTAGACGTTTTTTTATAAAGTATGTATGTTTCATAGCTGCATTTGATAAAATCTTAAAACCAATGGGGCTTTCAAGACACATACTTTATTTTAAGTTAGACTACAAAGAATACAAGGCTGAGGCGTCTGAGAAAAGCCGGAAAAAGCGTCATATAGGCCGTTTAATCTTTAGCCTTGTTTTCCCCACAGTCAGACAAGATCAGAGAAATGTCTTGAACAGGACAGTAAAATGCAACAGTAAATCTTTGTCCCTCTGTAGGTCACAAATGCAGTTACCTATGCCACCATTAATCTCTGGGATATGTTGCGTGTCAGATTTTCATGTAGTCTACATTGTTTATCTTCTGTAGCAACAGTGAGGTTGAACCCACGATGGCACTGAATCAATCACTGTCATGAGGCGGATCAAGCCTCAGTCTCCTGTATACGTCCATACGTCTAATGAAATCAGCCCTAAACAAATCAGCTGCTGTCAGAGAGGAGCATTTAATCTGAGCCCCCGCGGTGCTCCCGTCCTGAAGGTCCCGCTCAAGGAGACAACTCTGTCTGTGTGTTCAGGGAAACCTCTCAAACTAAAGCTCCTGAATATTATACAGCGCAATGATGTAAAGCAGTGCGTTTTTAGTTTAGTTATCGAGCCAATCTGCAACATTTTTAGCTCACAAGTGATATAAGTGAGTGGGAAAAATGAGACAGCTCCAGACATGTTCATCATCATACTGCGGAGGCTCTGTCAAATCTCTGATGCAGATGCAGTTATTGGGCAGCAGTGGCTCATTATTAGAGTATCTGATCTCAGCTCTAGCCAAGCGCATACTGTCATTGTGTCCTTAAACACTTCACCCAGCTTGCCTGTGTTTCAATGTGGTGTGTGAGTGGTGTGTTAGTGGTGGTTGGAGTAACCGGGGCAGATTGGCAGATTACATCAGTCCATCCCAAGCCAGCTGTTTCCTTTTCTCAGGGGTGTCCTGACCCCTGAAGGAACCTTAGGAAAACCTGGGACCTTCTTTCTGTGAGCATTTAGGAGCAAGGAGGGCGCAGCATTGAGTAAAAATACAAAGCTGTTTTGGTGTCCTGCCCGATTATTTGTTAAATTTGATAAATGTCAGGTCAAATGCTTACCGGTTAAAGTACATATGACACATTAGACACACTTTTGCTAAAACAATTATATTTAAAGGGGGGTATTATGTAAAATCGACTTTTCAAGCTTTATATCATGTTATTATGTCATTCCCTCATTAAACACATGCCTGGAGTGTTGCCTTGGCTCATTCACATATTTTTGAGTAATCAGTAAAAACTTAGACGGCAGCCATTTTAGGTGTAGCTATGCCTCAGTCCTCCTAGGAACGCCCCCACCTCCTGGAGACGCCTCTGGACCTTTGTCACCAGCCAAGCCACCAACCACTGCTCCTCAGCTCAGCAGAGCCCCCTCCCCGCACAGTAGTGTTGTTTAGATGCCACAGCAGTGTGCTGAAGGGGGCGTGTCGGAAAGCTTCTTAAAGAGACAGAGGCCTATTTCAAGACGTTCAGTGCAGCCATTTTGAGAGAGCAATTTTATTCAAGGCAGTTATTTTAATTTACTGCATAAACAGACAACAGAAGGTTACGTCATCATTATGCTATAGACTGGTGCTATGTGATTGAAAAAAGCATAATACCCCCCTTTAAGATGTTGCTAAAGATTGTACCCAGCTTTCTTTAGTTGATAGTTTCACCTCCTCATTGGACACTGACAGCAAGTCACATCGGTGGAGGCAAACAATTTTAAACTGTTGCCAATGCCGACCATGTTAAGTCAATGGGAAATGAGTGAGTCAAATGGCAATGAACTTTACCTTTATCTATGTCACTTCCTGTCAACAGCTTGAAAATTCAAATAAAAATGACTTTTCTTTCCAACATTTCTTCATTAAAATTGCTGCTTCACTTAAATAAAGTTATGCAACTGATGAACTTGCAACTGATGTTATCCTTCTAAATAAGTCATATTTTCAAAGCATTAAAACCTGTCATATGCACTTGACTTGACGTTGGAGTTCCACCGTGTTAAGACAGAATGGAATAAGACGGCTTTTTGATGCTTTGCACCATATGTTTGCGTGTGGACAGTCCTCTAACCCTTGAACAGATTACCGTATTTTCCGGACTATAAGTCGCTCCGGAGTATAAGTCGCACCAGCCTTGGCATCTACCTGGGCATGGAGGCATAACTGCACCGTTGACAAGCCTCTCCCTGTTTTCTTCATTGCAGTAAGAGTAACCTCCACCTCCACAAGTTTCTCGCTCACTCCACACTTTCTTCCTGCTGCTCGATTATAGTATTTTTTAATTTTCAGTGGTACAGGAGCAGCAGATACTGGTACAGAAGCCTAGAAGCGCTGTCAGTGTGAAAATAACAAACATGTGAAATTACATATTTTGATATAATATAAGTCGCACCCCCAGCCAAACTATGAAAAAAGTGCGACTTATAGTCCGGAAAATACGGTAAGTCCCTTGTGAAGGAGGATCCACAATGTTAATTCTCTTGTTTAAGAGCATTTTTTACCTAGCTACATCTACTACAATGAGTGTCTAGAATAGCATCAATGAAAACAAATGTGTTATTTTACATACAGGATTTGTAAAATTGTTTGATTTGAAAGTTGACAAACAAATTATGCTTTTTTGTTTCCTGGAGATGCTAAACTCGAAACATTATCAAATGATTAACTTTGTCTCATTGGTCATTCTGTAGAGTGAACTTAGCACATTTTTGCCCATTTGTGCAACACGTAACATAAGAAATGTCTGTCTCTCACATTGAAGTTATTGAGCTATTTCATGAATTGATCCGGGCAATGAAAGCTATTGATTTGAAGATCTATCTTTGACTTTCTGTGCCGTAAGCGCCTTCTTGTTTTTGTCTCGACAGAGTACAGCATGCGGGCCCGCGGTCTCCTGCTGACCCTTGCGCTGGTCCACGGGGCCTCTGTGTGGGCCTCAACCCGGACGACCCCAACGTCTGCAGCCACTGGGAGAGGTGAGCTCACATCCTCACATTCGCCAAGGTCACTAAAGTACACCCCTCGCATCCACCCACGCCTCCCCCCCCCCCAATGCTCTTAACCAAAGTTGAGGCTTGTGTTTGTAAAGTCTGTACAAAGCGGCATCGATCGTCACTGCCCCGTGGTGGCGCGGTCGGCGAGGGAGGAGCCGTGACTCAGATGAGATACGCAGGCAAATTGATCAGTGTATGCTCTCTCCGCAATCTATCACCAGTGCCAGCGAGACGGAATAATTATTAGTTGTGCTTGCTACTGTCATTCGCGAGAAATAAGCGCGATTCATTTGGGTCCCGGATGCAAAGGGGAGGAAAGGAAATGCAGAAGATATATTGTGTGTGTTATTGGCCGACCGAGGTGAGGGCACTTAGGGAGAGCGGACCCACCTTGTTGTTGGTGAAATTAAATCCCTAAAGGAGCTCTGAGGCCTCGCAATAACTTTCAGGCTGACACCAATCGCATATATCAACGCCGGCAGGATTCGCCAGAACACCTCTCCAGACATGTTTGTGCAAAACTATGGAAATGCTCTGTGTGTTTCTCCATCTGCAGTTGGTTTTTGAATTATTTACCCCTGTATTTCCCAACACTTTATCGAGCTCCTGTGCTGTTATGTGGCCTGTCCAAACTCTGGGGACCAAATTGTAGTTGCCACAGGTAGGCTATAAAGACTGCTAGATAAAGTGCGGGTTGGGAGATGATTATGAGACAATATTGTTTATATTTCTGACATTCAAATTGATGTGTTCTTGATTTAAAACAGTATATTTTAGTGAATTTAGGCCAAATATCCAAAATAACATCATCAAGCGGGATTTTGCACCTTAAATGATTATAAATGCTATTTACATTTTACCATAAGGGGGTCCCGAGTGGTTGGTTGAGCGATGTTGGGGATCGCGGCCTGAAGGTTTGGGAACCCCTGTACTAGACTTCATTAACAAACATTTTGATATGAGACAGACTTAAATATTTGACTATAATTGACCCATAATAGATCAAAGGGAGCCGCCAAATTGGATTTTCTCTAGTGATATGCCAAAGTATGCCACTAGTGAACGGCACTCTGCTTTAGATATTTTTCTGTATGTAGTCCCTGAAATTTCTGGACTATAAGCCACTACCTTTTTCCCATGCCTTGAATCTTGCGGCTTTTGCAATCTTGTGACTAATTTATAGACTCTTTTGGTCACACTGAATATTGTGTCACGTGTCACCCTATCGCTGTCGTCCTCCATCTCCATCTCTGTCCGCAGCAGGATGCCCTCCCGCACTATAGCTAACATGGCTTCGGGTGAAAAATAAATGCGTTTAATTCTCTCACTGCTGAAATATTATGGAGGGTCCAGCGATCCACGGGTATCAAAAGGCAGCTGCGAGTGGTCACTACGGACCCAGAGCAACTTCTAACACTGGGAAATACTGAGGTGTGGGCCAAAATGCCGAGGAGGGCAGCTCTAAACACGGCCACACTCCTGTGGAGGAGTCGCTGTGTGGGCAGCGCTATGGCTTCACTGAACAAGTGTGTTTAAAGAATAATATAATCGAAGTTCTTAACAAACTTTAATAAATGTAAATTATCTTGGACAATTTGAATGCACACAAAGAGAAAAGTCCAGTATATCCAGCACTGATGACGTTTCAAGTGCGCTTGAAACATGGACAGCTGCGGCCTATGTAAAAAATAGAAAGAAATCTTTATAAATTTTGTTGGTGGGCTTATATTCAGTTGCGCTCAATAGTCCGGAATTTACCGTACTTAGTTTTAATATATTTTTACATTTTTATTTTTAATGTATTATAAAGCTACTGTTGGATCTTTCTCATCAGTTGTTGATGGCCTCCTGTGTCTTGTAGCTACGCAGTGACAGTGCAGGAGTCCTACGCTCACCCCTTCGACCAGATCTACTACACCGCTGCGCAGACATCCTCAACTGGTTCAAATGCACCAAGCACAGGTAAAAGCTCGCTTTATAACAGTATTTATAATCTGTGATGCTTCTATGCAGAAAAAAAGGTTATGAAATCCTCTGCAAAAGTTTAGTGGAGTGATACCTAAACACATCATCCGTATACTTACTGCTATGTATTCAAAATGTAGCTGCAATCACATGTGTCAAGTTCTGTGGAGGCATAAAATAAGAAAAATGGCTTTATATCATGTTATTATGTCATTCCCTCATTAAACACATGCCTGGAGTGTTGCCTTGGCTCATTCACATATTTTGAGTAATCAGTAAAAACTTAGACGCAGCCATTTTAGGTGTAGCTATGCCTCAGTCCTCCTAGGAACGCCCCCACCTCCTGGAGACACCTCTGGACCTTTCGTCACCAGCCAAGCCACCAACCACTGCTCCTCAGCTCAGCAGAGCCCCCTCCCCGCACAGTAGTGTTGTTTAGATGCCACAGCAGTGTGCTGAAGGGGGCGTGTCGGAAAGCTTCTTAAAGAGACAGAGGCCTATTTCAAGACGTTCAGTACAGCCATTTTGAGAGAGCAATTTTATTCAAGGCAGTTGTTTTAATTTACTGCATAAACAGACCAACAGAAGGTTACGTCATCATTGTAGTATGCTATAGACTGGTGCTATGTGATTGAAAAAAGCATAATACCCCCTCTTTAAATGACTTAAAATATGTTAATTCGCACACTTTTTAGTAAGGTTAGCTATAGGTTGCAATTAAGTGGCTTGTCCCAACTTTTAAAGGTTTTTTTGACCAGAAAATGAATGACAAATTAAAACATAAATGTAAAACATAAATTGTAGCCGTCTTGATGAGGAGCTGTCAAAACCATAACTGTACTAAATAACCAACTACAGTCTATAAAAATAACATAATTTGTGCTAAATGTTAATGAAAATGCTTGGGTTCAACACTACGCATGATGCTGCTATGCCTCGCGACATATTGAAAAAAACATTTGACATTTCCCCTTGTATTGAGGCGCTCGCTCCTCTATACGTCCTGCCCTTCAGCGGTCACTCTGACACGTCTGTGGCTGTTTCAGGATCAGCTATAAGACGGCTTACCGGCGGGGAGTGCGCACCATGTACCGCCGCCGCTCGCAGTGTTGCCCTGGTTACTTTGAGAGCGGAGACCTGTGCGTCCGTGAGTATCCTTTCTCTCACTTTGTCCCCTCTCATGACATTTTCACCCGAGTCCGCCAGGCATTAAAAGAAAAGGAGCAAACATTGGGATTGATTATTGCTGCGGGTGGCTTGTAGATAAAAGCTACGGAGTCGACCTCCTCCGCTTTAGCTCCCACTCTGGTCTGCGCCTCTGTATCATAAATAGAGTCTGCTTCTACACAGCCAGGCCATGTTTGTAGGGTATAGCTCCGTACAGATTTGATTTCCTTCACCCTTGCCAGACAAATCAGAGCAACCCCCGACCCTGTCCCAATTTGTAGGCTTTGTAATCTGACAACCCTAAATAAACAACTAGTGCATTGCAAAAACATCAGTTTACTTTAGGTGACCCATTCATAGCTTCTGTCCCAGCCTTGATTAGATTACACTACTTTAGGAATGCAGCACAGGTTCGATCCCCGGTCGGACAGGGGCCTTCCTGTGTGTGAGTTTGCATGTTGCGTAGGTTTCCTCCGCTTTCCCCTACCACTAAAAATCTGTACAATAGGTTTCCCTCTGGGCCAGAACTCCCTGGAGATTCTTGATGCTCAGTGAGACTTGGTTAAATAAAGTTCTAATAGAAAAATTAAAATGCTGCTGCTAACTATGCTTTTCGGCACAGCAATCAAAAGTATGTTTGTGTAAAAAAGTGTAAAATTAAGTAAATTCAACAAGTTATCGGGCTTTAAAGTGCATATGACAGATTTTAATGCTCTTGAAAATATGATTTATTTAGATGGATTACATCAGTTGCATAGTTATCTTTTTTTCAGTGAAGCAGCAATTTTAATGAAGAAATGTTGGGGGAAAAAAGTTATTTTTATTTGAATTTTTAAGCTGTTGACAGGAAGTGACATAAAAGAAGGTAACATTCCATAGCAGTTTGACTCACTCATTTCCCATTGACTTTACATGGTTGCACGGCAACAGTTTAAAATTTTTACCTTCTTCGATGTCACTTCCTGTCGGTGTCCAATAAGGAAGTGAAAACATAAACATCACAAAAATGGTCAAACTAAAGAAAACTGGGTACAATCTTTAGCAAAATCTTAAATATAATCGTGTTAACTGTGTTTTAGCAAAAATTGTGTCTAATGTGTCATATGCACTTTAAATGAAGCATGTATGGCATGTCCATATACACTTAGAATTAGGTTGGTGCAAGTTGTGTTTGTAACTCTTAACTCCCGCCTCAACCGAGCACATTTTCTCCAGTTCAGCTTTACCCAAATCTAAAAGCATCTCAACCGGTGCTTACAGTCAATTGGCAGTGTAACGCCTCATTTGAAAGCTAAGACCTACAAAACTAATCTAACTATTTTTTCTCGCGTTGTCTACAGTTTTTTGGTTTTTGTGCTTTTTCATCACTTTTTTGTTACGTTTTTGTCGCCCGTTTTGTTGTGTTTCATCCTGATTACGTCTTGTGTTTTGTCTCTATTGATTTTTTTCCAAGAAGCTTTTAGATTATGGGGAAAGCCCGGAACTGGAGAAGAATGCCTTCGGTTCAGGCGGAGGCCGGTATGGTCTAATAACGGTTAGCAGGCAAAAACAGTTATCTGGTGTGGCGTTTCATGATGACCATGGTGTTCATTCATGCACTGTGACAAATAAACCAAAAATAAAAAAAAAAAATCAGATTGGAATCATACCGTCGTTTTTTTTTTTTTTTTTCTGGATCAGATTCAGCACCAATATTCTATCCACCATCAAGGAGTAAACAGTTAACAAACAAATACCAGGTCGGTGTGTTGTATTTGTAGACTCTATTCTCCCCCGTAAGAAATTTCCCTTTATATTTGACACATCGTTCTAGTGCCCCAGGGCAACCTGTCAGGTACAGTGGGAGACCATCGTGCCGCGCCCTTGGACCCATCTTAGGCATGATCTTGCAGGATTTCTTAGCACAAGGTATTTTAGCAAACTGTGCATGTTTTTAGTGGTAGAGGAAGCCATAGTGCACACAAGAGACCTACAAAGACACAGGGACAACATGCAAACTCTTCACAATATACAATAGGCCCCACCCGACCAATCAAACTCAAGACTCTTTATTGCAGTGAGCGGAGTATGCTAAATGTGTAAACAGCGTCGTGGATACCAATACTATATACACCAAGTAGAGAAGATCACAAAGGTGAGAGGTGAAATGTCCTGCACAGTAAAATAACCCAGTACAGATGATGGCTTAAAGGGATGTTTCAGGATTTTTGACATAGGGCCTCATTTCCTAGTTATCCAGAGTGTTGTTGATGTCTGGAAATATGTTTTCTTAATTCATGCAGTTCTTATATTTGAAGAGTCTAGTGGCGCTAGGCTAGGGCAAGGCTAAAGTATTTCTATGGTATCAGTTAGCCTGCATTAAAAACAGTCTGAGAGGGGCTCCGCAGATCCTCTCCACTGCTCTCACGATGCGCTGGAGGCTCCTTCGGCAGGAGGCCGTGCTGGTGCCGTGCCACACAGTGATGGGGCTGGTCAGGATGCTCTCTATAGTCCCTCTGTAGAAGTTGCACTTCTGTGTTAATAGAATAATATTTGAAATAGAACTGACCTTGTATCACATGAATTACCGCATTTTGAGGGATTATTTTCTCGCAGATCACTCCGCCGCTGCGTTAGCTTACAGCCACGAAGCTGATGCTGCTCAAATATAAGTTAAAATGGTTAAAATTATTCTATTAACACAGACATTTATATGGTTAGTCTGGCGTTATAAGTGATTTACCTCAGGTCCACTGTGGAGTGGGTCAGACTGTTTTTAATGCAGGCTAACTGATACCATAGAAATGCTTTAGCCTTGCCCTAGCCTAGCGCCACTAGACTCTTCAAATATAAGAACTGCATGAATTTAAGAAAAAAATATCTCCAGACATCAACAACACTCTGGATAACTAGGAAATGAGGCCCAATGTAAAAAATCCTGAAATATCCCTTTAAGGACCATTGTCTATTATTGATACCCTGAGAAGTCATGTGGCTACTGTTGTCTGCACGTGTGGAGTTGTACTTAAATGTGCCAGAGCGAAACCACAAAAGGCCTATTTTACACAACTCCTCACTTTACTGCCCCAGCCAGACTAATGTAATTGAAGTTGTATAACAATGTGAGAAATTAACGAGCCAGCATAGAGCGGTTTAGACGCTGTGGATGGCTCTCGCATAAAAGTACAGTGGGATGCGATAATAACCAACGGAGAAGCAGAAGCCTTGAAAATGAAACAGAGCTGTTGCTTGAAATTCAATCCCTCACTGTCACTAATATTACTTCATTATTGGTCCGGGCTATTCTTGGTTCTCAAAGTGAATCTTTTAGCCAAATGAACACACACGCACGGCTGCAGTATTCTCCAGTTCATGTTTTATTCTCTGTAATAGCGGCTGAATGGCACATGAATAGTGGATTGCCACATGTCTTGTGCAACACTGTGTGGAAGAGTGAAGAGCTCTGGGTTTTAGCGATGCTCTTTGACCACCACAGACTACTGTAATGTTAAATAACACATAAAAAAACAGGACATAATTAATTGCTCATTGATTTGGCTGGTGTTTAGGCCAGATGGTCTTCCTGTCACAATATAACAAAATGGGTAAACTGGCTGCATCAACTATTCGGATGAATTGTGAAATAATTGTCAATTAATTTAGTAATTGATTATTATCTGGACTTCACAGACTCCAAAACATAATGGAAGCGATTGTATTCCTAACACAAGACAGGTATTAAGTCGAAGCACTGCAAGAAGAACATTCATTATGTGATTTTGATGACTGACTTTGTACATTTTCTTAATCAAGAAGTTTTTTGCATGGCTAAAATAATTTTAGATTCCCTTTTCTATTTTATGATAAATCCATGAATTGAAAATAAATAAATAAATACATCTACAGATTAGCAAAAATAATAGTTAGTTGCAGGCTTTGACAGCCTCCTGGCAATGACAAGGGACTCTGCTTTGAAAATGTCAGCCATGTTTCTGCCTTTGGGAAGCTATTAACAATCTAAAATCTGTAAAAATTTACACCAGACCTACTCTTCCGCAGTCGGCTAATCTGACAGTTAAGTGTGTCGGTGTGTCCTGTTACAAGGTATTTAATCCAGGAAGCCCTATCCAGTCAAAGTATAAAGATATAGTCTAAATGTTTTACTAAGTAAGCAAAATGAAATAATAATATATAATAATAAATATTCTAATGAGAGAAGCTTTCCGTGAACCGGCCTGGTAGGTCCAATCAGGAGGGGAGGGAGCTTGATCGTTTATTTTTGAAAGTTTGTTCTGGCTCTCCTCATTGTGCAAACTAGGAGAGGCTTTCTGGTCCAGTCACTCTTATTCTCCTCACTTTGCAATCTTACAAACTATCACTTTAATGTATCACACGAAGGGCATCTGGTGAAAATTTCATAACTCTGACAGATGGGATAAGTGGAAAGATAAGCACTAAAATGTAGCTCATTACTTGCTGATATATCTTATTCCTTTAACCCCTGGGATTTCTGCCTCTGACACACTGTTATTTCTTTATCCGTGAAACCCTCCATTTGCTCTGACAGTCTTCATTGTGCAGTAGTGAGCGCGCGAGTCTGTGAGTGGGGGGGCTAACCTGGCGTGCTCCTCCAGGTGAAGTGGGACGCTGCCTTGATGGGGGCCGAGAGGGCACTTTTGTTTTCTGCTGCCTTCGCAAACTCCTCCAGCCTCTCTAATCCCGCACTCTCACTCAGGATTAAGAGATTTGTAGTCCCCAGGCTGTTTTGCATGCGGTGACAAAAGGGGGCATTATAGAGTAAATCGACCCAAAATTAACTCCGCTCTTCTCTTTCCAGTCACTTGCTTGTTTACCGGATGTAATGTATACCTCCTGTGTGTCGTTATCTACGTGGAGGTGCCATAGTAGTTAGTGAGTCAAAAGTGTGTTTTTCTCTCTTGGCGATGTACCTGACGTGAACCCATAATGTAAAGCATTTTTGTCTCTGTCTAGACTAGATAGGTTAATACATTCCCTGAGATGACTTAATCGGTGAACTTGGTGAAAGTTGGTATACAATGAATATGGGGAAGAACATGTTGTACTCTCGTATTTATCCATTTATTTAATATAGTTTATTTTTCCAATCCATACCTGACAAACAAAACTGTATGAACCTTTAAGGCAGTAATTCTCAACTGGTGGGTCTGGACTGTTATTGGGTTGTTTTTATCATAATTTCAGCTTTTCTGGCTTATTTAATACATTTTTATTTAATAAATTTTTTGAGGAAAAGACAATATTTTACATTATATTTGGGACACACCGATCAGATACTGGTATCGGATATCGGAACTGATACTGGAAAAAATATGTTATCGGGTATCGGCTACAAATACAGATACCAGTTTTGGCTCTCACCGCCTTAAAGCAGTACTAAGTAACTCTTGCCCCTAGAGGCCATAACTCTTGCCCCTAGAGGCCATAAGCGCAACTGCAGGTGTCTTAGCAAGTTACGATTTTTAAATGTCTTGGAGAGTAAATACTACGCTGACAGAAAAGGTGAAGGGAGAGAGGGATATTGTACATCCAATTATACAATGGAAATAATTTTTTTCACTCAAACTTGGCTGTAAATACTGTTAGCTTTGCCCGTTAGCCTGTTAGCTTCTTCTCCGTGATTCTATTAGTGTGTATTGCTTGCTCCGCCCCGGTGGCAGTCAAGTTGCAAGCATGGTTTTCTGGCCAGAGACACCAGGGGGAGATGAAAGACCCCCCCATCATCCCATTAACACTTGTATTACCCCCAGAGGGACTACGGAAAGGATTTATTAAGGTAAACACGTTACTTAGTACTGCTTTAAAAACACAACTTTTACCAGCTAAATCTAAGTGAATATGGGCATGCTATCATGGTAAAGCTACAAAACCGCTATGAAGGTTAAAACTAACTTTATCCTCCACAAATGTATTTTTGATCGTTGCGCAAAATTCTGCGGTTAGCAATAGCATGCTAACGCTAGCGGGAGCTAATGCTAACGCTAACGAAACTAGGTCAGAAACTAGGATAGAAATACCTAAAGTAGCCTAATAAAATAAAATAACCACTGCTAAAGGCAAGTGTTTGTATTTTAGTCTAAGAAATAACTGATCTAACATATTATATATATTTGTAATGGTCAAATCACTTAAAGGGACTAGATGCAAGTTGGTCACTTTTATCACACTACTGCCACCTCAGGTCTTACTCGTAACTGCAGCTTCTATATTAAGTTAAGGATTAAGCTAAGGATTTTAGAGGCAGTTGTGGTGAACAGGTCTGGGCTCATTCTACACATTAGGACATTACTGGAACATGTAGGGGGAGGAAAATACTTATTTTTAAAATGTTTAAACTCCGTATAGTCCCTTTAATGTGAGTTGTTTATAATGTAACCTGAAGCCTGTCATATACCCAAGGATATTTAGTGTAGAAAAGTCCAGTGATCCTTGTTAAATATTTATCCAAGAGTTTATCAATAGATATAATTGATCTGCAACATGAAAATAAAATATGACTTTATTGATCTTACAATGGAGAAGATTACATTTTTCACTCAGAGAAAGCCACTTTTAAGTAAGTGTCTTGGTATCGGTAAATATCGGATATCGGCATATACTCAAACTCCAGTATCGGTATCCAAAAAGCTGGATCGGTGCATCTCTATGTTCTACAAGTCGCAGCTCGTCATCCCATAGTGATTGTCTGTCCCGATTCCATACCAGTTGAGAACCACTGCTCTAAACTAATAGAAAAGTATTAAGGATGGTGCTCCCCCTTCTGTGCCCTCTCTACGGCCGCAGCCACATTTTGGTTTATATATTTGCTATGTTTATACATTTCTCTATGTAGCATTAACTTACTTTGACTTGAACATTAAGGGTTTGAGAGTAATGCAATTTCATATTTTTCTGAATGTACTTTACTGACAGTATAGAACCAACACTTAATCTATCAATACAAGAATAGCATACATCTAAAAATATGTAGGCTACTTTGTAGGAGTCTGAACCCAACTGCAGAATGATCGTGTTTTATACATAATAAGACCTAATCGAGACGGTCTTTTGTTGCTTGTTGCTGGCTTTTCAAATATTTGCATGCTTTGTGATTTGCTATAGTTGCAATTATTCATATTGCAATGTCGTTACAACTGCTATTAATCTTGCAGTCCGTATAATGTCTGTCTATAATGGCGAGTTTTATTGTTATTAAAGTACTGGCTCAGCTCTATCCTTCATCGAGGGATTGTTGGTTGTGTTCCAGGGAATCACCGGTACCATATGCTGGCCTTTTTGGCAGCATATGGCATACTGTATTTTTCCCCAACTCATAGCTTGGGCTTTTGAAACAACTTGTGTCCACTCAAAAGAACCCCTCGGTTCAGTTGTTGTTGTTGACCTTTTCGTCTGCTCCTCTGGCACTCACCGGTCACAACCACGAACCATTCAAGACTGGAAATAAGCAGGAAAGGGTCTAGGGAAAAAAATGAACAGACAGCAAGAGCGACAGCAAAACAGCAACATTTCTCCTGTATAAACATTGGTGCTAGATGCCATTTTCTTACACTTCCAGCCACATAAAGGTCGATTGCATAATTACTGTGTATTCTGCAACATTATGTGCTTCTCTGAATTCTGAGTGACCAGGTATATTCCAGTAAGAGCTATTCTTTACTCATGACATCATCAACTAGCATCATTTTGAATTTTTTATTATTATTTTTTCTTCTGTTACAAATAAAAAAAAGACAAACGCAAACTTGTCAACTCTGTTGAATAAAGCCAAAATATACAAGTGCACATGTCCAAAAAGGAGTGAGGAGAAGTTAAACTTATTTAACCCCACCCCCTGTTCCAAACACAGTTAATAACATACATTTCCTGTTCCTATATAGAGTTTATCAAACTCAAAAGAGAATAAATAAATAGTAATAACAACATAAACAATTTTCCACATGGAGTGCCCAGCTCAAACCCCCTGTCATTTTAAAACCTGCTTGGTTTAACCCAAGCTATCTTTTTTTTGCTAAGACATTATATCTGACATAAAACCTGGAATTTTCTTCTTAGATCATATTTTTTGTTTTGTTTTTGGCCAGTTGGCTTGTACAGTATAGATACAGCTTGAACGGTGATGAAGATTAAACATTCAGCAAATTGTGAATGTCAGGAATCGAACTCTTGACTCTGATGCCAGCACAGTCCTCAGCATAAGTGCTGCAGTTTATACTCCAATAGATATGCTGCACTTTGTTACATATTTTTAAAGCCATACTGGGTACCATTTCCACAAAATACATTTAACTAAACAGAGTAGAGCTGGACGATATTAATCAGTTTGATTTTCGATTCGATTTAATTTATTCACAATAAAAAAAAAAATCATGTAGCTGATTTATGAGCTTAGACCTCAGCTCAAGCAAAAACAAATGCTTCAGTATCATTAAACGCACAAAAATCTTCCATCGTCTCATCCAACCTCCAAAGTAGGAGCTGTAAACCAGACGATTATAAAGTCACATTACAATAATTGAGATTGATCAAAGTAGAGAATGCAATTTTGATTACATTTCGATTAATTGCCCAGCCCTGAGCAGTAGTGTAAGTTGGGTGTGATAATTGGTAAAAAAAAACAAAATACTTTCTCAGTCTTTGTAACTTTGTGGGTAACGGGACATCACTAGCTCGTATCCATGGAGATGTTGCTGCTTCTTTGCTGCCATGAGGCTTAAATACATTTGGTCATTGTCCAAATGCTTTTTTTTTTTTGATAACAGATTGCAAAATAGGTTCATCCGTGTCTAGTTGATCAGGAGCACATTTGGTTTATCACTGGAGCGTTTGTTTATGTTTTGACATAGCGACATATCACCTGGAATGCTCCGCAGTGTGGCTTTGAGCAACAATGAAAGGCAAGGCAAGGCAAGGCAGTTATTTGTAGAGCACAATTCATACACGAGGCAATCAAAGTGCTTCACAGTTGCAGAAAAAATTACAAGAAAACAGTTAAAATCAATCAATAAAACAACAACACAAAGTAATCAATACAGTAAAAGTCAAAGCTGTAACTTCTGTAAATAGTGAAGGAAGTCCTGGATTTTGTGCCAAACAAAGTTTCTCCTGTCTTGTGTTTGCCGCTCCATGCTGTGGCCAGTGCCTGGAGAGGGCAAGAGGCCAGAGTGTGTAAAGTTTGTTACAGAGAGGAGTCCGAGGCGCGCCGTGCTCCACCAGGATGAGGGTCAGACGGGTCAGAGGAACCTGGCCAAGGCCCCAACAATGAAAGTGTATATAGATCATCACTCAATCATCCTTCGATTAGGCCCCCCATCGCCAAGCGGAAAAGCCCAAGCACCTGGGCCGTGGCTAATCGCAGAAATGCTCCTCAGGCAAAAAAAAGAAAGAAGGAGATTCAAAGATAATTCAGGCCGATTCTGAGCTGCTGGCAGAGGGCTGTCTAATTGCAGCGGACGGATAGAGCCAGAGCTTGAAGATTTGTGCTGACGACTGCACCACCATCGACTACCTGTAATCAATGAGTGTGCGGGATTCAAAGAGAAGAGGAGACAAATTCAATGTCACCGCCGTGAGTTGATTTTATTTCGTTTCAATCAGCAAATTCTGATCAGCGAGAACAGGGACATGCAAATGCGTCACATCCCTTTTTAAGACGAGAGGAGGAGAGGAAAAAAAAAAATATATGGAAATGAAGTTTTGAATATGGGGGAGGCTTCTCTGGAGATGTGAACCCGGTGTACTGCAGGATGGCATAATAAAGTAGGAGGTAGGTCTTTCATTTTAATTGAAATTCATGAATCACTCTGCTTAACTCATGTCTGAAGAATCTGTCGGAAAATGGAGTCTTTCATCGAGATAAAAGACTAATCTAACTCATTATGCCGAGGTGTTATCAGCGCATGGAACAATGGAAGCTAATTGGTGATTGTCAGCGAGTGTTAATACTTTTAATATCCTTCCTCTGTCCGATAAAATAGTTCCTGTGGAAGTAATGTCCCCTTGGATTTATATGGTTATATCTGATATTTTTGTCGGAATTGAGTGATTTATATACTATTCTTATCCCTGGGCACCGGCATAAGATTCTTACGCATCAACATTTTCTAGAGTTTGGTACATTTTCAGGTTTTATGAGGATAAGAAGCTGTACAGAATGAATATAAGCGGAGTAATCACCCTTCACCTCTTTGACACACTGAAAAGGAAAAAAGTGTTTCTAACTTAAAAAAAAAAAGTTGTCGAAGTAACTAGCTAACTTAATAGAAAACTATAAATTCTTTAGTACACAAAAGAACAAGAAACGATTTATGATGGCTTTTGTTTCTTATGTTTATAAACTTGAATTGCATTTTCTACTTAGCTCTCTATAAAAACATGTGTTGTTATTTATTTATTTTATTGTAAATAGATTTCGGGATGTAATATTGCAAACACACTGTTACCATGTAAATTAGCCATGTTATGGGTTATTAGTTAACTTTCTGCTTATGGCAGTTTTCGGGATTTGATGTTTATATGTAACTGAGAAATTTGGAAATTCAATTCCTTTGTTTACATGATCAAATCAGGAATCTCGTTGAGGTTATATCTGTGCAGGCATATTTTTAAATTATAATTTTGAGCACAAAACTGCGAAATATGAAAAGCGTAACCACTGGCTTATTTTGCGCACTCACTACATCCTGAGCTATGACCATGACAACAGCGGAGAATTGTGGGTAATTCGTTACCTTTACTCGTCCTGGGTCAGACTTTGCCACCGACGCGGACCAGCGAGCACCGGGTAAAGGTTCGAAGTCGGGACTGGTGGGAGAGAGTGCTGCTGAAGGAGTTCACAGCCTTGGTATTGTTTTTTCAAGGTTTTCCATCACGAACAGACCTGTTAGACAGTGCTGTTTGGAAATCAGCAGCCTTCAAATGATCAGCGACAGTTTTACATAAATACACATTATGATGCTTTTTTCATCTAAAATATTCCCTACTTTAGAAATAGGACCTCTTCGGACTTGCCGCCGCCATGTTTGTTTACGATTAATGGCGCTTGATGCCGATTAATGGGAAGTTGTGTATGACTGGGAAATAGTGTATACAGTGTGCACGCTGTTATATCCCAGTTACTGTTTTCAGATTTCCCATCACCGGGAAACTGCTATTTGCGGGTTTCTATAATCGGGAATATGAAAAACTCCCGATAATAACCAGGAAACTTGAGTGCATGTAAACACACTCGTTGTCCATAGCACGGATCTATAATCAAACACTAGATAGGATGTTTTACTCAACAACTCTGCTTATTATTATAATTTTACTTTTACGTGTTTGTGCCCAATGCAACGTCCATGTTCAACCGTACAAATGTGAAAATAGTTAGTGAAAGATCATTTAAAATTTTGCTCATAAAAGTCACCAGTACATACAAATACAGTATATTGTAAATCTGTATAAAACAAAGACCAGTGAAATGTTTTGGGATTTCTATTACATTCCACTTAAATTACTTTCCTACCACTTTATCTTCTGATTTTGTCCCTTTTTTTTTTTACATTACTTTCATTAGAATTTGGCTAATGAGACAATTGCAAGATGGCTGACACATTTGCCGTAGCAACCGTTGTCATGTTGCTATCCCTCCGAGTTCTAGCTCTTTGGCCCATTGATTCACATTTTCTAAAAGCAGTAAAAAAGTGGACCCCAAAAAATAGCCATGAAACGACCTTATTACCCACTTGGCCACACACTACAGTCTCCTGCTATGTTTTCTATTAACCTAAGGGAGACATATAATTTCAAGGGGATGGTTTATGCTTTATTACTTTCGAGTGTCCTGTTTATATTGGTTAATCGTTTTGGTTCTGTTACATTTCTGACATTTGTGGCACATTAAACCATATCGGAAATAAGAAACCGGGTGATTCAACATGTCTCCTTCCCCGCGCTTCCATCCATCCGGCGCAGAATCATTTATTTTAGAATCTTTGAAGCGCTTAAAAAACGCAACAAAGCTAAAATATGAAAAAGAAATCAAAGGCGCCGGAGTCCCTTTTCTGCCCTGGATCTCATCATCTTACTGATCATCAAATGTGCAAGAGTCCGCGCCGCTGCCTCAAACTTTCCCCCGCTTCAAAACTTGGCTAATTTTGAGACCGCAGTCATTTCGGGGAGACTGTCCGGTGGAGGAGTCACGGAGGAGTCGTAGCCGGGGTAGAAGACTTGTCCCCAAAGATATTATGAGCGTGGTCGTTTGTGCTCCGTGGCCCGCACTAATCAAACTCATAGAAGGAAATGAAGCGCTGAATTGACTGGTGGCGGGTAGGCCGGCCACGGTGAATGTAATGACTGAAGTCAGATCAGAGGTCACCGAATTAATGCAGACCCCGGCGCACGGACCTCGGGGCGAATTAACATGGGCCAAAGTGACAAGGTCCGTAATAATTACACTGCGTGGAGACTAAAGGAACAATATGGTAAACAATGCACTAATAACTAATTTGTCTCCCCCACTGTGACAGAAGGGACCAAGATTTCCAGTCCAACGTTTTCATAGGGACAGTGACTGATGTGATTCTAATCATCGTCTGTATCATCATCTGTTTGTATTACAATTTTAATATGCAAATCTACTTGATCTCTTGGAGCTGTTAATTCAGCTAATGTTTTCACTGCAATGTTATACCTGAGGTTGGTACTAATACACCTTGAACTTTTGCACATTTTGTCATGTTTACAACCATAAACATAAAGATTCTATTTTGATTTTTTACTGAAAGTTCACACACAAGTAACAGACAACTGTGAAGTGAAAGCAAAATGATACATGATTCTGTTATTTTTCAAAAATAAGAAAACCGAAAAGTTGGACGTGCACAAGTATTCATACATTAATTAATACTTTGTGGAACCCCTTTTGCTGCAATAACAGCAGCAAGTCTTTGGGGTAAGACTCTACAAGTTTGCACATCTAGAGACTGACATTTGAGCCCATTCCTCTTTACAAAACAACTCAAGCACTGTCAAATTAGAAGGAGAGCGTCTGTGAACAGCAGTTTTCAGGTCTTTGGGATTTAGGTCAGGACTTTGACTGGGCCATTCTAACACATAATATGTTTGTTTTTAAACCATTCCGTTGTAGATTTAGCTTTGTGTTTAGGGTCATTGTCCTGCTGGAAGGTGAATCTCCGCCCAGCCTCAATTCTCTTGCTGACTCCAGCAGGTTTTCCTCCAAAATGTCTCTGTATTTGGCTCCATCCATCTTCCCAACTATTCTTACAATCTTCCCAGTCCCCGCTGAGGAAAAGCAGGCCCATAGCATGATGCTCCCCCCACCATATTTGACACTGGGATGGTGCACTCAGGACGATGAGCAGTGTTAGGTTTGCTCCATACATAACGTTTTGGATTTGGACCAAAAAGTTCAATTTTTGTCTCATCTGACCAAAGCACCTTCTTCCACATGGTAGCTGTGTCCTCCATATGACTTCTAGCAAACTTCAAACGGGATTTCTTATGACCTCCTTTCAATAATGGTTTTCTTCTTGCCATCGTCCATGAAGGCCAGATTTGTGTAGAGTACGACTTATAGTTTCCCGTTTACAGATTCCCCCAGCTCAGCGGCAGTACGTCACAGCTCCTCCAGAGTTATCTTAGGGCACTTGGTTGCATTTCTTACCAGTGCTCTCCTTGTTCGGTCTGTTAGTACGGCGTGTCTTGGTAAGGTCGCAGTGGTGCTATACTCTTTCCATTTCCGAATGATGGATTGAACAGTGCTCCGTGAGATGTTCAAATCTTGGGAAATCTTTGTATAACTTAACGCTGCTTTAAACTTCTCCACAGCTTTATCCCTGACCTCTCTGGTGTGCTCCTTGGCCTTCATGATGTTGTTTAGTGACCAATACACTCTGACCATAGCTCTGAGGCCCTCACAGAACAGCTGTAATTATACTGAGAGTAGATTACACACAGGTGGCCTCTATTTAATGGTTAGGGCAAGGTGTGAACTTTCTGCAGTCATTAGGAATGTTATAAAGGCAATTTAATGCACTCGAAAATGCTGTATGAATACTTATACACGCCCCACTTTTCACTTTTCTATTTTTTGAAAAATAACAGAATCATGTATCATTTTGCTTTCACTTCACAGTTGTCTGTTACTTGTGTGTGAACTTTCAGTAAAAAAATCAAAATAAAATGTTTATGTTTATGGTTGTAAATATGACAAAATGTGCAAAGTTCAAGGTGTATACCTACTTTAAAGAGACACTGTAATTCTCTTCGGTAAGAGGGTTTTCTGCAGATATAATGTTTATATCAAATCTGTACGTAAGCAATTACTTACTTGGAATTACAATACCACAAGTGTATTTATTGTGCTTTGACAATTAGTATGTTACAAATAATACCATTTAAAATGTTTTCCCCACTGTCCATGTGTTCAAATGTAAATGGATGGGGCCTTTTCTCCAGGTTTCCCTACATTGGCTATTTGTACATAACAGTAGATCTTTAACATATTAAGGCGCATTATTAGGCAAAATCGGCTTTTAAAGCTTTTTACTCTGTTACAAAGTTGTCTCCCTCAAGCTGTCCCCATGGAGTTATGTTTCGAGCCACTCACACATGTTTAAGCATCCATCCATCCATCCATCTTCTTCCACTTGTCCGTTGCCGGGTCGTGGGGGCAGCCGTTGGAGCTGCCCAAATCACATTGCACCAGCCCCTATGGCTCCTCCTGCAGGTGGTGGGTCCACAGAAGGACGACCTCATGGTTCTAACCGGGCCTGTTGGTCTCTCATAAGGGGCTTCATGTTTAAGCAATCTTTGAATATTCTCCAGTGGCTAGTCTTAGTGCTGTGGAAACAAATATACAGTACAATGCGTCGCCTGTTTACCCCGAGCTCCTCCCATGACCCTATGTAACAGTGATCAAGATGTGTTTGAGAAAATACTTGCAAAAAGCTAATACCCCCCTTTAACAAGAGATATACTTCATGTTTCATTAACAACATGAAGTAGTTAACTGTGTGTTCCCTCTTCACCTGAATGTTGTAATGAATCTACACAAATATACTTACATATCGTAGTATATAATACTATGGAACTAGACACATGTATTGTTGCAGTTGTTTTTTTTAATAAAATGCAAAATAAAGAGAGAACACATTAGTAGTTGCATAAGTTGCAGTAATGGATGCAGCTGCAGTGATAATAGCGTCGGACTCCGAGTTGGATGGGCAGTGATCAGTTAAGGATGCTGCTGGCCGCCCTTGGTCTGTCTGTGTCAGAGGAACTCCGATTCCCATCAGGTCCCTGTCTCCCTCCCGGCGTCTCCATCCTTCTCCAATAAGATCTCTGTCTCGCCCTGGCCCGATGACCTTGCACCGCCTCAGATTTATTCATGCTAAGTGCCTGTGTCGTGATACTACCCGTCCTGCTTTCACAAAACTGGCACAGTGGCAGAAAACTCCATGTAGGTCACTTTATTATCCAGCCGAACCAAACTTCCAACTTGTGAAGACGCTCCCAGGAATACTAATGCGCGTTCAATCAATGGACCATGGGTGTTGCTCAATATGAATGATCGAGAAAACGGCAGCGCTGGACAGTCCACGTTAGAGCAGCTCTCTATGACAAAGCCCTGACGGATCAAATTAGTGGATTTACAAGCCGTTGGTCTGCAACTCACGGCCGATAAGAGTTCGCTTTGCAGAGGGAAGCCCTGCAACCAAGCACCGCCGCCAGACCCCTGCATTACGCTGAGCTGTCCTATCAGTCCAGATGAATGTTTAAGTACCGTGCCATCTAATCTATGGATATTAGTAGATATTAACAGCGTTGATTAGGCATTGCTAATAGCTTTTATGGGGGATTAGAATTTAATTATGGGTGCAACTTTCTCATCACAAAAATTCAATGAGTAGGCAATTTTATGCAGTCTACAAACATATACATTATTTGTCTTATTACCAATAAAACCAACTCTGTAAATTAGACCGCTGTTATTCTTGTATTCAGTTTTCTCTCAAATGTTAAAGCAGTAAGTAACTCATGCCCCTAGAGGCCATAAGCGCAACTGCTGGTGTCGTAGCATTTTTTTTTACTCATTAATTGTCCATGAGAGTAAATACTACGCTGACAGAAAAGACAAAGGAGAGAGGGATATTGAACATTGTGCCACAACCAATTACACAATGGAGATATATGACCAAACTTGGCTGTAAATACTGCTAAAGTGGCGCTATCCCACAGTTAGCTTTGCCCATTAACCTGTTAGCTTCTTCTTCTTGGGTAAAAACAGTGGGGACATAGTTCTGGTTTAAAGCTATTGTTAATGGACATGTTTAAACTGTGAAGCGTGTTATGCTTTTTCTCCAAATGTTTCTCTTCTGCGAGTGTGACGAAGGTGGTCTTCGGTTGAAAAGAAAACCAAGGCACTTTTCCTGCTTCAAAATTCTCTGTTTGCATTTCATATTAAAAGTCTTTATTTCAAGAGACTAATTGATGGAAAAAGTCTTTACTATCATTCGGTGGGTGGGCAAGAAACAGCCTTCAGGGGGCGGCAAATCACCTCTATCCCTTTAAGGCTCTCTTCAGTCTAACTCAAAACAAACCACTGCTACGTCTCCAGCTCCGGGAATGTAGCTACTTTCGCACATCAGCGCTAGTATCAGAAAGTGCTGCACTGTGTTGTTTTATAACAGGAAGCTGTTTGGGAGGTATAGACGGCACTTCCTGGTTACGAGAGGCCGTTGGAGGATCTCAGGGGATAATTAAGGATCAATGAGAAGATCAGACATACAGGGATGCCTCAAAACACAGCTCCAAGTATGTTTTTGATGAGGGAATTAAAGTTTAATATGGTCAATTTGCTCTTAAAACTATTTTTGCACAATGTATCCTCTTGCGATCTAATCACAATGGAAATACTTGTCAAAAAAAATGCAATCAGCTTAAAAAGAATGTATTCAGCCCCACAATATGTATAGAAACTGCATATCATGTGTCACTATTTTTATGCACTTTCGATGTCAAAATATCAACCAGTGCGTCTGAAATGTCACTGCAATAAAAAGCCTTATTGCAAAAAGAAGCTGCTGTGATGGTTTGGTCCGTGTCAGTGTTGATAAAACCAGGAAATGATATTCAATGAGTGTTGCCCTTTTGAAATTTGACAGTAAGAGTTTACAAGAGAATAATCAGCATTTTATGATAGAGAGAGAGAGAGAGACTCCCCACAAAATAAAGATGAGAAGTGTGTTTAAGTGTGTCATTTTATTTCCCTATCTCCACTAAACCACAAACTTTATTACGCCACAAACTTTGGCCGATACCGTTAATGTTTAGTACCAGACTGGTCAATCTGCAGCTGTCCCACATTATCAAATCACTATGCAAATAAGTTCTTATACAAACAATGTTGTAACTCATACTATCTGGAATACATTCTGAGCCTCTCTCCTCCTATGCTCATCTCTTCGCTTGTGCCTTCACACTTTCACTACTTTCTCTTTGTTCATCAGCTATATAATGTCTGGAGCCAACATGCTCTCAGTCCCCAATGTACATTCGTGCTCGTGCATGTCCGTGTGAGAGAACGTTGTAAAGAAGTACAAAAAAAAAGCTGAATGGTGTGGAGAGAGTTTTGGTCATTTCTCACTTCTTTTTGACTGAATATTTCGTAGAGCAGCCATTCCCAAAATCTGGGACATTGCAGCACATTTATTGATATGAAAATCTCCCCTCTCCCCAATAATAATAATGTACTGCTCAATTCAAAGAAATGTACTATTGTTTTGCAGCCAAAATCACATAAAAAGCAACATCTACAGTAGCTCTGACAGTAGGCTAAATACTGGTTTAAAGTAGTAGATTTTGCAAATAAATGTATTTTTCCTTTTAAAATCATTTTTCCCCCAATGTACTTGTTTTGTGGGAAAAGCTTTAGTAGTGCCTCTGAGGCCCACCAGGACCTAGAAAGAAGAGGGGATAAGTTATCCAGGAGCACTTGAAGTTTGGAGCAGTGTGGACTGATGTTGCTGCCCAGCATGGTTTTATGTCTGACCGAAACAATTAAACCCAGACAGTCTTCCAGTGGTTTTCTTTTGTTTGGCTGAAAATGGCCTGTTCAGCTTCATTCGCACCACTGCGGCATCTGTCAAATATAAACTTGTTGCATATTCCTGCTGCAGAGCTGTAGACTTGACTCTCATAACTCAAATAAATCAGATTTATATGACAGGATTTCTATAGTTATGGTACGTGCAACGAACGGACGGATACATAACTGATTCAGTGTAAATGAAGGATAACATACTGTCCTTCTGCTGCATCTGCAACAGGAACGTTATATTAGTATTAGTGCCTTCCTACGCAGCTAGGTACTGTATGAAATCACAGATCCGAACTTGAGTGTCTGAGGACAGAGCTCTAGTGTCTTTGGCTCCTTCAAACTCTTTTACGAACTGGCCTTTAGATTATGGTATTAGGTTCAAACTTGCTATCGGAATTCACAGGTGGAAAACTGTAAGAAAATGGGCGACTCATTTAATTTAGAAACAATTGTCGGCTGCTTTGAACTCCTTCAGTCAGGATTTGGACCAAGTTTGGACCTCACTTTCACCTGCAAAAAGACATATTTTGTACTCAGAGAACCTACGTTAACCACTGTCTTCGACTTTCTGTGTTTGTCACTGATGTTATCGTGTGTTTCCAGCCCTGTGCACTGAGGAGTGTGTCCACGGCCGCTGCGTCTCCCCTGATACCTGCCAGTGCGAGCCGGGCTGGGGCGGGCTCGACTGCTCCAGTGGTGAGTGCACTTTTCTACTTCCATGCCTCCTAGAAGACATTGACAGTGATTCCTACATCTGTTTGTATGCACACATCTATCTCAAAGCTGCTTAGCTGTGTGTCCTCTCTTCTTAGCAAACACAGCCAATGGAACAGGTAAGGCACAATGAATTCATTCTCATTTGCTGGAAGTGATCTGCCTGATGAGTCTGCTGAGTGGATGGATGCGTGGTTTCCCTGTGTCTGCCTGGCACTCTGTCGTGGGCCTATACGCAAAACATGAACACCTAAATAAGGTCAAATGGCTTCAATTTGAGTAGTTTTGATTAAAGTTTAGATGCATTTAACAAACAGAAATTCCCTTGCGTTGTGCTATCTCTGACTTCTGTTAATACATTCCTTCTTTTTTCAAGAAAATGGGGGAAATGGGAGAATAGATACATTTTCTGCCTTCACTGACAGATTTAATATGATTTATCTCACAGCCTATAACTATAATCGAATTGATTCAACTAATTTGTGCTTTGAAAATCTCATTTAACCAGCTGCCTGTCAACAACATAAAACAACGATAATAATAATAAAACTTTTCCTGGTTAAATATAATGATATTTATTTTTTACTTAAATATATATATTTGCATTTTTTTATAAATGTATGTGTATGTGCTACATACGTACACAATTTGGAAATAAAGCAGGTCCAAATGTAGAGCAAGAGTTCATTTGCAAAAGCCCATTTACATACATGTAGCAGTATTTTTCATTACCAGGTCGCTTCAGTGCTTTGAAAACATAGTCACTGATCAAACAATTTACAAGTGCCATCTTTAGAGTACAGTAACAAATGTCCAAACGATTCTGAAAAAAATTCAAAACGAAGATATCACTTGTGCAAATGAACTCTTTATTTATTCATAATATTAAAGTTTGGAAAGTCTTTTTTATGTATTGCTTTATCTTTTATTTAAGACTATTTACATATAGATTCTCACTGAAGGCGTTCATTTACGAAAGAACACCTGCAGAGTTACGATTTAAACAAAAAAGCTTAATAATATCCGCCTTGATTACTGCTTTGCACACTTTTTATCATTTATTTTCTCAATGAGTTTGCGGTGGAGTCATGTAGACATGGTTTTCACTTCACAAACTGTTGAAAACCATTTCAGGTGACGACCTTATGAAGCTTATTAAAAAAAAAATGCTGAGAATAAAGGGTGGCCATTTTGAAGAATTTAAAATATAAGAGACATGTTTTGACTTGTTTCCTACATAATCCCACACGTTTATTCATAGTTTAACAGCTTCGATGAGAATCACACAATTTAAATAGTGTTGAAAATAAAGAAAAGACAAAACATAAAAAAATTTGACTGTATTCACGTCATATACTTTTTCTTCTGTATTGCCAATAATAGTTCCCTGAAAGGACTGGAGTATCGATAGTAATATAGATACTCCTCCCCAGCTCTAACCTAGTCAAACTACTCAGATCCAGATTGTTTTTCTGAAGTCATTGCAGCTCGTGTAGATGTTCTCGCTGTCGGAGCGTTGTCTTGATGAATTTGGTCTTGTACTTGTGTAGCACAGAGCTGCGTAGATGCCAAGTACAGTCATTGTCCTCTGTTTACCGGGAGCCTTCGGTACCCTGTAATCATCCTAATGCTGGAACGCTGACATGCCTTCTCTTCTATTCTTCATATTTATGTGTGCGCAGACTTAAACAGGCCACTTCCCAGTTCCTGACCCACTCTTGTGTTCTCTCGTCTACACACCCCATGACCCGGAGTTTTAGCCGCAGCTGCCAGCATCAAACATTTATGGCCTTTTTGCATATTCCGAAATGAGTAATGGGAGCTAAAATCATACCGCCACTGTTACTGTACAGATCTATGCGATTTCATTTGCACAAGAGCCATTCCCTGATTAGTGCTGCGTGTAAATCACAGGGGGAGGCGGGGTCTGACATGACAGAGCTGTGGGGCCGCGGGGAGGCTGTGACGCTGCCTGGAGAGGGGGCACCGGCTGGCCCCAGCGGGAGGGCGGGGTGTTGGGCTCTGAGACGCAGGTACCGGGGCTAATCTGCCGTAATCGAAGAGAGTTGACGATTGCGAAAGGCATTATTCATACGTGTAGATATCCATCCCAGGCAGGAGTCCAGGCTTTCTCATTTGCAAGCTTTCATCTGTAGAAATGAGGAATGTGTGCCAATTTTGAAATTAAATCTGCCCTCCTTTTCCGTTGTGTAAATGGTTCAGCGTTTTTTTTTTTTTTTGGGTCGTAAATTTGCACCGGCTCACGGATAGGTGCATTTTGTAAATCCTTTTACCAGCCACAAATCAACGCTGTGTTTGCTTTTTCACTTTGTTTGCATTTAAAGGTAAATAATTTAGGAGACTTTCCCACTGGGTTAAAAAACGCTGCTATAATCTCAGCTTCACCGGGGTTACTCTCAAATAATGGCCCTAAGTCAATTTATTTTTGTCAAGAATGAGATATTTTATTTATATTGCCCTTCAAATGCTGCTGCATATCTATATATTATCAAGTCGGTCTGTCCTCAGTTTATCAGAAGTTAAATACCTGGTACTTTAGCTATTATATGATGTAGTTACACTATAAAAGCCCAGTGAAATGGGAAGTGTTTCAATTAAAAAATATAACAGTGACAGATTATAATAATAATCTACCAGGGAAAGAGAGGAACTTCATGCATCATGCCTTATGACAGCGTTTCCCAACCAGGGGTACTTGAGGACCTACTTGGAACTATTTCAGATTGAAAGCTATATTTTTTCAGTAAAATGTGTTGCTTTGGGAGAATTTTAGGTTTATTTTGACTGCAACATTGTCCTTTTTTCTTACACATACCACTTTTAAGTAATTACTTTCGAAGTAAACTGTAACACCTTTGAGGTAGGGGGTACATGGACGACCACTGAAAGGCCCAAGGGGTACGCAAGACAATAAAGGTTGGGAACCACTGCCTTATGACAAATATTAGAAGTGTTGGTTTTCTCGTGTAGAAGTGGGAGATGGACAAAGTATGCGAAATGTCTAAAATATGACAAAATGAAACAAAACAACCACCATGTTTTTATCATGAGCATTTAAGACATGGTTAAAAGCTCCAAAACGTTTTGCATAATGGGCTTTTTGACCTAGAAGCCACGCTGGGTTTTTATACTTGACATAGTTTATTCACATTATTTCACACAATTCACAAATAGACTGTAAGAACCTAAACAATATAAAAACACAACAACAACTGTAGAGTCGGCCATCCTTTTTAGTCAGTCTATCAAAGTTTGGTGTCAGTTTAGAGGTGGCAGCCTAATTTTTAGAATCGATCTAGAACTGGTCAGACTTTTTGCTTTGTCGGCTAAATTAGTCGCATGTGGCTCCTGGGCTTTAGTTTGGGGTCAGCCCTATGTTCCCCAGATCTGATGTTCCCCTGTCAATAGAAGTGGGGGAACATCGATGTATTAAGATTAGGCACCAGCGCACTATCCTCAAGGTTGGCGGCTGGGGCAGGATCAAGCTGATTGACTCACCTATGGAAAAAAAAAAGTGCACTCGGGGAACATAGGACCCGGGGAACATAAGTACCTTTGTTTGCCTCCTCTGATATCGTAGTAAAACCCATGAGTTGCCTAAACATGTTTCTAGCTCTCACTGATCCTCTTGCACATGCCGATGGTTCACTTGATGTAATTTGAAGAACGTCTCAGCCAGAGTTCACAGCGAGACAGAGTGGAGATGTGAACAGGGTGGGCCACCAATGCTAACACTGTGCTAATTTAGCTTCTAACTTCCGCATTCGCGTTGAGGGAAAATGCGCTATAACATCGTACATGATGTGTTTTTCTGTCTCAACTGCTGTGTTTACGGTGTTAAACTATGGTGCCAAAAGAAGTTTACTCTCCTACAAGAAAATGAATTGACTGACAAATACATACAAACTCTAACTCTCAGGATTGTGGACAGGTGTAGGGATTTTGTTTTAAGCATTTAGATCAGAAAGTGCCAATTAGATTCAGCCGTAGAATGTGAGCGCTCTAAGTGTGGGGCTTATATAATTCTAAACCATTTTTACAGAGTGAATAATGCTTTCATGATTGTTTTGAACATGCATGTATCATATCTGTTCAAAATTCCCCCGTACCCTAGATATGTGCCACTGTGACGATAGCGTGGGATGCTAGCAAAGCCCGCAGCAGAGCAGAGAACGCCCGCCCCGTTCTGGCTGTGTATCAAAGTCCTGTTTTCGAGCGCGTTGCCTCCGGGAAAGCTCCTTGTTGTGGGTAGAAAGTAGACCAAGCGCAGGCTGATGTCCACCTGCTGAAACAGAACCCTTCCTCATCCTCTCCAGGCCCGAGTCCCACCCCGAGGCGACAACACTGACCCCGGATCACCTCCCCAACCCCTGCCCCTTCCCCACCCCGGGATGTCCCGAAAACAAAGCAGCATAAGGAGTGATGGTGTGTGTGTGCCTCTGCGGTGCATTAGATTCTCAGAGTGATGAATGGTGAGCTGACTGATGCCTGCTCATTGTGGATAATGCTTCACTAATCTCCATAAAATATCATGACTTTCTTCCAAGTTTTCTTTCAAAGCCTCGCCAGCCAGTTAGTTTTCTCACATTTCTTTTCTTTTTGTTTAAATTTAAACTTTAAAACAGGGCCCAATTGAAATATTCAGTGACACAATATTTATTTATTCATTTGTTTACATTTGGTTAGGACAGTGAATGTTAAAGAGGGACATTATGTTTTTTGCAGGTCATTTATTTGGTTTATTTGAAAGGGACAGATGCAAAAACAGAGACAAACTGTTCTAATGTATGCATCATATATACTTATACTGTAGAAGACGCTAATTAGCAGAACTTGTCCCTAGATGGGCTTTTTAACAGTTAAAAGTACATAACATGTTAAAAATGTATGCGAGGACAATGACCTTTACAGACAGAACTGTACATACAAGAGAAGACAGAGACACAACACTAAACATGGGCACAATGCTTCCGCTGGCACATCCATCATTTTGCACCTTTTTTGAAGATGCCAAATTCCATCAAAGAGAACATATTCCACAGATTTGCACCTCTTGCTGTAAATGCAGATGGGGCAAAGCTTTTTTTTTGTCTAAAAGGCTCCTTACAGTCTCCATTTGAGGCTCCTCGGGTCGTCCTTCCACCGCTCTACAGCCCTTCACACATGCTCTCACAGGCTCCAGGGCCACTGAGACACTTGAGAATCTGTTTCACTATGTTCACATTAATGCAAATCTGTAAATGATAGATAATTTTTACTGTGGTAAAACCTGATTTTTGTTTTTTAATCTAAAACCTTTAAGGCCTGATTAGAGCCTTTCTACTGGTTTAAGAGTTGTTTTGCAAGTTTGTGACCAGACAGTAGGTCCATAAGAGAGATGGGAGAGGATCATTGAATTTAAAACATTTGCGCACATTCAATAACACATATCTTGCACTTTGTTGGTTAAAAAATGCTATATCGATCTAAAACAGCTAAAACAAAAATATCCAGTAGTTTCACTTGCTGATTTTCAAGCGATCTCCCTCCCACCCCTTCTCTTTCTCCACCTCGCTGTGCAGCTGTTTAAAAAAACAAAAATAAACATAGATCAACCGTGTGGCTCGTGTGGCTGTAGTGAAGCTATGGCGAGTGTTTTTGCTTTGTGGTCAAAGTATTAAGCTTAGCAAAAGACTGAGTGGTGAGGAAATGATTTCCTGGATACGAAGTACCTCAGGAGGAGCTTCTTAGGAGCTGCCACCACAGTGCTAAAACAGAGAAGATTCAAAGATTACTATTATTATTACGGGCGGCATGGCAGCGCAGCGGTTAGTGCTCTTGCTTCACAGCAAGAAGGTCCCAGGTTCGATTCCCACCTGGATGGGGCCTTTCTGTGTGGAGTGTGCATGTTCTCCCCGTGTCTGTGTAAATTGTCTAATGTAAAGTGCTTTGTGTGACCATGTCTGTGAAAGGCGCTAAAGATCTTCTTCTTCTTCTACTCAAATATGTGATATAGGGTGGAAACACAGCTCCAGGTATGTTTTTGATGAGAGAACATCAGAACACGCCAAACAGGTTGGTAGTCAGAGTGTATTTCATATATCAACATTTCTTGCCATTAAGTAAAGTTTTAGTCAGGATTTAGTTGCATTTTGGCGACGTGGTCCTGGATTAGTGTTATTAGGTATTAGGTACCTAGCAGATTTCTCTTCAGTTTGGCTTTACCCAAATCTAAAAGCTTATTGAAAAAAGCGCAATATAGTGACAAAAACAAGGAGGAAAACGCAACAAAATGTGACAAAAAAGCGACAAAATTGTGTCAGAAACGTGTCAAAACATGACGACAGTGCAACTAAAAAGCAACGAAAAAAGCCACAAAAAGTGACAGGAATGTGGCGAAACCACGTAAAAAAAAAGCAACAAAAACGATGAAAAAGTAACAGAAACACAACAAAAATGTGACAAATACGCGGCGACAAAAAGTTAGGATCAGTTTTGTAGGTTAGCTTTCAAATGGGGCATGACACTGTTGCTCTCCAGTCCAGTTGCTCAGTTAAGGCGGGGGTTAAGAGGATAATGAAAAAACACATTTCTTATGATTGATGCAAATTGAGTCAAATTGGTCAAGGTTAAGTTTATTTATAAAGCACTTTTACAAAACAGACATCACTGCCCCAAAGTGCTGTACAGGTTCAGTGTGCACAGGACACTAAATACTGGCTGTCATTAAAGGGGGGGTATTATGTAAAATGGACTTTTTCAAGCTTTATATCATGTTATTATGTCATTCCCATTAAACACATGCCTGGAGTGTTGCCTTGGCTCATTCACATATTTTTGAGTAATCAGTAAAAACTTAGACGGCAGCCATTTTAGGTGTAGCTATGCCTCAGTCCTCCTAGGAACGCCCCCACCTCCTGGAGACGCCTCTGGACCTTTGTCACCAGCCAAGCCACCAACCACTGCTCCTCAGCTCAGCAGAGCCCCCTCCCCGCACAGTAGTGTTGTTTAGATGCCACAGCAGTGTGCTGAAGGGGGCGTGTCGGAAAGCTTCTTAAAGAGACAGAGGCCTATTTCAAGACGTTCAGTACAGCCATTTTGAGAGAGCAATTTTATTCAAGGCAGTTATTTTAATTTACTGCATATACAGACCAACAGAAGGTTACGTCATCATTGTAGTATGCTATAGACTGGTGCTATGTGATTGAAAAAAGCATAATACCCCCCTTTTAAAGAAAACCAGAGTTTCAATACAGAAAGTACTGTATTAATGGTTTAGTAAAACTTTGCTTTGATATCATTGTCACAATATCATATTTTTTTTCCTCATATCGTGCAGCCCCACTTTAGAATAATTCCAACATTATAAAGAGATAAATGCATGTCAAAACTTTAGCTCAGATATTTCCTTTCTTACCTTAAACAGCGTCTTAAAACTGTCTGCTCGCGCCCCACAAACTATATAATTGCCGGACAGCCTGTCTCTACCAATTCCAGTCCATTCTGCGACATGTTTTTTTTTATTCTCTCCTGAACTTGTTGCTGTGTTTCTGATAAAATGGACTGTCTTTTCTCCCTGTGTGCCAATACGCTTCCTTCGTTAAAAGAATAAAAAAAGAAGCAAAAAAACACATCTCTGCTCCCCGTGGGATTGTAAATGTAAATGTAAAAAATGGATTACGGATGAAAATATGCGTCTCGACTTGATCTCTTTTAAAAGGCGGTTTTGCGGATAGCGCTGTGCTTATGGGACGGTCTTTAGTCATTTTGCTCTCTGATGTTCGCCCCTGCCAAACGGTTGATGTTATTGATCGCTGTTCGCAACAAATATAGTAGATGCAGCCGCGCGGTATAAGGGGAAAACGGCAAATCAAATCTTTTTTGGTAGGATATGATGCGGTTATTGAATAAACCATATAAAGTTTGTTTCAGCGCAACATTATGAGTTTCTCGGACTTCGAAAGTTGCCAAAGTTGGATACATTTGCCGTGCCTGGATTGCTGAATTCCTTAAGCACTGCTGATTTCATTTGTGTGATGAACCTGTCAGGGGAGGGTCACCCGCGTGTCTGTGTAATAACCGCTTTCATATCTCCACAGTGGCACCGATCGCGGGCTGTAAGGTATATTTAGCCCATGTTATTTAAGACTCGAAGCTCAACGAAGCACTAAGATTGATTTCATGCGTCTCCGTCAGATAATAACACGTTGGCGGAGAGTCTCAGGGATAAAAGAACTGTGCACAAACATTGAACTTTAGGAACCGGTGTCTGCGCTTTTCGCTGCAAATTGCTTTATTGTGAGACGCCCACATGCGCTCACAAAATGGCGGAGATCAATGTGGCCGTGGGATGGTGGGGGTTTTTAGCCTCGTAAACGGCAAAGCGTCTTTTGTTGCGAGAAGAAATCTATCACACTTAATAGGCAAATGTAATGTGTTTGGCCAGGCGCGGCGCGAGGTAACGTATTCCTCCCTAATGCGTTCAAACAGGACAGTCTTGTGAGGCCGCGGCACGCTCCGATAAATGATGAATGTGGCCCATTACGCCATAGCCCAACATACACTCCACACCAAGTTTACTGTTAATTATTACACTTAATATCACTGGCCGGGCTGCTTCAAAATGGGAACACTTCATATCAGCAAGTAACTGTTTTATTCTGTAGAAGTGATGGTTTTCATGCTTTGTTAGGGAGTCGTTGTGGGAGGCATTTGCTGCTGGCGACGGTTCGAGTGGCTACAGAACATAATAGACCGGAGCATCTCAAGTTTTAAAGACGAGTGTGTTAGATTAGAAATGGAAAACAATTCATGTCACGGCTTTCACGGAGGCAAGGTTTTACTGTGATTGGTTGAATCTGCCTGTCACTCAATGACAGCGGCAGAGAAGTGTGTGGAAAAGTAGAACAGAGAGTTGCATTAAGCAGAAAAGCACAGAATCATAGAACAATCTTTCTAAGTTTGAAGATTGTCACAGGTTTGTTATAGTCGGCGATTTTTGATTGTCTTATCACCAACCGCGTTTTAGATACGTACACTATACTTGTGGATATTTTCATTCTTAATGCAGTTAAACCTCTTAACCCCACCTGAACCCAGCACATTTGTTCCAGTTTGGCTTTACCGAATCTAAAAGCAAAAATGAGCCGAGAAAGAGGATGAAAATGCAACAAAAGAACGACAAAAAAGTGACAAAAATGCAACAAAAAAGCCACAAAAGAGTAACAGAAAGCAATGAAAAGACATGTCCATAAAGGTTGCGACACACGGCAACAACGCAAGGAAAAGATCCATTCAGATCAGGTTTGGTCTGGTCTATAGGCTGTAAACGTTTAAATTTAGGTAAAGCTGAACTGGAGAAAATGGGTTTGGTTATGGGTTAAGAGGTTCACAAATTTAGAGATTTACTTGTTTTTTTTTTAGTTTCAAAGTAATTTCCTTATTAGCTGTAAATCCCTATTCTTAGCAGGGATTAGTTTATAATCATGTTTCTGCAAAACATTTTATGTCATTTAATGTTGACTCAAATAGGATAACAAAAACATATTTACTTGAAATAAGATTTTAATTGATGTTGTTAATCTTAAAACAAACAAAAACTTTCCACAAGGATAGACAAATTTCAATGAAAATGTACTTCTCTCAAGACGCTTTGACTTATTTCTATGTTTTCTGCTGAGAGCAGTACTGTCCTGGTAGTGCAGTGGCGTCCGTGCCCTCGGGAGCTTGGCCTTCACACACAGTTCTGCAAAAGATGCAAGGCGTCTTAGGAACGTACTGCACCAAGCTTTAAATTTCATCATACAGTAAAACTAGCCAGCGCTTCACTGCTCACCACAAGGACAACACCTTAAACCGTGAAAACATCACTCGGTTTTACAAGTCACAGCCCGACTATGAGGCACTTCTTTACGCAGATGCATCGCCATCGTGTTTACTCCCGGAAATAATTCATTCTGTGCTCCTCCAGTCTGTCCTTTTTAGAAACTCTTCAGTCCGTGTTCCAGCGCTGTGTCCTCTCCATGAAAGACCTGTAGTTCTCAAAGCCGCATGACTCCAGACTTGTGTTGACTGGTGCTTAGTGTGAATGCGAGCCCATGCTGCTCTCCCTCCGCTGGGCTCAAAATGCTGCACAAGCCCTTTACGCAGGGACGAACTGTTTCAAACACAGTCCAGATGTAAAAAGTGATGGTAAACATATCTGCCTCGATTAAGCTGATGTTCAGCCATCTAAGGATAAAAACTAAAACTTTATCGGTTCTTTAGGCTGCGTCATTTCAAACACAGCCAGCTACTAAGGCTGGTTTTGTCCAGTGAGGTGTGTTCAAAGTGTTTACATCGTGGGCCTGCTATAGCGGTGAACACATGCTTCTGATTGGCTGTTGTGCTGCATCTCGTATTTATACGGGAGAGAGCCATCACATTCACTTTTGACAGCTCTTGGCAACACAGGGTTAAAAATCTGATGGGATTGTGTTATAAAATATCCATTCATCCATCCATCCATCCATTTCTTCCACTTGTCACATTGCACCAGCCCCCTATGGCTCCTCCTGCAGGTGGTGGGTCCACAGAAGGACGGCCTCATGGTTCTAACCGGGCCTGTTGGTCTCTCATAAGGGGCTTCTGAACCGCTCTTTGTCTGACCCGTCAACTAGGACCTGGTTGCCATGGGAGACCCTACCAGGGGCACGAAGCCCCGACAACAGAGCCCCAGGATCATTCGGGCGCTCAAACCCTCCACCACGTTAAGGTGGCGGTTCCAGGAGGGCGTTATAAAAATAATAATAATAATAATAATAATAATAATAATAATAATAATAATGCATTAGTCTTATAGCACTTTTATTGTTATTCATTCACTCCATACTCGGTGATGGTAAGCGAGGCAAATATGGAGAGATTCATATTTTTGATCTATTTTAAATTATATGAATTAATCAATGAAGATCTTTATTGTCATTATACAAATGTACAACGAAATTGCGTAGCTCAGACTTTAGGATTAGTCCTGAGACACTGCGACTGCGCGCCGCCACTGTGGGCCAACCTGTGGGGACCGGAGTACCTAGAGGAAACCTACGCAGACCTGGGGAGAACATGCAAACTAATTATTGTTATTCTTATTTAAACTAATATTAGGGTAGAAAATTCAGTACCTTTGGGTAATTGTTTAGGCCAATAGAGAAGGCCTTGTGGCCAAGACTGCACGCCACGGTGGTAATGTAAACATGAACCAGTCTGCTAGTTTACCTTCGCTAAAAATGCTTAATAATTAGATGTATCACAAATGTCTGCTTTTACAATTTACCACACAATACTAATTTAATTCCATTACTAGAAAAGGTCAGTTATAGGACCTTTAATATTGTGTTCCAGTATGTGACACTAGCAGGGATTCCTTTACAATCACTTATTAGAGCAGGGCGATATGGCCTACAATCTCTATCACGATATAAAAAGAAATATGACGATAACGATATATTTCACGATATAAATGACAACGGACAAATTACTTCAAAATTCCAGCTTTACGCCTATTTGGAAGATTAATGGAAAGATATTTCATTTTAGCACCATGTTCCTCGCAAATATGATCTACTCAAGCAATTTAGGTCCTTCATTTCCTTTTACTTTTAAGCACCTGCTACTGTGTCCTACATAGTCAGTGTTTATGAGCTGAGCGTAACATAAATTATATTGTGTCCACAGCAATATAAAAGATTACAACGATATAAAAAAATATATCGCGATAACGATATGTGATACGATATGGCCCACCCCTATCACATGCTACAAACTGTCGTGTTACAGCGATGTCATCTCAGATTAACGGGCAGGTCTTGTTTAAAAGAGCTGAACCTCCAGTTTCTAAATGTATTTCTCACTTTGTCGTAGAGGGTTCTTATTCTAGCTTGGCAGCACACATTTTTCCAGGCAAACACCACTCTGATAGAAGTTTGTTTTTAGCCCAAAGGCCTTTTATTTTTCTTTACAGCAGATCGGATAGGTTAGCAGGTGTGGGGCGAAGAGAGAAATTCAGCAAACTATTAAGGTACTTGTAGTTACGATGCTGAGGAGAACTGTGTGTGAGCGCGTGGACTTAACGTGTTGCGAGGCCTGGAGAGGAGTGAGTCTCTGTTAGATCGAAAAAACCGTAGATTCTTGTGATGCAGCCCTCTCCTCTATATAATGTTATCCATTTACAGACGGAACCGCACCGTGTAGAGTCAGCTGAGGTAGGCATCGCTTTCACTCCCTTTCTCTCATGTCTCTTCAGAAAACAGGCACAGGCCATTACCATACCACATCAGTCGCATAACAACTTAGTCTACTGTCATAAACACTGAAGTCTCCGCGTAAGCACCCAACACAAAACATCGCTCAAGAGGCTTTTTCCCCTTCGCCGCACGATCCATAACAGACACAAACCCAGCACATGTGTGTAGCTACTTACATCTCCAGCTGAATAACTCCCGCCGTTTTTATGACGGGCTCTAAATCCATGAAAAACGGGCAAGTCTGTGCATAAAGTTTTAAAGAGCAGTCCGAATTGATTCCACTCTTCATTACAGCCGCATGTAAGGACCGACATTTTCTGGAGAACTATAAATATTCTAAGTGTTCAAATGTGATGGGGTTCAGTGCCGCTTGTATCTGTCAATGCGCGCTGCCCGCTCCGTTTTCCTTGATCAAAGCCGCGGGGCAGCAGCGAGTGGCGGCTGCTCCTCCGGTGAGCAGAGCCATCTATATGTACTGAGAAGGCCACGGGACTCTGTTTTCCACTGTCAGATAAGCAGCTCGTGCACTGAAGTGTGGCCGTGAGAGACTGAAGTGCGGCCGTGAGAGGGTCTTAATTTTTTCCCCAGGCAGGATTGAGAGGTCTTCCCGTAGTTGCCCACTCTCTGGTAAACGTGGAGAAGGCTCATCCGTTGTGAAATGTAAGTGGTTTTATTGTAATGATCTGCCAAAGAGCTCCCCTCTTTCCCATTTTGGGTCATTTTGGAAATATCGATCTACTGTTGACCTTTTCCACTACTTTGGTCAGTTTTAGTAGCCAGAGTTGAACATTATGAGCAAAAATAAGATATTCAATATTGAAAAGTCAGTATTTAAAGAGGGGGTATTATGCTTTTTTCAATCACATAGCACCAGTCTATAGCATACTACAATGATGACGTAACCTTCTGTTGGTCTGTATATGCAGTAAATTAAAATAACTGCCTTGAATAAAATTGCTCTCTCAAATGGCTGTACTGAACGTCTTGAAATAGGCCTCTGTCTCTTTAAGAAGCTTTCCGACACGCCCCCTTCAGCACACTGCTGTGGCATCTAAACAACACTACTGTGCGGGGAGGGGGCTCTGCTGAGCTGAGGAGCAGTGGTTGGTGGCTTGGCTGGTGACGAAAGGTCCAGAGGCGTCTCCAGGAGGTGGGGCGTTCCTAGGAGGACTGAGGCATAGCTACACCTAAAATGGCTGCCGTCTAAGTTTTTACTGATTACTCAAAAATATGTGAATGAGCCAAGACAACACTCCAGGCATGTGTTTAATGAGGGAATGACATAATAACATGATATAAAGCTTGAAAAAGTCGATTTTACATAATACCCCCTCTTTAAAGGAACAGGCCACAGTTTTTCCATACTGAGATATGTTCTTACCTGAGCTCTGTGGAAGAGCGTAGTCGCTTCTAACTTCACCCCGTTTGGAGCCATAGGAAAATACTGGGAGAGGCCAAATGCTAACATCATCTTTGGTCTTTTTGCGTGACTGAGGGCACAACATTTTTCCATACTGTGATATGTTCTCACCTGAGCTTAGACGAGTTGATACGTACCTGTCTGGTCTTTGTGCCCGTGGAAGAGCGTGGTAGCTTCCAACTTCACCCCCGTTTGGAGCCATAGGTATATGCTGGGAGAGGCCAAATGCTAACACATCTTTGGTCGATTTGCGTGACTGAGCGCACACACACAGACCAGACAGGTACGCATCAACTCGTCTAAGCTCAGGTGAGAACATATCTCAGTATGTAAAAACGGTGGCCTGTTCTTTTAAAGCCATACTGCGTGACACTTCACCCAATAAGTGTAATAAAACACAAGCATTTATTTAATAGGTTCATGTTAATTATTAATAAGTCTATAAAAAATCGTGAAAACCCAGAATTTAGACCTCTACAAACATGTTCTGAAATGAATAGGATTCTTGTTTCGTGAAGTGCGTCTGGCTACCTTATTTCCCGCACTATAAGTCACACCAGAGAATAAGACGCACCAGTCAAAAATTGCCAAATGAAGAAAAAAAAAAAACTAAATAGGTTTCTGGTATGTTAACGTCACATAAACAGTTCAGATAACTATAGCATAAAGAACATACCAAACTTTCGATCTCATTTCAAATCTATTGAAATCTTCATCCTCAGCGTCACTTCTGAACAATCGCCTTGGCAACCACCTGGGCACAGAGGCGTAACTGCACCGTTGACAAGCCTCTCCCGGCAGCACGTTTTTTTCTTAATTTCAGTTGAAAACTTTTTTTTAAAGAAATTTCCTAAAATAAAATGTCCAAATGTTTTCCCTGATCATTATTCGATAGTGATTGGATTCACAAACCTGTCACTTTATTCTTTATTCAAAGATGACTTTGAACTTTGTGACAATTTTTGTTTTATGTGAATTGACCCAGGAATTACAGAGAAATTAGCAATAAACCAAGACTAGAAATCTGGAATTTTCAGCTGCTCCTCCACCTCAGTTTTAAACTAAAGGCTCTTTAGAATGTTGTGATGTCACGTGAACGCAACCTATTGAGAATGAGGAGTTGACGTCACGGCACAGAGCCCCCCTCCCCATCCCCCCCTCGCCACCATATTGGCTGCGCTCCGGCGGCAATACACATTGTTTACGTGTGTTGTTAACGCGGTAGTAGCGGAGGTTCTTGCACTGTTTTACCGCCTGGAAGTCACTGCTGCGTTAAAAACTGCTCCAATACCTCACACGATAGACATGGAAAACGTAGGAACAATGGGATACAGTTTTTTAGGTTACAGAAATGGACACAGCATCAAAGAGCGCAAGTCTCTGACCTGTCAAAACATGTTGGAAACGTTTGTGTACATTGAACCTCTCGTAACAATGTAGTGTTTACGAAACACGCACTTTATTACTTTGTCATTTTGGTCAAGAAGTGTCCGCTAAATGCAATGTAATGACAACACACTAAAACGCATGTGAAGAAAGTTACTTTTGCCAGTACAACGCTGTTTTCACCAGCGGGAGGCTTGTAGAGCCATGTCCTGCACCCAGACACAGCAGAAAGTCTCGTAACTTTCAAAAGACTTGTGGCTTTTAAACTCCAGCATCGTGTAGTAACTTACACCAAATACAAGGTAGTTTACTATGTCCATGTATGTGCACGGAGGTAAATGGTCCAGGTCTCCGCTGCAGGGAGCTCGTGTGTTGATGTTTTGAATGTCCGCAAGCTTCTCCAAATACCGCTGTTTTGCGCTTGGTATGAGCTTGTTCCTGTAAGGTCCTTTTCTTTGGCCTTATCTCTTTGCATTGCTTTACTTTCTGTCTTTCCGTTGTCGTATTCGTAGATCCGTCTCTGTCTCGCCAAAAACGTAAATGCGCAAAATTTAAAGTGCTCTGGAATAAGAGGAATGCGTGAAATTCTGGGAGCGTGCCCCCAATCCGCAGCCAATATGTCCGACAGGCTCAGAGCCCCCCCCCCCCAAATCACCCCAACTCGGCACGTGACTCCTCATTCTCAATTACAGGTAAACACACAGAATACCTCAAAAAGCATGTTTACAGTGAGCGGGCCTCAGACCTGTCCAGGACATCACCAGCTCATCTTGGTGTCTAGCTAATTATTAGGAGCACGTTTTACCATCGGATGTTTATGTTTTGAGTTTTCCTCTCATGACATAGTGAAGATTATTATTTCATTTACATATAAAAACAAAATATAAATGCTTGTATTTATGAGTTCAATGCATCAAAATAAATCTATAATCTATCTAGCTGTATAAATAAAGATTGATTGATTGAAAATATAAACGTAAAGGTCGGAGAATAGGTGTTATCGGGAACACGAGCACTAACTTAATTCATTATCAGATAATTAGACAAATCAACAAACAGCACCGTGACAGCAGCAGGCGCATAGTGCAATCCTAGCTGAATCCTCAAAGGTGTTTTATGTTCCCAATTTCCTTTTAGAGGTCATTAACTGGAGAGAAAATCAATGCTGTGAGAGCTTTTAATGGCTTCTTTGGGCTGTACAGAACGAAACTAATAGCAAAATTGAGAAAAAAAGATCCCATTGAAGAGAAAACTAAAGTTGTTCCCATGTGTTAAACGTGAATCAAAAACATACCTAGAGTTATTTTTGTTTGCGTAATCTTACATTTGTGGTCTCTTATGTGAGAGTTTAACATGCTTGGTTTCACGGCTCTGTGTGGTGTCTTTCTTCTCCAGGACGAGCCGCTGCATGCTATTAGACCACAATTCCTTTAATTTTTCATTTCAGAGATTAATATCAATATTTTAGTGTATTTCAGTTAGAAAACATACAATTCAGATGTTAAAACAGATATTATAGAAAACGTCATAAGTTGAAACAGATTAACAAATGAGTTATCACATAACAGCCTCACTAATGCACAGCCATTAATCCCATATGTAAAATTATGTACAACGCAATGGGCTGAGACTGTGCGCTGGTATAATAAGAATGGTACAGTAAGAAAAGTGCATTATAAAAAAAAGTAACACCACAGGCAGATCATTATGTTTCGAATAAGATAAAAATAATATTGAATATATATATATATATAAAAAAATAAAACTTATGAATTCAAATCCTTTCAATTTAAGGTTGCAGTTCATGAATTGCTAAGGCTGCAATTATTAATAAGTCTATAAAAAATCCTGATAAACCTGAAATTTAGACCTCTACAAACATGTTCTGAAATGAATAGGATTCTTGTTTCGTGAAGTGCGTCCGGCTACCGTATTTTCCAGACTATAAGTCGCTCCGGAGAATAGTGAGTCAAAAATTGCCAAATGAAGAAAAAAACAACAGGCTGAATAGGCGTATGGTATGCTAACGTAACACAATGACGGTTAGCTACATAAGTAAGTAAGTAAGTGCTTTATTGTCATTGTACAACTGTACAACGAAATAGTGTCAGGTGTTAGTCCTGAGCTGCTGCAGCTGAGCCGCGCTGCCACTGTGTGCAACCTGACCCGCATGACCTTGGAGGTCGGGGAAACTGTAGCACTCGGAAGAAACCTGGCTGGCTGCCCTCTGTCTCCCCTTATCCTCCTGGGTTTGTCCCTGTTTCAGAGCGTGGTGTCCTGCACTGGTCAGCTCCACCTCCTCCTTCCTCCCTCCCTCCCTCCGCTTCCAACAGTCTTTCACCATCTCTCGTTTGTCCTTTTTTGTTTCCTGTAGCTCCTCTTGTGACGCCTCCACTGTGCTGCAGGTGTGGGGACTCTTGGTGCCTCTTCAGTGTCTCAGAAGAAGAAATGTGTAGGTCTCAAATGGGTTTAGCTGATAAGCTAGCATTTTGTTTTCCTTTAAAAAGCTGCTTTCTTCAGGACCATTTTAGACCCTCAAAGTAAACAAATCCACCAAACCTCCACAAAAACGCAAGACGTACAAACATATCCAGAAAAACAATGTGGAACACAGAAACCACAAATGCAGTTCACAGAAAAAGGCAAAAAACTCAGCTGCACAAGGAGAGAGGGAGGTCACTTCCTGTTTTCACATCGCCGTGAAGCATAAACAACAAACTAAATAGGTGTCACATGAACAGTTCAGATAACTATAGCGTAAAGAACATACCAAACTCTCGATCTCGCTCCAAATCTATTGAAATCTTCATCCTCGTGTCACTTCTGAACAATCGCCTTGGCAACCACCTGGGCACGGAGCGTAACTGCACCGTTGACAAGCCTCTCCGGCAGCACGTTTTTCAAGCTCTCATTTGCAAACTCGTTCCTCTAGCTGTGGCCATCTAGCTTTTAGCCTGCAATTACCTTTTTTTGTTTTCTTCATTGCGTTAAGAGTAACCTCACAAGTTTCTCGCTCACTCCAAACTTTCTTTCTGCTGCTCGATTAGCCTGCAGTGCCCTCTAGCGGCATGAAATTATATATTTAAATAAAAATAAAAATAACATATTAGTAAAAGACGCCAAACTATGAAAAAAGTGTGACTTGTAGTCCGGACATCAGATATGAGTTGATACAATGGCGGCCCCGGGAAGATCTTTCAGCTCATGATAATGTAACACTATTGAGCATATATTGAATTTTATGTGGTGCGAAGAAAGATAAGTATAAAACATTTCTTCAGCTGCCGGTTGTAGCATTAGCCGTGTTGATTATATTGGAGTGTATTCAGCTGGATCGCTCCGAGGTCGGAAGTCGTAATTTTCAAGGCAGGAAAAACCCCAGTTCCCAGTTGCCTGTAACGCAGCACTTCATATTTCAGTATTCTCATAAGTGTTAATGCATCTGAAGTGATTTGAATGCCCGCTGTGAACTGCGTCTTTATTTTGAAACATAAAACGCAATAAAAAGTAATGAGAAACGGCTATTTTTTCCTCTAAGCCGTAATGAATAGACACGCGTAGTTACACCAACGGCCTCCCTCAATGAACATAGTCTGAACAAGCAGCATTCGGTGACTTATGTCGGCCATAAATCTAATTTGTAGACTTTTCCTGACTGACGGGGCGTCCATTAAACCGGCTGACAGCTCCTTCACGTCTACTTCTACGTAAATGCTCTGTTAGGGATATATCAAACTCCCAAAACCACATTCTTTTGACAGTGCTGTGCAGGGATCCTCTTTTTCTTATGCCTGTACTGTACCTAAGCCTCATTGGCCTGTATGCAGATGCCTGGCTCCGAGGAATTTGGTCCCATTCCATTAGCCAGGATTTATTGTCCCCCGGAGTGCGTTGCTCCATTACCTTTGGGAGAAAAGACACACATGCGCACGAGCCGCACTAAAGAGCCTGATGTATACGAAGGGCTGATGCTGCCGATGATAAATATTTCCATTTGGATAATTTTTGGCGGAGTGCGCGCGTCCCACTGGTCATTATGTCCGCGGTGCTTGTCATTAGTGAGGGAGAGAGTTGAGAGCATCTGAAAGGCTCTGAGAGGAGATGCATAGATGAGTTGATTTAATAAGGACATTAAAAGTCTTATCTGCTGTCCTTAAGAGAAGGTCAGTGTGGCTGAAATATCTGAAATGCTATGATAACAGTTTGGAGCGATAAGGCGCCGCGGAATACTAATGTCCGCGCACGCCTCAGCTTTGTCTCACCGAGTCATATTCTGTCCGTCGTCCACTCCGGATGTAAATAAAGTTCGTAAAACATGCTTTTTTTTTATTGATCCGGTTGCTGGATGACCTCTATTTAATGCGATGTGGAAGGGGATTCACTTCACTTGACCCCATCCGCCCAACAACAACAACAACAGCAGAATCATTTTTTTGCATGCTCATTTCCCCCCGCAAACCGAGTACACATGAATGACCTCCAAGTGAAGCTTTTATCTTAAGCATCATGCCTTTATTGTAGAAAGAAAAGTGGTCTTCTTGTATTTTCCTGTACATGCAACCGGAGCCCATAAACAAGCAGGGGATGCAACACTATTATTGTTTCAAAGTGAAGATGTATAAAACAAAGACATGGGAGATGCTTCAGTCATTAATCTGCTCAGTTTCTTTAAGGCAAGACTATAGACTATAAATTTAGAGAAACCAATTTGAAACTTCCACTGTAGATTACTGGCATAATATGAGGGGAAATGTATCGCAAGTGTTATGTTTTCATACAAAAATAAGGCCTTTTATGCAGTGTTAATTTCGTCGACTAAAATATTTAGTCTTAATTTAGTCAAAGTGATATTTTTGACGACTAAAATTGGACTAAAACTAAATTAAAAGTTTTTCATGAGACTAAAACTATGACTAAAATGTCCAGATTTTTAGTCGACTAAAATAAGACTAAATATAAATGAAAAGGAGAGACTAAAATCATCCAAACTTCTGTTGACAGTCTGAAAGAGCCTCAGATCATGTAACTTCACTGCCAAAGGAACAGCTCTGAGCTTGTTCATGTGGGAGCAGCTCCATGAAGCAGAGGAGCTGATTAAATATGATTATAATGAATATTATTAATGCAAAGTCGACTAAATTTGTCTTAAATTTAGTCGACTAAAACTAGACTAAAATTGAAGATATTTTTTGACTAAATCTCGACTAAAATTAAATTACATTTTCGTCAAAAGACTAAGACTAAAACTAAATTAAAATATGTTGTCAAAATTAACACTGCTTTTATGTCTAAAAATGCCCAAGGTCCCTATATTTTTGGCGACGAAATCTAAATAATGGATAGTGCCAGGTTTAAATTGATGGTTTTATTTCGTTGACATATCAGTTACAACAAGTTTTTCAGAGGGGATGTTAAAATAAGCTGTTTTTAGTGGAAAAATCTGTAAAAATTGAAAAAACAATACCTTGTTTTTTGAAATTCAAAACAATAAATTGGGTTAGATATTAAAAAGCGCCCCTGAAAAATCCTTCAAAATATGATTAAGTCCCAGGCTGGAAAGTTTGGAGTCTGTAGGAGCTACTAACATTGTGGTAGTGTCGCACCAATGTGATAATGCTTTGAGAAAATGCCCCTTGAAATTACAATATCCCAAATAAATCTATAGAGAAACATTGAGTCAGTGCAATAAATAAACATGTCATTGTAAAAAAAATGAAAATTGAAAAAATAAATAAAAACATTTTGCCTGCAGTGTCTCAACTTATTGGTCTAAATGAAAAAGCTTATAATTTGAATCTTGTCTAGTTTATAGTATGTGTGGGTTAGCCTCTCAGAAAGGACACTGTTACGCCAAGGATGCCACAATGCTTCTTTTCAGATTCTAGTCCCTCTCTCATATTGGGAACACGAGGCTGCTTTTCTGTAATGATTTCATGCAGTGAATATATTTGTTACATATCAGACTAAATGTCCCCTGCCCTCCATCCATAATTAAACAGAACAGGCCTTTGTAATCTTTTGAAGTTATCTGAAATAAGACAATCTCCCTGAACGCTTAAATCTGAAGAAAGGTCAAATGCTCCTGAGATGAGTCTAATGATCTACATGTTACTGCCCTGCACCAGTCTTTTGTGGTGTATAGTTGCACTAACATGCAGTGCTCATGATGGGATTAGGCTGATTTGATCAGAGATGGGGAGATTGGGAGCAGTGGTGGCTTCACGCTGGTCCATGTGCTCCAGTGGTGTTGCATTGCAGTGTCCTTGTGTTGTGCAGAGCATATTAGCAGTCCTGGTCCGCTCCTCATGCACCTGCTCTGTGCTGTTTAACCCTGGACTTCATCGGAGTGTTGCAGTGATTACAGACCGTCCTGAGGGACATCGATTGTCCTGCTCCTCCTAGGCCAGCCCCACACAATGCTGACGAATGAACTCGTGGCCCTGCCAAGTCCAATTAACTGTCAGTGCCGCATCGACGAGCTCCTCCGTTTGTTGAGAGTGAAGAAAAACAAACTTTTAATCAAATTTGCCTGGAGACCCTGGGGTATTTGGGGCTGTGTTTTGCATTCCAGTGTGCTGGGAGGGCTGCGGCTCTCAGAAGGTTACTCTTCCTCTCATGTTGTATGTGTCCCACACCAGCACTTGGTCCGTCTGGAGGATCCACTGTGAGGCACCCACAAGTTTCCCTTTAATATTCAACAATAAGTCAAAGAGCAGGATCGCCTCATCTGAAGTCTGCACACAGAGCCAGTGTGTTGTTTTGCCCTGTGTTAATGCAAAAGCACATGTTTAGGGCTAACACCTAAAGTGCACCAGCTCTTTTAACATCCACACATACCCTCTGCTAATTCTACCAAGGTCGAGATAAACAACTCTAGTTCCTTTTTCTCTGATTAGGCTAATGCAGACATTAAAAGCTCTGAAATTCAATTAAAACATTGGCTTTTGCCACTGAGGAAATGGCAAAAGGACAGAATGCGCTATCGCAGGCAGGGTGTACTATTGAGAACAAAGAGGCAGCGGGATCTAAACATGGACGAAAGGGCATCTGGAAGATAAGCATCAAAGAAATGTTGAGGAAATGTAATCATTACCCGAAACAAGGATGCATCCCGAAGAGTCAATTGCACTCTCTGCTCCAGAATGAGCTGCCAAGAGCTGTGCACATAACAAGGTCAGTGGCTCAGAGATTCTCCCTCAGAAGGTACTGTATGCTTAAAAACATCCGGTAAACTGAAAACTCCTCCCGACTCTTCTTCCCGCCAGCGAAACAGCAGCAAATCAACTATGAAAGGAACAGGAATAGACCGTTGCGATATTTACACACTGGCATGGAGCACTGGAGCTGCGTTTGTAGCTCATATAGGGCCACTAGCAGCCGCGACAGGGGCCGCCTCTGCTGCCGAGTGCAGCCATGTTTGTGAGGCATTATGAGCCAGAGACTGGGACAGCGAACCAGAACTGTATACGTGCAACTTTGTCAGACATGAGCACACTAAATACTAGGGATGTCAAGATTAACCGGTTTTACGATTTCCACGATTATAAAAGGACGCGGTAGCTTATCGGTAAGAATTTCAGAAGCCTCGGTTTACCGCGGAAATTTTTCGCTGACGTATGAGCTGCTGAAACAATGTAAACAACATCTTGGAGATAATCCTTAGCTGTGAATGTCCAGGTCAAGGTAACAAACTGCATAATTCCCAAAAAAGTTGTCCAAATGTTGGGAAATAGCCACAACTGGCTCAGGATGTAAACAAAACGCTAACGTGCTCTGCTTCAGCGTAACAGAAAGGAAAGTGAAACCGCGCACATGTGGAAATCAGCTGTTCAAAAGAGTCTCCTTAGTCATTTTGTAAACACGTTTTATTCTCTGTTCATCAAAACATCTAACAAATAATTAAGCACTAGCATAATTTTTGAGAACAGGGAACCTAGCCTAGACTGTAGCCTAATAATATATAGTAAAATAATCATGATAATTATGGTCATTATAAAGTAGTAAAGTTTACATTGTTTTTTATTATTCAATGTAGGCATATTTATTTTAATGCAAAACAATCTTAAAGCAGTATAAGAAAACCCGCAATGACGCGATTTTGAGTAGATTTTATTGGCACATGTAGAATATAAGAATATAAAAATACAAGTTTACAGATTGATAATATACAGATTTTGTACAAGATAGAAGCATTTTCAGAAGGATTCAGCATTGAGGAGAGAACAGTACTCTCCAAAAATGTATATCTAGATTAGTTTAAATGTCTCAATTTGATACTCGATTCAGTAAATTTTGTCTTGATTTCAGGTTGATTTATCTGCCAATGTGGTAAGAACATTGGCCGTTTTACTTTCTTATTTCAAGCAGGATTTCCTTAGAACCGGTCTGAAATGTCATCAAACAAGCAAAGTGTTCTTGATCCGATCAGGAAAAAAGTCTAAATGAGTAAGAACCGCTCAAAACAAGATTCTCAATTCAGTGTCATTAGTTACCCGTGCTTGATATTTCTTTTTAATATATTGTTGTTAAACCTTTATACCTGATGTAGTAAGTTTAATATCTAAAGTGTGACAGGACTCAGAGATGAGCCCAGGCCCCTGACTGACTGACAGAAACGTGACTGTGCCAACCATTGACCATCACCAATCAGAATCAGAATTGTATTTCTTGCCCTGGTTATGAACAGGTTCACAACTAGGATTTTTTTTCATTTTCAGTCGATCGTGCAACATGAAACATAAAACATATAACACATAACTTAGATAAATCACTATGAAAACTATAAGATTCAATTTAAACTATGGTAAAGACAACAACAATTTTGACATAGAACAATAGCGTGAGTGTATTCACAGATGTGCAGGTGCAGTAGGTGTGAGTGTGGACATACCACATAAGGCTCTTTTCCACATGCAGGCGCGTGTCAGCCGAATGGCTCTTTCACCCGCTTTGTCGAGCTTTTCCATAACAAAGGCCAGTGCCAAACCGGTCTGACCAGGTATAGGTTTTGGGCCCGACCTCTGGCTGTGGCCAAAGCGGGCTACCCCGTGTCTGATGTGACGTGAACAGACTGCTGGCCTCTGATTGGCAACGAGAGAGTGGACAGCCCTCACTATTGACACGCAGGTCATTATGGATTTAATATTTCACAAGATCATACCGCTGTGCTAAAAGGGGATTTTGCCGATAATAGCATTTAGCCGCTGTTAGCGCAGCTTTAGCTGGTGTTAGCATAACATTTACCTGTAGCTTACCTTCATAGTTCGTAGTTTAACAGTTTATTTCTGTTTTAATACAGCTTGGCTCCTCTGAATGATTCCCTAACTCCCACCAGATGACAGCATTTGTCCACATTTGTTCTCATCGCGGCTCTAAAAACTTTTAATGACGATCTGTACAGCGTGCGGCTCTATGCGGCTCCGCCCACAACAAATGCATGTGTGTGTGTGGTGGAAACAGAAAGGTCTGCGGCTAGTGTCGATACGTGCACGTAGTTCGTGGCGTGCGCGGCCGGTTCGCGCTAAGTGGAACGACGCCTATAGTGCAATAGAGCAGTGCAAATGGCTGGAACAGGTTATTATGTCCAACAGCTTCTTCACACAGGTAAGGTGTGTTTGAACAAGGACGTAAGATTGACCTACTGTAGCTTTCTGGTTGTAGGACAATTCCTCAACCGATGTTTCCGCTGAATTCTTTGTTAATTGAAAAGTTTGTATCTTTGTAGCTCTCTCGCAACCTTGTCTCGTCAAATATCTGTAGCACATCTGACCCGATGAAGCAGTTTTCCTTTTATCAATGCTAAACCATGAGCAGACCTCCACGAGTTTGACGCTGCGTCCCGAAAGCGCACTTCATTAAGAGCCCTCAGCTGAGTTTTCGAGACGGATTACGCCGACTTCCTCGTTCGCGGCGAAACGAGGCCCTCGGGAGACGCGCTTTAAACATCAGCTGGTATTATGATTCCGGGATTGACTCCTCGCCGGGTCGTCCTGTCTGAATGACAAACTCGCCCTCTGCTCCGATTCAAACTGGGGTTAACGTCTGCGATCGATAACAGCATCTGTCTCCTCGGCTCAAATAAGGTTTTGGATGGAAATTTCTGTCTTTTGTCCTCGAAGCGAGACAGCTACAATGTAATCAGATCTGACAGACCGATGTTTTATTCCAGCTGTGGGTATTTTAAAAAGGCCCGCGTTGTACTATATGACTTTTTGAGCTTTTTTTGTTTGTTATAATGGCCCTCCCTCTTGGAAAGCATACCTGCAGTTGTGTTGTGCATGTTTAAAGATGCATCACCTGATTTCTCCCTCTCTCAAACCAAGATTTATTTGGGCTTATTTACTTTACAACCTCTTAGCCTTAATATTTGTAGTATAACTTATGCTAATATCAATCTGTGAAAAGGCATGTGGTTCAAATTGACGGTAATGTCAACACTGGCAAACATACTGATCTGCACAGGGAAGGACAGGATCAGAATGAGAAGTGAAGGTGTCCAGACTTTAAAAGACAGACGAGGTTCATGGATTGCTTTGTGTGTAAAACTGCAGGGCGGGCGTTTTGAGGGAGACGCACAATTACTCAGACATGACCGAATGAAACATGTTTTTGATGAGGATATAACGTCAGAAAGTTGATTCTGCAGCATGTTGTAAAGGGGTATGGGAGTGCACAGTGTTTTCCTTCGCCTCATTTCCTCCCTGCTCTTCACCTGCCTGAATTTTGAGGCATCAATTTTGAACTTTTCCTGCAGTTTGCTGTTACGAATATACAGTAATAAAAATGTTCTTCAGTTTTCTATCATTTAATGTTTTCATAATGTAAATTAGGCTTTTGGACAGTAGAATAAGTTGCCCACAGAGCTGACCACATGTGTACATTTTCACACCAGGCCAAAAAAAAATGCTTCTTTTAAAACAAACCTGTTGCAATAATGTACTGTAATTGTGTGTATTTGCAAATGAATGAGTGGCAAGGCGAGTGATAATAGATGCCATTTCTTGTTACAAACAAAAATGAAAAGAAACCAGACAACGCCACCCAGACCAGCTGGGAAAGGGAAAAGTGCGGCACACAGGTTCATACATTGGTAAGAGGCAGAGACATTCCAGTATGAAAATATATGACATTTATTTGGTTTAAAAGTAATGTGGCAAATTCATTTCTACAAACAGTAAAGTTAAACCCGTTTGATTTACAGTTCAGTTTTGAGTTCTCTTTAAAAACATTGAGCATGGAGGCAAGACTGAAGGAAAACTGGGGCAGTGCTGTAAAATGGAGCCTTCACACACACAATGCCAGCCCACAACAAGCCAGAAATCTTGCACGACCAGCCTGTAGCCAACTACAACGGAGGATCCCAGTTGTGACTTGACGTCCAGCAACCAGCAACACCAAAGGACCCCGGCTTCCTAGGACTAGCAGTGCCCAAAGACCAGCCTGACAGGGTTATTCCCCCCCAAACTAAATGGGCGTCCCGACGATTAACAAAACTCATTCATACTCCACACTGTAGCGCGCTACCACAAACACACCGAACATGTACAAGGGAGGGCAGTGCAGCTCGGCTCCCCAAAGTTACAAGACACCATCGGACAGTGTCTGAGCATTGACACAGGTTGCGGTTAACAACTTGCGGGACTATGCAATATAACACAAAAAGCTTGACATTAACCTCACCTAACCCCGACCTATTGGTAGGAGTGAGGAGCCGTGAAGGCTACAAACACAATACATAGGTAGAAGGGTGCCGTCCACAACTACATTTAAAACACCAAAACCTACTCTACCTCACTGGACATGCCGGTCAACTAGAGTGAGGGGCCCTGAAGGCGGGGAGTAGGACATTTGGAACTTTTAAGATAAAAACTTGGCCCTTAAAAACTGTACATAGCTTCCCATCAAACTACAACGGTTGCATTGACGCCATTAAGTGGTTGAAGAAACGTACATCTCAACCCGACCTCCCGCTGCTGGGGTATAAGCCACCACGAGCTGCCAGATACAGCCTTTACTGCAAGGGGACCAAGTTGCTGCATCTCCCACACTACCACCTCACCACTGCTGTCTTGCCTTTGACACAACAGAAAACAGGTCATACTTTTGCAAACATATTTTCCAATCAAATTAATCATCATTCAGCAGTAGCATTAGCGATATAACCTGTATAACTACATCAACCATGTCACATGACCAAGCCTACAGTGCTATTTACAAAGAAATTATATTCATACAAAATTGGAAAACTAAATCACACAGAAAACATGTAAATGAATACACTTCAAAATAAAATACACAAAGCTGGTCTTAACAGGCTGCTGCAGAGACTCCGGTTACTTTTTGCACATCTTAAACTTAGCTGTATCAGTCCACAAATGTAAACATAGGTGTATATTAATTTTACAAAAATAAAATTGGAACATATGCCTCAATATTTCAATGATCCTTCCGACAAACGCCAAGTGTGGCAGGGCGAGTGATAATAGATGCCATTTCTTGTTACAAACAAAAATGAAAACAAACCAGACAGCGCCACCCAGACCAGCTGGGAAAAGGGAAAGTGCTTAAGGCACAGGTTCATACATTGGTAAGAGGCAGAGACATTCCAGTATGAAAATATATGACATTTATTTGGTTTAAAAGTATATATATATATATATATATATATATATATATATAAATATATATATATATATTTACTGTTTCAGTTAATTGTGACAGAACTTGGCAAATTCATTTCTACCAACAGTAAAGTTAAACTCATTTGATTTACAGTTCAGTTTTGAGTTCTCTTTAAAAACATTGAGCATGGAGGCAAGACTGCAGGAAAACTGGGGCCAGTGCTGTAAAATGGAGCCGCTTCACACACACAATGCCAGCCCACAACAAGCCAGAAATCTTGCCCGACCAGCCTGTAGCCAACTACAATGTAGGACCCCAGTTGTGACTTGACGTCCAGCAACCAGCTACACCAAAGGACCCCGGCTTCCCAGAACTAGCAGTGCCCAAAGACCAGCCTGACAGGGTGCATCACGGGCTCTGTGCCTTGTTACAACACTGGCCCAGTAGAAGACATGCTGGGGCCACGCCCTGCCAAACAGGAAGCGGAAGTGTGGGAGAGAGAACAAACAGGGGAAAGAGGGGCACTTTTGGCCACTAGTGCATATGACTTCACTTCACTACAAATGCTAAGGAATGAATGAAGTGTGTGATCATTTTAATGCTTTTGGGGGAAATGTATTATTAGCAAGACTTTGTTTGTTGACCTTTTGAGGTTAATGTATATTGTACATCGTCCCTGTTCAAATAAACATATAAACTAAACTAAACTGTAAATAAAAATTGACTAAATTGGATTTATAGAACGAGCCAGCAGGTTTACGTTTAATTTATTTGGATGTTTTATTTTTGTCTTTGAGTGAAGTAATTATTACTGAATAAACCTGTGAATTGTTAATTCAGAATTTTGTGTCTGTGTTTAGATGGTGAGAAAAATGGATTTTGAGCAAACATCCTTTGAGGTTACAAATAATGAAACACATTATGTGCATTGGAATGTTGCTTCCAGCTAATAAGTAGTACCTCCTGCCTATTCACCATCCCCTTCTCGAGAGCCAAAAAAATGGTCCACCAGCTCTTAGAGATCACAGAAATACTATTATATTGACATCATTTTTGTGGTTTCTGTATCATCAACGTAATATAAGATGATGTTTAGTGGCCACTGGATGTGTATCCGACCCCACAAAAAGCAGAAACTTGCCTGAATTTGAGTTAGCATTTAGCGCAGAGGTCACCGTTATAATGATAATTTGTATCATAATTTGCGTTGTTTGGTGGCTAATGCTAACGGCTATAGGGAACATACATTGACCAGGCTAACAGACTCTGAAAAGTCTCCCGGACTAGCCCACTTGCTAACTGTCTGCATGCGTTTAGATCGAACACCGCATCTGCTTTTTCTTACTATGCACCAGCTAAAAAAAAAACATTCCATTCCAATAGTCAGCTGCCATTGTTTTAATCCTTGGCTTCATTCCAGTTCATTTGGAATTACGTTTACATGCTTATACAGTCATTATTTTAAGCTTTCAAGCAGGAAATATCAGTGTGAAGGTGCCCAAAAGGTAAATCACAACGCCTGAATAGCACATTGTATACTGGAGAAGCTTAAGAGGCCACCGTTCAATCTCTTCTCACTGTTTTAATGTCGCCGCCGCACCCCCCTCCCCTCTCTCTCTCGCTCTCTCTCTTCGCACTCTCCCTGGCTGCCGTTGTATACTTTTCTCTTCCCTTTGACTTTGAGAACCGGGGAGAATAATTCATGTGCCTACAACTTTCTGAGAGGAGCATCGCAGCTTCATCTCAAATGAACTCTGCAATTTTCATTTCTTTCTCTTTTTTTCCGCACAGACCTCCAAAGGGTCTGTAACACGGTGGAGAGGCTAATCGGCACTGGCTGCGCTTAATCAAAGACAGTGTTTTGCTGCTCTGTCCTCTCCCAGCCTCAGATCCACATCCAGCCGATGGCTCACTGATAATTGTGTACGGCTCTGGTGTCCGCGATGATACAGAGGAAATTTAGGGTCTAACGGTTGCACGCCGCATTAGTAGCAGAAAACCCAAGCCCGAGACAAGGATCAGATTTTTTTGAGGATTGTATAGGCGTTAGCATCCCAGGACCTTCTTGCTGTGCTAAGAAGGTCTTGGGACAAAAACATTTCTGATAGACAATTGATTTTATTTGCACACTTACGCTGCTGGGGTAGAACACCTTATCACAGCCTGCTATACAGACGTTCATTTGTTCCACTAATGGATTACACACAAGCCGGACTGTTCAACCCTCTCCCTGTGGAAGCATGGCCAGGCGTTAATGGTCAGAGCAGTACAATGTCTTGAGCCTTTTCATTAAACACACTCTCATGGTCTTCATTTTCTGAAACATTTTGACTGCACACAAAGCACCATTGTTGCCAGCAGAAAGTGCAAGGACTGAAGCAGTTTATATAAGGATAAAACATGATTGACTTGTACTGAAAAGCAATTGTAGCATTTAAATTATTTGAACGAGTGAAGGTTTCCAGTGGGAGATTGGTTGTTTAAAGGGGGGGTATTATGTAAAATCGACTTTTTCAAGCTTTATATCATGTTATTATGTCATTCCCTCATTAAACACATGCCTGGAGTGTTGCCTTGGCTCATTCACATATTTTTGAGTAATGAGTAAAAACTTAGACGGCAGCCATTTTAGGTGTAGCTATGCCTCAGTCCTCCTAGGAACGCCCCCACCTCCTGGAGACGCCTCTGGACCTTTCGTCACCAGCCAAGCCACCAACCACTGCTCCTCAGCTCAGCAGAGCCCCCTCCCCACACAGTAGTGTTGTTTAGATGCCACAGCAGTGTGCTGAAGGGGGCGTGTCGGAAAGCTTCTTAAAGAGACAGAGGCCTATTTCAAGACGTTCAGTGCAGCCATTTTGAGAGAGCAATTTTATTCAAGGCAGTTATTTTAATTTACTGCATATACAGACCAACAGAAGGTTACGTCATCATTGTAGTATGCTATAGACTGGTGCTATGTGATTGAAAAAAGCATAATACCCCCTCTTTAAGCCATAGCGGTGGCGGCACATTTCAAAACCCTCCTCGCTGGCAGTCGTCGTGTGATGGATTGACAGCGGCTTTGACCAATGAGATGCGTTAACATCAGGAGAGATGGAGAGATCTTAGCTGGAGGCTTGTTGTATTTGCCTGTTGTTTTATATGGAGAAGCGCCTGCAGAAATGCATCTGAAGGCGTACGCAGAGAGCTCTCCGACGGCGGAAAAACATCTGATTGGATGACCGTTATAAAATGAAGAGAACATTTGAGCTGTATTAATTATTAATAGGATAAAATACATTTGGGTGATTATAAAATAGTTTAGGGCAGCAGAGAAGGCTTTGCAGGCCTTGACAGAACGCTACTGAGTTATATCCTAGTATCCCAGCGTAATATATTAAAAGGAGATAATTCAACAAAATTATATATTCTACGTAAGGTCTAAAGTGTAAAACTGCCTCACTAATTCCTTCAGTGTTGTACCCACTGAAGTGCGCTCCCACAGGTCAGTCCCCTAACTCTCCTCTCTCGATATCCGTCCGAGTTGGCAATATTGTACAGCCTGTACAAACCTTCTGTGAGATTGATGGAGCTTGATGAGCATTAGCATAATGTGAGATCGTTAAAAAGTAATTATGGCCTTGTTGTGTGTTGTTCCTCATTGTTGGGGTAATTCAGCAGGTAGGACGAGCTGCTCACGCGTCCAACTTTAAGCCATTTGTATTTAAGCTTGGGCACAGACATCGCTCTGCCAGACACAGAGATGCAGAGGACACCATTGGAGGCTTGGGGGCCTGTCATTACCCAGTTTGGACTTTTATGGTACTCACTAAACTTTTTTTTACTCTTTGAGTAAAATGTTCAATATGCCCTCTGTCCGCTCTGGATCCAAGTAGTCTTGACGTGATTAAGTCAAGCTTGGACCATCCCTCAATCACCAAAGCCAAGATTTGACATGGATCCTCTACACTTCTCTGTTTTCTCACGTTAATTATCCTTTAAAACAATTTCATTAGCATTAAACACGTATTTACCAGCACAGCAGCGCATACTGAAAGTGTAAATATGGCCAAATAATATGTGTATCTAGTGACTGACTTTCTTCTTTCATGTTGTGCATTTCTCAACATTAGCTGTTTGTCAGATTTTTTTTAATGAAATGGCTACAGGACAACTTGTGGTTCATCTCTTAATTTTAGAAGAAGTTCTTTAATTATTAATCATTAATTAATCATTATTGCTCATAATTAGTAGTAATTATCTGCTTTGACACGTGTAACTGCCTTCTTCACTGACTTTGCTCATTAATCAGTTAAAGCTGGAGTGACTGCTTTGTTTGATTGGAGTAATTATTTTGCCACCATATAAAACATAAACAGACGGCATGCGCTGTTAGCATCTTAATTTCATATTTTTAATTCTAATGCCACCTGTTAAAGTACCACAAACGTACATAAAATTACTTTTCATGAGTAGTTGGGACGTGCTCGAGGTATTGTGCAAGAACTACTGTATTACGTGGGCCTTTGTGCTCAACTAACTGAGACTTTCACATGCTGAAAACGGGAAGGAATTAAGCTTTAAATTTATGTTAAGTTGCTCAACCTCAATGTTGACATTTACATGTTGCATTAACTGTTATAAATGCCTCTAATAATCCCTTTTCAGTGTCCCTCAGGATCTTACGTAAAAGGTTAAATGGCCCTGGACAGAATGACTTGAAGATTGAAGGTGTGACTCCGCTTTCTTAATGCAAATGGAAATTAACAAATCAGTTTTGCCCCAGCCCATAACAAAGACTATTCTAATTATTGAAACTGCAAACTGTAAAGAAAGTGGAATCATAGAAAAAGAGACTCTGGAATGTCAGTGGGACTGTCCTTGTTAAAACAAATGCTAAATAGTTGAAATAGGGCTTTAGCTTGTGTGTTCAAACAGTCTAACCTCCAAAGACAAGAGCGAGAAGAAGCTTCTGAAGGAATAAAGAAAAGTCGCCAACTTAATTAAACCAGTCAAGTCAATTATATTTCAATACAAAACTCAAGAGCCTATACACAAACATAAAGCTAGGCGTGATTTTGCATACAGCTCCTCTGCTGTGGCTGTGCGTTGTGTTGGTGTGCGGTGATCGATATGGTTTAGTGCACTCTGACTCCGCTCTGATTACTTTCTGCTGCAGGTTCAGTCCCTTATTTATAGCCCGACGCCTCATATTTATGAACAACAGTGTTGTGGAAACAAAATCTGAGGCAAACATATAGAATATTCATAAATTCAAGATGTGGCATTTGAGTTGCAGAGATCCGTACAGATGTTACAGCTGTCGCCTTTTTTTTGCCTTTCCTCCGAACACCTCTGTCCTTTTTCTTTGTCATTGTACAAGTGAAAGTGTGATACCTTTGCGTGACATTGAAATCATATTAAAACTTAACATAAACGTATAAGCATGAGTTTAGTCTTAAGCCACGCCATAATGCTGAGATCGCTGCATTATATTGACATTGCAGTTTCATGGTGAAGGAAAGGACATTTAAAAAGTTGTCAGAGTTCAGACACGTGGCCCTGAGGTGAACTGTCAGCGGTCAAGATTAAGCGCAGCTTGAAATCACGGCTTGAATGGCCACTACACTATTTCACAAAGACTGCAATTACTTTTATGTAGTTCCTCTGTGGAAAACTAAATGCCCCGTCTCAATGGAGTCTTAATATGTAGAAAACCTGCCAACACCAGTGTTTCTCAACTGCTGTAGCTTCACTTGAGCGTGAGACAGACTATCCAAAGCTGAAACATGTATGGAAATAAACTAAACAGTCTGCTGGGAGGTTTAAGCTGCAACATTTTGTTCTAGGTCTAATTCAGAAAAATCTCAATTAGATTATTTTACAAAATCATTCAAGCCAATCGGTCATTTTTGACGCTTTGACTTTGACGGATTGATTCAAAGAGCACATAAACACCTGAGCATGGTTGTGAGCGTGTGTAACGGTACTATAAAATGGCCTTTTGTTTTGTTACAGCTACTTGGAGGGCACAGTTTGGTGTTTTTTTATTTCAAAGAAGCCATTTAGAGCTCCTAAAGAACATTTAAATTACAACAATTCTGGAGATTTATCCATATTATTGGGCAATGTCTTCAATCCACTTATTTATCTTTCAAACTTCATTAACTCTGCTTTTTCCCAGTGATTCAAACAACAGAACAAACTGTGTATCTTTAGATAGGAGTGATGAAAGGCACAGCACACTCAGAGCACAACAACAGCAACAGCATGAGAAGGAAGCCTTGTGTATCAGATGCAGCCACTTAGCCTCGCAGCTATAGTTTACCTGGAGGCTCCCGGGAGGCAGACCGGCCTGGTCAGTGCATCACAATACAGACAAGTGCATTTGACGACGGGCTTTTCACAGACGAGTAAAAGGCGGCACTAAGAAGGGGTTAAAGTTTTACTTAAAGGCCCTATACCTGATTTATTTTTTTATTACGAACAATGAAAGAGGGAGCAAGTAAATTAAACTCATTCCTCACTTGGTCACACATTTCTAGATCTTAGTTCTTCGCAGGGACGAGTTTATAGGCAACCATTATTCACTTTTCAGGGTGACCATCACAGAAACACTACAAACTCGCCTGCAAGTTCATACAATTGATACAAATGCTTTATAATGAGATTCATAGTACCGTTTACAATATACTAGAGGAGGACGATGTTTGACTATACTGTTGCCATCAGTACAAAACATGCTCCTAATGAGCCGCTCGACACTAGGGCTGGCGATATAGACCAAAAGTCATATCCCGATATATTTAGGTTGAATATCGATATACGATATATATCCCGATATTTTTTCCACAAAGTGAGAGCTGTGAAATGAAATGTTAAGTCAAAGTCAAAGCTAAATACAAGTAGTTTTAATATTTAATATTGTGATTTCGATTTTATTTGATTTTTTTTACCCATTTACTGTTAATAACTTTATATTGCCTATAACTAAACTATAGCAGAGACAATGAAATAGGACTTATTAAAGTATTACTTACTTTTTAGTCCTTTATAATCATATGAAATATAATTCAAAATAGTCCACATGGCCATTTACATAATTTACAATAAGCTTATACTGATAATTGATTGTTATTTTATTTTTTGCAAAAAGCCCAAATAATTTCTGATATTTGCTTTGATTTAATTGTGTTTTAATCAGTGGTTGTGAGATAAGTTCTTATCTTTATTCAAAACATTCCCAAACATAAGCCACAAACGACTCTTTACAAGCTGTGTGAATCCGGAGGTGAGGGAGTTTTGATCAGTGCATCAGAGCGGGTATCAGCGAGGGAATGGAGTGATTAGCGCTGCCGCTACATTCACTATGGCTGTGGCCATCAGCTGCATGGGCCAAAATCGCGTGCCTCCCTTCATATAGCGGTTTTGTTGCTATCTGATAATTTGTATCGGAACCATCTCCAAATGATTGAGCCACTGGTTTTTCTTTTACCACCAAGGGGCTCTCCTCCGCACGCTTCACAGACATTGTTGCTTTCCCATGTTTGTTGAAGAGTGTCTGAGGAGGGGCGGGGCCGCAGCGCTGGGAGCAGTGCAGAGAGCTCCGATCAGCGGCTTGCCTGAGCAACTATTACAGCGCAAATTTGGACAATATGATATATGCGATATGGTCTAATTCCATATCTCTTTTAAAAATGTATCGATATATCTTAAATATCGATATATCGCCCAGCCCTACTCGACACATAAAATTATATTTCTGCAATGGGTAATCAAAGAATGGATTTGGATGAGAACCTAACCTATTTAAATCTCAAATTCTGCTGACTTTGGTCAACATCTCCATGGAAACAAGCTGGAGACGCACCCACTCCTGGTAAAGTTACTGTCATGTCTTAGGATAGGTGAGCTTCTCACAAGCAAAGGCACATGTTTGTTTTGTTTGTTTTTACATTTATAAGATATTTTTCAATTATGAAAATATATGTATAAAATGAATGCTTGTATTTCAATTTTATTTATTGGGTAAAATTTTACGCGGTGTGGCTTTAAACTTGCAACACTAAATATGGTTCAAACTCCACATGCACCGCTACACCCTACACATGTGAAACAGCGTGAGGCAAAGATGAATTTGAATTTATCAACAATATTTTAGACAATCAGTAACCCCTTAACCCCGCCTTAACCAGCATATTTTTCCAGCTTTACCCAAAACTAAATATCTAAAAAGCTTCTTGACCTAGAGCTTACAGCCTATAGGCCAGTGTAACACCTCATTTGAAAGCTAAGGCCTACAAAACTGATATAAGTTTCTTGAATCTTCTTTTTGTTATCATGTTTTTGTCATTTTTGTTGAGCCTTTTGTCACGTTTTCATTGCTTCTTTGTAGCGTGTTGGCCACATTTTGTTTTTTAATGTAATGCAACTGATTAACCCCAAAAATGTGACCAAAACACAACCAAAAAGGACGAAAATTGACAATCATAACGAGGAAAAAGCTTAATTGTTTTGTAGGTCTTGGCTTTCAAATGAGGCGTTACACTGGCCTGTAAGCTCCTGTCAAGAAGTCCTAGATTTGGGTAAAGCCAAACTGGAGAAAATGTGTTCGGTTCAGGTGGGGGTTAAGAGGTTAAACAGATGCATTGAAATACTGACATCAGAAAGCAGGTGCAGTTTTGTCCCAGAAACTACAGCACAGAACAATGTGTGATTAAATTAAAAATATGGTACACTGTTGAAAGTTGTACAACTGCAGCTACACTTTCGATTTCAGATGTGGCTTTCATCGATATTCCAGTGAATGTTTTCATCCAAATAGAGCTGTACTGTATCTAAGCCCCAGTCTTACATTTTAGAGTTAGTGGCAGCACATTGTCTCCATTTCCCCATCCACTTTAAGCTCAGGGTTACACATTTTGAGTAGATTATGATGGTACAGTAGTTTTTTATTGGTGATAATTAGTCCTTTGTGAACGATGCAGACTCACTCGCTTTGGGTAGAGACTGTCCTGTCCGTGGAAACCTCAACCTGCATTACAGAACTCTGGCCATTACGTTTCTTGCCTGTAGTTTTTACAATGTTCACAAAAGGTCATTTATTAAGGTCAAAACTCCAGGCAACAACTTTATCACTTTGTGAAAAACTCCAAAAAGTCAATTCAAAGTCAAATCAACAGAATATGTGATCTCTAAAACAATATATCTTGACAATACCACAATGATTACATGGTAGGATATAATGTGCATCACTTTGGGAGGATACTGTCATGTTTTTAGTGGGACACAATTGAAAAGTACCTTGTCAAAGTCGTCGTACTGTGGTCGGAGGTACTGCAGTGACCTCCGGAGCAGTGGCAGTCATGAATTATACACCAGGCATTAAACTTTAAAAATGTTTGCTATGCGTCGCTATGAACAAATCTATAGTGCATCGTCTGGAGCCTTGAGCGAGCGCTACAGAATCCTAACTGTGATCTCGAGGACGCTTATGGAGACATTTTCACCTCGAATATTCAAAATGTTTTGACTTGTTATGGCGATAGGACATAGCACTTCATTTAGGAAAGATCCTTAAACTGGTTTTGTGAGGCTTCTGACTGGTTTCATGAAGATTTAGCTTAAAATGAAGGTTAAGGGCTAGAGAATAAAATGAAATAGCTGTTTATCATATTGTGTCATCTCTGTAGTATAACCATAACTTTGGCATCTGCACTATGTTTTGGCTTGCATACCAGATGCACAAGGTTACTGTATACTGTATATCACTCTTCATGTGGAAGCAAATCCAGACTTGAAAGGTTAGAGTAGTACAATGAGTTTATGTCTCCGGGTCACGCACTGATGGCAAATAAACTTCTCCAGGATAAGACATCCAGACTCCTGCCTATTTTTCCATCTATCCTCTCAGACCCATCGTTTTTTTCTGTAACATCGAGCGCAGGAAAAATAATACCCACGGATGTTTGAGTCATAATGGAAAACACGACTTATTTGTCAACTTAAAAAAAGATTTTTACCAAAAAAAAAATCCAACTTGAATTTGGAGTATGTTCCAAAATCAAGATTCAAATGGCTTTCAGTTTCATGGGACATAATAAAAACCCTCACAAAACACATGCTAAATAGTCGCCCCAAACACTGTTTTACTGCACTGACAGACATTTATACTTCATGAAATAAGCATGAAGTGTTAAAAATATTGAATGAATAACAATATTCATCTATGTCTGTGCCTCCCACAGCCAGGCACTTTAGGCTCAGAAAGAGAGTATCGTCACATTCCCTTATGGTAATAAAGATGTTGAGTAATTGAGGTCTTCACCACCAGTTTAGAAATAATTTATCTGTAAATATATAAACCTTCATTAAAATAAAACTTGTGCAAATCAGATTTAGTGCATACATATCAGATTATTCAAAACACTGGAAACAGTTGATCATTTTCTATAACCATAAAGTTTGTTTTATTGATGATAAGTGCGAGAGAGTTTGAGATCCGTTTGAGTCGGGGGTTGGGCAGTGATCACACACCGCGGGTAGGACAGAAAAAACTCACACAATAATTTCAAGATACTTAAAGAATAATGGTTGGCTGTTTTTTCCCAGCACTATATGTCACTGGTGCAGTTTTGATAGTTGTGACTTGTTGAGATTACTGGCTCTGACAGTGACTTGGTGTGTTTACTTTTGAAAACATGAGAAACACAGGACCACTCGTCCTTCTCCATTTAGCGTCTATTCACCCTATTCCACCCTGTCCACTTTTTCTTCTTTTTGCCACTGTTCGGCACTTCCATTGTAATGACTCTTCCGGTAGAGTCCGTTCACGAAGTGGAGACCGAGGGGAAATGTGTGCTGCTAAAATATGATGCACAGTAAATTGATTTGTGTAAAATATAACAAAAGTTACAGGTTACAAAAATATAACTAAGGAATATAACATATTACTTACACAAAATACGTGAATATATGAGTCATTACATTTGAAAGAACTCGAGTTACAAGAGCATTTAATGTATGAATGAAAAACTCCCCCCAATATAAAATGCAGCACCAAATCAAGTTGGACACTGGTGTAGCAGATCTGCAGTTGAGTGTAGTTAATGTCGTCAAACAAAACACAAGAAAACGAGGAAAGCGAAGGAAAAAGAAATCTGCACTTTTGCTTAGTGGCTTTATTACTATTTTCAGTTTATAGTTTGCCAAAAGTAACTCAAAAGCAACTCAAAGTAGTGTAACTCAGCTAAATTTTTGAAACAGTAATATGTAATACAAACATATTACATTTTTAAAGCTGTAATCACTAATATAGAATATATTACAATTTTTAAGTAACTTAGCAACACTGGTAAAAGGTTTATTGTTCATTTGCACCAACAAGTCAACACTGCACTGTTTCTGTGGACTGATTTTTCTCTTGACGTCTGAAGTCCTATGTAAACAAATACGAGTGAAGGAGACGCATAATTAATGGCGGCGCCCACGGGGACTTCCAGAATCACACACAATAATAAGCTACTTCCAGGTCCAAACTGTTGAGAGTTCCATAGACAACACAGTGAAAAAGGCAACTTTATCCAAATCTCCCGCTGAAATAACAACAGATAAAAGGCCAACAAATGTTTTACACTTAATTAGAATAATATGGATCATGATGTCTCCAGGCAAAACAAAGTTATTTTTATATTTAAAATAAGCCTTCATTGAAAAATAACTTAATAATTAATGTCAGAAATGCATTACTAAAGAAATGTAATATTTCTGTGTGATCAGATGTTTAGAAAGAGCCACAGTAGTCGGCTCTACATCAGGTTAAAATCAGCTTAATACCATTATAGTGAAAAGGGCTAAAGTTCTGTTGGACCCGGAAGTAGAGCGATGACGTCATCACTTAACAAACGAATAAGGGGAATAGCGGGACAGGAAGTCTGCCGCAGTTGGTAACCGGGGGCAACGACCACGATGTGGAAGGGTCCGCTTACTATTTTACTCTCCAATACTTACACAAAACTGTTAGTAATTAATTGTCCAAAGTATTAGTGTATATCTGTGCAGCTTAAGCATTGATGAAAAATAAAGTGTTAGTCTCTCTTAACCGAAGGCATTTTCTCCAGTTCGACTTTACCGAAATCTAAAAGCTTCTTGAAAAAAAGCATTAAAAGAGCAACATAAACGTGACGACAATGCAGCGTCAATGCAAGGATAATTCTTAGATCAGTTTTGTAGGTCTTAATATAGGCTGTAAACTCCAGAGGCCTTTAAGATTTGGGTAAAGTTGAACTTGGCTAAGGCGGGGGTTAAGAGGTTAATAGTTACACCAATAATAGGCTGCACCACATTTACATTAAAGAGAAGCTCAGATCTATACGTCCAGTGTGTTTCCAATATGTGTGTGATATTAATGCGGCTGAAACAGACATAGGCTTCACACATCGGCTGAAATGATCTCCTAATCCCCAGGGTGAGAACCATTGGTCTGAGGTCTGGGCTGTGGAATTAATCATCCAAATTTAATCGAAATTGCAATCCTACATACAGTCAGTTTGGATAATTGTCTTTTTGATCGTTCGGTCTAGAGCCGACTCTGTGGCAGTAACAGCACCTGGTTTGGATTTCAATGGAAGATGCTACGGGAGTGTAAAGTATTCATATTTAGTCTGAACTGAGGTTTACTTAAAAGATCTCGCTCGCCTTTGCTCATAAATCATAGCAGTAAAAGGTGCATTTGTTTTTAACGCGAATTGACACCTTTGCAATATCAATTATGCTGCCGTGTGGGTCTTTTGTGTTTGCACTGCTCCATGAGTCAGATCTCGTTTCCCCGGCCTCTGTTTGGCGAGCTCCAACCCAACCTGCTTTCCCTGAACCTGTTGTTTGGAGAGGAGCTGCAGAGCGCATGGATAATTGATGTCATGTAGATTATGCGTACAGAGGTGTTTTAATAAAATCTCTTTCAAGCCCGGCCCCCCCCCCACCCTCCGTTCGTACCAACCCAGTTTCACCTCTGACTGTGTGCGTTTTGTTTGTATGTGGAGGCTTCATTAAACACTAGTCTTCAGAGCCCCACTGTGTGCAGAGGGCTAAGTAATTGCACTCGCACCAACGCACGCACATTTCACTTGTAATTCTGCCGCAACACTGTAAACCAGGCCGATCGTAACCCTAATGAGGTTACCTGGATGGGCCACTAGACAAACCACTACAGCAAAGGACAGGTTGAGGGCTTTGAGGGGAAAGAGGGGGCGCAGCACGGTAGCATTGATACTTTAAAAGCACATTACTCGAGTGTTAAGTGAGGATTTCTATTTAGGATCCGTTTAATCATAGTCTGCGAATGCTGGTTGTACCAATTACCAAAAAGTGACTCTATTGGAATTCTGTTCACCACACGGTAGATTTTTGGGGACAAATCAAGTCAAATCGGATTGTAGAGAACCGTCGGCCTGTTCTCGCTACAGCATTTTCTGTAGACAATTTCAGGATATTGATTTTAATATCGTCCATATTCTCCAATGCACATATGGGGCCAAATAACTGGATGAAACGATGATGTGTGTATTATTGTTCTTGTAAACAATTTCATTTAGCTGCCGCCTTTTGCGTTAGTAGTTTCCACAGTGAAACACCGGGTTTCTATGGCATGAAAAAAGCATTAAAAGTCATTCAATTAATGCCTTGAATGTCATTAAAAAGCAGTGAAAAGTGGAGATTTTTATCTATTTTCCTCCCTTTACATCTTAGTTTTCATGTCAGAGAATAAAAATGACAAAACTCACCCCGCATGATGCTTATTTTATGATGAGTTGTCCGCCTGCGGAAGTAGCAGCTGCGGCGCGTCGAAAGACCGTCTTTCCCTCGGGTATTCATTCACAAATATTGACAGATTTTACATCCACATGTCCTGTGAAGGGTGCCCGCGATGACGCTATCACCCAAAAATGATATTTTTCCTCCTAGAGGACGCCTGGTGCGGAAGAGCCACAGAAGGTTCCGCGCACTCGCTACAAAACTTCAGGGCTTGTTTTCTCTGAATGAGAGAAGGCCCCACTCGGGCAGCGGGTGAGCCCTTATAGTCGCTCATACAGACTCCAAACTTTACAGTCTTGGACTTAACAATATTTTAAAGAGGGGGTATTATTCTTTTTTCAATCACATAGCACCAGTCTATAGCATACTACAATGATGACGTAACCTTCTGTTGGTCTGTATATGCAGTAAATTAAAATAACTGCCTTGAATAAAATTGCTCTCTCAAAATGGCTGTACTGAACGTCTTGAAATAGGCCTCTGTCTCTTTAAGAAGCTTTCCGACACGCCCCCTTCAGCACACTGCTGTGGCATCTAAACAACACTACTGTGCGGGGAGGGGGCTCTGCTGAGCTGAGGAGCAGTGGTTGGTGGCTTGACTGGTGACAAAAGGTCCAGAGGCGTCTCCAGGAGGTGGGGGCGTTCCTAGGAGGACTGAGGCATAGCTACACCTAAAATGGCTGCCGTCTAAGTTTTTACTGAATACTCAAAAATATGTGAATGAGCCAAGGCAACACTCCAGGCATGTGTTTAATGAGGGAATGACATAATAACATGATATAAAGCTTGAAAAAGTCGATTTTACATAATACCCCCCCTTTAAGTTTTTTTCAGAGGGATTTTTAATATCTAATTCCTAGCCTGATTTATTCAGCTTTGAACCCAAAAAAAACAAAACACATTTGTTTCCCCTTATTCACCTGCAGTGTCTCGCCTTAAATTGGATCCTTTAATCAAATTGTTTTTAGAAAATAAGATTTCTCTACAATTTTTACTACTGAGTTTGTTGAAAATCCAAATTATGCTCTTACACAACAGCAGTATTGGCTGAATTTCTTTGCTCAAAAGTTTCCCATTGTGGCCTATTTGCTTTTGAATATGTTATAATGTTAAGAAATGAAATATGCGCAGATTCTTTGCATTTGCGACATTAAAAGTATAGTATTTGAGCATTAAAATGGCATTAAAAACATTCAATTTGACTTGCTGTATAAACCCTGGAAACCATTGCATGGTGATGTGACAATGTGGGTGAAGTCTCTTACCTAAGTTCACAACAGCAGTATGTGCTCGCAGGTGAAAAAAAACCCACAACAAAGTGGCACTGACTACCCTTTAGTCCCAGGCAAGAGGCACATGTGTGCGTTGGCTTCTGCACTACACGTCTTTTGGAGTTGGATAAAAAGTAAAGGTAGTGCTGGGTGCTTGACTTACTCCATGTATCTTGAGTTAGACAGTGTGCTGCTTCATCCAGATTGAATTCCCCTCCGAACTATTGTAGTAGACCAAACGCAGTGCAAGGGGACGAGTCCAGTTACTGAAAGAAAACTAAACATTGAAATGGCACAAAAGATTCTTGTTTCTATTTGTGCTCCTGCTGTTTTCGAAACAGAAGAGAAACTTGTTGCTATTCAAGCTTTTCTTTAAATGTAAAAAATGCTCCCCCATGTTACTGGATTTAAAATAATCCACAGCTGTCTCTGAAACAAATAGATAGATCACACGTCACATTCACTGATGTATTCCCTATGAGCCTTATAGTCCCACCTTGAAATTACATTCAGTAGAACCAGTACAAGAAGATAGACTAGAATAGATGGTGGATCTCAAGCAGCCAGGCTATGTCTTGCTTAGGCTGATCTGCCATGAGTTTTCATCTCAGCAGGGAGACTTTAGTGTATCGTCTGATGAGGTGGCAGTGGTGTGGTTGGTAGCTATAGTTCAAAACACACTTGAATTGCACTGTTGACTCCCCTGTCTGTGTCAGTGTATTAGTTTGGTTAGACTCCCTTTCTCTCACAGCCAGTACCGAAGCTTCCTCTTGTGCCTCTGCCTCCTCTGCCTCCAATGGCCCCTGTCTCTGGTCTTCTTCACCCTCCTCTGCCTAGTGTGGGATGATAAGCCTAACACAATTATAGTCTCACAATTTAGATTAGATTTTATCACTTATTTTTTTATTATACCACATTTATTATTTATTTAGGAGTAAAAAAAGCATCTGCTGCTTCTACAAGTTCACATTTTTGTTTGACCAAAGAAAGGAGTGAATATGGTGCCCGCTTTAAACGTACTGAATCACATTATGAGGATGTTAGGAAGTAAAGAAGGAGTTTTTTTTTTGTATAGTGACTTTACATGAGACTTTACATGAGACAGTTGTAAATTCATTCCATACATGTTGCTGGTAAGCTACGTAGTACCATTAATATTTGGTAGCATTGCCTTTAAACTGTATAACTTGGGTCAAACGTTTTGGATTTCCTTCCACAAGCTTCTCACAGTAGTTGACTGGAGTTTTGGTCCATTCCTCCAAACAGAACATGTGTAACTGAGCCAAATTTGTAGGGCACCTTGCGTGCACACTCCATTTCAGCTCTGCCCATAGATTTACAACTGGATTGAAATCAGGACTTTGTGATGGCCACTTCAAAACATTGACTTTGTTTTCCTTAAGCCACTTTGTAACCAGTTTGGCCGAATGCTTTTGGTCATTGTCCATTTGGAAGACCCATCTGCGCCCAAGCTTTAACTTCCTGGCTGATGTCTTGAGATGTTGCTCCAATATTTCCACAGAGAGTTCTTTCTTCATGATGTCATCTATTTTGTGAAGTGCACCAGTCCCTCCTGCAGCAAAACAGCCCACAGCATGATGCTGCCACCCCCGTATTTCACAGTTGGGATGGTGATCTCAGGCTTGCAAGATTCCCCCTTTTTTCTCCAAACGTGACAATGGTTATTATGGCCAAACAATTCAATTTGTTTTTGTCAGACCACAGGATATGTCTCCATAAATTAAAGTCTAATCCTTGTGTGCATTTGCAAACTGCAATCTGGCTTTTTGTGTTTCTTTGGACTAATGGCTTCTTCATGGCAGAGTTCCCTCTCAGCACATGTCGGTACAGGACTTGTTTCATTGTGGATAATGACAAACTCTCACCAGGTGCAGCATCTTCACCAGGTCTTAGGAATTTGTTCTTGTTTTGATATTCACATTTCAGACCACAGCACGTTCATCTCTGGGACACAGAACCCGTCTTTTTTTATTTGTATGATGGCTCGTAATGTCCATCTTTTTTATACTTGTGTATAATTGTTTGAACCAATGAAGTGGCACCTTCAGGTGTTTTGAAATTGCACCTAAGGATGATCCAGACTTGTGCATACCAGGACATGACATCGTCATCTGGGCTTCCAAAATATATTGTAATCTTAGTGTATGTAAACGTCTGAAAACAAATCTAAGTAAGTAAGTGCTTTATTGTCATAGTACAACTGTACAACGAAATAGTGTTCAGGTGTTAGTCCTGAGCTGCTGCAGCTGAGCCGCGCTGCCACTGTGTCAACCTGACCCGCATGACCTTGGAGGTCGGGGACACTGAAGCACTCGGAAGAAACCTGGCTGGCTGCCCTTTGTCTCCTCTGATCCTCTGAAATGGTGCCGCGCCTCCTGGGTTTGTCCCTGTTTCAGAGCGTGGTGTCCTGCACTGGTCAGCTCCACCTCCTCCTTTCTCTTCCTCCCTCTGCTCCCTCCGCTTCACAACAGTCTTTCACCATCTCCTCGTTTGTCCTTTTTGTTTCCTGTAGTACCTCTTGTGACGCCTCCACTGTGCTGCAGCTGTGGAGACTCTTGGTGCCTCTTCAGTGTCTCAGAAGAAGAAATGTGTAGGTCTCTACACAAATCTATCTCTCATTCTTCTGACATTTAGCAAATAGAAATAATAAAAATGCATAATGTGTCTTTTTATATACAGTAGTAGTAGTAACAACTGGTTCCCATCATATATCCTACATACATCCTACATGTTTTTAGTGGTTGGGAAACTGGAGTCTCCGGAGGCAACCTACGCGGGCTCGGGGAGAACATGCAAATTCCACATAGAAAGGCCCCGTTTGGCTCAGGCATTGAACCAGGGACCTTCTTGCTGTGAAGCAGGAGAGCTAACCACAGCACCACTGTGCAGCCGATAATACTTTATCATGATCACGATAAAATGTTTACCTCTACTACTTACTTATTTCCAACCGTCTGCTTCCTCTCCCTCCTCTACTTCCTCCGCTCCCCCTGATCATCACATTGGCATGATATGAGCGTCAGTCGGTCTGACCGCTGACGCCCCCCGGCCTTCACTCCTTTCACCCTCATTACAATTATTAATGGAGAATAGGAAATCAATATTGTGCAAATAAAGTCAGTTGTCTTTTATCAGTGTGACTTTGTTTCTGATTGACCAGTCTTTGTGGTTTCCTTCACCTGCGTCATTGCACTGGCACAGTGTGTGGACTCAACAGTGCCAACAGTGAGGTTGCTGTCAGTCTGTGCGGAGCGGAGGACAGAAACACATTCCCTTTCTCACTTGACTGTATGGGGGTTCGTTTTGGAGCATTTTGGAGGATATCTGAGATGATATACAGTCATTTGATAAAGCTCAGACCACATTTTTATGACCAATTTAGGCCGAAATGTTAGAAATTCCAAAGGGTCACAGACTTTATACACTTTCTTATGCTCAAACTGAAATTATTTGATTAATACAAGTGCAACTTTAATGACATACAGTACTTTGCAACTGGGATTGACAATGAGATCTGGATTAATGTTTTGTAAATATTGTAAAAGGAAAATAAAGAAGAAGGAAACCATTTAGCTCAAATAATTATTTTGTTCTTTTTCAATCGTTCAAATGAAAGTCGGTGTGTGAACCACAGAGCTTTCAGCCAACAGGGCACCTTCTGGTTTCAGATCGAACATTCATCTTTGGTTTGAACCTTCTTTTCATTTTTATTCTTCTTCTTTTGACCACAGCATCAGTGCTAGGAGGACAATTGAACAAAAAAAAGATCTAAACATTTGACTAAATAAAAAGGACATTGTAAAACCTTGTTCGTACAGGATGCAGTCTTTCCTGTGTAAATGGCAGGCAGTTCTGACCACATTGCATCATCTCTATCGAAGGAACGTCCGCAGCACATTGTAATCGACCTAAACAATGCTTTTGCTGAGACGGTAAAATCTGAATTCACTGACTGTATTGTCTGACTGAAAAGCTCCTACTCTTATGCCACTCTCTGAGGTACCGCCCCTGAGCCCATCCATGGACCCCAGAACTCAGGGAGAGAGGATATTGTATTGTTGTGGTGAAACTGGTCTCATTCTTCTCCCTCAAATGCTGCAGGCTGTTTGTCTGACCAGCTCCTGTAGGGGGCGCTCTGGAAGTGTGGGCACTGGGTCATGACTATGACCAGTACTTTCTGCCTGCTGTCTGGTCTTTCTTCTTTCTATTGTTTTGAATTATTAAACAAAATCTTTTTAGCCAAAAGTTTGTTCCACATTTTTCCCTCCTCGGTGTTGTGTCCATTCATGATTGTTTTTGAGTAAACTTATCATCTGTGGGGACTATTCGAAGCGCCTGAATATACAGTGCTCCTCCAATTCATCCCAAGCACAAAACTACAAAACAACAGCTATCTCTCATACTATAGAGCCAATCTCTTTACGTCATGCTTCTACCTACATGCTTTGACGTTCATGGAGCCAAAAGTTTGCTGTGAGTTGGGGTGAGGGGAACAGGGGCTTAGGGACAGAGGCGCATGTCGAACCCGGAAGACAGGCCAAAGCAAATGGTGCAATTTTCTAACCAATAAAGTGTAAAATAGTGATTAAGATGTGACATGATTAGCCTGGCTAACGCCTGACTGCTGTGTGCGCTCGAATAATTTCGAACTGCACAGCAGTCTGGGGACCATGGCCAAAATCTTCGCATGGATTTCGGGACCAATAACAGAACGAGGAGGGACGACAAGACGATGACGCACTATCTGACATACGGAAGCTTGTAGTTTGTTTAGGGAAAATTTTAAAACACATTTATTTACGGATCCAACATGACAGCAGCAGACGCGACACCATCTTACGATCAAGCTTTAGACCGTGTTCTAAATAGTTTAGCTCGAAAGTTTACAGCGGGTACGTCATACGTGACCTGATACGATTGGCTTTGGCTACGTGCAGACGCCCAATAAACGGCTATGGACAATCGTAAACCACACCTCATCTACGAGAAAATGAATTGTTGGTCCCCAGCCTAAATATCACTTGTGATTTTAGTCTGGCGTTAGCCAGGCTATGACATGATACCAAGTACTTGCAAAAAGAATAATAACTCCTTTTTTTTACTCATTAATTGTCCGTGAGAGTAAATACTACGCTGACAGAAAAGACAAAGGGAGAGAGGGATATTGTACATTGTGCCACACCAATTACACAATGGAGATTTTTTTTTTTCACTCTAACTGTAAAAAACAGCCTGTTAGCCTATTAGCTTGCAAGGTTGGTTTCCTGGCCAGAGTCACCGGGGGAGATGAAAGACCCCCCAGTCATCCCATTAACACTTGTATTACCCCAGAGGGACTACGAAAAGCTTTATTAAGGTAAACAAGTTACTTAGTGCTTCTTTAAGTAAGTAAGTGCTGTATTTGTCATTGTATAACCAGAAAACGAAATTGTGTTCAGGTAGCTGAGCATCTGCGACTGTTTTTGGAGGTAGGAGAAACCGTAGCACCCGGAGGAAACCTGGCTGGCTCCTTTCAGTGTCCTGGTTAGCTCCTCCACCTCCTCCTTCCTCTTCCTCCTGTGCAGCTCCCTCCGCTCCACAATAGTCTTTCACCATCTTCTCCTCATTTGTCTCCTGTTATATAATTTAGACTTTAAAATGAAAATGTATTTAAAATATATATATATTTACTGTTAAAGTCTGGTCTTTATTTTACCAATTCAGTTCTTTGAAGGTAAGAAGACTTTGATATAGAGATGGAAGAGACATTCCGCACATCGATCTAACAACACTGAGAACTTCAGTAACTTCCCTAGGCCATTGTGCAGCGTAAGCCAAACAATTTCTTATGATTTGTCATAGCCAACAAGAACTAGAAATACGTGTCCACATAAGTGACCTATAACATCAGTAGCATCAATGGTGCACACTGGCTCTTCTCACTCCATCTCCTGCCCTATACTGCACAGCGTGTTAACCCTATTAGCACTAACTCTGTAAAGCGGTGCTGGCTCAGAGCATTGATCCGAGGTTCACATTGGAGGCTGAATTCAGACTAATGATCACATCTGGACATGGGAAAACAGCCAGGACAAGCTTTTTAATTTGCTAAACACCGCTTAAAAGAATCAAGGTGCTTTCTGGACATTTCCTAAAGAAGAGCAGTTCTAGGTTTGCTTTTCCCGCTCTTGAGAAAACGTTCACAAATTTAGAATGAGCAGTGTTTTTGTTTTTGTGGATTGGCAGTGGATCAGTGACATAGTGTTCGCCTTCAAACCCAGCTTTGCCCAGTGCATTCTGCTGTCAGACACTTCACCCCCTTGGACGTGGTGTATGTGTGTGTGTGTTTACTGGTCGTAGTCTGAGGAGATGTAGCTGCTATCACCATTGTGTGTGGAGAATCAATGGGCAATTCTGGACATTTTCAAGTGATTTTGAGCATCTGAGGTGGCTCGGGTATCTGTTTCGGATGTCAGGCATGTCCTATTGGGAGGACGCCTCGTGGAAGACCAAGGACACGCTGGTGGGACTATGTCTCTAAGCTGGCCTGGTGTTGCCTCGGAGTCTCCCCAGAATAGCTGGAGGAGCTGTGCGTGAAGTCTGGGCATCTCTGCTCAAACTGCTGCCTCTGCGACCTGGCCCGGATAAAGCGGAATGGATGGATGGGTGGATGGATTTAAGCATGCTTTTTGTATAATGTTTTTAATTATTATTTTCTTTATCATCACCAATTTCCAATGTCACTGTGCCCTGTTTTTGGTTGATATTGACTGATTTTATTTTGTGTTTTTGTCCATAGATGTTGTTGTCCATTGATGAAAATTAGCCTGCACGCTAACTCTGGCACATTAACTTATTATTTATATTATTTAATGTATAGCCACATGACAAGTTTTTAGACACTTAAGAACTTCAGAAAATAATATAATATGGATTTAACCACAAATTTAGTAGGAATAGTGATTCCTAAGAGGTAAGGCTAGTGTGACCGAGGGCCAAAATTAAAATGTGCCTGTGGGCCGTGGGCCAAACACAGCCATTTCACTTTATTTATTTGTTGGTAACATTTGCATTTTATTCTGTCTGTGCAAATAACATGCTACATTAAAACAAATGTTAACTTGCAAAATCCTAGAACAAAATCAACAATTGCAGCCCAAAATTCCGCAATATAGTGCAAAATGTAAACAACAACAACAATCCTTGCATCTTTAATGTTAGGTTGCAGCTGGCTCACTGACAAGTCAGTATGTCATCAAGGTGTGAGTCAGTCAGTGCACCTCTGAGTCTGGACTTGTTGAGGGTCATGACAGTAAAATTCTGCTCACAGATGTAAGTGTTACCAAACTGTAGTTTTACTTGGACTGCTGTTTGTTTGTTGTACGGCAAAATGAGTGTTATCAGTGTCATGGCGACACCTGTATCTACAATACCTATAGTGACTTAACCTAATAAATGTGTTAACTCAAACAAAATGCCATATTAGATCATTTTGAAAGTGTCAGTTCAGCATAAATTCGTTTAAGTCAATTTTAACACGTACCTTGTTGATGTCAACAACCTTTGCAATAAAAGTTGGGAAACTGGGAAAGTCATTGTACTACACCTGTGATCAATAAACACCGAGCAAAAACAGTGTTTCCTTAACTTTGCGGGAGGAGCGAAACAGCGCCCTAATTTGTGTACTGCATCCATACTTTAAGGGCTTACCATGGGAAAAGTTAAGAAAGTTAGTATTAACCATATGCGGCCGCAAAAGTAGGTCACCCTCTGGCGGGCCAACGGAATTGTTCTGACGGGCCAAATTTGGGCACCCCAGCTCTAGAGCTACGTGGTCGACAGTCAGAGGAGAGTGCAGTGTTGCAAGGCACAGAACCACATTTGGTCAACCATCGTTTTCTTATAAAGCAGCGAGCCTTTGGTACTCTCTTCCAAAAAAATGATCTCATGCACAAACTTTACTTTACATGCCTGACCAAACAGCGGTTATTATTGTGATATGAATGGTATGTGAGTGAGTGATAGTCTCCTGAAGTGGGACTGTTTTTAAGATGTGAGTGAAATAATGATGCTTCTCTGGGTATTATTCTAAACTTTTGTAAGTATAACATCATTCTGTCCAGGGACTGCGGGTGTAAATTTTTTTTTTTTTTTTTTGCTACAATCTGACACTGACATCTCTGCATTGTCCCTGATCAAATGAAAATAAATTCAAATGCCCAAAATGACAGGCAGTAGCTCCAGTTCACTAACGCTAGCCAAGATTTTAAGTTATTTCAGGGGGGCTTACACAAATCATCACTTTCGCTCTCTCTTGTTATAGTCAGTTCTTTCTGAGGAGAAAATGTAAAAACAAAGCCCAGTCTGTTTAACTTCAGTAACGAAAAGCAAGCGTTACCATGGCGCTTGTCAGTGTTTTGACCCCCACGAATGTCACATGAAACAAACATCTATAGGCCCCTTGCCCTCCATCTCACAATGCGGCATCGAATAATAGAATGTTGTGCCCGCTATTAACCTATTAAACAAAGACAGAACCCTGTGTGTCCCCACCAGTCGTTCCTGTGCCACAGTTTGAGAAACATTGCTCTGTGAGGTACAACCTGTACTTTTTAGCAGAGTGCACCGAGTACATTGGCTGTGATCACATGAGCGTGTCGCTGTGTCCAGTGCTTCTGCTGCTGCTGCTGCTTCAGGCTCCGTCCCTGAGGACCAGCAGAGATGAATTAGACCCGGACAGAACCACGCCCACGATCACTGTTATTCCAATTCAGCACTCCTGGCCTCACCACTATTGGCATTTCCCTGTGTATATTTAGAAATCCATTTGTCAAGCTCAGGAGGATGTGCCGTCGTTAAATTGTGTGCTTGTCATGCGCGGCTGCTGTGAGCATTAATAAACAGTAAGGAGGAAGGAGGTGGCATGAGCTGTGCAAACTGTGGGTTTTGGCTCGGAGCAACATGCAAGCTTCAGACGAGAACTGAATTGAAAGGCGTCCACCTTTGCTGCTTCTATTTTCAGCTCTGGATAATGTAGCCAAAAATCATCCCTCAAATGCCATTACTTTAAAACAGGATATACTTGAGTAAAAGTATTATTAAGAAAGGAAAAAAAAAAAAAAAGAAGCTGTATAGTTCATTGGTGAATTATCTCAATATATATATTTCCACCAACATTTGGTACTTATAGTGCTTTAGATCAAGGAACCACTCACCCCTTCACACCATAGTTATATTATTAATAGACCGTCATTCCTCACTCCTCCCGTTTACCATAATGACCACGTTCGAGGGGGAAATCATGGCTGATTTACAGACTCCTCCTCCCCAGCTCTGACGAAGCATGTTCCTAAAAAGGGCATAAGGGCGGGATCTTCACTGTAGACTCGGCCCTTGCGTGACGTGTAGGCACTGGTTTCTTTAATTGTAACTAACCCAGCGTTATCACAGGAGGAATATCGAGCTGTAGAAAATTCAAAAAATTAGAAACCAGCTTTAAAGTTGTTTTAACGTGTCTAAAGTGCAATGCATTCTAATGGGGACTAGTGGCTATATGGAGGTACTACAGCAATGGCGGCCCCTAGTGTCGTCGTCACAAAGCAGAGCAACCAGCGGCCATTGATTCACACTCTACTTACACCAGTGTACGCAAAACCAAAGGCAAGTTGGGTGAAGTGTCTTGCCCAAGGACACAATGACAGGGTGCGCCTGCAGGAGCCGGGATTCGAAAAGGCGACCTTATGATTATAAAACAATCTGAGACACCTACTACTACTACTTCTACTACCACTACTACTACCTCTACGAAAGTACTGAGTCATGCAGGGTAAGCAACATCAGGGTCAACTCCAGCTCTCAAGATTTAAACCCATCCCCAAGATTATATTGAGAAATGTAAAAAGTACAACCCCAAAACACTGAAATATTGTAATTTCCTTTGAAAATCCCCAGGGGAGGAGATAAATACATGCCTTTCAGTCACGTGACTTCTGTAGTGTGGCCGCAATTTTGAGACTGCTGGTTGGTGTAAATCATCTCAAACTATGCATCTCCACTAACTGAAGTCAAGACATCAAGTGCAGAGTTGATACTTAAAGGTGCATTACGGAACTTTTTTATGCCCAAAAAAAAATTTATATTGATATTTGTGCGTAATTACATTTGTGACCCAAAGCCTATATGGGTGGTCACAGCGTCCTCTACAAACGCGCCAGGATCAGTTGTTTTGTAGACACCATGCTAACTACCCATACAGCCATTGTGTCTCTAAAAGGTTAAATCAGCACTAATAAAAAGTTCTATAATGTACCTTGAAACTGAAAACTTTTGGTTTCATCCAATAACATAAAAACTCCCTGGAGCGTTACTAACGCCACTTAAAGCAGAAGTCTCAAACTGCTAAACAACAATCACTAAAGCAATTATATATTTCGTTTTAAAAAATGTTTCTGGCTCTTGTAAGATTAGCAGCACCTCGAATTTTTCTGTCATTGCTGTGTTTTTAAATTCTTGTTCTCTGCTGTGTAAAAGCCGCCCAGGTCTGAAACACTAATTCAAACTAAATGTTGGTGATTGGAGTCTTTCAGTTGTAGTTTTGTAAGCATGTGAAAGTACAAATCTCACGGGAAGTCATCACGCAGCACAAGGTTAGTAAATAGAAGTACTGAAAGGAAAGGCCTACAAAAAAAGCCCCAGTGGTTAGAGTATTTGTCCATGGATCCAAATATCTGGGGTTCTGGCTGAGGCGTACTGTTGTGTCCTTTGGCAAAACACTTCAGCCGCCTTGCCTCCAGCTGTGTGAGTGTAAGCAAGTTAGCGGATGTGTGCAATCCAGCGTGGCATGTCTGCATGTGTCTGTTCATTAACATGCATTGTTCTGACCAAATTCAAAATACTAAATGCTACAGAAATTTAACCCAGGACCTTTATGCAGTGAGACGAACTAATCTCCGCACCATCATGCCTTCTTCCCCTTCCACACTAATCAGCATGTGCTTTTCTGTCTAACTGAGAGCAGAGCAAGGCCTGGTGAATAACCTTCATATGGCTTTTATTGAACAATCTCCTTTACAAATAGCTTACAATGACTGAAGAGCGGGCATTACATATTCTCACATCAGCTGAATGCTCCCCCAGAGCAGTTGCATTGTTCCTTTTAGAAAAACCATCATTTTATCATTTAAAAGTCTATAAAGTAAAGTGGCTGCGCAACGTCATTTGCAAATAGTCCTGGTGTTAATTCCAGAGACGAAGTGTAATTTAAAAGTTCAGATCTGTCAGGAAGAGGAACAAAGCCGCGGCGGGAGAAAGAGCGTAGAAAAGTGAAGGTGCATTCTTCTTGCAAGACACAGCCAGGAAAATGAGTCACGCGGCTCAGCCTGAACTCCTGCTAGAAGTGTGTCCAACTGGGAGAATAATTTCCAAATCGCTGTCTGAAGATATGCAAAATTACAGAATTGAGTAAGTGTAATTGATTTTGAAAGTGTTGCGATTAGAAGTAGACATTTCTGCTTTAAAAGATTCAGTTCAGACGTCCAGGAGCATTAATACAGTATTTGTTAGAAATCTGACATGACAAGTGCTAAGCTACATGCTCTGGAACATGCGGGCATCAGCGTTGTGCGATTCCTGGCTATGAACATTTGCTGGGGATAAAAAGCAATCCAGTGGGAAGAATTTGCTGCCTCTGTTATTTGCTTATTGCGACCTTTCAAATTGCATTTTCGTGTCGACGGCGTTTAATCTCGCAGCCCTGGTTGTGAGTGTGCCTCTCAGGTCTGTGCACGCGAGGAGGAACAGCCCTGTTTGAGTGCTCAGCTCTTATTCTGTGCTGTCAACAGTGTGTTAATAATAGTTATGTGACTGTCAGAGGCAATGGGCCAGGTGCCAGCGTTTCCACTCAGAATAATACCTCAGCCTCCCCGCAACAGCTCCTCATCTCCTGTGGACCCATTTTTATAGACGTCAAGTCCCGATCCTCGGCGTCTGCATGCTCCGAGTCCGTTTCGAGCTGAATAAATAAGGTATGAATTAGCTGAAGTGCCGTTTGGATTCCGGGAGATATTCTGTTTGCGTTTAAAGAGCTTGTCTTAGACCATCATTTTGAATTTCGCTTTGAGAAGCTTATGGCAGCTTTCAGCGAGACATCCGTTCGCAGAGGGAGAGGGAAAACTGTGCGTCGCGGGCCAACTCCAGGAGAAGTTCAGCGTGAAGCCAGCCGCTCTGAGCGCTGTGGTTTAATCTGTGCGGCGGCAGGACTTTGAGCGTACTTCAAAGCTGAGTGCTCAGGCCATTCTCTGGACGTCACCTCCTCAAGTTGGCTCTTGCTCTGTTTGTTCCAGTGAGGATTAGACTGTACCTTGTGTGTGAGTTTATCCTCTCTTCCCTGGTTATGTGTACGGAGCTGTGGGGGTCCCAGCAGGGCCTGGGTGAGGGTTCAACTGACCTGAACCCCCCCCCAGAAGGTGTGTGCGGGTTGTGAGGCCTCCTCTGGGCCCAGGGGCTGAGACATGCGCCCGCTCGGAGCTGTTTGTTTGCCCGCAGCTCATCATGAACTCTGACTCCTTAATCACAGTTAAATGGTGCCAGGGAGAGGCTGCGGTGTAAGAAGCACAGTGTAGGAGAGACAGGCAGATAATGGGCTTTACTCTGTGCTCAGGCTCTGACTGCCAGCCACAGCGACTTTCAAACTTCACATGGAACAATGTTGAGCTGCTGAGCGCTGAGAACTCACAGCTGGAGCCTCCTCTGTGTCTGCTGCTCTTACTGACGTCACAAATGCTTGGAGGCGCTGCGGTTTTCAGGCTGGCGCTGATATTCTGAAGTGCTGTTATTGAACTGAACCCAGCTGAGACCTGCGTTCAGAGCGGGCCTGAACCGGGTTGAAGCGGGGGGGGGCTGTGCTTCAATTAGTGGCCCACACCCCGCTCTAATGTGCCGGGGCCGTCTGTGAGGCATCGCCTGAACCTCTGGAACTATCCATGCCAGACCTGAGGCTTGCCGGGGCATTACAGCCAATCTATCTGAGGCCCGTAATGTGGCCCATCTCCTGTTCACCCCCAGCCAGAGCTCTGTGTGTGTGGGGAGCCTGATCACCCCCGCCGTGTACCTGGAAACGGCTCAGCTTCATCAGCCCCTCACTCGCTTCATCACAGCTCCAGCCAAGTGAGCACTCGAGCCTTTATATATGTGTGTGTGTGTGTGCGCGCTGCGGAGAGGATCGATGGGAGAATATGGTGAGATCTCAAGCGGGGCTTTTATGAATGTGAGGCGGCTCTGCTTGTGCCACTGCTGATGGAAGAGTGTGCAATCACTTAAATCAGCAGACCATCTTCTGACGAACAATTACCACAGCCGGAGGAAAGGCTCGCGCGCTCTCCGCTGATTGTTCTCCCACATAAAAGCTTGCCGTTCATTTAACCTTGAGCATTACCTATTTTGCTTGCACTTTATGGGACTTATTGAGTTCTTCTAAACACACGGGCCCCATGTGAAATGCGCAAATTACCTGTTTGATATCTTCCCCTCAGGTGCCACTTAGTGTGTCACTGAGCTATTTGCATGAATCTCGGTAAAGGCGCCCATAACTGGCTAATGTTCCACGATTGTCGATAGTGCAGCGCAGTAGGGACAGCTCATTGGGCAGTCCACCTTCACGCACTCATCAGGCCGCTCTATTACACTGAAACGCACTTTCCCACGCTCGATACAGCACTTAGACACCCACTGAACTTAAACATAGCGCCGTGATCTAACTGTGCTGACGCTCGGCCATTTGAGAGGCTGAACATCCAGCGCAGATGATATGTGGAATGAACAAAACGCGATGTGCTCTCGTATCGGAAATCTTGCGTCCTCCCCGACAGAAACGTGAAATCTATCTGTCTCGCAGATACATTTAACTCATGATCCTTCCATGTCCTTCTGTCTACAGTACTTTTCATAATGTTTTATAAGCGTGAGTTTATGGAACAGAAAGTATCTAGTTTTACACACATATTTGTTGTGTGCCTGTTTCTACTTGACTGACACAAACAGGAATTTTCCATGTGGATATTTATTGTTGAACTTTTATTCAATTTTTCAATCAGATAATCCAGCGGGTAAAGGTTGGTGTTTTGCAGAGATTTACTGATCAGATAAGTGATTGGATGGTTTGTGTGTTTTTCACTGATTGCAGTTTTTCATAATTACTTTTGTTGTTGAACTCTTTAGCGCTATTAAACCAGATCTAAATGATGAAACCCTTTTCAGTTACCAATAATAAGCTCGGTCAAAAAGAACACATTACGGAGCGGAAAAAAACTCAATAGAGTCCACTCTGCAAATTTGAACTACCTTTTTATGACTGAAAGACGAGTATAATCCACATCCACATAATGAGCTTCACTTTGAACTTCACAACTGTTGGTTTTTAGCCCATCTGCGCGATCAGCTGTTTTTTTGCCAAGCACTGGATGCATCTCCAAAAATAGACCCAAACAAGACCCAATATCTTAGTTACAGACTGATGGATGTAATCTGCTCTGTTGCACTGTGTGGTGTGTCCACACTTAGACCTGCTGCTATCACTTTATATCACTTTATCACTTTATACACCTACTGTACACATCTGTAAATGCATTCCCGCTGTTGTTCTATGTCAAATTGTTGTCGTCTTACCATATTTCACTTTTTATCTGATTTATTTTAATATTCTTTATGCATGCCCTTATAGCCTTATAGTCTAAAGTTTTATAGCTTATTTTTTAAATCTAAATTCTGTGTTATATGTTTTATGTTGCACGTCTGCACCGAGAACAATTCCTAGTTTGTGCACCTGTTCTCAAACAATGGCAATAAAATCCTGTTCTGATTCTGATTCTGATGGGTCAAGGCTCTTGAAGGTTCTTTGATGAGTGTGGAGTCGGTCCAGTATTCAGAAGTGGAAGACTTTCTCTTTTCTCCAGATCAAAAGGTGCCCAGGGTATATTGCAAAATCAAAGAAGTCTTCCATCTGACTGAGATTTAGTATTTATTTATTTATTTATTTGACAGGGACACTGTACATTAATTCTGTAAATGCACCGGAATCAGCCAAAAGGCCATTTTTCATCCGTAGTCCCTGGACAGATGTACATAGTCTCCCACAATAAAACATGCAAGGTCAGAGCAATACAAGACAAGGTAGGACACAATCACTACAACAAGACAGAGACAAACAATACAAAACAGTGCAAACAATAAAAGAGTCATATAAGTTTAAAGCAGTACTAAGTAACGTGTTTACCTTAATAAAGGGGTAATACAAGTGTTAATGGGATGATTGGGGGGTCTTTCATCTCTGGCCAGAAAACCATGCATGCGATGATATTTTCACATCTTACATATTGCATTACAACTTGGTCTCTATCAACCAACACTGCATTACAGCCGCTTCAAAGCCTGTACAAACAGGCACTCAAAATATTAGATAAAAAACCTGTTTCGTACCACTACTGTAAAGTTGTGAAGAAATATAAATTATTAACATTTGAAAATTTCATTTTGTTTTCTAATGTCAGTTTAGTATTTAAAATTCTTCATGATTTGGCCCCTCAGCCCCTGAGAATGTTTGTGAAATCCTGTGACGAGGCAGGACGTAGAACAACACGAGCTTCCTCCAGAGGAGACTGTTCTGTGAACTTTAGATCCTCTACCTTTGGACAGAATTGCTTCTCTGTGAAAGCTGCAGGGATGTGGAACTCGTTGCCATTAACTGTTCGAGAGAGTAGTACCTTACAACAGTTTAAACTTGACCTGAAGAAGTGGTTGAAAGACAGTCAGATTTGTGATCATTAGCAAAAAACGGGTTAATCGGGGGATTGTTAAGAATGTATGAAGGTACAATCTTTTTTTATAAACTGTAGATATTTGTAATAGCAAGTGTAAATATTGCATCTGAATGTTTGTTGAGGTGATCCTTTTGCTGGAGTTTTATCTGTATTTTATATTTTATACTGTGAATGGACTTAAGTAAGAATGTGTATTGGCCACTGTATAAACCTGCTGTCACTTTGCCTCTGCCCAGGGACTACAGATGAAAATTAGCTTGTAGCTATCTCTGGTCTGTACAACAAATTTGTTGTGCAACGTCCCTGTCAAATAAATAAATAAATAAACCATGCTTGCAACTTGACTGCCACCGGGGCGGAGCAACCAATACACACTAATAGAATCACAGAGAAGAAGCTAACAGGCTAACGGGCAAAGCTAACTGCGGGCTAGCGCCACTTTAAACCGTATTTACAGCCAAGTTTGAGTGAAAAAAATATTCCCATTGTATAACTGGATGTACAACACCTCTCTCTCCCTTCACCTTTTCTGTCAGCGTAGTATTTACTCTCCAAGACATTTAATAAGTTTAATAAAATCGTCACTTGCTAAGACACCTGCAGTTGCGCTTATGGCCTCTAGGGGCAAGAGTTACTTAGTACTGCTTTAATTTAATCTAATTTAGCTCCATTATGGCCTTGTTTCAGTTTAGCATGTTTTAGTATATTTTTTTCTCCTTTTTCTTGATGAAAAGTCAAATTGTGTTTTGCAATATTCAAATGTAATGCTGTGTTGATGGGTTTAGTGAAGTATTGCAATAGTGCTGTTATCGCAGTATTCATGATGACATTAAATATGTTTTTATTATTTGTCATCATGCAGCTTTAATATGAGCAGTAGGTTTTCTGGATTCATACTTCGCTCCTTCAGTCGCTCCAGTTGTTTCTCTCTCGTCTGAGCCGGATTTGATCTCCTTCACGTCCACCTTTTACGTGTCATGTGGCTGTGAACTTTGTCCCCGTTGTCTGTGCAAACATGTGAGGCGCCAGGTTTACTCTGAGGTCATGTGATGCACTGTATGTCGCTTCTCTGCTCTCCCCTGGACTTAATAAATCCAACAGGGCGCCCCAGAGATAGCTATGTTTTTATTCTTGAAAAGATATTCGAAACTGTGGCCTTTTCTGTGTTCGGTGTTTGTTTCTGAAATTGTCCTGCACTTTGACCTGTGAAAGATGTATGTTATTGTGGGTTGGTTCTAATTCAACCTGGATAGACTCAAACAGACCCCGGCGGTAGACATCGATGTATAAGTCAGTGTAGGTAAACAGCTTGGAGTTAGGGATGTCTTCCCCCGGAGCCTGGACACTGGTGGTGGTATGGGAGACCCGCGAAGATGCGCAGGTAGAAGCCGTGACGGAAGAGGCGGAGATGGGCTTAAAAGCGGGACCGAGAGCGACAATTGGATGCTACGAAGGTGCGGCTCTTGCGCTGATGGCTGAGGAGGAGGTGTGGCCTCTCGGGAGTGATCATTGGCTGGAGGTCGGTGATGCTGAAATTAGTCTACCAGGTTGAATTAACGCCTAGGCTTCATAACATTATGATGTTATATATACAGTAGTGTTGGCTATTTCTATATATGTTTTTGTTATAATAGGCTTTAATGATTATATGAAACTGTGTTGATTGTAATCTGTGCTTTTGGGGTGATTTGAATTGAATTGCTGTATTGTTGTCCTTACTCTTGGAATCCACTGGGGGGCAGTGTGTTATAATGCGGAGTCAGATTGCGCAGCAGAAGAAGCATTCCAAGGACATTGATTGGTTCTTCAACAAGTAGCAGCCTACTTCCTGTTCCTATAAATTACTCAACATGTGTCCCTGGGGACAGCTGCATGACTTTTGTTTTAGATTGTAAATTCAGGGAATAAAATAATGATTTTGATTTTAAAGAACGAGTCTCCATCTTCTCTCCATTTTGAACACAACAATAGTAATGGTAGACAATATTTCATTTATCTTCCGTTGTTTGATTTTTGCAAATATCACTTTTAGTTTCCATACGACATTTGAAAGCTGTAACCATACAATGAGATCCGTTACTATGAAAATTTGAAGGGGTTTGCATTTACCTATTTAAATGAATAGAAATAACAGTTTGTAGTTTGTTCCTGATAATGCTGTAATTTGTCAGGTTGGAGTAGGGAAGTAAAGGATTTCAAATTTGTCAACTGGACCAATCAGATGACATCACTAAATGTTATCAAATTACAAAAAAAAAAAAAAAACTAGTTTGGTTGATGACCTTGAAAGCCCACAATGGAGAACTCCTGGTTGACTGGGAGCTTACACAAACATGCTGGAGAAAGGTGCTATGGGGTTGTCAAAAACACTGGTCACTGGTCTTCATGGCCGGTGCGTGTGTGCTGAAAGCTGCTTTGCTTCCTGCCCTAAATCCACGGCTGTAAGTTCAGGCTGCCCTTTGTGAACTTTTACACCAATTATGAGCCGGCTGACATGATCTATCCTTATGCCACTTATGAAAAATGTTTTGGAAGAATTAATTTCTGTGGGCGTTCGCTATTAATGATCCGCGTCTGCTCCCTTTAACCTGACAAATGATTTCAGATGTTTTCAAGGGTGACTCTCATTTGTTTGTAACCTCCTCCTTTCTGCCTGTGTGACCCCTGCAGGTTGTGAGGCGGACTTCTGGGGCCCCCACTGCACCAACCGCTGCCAGTGCCAGAACGGGGGGCGCTGCAACCCCATCACCGGCGCGTGCCTGTGCACCGACGGATACCAGGGATGGCGCTGTGAGGAGCAGTGTGAGCAGGGGTATTACGGGAAGGGCTGCCAGCTGATCTGCCAGTGCCTCAACGGGGCCACGTGCGACCATGAGACAGGGGAGTGCCTGTGCACGCCGGGCTACACGGGGGCGTTGTGAGTGCATTTCATTTTCTATTCTATTAAGAAATGCCGGAGGTACGTAAAGTTAAGGGTTAACCTCTTAACCCCCGCCTTAAAGGAATAGGCCACCGTTGTTACATACTGAGATATGTTCTTACCTTAGCTTAGACAAGTTCATCTGTATCTGTCTGGTCTTCACGTGTGCTTTCAGTCACGTAAACACAGCACAGACGGCGTTAGCATTTAGCCTCTCTCTTCTCTATAGCTCCAAACGAGGTGAAGATAGAAGCTACCAAACTCTTCCACGTTTTCCCTATTTTAATATGGTTACGTGAAGTGTTACACTACAAAGTATAATTACACAAAATTAAACAATGTGGATTTTCTAAGCGGATAAAAAGGGGAACTATATTGTAAGGCGTAATAATACCAGGAGTAATTGGCATCCGCGCAGTGATATCTTCACTTTACTGTGCGGATGCCGAATTACTCCTGGTATTATTACGCCTTACAATATAGTTCCCCTTTTTATCCGCTTAGAAAATCCACATTGTTTAATTTTGTGTAATTATACTTTGTAGTGTAACACTTCACATAACCATATTTAAATAGGGAAAACGTGGAAGAGTTGGTAGCTTCTATCTTCACCTCATTTGGAGCTATAGAGGAGAAGAGAGAGGCTAAATGCTAACGCCGTCTGTGCTGTGTTTACGTTATGGAAGGCACACGTGGAGACCAGACAGGTACAAATGAACTCGTCTAAGCTCAGGTAAGAACATATCTCAGTATGTAACAACGGTGGCCTATTCCTTTAACCAAGCACATTAATTTTCTCCAGTTCGGCTTTACCCAAATCTAAAAGCTTTGGTGTAACGCCTCACTTAAAAGCTAAGACCTACAAAACTGATCGTACTTTTTTGTTGCGTTTTGTCACCGCGTTTATGTCACATTTTTTAAGCGTTTTTGTGTTTTTTCTCCATGTTTTGTATTTTTTGTCATTTTTTGTCACTTTTTAATCGTGTTTTTGTCGCTCTTTTGTTGTTTTTTGTCACTTCTTGCTGTTGCATTTTCATCCTCGTTATCGTCGCTATTTTGAAGCTTTTTTCAAGAAAGTTTTAGATTTGGGTTATGCCGAAGAACTGGAGAAAATGTGCTCGGTTCAGGTGGGAGTTAAGAGATTAAGATCGGAGACTAAATTAGGGTCAACGGTAGGATTAGGGGATGATGGGATGGAAGGCTGTCAGAGCTGCCAATGTGTGCCTAAACATAACTCCCACACATCAGTTGTCTACATAAGCCCATAGAAATTTGGGAACATAGGCACTGGGGAATATAGGTTTGCAGCTATATTAGTGTTTTTGATACACTGCCTGAACAAAATAAAAGATTGATTTGACTAACTGATCTGGGGTCGCTGCATTTGGTCAGCTCTATGTTCAGCAACACTATGAGCCCAAAGAACGAGATCAGCTGACGACCTGAACATCCTAACCAGGTTATTCCATCAATGGATTTCTTCTTCCGTGACGGCACAGGCATTTTCCAAGATGACAATGGATTCATCGGGCTCACGTTGTTAAAGAGTGGCTCAGGAGCATGAGACATCATTTTCACACACGGACTGGCCGCCACAGAGTCCAGATCTTAACCCAGACCTTACATCACAGACCTCACGACCCCCGCACGCTCTGAGGTCTGAGGGCCTGCTCCAGCTTGAGGTTCCTAAGACAAACCGTAAAACCAGAGGGGACAGAGCGTTCTCCATTGTTGGCCCTAAGCTGTGGAACGCTCCGGGGAGTGTTTTAAATTGTCGTAAAACTCGCTTTTATTCTCTGAGGTTTAGCACTGCGTAAGTTGTGAGTTCCCCTGTGTCTTTTTATTTATTTTATTGTTCTTATTCATTTAATTGTTTTTTTTTTTAAATAGGTTTTATTCATACTTTTAAACTGTTTTATTCTTATTGAGTGTTTTTTATATGTTTTCATTTCTATTTATTGTTTTATAGTCGTTTAGTGGCGGTGCTAATTTGTTTTGTTTTGTTTGGTTTTATTGTTTTTGTGGTCTCGTGTGCAGCACTTTGGAAACGTTTTAAATGTGCTATTTAAATACAGTGGATTGGATTAACCCTATTGAGTATCTTTGTGCTGGAGAAGGCTGGTCACACTCTCCCATCATCAATACAAGATCTTGGTGAAAAATTAATTTAAACACTTGATCTTATTGAAACACTGCCACAGTTAAAGGCGGTCCAACTAAAAAAGTGTGTGACCCCTGTCAGGCAGTATATTTCTGCAATTGATATACTGGCTCTGACTTTGCACTATCAAAAAACATTCACTGCTTAGTAATATGTATTTAAATTGTTGACTTTGTTATTTGACCTCACTTCAGAGGTTGCTGTGTTTTGTCCGGAACTATATTCAATACAATATCTTTTTTTTTATCTTGACCCCAGCTCAGTGGCCCAACCCCTACTTTGGGAATTGGGAACTACCAGTCTAAGTACTGATGGAGAGAATTACCCGAGTGTAACTGTCCGTTCTGTGTGCTTGTGACAGCTGTGGAGAGCGCTGCCCCTCCGGGAGTCATGGCCCTCAGTGTGAGCGCCGCTGCCCCTGTCAGAACGGAGGCACGTGCCACCACATCACCGGGGACTGCTCCTGCCCCGCCGGATGGACGGTACGAACGCACTGCACACTGAGCTGCAGTTAGTTTGACTGCAATGCTCAAATATAATTCATATTTCTGCGTATTTCTTGATCCAAATAGCATGCCATAGTTGTTTGTCTTTTGTTTTCCAATCCTCTTGGACACTTTTTGGATATGGTTAAGGCTTGTTTTTATTTTATTATGATTATCATTGTTATATTATATTATGATTATCTATTCAACAAAAAAAACAAAAAAAATCAGAGCATGTGCATCAAAAAACCCACAACAGTTCTTCTGGAGGAGGAACCTCTACTTCTCAAGTAAATTTCCGAATATAAATATGAAATCTCTAGTTTCCAACACAAAAGACAAGTCTCTATCACTTCTCCAAGTCTCTATCACTTTCTGTTCCAAAGTTATATCTGAAAATCGGCGATGTTATAGATGGCGGGAGTATGGGGTTAAAAAATTCAGGCGCAATTCGGCGCCCCCTCCAGCAGATGGCACCCTAGGCATAGGCGCCTGGGTCGCCTATGCCTAGGGCGGTCCTGCTCGCCGTTTTCCCATTAGTGATTAGTGATATCTTGCGCAAAACAATAAATAGTTAAAGAAAACAAAACTGAAATTGAGTTACTCCTGGGCAGTCACTGGTTAGGGTGCATTTTCTCCAGTTCGGCTTTACCCAAATCTAAAGGTGACTGGAGAGCTAAAGACCAGTGTAACGGCTCATTTGAAAGCTAAGGCTTCCAAACTGATAGAAACTGATCTTTATTTATGTATTAGTTTATTTCACAGGGACAGTACACATTAATGAACATTTCTGTAAATGTGTCAGTATTAGCTGCAAAGCTAGTTTTCAACTGTTGTCCCTGGGCAAGGTGTATAATGCCAACAACAATTATAAAACATAAAACAATTTAAAAGTTGAGGCTACATACTTACATAACAAATGTTGATACAATTCATACATTAATAACATCTGAATGTTCGTTCTGTGACTTGCACAATAGAATGGAGATTTTAGTGCCAGGGCAGGTCATACAGTTCAAACAAACATAAGGATAAATATGTACAATTATTATTTACAAAGCAACATCTGTGCAGAGGATCCTGACACTTGGCTCAGTCCTGCACCAGGAGGTCTAATGAGCACATCGTTGATTGGATTTCAACCAATTCTTCAACCAATCTTTTCCTCGCGTTGTTGCTGTGTTGTTGTCACTTTATTCACGTTCTTTTAATCTGCGACTGCAAAATCCACGGGCCAGCTCCAGTCTGACTGAAGAACAGTTTCATACACCAGGCCATCAGGAAGCTGAACTCCCAACCCTCACTCCCCACCCAGCCACTTTTTTTCTTGAGTTTTGCCACTTTTTTCCCCACTTTTTGTTGAGTTTTGTCACTATTTCGATTATTTTTTGAGCTGGCTCGTTCAAACTCTTGGAGCTATTTTAATTTTCAGCCATTAGCCTCGGGACAGAAACACCTATCATGATGAACACGAGAACAAAACAACAGAGGAAGAGCAGCGGCCTCCTCATCAGCGCTTTAACAAACCAGTTATGTTAAAGGCAAAAAATGTGACTTTTGTCTGGCTTATTCTTTATGCGGCGTATGCAGTATTTTACCTTTTCCACAGTAAAGCAATTTAAAAGGTAAAATGTTCTGAATTGTGTGCAGTGAAATAGTTTGCTTTCCTGTTGCTACTGAACAACTTCACATCAGATGAAAGAAAGTTGAACCGTTTGAACAGGTCGGTGTTGAGAGGGGCTTAATTTCATGTCTGGCAGAGTTTTTACAGCAGACCCAGTGAGAACATGAACTTTTCATCAATACTCTCTGTTCAATTATAAATACGAACCAAGAATTATTTAGATAAGTACAACTCCAGCGGGAACCCCAGTAGAGAGGCTGAAACCACCACTCTGGAATTTCACATGGGCCTCACAATTAGAACAGTTAGCGAATATTATACAAATCTCGGCCAATGTTGGGGTGTAATGTTTGTCCGATATAGTGAAATCAATCAGAAGTGCAGACACCCCAAGGAGCGAATAAAATGCTGTATAAGTGCAGCTTGTACCACATTAGTGCAGTACTGGAGAAGATGAAATAACTACTGCCAGTGTTTAAGAAATAAACAATTATATCAGAAAAATAATAGGTGAGGCTACAGGCCCGGACCATCGTCTCTCCGCCTCCAAGAGCAACCGAGCCTCGCTTTCATCTGACTATAGTTTTTTTTATAGGGAGCATTGATGCTACAGGGTAGACAGGCTACATAAACCCCCATATTTCCTGTCCCACTACTTCTTCTTTCACCCAACAAATTGTATTTTAAGCGTCACATAAAACACACCGGGTGCTAATAGATTCATAATTTTTTAGCAAACGTATCGCATCATCTCATGCCCTCTCAAGGCTAAACAGAAGATAATGTTTCCGTGATGTTTAGTAATGCGCTACTCTATAATAACGACTTTATTCAGTAAGGAGTAACTAACCAGTAATCCAATTAAAGTTACGTATCTTATTATTTAATGTAACAATGTTAATGTAAATAATATAAATAATTACTCAAATCAATCAATCAAAGTCACTGTGAGCTACTATCTTTGTAATTTTCCTTAGTAAAAGATATATTTGCTTTCTTCTTGCGTCTTGCGGGAGTGATGCAACATGTGCGGAAAGTCACGAGGACAACTACGTGAAATACCAAGAACTCAAGACGCAAACGTAAACAACAATGTAAGAGGAGAGAGGTGCGCGTTTCTCGCTGGAAATATAGACACTATTTTGAGTTTGTGTCAGCATTGTTGATGTTACTATTAAAATGCACTTCCAATAAAGTGATTCCAATAAAGTATTGGCAAAAGCGGTCATCATTTATACAGTATGTTGAGACGGTGGACTCATTGTTGGCAGCTGCTGAATGTAACTAATAACTTGTAATCTAAGTTAGTTACTTTTAAAATCAAGTAATCAGTAATTTTTTTAGTTATATTGAAGGAGTAATCAGAAATCAGTAATGAGATTAGATTTTCAAAGTTACTGTGACAACACTGGGAGCCACTGACTTATAAACTCATCCCCATGAAGAATTGCGACCACAACTAACATTTGAATTACTGACAATGTACATGTAAAAAGAAAAACATTATTATTATTTAAAATGTCAGGAATCAAAGTGATCCTTGGCCTCTTGAATGTCCTGCCTCACCCTCTCTCTCTCTCACACTCAGGGTTCGGTGTGTGCCCAGCCGTGTCCCATCGGCAAATACGGCATCAACTGCAGCAAGGACTGTTCGTGCCGTAACGGAGGCGTGTGCGACCATGTGACCGGGCAGTGCCAGTGTGCCGCGGGCTTCAGTGGACGCAGGTATCTGGCTGTGAAGGCTTCTGTTGTGCTCTGTTGTGAAAATGGGCCACACAATTGAGGGGTATGAGTATTTCATGCAAAGGGATGCTTTAACTCTTCCACACTGACCTATTCTCTTTGTTGATTCCAAACGAGGAGCAAACCTGGCTCCTATTTATCAGGCTTTTGAAGTACCTTGGAGCCCTTTGCTATAGTATTTTGAATAACATGTGCTGCAGTAGCCGAGCAGTCGAACTTTCGCCCATGATTCAGGGTTTTGCAGTTCGATTCCATTTCTGCCCCAGTGCCTGCTGTTGTTCCCTGTACATTAAGGCTGTATATGATTATGTGAGTGGTAGGTGGCCAGGAGGGGCTTTCATTTCTCTAAGAATGCCTTGATTGGTAGCTGTTGCCCTCTGGCGGCAAAAAAAACCCATTAGAAGTGCGGTTAATTAATAGCATGGCCTTGACAATAAATGCCTGTAAGTGAAGGCAATTTCAGAACAAGTGGTGTAGTCCAGGGCTCTTAAGGAGATGTTATTAAACATGCATGAATGATCCAAACTAGGAGTCTCCAACCTTTCCACCCTCGTGAGCTGAAAACAAAAATGGCTGAGAGCTACATTGCTTTGAGGTTATTTGAGTAATATGGGACTTTGTCAGAGTTTACCCTGGACGGGGTTTAGTAGCTAATATGTTATGTCACCTGCCTTGGGAATACAGATGCTTCCTATAATCTGTAGTATTTACTTTGCAAATGTTGCAGATCTCATCAATATGGACCGTCCCTGTTAAATAAATGAATAGAAAATACAGTATCTCAACTCAAAGAAGTCTATAGATTGAGTTTGCTTGTAATACTTTACTGTTTACTATCTAGTTTCCAAATTATGTTCAATCTGCTCATAACTCAAATTGTGCATGAAGATAAAACTTCTCGGTCGGCTCCTCAAGCTTATGTTGACACTTAGAAAGCCTTCTGGGAGCTTCTTGGAAATCCATGGAGACCTACTAGTGACTCTCAAACTACAGGTTGGATACCCCTGATCTAATTAAACTACGGAACTGCGTGTTTTTTGAAGTGCAACCTTCATTATGATAAAGGTAGAACTACCGAGAGCCTTAAAAGAGAAAGGCGCCTCTCAGATGGTTCACACCCGGAGGAGCGACAGACGTAAATGCCCATTAGTGAGTTGCAGGCTGGACTGTTGCTTCGTAATAGGATGTTTATATTTAATTAATCTCATATTGCGTTGTGGCCAGGGAAGTTCTGTGTCTCGGCCCGTCCATTGATCCCTCCGTAGGCTGCGAGCTGTTTGGATTCCGCTCATTAATTATAAGTAATGGGCTTATATTAGCGTCTCATTGGAGAGCGCAGATCCTTTGCCTGCTGGAGCTGCCCAGAGCTCCCGTCTTATTAGTTCGGCTAAAGCAATCGTGTTGAGGATGAAAAGGCTTCCTCCTCAAGACCTCGCCGTTACTTTATTATTTCGCAAAATTGCCCTCATTCATATTGTCAGTGGCAGGTGAATTAAGCTGCCAGGAGTAATCGGAGCTCGTGTTAACCCTCACCTCTGGATGTATAGAGGATGATAATAGCAGTTCGAGTTAAAAAAGCTAATTTAAACACAAAACACATGTTGGTCATTTGATAATCGACTCGGCTATTAGCATTTTGTTAGGCCGTGGAGATTGATTTTCCCGCAGAAATCGCTAGTCAGTTTGTTTTAGAGCTGGAAAATCCATTTGTACGACCTGAATGGAGTATATAGCCCAGCTGCTCTGTGCTGTATCATTTTCTACAATGATAGAATATTTACATTGAAAAATACCTGGAGCTATGTAGAGGTCGACCAATATATCGTCCAATCTAACACAGATAAAAGCCGATATCTCAGAGACTGAAAGTGATAGCGATGTTCCCACAACTCCCTAGGCCTTAGAGGAACAGAGAAAGTTTCACCAACTAAACCTCAGTGAATATGAACACGCTGCATGTCATTTTGAAGCGCAACCTGAAAAATTCATTCGCTTTTAACATCTGTAGTTGTATTTTTGATCGCCGCGCAAAATGCCGCGACTAGCAACAGTATGCTAAACCTAGCGGCAGCATGCTAATGCTAACGGAAACCAATCAAGGCTGGGACAGAAACTGGGATGGATCACCTAAAGAAATATAATAAAATTGCCCACTGCGAGAGGTCATGTATTTGTATTTTAGTTTCTGAAATAATGGATCTAACATATTTGTAATGATCAGATCACTTTAGCTGAGTTGTTTATATTAAAGGGACAGACGGAGATTAAAAATGTTAAAATCATGTATTTTCCTCCCACTACATGTTCCAGAAAATGTCCTAATGTGTAGAATAAGAACAGACCTATTCACCACAACTGCCGCAATAGAAATTGCGCTTAAGACCTGAGGTGGCAGTAGTGAGTATAAAAATGACAACTTGCATCTAGTCTCTTTAATGCAAAATAAAAGCCTTTCATCCAGCCAAAACCTAGATCGGTGCATTTCTAGCACCTACTAAACAGGAATGTTTTTAATAAATCCGTCCTGCGCCCCAATAAAGCGCCCCCTGCTGTCACAGCTCAACACTGACGCATTTGACAGTCTAGAAGCTTCATACACAGGACCAGACATTGGGAAAATCGGCCAAAAATATCAGCCTTAGAAAAACCCATATTGGTCGACCTCTAGAGCTATGTTTTGTTTCCTTCATTGTTCCTTTGTTTCCTGTTTCCACACATTATTTCGATTTTTTCTCTTCAAAAAAATTTTTTTTTTCAACTTTTGTGTTTAAAATTCCTTACAAAAATGCCTTAAATTAAAAGAAGCAGTTTTTTTTTAACATTTCAATAAAGCAGCCCAGATCTACATGATAAGGGCGGCAGCACCCTTGTATAACGGACATTACGTGGGCAGATTATTTGGCCGCTACGTTAAAAAAAATCTCCCTGTGCAGATTTAACAATGTGTCTGACATTCTCCCTGTCATTACTGCGCTCCCTCTCTCTCAGGTGTCAGGAGGACTGTCCCGTGGGCACCTATGGGCCGCAGTGCAACCACAAGTGTCAGTGTCAGAACGGAGCGCGGTGCCACCACATCACCGGGGCATGCATGTGCGAGACGGGCTTTAAAGGACCTAATTGCCAGGAGAGGTTCTGTCCGCCCGGTCTGTACGGCCTCATCTGTGACAAGTACTGCCCCTGTAACAGCAGCAACACACTCAGGTGAGGCAGGCCACCGAACCATCAGACAAATTAGTCCGCTGTCAGAAAGGGACTGCGACGTGGGTAATGATTTGAGTTTTGAATCGGGCTGCAAGATAAATCAAAAATCAAATAGATAATCAGTCCCGCGGATGGTGCCACTCATACAATTATTGTTGCAGAAATGTCAATTGTTGTCTCTTATCACTCTTGACCAGTCATATTTGAACAATACATATTTTACATGCTTAAAATAGTTCTCGAAGCAAAGGTTGTTAGACTACCGGGCCTACAATAATCTGGATTATGTAATTTGAATATACACAATAAGAAAATTGCAAAGGCTGCAAATAATCTAGTGAAAATACCGTATTGTCCTTGGTGAACAAACAAAACATTGCCTTGGGTTATTATGAGTAAAGCCTCCAAACCCTGCTGTTTAAACCTCCACAAATGAATGATATTGATATTTAAGAGAAGGTTGAAATACTGGTGGTCGGGCCTCTGCCAACGGGCACAGCCCGAAAGGACGATGTGGGCCCGCCCTCCTGTGTACCCACCACCCGTAGAGGGAGCCGTAGGGGTCGGGTCCAGAGAGGACTGGGTGGCAGTCGAAGGCGGGTGCGACCTGGTCTGCTTGCGCAGCTTCTGGCGTTCGGGACATGGAACGTCACCTCGCTGGGGGGAAAGAGCCTGAGCTTGTGCGGGAGGTTGAGAGATACCAGCTAGTTATAGCCGGGCTCACCTCCACGCACAGCTTGGGTTCCGGATCCCAACTCCTGGAGAGAGGCTGGACGCTCCATTTCTCTGGAGTTGCCCGCGGGGAGAGACGGTGGGCTGGGTTTGCTCATAGCCCCCTAGCTCAGCCGCCACGTGTTGGAGTTACCCCGGTGAGGAGAGCGTTGTGTCCCTACGCCTTCGGGTCGGGGAAAGGTCTCTCATCGTTGTCTCGGCCTACGGGCCCAACATCGGTGCAGAATACTTGGCCTTCTTGGAATCCCTGAGAGGGGTACTAGATGGTGCTCCGACTGGGGACTCCATATTTCTACTGGGGGACTTCAACGTCCATGTGGTTAACGACAGTGAGACCTGGATGGGGGTGATTGGGAAGAAGGCCTCCCCAATCGGAACCCGAGTGGTGTTCTGTTATTGGACTTCTGTGCTAGTTACGGTTTGTCCATAACGAACACCATGTTCGAGCACAAGGGTGTCCATAAGTGCACGTGGCACCAGGACACCCTAGGCAGGAGGTCGATGATCGACTTTGTAGTTGTGTCATCTGATCTCCGGACACGTGTCTCGGACACTCGGGTGAAGAGAGGGGCTGAGCTGTCAACCGATCACCACCTGGTGGTGAGCTGGATCCGCTGGCAGGGGAGGAAGCCGGTCAGACCTGGTAGGCCCAAACGGTGGATCCCTCTGTCAGTAGGGTCTTCAACTCCCACCTCCGGAAGAGCTTCACCCAGATTCCGAGGGAGGTTGGAGACATGGAGTCCGAGTGGACCATGTTCTCCTCCTCCATGGTCGATGCGGCCGCTCGCAGCTGTGGCCGTAAGGTCTCTGGTGCCTGTCACGGTGGCAATCCCCGAACCCGGTGGTGGCGCCTGGAAGTAAGGGATGCCGTCAAGCTGAAGAAGGAGTCCTACCTGGCCTTGTGGCTTGTGGGACTCCGAAGGCAGCTGAGAGGTACCGGCAGGCCAAGTGTGCTGCAGCTCGTGTGGTCGCAGAGGCAAAAACTCGGGTCTGGGAGGAGTTCGGAGAAGCCATGGAGGAGGACTATCGGTCGGCCTCGAAGAGATTCTGGCAAACCATCCGGCGCCTCAGGAGGGGGAAGCAGTGCTTCACCAACAGTGTGTACAGTGCGGGTGGGGAGCTGCTGACCTCCACTGGGGATGTTGTCGGGTGGTGGAAGGAGTACTTCGAGGATCTCCTCAATCCCACTGTCACGTCTTCCGATGAGGAAGCAGAGGCTGGGGACTCGGAGGGGGGCTCGCCCATCACCCAAGCTGAAGTCACTGAGATGGTTAGAAAGCTCCTCGGTGGCAAGGCTCCGGGGGTGGATGAGATTTGTCCCGAGTACCTTAAGTCTCTGGATGTTGTAGAGCTGTCTTGGCTGACACATATCTGCAACATCGCGTGGCGGTCGGGGACAGTGCCCCTGGATTGGCAGACCGGGGTGGTGTTCCCTCTCTTCAAGAAGGGGGGTCGGAGGGTGTGCTCCAATTACAGAGCCGCCCCGGTAAGGTCTACTCCAGGGTGCTGGAGAGGAGGATCCGGCCGATAGTCAAACCTTGGATCCAGGAGGAACAATTCGGTTTCCGTCCTGGTCGTGGAACACTGGACCAGCTCTATACCCTTCATCGGGTGCTCGAGGGTTTGTGGGAGTTCGCCCAACCAGTCCACATGTGCTTTGTGGATCTGGAGAAAGCGTGTCCCTTGTGGTGCCTGTGGGGGGTGCTCCGAGAGTATGGGTCCGGGGCCCTCTACTAAGGGCTGTCCGTTCCCTGTATGACTGCAGCAGGAGCTTGGTTCGCATTGCCGACAGTAAGTCAGACCTGTTCCCAGTGCGTGTTGGTCTCCGCCAGGGCTGCTCTTTGTCACCGGTTCTGTTCATTACCTTTATGGACAGAATTTCTAGAAGGATCGGTGCGGCGTCAGCAGTGATGCGGTCGCTGTATCAGACTGTTGTGGTGAAGAGGGAGCTGAGTCGGGGGCAAAGTTCTTGATTTACCGATTGATCTACGTTCCCACGCTCACCTATGGTCATGACATTTGGGTAATGACCGAAAGGACAAGATCGCGAATACAAGCGGCTGAAATGACTTTCCTTCGCAGGGTGGCTGGGCGCACCCTTCGAGATCGTGTGAGGAGCTCAGTTACCCGGAGTAGCTCGGAGTAGAGTCGCTGCTCCTTCATGTCGAAAGGAGCCAGCTGAGGTGGCTAGGGCAACTTTTCTGGATGCCTCCTGGTCGCCTTCGGGAGGTGCTCCAGGCATGTCCTATTGGAGGAGGTCTTCGCGGAAGGCCCAGGACACGCTGATGGGACTATGTCTCCTAGCTGGCCTGGTGTCGCCTCGGGGTCCCCCCAGAACAGCTGGAGGAGGTGTGCGTGGATCGGGAAGTCTGGGCATCTCTGCTGAGACTGCTGCCTCCGCGACTCGGCCCCGGATAAAGCGAAAGAAAATGGATGGATGGATGGCTGTAATACTAACAATCAAATGCATTTCCATGTTTGCAGACGTCTTCCCTTCAGTTAGACCACATAAAGACTGGATAATAGAGCAGATTCCCTGTTCACCTCAAAATAGTATGAAATATAGAATAGAATACATTTTATTTTATTACTTATTAAGTAGAAATTCATCTTTGACTCACCGACACATAAAGCACAAGACTAGAGGTCTAGGACAATACAGTCAGGCCTAATAAAAAACAAAGACAAGAAAAATTACTGAACAATTCACTCCATTTCTGCTTCTGTGGTGGTTGTGTTAAAAAATGCACACTGCACAAAGGGACAAAGGATGCATTAAACACAGCCTATGTAGCTCGAGCTTTAGTCAGTGTGGTCTCCCTGCACAAGGTCTCTGAGGTCTTCCCACAATCTTAGAGCCCATTGACACCACCGTGTTCACTTTGGGTTCTGTCCCGCTGCCCGCATATAATATAAATTAAACAAAGAAGCCAGTCGTAGGCAAAGATAAATATGTCGGCCACTGTTGAAAAAGGTTTTTCATCCCCACTTGCCTGAAGGATAGAGGGAATGTGAAAGTAGAGAAAAAGAGTTTGAAGGAGCATGGAAACAAGGAGGAAAGTTTTTTTATTTTTTTTTTATTGGGTATAGATCAGTTTTGGTCCTGAAGATAACGCACTTATCTTCATTAACTTTATATTTGCAGCCTTTGTGTTTTATTTAGTGCCAACATTCAAATTGTGATTTCAGGTAAACAGTGATTACGCTTGCAGTCCTAATTTTAAACATGTTAAATAAACCATGTCTGGAAAAGTGAATTATTTCTAAACAACTCCAGAGAAGTTAGGTCTCATTATAGTAGACATTCCCATCTCCACTCCATAAGCCCCTCTCATTCTGCAGTCACCTCGCCGCCGTGTCATCCACTTCGGCTTTTAATCGTGACCTTGACTTCATTCATAATTTCTGAGCAGCCGCATTCATAGTTAATGCCGTGTTAATGCTCTGATTCCGGCGCGAACTATAGAAGTCATTACAGCTGAAGGGGACAGAAAAGGGACGTTTATCGGAGCCCTGATGAATGAGCGGTAAGGAGAAGCAGACATGACCCTGGTTTAAAATGAGCTGAGAGCGTGTTGTTTTTCAGCTGCCACCCGCTGTCTGGCGAGTGCACGTGCGCGGCCGGGTCGACAGGCCTCTTCTGTAATGAGAGCTGCCCTCCTGGGTTCTACGGCGAAGGCTGCTCAGAGCCGTGCAGCTGCTCCAACGGGGCCGACTGCCACCCGGTCACCGGCTCCTGCGTCTGTGCGCCTGGATACATGGTGAGTGCATCCATACTGTAAATATCCTGGACCAGTGTTTCTCAAGCTGTGGCACATGCCCCACTGGGCTTCTTTAGGTGATACTCAAGGTCATCTGCAATTTTGGACTACTCAGTGTGTGCTTTAGTACTTCGTTTAAATTTGGCGTTTTCCTGGTTAAGACTTGGTTTACTTCCAGTTAGGCATAATTTTGACCAATTTAAGTCTATTTTAGACACAACCCTGTTTAGACTTTACTTGACTTTTTAGAGCTTATTACAATGTTACAATGTCGCTCTATCACCAAAAACATGCCTGGAGTTGTGTTTTGAGCCACTCGCGCATCTTTGAATAATCTTTGGACCTTCACCAGTGGCGATTCTTAGAACCGCATCTATGGCTCACAGAAAGCTGCTTCTGGTCTTTGTATCCAGCAAATGCTTTCCTCACCTCTCGATCTCATCGCAAAGTAAAAACACTTGTTATAGCTTCACTGCAGCCACATGCGCTGAGCAGTGTATTTGTATTTTATTTTTCCTCTTTATTTATTGTGCAGTGAAGGGGAGCAAGAGGAAGGGGGTGGGGCTTATGGTATCTCACTTGGAGAATCAGGAAGTGAAATTACTCGATATTTTGTTTCAGCTGTTTTAAATCAATATGGCATTCTCTAAGCAACAATGTGTAAGCTAGTGATAAAGATGTGGTTGACATGATTAGAATACCCCCTCTTTCAATTTGGTGGTACTTGGTGTGAAAAGTTTAAGCATCACTGACGGCAACACAACTAGGTTGAGGAACCATTTCCAGAAATGTGCAGGCCGTTAAAGGGGATAAAGAGCTGAATGATTTATTTGGCTGATACAGCGCATGTTTATGATCAGAGATGAGACATGTGCATGTAAATATGCCACACCAGATGCCAGGTAGCGATTGGCAAGTTTATATCTTTTGTTCTGCATTTGCACTCACAAAAACACTCTCGTTCATGCACCAATATGCTGTACACTGAAACAGGATGCAAGGTAATAATAATAATAATAATAATGCATTAGTCTTATATAGCGCTTTTCCAGACGCTCAAAGTCGCTTTACAATTTGGTGCATTATTCATTCACTCCATACTCAGTGATGATAAGCGAGGCAACCAGTCTGCACACATCAGCCACCACCACCAACCACTCACTACATTCGCTAGGCTTCCTGGTGTTACTGAACGGTCTCCCATCCAAGTACTAACCAGGCCCTACCCTGCTTAGCTTCCAAGGTCTGACGGGATTGGGCATCACAAAGGCGGTATGGCCACAAGGTGAGGAAAGTGTCTTGCCAAAGGACACTGAGAAATTATGCACTGGCTGGAGCTGAGACTCAGTGCTTGATACTAAAAACAGGATATTTTTGGTGGAGATAATTTAACAAAAAATTGAAAAACAGTCACAACATAATATAAAGCAGTGGAACACAAATGGGTTATGGAGACCCTTAAGGACATAATAAAAAAGATCTATTTTCACACTAAACACCTAAATAAACTGCAACAGCCCAAATAACAATTGTGCATATTCAGGGCATTTATTGTACAAGGAATAAAAGGATGTTTAAAAGTATTTGTTTTGGCTATGGGCAGTCTGGATGTGCTCTTAGAGGGAAGAACAACAAACTCCGCTCGCTGCCACCTTTTAATAGTTCAAAACTAATAAACCTAGATGTAAGTCACTTTTAACAACATGCAACAAAACACCAAGTCACACACTCCTAATATTTTTGTTGGACCACCTTCTGCAATATCACAAGATTTATTTCCTCCCTGTGTTGCATTAATGTATCCCAGCACATCCCAAAGATTCTCAACAGAGTGAATATATGTGAAACAGATCTCTCATTCTCCCTGAACCACTCTTTGCCCATGAATCCTGGAATTGTTCTCTTGGAATATGCCTGTGCCATCAGGGACGAAGGGGAAAAATTGAATAACTTAATCATTCAGAATAGTTGACCTCATTAATAACGTTGTTGAACCTGGACACGACTAACTGCAGCGCACCAGATCCTGGTTGTGACCTTTTTTTTTTTTTTTTTTTTATCAGTCACCTTGAGTCTCTCTAAAATTGAAATTAGGTTAGAAATCTAGGAGTAATCAAGGACTCAAAGACCTGAACTTAAACAGCCACATCAAAGAAAGCAGCTTTTTACCATCTGAAAAACATTGCTAAAATCAGTCAGAGAGACTTATCCATGCATTTGTCTCCAGCAGGTTAGACTACTGTAACACACAAACTGTTGGCTCCCAAGCTTTTTTTAATTATAGCTCACCAAGTTGGTTACTTGGTGAGCTATAATTAATTAATTACATTCTTTATTGCTCTTATTTTTTTATCCTGCACTCAGACTCAGTACCTGTGGATGTGCGTGTTTTATAGACTACTGTAACGGCCTGCTCACTGTTAGAGCTGCAGTACATCCTGAACGCTGCTGCTCGAGTCCTGGCAAGAACCAGGAAATACGACCATATTAGTCCAGTGCTCCGGTCTCTGCACTGGCTTCCTGTCGCTCAGAGAATAGAATTTAAAACAGCTCTGCTTGTGTACAAGTCTTTTCATGGTTTAGCACCAAAGTACATCTCTGACATGTTAGAGCCGTATGAACCATCTCTGGTCCTGAGAACTTCAGGGAGGGGTCTCCTGGTGGTTTTTTACCTGTGCCTTTAACAACTGAAAGTATTTAATCTGCACTTTTGCTTTTTACTTTAATTAAAAATATTTTATATTGATGCTCTATGCATTGCTTTTATCTGCCATGTAATTTGATGTAAGGATTCTTTGTTAAATTTTTTGGTGTCACAAAGTTGCATTTTTTTCCTTCCTCCAATAATTGCAACAGTAAAATTTTACATTGTGGCATTTGTAGTGGCACATCGTGGCACACAACTCCCTGAAGTAAGGAGTTGGTGTGTCTCTCATCCCAGGGGAGGGCTTAGAAAAGTGCTCTTTCACCTGTGAGATTTCTGCTTAAGGGCAAAATTGGGGTCTCCATGGAAACAGCATGGATTTGTGAGAAGTGACTAGGTTATAACTTCAGAGTTTTATACACTGGAACAAAGGGTTTAAATTGTGGTCAGAAGGATCAAAACCTTGTCAAAATACATAATTAAAGAAAGGTATGGAAAAAAAAAACTCAACTTAAGCTGTAAATTGAGGACACAAGCACAACAGTGGACGTGCCATTCCTCATTTGAAAGCTAAGAATCTCCAGAGTTCAGTCAGTGAGCTGGAGGGCTGCGGCTGAAACGAATTGGGACTTGATTGGGGACAGGTGCTGGGCTTTTGGAAGGAAGTGTTAAGATCAGAGAGGGTCCTTCCAGGTTTACTGCAGACTGGTTTTAGCCGCACGATCTGGCAACCCAAAGTCTGGTGCTCCTTCTGGGTTCTGACCGTATATTTGGCTCAAGAACCAAAACAAAGAATGTAAACAGAGCTTTTACATCGTATTGAATGTTTTGCAGTAGTAAATAAATACAACAAAATGCAATAGTTATAATCAATTTGAACATGTTTACTTCATATCTGGAGACATAAGTAACTAATGTCAATGAAAAATAAATCCTTCATATCCACTTTTTAAGATGTTAGACATAAAAGCGAGAAAATGACCTACGCAAAGGAAACATTAGCTCTTTTTTGTTGCCTGTTTAACATGTCGGCGTGTTCCTCAGGAGTTTAATCACCGGAGCCATTAGGAGCTGTCAGCCCTTCATTATTCTGTTTGGGCATTTTTCATACAAGTGTCACTTTTATAATCAGTACAACCTTGCTCATTGATATACTTTAATGATATTCTATCCTAAGAATCCCCAATAGTTTGTACACAGCTGCAGCCAGCCCTATTTTTTTTTTTACCTGTATTTAAAAAAAAAGTTTCCATTACTGTACTGGGCATCCACAAAAACATTTTGAGCACAGTATGTACAAGAACATGTGTGACATTGTGTGCACATTTTGCACGATATGTTCTTTTTGGAGCTTTTAGCATGTTTCAGTGTTGCAAGTGAAACCGCTCCCACTGGTCTTTAAAAGTCCACTTGCTGCCAGAGATCATTAGTGTCGCTGACAAAGCTTCTTGGTTGAGTGGCGAAACAATCAACACTTAAACTAGGCAAGGCAAGTTTATTTGTAGAGCACAATTCATACACGAGGCAATTCAAAGTGCTTCACAGTTGCAGAAAAAATTACAAGAAAACAGTTAAAATAAATCAATAAAACAACAACACAAAGTTAATCAATTACAGTAAAAGTCAAGAGTGCAGATAAAATACTTTCAGTTTTCATATGCACGGGTAAAAGAGCTGTTTTCAGCCTGGATTTGAACATTGTCAGAGTTGAGGCCTGTCTCACATCCTCATGAAGACTGTTCCAGATTTTAGCTGCATGAAACTGAAACGCAGCCTCACCGTGTTTATTATTGACTCTGGGAACCACCAGGAGACCCCTCCCTGAAGTTCTCAGGGCCCGAGATGGTTCATACGGCTCTAACATGTCAGAGATGTACTTTGGTGCTAAACCATGAAAAGACTTGTACACAAGCAGAGCTGTTTTAAATTCTATTCTCTGAGTGACAGGAAGCCAGTGCAGAGACCGGAGCACTGGACTAATGTGGTCGTATTTCCTGGTTTTTGTCAGGACTCGAGCAGCAGCGTTCTGGATGTACTGCAGCTGTCTAACAGCTCGTTTAGACAGGCCAGTGAGCAGGCCGTTACAGTAGTCTAACCTGCTAGAGACAAATGCATGGATGAGTCTCTCTAAGTCTGGTTTTGACACTATTCCTCTGATCTTAGCAATGTTCTTCAGATGGTAAAAAGCTGATGATGTTATTGCTTTGATGTGGCTGTTTAAGTTCAGGTCTGAGTCCATGATTACTCCTAGATTTCTAACCTGATTTTTGGTTTTAGAGCAAGAGACTCAAGGTGACTGATAACACTTTGTCTTTGTGTCTGTGGGCCAAAGACAATGATTTCAGTTTTGTCTGAATTTAGTTGGAGAAAGTTGTTTGCATCCACAAACTGATCTGTTCGATGCAGTGACAGAGTGTATCTACAGGCCCATGTTCACCTGCCGTCAGTGACACGTAGATCTGAGTGTCATCTGCGTAGTTGTGGTACGACACATTGTTGCTGTTTATTAGCTGACCCAATGGAAGCATGTACAGGTTGAATAAGAGGGGTCCCAAGATTGACCCCTGGGGGACTCCACAGGTCATGGAAATTTGTCTGAGACACAGTTGCCAATTTCGACAAAGTACGTCCTATCCTCGAGATAGGACTTGAACCAGTTTAGAGCAGTACCAGAGATTCCCACCCAGTTTTCTAACCTGTGAAGTAAGATCCCATGGTCCACTGTGTCAAAGGCAGCGCTCAGGTCCAGCAGAACTAAAACTGAGACCTTACCTGCATTGGTGTTCATACGGATATCATTTGTCACCTTGATCAGAGCTGTCTCAGTGCTGTGGTGGGGCCTAAATCCTGACTGGAAAGTATCAAACACATTGTTAGATAGGAGAAAGTAAGTGAGCTGTTGATATATTACTTTCTCTAGGACTTTTCCTAAAAACGGTAGGTTTGATATGGGCCGGTAGTTGTTCAGTACCTTGGGATCAAGGCTGCTCTTCTTTAGAAGAGGCTTAATGACCGCGGTTTTCAAGGCCTTTGGAAATGCTCCAGTCTCAAATGAGATGTTAACAAACTGAACAAGTTGTGGTAACAAGCTGGTCAGCACAGACTTCAGAAATCTAGTGGGTAATTCATCAAGGCAGCATGTACATGAACTCAAACCGGAGATGACCTCTTCGATTGTTTTGCCAGTAACAGGTGTGAAATGTGTCAGCTCAAGGTGTCTAGTTGGTGGCAGGGTTGGTATTTGTGTTGTGGAAATTATGGCATTTTTTATGCCTTGGACTTTATCATAAAAAAATATTGCAAACTCATTGCACTTAGATGTAGAGATTAGTTCTAAGGGCAGTGAAACTGGAGGGTTAGTTAATCTGTTTACTGTGGAAAACAGAACACGAGAATTGTTTCTACAGTTTGCGATGATTTTAGAGAAGTATTTCTCCCTTTCTCCACGCAAAATCTGGTTGAACTCACAAAGCACTTCTTTGTATATCTCACAATGAACCTGGAGCTTTGACTTGCGCCATTTCCTTTCGGCTTTTCGGCACTCCCTTTCTGTGCCCTGACCGAATCTTCACTTCTCCAAGGTGCCTTTTGTCTATTGTTAACCATTTTAACCTTGACAGGAGCAATAGTATCCAAAACATTTAAGACGCTTGATGTATAAGAGTCCAACAGATTATCAACATTTGAACATGGAGGATTTTCAAATCTGATCATTTCCATAAACTGTGTCCTTGTTGTATCATTTATGTGTCTTCTTTGAATAACTCCAGGCCCAACCACTGGTTTGGGTGCAACAGACAAGTCAAAAAAGACACAAAAATGATCAGATAAAGCAACATCAACAACATTCACATTTGATATATTAACACCTTTTGTAATAACTAGATCTAGAGTGTGACCTTTGTTGTGGGTCGCCTCACTCACGTGCTGAGTTAAACCAAACATTTCAAGAACAGCATTAAGTTCTTTTGCATGCCTGTCATTGGTCACATCCACATGCACATTAAAATCACCTGAAATGACCAAACAATCAAAATCAGTGCATATAAATGAAAGTAATTCAGTGAAGTCTTCGATAAAACAATTCTGTGGTGGTTTGTAAATAGTCATATAAAGAATGGAAGATTGTTTTATCTCCCATTTTGAAAGACACATACTCAAATGATAGAAAAACCCCAAATGACAATTTGTGGATGACTATATTGTCCCTGAATATTGCACAGACACCCCCGCCCCTCTGGTTTTGGCGTGTTTCAGACACAAAATTGAAATTTGATGGACTACACTCAATCAAAACTGCGTTACCAGTGTTTTTGTCAAGCCATGTTTCAGTTAAAAACATAAAATCTAGATTATAAGAAGAAATAAAACTATTTATTAAAAAGGACTTGTTTTTTAACGATCTGGCATTGAGTACAGCATGTTTAAGATTTATCTGTGTTTGAGTGGATGGAATCTTTTTGCAAGGGATATGGATTAGAGTTCTTTGATTGGACGGTCTGACTGTTGCCCTCTTATCTAATCTATGTTGTTTGACTATACTAATTGTTTCAGAAGAACACATTCCCTCTATGGACCTCTGGTTGGTTTTGAGTTTGCTATGCATGGTAGCAACGCAGAGGCCCTTAATGTCCTAGACAGCAGCAGTGAAGCTGCTGGAAATCAGAGGTGGGGGAGGGGCATGATACGTCTTCGGGGATGAAAGCCTTGGTCTTGACATGACTGGAGTGCGGGGAGTCATTTGAATCCCTTGTTTTATCAAGGCTTCAAAATGGCTGGGAAATCCCATAGGTGACTTTGGTGATGGGAATGATTCAGAAAAATCTCTGGAGGGTGTAGATGTACCAGTCGGGCTCAAGGCCTGCGGTGGAGTTGAAGAAAGTGCTCCTTCGGCTGAATCATTTACTATAGATGCAGGTGGTGCTGAAGCGGAGCTTTTCCCCGGAGATGCAGATGCAGGTGGCGCCGCTGCTATGGTTGAGATGTTTTCCGGCGCAGCTGATTCCTTAACTGTGGCTGGATCCTTAACTGTGGCTGAGTCCTCTACTGTAGGTGCTGCTGGTGCTGCTGTGGCTGGATCCTTAGCTGTGGCTGAGTCCTTTACTGTAGGTGCAGATGATGCAGCTGCGACTGAATCTTTTATTGGGGATGCAGGCGAAACCTTTGCTGGTGAGCCAGGAGCTCTTCTCATGCTCCTCTCTGCTCTCTCTTGTTGCTCAGGCCTCCACGGATTCTGCAGAGCGTGGAGGAGATTTTCCGTCAGTCGTCTCACTCCACCTCTGCTCAAATGTGGGCCATTTCCTTTAAACAGATCGTCGCGTTTCCAGAAAAGATTAAAGTTCTCTATGAAAGTAAGTCCTCTTGACTTACAGACTTTTGACAGCCATGTATTCAACTGAAACAGCCGGGAGAATTTGTTTATTCTCCCGTCGATGTTTGGGATAGGTCCACTGATGAAAATTTGTATCGCGTCTTTGTCCAGGCAATCCAGTCTCTCAAAAAGTTTATTAAACTTTTCTTTCAGGACTTCAGACTCTCCGTTTCTTGTGTCCACAGCACCAACATGTAAAACAAGTTTATTTATTCCAGGGTTGTTTGTAATTTCCTTGTTTAGAACATCTATGATGTCAGAAACTGTAGCAGACGGATAAGTGACTGTAGTCATTATCTCATTGTTATATTAGATATGGCTCCGTCACCAAGCAACAGGGTATCTCTGGCCTTGACACTTGGAACAGTATTTCTCTCCATCTTTGTTTGACTTCGTGTTCCTTGTTTTTCTCTGACATTTTTTGCTTGTTATACACACCCTCTGAGAGAGGTGAAAATCTGTTTGTTAACTTTATTTCAGGTGCATTTTTACGAGCATGTTGTCTTTGCTTTGGCCTAGCACCAAGTTGTCTGTTTAGTTTCGGAAATGTTATGGTATCGTTTAGCTTCAGGTTGCAAGTATCAGTTTTTTCCGTCTTCTTACCGGGTTCCACAGGGAGCGTGTCATTAAGTCCTCTTTCCGTCTCTAGAGCATAAATCTTGTCCCGTAGTAGGGAAATTTCTTGTTGATACATCCGACAGCTTTCACAAGGCGATGTTTGCCTTCCTCCCTCAGCCATGTTGACAAGATTGTCGTCGCTGGTTCGTCAAATGAGTTGTAAAAATGGCATTAAAATGAGTAAAAAGCCTTGGTTCACTTAAAGAAGAGAATAAAATCATATCCAAGACATGTGCCCAAAAATAGAATGATTTAAAAAGCAAATAAAGAGGCAAGCGGCAGCAGCAAGCAGAGATACGTCTGCACTCTTGATAAGCAGGAAGCAAGAGAGTACCTTTGTCTCTGATGGAAAACTCCAGTACGATTGAGGGACATATAGTCTTTTACAAACTGTGCACCCGCTTTATTTTGTAGACTGCTATTTCCCTGCTTATGTTGTACACACATGTGGTACTTTTGCATATGAACAAACGAGGAGCATCTGCGGCTGCTCCAAGTCGCAGTCAGGACAATAATTGCTGATATTTTCACATCCCCGATCCAGCGCGGCCCTTAATCATACAGAGAAAAGTGAAGCACAAACAAGTGGTGGAGCGCACAGGGTTTTACGAGAAGCTCACTCCTCTCAAAGGAGAGACTGTGCATGCGTCATAACCTGTGCCACGGACCATCGCTCCTTCTGGGCAAACAGTCGGCCGGGGCCACACTTAACTATAGGGACAGGGTAGTATCTCCTCTGGAGGAGAGACACCGGTGGGACTGTGTTCAAATAAGCAGCTCGCAAAATCCACTTGAGGTCCGTCTGAATGAGCATTTTGTAAAGGGCTAATATTGCATACTTACAAAAACTAATCCTGAATTGTGTTTTGTTTTTTTGAGAACTCGCTGATGATCCGAGGCCTTGAACTATTTTCCAAGCAAACCAAATACATCGATTAAGCATCAGAGAAAATAATTCAAAAGCATGTGCATAATATGATCTTTCTGATCTATGCTAAGAAGGGCATTTTGGACCAGATTTTCAGTCCTAAAACATTTCATTCCTGTGTCGGTGATTCTCTTGTACTTCTGTGCACAGCAGTCTGCATAAGGAAATATGTGACATGTTATTATCATGCAGTATGAATGTGCTCCTCCGCTCTGCTGCTCTCCTCTGTGGACATTAATCCTGTGTATTGCTTTTAGAGTATTTTACTCATGTGCCTGGCTTAGTCAAGATCTATCTCTGAGCCTCCCAGCGCAAATTGAATCTTCGACATAAATACTTATGTCTCCATTCTCGCCGCGCCGCAAAGCCACATTGTCCCCTTTTACAATTGTCAATTAGTCGAACAACTCCAATCAGTTTTCCCATTGTATTCCTGTCGAGCAATCTGAAGTTACAGGGCAGCGGAGACCGAGCGGGTGCAATGCTTCCAACATAACATTTGAGTGGAGATTGGCTGTGTCTCGCGGCGGGCCACTGTGGTGAATTGACTGTGTCTTAATTTGCTCCACCTGTTCGGCGCCGGCTGCTGGGAAGGCCTGCCAGATCCATTAAAGTGAGCTGGAGGGCAGTCAGATGGGAGCCGACACGCCGCGCACCCACGATTGGTGTTTGTGTCTCGCTCGGAAGACAAGGCGTCCTCACAGCCCACTTGTTTAGACTCTTCTGGGGGGACGCTTTTGAGAAAAACTCATCCTTAAGCAATACAGTGAAACTGCCATCCACATCTGCTTTATGCAACGGAAATAAGTCTTTGGGGTTTTAACCGTGGTGTAATTTTGGCATGTTAATCAAACCATAGTTTATTGTTTTGGTCACATGTTTGTGGCGACCGCCTCATGTAAATGCTCTCTCAAATCTTAACCTTGGGTGTAAACTAGCACTTGGCAAGGGGTAGGTGAATGGTTTTAGGCTGAAAAAGATAAACCTGAATACTATTTGAATATGTTTTCAAAAGAAAGTCATTCAAATTAGATTTGCTAAAATTGCTAAAATAAAAAACATAGTGTCCAAACCAGACTTGGAAAGACAAATTCATGCATTTGTCTCCAGTCGGTTAGACTACTGTAACGGCTTGTTCACTGGCATTTCTAAACGAGCTGTTAGACAATTGCAGTACATTCAAAATGCTGCTGCTCGAGTCCTGACCAGAACCAGGAAATACGACCATATTAGTCCAGTGCTCCGATCTCTGCACTGGCTTCCTGTCGCTCAGAGAATAGAGTTTAAAACAGCTCTGCTTGTGTACAAGTCTCTTCATGATTGGGCAATAAAGTACATCTCTGACATGTTAGAGCCGTATGAACCACCTCGGGCCCTGAGATCCTCAGGGAGGGGTCTCCTGGTGGTTCCCAGAGTCACCACCAAACACGGTGAGGCTGCGTTTCAGTTTCATGCAGCAAAAGTCTGGAACAGCCTCAGTGAGGACGTGAGACAGGCCTCAACCCTGAATATTTTTAAGTCCAGGCTGAAAGGACACCTTTTTACTGTTGCCTATGGAGATTGATTGTATTTTATATGTGTGTATATGGGTGTATGTGTGTATATATATATATATATATATATATATATATTTTTATATATATGTATATATATATGTATTTCATATATCTTTATATGAATTTATCAATTGATTTGTTGATTTTGATTGTGTTTTAAATTTTTATTGTATTTTTTATTGTGTTTGGTGCTGCTGTGAGGCACATTGAGTTGTCATGGACATGAAATGTGCCATACAAATAAACTTGCCTTGCCTAGATTTGCAGTAAATGGCATGAGTTTGGGACTATCTTTAGCTTTATTTTGAATACAACAAATTGCTTTTTTAATAAATTAATATAACTTTTTTTGAACCCGGAACCTTTTCATTTTCAGAATCTCATTGACAATTGCATTTGATTTCAAAATGCATTATTGCACTGTTGACATTAAAGACACAATCCATATCATTACAAAGTTAATGAGTCTTTAATACACTTTGCTTGCGTCACAAAACAGCTTTAAGGTTTTCTGAATGTCTACATGTGTAGGAAATACGTACAAACGGTCTGACTTCTGTTTACTGAATATAAATACTTTATCTTGGGCCCAATCACATACAGTAAGTAGAGAAAAGTGCATCAGTCTATAAAAGTCCATGCCCATTTAAACGTGTAAATGAGATGATTTGAGCAGCCCGTAAACCAAAGGAAGCAGCTGAAGGGTGTTTCATGTGCAATATGTGCTCTCTGCACTGGCAAATTGGGCCAATTTGGCAAAAAGGGGTGGTTCTGGAAACGATCAACACATTTTGGTTAGTGTGCCTTTTAGCTTTGAGCTCAGCTTAAAGCTCATGATCGGCCATTATTTCCATCTCATTAAACATTTAATGACTACTGTTAATTCTGTGTCTACAAGAACAGTGGGGGGATCCCTTACTCCAATATGGCCACAGACAACACTTTCCCAGCATTCCTCATTTTTTATTAGACGTGACATTTTTATTTCTTTTGGGACTGCTAATTCATCTTTTGGATTGTGGTTTCCCATGATACTGTTTTCTAATGTAGCATAGGTTTATAACTGAGAATAAAACATCAAATCAATCAAAAACAATCAATTAAAATCGCTTGAAGAATATTTTTGTACATTTTGAGTCGTTTAAGATGAGATAGATTTGTTATTGCCAATTTACCAAGCATTTAATACAATTGTATTCCCTCCAAAAATCTGAATTAAGAAGAATACCTGCTTTTTCTTCTTTCTTTTTTTTAGATATTTCATCTCAAACTTGTCCAAACCTTCTCAAACTAAAGAAAAATAGCTTAATTGAAGTAAATGTAAGTCATTTTCTTATTTAAAATAGTAATTTGACCCAAGATACCAATCGCCCTCTTTACCCTGTATCCTACCATGACTTATCTGGGCTTGGAACAGGCACAAAGAGTCCTCTTGATTGAAACTCCATCCTATTAGCAACATTGTACTGATCTATATTGAGCATTTCCAAACCCATTCATATCAATCATATAACAATCAGGCTATTATTATCATTATTAGGCTAATGCTTTTTGCCCTGACAAAGCACATCCTCAGTTCCCATAGATGTTTAGTCTCTTCTCTCACCTGTCTGTGTTTTGTCACAGTGGTGGCACGTGACTATTAGCTCACAGCGGGACTCTCCAAATATCTGTGAGCAGGCGGCTGTGCCCGTGATTGGTGCGTGGGGCGTTTCCACAGGGGACGGCTGATAGGACTAAGCCTCCTGCTGCAGCCCCGTTCTGTCCGTCTCACTGGGGGGCCAACCAAGCGCAGTCTGGAGCTGCCAGAGCCCCGGCACGCTTGATTTAGCCCCTGTAATTGGACATGCTCTTTTTGACTGCGACAAAGTGATTACATGTTACCTTATTCGGGCTCTGTCCCTCACGATCGGCGACATTTCCGCGCTAGGGCTGTGTCAGATGAAAAACTTTGCAGAAACGATGGCTACAAGGTTAATTATAAATGAATTGGTATATGCTGTGCCTTTGTACTGAAGAGAACTTAGAGTATCTCGTAATCTCGCTTCATTGTATTTAAAGGGACTGGATGCAAGTTGGTCATTTTATACTCACTACTGCCACCTCAGGTCTTACGCGTAACTGCAGTCTCAAATTAACACCTTTTTGAGTGACAGTGCAGGATTTTAGAGGCAGTTGTGGTGAATAGGTCTGGGCTCATACACATTAGGACATTGTTTGAACATGTAGGGGGAGGAAAATACATAATATTAACATTTTAAAACTCTGTGTAGTCCCTTTAAGAAAAGCCACATTTATTAAAGAGGGAGTATTATGCTTTTTCAGTCACATAGCACCAGTCTATAGCATACTACCATGATGACGTAACCTTCTGTTGGTCTGTATATGCAGTAAATTAAAATAACTGCCTTGAATAAAATTGCTCTCTCAAAATGGCTGTACTGAACGTCTTGAAATAGGCCTGTCTCTTTAAGAAGCTTTCCGACACCTCCCCTTCAGCACACTGCTGTGGCATCTAAACAACACTACTGTGCGGGGAGGGGCCTCTGCTGAGCTGAGGAGCAGTGGTTGGTGGCTTGGCTGGTGACAAAAGGTCCAGAGGCGTCTCCAGGAGGTGGGGGCGTTCCTAGGAGGACTGAGGCATAGCTACACCTAAAATGGCTGCCGTCTAAGTTTTTACTGATTACTCAAAAATATGTGAATGAGCCAAGGCAACACTCCAGGCATGTGTTTAATGAGGGAATGACATAATAACATGATGTAAAGCTTGAAAAAGTCGATTTTACATAATACCCCCCCCCCCTTTAATAATTGTAATATTTTTGTTTGTAACACATTTCAATAAATGCCTTTAAAAACGCGCACTGTGAACCAAGCCTTAGCAAACCCAGTAGCTATTGTAATACTTGTCAGAAACATTGCAATTCGACATTTTTTCCTCCCCAAATCGTTCTGTCCTGTAGGAATGCATTGTGTATCGAATTCCTGTCTGCTCTTGTCGATGGCAAAAACAAATAATTTTGCGCATCTCTCCAGGCTCCCGCCTCATCACATAGTTCACAGGTTCATTGTGAGCGTGGAATTTTAAATGGCCAGTCGCTCTTCCAGCAGACAGATGAAGTGTTAAAGAGTGATTGGTAATTAGCGCTGCCATTTGCATCTAGTCTCAATAGAAGGCAGCTTGATCAATGTGTCGGCTCGCGTCCTGCAAAAAAAAAAAGAAGAAGAGGCTCTCAATTACATTAAGGTCCTAATAGGCATGTGGGTAGTGTCCTGGCCTGTGCACTGTCAGCGGAGGTCTTATGTAAGGGCCCAGATACTGCTAGTTCGAACTGACAGCCGGTGTATTAATAATGATCCTCCTCAAACGCGCTTCTACACTCCTCGACTCTGAAGGAATTTGAAGCAGTCATCTAATGAGATAGCTGTCTCTCCCCCGCTCACTGTGGACCAACCAGGAAAAGCTGCCCAAGTGGAGGGGCCCAGGTGGTGACCGCTGCAACCGCATCCGTGTGGTCATTTACCCATCGTCAGAGGTCTGTGCATTAGGAACAAAATGTACTCAACTCAGGTAGAAGTAAAGTATTCAGCAGGAGGTCTACTCAAGCTCTGATTTAAATGTTATTCTCTTTTTGGATGCAACATATTGAAGAGCCTGTGCATTATTCAGATCTTTAAAACCTCTTCTGGACACCTTAGGCTTTGGCACCTTAGCTCCATACTGTATAACATGCCGGCAGAGGGTACTAGTCTCTATCTGTAAGCGGAGTTCAAAGTGAAACCATGTGTTACAAGTTAAACCCAAAGAGTGTTAAGGCTAACAAGCAATCAAGTTAAAGGTAATCGTGAAAAAAATAGGTAGAGTTTAAGGGAATATGTATAAGCAAGTGAGGGGCATGTGTTTTGACAGTAGACAGACGAGACTGAAGATCAATAGCGCTTAAATCAAGATATTTTTTTCTTTTAACATGATTTATGAGCACTTTGTGTCTTTACACATTTAAGAGGATTTATCGAGTCATGATGAGACTGACCGATAGGAGTGGATGGGAACGGCGTCTGTTTCAGCACGAGTTGCATTTAACAGAGAAGCGCATCTTGAAGACGGAGTATTATCGGGGTTTCTGCGGAGCATTAAAAACATTAAAAGTCATTAAATGAATTGTGACAAAATCAAGCCTCTGCCAGTTTAGGATTAGGTTTAGGATTAGGTTTAGGGTTAGCATTTGTGGATATCTAAATCTTTAAGTGTGTTGACTGGAGAACTTACAGTCTCCAGTCAATATATTCAGGGACAATATAGTCATCCACAAATTGTCATTTGGGTTTTCTATCATTTGAGTATGTGTCTTTCAAAATGGAGATAAAACAATCTTCCATTCTTTATATGACTATTTACAAACCACCACAGAATTGTTTTATCGAAGACTTCACTGAATTACTTTCATTTATATGCACTGATTTTGATTGTTTGGTCATTTCAGGTGATTTTAATGTGCATGTGGATGTGACCAATGACAGGCATGCAAAAGAACTTAATGCTGTTCTTGAAATGTTTGGTTTAACTCAGCACGTGAGTGAGGCGACCCACAACAAAGGTCACACTCTAGATCTAGTTATTACAAAAGGTGTTAATATATCAAATGTGAATGTTGTTGATGTTGCTTTATCTGATCATTTTTGTGTCTTTTTTGACTTGTCTGTTACACCAAAACCAGTGGTTGGGCCTGGAGTTATTCAAAGAAGACACATAAATGATACAACAAGGACACAGTTTATGGAAATGATCAGATTTGAAAATCCTCCATGTTCAAATGTTGATAATCTGTTGGACTCTTATACATCAAGCGTCTTAAATGTTTTGGATACTATTGCTCCTGTCAAGGTAAAAATGGTTAACAATAGACAAAAGGCACCTTGGAGAAGTGAAGATTCGGTCAGGGCACAGAAAAGGGAGTGCCGAAAAGCCGAAAGGAAATGGCGCAAGTCAAAGCTCCAGGTTCATTGTGAGATATACAAAGAAGTGCTTTGTGAGTTCAACCAGATTTTGCGTGGAGAAAGGGAGAAATACTTCTCTAAAATCATCGCAAACTGTAGAAACAATTCTCGTGTTCTGTTTTCCACAGTAAACAGATTAACTAACCCTCCAGTTTCACTGCCCTTAGAACTAATCTCTACATCTAAGTGCAATGAGTTTGCAATATTTTTTTATGATAAAGTCCAAGGCATAAAAAATGCCATAATTTCCACAACACAAATACCAACCCTGCCACCAGCTAGACACCTTGAGCTGACACATTTCACTCCTGTTACTGACAAAACAATCGAAGAGGTCATCTCCGGTCTGAGTTCATGTACATGCTGCCTTGATGAATTACCCACTAGATTTCTGAAGTCTGTGCTGACCAGCTTGTTACCACAACTTGTTCAGTTAGTTAACATCTCATTTGAGACTGGAGCATTTCCAAAGGCCTTGAAAACCGCGGTCATTAAGCCTCTTCTAAAGAAGAGCAGCCTTGATCCCAAGGTACTGAACAACTACCGGCCCATATCAAACCTACCGTTTTAGGAAAAGTCCTAGAGAAAGTAATATATCAACAGCTCACTTACTTTCTCCTATCTAACAATGTGTTTGATACTTTCCAGTCAGGATTTAGGCCCCACCACAGCACTGAGACAGCTCTGATCAAGGTGACAAATGATATCCGTATGAACACCAACGCAGGTAAGGTCTCAGTTTTAGTTCTGCTGGACCTGAGCGCTGCCTTTGACACAGTGGACCACGGGATCTTACTTCACAGGTTAGAAACTGGGTGGGAATCTCTGGTACTGCTCTAAACTGGTTCAAGTCCTATCTCGAGGATAGGACGTACTTTGTCGAAATTGGCAACTGTGTCTCAGACAAAATTTCCATGACCTGTGGAGTCCCCCAGGGGTCAATCTTGGGACCCCTCTTATTCAACCTGTACATGCTTCCATTGGGTCAGCTAATAAACAGCAACAATGTGTCGTACCACAACTACGCAGATGACACTCAGATCTACGTGTCACTGACGGCAGGTGAACATGGGCCTGTAGATACACTCTGTCACTGCATCGAACAGATCAGTTTGTGGATGCAAAACAACTTTCTCCAACTAAACTCAGACAAAACTGAGATCATTGTCTTTGGCCACAGACACAAAGACAAAGTGTTATCAGTCACCTTGAGTCTCTCGCTCTAAAACCAAAAAATCAGGTTAGAAATCTAGGAGTAATCATGGACTCAGACCTGAACTTAAACAGCCACATCAAAGCAATAACATCATCAGCTTTTACCATCTGAAGAACATTGCTAAGATCAGAGGAATAGTGTCAAAACCAGACTTAGAGAGACTCATCCATGCATTTGTCTCCAGCAGGTTAGACTACTGTAACGGCCTGCTCACTGGCCTTTCTAAACGAGCTGTTAGACAGCTGCAGTACATCCAGAACGCTGCTGCTCGAGTCCTGACAAAAACCAGGAAATACGACCACATTAGTCCAGTGCTCCGGTCTCTGCACTGGCTTCCTGTCACTCAGAGAATAGAATTTAAAACAGCTCTGCTTGTGTACAAGTCTTTTCATGGTTTAGCACCAAAGTCCATCTCTGACATGTTAGAGCCGTATGAACCATCTCGGGCCCTGAGAACTTCAGGGAGGGGTCTCCTGGTGGTTCCCAGAGTCAATAATAAACACGGTGAGGCTGCGTTTCAGTTTCATGCAGCTAAAATCTGGAACAGTCTTCATGAGGATGTGAGACAGGCCTCAACTCTGACAATGTTCAAATCCAGGCTGAAAACAGCTCTTTTTACCCGTGCATATGAAAACTGAAAGTATTTTATCTGCACTCTTGCCTTTTACTGTAATTGATTAACTTTGTGTTGTTGTTTCATTGATTGATTTTAACTGTTTTCTTGTAATTTTTTCTGCAACTGTGAAGCACTTTGAATTGCCTCGTGTATGAATTGTGCTCTACAAATAAACTTGCCTTGCCTTGCCTTGCCTCTCCAGTGTGGTAGCCCATTTGAAAGCCAAGATCTTTTAGTTTATAACAATAATGTGTAAAATCTGTGTGAGTGAAACTCGACTTACATCACATTTGCCATTCCTAACCCTAATCATAAGCCTAAACCCTGACCCTAGCCTTGATCAGCGGGACGGCAAGAAACAGGTTAAAAAGCATTTAATCCAATTCAAACTGTTGTTAAATTTATGACATCGCTCAACCATGTTTAAGTATAAGTCCTTTGAAAATACAAAAATGATAGGCTGTTTAGGCTGAAATTGATCACTTTTTTTGCTCGAAAGTTCTCACTTCTCTTTCCTCTGTTGGATGAAATGTTTGGAAATCTTAAAGAATAAAACATGCACAGATTTGTTTTTTTTCCTGTGTTTGTGGCGTTAAGCTACAGTATTTGGACATTTAAAATGTCATTAAAAAGCATTCAGTTTGACTTGCTTCTGCCTGTATAGCCTGATTATGCCTTTTGCAGATACTTGGTGATGATCTCATACACATTTTGATCATTATCATGCTTTTTGTTGGTTTGAAGATATAATGATTTTGATCTAAAACGGCTTATTAAAAATACCGTGACCTTAGTACCTTCTACGTAGCTGCTTTCACACACGCACAAAAGAAAGGAGAAAAACACTGAGCTATGCTGTGTGTTACTGTAGCTTCAGCTGATTTTATTTGTATGTGCTGGCTACATAGGACCAGGAAAGGCGTGGTAGGAGCATGGAGTAAACAGGAGAAGATTAAAAGATTACTTAAACATGCGCTAGTTGCTCATAACACAGCTTCAGGTATGTTTTTGATGAGGGAACATTATTGTAACATGGCAAAAAGCTCTAAAATGTCACTTTTGTTACCTCCCCTCTCACAAAGATTATAGCAGATTGTCCCAGAGATCAATTTAATTTCTTCATTTTGACCGACTCTGTGCTCATTTACAACTACATTTAATGGGGTGGAAGAACTACTCCACAATCTGTGTCAAAAAGGTGACCATCCGTGCGGTCATTTTATCCACCGGGAAAATCCAATAAATCACACTCTGAAGATATCGCACCTCCTGTTCTCCATCCTTCTGGCCGAAACTCCTTCCGCTTAACAACTGTAACCGCTATTGTTAGCAATCTTGAAGCCGTCATTTTCTCCAGAACAAAGGTTATTGCCGGCGATTGATAAAAATTTCATTCGGAGACGAGCGCTTTCATGTGGGGCACGGGGGAGGAGAGGGCCTTTAAGAAGTGCGCAGCCGGCGGCGTCCACTGGCACTTTCTGCTGTCTGCCGCGTTTAAAGCCGGTTCAAAATGATAATGAGAGGAGTCGGTCCCCAGCGCTGAGAGCCGGAGAGCTGGAGCTGTGGCTGGCCCCGCTAATTGGAACTCTAAATCATGGTGTCACCTGTCAGTCAGCGCTGGGGCTTTGAAAGTGGAGGAGACATCAGGGGTCCAGAGGAAGCGGCTGTGAAGAGCGGCAGTGGCTGAAGTCATCGAGGAGAGGACCTGTGCTGTATGTGAACTTAAATAAAAAAAGGCATCGTTGAAGTCAGGCTCAGTGCGTTAATGAGAGGCTGGAGAGTGCGCATTTTCCCATTAGAAACATTGCCATTACTTTAGTCTTTAGTCCTTTCCTAACATAAGTAGAGTAATAATCGCTTGAGGTTATGTAGCAATTATTAATGTATTGTATTGATTTATTCTTTAGAAACGGGTCATAAAAACAATTATCGAAAGCGCTCTTTTAGTAATTGAAAGAGCGCTTTCAATTACTGATTCACTGTTTACAAGTCGCAACATGCTCCAAGGTGCCATTCACTACTTTTAATTTAGACCAGTGGTTCTCAACTTGTGAGTCAGGACACAAAAGTGGGTCGCAGGGCAATTTTCAGTCAGTTTTGAACCAGTTACAAAAATACAATAGATCTTGCTTGCCTTTTTCACGCCTAATTGTTTTTAATGTAATTGTTTTTAATGTAATTTTATTGTGTTTTTATTGCATTTTTATTGTGTTTGGGTGTCTGGTGTTGCTGTGAGGCACATTGAGTTGTACATGTACATGAAATGTGCCATACAAATAAACTTGCCTTGCCTTGCCTTGCCTAACTTTAGCAGTCCATTCTAAATACATTATGCCTGTTCTTTTATTCTATCAATTACCATCTGCACTGTGGTTCCCTGGTGCACCCCCAATGTTTGAAAGATTAATGCCATGGACATTGCATAAGCTTTCACTCTTACTCTTTGCTGTTATCATATTGCTACTGTTACTATTGTTATCAGTCACAGTAACGCAAGATACATTTTCAGTATTGCTGTGTGAAAATGGATTTATCTGATATTCAAAATTCAAAACGCTTGGGTCTATTATTATTGCCCGATCTGAACTTTACGACCCGGTCATGTCAACTTCTTACAGGGCATCATCATTTATATTATGTAAGTGTGAGACTGCAGCTAAGTTGGTATTGCATTCGTCTGCTGAAGGTTGATGGTTGTGTACTTGGGCAATACTGTACATTCCCCATACAAACACTACCAGCGCTTTCACACCCAAAGCAGACACATCTAGGGCTCAAATGCAATTAGGTGTTGTGTTTGTGCCGAGGGAAAGTGGCCCATGCCCAGAGCGATGACGTGTGCTCTGCGTAAAAGCCTATTCCTACCTGTGCTTCCCTTTTCTCTGTGTGGCTTGTGTTCACATGCAAGAAATACTGATGAACCCCACACACATGTATGTACTGCACAGATACAGCGCCCAGAGATGAGCCATATCTGCTGTTTGTAAAAGGGCTTTTCACTATTTGCCCCTAACTCCCCCTGTTGGATGGAATCAGCATCTCCGGCTGTTCTCGGATTTCTGCCTCATACTTCCCACACACGCTGCTCAGAGCCAGCGCCTGTCATCTCAGGACAGGTCTTTGTGTCCAGAAAACCATTGCACTGTCAATACACTTTTACAATACTGCCCCGGGCGTCTCGAAAAGCCCAGGAGCCCAAAGGTGATGCTGCTTAAGTTGAATAAATCAGAGAGAGTATTATTAATAATCTAGTCCAGCCTGGCACAGGGGCAGATTACGCAGCGAGGAGCTAGTGGAGCGCAGCAGGAGACGGAGGAGGGAGCAGAGAGTGTTAGCTGATGAAAGGCATACCGCCCTGAAGAGAGGCCTGGAGACAGGAAGAGGGGGACAGAAGTCAGGCTGAAGAGGGGACTAAAGTCAGGCTGAAGAGAGGGACTGAAGACAGGCTGAAGAGAGGACTGAAGACAGGCTGAGGAGAGGACTGAAGACAGGCTGAAGAGAGGACTGAAGACAGGCTGAAGAGAGGACTGAAGACAGGCTGAGGAGAGGACTGAAGACAGGCTGAAGAGAGGGCTGAAGGAAGGCTGAGAGAGGGACTGAAGAGAGGCTGAAGAGGAGACTGAAGACAGGCTGAAGAGAGGACTGAAGACAGGCTGAAGAGAGGACTGAAGACAGGCTGAAGAGAGGACTGAAGACAGGCTGAAGAGGAGACAGGCTGAAGAGAGGACTGAAGACAGGCTGAAGAGAGGACTGAAGACAGGCTGAAGAGGAGGACTGAAGACAGGCTGAAGAGAGGACTGAAGACAGGGAAGAGAGGACTGAAGACGGGAGAGGACTGAAGACAGGCTGAAGAGAGGGCTGAAGACAGGCTGAAGAGAGGACTGAAGACAGGCTGAAGAGAGGACTGAAGACAGGCTGAAGAGAGGATGAGACAGGCTGGAGGGACTGAGAAGGTGAGAGAGGACTGAAGACAGGCTGAAGAGAGGACTGAAGACAGGCTGAAGAGAGACGAGGACAGGCTGAAGAGAGGCTGAAGAAGCTGAAGAGGAGACTGAAGACAGGGAGGGCTGAAGACAGGCTGAAGAGAGGACTGAAGACAGGCTGAAGAGAGATGAAGACAGGCTGAAGAGGAGACTGAAGACAGGCTGAAGAGAGGCTGAAGACAGGCTGAAGAGAGGACTGAAGACAGGCTGAATAGAGGACTGAAGACAGACTGAAGACAGGCTGAAGAGGAGACTGAAGACAGGCTGAATAGAGGACTGAAGACAGACTGAAGACAGGCTGAAGAGGGACTGAAGACAGGCTGAAGAGAGGGCTGAAGACAGGCTGAAGAGAGGGCTGAAGACAGGCTGAAGAGAGGACTGAAGACAGGCTGAAGAGAGGACTGAAGACAGGCTGAAGAGAGACTGAGAAGCTGAAGAAGGCTGAGAGGGAAAGGACTGAAGACAGGCTGAAGAGAGGACTGAAGACAGGCTGAAGAGAGGACTGAAGACAGGCTGAAAAGAGACAGAAGACAGGGTGAAGAGGAGACTGAAGACAGGCTGAAGAGAGGACTGAAGACAGGCTGAAGAGAGGACGGAAAACAGGGTGAAGAGGAGACAGAAGACAGGCTGAAGAGAGGACTGAAGACAGGCTGAATAGAGGACTGAAGACAGACTGAAGACAGGCTGAAGAGGAGACTGAAGACAGGCTGAATAGAGGACTGAAGACAGACTGAAGACAGGCTGAAGAGGAGACTGAAGACAGGCTGAATAGAGGACTGAAGACAGGCTGAAGAGAGGACGGAAAACAGGGTGAAGAGGAGACAGAAGACAGGCTGAAGAGAGGACTGAAGACAGGCTGAAGAGGAGACTGAAGACAGGCTGAATAGAGTACTGAAGACAGGCTGAAGAGAGGACGGAAAACAGGGTGAAGAGGAGACAGAAGACAGGCTGAAGATAGGACTGAAGACAGGCTGAATAGAGGACTGAAGACAGGCTGAAGAGGAGACTGAAGACAGGCTGAATAGAGGACTGAAGACAGGCTGAAGAGAGGACGGAAAACAGGGTGAAGAGGAGACAGAAGACAGGCTGAAGACGAGACAGGCTGAAAGACTGAAGACAGGCTGAAGAGGAGACTGAAGACAGGCTGAAGAGAGGACTGAAGACAGGCTGAAGAGAGGACTGAAGACAGGCTGAAGAGAGGACTGAAGACAGGCTGAAAGAGGAGACTGAAGACAGGCTGAATAGAGGACTCAAGACAGGCTGAAGAGGAGACTGAAGACAGGCTGAAGAGAGGGCTGAAGACAGGCTGAATAGAGGACTCAAGACAGGCTGAAAAGAGGACTGAAAACAGGCTGAAGAGAGGACTGAAGACAGGCTGAAGAGAGGACTCAAGACAGGCTGAAGAGAGGACTCAAGATAGGCTGAAGAGAGGACTGAAGATAGGAAGAGGGACAGAAGACAGGCTGAAGAGAGGACAGAAGACAGGCTGAAGAGGAGACTGAAGACAGGCTGAAGAGGGGACAGAAGACAGGCTGAAGAGGAGACTGAAGACAGGCTGAAGAGGGGGACAGAAGACAGGCTGAAGAGAGGACTCAAGATAGGCTGAAGAGAGGACTGAAGACAGGCTGAAGAGAGGACTGAAGACAGGCTGAAGAGGAGACAGAAGACAGGCTGAAGAGAGGACTGAAGACAGGCTGAAGAGGAGACTGAAGACAGGCTGAATAGAGGACTGAAGACAGGCTGAAGAGAGGACTGAAGACAGGCTGAAGAGAGGACTGAAGACAGGCTGAAGAGAGGACTGAAGACAGGCTGAAGAGAGGACTGAAGACAGGCTGAAAAGAGGAGACTGAAGACAGGCTGAATAGAGGACTCAAGACAGGCTGAAAAGAGGACTGAAAACAGGCTGAAGAGAGGACTGAAGACAGGCTGAAGAGGAGACTGAAGACAGGCTGAATAGAGGACTGAAGACAGGCTGAAGAGGAGACTGAAGACAGGCTGAAGAGAGGGCTGAAGACAGGCTGAATAGAGGACTCAAGACAGGCTGAAAAGAGAGGACTGAAAACAGGCTGAAGAGAGGACTGAAGACAGGCTGAAGAGAGGACTCAAGACAGGCTGAAGAGAGGACTCAAGATAGGCTGAAGAGAGGACTGAAGACAGGAAGAGGGACAGAAGACAGGCTGAAGAGAGGACAGAAGACAGGCTGAAGAGGAGACTGAAGACAGGCTGAAGAGGGGACAGAAGACAGGCTGAAGAGGAGACTGAAGACAGGCTGAAGAGGGGACAGAAGACAGGCTGAAGAGAGGACTGAAGACAGGCTGAAGAGAGGACTCAAGATAGGCTGAAGAGAGGACTGAAGACAGGCTGAAGAGAGGACTGAAGTCAGGCTGAAGAGGAGACTGAAGACAGGCTGAAGAGAGGACTGAAGACAGGCTGAAGAGGAGACTGAAGACAGGCTGAAGAGAGGACAGAAGTCAGGCTGAAAGAGGACTGAAGTCAGGCTGAAGAGGAGACAGAAGACAGGCTGAGGAGAGGACTGAAGACAGGCTGAAGAGGACTGAAGACAGGTGAAGAGGAGACAGAAGACAGGCTGAAGAGAGGACTGAGAACAGGCTGAAGAGGAGACTGAAGTCAGGGTGAAGAGAGGACTGAAGACAGGCTGAAAAGAGGACTGAAAACAGGCTGAAGAGAGGACTGAAACAGGCTGAAAAGAGGAGACTGAAGACAGGCTGAATAGAGGACTCAAGACAGGCTGAAAAGAGGACTGAAAACAGGCTGAAGAGAGGACTGAAGACAGGCTGAAGAGGAGACTGAAGACAGGCTGAATAGAGGACTGAAGACAGGCTGAAGAGGAGACTGAAGACAGGCTGAAGAGAGGGCTGAAGACAGGCTGAATAGAGGACTCAAGACAGGCTGAAAAGAGGACTGAAAACAGGCTGAAGAGAGGACTGAAGACAGGCTGAAGAGAGGACTCAAGACAGGCTGAAGAGAGGACTCAAGATAGGCTGAAGAGAGGACTGAAGACAGGAAGAGGGGACAGAAGACAGGCTGAAGAGAGGACAGAAGACAGGCTGAAGAGGAGACTGAAGACAGGCTGAAGAGGGGACAGAAGACAGGCTGAAGAGGAGACTGAAGACAGGCTGAAGAGGGGACAGAAGACAGGCTGAAGAGAGGACTGAAGACAGGCTGAAGAGAGGACTCAAGATAGGCTGAAGAGAGGACTGAAGACAGGCTGAAGAGAGGACTGAAGACAGGCTGAAAAGAGGAGACTGAAGACAGGCTGAATAGAGGACTCAAGACAGGCTGAAAAGAGGACTGAAAACAGGCTGAAGAGAGGACTGAAGACAGGCTGAAGAGGAGACTGAAGACAGGCTGAATAGAGGACTGAAGACAGGCTGAAGAGAGGGCTGAAGACAGGCTGAATAGAGGACTCAAGACAGGCTGAAAAGAGGACTGAAAACAGGCTGAAGAGAGGACTGAAGACAGGCTGAAGAGAGGACTCAAGACAGGCTGAAGAGAGGACTCAAGATAGGCTGAAGAGAGGGACTGAAGACAGGAAGAGGGGACAGAAGACAGGCTGAAGAGAGGACAGAAGACAGGCTGAAGAGGAGACTGAAGACAGGCTGAAGAGGAGACTGAAGACAGCTGAAGAGGGGACAGAAGACAGGCTGAAGAGGAGACTGAAGACAGGCTGAAGAGGGACAGAAGACAGGCTGAAGAGAGGACTGAAGACAGGCTGAAGAGAGGACTCAAGATAGGCTGAAGAGAGGACTGAAGACAGGCTGAAGAGAGGACTGAAGTCAGGCTGAAGAGGAGACTGAAGACAGGCTGAAGAGAGGACTGAAGACAGGCTGAAGAGGAGACTGAAGACAGGCTGAAGAGAGGACAGAAGTCAGGCTGAAAAGAGGACTGAAGTCAGGCTGAAGAGGAGACAGAAGACAGGCTGAGGAGAGGACTGAAGACAGGCTGAAGAGAGGACTGAAGACAGGGTGAGAGGAGCAGAAGACAGGCTGAAGAGAGGACTGAGAAACAGGCTGAAGAGGAGACTGAAGTCAGGGTGAAGAGAGGACTGAAGACAGGCTGAAAAGAGGACTGAAAACAGGCTGAAGAGAGGACTGAAGACAGGCTGAGAGGAGACTGAAGACAGGCTGAATAGAGTACTGAAGACAGGCTGAAGAGAGGACTCAAGACAGGCTGAAAAGAGGACTGAAAACAGGCTGAAGAGAGGACTGAAGACAGGCTGAAGAGAGGACTGAAGACAGGCTGAAAAGAGGACTGAAAACAGGCTGAAGAGAGGACTGAAGACAGGCTGAAAAGAGGACTGAAAACAGGCTGAAGAGAGGACTGAAGACAGGCTGAATAGAGTACTGAAGACAGGCTGAAGAGAGGACTCAAGACAGGCTGAAAAGAGGACTGAAGACAGGCTGAAGAGAGGACTGAAGACAGGCTGAAAAGAGGAGACTGAAGACAGGCTGAATAGAGGACTCAAGACAGGCTGAAAAGAGGACTGAAAACAGGCTGAAGAGAGGACTGAAGACAGGCTGAAGAGGAGACTGAAGACAGGCTGAAAAGAGGACAGAAGACAGGGTGAAGAGGAGACTGAAGACAGGCTGAAAAGAGGACTGAAGACAGGGTGAAGAGGAGACTGAAGAAGGGCTGAAGACAGGCTGAAGAAGAAACCTAAAGGGGGGATTACGTGGGGAAGGGTTTGGGATCCACAGACAAATCCCTAGGTGTTCTTGATAACCATATTTTACTCTCAAAATGTACAATATGCTGTAAAAAAAAAAAAAGGATGAATGAGCACGTTTTTTCCTCTATAAACTCTGTTGTAGGTAAAAAGACAAGGTTTAGTTTATTAGTTTATTTGAGCAGTAAACATTCTGCTCAAAAGGTACATTTTAAGATACTAAGTTAAAAAACTGTATATGCGTAACAAGCAGCCGATCGCGTTTTGGTGGCAGCAGTTTGAGGACATACTGTAAATGTCCTTGCGTGCCACTTGCACACTTCCTCAATGAGACGCTTGAATTTTAGGTCACTTGTAAATATCACTCCAAGTTGCTTTACTTCATTTGAGAATGGAAAACGGGAAAAAGGCTTCTTTCTTTTTTAAAAGAACTTTGTTATTGGAACTGCCATCTTATTGTTCTGCTCTGATCCTGCGGCTTGTAATGGTGAACCAAAGACAAATTTCCAATTAATTGAATCTTAAAATCAAAGCGTTACTATTCTCAAATTATCAGTGCAGTGATTATGTCTGTATTTCAAAGGAACAGCAGGGTCTCCAACCTTTTTATCCCAGGAAAGTGAGAGTTCACCAGATGGTTAGAGGTCAAGATATTTCAACAAAATGGGAGAAAATTACTTGAGTTTCCTCTTTATACTTTTGTCTGTTTACCTAAATCAGTGGTTCCCAACTTTTTCCCCCCAAAAGCCCGGTGTGCTCGAGTTAAGACACTCCCCTTCCAGAATGAACAGAATTTGGATTGTTTTCTGCACACTTACAGTAGTCATGTGTGATGATTGTTGCCCATATATAATTTGCTCTGATAATATCGTCCACCCTCAGGTTTGGAAACACAGACACAAATGCAACAAAAAGAAAATGAATCATCAAGCGCTATGTAGAAAATTGGAAAGCCTTTGGGGAGCTACTTGTAACTGGGCTGGAGACAAGCTCCCGAGCCACTGTTCCTGACACACAGAATATACATGAGTGTATGGTACCAGAGTAAACCTAATGTATCCTCTGGCCGGGAATAATACAGTCCACAAGAAATATGAGAAACAAAACAGAGCCTGGTGCTGTGTGAACATGGAATTACACAGACATTGACAACACAATAATAACTTATCCACACTAGTGACTTAGAAAACTGTGTTAAAGGGATGCAAATTGGTCATTTTTTTACTCACTACTGCCACCTCAGGTCTTAAACATAACTGCAGTCTCTATATTAAAGGGATATTTCAGAATTTTGACATAGGGCCTCATTTCCTTGTTATCCAGAGTGTCGTTGATGTTTCTTAAATTCATGCAGTTCTTATATTTGAAGAGCTTAGTGGCGCTAGGCTAATGCTAGGCTAACGCATTTCTATGGTATCAGCAACCCTGCTTTTAAAACAGTCTGACCCACTCCACAGTGCACCTGAGGTAAATCACTTATAACACCAGACTAACCATATAAATGTCTGTATTAATAGAATAATTTTGAAATATAACTGAACTTGTATCACATGAATTACCACATTTTGAGGGACTATTTTCTCGCAGATCACTCCGCCGCTGCGTTAGCTTACAGCCACGAAGCTGATGCTGCTCAAATATAAGTTATTTTAAATGCAAAATGGTTAAAATTATTCTATCGACACAGACATTTATATCGTTAGTCTAGCGTTATAAGTGATTTGCCTCAAGTGCACTGTGGAGTGGGTCAGACTGTTTTTAAGCAGGGTTGCTGATACCATAGAAATGCGTTAGCCTAGCATTAGCCTAGCGCCACTAGACTCTTCAAATATAAGAACTGCATGAATTTAAGAAAAAAATATCTCCAGACATCAACAACACTCTGGATAACTAGGAAATGAGGCCCAATGTCAAAAATCCTGAAATATCCCTTTAAGCTCGTGCTTAAAGGGTCCGAAGTGACACCTTTTTGACAGTGCAGGATTTTAGAGGCAGTTGTGGTGAATAGGTCTGAGCTCATTCTACACATTAGGAGATTGCTGGAACATGTAGGGAGGACAATACATAATATTTACATTTTTAAACTCTGTATAGTCCCTTTAAGTTAAAAAGTGTGAGGCCTGTTCTAATCACTGCCCTGCGCTGTCCTCAGGGAGAGGACTGCTCCACACAGTGTCCTCCTGGTCTGTTCGGGCCCAGCTGCAGCTCCACCTGCTCCTGCCACAACCACGCGTCCTGCTCCCCCACGGACGGCTCCTGTGTCTGCAGAGAAGGTACAGCTCACTGGAGAGTGTCAAGAGCTCCTCTTTCACTCTGTTCTATGCCATAATTGGATCTTGTCTCTGTCACTTTGAGTTTTGTTCTTTGAGACACTTAAATGGAGAACAAAGATGTTTCGTATTCAAACGTCGACTTAGTTAAAGCCCTTGAGGAGTTTGAGAACAGCTGAAGGAATTTGAGAGTTTTTTCCCCCTGATTTCAATTTTTTTTTTTTTTTTAATCAATTGAATCTCACAGTGTTTCTTCTTAGTATAACATAAATATTTAAGGGGAGACACTGCAAGCAAAACTTAATTGTTTCCATTTTCAGGCAACATTGACCTGGAAACAAACTGATTGCGATATCTTCACAATAAGGTGTTTAATTATTGCAGCATTTCTCCATAGACATAGAAGTTTGTTCCTTCATAAACTATTTTCATATACAGTAAAATATTCAATGGAAAACTCCTTTTTTTCTCATATTTGTGGCAGTAATCTACAGTAAATCTTACAAATTGAAATCCCCAAATGTATCTTTTCCTTCTTTGCCTGCTGTATCTTTCCTTCCTTACAACAGTGAATATGTATATTAGGTTTGAAAAAGTACCAACTATAGGACAAGTAAGTGTCAGTAGATCTTTGCTGAAAACATTATATTATAAATACGTGCAATATCTGCGATTTACAACCATCATCATCTGTATGGGTATTTTTTCAGGTTGGCGGGGCGTGGACTGCTCCCTGCTGTGCTCCAGCGGCTCCTGGGGCATGGCCTGTAACCACACGTGTCTGTGCGTGAACGGAGCGGCGTGTGACCCCCTGGACGGCTCCTGTACCTGCTCCCCGGGCTGGAGGGCGAGCACTGCCAGGAGTCCTGCCCTGTGAGTGTTTTGCACCATCGGCCCCGTTGGCAGGATTTACTTTTTCTCTCAATCACTTTAACACATTGCTCCAGTTAAAATCCCCTTTTTGCAGAGTGATTCAAAAAGCAACCGGAGCAGTCTAAAAATAACACTCAATGTTTTCATGAACTACAAATGCAGAATCAACATTCTTCCTTATACTTTTACAAGATATTTTTCATCCACTTGACTATTGTTAATATGTGGTTGTGTGCAGAAAAGGTTTACTTTTATATGATAGTGTACCTTCTATTTTCAGCATTAAAAACTTTAGCTGAGTACCAAATATTAATACCTGAATTATACTTTTTGTGATCTATCGTTGATGTAATTCATCTTTATCATTGGCTCTGGCCACAGCCATAAAACATCTTCAGTCTAAGTCAGGGGAGTCAAAACCTTGCCTTTTGTGGACTTCATACTGAATTGTATCTGGCGTGACAGAGTGGGGGTCAATGCAGTGGATTCAACATTAGCTGCGGTTTTAAAGGCGCCATAACATCTTTTTTGGGGCTTGGACCTTAAAGCTGGGGAACCTGACTTTTTGTTGTTGTAGAGTAAATGTATTTTTGCCACCACAGAGTATGTTGTAAAACACAACAATTAACATTGAGCGATGGAAGATTGAAGTAGCTTCACTTTGCCACCACTCAAAGTTGTAAACGGGCGTGAAATGTGCAGATTATTCATTTGCTTGAACAATTTGTATATAGGAGGGATTGTGAACATTTCACAGTTTGAAGAGAAAAAAAGGTACCTCAGATTTAATGTCAACTCTGTCTCACACTAAAATGTTAGTTATTGAGGTCATAATTGTGTAGTATTACAGTAATAAACTTGTAGTGTAAAGTAACATCTCTGACCATGTGTGCCAATTTAGTAAGAAACCTGAGGGCAAACACAAATTATCTGATGACCTCATTTAGCCCTGGACCGCACTTTGGGAACCTCTGGTCATCCAAAAGGTTTTTCTTTTCTATTTTTCCCAAACCTTAAACCTTATTTTTTGAACAAAGCGATGCTCCTTTAACCTCTTAAACCCCACTTGAACCGAGCACATTTTCTCCCCAAAAAAAAAAAAAGATACACAAACATGTCAAAAATACAACGAAAAAGTGACGACAAGTCACTAAAAGCTTTTAGATTTGGTAAAGCTGAACTGGAGAAAATGTGCTCAGTTAAGGCGGGGGTTAAAAGGTTAATCATTATCAAACAAGAATCATTCTTTACAAAAGCTGTAAGTTCAAATTTGTTCCTAGACTGCATTAAGTAACTTTCAACAGCTCTATGAACCTAGCCTGGCCTTAGTCTCCCGTAAACTCCGGTCAATTATTCCCTGCATGTACGTCTGGGCTTGATCTCAGTGGTTGCGTTTATCGGTTGAATTTCAACCAACCATTCAGGGAGCGCGGGAGGCGGGTGTTGTAGGTGACGTCAAGCATTTGCGCCGCATTTGCTGGTTGTAGTTCGGCAATGGTGGCGGATACGAACGTAAAGGAAGCTCTTCAATCCGTTCTGGCTCGGTTCCCAAATATCCAGAAATTATAACTGAAGCCTTCGAATGTGCAAGGAATGCTCCCAAGAGTTATGATAGAGTTATGATAGCTGCTTCACTCAACACGGGCGCACTACATACGTCACGACCACACGCTAGCGAAAATCAGATCCAATCGTTTCAAAGGAGTTCACCCCTCCCACCTGTTAACGGAGCTCAACTGTGAAATTCCAGACCCTCTGTACGAAACGAAATGAGTACGAGGGTATGGGAAAACCAATCAAAACTGCTTTTCTTTTCAACTACAATAGAATGACCGTCTTTTTCCCAATTCTCAGCCCAATTAAACTCTCAGCCACGTGAAGACACAAGGACTTTTATCAACATGATTTCAAATATATGAGTGAGTTACAACCTATTACAGCTGACCCTGTGCTTTGTCCAGGACGGCACGTACGGTCTGGAGTGTCGCGAGCGGTGCGACTGCGTCCACGCTGACGGCTGTGACCCTGTGAGCGGATACTGCCGCTGTTACCCCGGGTGGACAGGTACGTCTCACCGCCTACAAATGTCAAAACTCCTTGTGTTTTTCTAGACACATTATTTCAGCCTTTATGGTCAAAGTGTCTGTGGAGTTGCACAGAGAGGGAGTGCGCGCCTGCAGTGCTGTTTACATGCTGTTTGCAGATCGTCTGAGTGGTGCTAGTAATTAAATGATGCCTTGGTTTGGTGCTGAGTGAGAGGTGCTGGAAGTGAGCTAAATCAATTTGTTTAGTGGCGCACTCCGCTTTTGCTTACTCTGCATCTTTATTACGTGTTCACTGCACTGACGTGACTCATCGTTCAGAATTAGACCGAGAGTGGCTGCTGCTCAGTTCATATAGTTTTGTTTCAAAGCAATGCGAGTTAAAAAGGAAACAGTTCAAGCATTTACTACCAACATAATGGATGTTTGTGAAACCTCTTTATCTTCCCACTAGCATCGTTTTTCTGGGCGACACCGAGACTGACCCATGTCTTCAGGAGAAAAGAACACTTAAATTGTTTCACTCTGAATACCTTACATGCATATATTTCTGTTTATATCTCTGTATGCATATTTGTTAACTTCGGTGATATCTGAGCCCCTCTGAGTGCGGCGGCATCGTGGATGCTTTATAAAGATCTGGACTCATACTGCCCCCTTGGAAGTGTCGCAGATTTTATCAGTTTCACAATCCATACTTTTCTTCCTTTAAAACGTGGGGAGATCTTTCCAAGCTGCCTTGACTTTGGAATGATTTTTGATTCTTCTCAATCAAAAGCACCAAAAAAAAACATGTTCAATTGTTTGGAAGGTTTTCACTTCTGACAGACCCTCTCATCAGAAAAAAGACAAAACAATGGATCCTGGACCACCAGAAAAAACATAGATAAGTCACTAGTCAAACATTGCCTAATGAAAAAAACAACCGGCTGAATAGGCGTACGCGGTATGCTAACGTGACACATGGTTAGCTACATGAAGCATAAACAACAAACTAAATAGGTGTCTGGTATGTTAACGTCACATAAACAGATCAGATAAAGAACATACCAAGCTCTCGATCTCACTCCAAATCACTAAATCCATTGAAATCTTCATCCTCTGTGTCACTTCTGAACAATCGCCTGGACACGGAGGTGTAACTGCACCGTTGACAAGCCTCTCCCAACAGCACGTTGTTTAAGCACCCATTTGTAAACTCGTTCCTCTAGCTGTGGCTCTAGCTTTTAGCCCGTGATTAGCTTTTTTGTTTTTGTTTACATCATTGTAATAACCTCCGCTTCTCACTCGCTCCAAACTTTCTTTCTGCTGATCGATTAGCCTGCTGTGCCCTCTAGTGGCATGTGAAATTATATATTTGGATTTAAAAAGAAAAAAAAAAACATATTAGTCGCTCCGGAGGGTAAGACCCCAGCCAAACTATGAAAAAAAGTGCGACTTATAGTCCGGAAAATACGGTAATTGTGATGGCTCCACGGGTGGCACAGATCCCAATGGTGGCATGTGTCCTTCCTGGTAACCCCTCAGAAACGCCCCTGCTTCTCTTCCTCCTCTGTCCTTCTTTCCTCTCTTCCAGGCTTTTCCTGCTCTCCTCCCTCCAATTCCCCCCTCCTCCTCCTCACTTCTCGTGGTTTCACTTTGGTTTTATTATCTGAAGTGAACCAAGGCGCTCTGAAGGTGTACGCTCTGAATCTCTGCGGTCAGGGCCATCTGTCTGCAGTAATTGAGTCACCAGGGGGTGAGGGCCAAGCTGGGCCTCGCAAACATACATTGAGTTAAAACTAATATTATTCCACCATATCTCCCACCAGACACAACACACTGCCACTTTCTGCGAGTTTTAAATAATACAACGGTCTTATAAAGTACTTTTTGGCGGGACAGACATGATTTGTTTCACAGTACGTGACACTGTGGATGAAAAAAGCAATGCTAAGAACAGGGCGAATCTGTGAGAAGACAGGTGCTCCTCAATGATCAGATTAATGCAATGTAGAAGCATCAGAAATCCTTTATTTCAGCTTCGACCATCCTATGCATTTCAGCACACATGTTATTTAACTTTGTGTGACTGATATACAAAGCTAATTTTCATTTTGGATTCTCAATTAATTTACCCAAATATATAGAATGACCTATTACTCATTAACAAAGGGTATTATTCATGGATTTTCACTCCAGTGACCAGTCCCTCAGTTCAAACCACTGCTTAAAGAGGGGGTATTATGCTTTTTTCAATCACATAGCACCAGTCTATAGCATACTACAATGATGACGTAACCTTCTGTTGGTCTGTATATGCAGTAAATTAAAATAACTGCCTTGAATAAAATTGCTCTCTCAAAATGGCTGTACTGAACGTCTTGAAATAGGCCTCTGTCTCTTTAAGAAGCTTTCCGACACGCCCCTTCAGCACACTGCTGTGGCATCTAAACAACACTACTGTGCGGGGAGGGGGCTCTGCTGAGCTGAGGAGCAGTGGTTGGTGGCTTGGCTGGTGACAAAAGGTCCAGAGGCGTCTCCAGGAGGTGGGGGCGTTCCTAGGAGGACTAAGGCATAGCTACACCTAAATGGCTGCCGTCTAAGTTTTTACTGATTACTCAAAATATGTGAATGAGCCAAGGCAACACTCCAGGCATGTGTTTAATGAGGAATGACATAATAACGTGATATAAAGCTTGAAAAGTCGATTTTACATAATACCCCCCTTTAACATGAGAAAAGTGTAGGAAAAATGCAACCATAGGAGCGATGTTTCACGTTCTCTCGATCTCTCGACAGCACAGAGATCACACTTGATGCAGCTGTAGTTAAAGCACCTTTTATCTTGTGGCTGCAGACAAAGCTTTTGCATCTGGCCACACAGCCCAAGCTTTAATCTTTCTAAAACTCGTATTCACTGCTATGATGGTTGAAAAAAATCCATGTCGTACTGTAAGATCCCCTGATCCTTAGCTCCCAGGTTTGCAGAAAAGAAATCCCTGGCTTTTCATAAAGTTCATAAAGGGGACAAACTGTGGCACGCTAAGTATATACTGTAAAAATTCTTATCACGACATTTGAATTTGTTCTCAATTATACATATAACGACATCACTCTTGGCTTGTGTCGTCCCCGGGGGTGCCAAGACTCCGCTGCAGATTAGACATCTCGAAAATGTCACCGAAAAAAAAACCCAAGTCCTGAAGAAGAAATGGCTATTTGCAGCAGCTCCCCTTTCGGCAGTAAACAGCGTCACACGAGGAACAGTCAGTGTTTTCAGACTCTTTACTGTCACTGTGGTGTTATGCGTTCGCTTCTCGCCCGCGCTCCTCCAAGCTGTCACGAGCCCAGAGCCCGTCGAGTGTCAAGAGCGCCTGGCGTGACCCCCACAATGATTACTCTGCTGTCGTAAGCCTGACATCACCCAGCGCTTTGACTCCCTATAGGACTCCCCCATAAAAGCAGGTGTTAAATAGGCCTCTTTTTTATCTGAAGTCTGTATAGCGAATGTTTACATGTACGCGCAGGCAGACGGGGCGAGGAGGGAGGGCTAGCGCTGCCTCTGTGTTCAAATTGGGCACCTCATGGGCTCTTCTCGGCGCGAAAGGCGGCTTTTCAAGGGACCTCAGTTGTGGCGCGCACACACACAGTCTTTCTTCTCCGTCCAGCAAACCCTTGTGTTGTCACCATTAGAGCTGAGAGTGCGCGCTGTGTCCACCCTCCCCTCTCTCCCGGCGAAGCCCCTTTTTCTGCCTGGCCCCGCAGAACCTCAAACACGCTTGCACCAGCCTTGCCCTCCTTTTGAAGCAGGCGGCTGGTCCCTACGACTAAATCACTTTGGCTGTGGACCGTCCTCCTTCTCTTTCCCCTTCTCTCTCTCTCTCTCTCTCGCTCCCCGGCTACTGTATAACATTAGTCCCTGGAGTTTCACACAGGTTTAATTCAAAGGTACGGCTCAATCGTGGCTTTAATGGCTGCGCTATTCTCAGATATTCAAAGGAAATTTCAAATGAGGCTTCAAACCATGCTGCTGCTTCAAGGTTCAGGGTGTAGTGTGTGTATGTCTCTTTTCTCTTAGTCGTCTTTTTTTTAATTATTCATCGCATATGTGGGGACATGTGACAAGAGGTGGGCAATATAACGTCTACAAGATACAGTAATATTAGAATTGTCGTTCGGAAGGCATGGAAATTACAAAATAAATGTCAATATTTAAAGAAAACAAGACATTAACCTTAAAGTCCATTGACGTGCACTTGTTCCTGGAGCCATTCTGGACACTATATCTATATTTTGTAGATTTTAGTGCATGTTTTGAGGTTTTTATGAGCAAAAACATTTTACCCATTTCCATTTCGTTCCATGAGTGTTAAAACTTTAAACCTAAATATCTCAGAACCACCCAACATGCAGATAGGACCTTACAATTCTAAGGGAATGATTTGTCTGATGGCTTGTAGAAATAAACAGTACCGGTAAAAGTTTGGAAACGTTTTATTATGTATCGGTTTTTCTTTCATTTTAAGAGCATTGTAGATTCTCACTGGAATTATGTTTTAAACAACACATATAATAGATTCTCTGAAATAGGTTCTTCTAAATAGCCTCCTTCTGCTTTGATTATTGCTTTGCTTTTCTTTTTTTTGACATTTTTTTAATGGACTTTTGAAAAACATTTTATGAACCTTATGAAACTCATTGAGAAAATGCTTTCACACGTTTTAGTTTCCTACATAATTCCATGTGTTCATTATTAGTTTGATAAGTCTTCAATGTGAATAGTGTTTTCAAACTTTTAACCAGTACTGAAGATCGGATTTGTTTAGTCGCAAATCCCCAAAAGTATTGGGATAGTATTTTTTGTCAGTATCCACCAAAGGATACCACCAAGTCAAATATTTGTGTTAAATTAATTGAAAGAGCACTTTTTTTAACAAACAAAATCTTAAATTCTCATAAATTTATTGTCTGCTTGTGCATGGTTACATAAGCTGTCAATATTATTCTTGCGGCATAAATTGAATGGTTGGAGAAAAAAAACTCACAAAGGTTGCAGTAACTTTATGAAGTTGCAGCAAGATACTAATTTTGATCAAGTTAATTTTAATATCTAAAATTGTACATGGATCATAGAAAACTAACGACTCAATTTTCGATGTTTTTGAAGAATATGGTGAAAGGTCAGGTTTTGTTAGTCAGTGTATCTTGAATAAAACAAACATGGTCAGAAATGAATGTGTATTAGATTAACACTCGTTCAAATGTCATGCTTCTGAAAGCATAAATCCCAATACTGAAATATCCCCATTGTATTTTTTTGTTCAATCCTAAATCATAATGTCCTAAAATCCCTAGACGTGCAATTAACCGTAATGAAGACAATGGTATAAATCGCATAGCTTGTAAATGGAATTGTTTTGACAGGCTTTGTGGTTTCACCATATTCTCTGCCATGTTTTCGGATTGGGCACAGTCTCCCACGGTACCTCAGCCGCTCTCGTATAGCCGCAAAGCTTCCTCTGGGCTGTGCACCAGAGCAGGCCTCCTGAAAGAGAATGGCAGACAAGCTGTGGCCCTCCCGAGACCCAACCCTGTTAATCAACACAGTGCACTGGCAGCGCGCCCCGCTCAGATCAAAAATAAAGCACATTTGGAGAGGAGTGTGCGAGAGGTCGGGCTGAGCTCAAACTGCAGAGAGAAGACAGCACACTTCTTAAGAGACTGGAGTTTCTGTGCTGTGTCTGAGATCACTTACTGCTCCCTGTACATAGCACACAATCAAGCTCATTCTTTCTATTATTCCCATCAGGTAATTAACTTGTTGGTAAGGGTAATATCAATGGCTTACATTTGTTTTGGGCTTTTCAAGCTTGACAAGTTTCTCAAAGCACCACACTGTTGTTTTTAATCATTCAGTCCATACTTGGCCACTGCTGCTCCTGGGTACACTGGCCGGAGAGTGGCTGCCAATCACACTACATTAAAACAGGCATTGTTGCTCAAGTGTCCTACAAAAACAGTATGAATCACTCCTTTTATAACATTCATTATGTCTTAAAGGGTTCATTGTTTAAGATTCGCTTCTTCTAGAAAGACATTAGGCAAGAGAGTGTCAATCAAACATGCAGCACTTAAAGTAACAGGCCGTCATTTTTACATACTGAGATATGTTCTTACCTGAGCTTACACGAGCTCAGTGTTTCCCACAGGTTTGAAGGCAATGTGTGGTGATCGGAAGGGGGCTGTAGCAGCGGTGGACATGACCGGGGTGGACTGAGGAGGAGACAGTGTGCGGTGATGTCGTGCCAAGAGCGGAGTGGAGCTGAGCGAACAGGTGGAAGATGTGACGGGGCTCCTGTAGCCGCCTCGTCACTCACGGACCCGCGCGCCTTTTTCTCTCCTATGGCCCAGGAGAGTGCTGGCGCTGGGAGCGTTCGGGCGCGGGCGCTCTGAAACTGTTTCCCCGCAGACCGCGCTCACGTCCCGCGGTCGTGCATTCACAAACTGTCCCTCTGCCAATCCTACACTCCTCTCTTCGCCCCACTCCAGCAGTGACTTTTGTTGCGTAAAATAAGCACAACTAAAGTGACGCCCCTCCCCCAAAGAGGAGTCACCTCCGCGAACCCGTTCATATCGTTCACTGTAAAGACTCGTTCAAAAGAGCCGGATCGTTCGCGACCGACACATCACTATTTGGCGCCCCGTCCTTTCGCCGCCCTTATGCAAGGCATATATTGCGTATGCTCTTTTTGCGCCACTGAGCTTAACACTAGGGCCGCCACATTTTGACAGAAATGACGAAACGGGGAAAAAAAACAAAAAACGAAACGCAATATATGGCGGGCGGTGTTGATTCTGTGGCGATGCGCCACGGAATAGTCTATGTGTGGGAAACACTAGAGTTGATGCGTACCTGTCTGGTCTTTGGGCATGTGCTCACTCACACCAAAAGTCCAAAGATGTTGTTAGCATTTGGCCTCTCCCTGCATATTCCTGTAGCTCCAAATGGGGGTGAAATTTGGAAGAAACCATGCTCTTCCACGGGTACACACAAAGACCAGACAGGCACAAAGACCAACTTGTCTAAGCTCAGGTAAGAACATATCTCACTATGGAAAAACGGTGGCCTGTTCCTTTAATCTTTCAAACGTATTATGCATCAATCAGAGCCGATGATCGGACCGCTGACCTTTTACAAACATGGATGATCGCTCCAACCAGCTGAGCCACTAAACTCATTATTATTGACCATAAGAGACTGGCTGTAAACGGTCAGTCTCCATTATTTACCAACATAAACAACAGCATAACCAGCCTGTAGTTGGTGTTAATGCTCGCTCAGCTGACCTGAGAATGGATGGTTAAATCTATGCTGGTTCCTGGGCATTCTGTCCATGTGTCCTTGGCAAGGCATTTCACTCACATTGCCTGTGTACTGCACAATACGTAATGAGTAATCTAGTAAGTAAGTACAATTCTCTTGAATGAGGTTAATAGTTTATTGACTAGGTTCAGGAGCAGGATCAAGCCTCAGCCAACCCTTTCTTGCCAGCCAACCATGTCTTTGCCACCTATGCCTCTAATTACCCAGATGCCCTCCTTATAGCAACCAAGACCATTCGTCTGAACTCTCGACCTTCAGGTCTTAACTTCAGCCCGAGACAGAGCCCCCACCCACCGTCTCAACCCAGCATCTACTCACTGTTAATAAATGATCTTATGATCTTATGATCTCTTATCTTAAATGAAGAAAAAACACATAAAGAACAATTTTATTTCAAATAAATTAAGATATTTTTGGTGTGATTGGTGGTTGTGGGATATTCTAACTTTTAATTTACTGTGTGTTTGCAAAATAAGTAGCACGTGCGAATGTGGATCAGCAACAGAATCATTTTCAAATGTTTTACTCACACAGTATTATCTCATTTACATATCAGATTCGTAGCCCTCTTACTGTAATGCAGCTGTAGTGCAAACTGCCCACAGAGCTATTTTATATGCTGTTTTACAGCTTTCACTCACTATTTAGCACCTGTCCTGATTTTATTTTATTGGACAAGTGTTGCAAATTAGCAGTTTACACTAAAAAACAATGTATCTGGTTTGTCCAATGCAGTTGTTATGTCCATATCAAATAAACTAATAATAATAATAATATTCTATTAATGACTTACTTAGTTTATGTTTTGTTGTTTGCTGTTTTTGAGCAGCAGAAAAATATGCTTTTGTTTTTGCATTCAAAGTGTTCAAACGGCACTGATAGCCTATGGTTAAGGCTTGAAGGGTGCAACACATACTGGGACTCATTGTTGCACAATTAAAATTGAGTTTGAATAAATCTCCACAGGTCTTCAGCCAATCCTTCCAGCTCATTGTTGAGTGGACTTTGGAGGAATAAAATAAGACCAATTTTGTGTAACAGGCATTCAGCTGTTGTTTCAGCAAAGGTTATAATGAAATGTCAATCTCATGAGCCATATTAGCTGCTTGTTTTTAATTTAAGTCAAATTGATGGAAAAAAATCATGTATTTTGCCTTATCGCCTAACTCTATAAACTGCCATTTTTAATAAAGATTTAGTGCATTGCTGCATATATTCTCGTCCACTTTAAAGCCGAGCCTCATTGACGGTGAGGAGCAGAGTGAGCCCTTGTGTACCCAAACTGAGTGCTGTTTTTGTTATGTGTTTTTACAGATGGCATGCACTTAGAATATGTCCGTCTGTGATCCTCCGTCGCTCTCCGGGCATCGGGGTTATGCTTATGTTTTATTTGCGATGTGCCTGCAGGGATCCACTGCAATAGCGTGTGCCCACAGGGGTTCTGGGGCCCCAACTGTTCCATGAGCTGCTCGTGCCAGAACGGAGGCTCCTGCTCTCCAGAGGACGGCACATGCGTCTGTGCACCTGGATACAGAGGCACCTCCTGCAAGAGAAGTGAACTCTCTTTATTGCACTACTTTCAGTCACGCTCTATACATTTACCATGTACTGTGGGAACTACATGCATGCCCCTCTATTCATTTCATGTTGTTGTGTTCAAATCTTGATAATGGAAGTGTTCTGTTCTACATTCAGAGTTATGTTGAGGCTTTACTTTACTAGGTTTTACCATTTCCAAACATACACTGGGAGAATATTCATCATCATCTGTGACCAATGGCTAGGAATTGTCTCTGAAACAGATTGGAGCTCACAGGGCCTGATAGGGGACAGGAAGAACAAAAAGAATTGAAAGCGTTTGCCTTTACTTTCTTGCTTTAGACCCAAGCTGGGCATATTGACACAAATACGTATGTTTTGCCCAATATAGTTATAAAATAGTAGCCAGACCATCTGAACTGACAGCCCTGACCTTGCGGAGGTCTGTGGAGATGTTCTGGAGGACACACCAGCAGAGCGGGCTCCTCGCATGTGTCTGTCTGAAGAGTGTGGACTCTTCATCAGGCGAACTCTTAATCACCACATCTCTGCTGCTGCTGCTGCGGCCGCCTCTGGAGACACACCGCACAGAGGAGACGGGCCGCAAAGAACACTCACACCGACAGACAGACGGACAGACAGGTTCAGCCTCATGTCTGATTGGAAGAATGACCTCCCTGTGGGAAATGCCTCTGTTTTCTGGACCCGTCTGTCTCACTCCTTGTCTCTCTGTCGTCTTTCTCTCTGAAGCTTTCTTTGTCTCTCCATTAATCTGTGTCTCTCTGACTTTCCACTGTCTTTTAGGGCTGTTTAATTACTCAAAAATGAATTAGAATACTGACAACTGTGGAAATGACATCAATGAGAAAAAGACAATTATATTAAAATTGATGCTGTACCAGCGTTTGAGTCTGGTCACTGTTACATTTCTCAGGCAGAAAAAAAACAGAGCAAACAGGTTGCAGAGTAAACCAATCAGACAAGGGTGTATCATTGTTGCGGGGTTATCAGCGGTTTTGCGTTCATTTTCCAACAGGGTTATACGTCACTAAATCCACTTACTGTCAATGTGGTTTTTGGTCTTTTAAAGCTAGATTTACAGCCGATTGAGGGGAAAAACTCTTGGCTCCCGTTTGCTAACCATGGATTGTTATTGATGGGACTTCCTTTGTCCAAGAGAGACGCTGCTAACAACACGTGACTGCAATTAAACGAATCTGACTGAGTTTGCTCGAGCAGCGAACGAGGGCGTGGTGACAAGAGTGATATCCCTGTGTATAAGAATACAGAGGGGTGTCATTCAGGACTTGCCAGGCTACTCTCCCCCACCTCTCTGCACGCAAACTCTACGGCAGCTCAATCTCAAGGCGTTGTTTACAGAAGATGATTTCAAATATGACTAAAATAATTGCAAATGTTATCTCCTCTACAAACACGCAGCCATACCCTTCTCTCCCATTCGTTCCCTCTTTTTCTTCCTCTTTGCCTGTCTGTCTGTCTGTCTGCATCTCTGTCTCTCAGTCTGCGGTGATTTTTTTCCGCGATGTGGAGTAAAATGCGCCGTCACAATCCTGTAAACAGTGATTTGTATAAAGAGTGCCCCGCTGTTTGTTTGAATGATTACCCAAATTCAGTTTGCACACAATACTGCCTCCAGGTGAAAACACTGTGCCAACTACTACCCCCTTTGTCTTTTACAAAAGTTTCCAATAACAAATGTGCTTCTTTTTATTCACATTAGAATATTGTAATTAATTCTGCAATTTTATGAGTCAAGTCCAGTTTCGGCCCATAATTCACCTAATTTGTCTAAAAAATAACATTTCGTTGACAGTGATGAATTGGCTCCTCTCCTCCGCTTTCCCGTGTCCAACAGTTGTAATGAAGATGGGCTTGTCTCTGTTCTCTCGCTGTCTCTTCTGCTTTTGTTACTCTGTCCTGATCACGCTTTGATCATTTCATCTCTCCCGGGTTCTGTGGCTCGAGCTACAGTCTGTCATGCGCTCAGTGTGCTTCTGAAAATTCATCGTAATGGAATCGAGATCTCAAATTTAATGGTCACAACAAGCAAATCGCAAAGGCTTACATGCTGAGGGTGAAATGACTAACTGTCCTGTTTCCATGGGGGGTTCTTGTGTTAAGTGAGGTACAAGATGTTTACATTATTTCAGTAGATGTGTAGGCTCTCAGTGGTGTTGTCAATGAAGGTTCTTGAGTCATCCTCTGTACTCTGTAGTTGAAGTGATGTAGTGATCAGCTGAGAGAAGGGCCGTTCAGACTGAAACTCAGGTGAAGGACTGAGCCAAGCTGAACTCCTCCCAGTGGTCTATACATAGTCTGTGAGCTGATACTTAAACTTTAGTGTTGCTGACAAAGCCTGAGAGGCGAAACGTTCGACACTTCAACTACAGAGTACAGAAGACGACTCAAGAACCCTCATTGAAGATTATTTCAGTAGAATAGCAGTATTTCATTTGAACATGTTTATCTTACACATCTGTTGACACAATAGGTCATATTTATGAAACATGTACAAAAATCTCACCCTACTTTTAAACTCGCTGACCCTGACTGTTTTAGTTTGGAAGTTTGCATTTCAATATTCGTCGCAAATGTAGAATATGACACGGTGCCCCCACGTGATTGGACAATAAAAGCAGCGCTGTCCTTCCTCTCCCCCGTCTTTCACATTCACGATTAGCAGGGTCCCACACAAATAACGAAACAGCTTAAGATTTCATAAAGGGCAGTGAGTAAAAGTTAGGATGTGACTGGAGCAGGATAAAAACATTACGTGAGCTGTGACGACTTCACTGGAGGAAACTATAGACATAATTAATAGACCATCATTACTCACTCCTCCCCGTTTACCACAATGACCACGTTCGAGGGGGAATTCATGGCGGATTTACAGACTCCTCCTCCCCAGCTCTGACGAAGCATGTTCCTAATAAGGGCATAAGGGCGGGATCTTCACTGTAGACTCGGCCCTTGCGTTTTCTAAAATGTATCCTACCATAACCAGCCCGGTGCCTCTGATTGTGTCTAACCCAGCGTAATCACAGGAGGAATATCTAGCTGTAGACAGTTCCAAAAAATTAGGCACCGGGCATTAAAGTTGTTTTTAACGTGTCTAAAGTGCAATGCATTCCATTGGGGGCCTAGCGGCTATATGGCAGTACTACAGCAATGGCGGCCTCCAGTGTCGTTGTCGCAAAGCAGACAACGACACTTGTCTTGAGGCTAACGGCTAACACAAAATTCAAATAAAAACTGGTGCTAGGGTTTGAATGAGTCTGCGCAAAAAAGAATCGGCCTGTGAGTAGTTTAAAATGTATTGAGTTGTTTACATCATCGTCATTATTTAAGACTAGCCTTTAGCTCGCAAGATTAAAGCTCCTACCTTACGACCACTGGCGTTTCTTTGGGGCAGGATTCACAGCAAACATGATGTGTGTAACACGTTGCAGTGACTGTCCATCAGTAAGTCGCTGTCCTTTACGAATTCTTGCGCTATCTCTTTATTTGTGTGGGACCCTGCTAATCGTGAATGTAAAAGATAGAGGAGAGGAAGAACAGCTCCGATCTTATTAGCCGGAAATCACGTGGGGACACTGTGCTTATAGCCCATTAGACATGTTTCCTAAATCCTTCCGTCATGGTCCTCCGCTCTGGTCTGGCTCTTTCCTTCTGTCTGAGGTAGGACTTGTGTCTCTGTGTTACAGTCTGCTCCCCGGGGTTCTACGGCCACCGCTGCAGTCAGTCGTGCCCCCAGTGCGTCCACAGCACCGGGCCGTGTCATCACGTCACGGGACACTGCGAGTGCCTGTCGGGATTCACCGGGTCTCTGTGTAACCAAGGCAAGTCCACTATATATACCATCATATTTACTGCTTGCTGTATTTAGCTGTACAGAGCTGCAGCATCTCAGGGGGAAACTGCAGGGAAAACTTTTAATAACCAAATCTACACAAGGTGATTTATACATTTCTCTATAGATTGATACAGGAACGTGTAACTTCTCTCACGATTATCCATTTCTCCACTTAAATCTGCAACTACAGACACCAAACTTTGCAGTCTCGTACTCACATCCACGTCGCATTACACCATTCTAGATGAAAGCAGGCTAAGGTAAGGAAGGTGAAGGTTCACTTTATTCTCCCAGTGGGGAAATTTATTCCCTGTAAATAACCCTTTGGTCAACCGCAGTGCAGCTCAGGTCCTTAATCTAAGTTTATGGTCTGGAGATGGAGCATTAGCAAAGCACTGTAGCCGGAGGAACCGCACCCAGACACGAGGGGAACATATAAACTCCACACAGAAAAGCCAAGGAATCAAACCTGGGGCTTTTTTGTGTGAGTCGGGAAAGTTTTAAATCATTTTAAGTTTAAGGAAATATCTGTTTCTCAAGTGATATATGCCTACTGTAAAATAGAACACGGCCTGTCACAATAATTACTATAACGACTGATCGTCCAATTACGGAAAAACAATGTATATTTTAGGCTCAATAATTATCGTCAGTACATTTATTTACATTTGTCCTTCATTTTTATCTATTTTGTAATACATTAACAATATTACTGAAGTAAATTCTGCTTCATTGGGATTCATGTTAATTGCAACTCGTTTGCTATACAGGATATGTCACAAGTGGTCCTTAATATGATAATTTATCGCGATATTTTCCTGCCTCAATATATCAAAATGTTATCGTTACAGGTCTAGTCACATCTTTTAAAGCAAATCTTAGGGGCTCATTTACAAAGTGTGTGCTCGTTGCAAAATGAAGTGCGTTATCTCAAGTTCAGGAGCAGGACCTCACCTCACGTACGCCCTTTCCGGTCTCTATCCTATAAATACCTCCCGGTCTCCCTCCTCAGTGTTAGAGGATCACATTAAATCGCTATTTATCATTCTGGGTCAAGCTTTAAAGTCGTACTATCCGTGGGTCAAGCTGTACAGTCGTACTATCTCTGTCATAGCCTTGACTGTGGTGCTCAGGCGCCCACTCTCAGCCACTGAATGTTTTGCTTGCGTTTCAGCATGACACTCAAGAGGGTATTTATCCCTTTGCTGTGGAAGCATAGACAGACTTGAATGGTAGGACTAGCACAATGTCTCGAGTTCATGTCTCCGGGTCCCGTACCGATGGTAAATAAACTTCTCCTGTATAAGACATCCAGACTGCTGCCTATTCTTCATCAATCCTCTCGAACACCATTGTTAATTCTCTAACACTCAGTAGTACTCAAATTTGGGACCCTAATACTGTAATACAAGATATTTTAAAGGGTGAATTAGGTACAACATGCCCACACATATCATATTTTATCTTCCAGGTTACACTCACTAATTAGCACCTGTCTTGATAAATGACAACCTTTATGTACAAAAGTGCAGATTGTAAGAAATGTGAGCATGGATTTAAAAACAGAAATAGGAATAACGATATTTACAAGAAAATTATGATAAAAAAGCCAAGACATGCTGGAAGATGATGATAAAAGTGACTTGGTGGCACGTATTGCACAGCACGGTTGCTACATTGCACTTGTGAGAACTGTCGTTGAACCACATGAACCTATGTACATTTGATCATTATGTGCTCCTATAGATGGGTTTCACAGCGATGTAGAATGTGGATCGCTGCCATAATAAGGAACTCAAACAATAATATACCGGTATAATATCTTCATGGTGAAAAGTTATGTGACTGAAACTCATCTATTGATCTACACCATTGTTATTATCTTAATGGTGAAGCAATTCAAAATCAGTTCAGTTGCCTATGACCGGGTCAAGATTCCTAACAACACTGTGCCTGAATATCTGAATATGTAAATGTACAGTAGACTTTTTGGTAATGATCCACAATCACGTTTCTCTTTAAATTACATAGACACTGCGGGGGTCTTTTGAATTCTCTTTCAAACTCGGAGCCGTGTTGTAACAGATGAAAGTTTAATGGGTTGGTAGAAGGAAGACGAGAGGGAAATGAAGCGGTGCTGCTAATTTGTCTGGTGAGTAATTACCAGCGGGACGGAGGCGGCTGCTCCGTGTCCCCACGTGGAGCTCAGCTGGACTCCACCGCACAACAAGAACAGAGACCGTTTGAAAAGTATGAAACACAGGGATCCGAGTGATCGGGAGAGGTGAGGGTGAGCAGGTAAAGGTACAACCCCACGTTTAAAAAAAAAAGGTGCCAATGAATCTTAGGTGGAGCGATGAACAGTTTGATGATTGATTTTTTCCGAGAATCTTCAGTCTTGAAAGTAAAACAATCCAATGGTGCTTTGTAATGGCACTATTTTACATTTCCCAAGACAACAGACTATACTAATTAGATGTCGACCAATGTGGGGTTTTCTAAAGCCCATGCCAATATTTGGGGATTGGCTGATGCTGATAAGCTGATACTTGTGGCCAAACCTGTGTGTGATGCTTCTAAACTGTAAACACAGGGGACAGCAGGGACTTTTCTTAGAGGCTCAGGGCTGATTTACTCAAGACATTCATGGTTAGTAGGTACTTCAGAGATAGCTCATTTTAAAGACAAAAATCAGCAGTCTCCAAAACAAAACAAAAACGTGAGTCTCTGTCTCTTATTACTATTATTCTTTGGAAATTATAAGCAAAAGTTTGCAACATAAAATATAAAATACGATCCGAGTTGTGCAAACTTGTGACTAATTTCACCGCGATGTTTCTCAACTCTCCAAAGTCGAGAAGTCGCTATCACTTTCGGTTCCGGAGATGTCGCAAGATACCAGCCGAAAGCCGATACTGTAAAATACCCATATATTGACCCGATATATTGGCTGGCTGATATATCGTCGACCTCTTATACTAATTAACGACACAGTGTCGACGAAAAAACAAAAGGTGTGCTGCCACAGACTACAAACACAAATCACATTTTAAAAAAAACATATTAAAGCAGAACTAAGTAACTCATGACCCTAGAGGCCATAAGCGCCACTCCAGATGTCGTTTTTACTCATTAATCTAGGGTGACCAGATTTCCAACATTAAAAACCGGGACACAATGGGGTTTGGGGGTCTAGCCAAATTGTGACTTTTTCACCTATATGAATGGTCAAACTTCTTGTTTATAAAAGTCTAATCTCAATTAAATGGACCAATCAGCATTGAATGATAGACCTTTGTGTTTAATGGTTCAGTCAATATGCGAACTTTGTATTGACGCACACGTGGCCTGAAGTCATACATTCAAGTAAAATAGCTTAGCATGGTATGGAAAAACCAGGACATCTGGGACAGCGCTTGCGAAAAACCGGACAAATCAATGTTTGGAAAATCACTGGGACATGGGACAGAGGCTCAAAACTGGACTGTCCGGTAAACTGGACATCTGGTCACCTACATTAATCGTCCGTGAGAGTAAATACTACGCTGACAGAAAAGACAAAGGGAGAGAGGGATATTGTGCATCCAATTGCACAATGAAGATAATTTTTTTCACTCAAACTTGGCTGTAAATACTGTTTAAGTGGCACTAGTTAGCTTAGCCTGTTAGCCTGTTAGCTTCTTCTTCGTGATTCCATTAGTGTGTATTGCGCCTCCGGGTCAGAGCAGGGAAAGTTGCAAGCATGGTTTTCTGGCCAGAGACTCCAGGGGGAGATGAAAGACCCTCAATCATCCCATTACACTTGTATTACCCCCAGAGCGACTACGAAAAAGATTTATCAAAATAAACAAGTTACTTTGTACTACTTTAAGAGACTTGGCTGTGATTGGCTAGAACAAAATGCAGCTGCAAATGTCCCAATAAAAGTCTGTTCTTCTTCACGAGCTACAAATCACAAACCAGAGACCTGACAGTAGCAGGAGGATCCACTCGAATGTAATTATTAATATCTGTAGATGAAATGACCAGAGCCAGCGCCCTATCTGATCCTCCCCTCATGCCGGGCTATTCTCCGGACTCTGCTGACACCTGCCCTGCGTTTGTCCCCCTTCTGTCAGTCTCCAAAAGCACAATAGAGGTTTCACTGGAAGATGACATGTTTTATTGAAGTGTCCTGGAGAGCGGTGAAATATTAATTTCATTAAATATGCATAGTGTGGTGTGTGTACATGGTCTATTTTAATTCTGTGGCACATCAGTCATTCTGCGGGTGTGAACGGAAATGGGCAGTGGCGCTGCTGCGATGTGTAATCGTTCAATGTCCATTCAATACAATATCATATCAATTTCAAAAGGGAAGTAAGGGAGTTTGGCTGCTAAAAGTAAGTATTTCGAGGGAATCCTGGGGGAAAAGGAGCTATTGAGCCAGGAATGATCCTTTCCTAGACATGTTGAATTTGTTCATGTTAAAGCATTGAACCACTATGAAACCCTGACACCCTGCTCGATACACTTCACTGTAATATAGCGCAGCGCCATCTGTTGGTGGTCAGCACAACGGCATCTCTGTGTAATGTATGTAACATGAACAAAGGCCTTGTTTGTGTCTCGTGATCTGCAGCATCACCCGCTCAAAACACTTCGGCTTCGAGAGATCGATACCGCCGAGTCGAGCTGAACATCCCTATCGATTCCTTGATTGTGTGAGGCCATTTTGTATAGAATTTGCACGTTCTCTCTGTGTCTGGGTGGGTTTCCTTTGGGTATACTGATTACTGCATCAACCTAAGCGTGCCCTGTTACTCCTAATCCCTGCTACTCCTGAACATTATGTATCTGCTTCATTGAAGGATGGTCACATGCAGGGACCCAAACGGACTAAAACATCTCAGCCTTTTCTGAATTCAACCCTAAACCTTCACCGGTGTTTTTCCGCTCTTGAACATGACATTGATTCCTGTTGGGTCTCTCTCTGTCCCTCAGTGTGTCCCACGGGCAGATACGGCCGCATGTGTGCCGAGATCTGCCTGTGCACCAACAACGGTACGTGTAACCCCATCGACGGCTCCTGCCAGTGCTTCCCAGGCTGGATCGCAGACGACTGCTCCCAGGGTACTGTACGCTCGCCCATTCATTCCATTTGATCATTCTTTATTTCAACAAATGATCCTTTTTTTTTTCCTTTTTTAGTTTGTATCCATTTCAAATCAATCTTTTTTTTCTTGTTATAGGCCAGGTTCAGTCAATAACATCTCATGTGAATTTTGTTGACTTTACCATTAATACATTCACTCAAGTCACTTCAAGAATCTTTTAGCAAATGCACAAAGGTCCAGACTTGTTCCTTAAAGTGGCTTTGCCTGTTTTACTTTTCCCTTACCCATTGTAGAGTAAAATCCATTTTGCAGCAGATTGTGTCGTCAAAGTTTATGTCTGGGGAAAAAGACACCACTACCCACCTTACCCACCTTATTCCGTAAGTTCCCGTGGGCCCCGCCATTCATTGCGCCCGCCTCTTCTCTCGTATTAGTTTACATAGGACTGCAGGGTCAAGAGAAAATAATTTACTTCGGCTTGAGACAAAGCCGTTTTCAGTCAGCTCAGAGAAACAGTGCAGTGTTGACTTGTTGGTGCAAATGAACATTGACATTTTACTCAAATCAATCTACTGTCTATCTACTCTGTCATGACAAAGGAAGTGCTGATCCCTGGCAACAAAGGCAAAAGTGGGCGGGGCGGAATAAGGTGAATAGTGTGCATGATATTTTAGACTATTAGTGATTGTAAAAACCTGGAAGTAGCACCGATGCTGAAGTCTGGTGCAGACTAGTTGTTAGAAACATTACAAAGCCACTCTGCTCCATGAAATGTGTTTAAAAATGTGTTTGGAAAAGTTAGATGAGTTTGAAACACAGCTAAGTATTTACATTTAAAGCAGTACTAAGTAACGTGTTTACCTTAATAAATCCTTTCCGTAGTCCTCTGGGGGTAATACAAGCAATACACACTAATGTAACCACGGAGAAGAAGCTAACAGGCTAACGGGCAAAGCTAACTGCGGGCTAGCGCCACTTTAAACAGTATTTATAGCCAAGTTTGAGTGAAAAAAATTATTTCCATTGTATAAATGGATGTACAACACCCTCTCTCCCTTCACCTTTTCTGTCAGCGTAGTATTTACTCTCCAAGACATTTAATAAGTTAAAAAATTGTAACTTGCTAAGACACCTGCAGTTGCGCTTATGGCCTCTAGGGGCAAGAGTTACTTAGTACTTTTTTAACTAGGTTACTGAGTTAAGAACAAAAGAGAAAGAAAAAAGGGTGCAGAACCTTTAAACTGTAATTAGTATGGGTTTAGGTCTCTGTAATTGAAAAGGAATTAATTATGTGCAATCTGTTCCAATGGGAGTATAGATCTATTTGGTTTGACCCACTTTGCTTATTTCGTTATAGTCATTGAACATATCTGGAGATTTAGTCATAGTTTTAGTCTTTATTAATTACTTTTTGTCAGTTCAATCACAAGAAAAATTCTGAAAAAATATGACAAAACCGGTTTTCTCCACTAATTCCCACCTCCCAATTACCTTTGTGCACATTGATCATCTTCATCACCTCCGCTGCCTGATGTCTCCAGCTGATGTAAAACACATAGCTGGCTTAAATGATTGTTGTAATACATTATGCTGTTTGATTTATAGCACCAGGGGCCAAAGATCGTTCGCCGAGCTTTGAGCTGTCAGAACTGAGGAAATTGATGTGTGCTATTCCATTGCATTAACTGCTCAAAGTAAAATAACGAAGGATCAGAAAGATGTCGTATTAATGATATTATTCTCGGGCGATTCAGTATGGCGCGTGTGGGTAACAAAGCTGGCGGAGGCAAAGGTCAGATGAAGTCGCAGCTTGCATTTTAATGATGGAGCTCCATTTGTGTTCGGGGATGTATGAAATGTATATTCCCTAAAGCAGTGCTTCCAAAGTGGGGTCGGGGCCCCTGGGGGCTCAGAGACAGTACAGGGGGCCCCAAAGCTAGTCTACAAACAAGCACATGAAAAAATATCTGTTGAGAGGAAAATGTATTATTTGGATAAATACATTTAGATCAGTGTTTAGCTACTGTCAATGCTAGATGTTGCTTTTGTGTAATTTAGCTATAAATAGTAAACATTCCTTTTGAATAGAGTCATATTATGATTTGGGGGCCCAGAGATTTTCAGATTGATAAGGGGCCTCGATTCCTGGACTTTGGGAATGGCTGCCTAAAGGATGTAGAGCTGACTTCATTTTGTAAAAGCAAGCATTAACTATTGTCCTAATTTCCCAGTAATTATTATATAATGCATTTAGGGCTGCACATTATGTCTCCAAATTATTATTGCAACATTGGGTGATGCTATACTTTAATATATCAGCCACTGTGTTCGTCCGTCTGACTGAGAATTTCACATTTGACTTCACACCAGGGGTTCTCAGTTGGTGTAGCACCGGGACCCACAGTCACCCTGGGATGACAAGCCGCGACCCAAATACGACTTATGCATGTAAAAAGATGAGATTATGATTTAAAAAAACAACCCACTAAGTGTCATTATAATAGAGTCAAGACATGATTCTATACTTTTTCTGTACATAAATATTAAAATTAATGTTTTCTGAAAACGGTTCCTCGGCCCCTTTTGGGTCCCGACCCACCAGTTGCTCTAGTCTAATTGATCACAGAGTCACTGAGAATTTACACTTACACAATGTTCAATTGTGTCTTGTTTTGGTTTTGAAGCAAGTTTTTTTTTTTTTTTTTTTGACACGATTAATGAAAAAACAAGTTGCTTTAGTATTTAAAGGAACACACTGTGTTGAAATGGTTCAGTAAAATATCACTGCACAGTTATTGAATATCACACTTCTTTCTCATAATGAGCATATCTCAATCAGTAAGATTTAGGACGAGGGCAATTAATCAAAATTTCATAAAATCGCAATCTCTACTTTGATCAGTCTCTATAATTGTCAGGTTCCTTCGCACAAACAACACCTAGTTTTATAGTTTGAACGAGACAATGGAAGATGTTTGTGTGTTTAATGAAACTGGAGGAAACATTTGTTTTTGTTTGAGCTGAGGTTTGTATAAAACATATGCTTAAGTTCATGAATCAGCAACATGTATTTTCATTATGAAGAAATAAAATCAAAACGAATATTGTGAACGATCAATATGAGAAAGAAAATCGGGATCTTTTTTAGATAGTCATCATTTCTAAAACATATACAAAGCATTTCCAATCATTATCATTATCATAATCGTTTCTTATTTATGAGCATCTAAATATTGATTACCTTTATTTGCTCAGACCATGAATAAAACTGTGTAATATAACTCGCTCAAACCCTTTTCCTAACCTTGGGATGGTGCACGCTTTTACAAAGGTGCTTACAAATGATTAACAACGGTTTGTAAAACTACACGTTGAATGAAATAAAGTCCTTTCCTATTCACCAGTGCGTTACAAACTGACTAATAGTGTGTAGTTACAAAATGTTTGACAAAATGTGGGTCTATTGCATTAAGGACATTTTGATATGTTATTAGATAATGCAGTGTTATTACAAAATAAGGCTTAACAGGGACGCTGTGAGAAATGTTAATACAAACAGCGATAAAACACAATGTACTTCTAAATCAACATTTGGAATTAAAATAAACAATGCAATTTTCTTATTTCATGGTAAATAACAGCTTAATTTGGATTAGATGGCAGGCAACAACAGATATTAGACGCGTTGGGACAAGGCCAACAAAAGGCTGGAGAGTTAAGTGGGACTGATGAAAACAAATTCAGACACCGATGAGGAATGACAACGCTACATCAGACGGTAGCACCTCCCCCTACCACTAAAACCATATACAAAAAGTTCCACTCTGGGCCTGGATGAATGAGAGTGAGTTTTTACATGCATGAGTCCCTTGTGTGTTCATTCACATGCACTGTCCCGGCCAAGCAAGTTAATAACAGAGTGCATTTTCTCCAGTTCAGCTTTACCCAAATCCATAAGGTCACAGCCTATAGGCGAGAGTAACGCCTGATTTAAAATGCTAAGACCTACAAAATTCATCTAAATTGAACTTTTTCCTCGTCACTTTTTTGACATTTTTTTCCATTGCTTTTTGCTGGGTTTCCCTCAGATTTTTTGCCACATTTTCATCACTTTTTTGTCACTTTTCCTTGCCCTTTTTTGGCCTTTTTATTGCGTTTTCATCCTCGTTTTCATCTCATTTTCGTCTCTATTTTGACGCTTTTTTTCTAAATTGCTAGGAAACATTGTATTTTCTTGATATTAATATGAAAACAAGATTGCAAAAGGAATCTGATTATCTCTAGTTTTCATCTACTTCTATCCTATTACCGTGTTATTACAGTAAAGTCAAATGCAACCCATAAAAATTATTTCTAAAAGGATCAAATGCTACACCCTGATCGACGTTTACTAAAATGTGCAGCCATATTCAACCCTGTGGTCTGTTATCTGTATATATTAGTGTAAGATTACCTTTCCGCATGTACTGTTTAGCAGAGTGTGTTGTTGGGATGTTGTGGGCTAAGCGAGGTGTGTCTGTGGCCCCCTGCAGCCTGTCCCTCCGGTCACTGGGCCCCGACTGTCTGAACTCATGTAACTGTCACAACGGAGCCCAGTGCAGTGCCTATGACGGGGAGTGCCGGTGCAGCCCGGGCTGGACGGGTCTCTACTGCACACAGCGTGAGTCTGGATGCACACTGACATCTAGAGGCTGCTGCTGGTAACTGCATGGCTCGTCAATGTCATTATTATTATGCACAAAGGCGACAATACATGTATCAGCGCCTCGTAGATATAACTTTGTCCTTGGAAGTAGTTTAAGACCCAACTAATAAACTGTTGAAAATCCATATGTTTTAATACTCATCTGTATTAAATATGGAGGCAGATGATTCCACACTGATACAGCTCTACACGACTGACCGAAGAGTGGATTCAAATCAGCGGCAGTGACCCTCTGACCACCATCAATCACCCACACGCGCAAACCACGCACTGACTTTTTTTGGCCAATGAAACTGTCCTTGGTCTGGCAGAATAGACCAAGGTTGTCAGTGCATTACTTTACCTTGTTTTTGCTTAGGGCGATACCTGACGCCCCAGGTTTAGGCTAACTAACGACCAAAAACACAGAGATTATGTTGTATTTAAAGGGGTGCCACTATATGAGATGCAATATGTAAGGATTAAACAACTCAGAGCCGTGTATTATACAGTTTTAATGCACGACACGGAGTCACAACGTTTTAATTCGCAAAGTGCATTAACCTCTTTACCCGAGCGCATTTTGTCCTGTTCAATTTTACCCAAATCTGAAAGCTTTTTGACTGGAGTTTACCGCCTATAGGCCAGGGTAACGCCTCATTTGAAAGCTAAGACCTACAAAAGTTAAATTAACTTTTTTGTCACATTGTTGCCGCGTTTTGTCTCATTTTTGTCTGTTTTTTGTCGCATTTTTGACGTTTTTTGTCATTTTTTGTCGCATTTTTTGTGTGTTTTGATGCATTTTTGGCATTACCCAAATCTAAAAGCAAATAAGTGGTAAAAGAGCAACAAAAACGTGCAACGATGACACAATAAAAAAGGCGACAAAAACACAACTAAAGAGTGATGTAAAAGCAGCAAAAATCAACAACAAGAAAGCCACAAAAGAGCGACAAAAAGTTACAATCAGTTTTATGGGTCTTAGCTTTCAAATGTGGCATTACTCTGGTCTATAGGCTGTAAGCTCCAGTCGAGAAGCTTTTAGATTTGGTAGAGCTCAAAATCAGATTTTTTTTTAATAAAAAACTCAATTCACGATTCGATTCGATTCGATTTTTTCCCCCCCATTTAAAACAAAATAACTGCGAACTATAAATATATTTAAAAATATATATTTATTGTATTTAATTAAAGTGAACCAACATAAACAAATTGCAAAGGTAAACCCTTTCTCTAACTAAAAAGTCACTATGCAAAGATTGTTAAACATCCAAATTATTTATACTGTATTTGGATTAAGCTAATAAAACAACAACAATCCTGAGTTAACTGAGGCACATTTGTACAGCAGGACCTTATTCCTCTAAGCAGAGAGCTTAAAATAAAATAAAATCTAAAAAATTAATTTTTTGAAAATATGAATCGATTTTGTCACATTGTTGCCACGTTTTTGTCTCATTTTTGTCATGTTTTTGTCGGGTTTTTTGTCGCATTTTAGAATTTTTTGTCGTTTTTTTGTTGTGTTTTTGTTGCGTTTTTGTTGCGTTTTTGTTGCATTATTGGCACGTTCTTGCGTCACTTTTTGTCCGTTTTTGTGGCTTTTTTGTTTCTTTTTCATCGCTTTTTGCCGCTCTTTTGTCGCTTTTTGTTGCGTTCTCGTCACATTTTTGTTGCTTTTTCATTATTTTTTCATTATTTTTTCATTATTTTTTCATTGCTTTTTGCCGCTACGTTGATGCTTTTTTTCCCCAAGAAGCTTTTAGATTTGGGTAAAGCCAAACTGGAGTTGTTTAATCCTCTTATACCGTGGTCCCACAAACTGACACTGTTAAACTGGGCCTGTTTTGTTTTTTAACTCCTGGGCAGGAGTTATTTCACTTTTTAAGCCGTTTTACCTGAACTAGTTCCAGCTCAATTGTTTGCCGTTACTATGGAAACGGCTGCAGTGGAGTGATATAGAACGTGATTTAACTGTTGCCGGACTAACTGCGGTTATACGACAATAACGCACGCCAGTTAGCATTAGAGTTCTCACTGACCATGGTATGATTTATAATAATTTATGTTATTCAATATCAGTATATATTTTGAAACTTTTTGCGAAACAAGTTTTAAAACAATATACTTTACTCCCTTCTTTGCCCACATTTGCCGAGGCTGCCAATATTAGCCGCACACTGTCCATGTTGTGTCATTATAGATTCCCGTCATTCACGCAGGGACAGTGTAGACATCAACTCCACTAATTCACATTCCATCATGCTTCTGCCTGCAGCGCTGTACCTCATTGTCATACGCATAGAAATGACATTTTAAAGATGCTATTTTATTTCCACATACTGTCAGTGGGGCTGTTGTTTGTTTACCTCGCCGGATTTCATACCGACCCTTTTATTTCCATTCATTCAATCTGTTCGGGCCGTCCCAACACGTACCGCAAGGAATGTGATTGATTTGTATAATTTCCTCTTCGTATACTGTATGAATTTGTTTTAAATAAGTTAACAAGTTCAAAACCTCATAACAGGGGCTATTCGCAGGGCACTCACATGAGTAAAAGATGAAATGACAGTGGATCAGTCACTTATGTTGTAAAAACGCTTTTCATAAATAGTTATAATGTTACATCGAGAACATACCTGGAATAAGGCCTGGGTGATGTGACGACGAAAATCTTCTACTAACTAATCCCAGTGACATTGTGCTGTTTGAATCTCATAACTCCCACATGAACCAAGCACATTTTCTCCGGTTCGGCATTACCCAAATCTAAAAGCAAATAAAAGCAAAGCAACAATGACACAATGACACATTAAAAAGGAGACAAAAACACGTGATTAAAGAGTGATGAAAACAAAGCAACGAAAACATGACAAAAACATGCTGGAAAGGAACAATAACACAATACAAAAAAAGGGATAAAAACACAACTAAAGAGTGATATAAAAGCAGCAAAAATCAACAACAAGAAAGCCACAAAAGAGCGAAAAGTTACAATCAGTTTTGTAGGTCTTAGCTTTCAAATGTTGCATTACTCTTGCCTATAGGCTGTAAGCTCCAGTCAAGAAGCTTTTAGATTTGGGTAGAGCTGGGCGATTTTTCCCCCAAAAAATTTGCTTTTTAAAATAAAAAACACGATATACGATTCGATTCGATTTTTCCCCCCCATTTAAAACAAAATAACTGCGAATTATAGATATATTTAAAAAATATATATTTATTGTATTTAATTAAAGTGAACCAACATAAACAAAATTGCAAAGGCAAACCCTTTCTCTAACTAAAAAGTCACTATGCAAAGATTGTTAAAGATCCAAATTATTTATACAGTATTTGGATTAAGCTAATAAAACAACAACAATCCTGAGGTAACTGAGGCACATTTGTACAGCAGGACCTTATTCCTCTAAGCAGAGAGCTAAAAATGAAATAAAATAAATATCTAAAAAAAAAAAATCTAGAAAAATTAAAAAAAATCTAAAAAAATAAAATCTAATTGAAACTTGAAAATATGAATCCATTTGACCTACCAACTCGATTTTTAAATCAAATCGATTTTTTATTCCCAGCCCTAGATTTGGGTAAAGCTGAACTGGAGAAAATGCGCTTGGTTAAATTGGATTAAATTAAGAGGTTAAAGAGATAATCAGAAGATTAAACCCACACAACAACAATATCACCTTCCAATATTGTCCTCAATGAGCATGTGCCCCATTCTTTCTGTGATGCTCTTATGGATCTTCTTGTCTCATCCTCTCTTCGCTGTATACGTGTGCGCAGGCTGCCCCTCAGGTTTCTACGGCCGGGACTGTGCCGAGGTTTGCCGGTGCCAAAACGGGGCCGACTGCGACCACATCTCGGGGCAGTGCGCGTGTCGGACGGGCTTCATCGGGACCAACTGTGAGCAGAGTTGAGTACACAGGCCCAACGTGAACGGATCCAGTGAAAAGAGCTGGGTCTTTTTGTTCAGTCTTTATGCCAATTCACCCATACGTAACTGAACGTACATAAGAAAATGCAACAGCAGAGCAGGCAGCAGCACGAGAGAAGGTTTTTTTTTCTTTTCTTTTGTAAGATAAATTATTTGCCTGTTTTCTACAATTGTGGCACAAACATTTATTTACATTTTCCTACTTCAAACAGTAAAAAGTTAAACAAAACAAAAAAAACACTGTTATGATCTGGCGTTGCTGCAGTTGGTCAGGTGAAGAGAGCAACTACCTGAATGACCGGGTTCTTCCATCAATAGAGTTCTTCTTCCTTGATGGCAAGGGCATATTCCAAGATGGCAATGCCAGGATCAGGTTCAGGGGACATGAGACATAATATTCACACACAGAGTCCAAATCTCTACGCCATTGAGAATCTTTGGGATGTGCTGGAGAAGGCTTCGTGCAGTGGTCACACTCTCCCGTCATCAATACAAGATCTTGGTGAAAAATGAATGCAATACTGGATGGAAATACATCTTTTGACATGGCAGAATCTTAAAGAGGGGTATTATATAAAATCGACTTTTTCAAGCTTTATATCATGTTATTATGTCATTCCCTCATTAAACACATGCCTGGAGTGTTGCCTTGGCTCATTCTTTTTGAGTAATCAGTAAAAACTTAGACGGCAGCCATTTTAGGTGTAGCTATGCCTCAGTCCTCCTAGGAACGCCCCACCTCCTGGAGACGCCTCTGGACCTTTTGTCACCAGCCAAGCCACCAACCACTGCTCCTCAGCTCAGCAGAGCCCCCTCCCCGCACAGTAGTGTTGTTTAGATGCCACAGCAGTGTGCTGAAGGGGGTGTGTCGGAAAGCTTCTTAAAGAGACAGAGGCCTATTTCAAGACGTTCAGTACAGCCATTTTGAGAGAGCAATTTTATTCAAGGCAGTTATTTTAATTTACTGCATATACAGACCAACAGAAGGTTACGTCATCATTGTAGTATGCTATAGACTGGTGCTATGTGATTGAAAAAAGCATAATACCCCCTCTTTAAGGAAACAATGCCACAGCTGTCATCAACACTTTGGGTTGCCATGTCCTACGGCTAAAACCACTTTGCAACTAAATCATGTCCCAAATAAAGCTCTGTTTTAGGTAGAAGTGAAAGCTCTAGGCGGGTGGTACTCTCGTCTAATTCATGTACCTTTTTACTGCTACCTGAGTCATACTAATTTTGAAGTATCAATACGCTTATTGAGTAAATATTCTGGATACGCTTCCCCCCTCTGAAGTTCAGGAGAACCTTGAGGAATGTCCATAAATTTGTCATGCAACTTAAGGCTACCCACGGAGAGTTGTGATTGTAGTAACTTTTATAAACCACCATGAGCCAGAAATCCCATCGCAAGAGTTGAGTCTAAAGGCCCTGCACATTTCAAATTCTGGAGTGCGGTCATAAACACTTTGGCTGGGCTCGCTAAGTGCTTTCACTTGATGGGGGTGGTAATGCAACCTCTCTCCTCCCTTTACAGAGTGCCCGGCGGGGACGTTTGGATACGGGTGCCAGCAGCTCTGTGAGTGCCTCAACAATGCTACCTGTGACTACGTGACGGGAACGTGCTACTGCAGCTCTGGCTACAAAGGCATCCGCTGTGACCAAGGTGATTCCATTCGATTCACTTTCCCCTCCTCCAGCACAGACTCACAATACCAGTGTCCTCAAAGGGTTTTGCAGACTGACTTCACGAGTACATGCCTCTGAGCTTTGAAATGGGCCATTCAGATTCATATATTTCCAATGAATGATGCAATTGCTACAACTACTACAACTACTATTCCCATTATTACCTATAACGCCACCAAACCACTGTCACAAATACAACTACTGCAACTACGAGCATTAGCTTATCTTATAATGGTGCATGAACAGTTGTGACATAAAGGTTACCATTAAGATGCAATGTGCCTTTGGCTTGTGTGCATCTGCAGATCCCTGGGGGGGGTTTGGTGTAGGGCCCAACCAATATGGATTGTTTGGGCCCGATACCGAGGGTTTGCATGGCCGATAGCCGATATATAGGCCAATATTTTAAAGGGGGGTATTATGCTTTTTTCAATCACGTAGCACCAGTCTATAGCATACTACAATGATGACGTAACCTTCTGTTGGTCTGTATGTGCAGTAAATTAAAATAACTGCCTTGAATAAAATTGCTCTCTCAAAATGGCTGTACTGAACGTCTTGAAATAGGCCTCTGTCTCTTTAAGAAGCTTTCCGACACGCCCCCTTCAGCACACTGCTGTGGCATCTAAACAACACTACTGTGCAGGGAGGGGCTCTGCTGAGCTGAGGAGCAGTGGTTGGTGGCTTGGCTGGTGACAAAAGGTCCAGAGGCGTCTCCAGGAGGTGGGGGCGTTCCTAGGAGGACTGAGGCATAGCTACACCTAAAATGGCTGCCGTCTAAGTTTTTACTGATTACTCAAAAATATGTGAATGAGCCAAGGCAACACTCCAGGCATGTGTTTAATGAGGGAATGACATAATAATATGATATAAAGCTTGAAAAAGTCGATTTTACATAATACCCCCCCCTTTAAGTAATTTGATTTGATGTAATTTCTTTTTTTTAATCTTTCAAACAGCCCATAGTTAAACTTTTATTAATATAGTAAAGGTTTCATAGAAATACATAGAATTATATTTAATAGAGGTCACCTGATGTGGGTTTTTCTAAGGCCGATGTCGATATGCACCACTGATATTTTTGGCCAAATAAAAATAAAAAAAGTCTTTTATCCAGTGTATGATGCTTCTAAACGTGTCAGTGTTGAACTGTGACATTGGGGGCACTTTATAATCATGTTTAGTAGGTTCTTCAGAGGGAGCTTGTTTGAAGGACAAAAATCTGTAGATTCCAAACCAAAAAAGAGTAAGTCTCGGTCTCTTTTGATTCTGAAATTATACGCAAAAAGATAAAATATGTACAAACTTGTGACGATTATTATGGGCCGGCCGACATATCGGTCAGGCCCTAGTTTTGTGTGCTTAATATTTAAATGTCTTCTGGGGAAATATTGACCCATTTTCAGTAGGTCTCGACTCACCAGTTGAGAACCACTGATCTAGACCAGGGGTTCCCAAACTTTTTTGGCTGGGACCCCAAAAATTGACACGTAAACAACTCGGGACCCCCATTGTATAAAGTTATTGCCTCTTACGCTACTTTAGGGAAGAAAACACATTTTAGTTAACATGTATTTAAACTGTTTATTTTAACTATATGAATGGATTTCACAAATGATATGCTGTTTTACACTCGAAAATATATCAAAAACAGTTGCCTTTTTCTTTTTTATTTCATCCTAAAATCATCTGGGGACCCCCACCCAATGCCTCGCGACCCCCGAGGGGTCCCGACCCCCACTTTGGGAACCAGTGATCTAGACAGTCCATGTTTATAAACACATATAACCAAGGGTGTAGGTTTGGTGTACTGTATTAGTGGTCGACACAAATAATAACAACAATAATAATAATAATAATAATAATAATGCCTCCAGACTTGTCAAATATTGTTAAACATATGACTAAGACTTTTTTTGTAGTAACTAAAAGTCAGGCAGTGATCATAATCTCCCCTTCGCTGTTGCTGCTGCTCTGAGACCAAGCATCCCGCTCTCCTCCCGCACTTGAATTGGCGAGCGTTATGGAAAGAGCATACCAACCTTTTTCAGATCATTTTAGAGTAAAAGATCTGACCATACCAGACTGCAGATCAGTTGCAATCCAAAAGTATGCGATGCCGTCCTCTCTCCAAGCCTAAAGTACCTACATCTCAGTAAGGTCATAAAGATCAGACAATGTGAAAATCTCCATATGAGGTTTGTGGGCACATGTAAAGTTATTGTCTTTAGTCCCACATTTGTGCTCATGAACACACTCTGATTTAATCACCAGTGAATATGATGTGATCGACTCTTGAGCGCTCTGCCTCTGATCAACTTCCGCCTTAGACACATTGATTTTACTCATTTAGAAGCAATGCGCACGTTTGGACTCCCTTCACTGTTGTAACCATGACCCTGTCTTGTGTGCAGCAGCTCTGATGATGGAGGAGCTGAACCCTTACACTAAGATCAGCCCGGCGCGCAGTTCGGAGCGGCAGTCGGCGGGTGCTGTCATGGGCGTCATCTTCCTCCTGCTTATCATCATGGCTCTGCTCAGCCTGTTCGTGTGGTACCGGCAGCGGCAGAGGGACAAAGGCCAGGACATCCAGCCCAGTGTGGCCTACTCTCAGGCAATGCACATCACCAACACTGACTACTCCCTGTCCGGTGAGACTCCTCCTCAAATATGGATGAAATCTGCACAGCATAAGCGCCTGGGTTTGACTACTAATGGGGAGAAACAAGACGGCGCTACACGCAGTGGGTTCACAAAGTTTTCTAGACACATTTTTCATTGTGTAGCTGTCTTTAGTGGACATTTTCTTGTTTACTAAACTCGTTTTTTCTCTTGGTAAAGGTTAAGCCATGATTACCCTACAATAATACAAAAAAAATGTGCGGGAATAAAAAAACTAATATTTCATACTTTTTTCTTTTCGGGGCAGCTGTTTATTCTACAACTTTCCTGGGTTGAGAGCGAGAAATAACAGATGGAGCAGCTTTATCAGAGGACACTACAATTTGCATTTTAGACCACACATTTAACTACGGGTTTTATGCATAAAATGATTTGATTTTGTTCTCTGTAGATGACATTATGATTACCAAAACATACAGCATGTGACTGTGATTTAACTTGGCACAGTTGTTGGCAGCTCTACAAGTAATATTTCAGAATAAACTCTCTTTATTTGTTGGCATTAGCGAGATGAATAATATTGGGCCAGAAATCCATCACATTTGAAGACGCTTTTGCAAACAGTGGAATGAAGTGTAGAGCCAAATCCAGATGCGTCTTATACTTGACTATTGGTGCCCAGTGCAGCCATTAACATGTTAGTAAACAATGTGAGACTTGTCAGATACAATAACTCAAACCTAGATGTACTTTACCAGCTTCAAGACTCTGCCCAAATGACCACTGCTGATGACTTTCTATTTTATGACCTCTTTTTATGAACCTGAAGTGTCCTGGTGGATTGCAACAATATCTTAATCTAAACATAAAAGCTAAATTGATGCTAAATGTGTTTTCTGCCTGGCTGAGTTATAGTGAAGAGATCCTCCTCACATTCTTAAGCTTTAATGGCTGTAGTGATTGCCTATGTACTATGAGGAGCTCTCACATCTCTGTTCAATATTATGTAATGTATTTGTGTAAAATAATGTTCTGTCTCAGAGGCAGAATGAAATACAACTTGAGCTCATTAGAATTGCGTCTTGCATTTTCATCTTCAGGACGTGAAAACCTGATGTATCATTCTCTAAACAGAGTATTTCCTGGTTACTGATGCGTGGGTTGGGTTTGGTGGGGAGAGGTTAAAGCAGATGTGTTGTTGACGCAGTGGCCTCTGTGTTTCAGAGTGTGGCAGCACTGTGGCCATACGTTCCAGCCCCTCAGAGGTCGCCCCGGGGCAGAACAGCAGTGGACCTCCGTGCTTCTCCAACGCCAGCTACCACACTGTGGCTCAGTGCAATGTGGTGTCCACTATCTCCAGCGGACTGGACGGCACTCTCACCCTGAAGGTCACTCCATATGCAAAACATATGTTTACACATCATTTTAAAGATGTTTTTTTTCTTGTGTCTTAACCATTTTGTAAAGATGTAGATACTTCTAAAGCATATAGAAAGCATAAAGCAAGTTGTGTTCAAACGTTTTTCATTGAGGGCTTTATATTGAAGCGTAAGCCACAGATTGGTGATCAATGCAGTGTTTGTTTTAACCCCTGTACCACACCTTTATTTAGGCTTGGAACCTGAAACCAGCAATTTCCCACAATAAAATGTTAGTTTTTGAGCTAAGAGAAATATGAAACTTCTTGTAAAAAGTACCCTCTCTGTGTGCCAATTCAACAAGTTGCCTGAGGGGCACCAAAGGTTCATGGATAGGTTTATTCCGTGGATAAAGACAGTACCTTGTTTGAATATTCTAGAGATTTACCCTGTTTTTGAGTGTTTAAAATGCACGTTTCTTCAAAGGTGCTGCTTTTTATTTTTGAACCCCAGAATATACTGCATAGGCCTTGTCTGTGTAAGTTCTCAGTCGTACAGGAGTTGTCTATCTTCAATGAAGGTACTTGAGTCATCTTCTGTACTCTGGAGACTTCAACTACCGAGTACAGAAGATGACTCAAGTACCTTCATTGAAGATGCATAGGCCTTGGTAATTTTCTTTCTACACAAGGCATAACCTCATGTGGCTCATCTCACCTTCTCGTGTGCAGTTTCAGGATCAGTGAACTAAAAGAAGATTATTAGTTCAAGTTTCAAGAGTACATACATAATATAGGAATCCTTATAATAAAATGGAATGAATCAATGATTGAATCCTCTGTACAAAGAGCTAACACTCGTACCTGTGTCTCTTCACAGTCGAGCACTCTGAAAGGCAGGAACGGATCCGAATGGAGGGCGTATTGCAATCTGAACGACATAGGTCAGTCTCCTGCTCTCTTTGGGGACACGCTGCACTCCTCCCTGAACCACATTAGACTCGCTGCTCCAAGGTCATCGGCTTATAGACAGGCTGGACATAAGCCTCTGTGAATGAAGATGAAGCCAGCCATTCTAGTTAGACACAGCCTTTGCACTGAGTTTGATAAGATATTCGAGTGGAGCGGTGGAAGCCGTGCGCCGGGGTGATTAGGGGCCACCAGGAGCTCATTATCTTCAACTAGTGGACAAATCTCTCAATGATGGTACGCGTGAGGTCAAATATTGCACCGGGTTTGCCGGGGATGATGGTAAAATTTATTCTTTATGAAATATTAACTCTGGAGAGCGCAGCATGTAAATGCAAGAAAAAAGTCTTGCCAGTCATACTAATAATACATGGAAACATTACACAAAGATGTCGTTATTTTGAATGCTACATTGACAATTCTGGACTGTTCCCACATACACATTTCTATAAAGTGCATCTATAGAGAAAGATAATGAGAAGCAATGATTTGGTTATGAGAGGTGAACAATAAGAAAAGCCTAAATATCAATTAATAAACAAAAATAATCTCAGCAATGTCCTGAATTATAGTCTCTTTGTGTTTGTGTAATCGTTACCATGCACGGACACAAGCTCCTCCCAGTGCGTATGTACACATCAAGCTCCATAAAGCGCCATGTGGTCCCGTGCTCTGCCGTCTGGAAAAGATCCAATCAGTCCAAATGGTGATGTGCGCTGCTGTGTGATACTGTAGGATTTTAAATGTGCAACAGTAATGACAGGATCTAACTAGCGATGTCACATGTGTTTCAGAAGTGCAACAGGGAGACCCGGCGAGCGCACAGAGGGGACCCAGGAAAGGTACAATATATAGTACACAGTATAGGTTCTATTATCCAAAACCTTCAAACATGTTTCATTTCACTCGTGCAAGTTTCAGTAATCCTGCACACTGAGTCCTCTCCCTTTTCAGCTCTTAAAACACTCACAGGTGTTGTCCTTCATCTGACTTGTTCCCGTCAAAGCAGTGTTCTTGACTCCATTGCACAGCTTAGCATGCTGGACTACCTTTGTTTTAGATTGTTGTTAGAATGACTTCCTGCTTCTTCTGTCCTTGGCTGAGTGGCCTTTTCAAAATATAGCTGTACTACAGGGAATACCACGGCAAAGGTGTCCAAAAAACACAGAATAATGTTGGATCTTGTTGTGAGAGGTGATACAATGCAGCTCACTTTTGTCATTAGCAATGACTGTGAGTTAAGGTTTGCTTTTTTACACACTGCCTGAAAAGTCACCATGTGTATATAACTAACTGTGATGATCTGGGGTCGCTGCAGTCCAAAGAATGAGATCAGCTGACGACATTAACATCCTTCTTCCCTGATGGCACGGGCACAGGTGGTTCCGGGAGCATGAGACTTCATTTTCACACATGGATTGGCCACCACAGAGTCCAGAATAGGGATGTTCTGGAGAAGGCTTTGCGCAGTGGTCACACTCTCCCATCATCAATACAAGATTGTGGTGAAAAATGAAATGTGTGCTGTTATCAAAGCTAAAAACGCCCCAACATAAATTATTTTTGGTCAGGCGGTGCAATTGTGTTCTATTCATTTTTTACTATACAATCACATGCAGTAAAGTATATACACAAAAATGCTGAGTGCTTTACAAACTTTACATCTGTGTTATCTGTGTCCATATTTGGCCACTCTGGGCCTGACAGACAGCGCCACCAGCCTCTCCAGCCACATTCACAAACATTCATCCAGGCCAAGTGGTTGAAGTGTCCTGGCCAAGGGGATTGAACTTCTGACCTTGGCGTTAGCGGTTGCTGTCCCTTCAGCACTTATCATTAGCTCCGGCTCAGAGCCATTTACCTTTTATCCTACAATTTTATTTAACAGCTAAGTCAATATTTGAAACAAGACCACTAAAATTTATATTGCGCCTCATCTTTTCTTATTATCCCCCATTTTCTACCGTCGCAAGTGGTTTTACATTTTTAACGATTTTACCATCATTGTGTACATAATGCTCCGCTGCTACCCTCGTGTCCGTTTGAGCGCTCGCTTCTTGGACCGGTTGTCGACTTCTATTCCTGAGCCAAGTCCCATACGTTCATATTTCTGTGATTTATGTGAAAAGTGGGTGCTCCCTGGACCGGAGCACCGAGCGGCCAGGTTTGTTCCAGTGGTAATTGTTCTCTGTGGCTGCGTGCCCGATCCGTCATTTACTCTCTCACACCGAGCACCCGGCCGCTGGTGGTGAGGGAGGGAGTGAGGGGCACCCCGGGGTCCACTGCCCGCTCTAATGAGGCTCTTATCAGGAAGATGAGACAAGCTCCTAACCCACCGTCCAGCCCCCTCCTCCTCTGATCATTTCACGCCTCCATTAGTCACCTGTCTGACACAAAGGAAATACAACCTACACCGGGACAGTCTTGTTCCTGTGAACAGATGATTTTGTGCAGATTTATGTAAATGTTTGCACAGAGGAACCACAAGGAATCCACCACCAAATTGTATTCTAGATTTGTCTGCTTACCCTTTTCACATATTTATGAGAGTAACACAATTTTTTCATTTCAATTAGGTAAGGCAAGGCAAGTTTATTTATACTGCGCATTTCACACACAAGGCAACTCAATTACTCTGCCTGACCAAAACAAAAGTCACAGCTTAAATTTAACTAACTCTTCTGATCTGTGGTCACTGCCGTTGGTCAGATCTAGGTTCAGAAACTATGAGCCCAAAGGATCAGATCAGCTGACCTGAACATCCTGAATGACCAGGTTATTCCGTCAATAGACTTCTTCTTCCCTGATGACATGGACATAATATTCCAAGCTGGGAATGCCAGGATTTGTGGGGCTCTAGTTGTTCAGGGAGCATGAGATACCATGTTCTCACATTTATTGGGCAAGACAGTGTCCGGATCTTAACCCCATTGAGAGTCTTTGGTCCATTAGCGTGTGGCCTTTCGTTTTGTCATGGGTACTTTTTTTATGGTCCGGTAGTCTAATATGATTGAAGTTCCCATGAAGTTCCCCTAAAATCCTTCCATGAAGCAAGGGCAGCAGACTGTAATACTGGCTTACCTAAACTTGTAATTGATACGATTCTAAGCTTCGGCTGCATGAAGTCAGTGAATAAATCTTTGTCTGTTTACGCAGATTACATAAAAAGCTCGATGTGCAACAACAGCCATGCTCCCTGAACACGGAGAACCCCTATGCTACCATCCGAGACCCCCCAGGACTCAGCTGTAAGCATTCGGAGAGCAGCTACGTGGAGGTCAAGTCTCCCTCCCACAGAGAAGTGCCCTTCGGCGGGACAGCCACGCTCCTGGGCAGTGCCACCAGGGCCGTGTATGAAGTGGGTAAGTCAGACGGTGTGGCCTGTGCTGACTGTGGAATGACTCAACAATCAATCGATGTGTAGTAGACTAAGACTAACGCTCTGTTCAATGATCTTCAAAAAAAAACATTTGAATCCTGGATGAAATGACTAAGAGAATATGTTTTGTAGTTCTGGACCATCCTCTTACCCTTTTGTGTTCCTTTGTTGTGCTGACAGAGCCCGCGGTGAGCGTCCTGCAGGGACCTAACGGAATGGCCACGGGTTTCTCCCAGAACCCCTACGACCTGCCGCGCCCCGCCCCCCTCCAGAGCCACCTCAAGAGTCACTACGACCTCCTGCCTCTGCACCACAGCTCCTCTGCCACAGACCCCCCTCCACTGGCCCCCGAGAGCCCCAGCTCACTGCTCTAAACCTGCCTCAGCCCGGAAGTCACCTCTAACAACAACAACACACGAACACACACCTACACACACCCTCCTGTCCCGCCACCCTGCCCTCCCTCCAGGCCTACTGCCGGACTGGGACACACACCAGCGACCGTTACTGTTGGCTATACCTTTGCTGCTCGCTGAGCCCCTGTGCGCGGCGGCTCCTCCAGTGGACCCACGTGAGGCTCCTGGCTGAGGGCCCCGCACATGAAGTTTTCTGGAGGAGGAAAGCCCTTTATGTCTCGTGGTACTGGCTCTCGGTGCATGGGCCACTGACTGTTTCTAATGTACTGAAACACAGACACCATTTTCTCCATAACAGGATAAGAAGAAAGGTAGATTTATAATATATTCACAGATTATTATTTGTCCTTGAAGCAGATGAGACTTTCAGTTGTTTAAGAGAAGCAAAATGGATCAGAAGGTCACATGTCGACACAATGATCCCCCAACAACAACAAAAAAACGTAAAAATGGCAAAAGAAAGTCAAGACTGTCCCAGACTTTTAAAAAAAGACAAAAAAGTTTTTTTTTTTTAATGTGCTTCTGCTTCAAAAAATGTTTTACAAATTATGGATGTTAAGAAGGATTTGTGTTGACTTTTATCAAGACTTTATTTATGGTTTTATATACAGTAAGTGATGGTGAATTTTATTGACGTGACACTAGAATTTAAAAGATGAGCATGAGCAGACAAAGGATACCCACTGATGTAGATAACACAGATTATTATGTGATATGGTCAGTGTCATGTTGTGAAATGTTTTTTCAATTTATTAATCTCTATTTTCTCTCCTCTCGTCCCTGTGTAAATTCTAAACAGTTCATCTGCGCAGCTTGAAGAGAGTGATATGTATAAAGTACTTACAAGATATAAGATTTATGTTTTTATAATGCCATCCATCTGAGCTAATTCTCATAAACTGTGAATTTTCATCACATTGTTAGTAGAAGCAATAACATGTTGACAATCGTTTGTTAACATTACATTAAATATTTCATCATATATTTGGGTTTACTTTCTGTTGTTCCCCTCGCTGTAACGACGCGTCTTGTTTTCGGACATTCGTGTGTATATTTCACATTAAATCAACCCTATTAGCAACGGTCTTTGTAGAATAAAAATGAAATTTGTTTTATTCTGGATTAGTTTACTTATTTGGGACTGGAAAATAACCCAGAAATTGTTTATGAGAAGAATGATTTATCAAGACTAGGTATTAGTTTAGCGATTTCATGTTTCATAAAGATTATATTTTGGTCTTTCGTTTCTCTCATCCCCTGACCTAGATAACTGATTTCAGTAGTAAATTAACATGTCAAAACAAACAATGCTTACGTGGTACTCTTCAAACACAACATTCACCAGGAGTATTCATCACAGCACACCTTTGAGTTTGAATCTTATGAAATCTCAATCTGGTCTATGTTCCATCAAGGGTGTATTTATCCTTCTCTACTTAGCAACTTTAATTATTCATATCAGTAATAATAATATTAGTGGTTGAAGTAGAGGTTTATTTGAGCAACTTACATTCTTATTTTACATTATCACTCAAAAGCAGTAGGCTGAAGCAAGAAAGTTTACCCCATATTCAATGTGATTAACTTTCATGCATCTCAGAATAATGCAAGTGACGACCACTACAAAACATAATAGTTTGTCCTTTCAATAGAATAGAGTCCTCTAAAGCACTGGAAACGTGTTCAGCTGCAGGCATTCCCCAAATCCCCAATGGGGTAATAATAATGGTAGTAATAGCAGCATCTCGTGTTCATACAGTTTTGACAGTACACTATCCATTCCTGAGTTATCCAAGTATAAAACACTGTTGAGTACTTTGTATTGTAAAATATTGTCATACCTAGCACGTACACAGCCGGAGCGTATTAATAATAATAATAATGTATCAGGTTTTTTTTCTGGACACTCAACGATACTTTACATTGCATTATTTATTCACTTTATACTATTGTAGCCACAACTGCCCTGGCTGTAGACTAACAGAAGTGAGGCTGCCAATTTACGCCATTGTCCCGTCCGACCACCACGATCAACCTCTCACTCTCTCTCTGATCACATTTATATAAAGGCAATTAATAACACAAAGTTTAATGTTGAGAAACAAAACAGGAGAAAGTAGTGATGTAACAATCTGTAGATATGACTTTAGGGCAAAGCAGAGGAGGACCAGCCTGAAGTGATCTGGGCTGTTCTCCAAACAGACACAGAGACCGTAAACAAACGTGGTGAGAAACATGGGATGACTGAGTGATGAAACATGGGAATTTAAGAGGACTATTTTAACTAATACCTGTTGACGCCTTCAGGTCCCACTTCAGGAGCAATACGGTTCACCCGTGGGATTGTCACAAAAGATACTCCTCCTGTGGACAGTGGCCCATAAAAAGGAAATATTTGGAGTGGAGGCAGTTTGCGCACTGAAGTGATCCGAATGAGTCCTGTGAAGCTGTCAGGACACTAAAGGCCCAGAGGACCCGTCAAGTCATCAGAAGATGACACAGGGAATAAGCAGGATTGAACAGAACTCAACTCCAGGTATGTCTTTCAAGACTTGCCAACATTATATAAAAACAAACTGTCTGTGATAATTGCAACATATAAATACAATGCCACTGCCGTTTAATTACAGCCTACTGAATGATTGTAGTCCATTGCTCGTAATTCCCAAGATCCTCCTGTCTTTTATTATCAAGTTGCTGGTCGGTGCCACCAGGTGGTGCTATACGCGTAGGGTTAACAGGAGACTGGGGGGCACGGGACAGAGCTTGACAACAAGGACATGTCCTCAGTGAGCAGCAGGGGATGATCATCCACGAGAGTAAAGGGGCAAAGATGGAAGTTATTCAGTGGTAATCAAGTGTTTCAGTGAGTTTTTTTTTTTTTTTTTTTGGCCACAAACAATACATTGATTTCCGTTGCACTGTTCGTGACGAGAAGCAACGTAAAAATAAAGAAACTTGGTAAAAGGTAATACGAAGGAGCATTGCAGTCAGTAAAAAAAGGGAAAAAAAAGAAAACAATCTGTTTACCGAATTATTATTTTTCCTCGTGGATCCTTGTTGACACGCAAAGCCAGCAGAGGGCGATAGAGTCCGACTCCAGTCTGTTTATGTGTGATGATGTTAGTGGCCTTGTTTTATGGGAGGACAGAAGTAAATGCAGTGATGCAGTGATCTTTGATGATGTACGGCGTTGTTTTTGTTGTGTAGTTTCCCTGCTCCAGAATAAAGAACAAACACGTGTTCATTGTATTAAAAATAAATGTTCAGCCATTGCGCGCATCCCGCTGAGCCATTCTCTCTAGTGCACAAGTTAAAACCTCAATCCCCCGGTGGGATAGATGTTATTCCACCCATCTGTGCAGCGGGGTACATTCCAGAGTAGCGCTGTGCGCCAGAGACGCTGCGCTCTTGTCAGTGTCATCCGTGACGTGGGATGTGTTTGTAATGAGTCACGTGACCCACGCAGCTCTGGATAAAGGCGATGCTTGTGTGGATGTTAAGGTTGACACGGTTTGAGACGCCCTGAAGATGGAGATGACTGTTATTGTTTTGTCTTTAACGCGCAGTCAGTGAAACGTGAAGAAACAGCGGAGGAGCGCATTAATATTCTGAGCTGAGGGCGACGCGCCTCGTCTCCGTGTCACCTTCGAGAATCAGAGACGTGAGTATAAAACCTACAATAAAACACACGTTTGCAGAGCATATCTTTCCATTAGTTTTATCTGTCATACTCAATTTAATAGCAGATGTTTGGTTTTGTTTAAGACCAGCCTTGTGATTGTGCTGCGAATGCATAACATCTAACGCGCTTTGGCCTGTGGAAATATAGACGGTAAACAGGCTCATTAGAAGCCGCATGTCCGTGTATTCTGTGATATTTTATTATATAATTATTTTCTATTTTATATCAGCCCGTTATTGTGGTTATAAACTGCGCTCCCATTGGTCAGAGGCGGTCATATGGACTGAGGTTTATCTCTGTCCTGATGCGCTGTAAGATGGCTTCTGATGTTTGTGTAATAAGGATCATGTTTTTTAAATATTAAATGGACACAGAACATGGCGTCTATCCTGTAAACTGGATCCAGTGTTATTGTCTGGTTCTGCGTTCGACATTCTTCTGTGCGTCTGGGCGTGTGTGGTTTCCCTTCAGACACGCAGGGCTCCCCTGTCAAACGTGAGGAATGCAAATGGCCGGTGAGGATTTGACGCCTAAAGGGAACCAGATGTGAGTAAAGCGGACTCATTCCCTCCCCCACACAGACTCATGTGGCCTGGGGACCGGGGTCCACCTGGGGGCACCGCGTAGAGGATGCTCAAAGGCCCGCTCAAAGCTAATGTCTGTCTGATGGCATGAGGGTCAGATACTTGATAGTGTCTTACTGTGGCAACATGTATCTGGTGAAATCGCCCCTGCAGTAAGAATAACACAGGTGATATCACAGTCGTCTCACACAGTTCAAGGCAGTGCTCTGATAGGATCATAGTGTTTGGGATGAAAGTGTAGAAGGTGCGCGCGAAGCAGTGATGTCGCAGGTGGAAGTTGCCTTATTGGATGACGCCGGGAGGAAATTCCGTTGCCTTATTGGGCTTTTGATGAAGAAACTTGCAGAGGCTGCGTCATGATTTCAGAGTAAAAAGACTTTCTCAAGAGTGAGATAGGTCTGAAGTGACTAAAAGGTTTGATCAAGGTCTATAACAGCAGAAGCTTGTCCAAAGTAACAACAGTAAATCAGACCATACCTGTTCACAAGAGAATTCAAAACAAACTCACTACAGAAAAGGATGAATTTAGTTACATTTTCAAATTGTCATGGCCTCCAGTCATTTCATGCTTTGTGTCAGTCCAATAATGTAGGCTAAATGCACTTTTGGACACCGTAGCAATGTAATTTCTGTAATGTAACTCATCCCTTCATTCTGAGCAAAATGCCTGGACTGTCCTCTGCATGAGGCAGTTAAAGAAAACTGCCTGCTATGCTAGAAATGCTTCGCAGTGTGGGGCAATTGAGCACTACAATTAACAAATGAATAAACAAGTCATATAAAGCTGCCTGGATTGTTAAGATTGGCAGAGGAGGACTCCAAAGCGGAGACGGAAGCTGGAAGAGTTTAACCATTTATTACAAACAAAACTGAAGAGGCTGAGGCCAGAGCACAGTATGGTGTTTGAAGTCCAGGTGTGCCTCATTGCTGCAGGTGCCAGCCACGCCCCCGTCAACCACCAGCTCTGCACAGAGGGGAAAAAAACACAAAGAGGAGGGGAACCAAACACAAACCCTAACATGGATTTTAGAAACATTGAGAAGCACCACTTCCAAATCAGTTCAGAATGGACCCTTTAAATTATCTTATTGAGCGTTTGTGTGTTTAAATATGCATTATATATTTTGTATCACAGTAAATTTGATCTAACTTTTGCATATCATGATTAAGTGTAGTTAACTGTCATTGCCTCAAAGTATCTGCGCTCCAAACAAATCCCACTGGATGAATGACGCAGCCCGATAGCTCCACTGTATTTAAAAGACACCCCTCACACTCACTCACTTTTGAAGGCAGTTGTCATGACAACACCGATACCATTTTAGGTCGGTACTTCCTGATGAGGATGATGAGCAGATGCAGAGAATGTGGTGGGATTTATTCTTTATTCTGTCCATCTGCATTTGTCTCATCAGTTTCTCTTTGCAATGATATAGTTTGCTCTATATCAGCTATTCCTAATGGGTTCTGAACAAGGAACTGAGTGAACAATGAAGCATGTCTATCCCACAGATTGATGATGCTGCAGGCTTCTTCAACTCAGTGGATTTTTCTATGTGAAACTTTGTACGGGAGCAATGAAGGCAGGTCTGGACTTACAACAGCATGGGAAACTACTAATATTCTGCTGAACTGGCTTGTTTAGCTCATAAACTATGTGTTATAATTTGATGTCATTTTGGAACAACTCCTCTGGAGCTGTTTGATCATAGAGGTCTGAGTAATCCTGCATTTATTTTCCTGCTCAACAGCTCAAAATGCTCCACTCCGCCCTGTGATGCTCCTCTGTGTTTTTAAAGCCCATATATCATCACCAAACTCGTTCTGATCATTGCAGTGCTCAGAATGACTCATTTACAAAGCATGACTTGCTTATAGGTAGCAGCTATTTCTATTCTAGCCTCAACTATTACTGCTCCACTCTTGTACCAGAAAGTATAGGCATTTTGTGTGCTCAGGAAATAGTGCTTATTACATACAGGTACAAAAGTATTAAAAGATAGACGGAACATATAAAGCACTGTCTCCTTTAAACCCACACTGCACATTTTGCCCAACGAATAGAGTCAAATGCAAGTTTTGTGTCTTTACTGTGAACGGGCTCGTCTATTCCCAGACGTGACTCATTTGAATTCATTTCCTCCTTTATTGTGATAACCCACTGCAAAAATAGCATTATTCGTTTCTAGATGATCATTAGAAGCACATTTTGACATTGCTGGCATGTTTGTTGATTCAGGAGCAACCTGTAACCTTGGATGTTACACAGTTTGACTAAAAGTGAGGACAAGGCACATGAAGTTGCAGGGTAATAATAACAGACTGCTCTTTGTGGGTGCAGGTTTATGTCAGTGCCCCTCTTCTGCTATTGTCCAGAGCCTCCATAAGCTGTCGTATTGTTGTGAGTGTGAAGGAACTGACAGGCTGCTGATAGTGCTCGGCGCAGGCTTGTATAGTTCGGTGATAAAGCTCTCCGCAGCTGCTCGCCCTTGCTGTGCTCCTCTATTTTTCCACAACACAGAACCGCAGGGACAGCCGTAAACAGCACCTCAAGAGTGCTTTAACCGAAGGACACTTCCTCTTTCTCCTTTACTCTTACAAAAGCATGGGTTGTATTTTACATAACTTCCCCGGCATTAGCGAGGTCACTGTGCTGCAGCCCTCCCATTATTTCACAGTGAAATAGAGCTTTTGCAGAGGAATGTACTAACTGGACCCAGATGTGCAAAATGTATTCTCTTATTTGTAATGCTAATGTAGGTACTATGTAATAAGATATACAGTATTATTCATATTGTGAACCTAAGAATCCCAAGGCTTTCAAGTCTCTGTTTGTCGTTGTTGCAAAAATGTTTTATGCATTTGTAGGTGGTTCCTATTTCCAGTGCCAGAAAATACAAAACCATTGGCTAGGATTTCTGATGTATTCTCAAACAGTAACAGCACTTTCCTCGGTCTTTGCAGTTGAGTGGGAATGGGCCATGATGGAGGATAAAGGGCCTCGTGTAGCCGACTACTTTGTGGTGGCTGGCCTCACTGACTCGCCCACACCTCTGGAGGAGGGACTGCACTTGGATGATGTCTCCCCGCGCTCGGTGCAGCCAAAAGCCCCCATCACTGATGTGGCGGTTGTCATCCGCTCCCTGGGAGAGGAGGTGCCCCCGGGGTTCACCTGTGTGGAGACCACCCCTCGGGCCTGTCTGCAGAGCTGAATGGAGCCAGCCTCAGGGGCCCACAGATCTTCCTGTGCTTCAAGCGTGGACGAGATAAGCCGCCACTGACAGACCTCGGGTAAGCAGTAATCCTCACTGACCCTTTACTCAAAGCGCTAATCTGATCTGCACCACTCTGCTCTGACAATAGCAGCTAACTGATAGCATTCACTGTTTAGACATATTGATATACGACAAATGTATACCTTATGTCCGGATGAATCTGTTTTCAAATCAATTTTGATTATAGATCTTACATTACAACAATATGGCCGAAAGATTTGATCAGATTTATTTGTCATGCAGGTCAACACACAGTCTACAATGCAATGACATGTACTTGGATGAGAACAACAGTCGACTCAAATAAGTACACAGAATTTTTATTCAGCCACACTCACATATTAACTATCCTTGCTAAAGAAAGGGAGAGGAGAAGGGAAAGATTATTGCACAAATAATTCTTTCACTTCTAGTGAAACCGGACCACCTGAGGGTATAGTCTTTCAGTCTCTTTGTTTGTGCTGGTAAACTCCTGCACCGCCTTCCTGACGGCAACAGTTGGAAGAGTGCGTGAGCTGGGTGGGTGTAGTCTCTGATGATGCTGTGGGCCTTCCTCAAACACCGGCGCTGGTTGATGTCATGGATGGCGGGGTGACAGCACCCAATGATCTGTTCAGCATAATGCACCACCCTTTGTAAAGCCATACCATACTGTGATGCAGCCTAAGGCATCCTAAGTCAATGATGTAGCTGTTGGGAACAGCAGTAATGCAATGATCTAGACCAGTGTTTCTCAAACTGTAGTGAAAGAACCACTGGTGCCACAAGGCTGCTTCAGGTGGTACTGAAGAGATCAAGATATGGAGTGACTTGAATTCACTAATTTTTGTTGTTTAGAACTCCTCGAGTCATGATTTAGTATTTTTAAGACCTCATTTAGACATAGTTTAGCCCTGCTATGGACCTGTTTTAGATTTGGTATAAAACCAAATAATTCCTTAGGTGATAATTGGTGTGAAAAGTTTCAGAATCACTGGTCTAAAAATGTGTCTGTGAATCAGAAGGTCAGTGTTTCAAGCTCTGGTTAGCACGTGCTGTGTTGTGTCTCTAGATCAGACACTTAATCCACATTATTCACCTCAGTCCAAACACAGTGATGCGGCTGCCAAAATCCATATATGGCTAGTGTAGATAAAAAAATTAGGCAGTCGAATGACAATAAAGCTTTTATATTGAACTTCGCACCACAAAGTTATGATACAGTTTTGTAATTTGTCTAATGAACTCATGTGTCTCTGTCAGGGTTCTGTATGAGTGGAAGGAGAAGTTGAAGCCTGGCTGTCACATCGTGCAGACCACCCCTCCGGACGTCCCGCCAACATCAGCAACTCCTCCTCTCAGCGCATCTACATCACGTACCGCCGGGCCCCCAAGAGCCAGCCCCACACCTCCTGGCCCTCACCGAAGTGTGCATCATCGTCCCGGGCAAAGGAGAGAGCCCCCGCACACATTCTGCAAAGTGGATAAGAACCTCAACAGCAGCATGGTGCGCCCTCTACCGCAATATCATCACAGCTATTATTATTTAGCATATCTTAAAGGGGGGGTATTATGTAAAATCGACTTTTTCAAGCTTTATATCATGTTATTATGTCATTCCCTCATTAAACACATGCCTGGAGTGTTGCCTTGGCTCATTCACATATTTTTGAGTAATCAGTAAAAACTTAGACGGCAGCCATTTTAGGTGTAGCTATGCCTCAGTCCTCCTAGGAACGCCCCCACCTCCTGGAGACGCCTCTGGACCTTTTGTCACCAGCCAAGCCACCAACCACTGCTCCTCAGCTCAGCAGAGCCCCTCCCCGCACAGTAGTGTTGTTTAGATGCCACAGCAGTGTGCTGAAGGGGGCGTGTCGGAAAGCTTCTTAAAGAGACAGAGGCCTATTTCAAGACGTTCAGTACAGCCATTTTGAGAGAGCAATTTTATTCAAGGCAGTTATTTTAATTTACTGCATATACAGACCAACAGAAGGTTACGTCATCATTGTAGTATGCTATAGACTGGTGCTATGTGATTGAAAAAAGCATAATACCCCTCTTTAATATAATAATTGAAATAAGGAACGTTTTATCTTTCAGTGGGGATCCTCGGTGTACCTGTGCTACAAGAAGTCACTGGCCAAAGCGAACACAATTCCATACAAAGCCGGTAAAGTGCAACCTCAATTAACAAATAAGTTGGGATGAGCAGTTATTAAATAAAATCCAGGCTTACGCTCTCTCCTTTCTGTCTGTGCAGGTCTGCTGTGCCGATACCCAGAGGAGGATTACGAGTCGTTCCCTCTGCCTGAGTCTGTGCCCATGTTCTGTCTGCCCATGGGGGCCACCATCGAGTGCTGGCCCGCTCACACCAAACACTCTCTGCCTGTCTTCTCCACGTTCGTCCTGACCGGCGCCTCCGGGGAGAAGGTCAGTGCCGCTGCTTATCTCCCATACATGAATGTCATCCATTTTCAGTGATGTACGGAGTCTCAGGAGGAGTAGAGAGACCTTCAGTACAGTTTATTAGCCATTTGCAATATAAAAACCCCATTGGAAGGAGCTATGACAAGACATCAAAACAAACAAATGCCACATAAAATACTGAAGGTTAAAATACTGCACAGTAAAAAGTCCATACAAAAATGAATGTGCATTATTTAGAGTCTGCACAGCTCTTAGAATTGATACGCAGGAGTGGGGTTTCTTGGAATACCAGGCAATCTTAATTAATTCTGCACACGGTGGAGAATCCTAAAGTAGTTCTGTCTTATGCCTGAATAATAAAGAGTGCTTTTCTTTGAGCGCACTGTGGCGTGAAGGAGATTTCTCTGCTCATCTGTTTAATAATGGATAGTTCAGAAAATAGCCGTTGCCTGACTCTGCAATCTCTGCTGCTTAACGTTTATGGTGGTTTGAAAGAGGTTCAAATGTCAGGTTTATCAGCTTGACGAGTATTTGTGAGCGTGATTTGTATATTTGAGTAAAACCACAAATATCTGATTGAAGATTATACTCTAAAACGCTGCGGTTGTGTGCAGGTGTACGGAGCAGCTATCCAGTTCTACGAGCCTTACGAGGAGGAGGATCTGTCCGACCGACAGCGCTCTCAGCTGGGGCTGTCCTGCTCAGGCCTGGGCCCCGACGGCAGCAGCCTGTACAGCAACAAGAGCATCTGCCTGCTGTCCCACTGGCCCTTCTTCCAGTCCTTCAGGAGCTTCCTCACATTCCTCTACAGATACTCCATCTCGGGACCACACGCCCTGCCCATAGAGAAGTCAGTGCTCTTACTAATGTCTCTTAAAAAGTCTGGTAGAATTTGCCTTTTCACTGTGTCACAAGGCAGATGTTTTGAACTGGTGTAACATTTGTCTGTAGTTTCTGAGCCTAGCGACAACATGAAACAAAAAGTCAAGCCTTAGAGTAAGATATGCGTGAGTGAAACACAACTTGCATCACATTTGCCCATACTAATCCTAAACCTAACCCTAACTCCCTGGTCTGGAGTGAATGTAATGACCTTTGCCTTAGAGCAGTGGTTCCTAACTGATCTGGCGTCAGGACCCACCATTACGCTCGGGTGACAAGCTGCGACCAAAATAAGAATTGAATTTGCTTATATGATGTTAAATATTATTGTTGAAGAAGCATTAGATAAGCCTAGAAAGCTGAAATCATTATGAAAACAAGCTAACAAAAACAGACTCAGATGTGTTACTGGTCTTTTTCTGAAGATAAATATTGAAAGAAATGCTCCCATGGAAAGATTCACGACCCACTGACAATGGTTTCACAACCGACCAGTTGAGAACCACTAACCTTAGAGTGTCCTCTCACAAAATCATAGTCTTCAATGGAGACATTTTAGAAATCTGTTTCCAGGCGTCACTGTGCTCAAAATAGTAATCCTTTCCATTGTCTCCACAGGCACATCGCACATTTTATGCTAAACGTGCCATTCCCTTCAATTCAGAGACCTCGCATTCTAGTTCAGGTGAGATTTGCATTTTTTTGTGCAACATTTACATACATTTTCAAATATACTGTAGATAATCTAGCTTATTGTGTGTCCACAGTTGTCTCCTCACGACAGCCTGATTCTGAGCCAGCCCGTCTCCTCCCCCCTGCCTCTCAGGTAAGTCTTTATTATGAAACATCTTTTGCCTATAGTGCTGCTTCTTACTGCTGCACTTGTGTGTGTGTGTGACAGTGGAGGGAGCCTGTCCACGCTGCTGCTGAACCTGGGGCCAAAGAATGCGGCCACTCTGCTGGTGTTGGCCGTCACGGAGCACAAGATCCTAGTGCACTCTCTGCGCCCGGCTGTGCTCACCAGCGTCACCGAAGCGCTGGTCTCTGTAAGTCTGCTTCCCAGAACTCCTCGAGTGGAAAAAGATTCATTTGGGATTAAGAAAGTGCTCATACTTATTTCCACATTCCTATTTCTTTGAGGATATTTTCACTGGTTCCGAGGCCATTTAGCTTGAAACTTTCTTACCCCATCGGCAAATAAACCTCTAAACCCCCCGCCTCAACCGAGCACTTTTTCTCCAGTTCGGCTTTACCCAAATCTGAAAGCTTGTTGACAAAAAAAAAAAATCAAAATAACAACGAAAATGAGACGTAAACAAGGATGAAAACGCAGCAAAAAAGTGTCAATAAAGGTGTCAAAAACGCAACTAAAAAGCATGTTACAAAAAAGCGTCAACAATACGACAAAGAAGTGCTGACGACGTGGCAACAAGGTCTTAGCTTTCAAATGAGGTGTTTCACTAGCCTATAGACCCTTTAATAGACCCTTTAATTGTTTGTAAACATTCCGGGCTTAGCTGGAGGCGGGAAGCTCGATTCCTATCTATTTCCATTGTAGCTGTTGTCATAGTAACGATAAACAAATGTCTAACTGTTTTTGGAAATATCAGATAAAACTTATTTTATCATCTCAAATGTCATTCCTCTTGTTCTTGCACCTTAAGCCACAACAGGGCCACATTTTTCAGTTGTAGTTTTACACTTAAAATGGCTAGTTTTAGTTTAATCTTATTTCTCTTGATCACTTCCTGCCTCCAGCTGATGTCACTGATGATGTCAGCAGTTAAAGGGTCTATAGACGCTTTAAAGTGCATATGACACATTACACACATTTTTTGCTAAAACACAGTTAACACGATTATATTTAAGATTTTGCTAAAGATTATACCCAGTTTTCTTTAGTTTGACCATTTTTGTGATGTTTATATTTTCACTTCCTTATTGGACACCGACAGGAAGTGACATCGAAGAAGGTAAACCATTTTACACTGTTGCCGTGCCACCATGTTAGGTCAATGGGAAATTAATGAGTCAAACTGCTATGGAATGTTTCCTTCTTCTATGTCACTTCCTTAAAAATTCAAATAAAAATAACTTTTCTGCCCAACATTTCTTCATTAAAATTGCTGCTTCACTGAAAAAAATGATAACTATGCAACTGATATCTAAATAAGTCATATTTTCAAGAGCATTAAAATCTGTCATATGCACTTTAACTGCTGACATCATCAGTGACATCAGCTGGAAGCAGGAAGTGATCAAGAGAAATAAGATTAAACTAAAACTAGCAATTTTAAGTGTAAAACTACAACAACAAAATGTGGGTTTTTTTGTGGCTTAAGGTGCAAGAACGAGAGGAATGACATTTGAGACGATAAAATAAGATTCATTTGATATTTCCAAAAACAGTTAGACATTTGTTTATCGTTACTATGACAACAGCTACAATGGAAATAGATTGGAATCTAGCTTCCTGCTAGTCAGAAACATCTCGGAACAAGTGAAATAACCCAACTGAAGCAAAACAAGTCAAATTTAAAATATTATGCTCAATTTGAAACATTTAAACTACATAGATATTCATTTTTTGGAGTCATCTGTGATCCATGTTGGCGATGGCCGTGCTGCTCTTTAGCCATGTGTTTATTCTTTGCCTCTTAAATGTAGGCTGTATATTTCACACAAACTACCTTCATATCTAACCTCTAGGCCTGTACATTCAGAAGGTCCATTTAATAGTATGGTCCACTTGTTCTGGCTCTAAACAAATCACACCAGAAAATACATCAATCTGATCTTGCCACACACATCTGCGCTTTCTCTGGGCTTAACATTGTACAGACTGTACATCTTACTTATGTCCTGTAGGAGTAGTTGGCCTTAATGTTCTGTCCATGTGAAACTCCCTTCACACAGCCATTAGTCTCCTTTTACTCACAATTTCACAATACACGTCCGCTCTCCTTGTGTGCAGATGATCTTCCCCTTCCACTGGCCCTGTCCCTACATCCCGCTGTGTCCGCTGGCGCTGGCCGATGTACTGAGTGCCCCCTGTCCTTTCATCGTGGGAGTGGACTCGCGGTACTTCGACCTATACGTGCCCCCGCCGACATCAGCTGCGTGGACCTGGACACCAACACCATCTCCCAGTGAGTAACCCCATAGACTCCCTCGGGTCGAAACTCTACCCGGCTCAAACGCCATGTCAAGGCGAGTGCCGCAGAGTAGAAAAATATGAACACATTTAGACGTACTGATTTGGAACTTTTCCTGTAGATTGTTGATCAATGTAAGAAAACATATTGCAGGTTTTCTATTATTAAATGTTAAACACTACCCATTATTGTAGTATATAGAGTTCGGAAAAATCCACAGTTTGTCATTGTTGGCATACATTTTTCATAGACTAACATTAGCTAAAAGCAGTTTAACTCTTTTAGCTGTCGAGTCACTACTATACATCTAACTCACTGTGGTGTGTTTTAATGTGAACAATAACTCCAGTAGTTTACCTTTTAAAATCTCCATTAGTTTATTATTGCTACAAATCCCATGATGCTTAGTGACATGACATCACACTCCTCAACTCTATATATTTTCAAGTAAAAAAACTGAATATTGGTTAGAGCCAGGTTTGAGTTATTGGTTTATTTGTTGACATGGATATTGCTAGGTACAAAGATTTTTTTTTTTCAAAGAAGAGTTTGGTCTTTGCTAGAAGATGCTGGTCTTTGAGCACGATCCTGACTAAGCTGCTATGTGCTAGCTACCGATCATAGGGCGGATATTTTACAAGAAAGAAAACACTAAATACTTGAATATATGGCGCAATTATTTAATTGTGCTTTTTGTTTATAACGTTTAGACAAATCTTCAATTTAACCTTGTGTGTTTTATGTCCATGAGTTAGCGCATATCAATCAATCAATCTATCAACCTTTATTTACAACAGCACCTGCTGAACCAAAGTGCTTTCCATAAGTGCAACATAGCTGATGTAGCCTTTGAATCAGAATCAGAATATGTTTTATTGCCATGGTTATAAACAGGTTCACAACTACGATTTTTTTTTCGGTCGATCGTGCAACCTGAAACATAAAACATATAACTTTGTCGTGCTTTTAAACTCTTTTTGTGAGCGTGACTGTTGAGCTCTATTCGGCATTTGGTGAGATTAAGGGCTCAGTAAACTATCCTAACGTTACGCCATCAACAAATTCTTCTGAAATGTCATCATTATTGTTTAGAGTGGGAATCATGGTGTTTGTACTAACTGTGTTACTTCAAGTGTAAATGTGTCCCCAGACTGAGAACGCCAGAGAAAACAGCAATTTAAGAAAACAGCCTCACTTATTTTGAGTCGTGTAGCAGTTTGTCCACTCCACTTGCCTTATGTTGAGTTATGACATTCAGAAAAGAAGCAAACAATTAGGGGAAAAGCCAAATTCACAGAAATGTAAAGAAAAAAGTGAAACGAACATATAAATATTAATTTTTTTAATCTAATTTGAAAATGTACTGATTTGTGCTCATTCACCTCTGCCCCAGCCCGCGCCTGGATAGTCTGGCCCTGAGGAATAAACCGTTTTATTCCCAAACAAAGCTCCTCTTACATAACCCCTTCTTTTTTTTTTACAGTTCCCCTAGTGCCTCTGGGTTCACCGCTGTCCCACATTTATCTAAACCATGTTTTCCCCTTTGCCTGACAGTGCATTTGTCAGTAGATTTCTCTTTTATTATCTTCTCCTCCTAATGTTTTTGCTCCGGCCCTCGGTAACTGAATCCATCTGGTGCGCTCGCAGGAAAGACGACAAAAAGGCGATTACGTGGAAGCTGCTGCCGCGGCGAGCGTGCAAACACCTCCTGAACTGCCTGAACAAGTTGTACCAGCAGCTCCTCCAAGGTGAGGCCCCACATTGCTCCGTGTACCCCCCCCCTATCTCCATCACTTCACTGTCCAGTCAGCCCCCGTGGTCTCTCGGGCTGCAACTACTTGTTACTTAGTTAGTAGTCGTCTAGTTAGCGATTCATTTATGGATTAGTCGGCTATTGTCAAATTGTTTTTTTTGTTTTTTGTAGTTTATATTGAGTCTGGTTCTAGATGCTCCTGACAATGACATTTCAAACAAAGAAGGGGAAGCATATTAAGATTTTCGTTGTCCTAACTCTCTTTCCTAACATCTCATTTCTTCACAGGGATGAGTTTATAAGTGCAACTTTCAGGGAGCAATACTTTCACAGTGACAGGAAACAACAGCCTGCTGGTTCATGATCCATAAAGGCTTTATAGTCAGATGTAAAGCACACAAACATCTGCTTTTACAAACATTGATGGACAAAAATGTTATTCTACCAATAAATCAGGCCTTTGAGATCGGGATACACTGTGGTCGCCCAATGTTCTTTACATGCTGCCAGACACTGACTGTAGGATGGGATAATAAAGGAATGGTTTGTGCACTTACATCTCAGGGCTCACTGGGGCGGTAGATTTATGTGTTAAATTTCTCATACAGTGCACTTGTAAGTTGTAACTCGAGCCAAGGGCAGGAACTTGGCAGCTGCTTTTGTGTTAGCTGCTATATGTAGTGTGTAAAATGTGGTTTTAGACACATGGATTCTATTTACTGTAGGACACCGGCTCCAGCGCTGTGACTGGAATTCAGTTGTGTTTAATCATTGAATGTATGGCAGTGATTCCCAAACTGTGGATACATGGGCGTTTGTACTTGTTAGGTCTCTATACCTGACTTTTTATTTTTCATGTAGTGGGAGAAAATTAGTTTTGTCCTCTCCCAGTCATCATAGACTCAGATAATGTAAAAAACAAAACAAATACTGTGCATCTAATTATGAAGCATTTGTATACATTTCATAAGTGTGCAGTCGAGTTTTCAAACAGTGACCCTGAAAAGTTGTGAAACGTGCCTATAAACTCAACCCTGTTAAGAATTGGGATGTTGAAGACACACACACAAAAATGAGGTATAGGGCCTTTAAGCCTATACCGCACATGTTTTGGGTTGCCTGACTGACATAGCTTATGCAAACAGGCCTTGTTGGTATCAAAACAAAATGCATTGATTCAGCATGATTTGTCAAGATTGAGAAAAAAAGGGACAGATCAGTGATGCCATACAGACTGAGTTCCAGACTCTTCCACATTATTGCACTGCACCTCCTCATCCTTGGCAAACTATTAAACTTGTCGCTGATGCAGGGGGTCCATTGAACCGGGACGACCTGCAGACAGAGCACTCCATGGCAGACTGTGAGCTGGACGGCGGGAAGAGCCTCCAAACGCTGGAGCTGGAGATCCAAGAGGCCTTCCTGCGGTTCATGGCGGCCATCTTAAGAGGCTACCGCTCCTACCTGCTCCCCATCACCCAGGCCCCCTCCGAGAAGACCACAGACGCAAGCTCTCTTTTCGACTTACAGGGTAGGCCACAAATAATTGATTGTATGACTTTTTTTTATTCATAGATACACATTTTTCTATTGTTTCTTTATATATATCCTGTGCAATTGTGTGTGGATATATCGCTTCCATTTTCCTTTATGTTTATTGAATATTGACCCTTTTAAAGTGGAGACAGTAGACCTAGAAAGAGACAGCAGCAGAGGGATTAATGGCACAGTGCATCTGTCTGCTCTTATGTAACACGCACTTTTATCCCACACTCTATTTCCTGAAAATGATTGTTCGTATTGCCTGAGGTTGCTGCGTCATGCTTACAGAATGTGTTCTTTCTTCCTGTCTTTCTTTGTGCTGAAGGTTTCTTGAAGAGCCGCGACCGCTCGCACCAAAGGTTTTACTCCCTGATGATGAAGACGCAGATGTTCAGCCGCTTCATCGAGGAGTGCTCCTTCGTTAGCGATAAAGACGCCAGTCTGGCCTTTTTCGACGAGTGTGTGGATAAGGTCAGCGTCTGATCGTTTTATGGCTCTGTCCCAAACTAAATTGCAATGTCAATATTTTGATACTCGAGCCAGCGCCATTATGGATCCTCATGACTTTATGATTTTAGTACATTGTGGAACTTTTTATGTGATTTTTTTTTCTCTCTTTTAGTGACTGTGAGTGGTTTGCATGGCGGCTTTAGTTTCTATCACAGTGGCCTCTATTCAATTGTTTTTAGAGTTTCTGGTAGGTTTTCACTGCTGACGGACCCTCTCACCAGAAAACCTATTGATCGTAGAGCGTTCTGGAGGCCACTGAAAGTAATAATAATAATAACGGCTTACACTTGTATTGTGCTTTACGAGCCTGTAGGAAGTTACCACTGTCATTATTCAGTCACTCCATACTGAGGTAGACTGATGAAATGAGGCTGCCAGTCTGTGCCATCGGCCCCTACGACCAGCACCAACCACTATCATTCTGGCCTATTGTACAACACAGAAAGGCCTCCTCCTCCGCCCGCTGATTGAACCCAGACCTTCTAGCTGTGAAGCACGAGCACTAACCGCTGTGCTACCGTAAAGGCACCATGCTGACCACTCATACAGTCAGAGTATTGGTTTTTACTACATGGGAACAACTTTGTCTGGGACTTTTCACTCAGTTTGAGCGGCATGATGGTATTGGATCACTATTGCTACGCCTAGTATTACATGGTATCCAAAAAAAACAAGTTTGAAGCCATTTAACAAAAAATACAGAACATGTGAGTTGTGATAAGTTGAATTAAAAGACTTTTAGGCATTTAGACACAATAATGGGAGAGAATGCTGTGATGAATTGAAAACATCTCTCGAAGTGTAGACATTGATGGTGAAGGTGATCAAGTGGTGTCTTGCTGCATTGGTGAGCACATACATTAATTTGAGGGGCGATAGGGAGAGCACATTTATATGAATGGCTTGAGAAATGACTGGTTGAAAGGCAAGTGTACAGTAGCAAGCTGTGTCTGGCTGATGGTGACTAACAGATGACAGCAGGAGAAAATAGGAAATCCGAATATATTATTCAACGTATGATCCAGTGCGGCTAATCTTTCCCCATATGCTGTCTTCTGTTTCACATTGCTCTCATGGATCATTAGTTATTCACCACCAATGGAAGCAAGGTAAGCCCTCAGAACCCGGACAACACATATATATGTGTTTGACTTCACGTGACGAGAGCAGACGGAATTGACAAACAGCTTATGCGTGTTAACATCTTGCAACACACTTCAAAAAGACTAAAACATCCTTCCACATTTGTGCAATCAGGAAGCACTTACATCCTGCAGAAGTGTCCCCTTTGAGAGACTGATGCGGTTATTAATGAAAAGAGGATGTATTGATTGAAGAAGCGTCACTTGAACTTTACAACACAGGACACAAAAGCAAAGTGTACTTATACTAATACCTTTCATCAACATAATAAATCAGCTGGTTATAGTGGTCTGGTTTATTTGATTAATTTTCCAATAGTCTTTTTAATTATTCACTAGCAAGGACCACGCCACAACAAAGTGCAATTAAGATTTTATTCACAAGGTTACAGTGTGGAGTGAAACTGGGCAAGACTGTGGGTGGGAGCTCCGTCTCGGATGAACCCAGCTCTTCAGGACCCCCCCCTTCTAAGCAGTAGAATCATTGCTGAAATGGAACAGACATGAAGGGAGGGAGGGTGGGGTCGACAGTTTCAAACAAACTGAGATGACGAGGCTTGGCCTGGTATATAATGGCTATTTAAACAGGGACATTGTTGTGAAGAATATATTGATTATTCATTCAATGTTGTGTCTCTAAAGTTGAGAAAACAGGAAATTGTGAAGTCCACATCATTGGCCTCACATTAACCAGATTCAGTAATGAAATATGTTTTTAACCTCTTCACCCCCGCCTTAACCGAGTGCATTTGCTCCCGTTCAGCTTTACCCAAATCTAAAAGCACACGGTCTAAAGGCCAGAGTAATGCCTCAAAGCTAAGACCTACACAACTCATCTAAAGGAATCGTTTTCCTTGTGTTGTTGCTGTGTTGTTGTCACTTTTCCATCACTTTTTTATCATCACGTTTTTGTGGCTTTTTGTTGCATTTTCATCCTCATTCTCGTCTCCCCCCCGAAGCTTTTAGATTTGGGTAAAGCCAAACCAGAGAAAACGTGGGGGCTAAGAGGTTAATGGTCTCTTGTTGTGTTTGTGTGTCATAAGTGTGCATCCCGTCCCAGTCGCTGATCAAATCCATCCCACAGATAAGAAGGACTCCCTGAAATCAGGTCTTGATGGAGCTTGTGTCTTTTGTTCTCTTCAGATGGACAGTGAACACCCTGAGGACACGCGGCTTATTGATCTAGACGAGTCCCACTACAGTGAACACACCGTGTACATCAACCCCCCGGAACTGCCCCCACTGCCCGAGGGTCAGGAGCACCCACTCCGCTACAGGTAACACATGAGAACCATTATAACTGAGCTCTCAGTGTGTCTGTGGGGCTCATAAGGCTGTGCTATCTTGGTTGTGCAGTTACTCTGGTTTCCCGGTGCTGGAGGTGGATCTGCTGCAGCCTCTGGACGGTTCCACTCCTCCCTCAGCGAGTGCCACTGCGCGCCACAGCAGCCCGGCCAGCCCCACAGCCATCTTCAGGCGCTCCAAACAGGTAACCAATAACCTGCAGGGGAAAGGTCTAATCGCGTGTGTCACTGAGTGAAGGGGAATCATTGGATTGGATCTAAAACAAATACACACACAGAGGATAGGACTAGATGTTACCAAGTAGCCAATGATCCTTTTTCATCTAAACAAAACTATAATTTGTCTGTAAAAGTGAAGCAAGAATGGTGTAATGTCCAGAAGGATCAGCACTGCTAACCTTATGAAACAACTATTACCACTCTGTTGGCGCTGACCTTTCATTCTCTGTGATTAAATGTGCTGAAGTGATTTCACTGCGCCCCGTTACAGTTCGATTACACCTCTGCAACGAACGCGCTCTTGCAAGGCACAGCCATATTCAACTGAATGGGCTTTTGAGAGGCACTTTGCAACCTGTCTTCTCAAGTGAAAACTCAGCCACCCGCTCACAATTGACTTTCCTCTGTTTTATTGCTGCAGGAGATGAAGTTGGCTCAGAAAATGGCCAAGACCCACTCGTCGATGCCTCAGATGTGGTCCAAGTGTCTGCTGCGTCACTGTTACGGCCTGTGGTACATCTGTCTGCCGGGGTTTGTCAGCAGCAGCGCCTCAAAGGTCCGAGCTCTGCGTACGGCCTACGATCTGCTGAGGAAGATGCAGGACAGGAACCTGCAGGCCCCAGACGAGGTAAAGGGAGCACTCGGCCTGTGTCTTGAGCCGGGATGGACCAGAGTGTCTGATTGTGAATGTTACTGTGCAGGTGTGTTACCGTGTGCTGCTGCAGCTCTGTGGTCAGTACAGTCAGCCTGTCCTGGCTGTGAGAGTGCTGTTTGACATGAAGAAGGCAGGACTGCAGCCCAACGCCATCACCTACGGCTACTATAACAAGGTGCGTGCTCCCTAAGAGGAAGATAATACTGTCTAATGTAAGCAACCTTATTGACTGTGTGCACATGTGCAGGCGGTGTTGGAGAGCACGTGGCCCTCCAGCACCAGAGGAGGCTACTTCATGTGGAGAAAGCTCCGGAACATCGTCCTCGGAGTGGTGCAGTTCAAACAGGCTATGAAGAAACAACCCAGTCTGCGCAAAGAGCCTCCGCTCTCAGGTTTCTATTTTCAGCTTTAAGATATAAGCATTTAAAGGAGGTGTTGTTTTACTTGGTTCTCAGCTCTTACCAGTATTTTCTGTCTGATTCTCCCAGATGGCAGTGATCTGGACACTGTGAGTCACGGCAGCGTGGACAGCGCTAATGACTCTGAGCGCATCTCCATCGATACTGACTTCACCAAACTGGACTCCAGTGATGACGGCTTCAGCACAGGTCAGAGAACTTTGTCTTTTTACATTCAATACATGCAACTGGCGCCTATTTTACTACCTGTCTGTCTGATCTCTGACTCTCAGAGAAAAGGAATGGCATTTCAGATCTTATATTATCTGCATTTCATACATTCTTAACATTGTAATGTGTTGGAATAAAATGTTAGTTATTCAGAAACATGTATTGTTACTATCACTTAATATACTGCTAATCATATGGGGATATATTTGTGCAGCCCTTGTAGTGTGTCATCTAAAGAATTCTTAAAACTCCCCGTGTTCCCAGGGAGTTTTATCCTTGCACAACATGAGGCCTTAGAATGTTGATGCTAAAGTAAAGATTTTTCTTTTGTCTATGGGTTAAAATAAGCCCTGTATGAAGTTTTTCACTAAATGTGCCTTTTGTGGTGAAGGCGGGCAGTCGGATCAAGGCTATGACTCTTTGTCTAAAGAAGAGGAGCGGCTGTGTGTGAGAGACGGTGACAGTGGACTGACGGACGACAGAGGGACACAGCAGCCTGGTCAGTTCTGTTTACATCTGCAAAAACAACCTTCATCTAGTGACAACAACCACTGCAAATTGACACATATGATCGATTTGATTAGACAATTTGAAAAATAACATTGTTACATTGTTGCATAGTACATGATACAATCATTACCATAGAATACGTGATACACACAAAGCAACTGACAGTCATTGTTATCCACAGGCAACAGTGGCAGGCCTGTGTGTGCAGACTCTGCTGTAAGCGCACTGTCGTCCAAAATGGAGCATCCCAAGTCTCTGGAGCTTTGTGCAGGGCAGGAGTGCACAGTCAGAGTGTCATTCCCTCAGCAAGCATCAGCAAAGCCCATCAGCACAGACGGACTCGACCAGGTTCAGGAGGAAGTGGATGTGGACAAGCCCAAAGAGAGCTTCCAGGACGGGGAGAGTGAGAGCACAGAGGGTCCTAAGGTGTTAATAACCTCCAAAACAACACCGAGTAAAAGCACAACCACCATAGAGGAGGCAATAGAAGAGACTGACCCCTCCTGTGTACTTCTCTGGTGCAGTCCCCCCAGGTCTCGCCCAGACCCTCCGCACTGCCCCGCTCTGCCAGCCACCTTCCCCTGCCAACCAAGACCAAAGAGAGGCTAAGGCCGTCCCCCTCTCTGCCGCTGGGGGACCTGATAGAGAAGCCCTCCCCTTTAAAGTCCCCCGCGTCGCCCACCCCGTCCACTGCCTCCTCCTTCTCCATGGACTCCCTGTTCACCCCCACGCTGGACATCTTCAAGAGCAGCGTGATCTCAGCGGGGAAGGGCGTGGCGGAGAAGGCCAGCCGCTTCTACTCTCGCCTGTCCTCCCAGACCTCATTAACGCAGGTTTGAAGTTGTAATTATTGTTACATTTTGGGCGCTCGCAGTAAAAATGTCCCAAGTTTAATCTTCAGGTTCAATCTATTTCTTTGTGAAATGTGATAATGGTAAATGGTCTTGATTTATGTAGCGCTTTTGTCTTGCAGAGGTTTAGTCAGGGTGTACTGTACAGGGTCATCAGTGGGACTTTCGTGGTAGAATAATTTGAATCCAAAAATGTCGCTGTTTCCGCCTTTTAGGAGCAGCATTTCGTCTGTACAAAGAAAAGAGTGACTTCTTGACAAATAATGAACAAATCAGAGTAGCAGCTTGCATACCATTTTCAATTAACTAAAGTAATTTTAACATGACAACAACCTTGATTAGTCTAAAAAGTAGGTTCAGTTCTTCCTTAAAGGATACTTCGGGATTTTTGACATAGGGCCTCATTTCCTAGTTATCCAGAGTGTTGTTGATGTCTGGAGATATTTTTTTCTTAAATTCATGCAGTTCTTATATTTGAAGAGTCTAGTTGCGCTAGGCTAGAGCAAGGCTAAAGCATTTCTATGGTAAAGTCTAGCCTGCATTAAAAAACAGTCTGACCCACTCCACAGTGCACCTGAGGTAAATCACTTATAACGCCAGACTAACGATATAAATGTCTGTGTTAATAGAATAATTTTTGAAATATAACTGACCTTGTATCACATGAATTACCGCCTATTTTCTTGCAGATCACTCCGCCGCTGCGTTAGCTTACAACCACGAAGCTGATGCTGCTCAAATATAAATTATTTGAAATGCAAAATGGTTAAAATTATTCTATCGACACAGACATTTATATGGTTAGTCTGGCGTTATAAGTGATTTACCTCAGGTGCACTGTGGAGTGGGTCAGACTGTTTTTAATGCAGGCTAACTGATACCATAGAAATGCTTTAAACCTGCCCTAGCCTAGCGCAACTAGACTCTTCAAATATAAGAACTGCATGAATTTAAGAAAAACATATCTCCAGACATCAACAACACTCTGCATAACTAGGAAATGAGGCCCTATGTCAAAAATCCCGAAGTATCCCTTTAACCCTACAGAGCATGGGCCATGGTTCATGAATAGGTGACTGCTGGGCACGAGTTACTACGAGCAATGACTGTGCTTTTCTGCTTCAAGATCTATACTGAGGCTGCATATCAAATTTCCTTCTCAACAGACAATAACTATCGATCGAACGGTTGATACCCTCTTCCATATGCCATGAATTGACCGTACTTTCCGCCTGTGCTTCAGGATGGGAACATGGACCGGCTGAGCGTGTCCTCCCTGACCTCCGCGGACGCTGACTGCTCCTCTCTGCTGGACACTGACCTGAGCGTGGACCCCGAGGGCTTCACGTCCCCTCAACACATCACCTCCCGAGGGCACCGGCGCAGCCCCAGCACCCCGGACCGCGTCTTCAGACACAACTCCTTCTCTGGTCCGTGCCACTTCATCAAGTTGTTTGGGTTTGCAATTTCTGCTTTGCCTCGCGAGACTCCAAACCTTGCAAAATATAACCTAAACAAAATAAATGACTCTCCTCTCACTTCCCTGCACCTGTCCCAAGTCATGACCAAATTCGGGCCAGTGCAGACTTTCAGCAAATAAAGCCTTGTGACTGAATTCTGGAAGTTATTATAGGAGGCTGCAAACTCACCACAATGTTATATTAAAGTCCACTAGATTGTTCTTTTCATTCTTCATTCTTCTTCTTTTTAGGTGGTTTGGCCCTCGCTGCAAAGTCCCCCCACACTCCGGAAGCGTCTCCTGAAACCAGCCGCTTCCTGTCGTCTCCCAGCTACACCGTCGAGGTTTGTCCTGAGTAGTGTGAGCGTTTGAAGTCCAGCCTGGTTCTGAACCTGCTCTTCTCCTGCAGGTGCTGATGTCCAGCTGCAGCCGCTGTAAGACGTGTGACTGCCTGGTGTACGATGAGGAGGTCATGGCGGGCTGGACAGCGAACGACTCCAACCTCAACAGCACCTGTCCCTTCTGTGGCACGGCTTTCCTGCCTTTCCTCGGCGTGGAGATCAAGGACCTCAGGCCACAGGGCAGGTAAATGAGAAGGCTCTCTCTCTTCCAAAAATAGTTGCCCATAACAGTTAGTCATAGTAATGGCTTAGATTTACAGCTTCTCAAGCTACACAAGGTTCTTAAAGTGCTACAGTGGTCATAACTCATTCCCTTCTCAGACACACTATTTTTAGCAGCTGCTGCCGTATAGTTTGTTCAACATACCGGTTATTTTGAAAAAATCAACACTTTTACAGACATTGGAGCATCCAAGTAGGTTACATTAATTTGTCGATACTGGATTCTTTAACGATACTTGGTTTACAATACTGATACTTGAACTATACTTTTTTCGATACGTGTACTAAAATATTTGTCATCTAAAACCATAAAACAGAACAATAATATTAATGTATTACATAAAAGTCAATTTCTTTCAATTTGTATCATTTATTTGAGGTGAAAGTGACTTCCTTTAATGCTGTCCTGGACCCAACAGGTTCAAAACGTGGTCTAAAGATATTTTAAAAAATCGGTACCTGCCTTTGTTGCTTTTATTTTTCAACATCAGTAGTACCTTTTTAGTAGTACCGTTACACAGCCCCACATCCAAGAGACAAAACTCCCAGCCACAAATTGAGCAGTGTTTACTTGATTCGATGCAAAGAAGAAGATTGCAATATTATACTAACTAACCATCCACTTTGAGTGTAGAGATGGTTTGAAAGGGGAGTAACTGAACTCAGTTAAGTTGACAACTTGAACCATACTTCTCTACTTGCAGCAACAGTAGACTGCCATTCTGTGCCAATAACTTATCAGACCAATAGTCACAGTCAAGCAGGCAAGGCTCTACTTAGTATAGTTAAGTCTAAAAATTTTAAGCATTTTGAAACTGACACATGTTGGAATTATGTAGCCAATTACAGCATAAGTCAAAGAGGCTCATTTTACTTCATCATTGTCATTTTTCCTCCACAGCGACTCCTCTAAACAGAGCAACCCCGTCCTAGAGGAAAGCAATTCAGCATCAGTCAATCCCCAAAGTGCTCCCAGTGCTTCCCCGCAGGCGTCTGTGGTGACTGTGCCCTACCTGAGCCCGCTGGTCCTATGGAAAGAGCTGGAGAGTCTGCTGGTGAACGAGGGGGAACAGGCCGTCTCCTCTCCCAGCGTCGTAGACCACCACCCCATAGTCTTCTGGAACCTCCTGTGGTACTTCAAGAGGCTAGAGCTGCCCAGTAATCTGCCCGCTCTCATCCTGGGCTCGCAGCACTTCCACCACGACGACCAGGTACGCAAGGTACGCAAATGAGTTTACAACAGTGTACAATGTAGAAGATTGATCAAAAATATGTTTTACCCCTCAGATTCCGCAGAGTTTTTTGGCGGAGGACAGTAAGCAGGTGCTTGTGAGGATTATGTGGGACAACCTGGCTCTCCATCTAGACACCGTCCAGCCCTGCTACGTCCTCTGGAACACGCACTGTGAGTCCAATTTGTGTGTTATTGTTATTATGCTGTGTTGTGAGTGACCAATTTAAATGGCTCAAATGTTCAAGTATTTCCAGTTTTGCGTTATGACAGAAAAAGCGATTTGTTCATATACATTTTTCATTCCCATTTTCTATGTTTTTAAAATAGTTGTGATGTTATTTAGTGACATAGAAGTACAGAATTGTTACACCCATTAATCATCCTGAAAGTACATACCCTTGCAGCTGGCCTGAAGACACTTGTCCTAACTCTGTTTTAGGCGCTAACTCTCTGGTGCGCTCGGGCGTGTGTGGAGACGGTCAGCTCTTCACTGTGGAGCTGTTGCAGGGAATCGTCCGCAGCATCAAGAAGAGTGACCTGTATCAGCCCATGAGCCAGATCCTACAGCTGCTGGGCCCTGAGCTGGGCTTCAGTCGGCAGAGGTGAGCAGTCAGGCCGGATACTCTATGTGCAATGCAATCCACTCGTGTTAGTGCCCACGAGGATGTGAGCAAGGAAGATGGGGCTGCATGGTCATTCTTCTAAAATGTGATACATTGATAGTACATAAAAACAAAAGAAACAAATACATACACATTTTTTTTGGTGAAATATGTAATATTTCTGCCACAACTAGTGCTCAAGTGAAGCAGGTTTTAGCACTTTCATTTTCTTCCTGTGTCTTTCTTCTTGGATTCCCCATGAAAATGTACAGTCTTAACCCCCACCTGAACCAAGCACATTTTCTCCAGTTTTGGCATTACGCAAATCGTTCTTTGGTTCTTTGGTAGTCATTGTATATAAGATACCTCTATTTAATAATTAATCATTTGCACATTTCCTGTTTATTCTCCACACCCTGAGTGTCTCTGAGAGCTGAATGTAACAAGTGAATTTCACAATTGTGAGATCAATAAAGGGTTATCTTATCTTACTATCTTAAATCTAAAGTTTCTTTAAAAATAGTGTCAAAAGAGCGACAAAAACGTGACCAAAAAGTGAAAAAAAATGTGTGACGAAAATGCAACAAAAGAGCCACAAAGGAGCAACAGAAAAGTCACGAAAAAATGTGACGAACGCAACGAAAACCAATGGAAAAAAATGTCCAAAAAAGTCACGACAACGCGAGATCCATTAAGAAGAGTTTTGTAGATTAGGTCTTAGCTTTCAAATGAGTTGTTACACGGGTCTAAAAGCTGTAACCTTTTAGATTTGGGTAAAGCTGAACTGGAGAAAACGCACTTGTTTAAGGCGGGGTTAAGAGGTTAAAAATATGGTTTTGTTTATGTATGCACGACGAGGTGTCCATTATCAGAAGTAACTGGATGATGCGGAGGCGTGATCCGCGGAGTCCAGTTATTCTAATAATGGACACCTCGTCGTGCATTATCCCGCTTATACCATGGTCCGGCAAACTGAAACTGTTCATTGGGACCTGTTTACTTATTTTTTAAGTCCTGGGCAGGAGTTATTTCCCTTTTTAATCAGTTTTACCTGAAACTAGTTCCATCTCAATTGTTTACCGTTACTATGGAAACAGCTGCAGTGGAGTGATATAGACCCTTAACTGCTGACATCATCAGTGACATCAGCTGGAGCAGAAGTGATCAAGAAATAAGATAAACTAAAACTAGCAGTTATAAGTGTAAACACAACAAAAAATGTAGTCCTGTGTGGCTTAAGTGTAAGAACAAGAGGAATGACATTGAGACGATAAAATAAGGTTATCTGATATTCCAAAAAAGTTAGACATTGTTTATCGTTACTATGACAACAGCTACAATGGAAATAGATAGGAATCGAGCTTCCGCTCCAGCTAAGCCGGAATGTTACAAACAATTAAAGGGTCTATAGAACGTGATTTAACTGTTTTTTTAACTGGTGTACATTATCACTTTTTAATGGACACCTTCCAGCCAATCAGAATCGAGTATTCACCCAGACCATGGTATAACTTTTGATAATGTTGAAAATCAATTGTAAGTAAATGAAGGGCAAAATCATCTACTATATGCTAATTGAGTTCTCTAGCTATTTACTGCATCAAGTTATTCATTAGTCCAAACAAACCTATTTGGAATTGTGTTTTGTTGTGAGAAAATGCAGCCATCCGAACTGAACAGAAACACTGAAGCTGTTTGTCCAAACCGTCTGTTTAATTACAAAGTTAACGACATTACCATCATTTATATCTTTGGTGCACTGCTTATTTGTAAGTCAGTAGTTACAGTCACGCCCACAAGTGTGTCAGTACAGTCCCATTAAACACTACTTGGCTATTATAGAAATTAGAACAGGGAGCTACTGGTATCCAGCAAAAAGACGGTGCTCGTGGGAAGATGCCATAGAATTTGCAAAGTTATTTATAGTATTATCCATGTATTTTTACACAGGAGCTTGTATCGAGACTTGCTGTTCCTCGCCCTGGTGGCTTTAGGAAAAAACAACATCAACATCAGTAAGTGCCGTCCATGTCGTGTGAACATTCAGACCTGATCGTCAAACTACACACGGATAATCCCCTTCTCCTGCCTCTCTCTTCCTACAGATGCGTTCGACAGAGAGTACAAACTAGCCTACGACCGCCTCTCGCCCGGTCAGGTGAAGCTGACGCACAACTGTGACCGGCCGCCGGGAGCAGGGGTGATGGAGTGCCGGAGGACTTTCGGAGAGCCCGGCCTGTGAACGGACGCTCCTCACTGAACTCAGGACCTGCTCAGAGCGCTAAAGCACAACAAAGAAACACCGACGGACAACTGCCACATAGAAACGCACAGACGCCGAGCCACGACGGGCCCAGAGGTTACTGCAAATATCACAGATCCTTTACTTTGGAGTGTGATACAGCGGGTTCAGAAAGTTTCCAGACTGAATTTAATCATCTTTATGTTTAGCTTTCAGCTTCCTAAAGGCCTTCTACAAACAATACATGATTGAGCTATGAACACAAAAATATAATAGCTCTCTGCCGCTTTATTCGAAAAAAGTTGCTCATGGGGCAAAAACAGCTAGAGGCCATTGCTATTATGGAACAAACATTTGAGCAATTTTTGTGCCTCAGCTGAATAACCTTGGATTACCGAGATTAGTCTGAAAACGTCCTGAACCCGCTGTAATTGTAATTTGTTTGTACATTTACTGAACGGTCTATTTTAAGACCGCGCAGGTTGTAAAAGGATTGTACAGAGTCCCGCCTGGTACTGTGACCCTGTGAAAAGACTGTTGAACTTTTTCTGTTTTCATGACGCACTTTGCTCTCATCGTTGCAGTGGGTTCAGAAAGTCACCCCTCGAGTTTTTGTTACGGCATAATGTTTCTGTCTGATACTGATAATGTTTACTGTGATCGTTTTATTGTATCTACGCCTCTTCCTGTGGCTTTTTTGTTCAACCGTGTCTCTGCCGTGACCCAAGACTTAATGCAGGATGTGAGTCGTCCCCGTGAGGGTGATCTCCTGCTCCTCTTGGACATTGGGATGGTCTGGGAGCTCTCTCAGGACTTTCTAAACTCCCTTTTTAATGGGGACCTTGGATGATGAGTGCGATAATGATGACTACGACGACCAGTTATTATTATTTCATTAAAAACACAGACGAATATTCAAAAGCTGCACAATTATGATTAGGAGAAATGGAAAGGCAGTTGTTAGGTTTGTTTACTCTTCTCTCTAAGTTTTCCAAAGCATTTTAAATTTATATTACATTTCCATCTCATTTCATATCTGGATAACCAGTGTATAATTGTTACCACAAAAAAAATGTATATATTATCTTTATACACACTGCTACATAATGAAATAGGGGTCTTAAAACTTTCTGAATCCACTGTAGTGCATCCTGGATGAAGTGACTTGTTCAGGAAGCTGCAGCACAGACTATAGTGATGACAAACTGTTATGGAAGCAAAGGATTTCTTTATCCCCGCCCTCTTCGACAGAACTCTATTTCCTTTTAACTTCAAAAAGCTCTTATGATTTAAATGAGTTCAGAATGGGTTTGAAAGCAATACTAAAGCGAGCGTTCATGTTTCTACAGCATTAGGGGACCACCAAGGAAGATTTCCTTTGACGAAGTACAATCAGCAGACTCCCAACTGTATTTATTGTTTTAAATAAATGAGACACTATTTGATAAAAGAAATGATTTATTAACGCTGTATTGGTCTGTACAGAGTATTTCATTCACAATGTTTGTAATTTTCTTTTCCGTGTTGCCAGTTTTGGATGTGTGCACTCCTATACACTAAACATTCAGAACACAACGTTTAGCCTCTTCTTGAAATATGTGAAAAGTAGACATTTCGTGTAATTTGCACTGACAATTTGAAAGGATGCATACGTTTGTTATGCCCAAGTCACTTTAGTGATGTTGACTGTTGTGGTGTAACTGTTCTGATTCAGGACTTTGTGTCGAACTGGACAATGGGACAGACTGGATGAAGCTGGACACAGTGGACCACCTTGTGATGAACCAACATGATGTCTACATGTTTACAATATTTGTTGTATCTGCAGTATTATTTATCACTTGTAACACAAATGCATATTTGTAAGAGTTTTTCATTAAATACAAAATCCATACTCTCCCCATCGTCGTTGTGTCATTGCAGATTATCACGTGTATTCTAAGACAGTGCCTCTCACGGTTCAACCTATCACAACAAGCTGCGACTCAAATAAAAGCAGTGGTTTTATTTTATAAATGTTGCATTTTAACCATGTTATAGTTTATAAAATCAAAATACAGTGTTGTCTCACAGAGTAGATTCAAGCACTGGCCAAGCATCATAGCATCACAAACATAAGGCTGACTATCAACAACTTTCAAAACAATTAACAAATATTTTAGTAAAAGGCCCACAACAGACTAAAAATGAATCTGTGATCCACTTTTAGGTCCCAGCGCATCATTTAAGAGTGACTGTTCTGTGTTCTGTGTATTACCATGAGGTTTTATATATACAGTGCCTTGTGAAAGTACTAATACACCTTGAACTTTTGCACATTTTGTCATGTTTACAACCCTAAACGTAAAGATTTTATTTTGAATTTTTACTGAAAGTTCACACACAAGTAACAGAAAACTGTGAAGTGAAAGCAAAATGATACATGATTCTGTTATTTTACAAAAAATAGGAAAGTGAAAAGTGGGGCGTGCATAAGTATTCATACAGCATTACTGAGTGCATTAAATTGCCTTTATAACATTCCTAATGACTGCAGAAAGTTCACACCTTGCCCTAACCATTAAATAGAGGCCACCTGTATGTAATCTACTCTCAGTATAATTACAGCTGTTCTGTGAGGCCTCAGAGCTATGGTCGGAGTGTATTGGTCACTAAACAACATCATGAAGGCCAAGGAGCACACCAGAGAGGTCAGGGATAAAGCTGTGGAGAGGTTTAAAGCAGCGTTAAGTTATACAAAGATTTCCCAAGATTTGAACATCTCACGGAGCACTGTTCAATCCATCATTCGGAAATGGAAAGAGTATAGCACCACTGCAACTTACCAAGACACGGCCGTCCACCTAAACTAACAGACTGAACAAGGAGAGCACTGGTCAGAAATGCAACCAAATGCCTAAGATAACTCTGGAGGAGCTGCGACGTACTGCCGCTGAGCTGGGGAATCTGTACATGGGACAACTATAAGTCGTACTCTACACAAATCTGGCCTTCATGGACGAGTGGCAAGAAGAAAGCCATTATTGAAAGGAGGCCATAAGAAATCCTGTTTGAAGTTTGCTAGAAGTCATATGGAGGACACAGCTACCATGTGGAAGAAGGTGCTTTGGTCAGATGAGACAAAAATTGAACTTTTTGCCCAAATGCAAAACGTTATGTATGGAGCAAACCTAACACTGCTCATCGTCCTGAGTGCACCATCCCCAGTGTCAAATATGGTGGGGGAGCATCATGCTATGGGGCTGCTTTTCCTCAGCGGGGACTGGGAAGATTGTAAGAATAGTTGGGAAGATGGATGGAGCATGTTGGAGTAAAACCTGCTGGAGTCAGCAAGAGAATTGAGGCTGGGGCGGAGATTCACCTTCCAGCAGGACAATGACCCTAAACAAAGCTAATCTACAATGGAATGGTTTAAAACAAACATATTAATGTGTTAGAATGGCCCAGTCAAAGTCCTGACCTAAATCCTATTGAAAATCTGTGGAAAGACCTGAAAACTGCTGTTCACAAACGCTCTCCTTCTAATTTGACAGAGCTTGAGTTGTTTTGTAAAGAGGAATGGGCTAAAATGTCAGTCTCTAGATGTGCAAATCTTGTAGAGTCATACCCCAGAAGACTTGCTGCTGTTATTGCAGCAAAAGGGGTTCCACAAAGTATTAATTCATGCTGTATGAATACTTGTGCACGCCCGACTTTTCGGTTTTCTATTTTTTGAAAAATAACAGAATCATGTATCATTTTGCTTTCACTTCACAGTTGTCTGTTATTTGTCTGTGAACTTTCTTTTTTACCTGAAATATTTCCAAGTACCCCCGAGGGTCCCTGTACCCCTTTAATGCATTGTTCAAAAACAATAAATGAAGCTAATATTCGAGAATTTGTCAATATCTAAAGCTTACAGTACAATATTATCCCTGTATTCATGATATGATTCAATTTTGTGTGCAGGACAGTGACACAAAATATACTGTAGGTGCTACTTTTTCGCTAAGATTGAGCTGAGACAATTTAATTACTGTCATATTTCAAAGCATTAAAATAATCACAGAAATTAACAGTAATTTTCAAAAGTTTGTAGCGCTGGAACAGAGCAAAGGACTATAACTCCTGTATTCCCTCTGCTTTTTATTAAGTGCTGCAGCAAAAAACAATATGAAGTCAATAGAGATTGCAACTCGGTGTATTGTGACAGTCTTTAGAAATGTCTATACATTAGTTTATCCCTACTATGGTTTGGTTACTGCTGTTGGTCTAATGTAAATCATAATAGAGCTCCACAGTCCCGCCTCCTCTCCGGTCCGGAAGTAAAATTCCCCTTGCTTTAGGGCCGTATGGATTTCAAAAAAAGTCTTTAACTCCGTAACTACGTCAGCTTGGGCTGAAACCAGCTATGTGGTTATAAAGCGACCTCAAAGTCAGATGTAGGTGAAAAAACACGTATGAGATCGATCTAGTTTAGGAAAAAATACAGTTTAACAGCGAGCCTTCGTCCTAGAACTACGTTACCCAGATGCTCGTAGTCACGTGATCTACGCCAAGGCTTTTGATTGGTTGAGCTTCACATTCCCATGTATTTATTTATTTATTGTAATGCAGGCTACATATATATTTTAGCGGCAATTATTTATTAAAACATCATGTAGGCAGATATCTGACGTTTTATCCATATAAAACACTGACGGTAAGAAAAATCGTAAGATGGCAATCAAGAAAATGTCCATAAAGATCCCATTAAACGAGCCACAGATATGTTTTCATCCACTTAGCTTAAATCAGATTGTTAAATAGGAAAATTACGTTGAAACCCTTGTCTTAATGGTAAAAGAAACTCACCGAACCCGCTAAAAACCACCGTTGCCACTTACCAGCGCCGTGTCGCAATGGTTTATGGATACGGAGTTTCTAATGTCAGGAAGTAAAATATGTACACAGGCTTGTAGCTTTGCCTTTTCTTTAACATTATGTCTTCTTTTTGGATTGAAATGAAACATTTTATGGTCACAAATTGCTACATAGCTGATTAGCTTTTGCGGTGTTGTTAAACTCTTAATATTTGAATTTTTGGAAAATCGACGGTCTCAGAGAAAGGGATTTTTTGCTTCCGGACCGGAGCAGCAGGACCGGAAGGGGTGGGACTGTGGAGCTCTATAGGCATCAGCTCGCTTCAGGGTGAACCTGCTTGTGACTTCTCAATGTTCAGATGGACACGGGGCAGATGATGATACGGTCCTCCAGCATGACACTCAGCACCAGGAAGATGAAGTACAGCAGGAACATGGTGAAGCCCAGCAGCTTGTTCATCTTCCATTGCAATACGCGATGGAGCTGATGACGAAGAGGAGCATGAGGAAGAGCAGCACGATGGCACAGAACAGACCGTTACTGCTGACCGCCACCGGGGCGAAACCATGGAAGGATGAGTAGAGCAGCCACGGGACCGGAAGACTGCGATCACACACAAATAAAGACACATTTCCTTATTGGAGGTTTGAGATGGGTTTAAAGAAACAAAGAAGTTGGTTTCAATAGCTTGTACACTGTAACACACTTTCATTCATAATGTAAAAAGTAGAGTAGTGGTTGGTCAGTTGAGTAGCAGTGGGTAAAATACATTTAGGTAAAGAAGTGCGGTTTGTGTGACTGTGCACCAGCAACACAAGATTACAAAGACTACTCGTTAAGACTACTATGGTGGCACTTATGCTGCATTACTTTACAGTGTGTTGGGCCTGTTGAGCCTGTCTTTACTCAGGGGTAAACACTGGTGATAAAGTTTCCATTAGGGATGCACCAATGCGACTAAATCGATACCCCAAAAATACGATATCGGGTATTGGCTGCAAATATCTTTCAACCCAACTTTCTTCAACTAAAACTAGTGAATAATGGTCATGATGTATCTCATTTTGCAAAACGCCGCGGCTAGCAACAGAATGCTAAAGCTATAGCAACTAATCAAGACTGGGACAGAAACCTAAATAATCAGTCATATATTTAGAGTAAAAAGTCCAGCTATTCTTGTTTAATGTGTTTCCATTGAAGTTTAGTAATAGAGCCTATAATTGATAACATCTGGTTTGCAAGAAAAGATATGATGCATCTCTAGTTTCCATACTGACCCTACAGTGATGTCAAAGATGTTGCTGCCCACGGAGCTGGACACAGCCATGTCGCCCAGACCTTTGCGAGCACGATGACACTGGTGATAAGGTCAGGGATGGAGGTGCCTGCAGCCAGGATGGTCAGCCCCATGATCTCCTCCGAAATACCGATGGTTTCCCCACCTGCAAGGTGACAGCACAGGGAGTACTGGATCTAACAAGAAACTATAAAACCTTTGTATAATTTTTACATTTTTAGCAAAACGTGTAGTAAACTGGCCTTTATCATAGACGTTTGTTAAAGAACAGTACACTGAAAATATACTCTATACGTAGCAACTGTGGAAAACACACCAAATGGGTGGAACAATAATTATCAGCCTATAAGTAAAAGGCCAATTTTCAACATCAAGGTAATTTATAGAACTGGGTGCGTCATAAATGAGTCTGGTCCATCTTGTCCTAACACATGTGATGGATGATCACAGTGGACCAAAAGTGTACAGCTTACTGATGCAGACCTTAAGGTATTTGGATATCAGTGATGCGCGGGTCAATGTATAACCAATCAGTCAATCAAACTTTATTTATAAAGCGAATGTATAAACAACCCACACCTGACCGACGTTTTCAACTAACTCGGACCACAAAAAAAAGAAAGAAAATATTGTACCCGACCCGCTTCCTGACCCGCATTTTTTTAAAGTAGTAAATGCTCATCGTAGCGTCATTGGGCCACAGACATCGGAACTAGGGGTGCAGGGGGTGCGCCAGTTATTCAGCCAATAAAGTGTAGGCCTATGTATTTCATAGAAAATTGTGTCTAGTACTATATAAATTACAAAGGTTTAATTGGCATCTTTATTTCAAACAACCGCGACCCGAATATCATTAAACATATTTTGGATGACTGATATATATACTGTATCCACTGTTGGATATATATATATATATATTTTTTCATAATCAAGGCAGTGTACTGTATGCATGTAACATTTGTACAGGGTGTTAATAGTGTGAAAATTACATATTATATAATTGTAAATCAATACAAATGCCTGTCTTGAAAATGAAAGTGTTTTTAGATGTTTCCTGCAATCTGAAACCAAAAGATAAGCACTAGAATTGATGTAAAGCTAAACCATAAACAGTACTAGAAGGCAATAGTTCACAGTTTCAATTCAACATCATGACACTTGCATTACCTGATGGGCCCACCACACCATGAGGTAGGAGAAGATGCCGATCCACGCGATGGACCCCAGGAATGTGAAAACAAAGAACCTTCTGGATTTCTGCAGATGACACAATGTATGAATAAACACGACTCCTCCTAATCGTCAGCGTCAGACTCGTCTCTTCACCTGGTTGCGGACGTCAGGGACCGTGAGCCACAGAGGAAGCACTATGGGCAGCAGCACAAGGTACGTGGCTTGTTTACGCCTCGTGTCGGGCCACTCCAGAGACAGAGGCTCCTCCACCTCCTCCTCCTCCTCCTCCTCTCCTCCTCCTCCTCCTCTTCCTCACTCGATTCACTATCCTCCTCGCTGTCGCTCCCTTCTTCACTGTCACTGGGGTCGTCCGAACCGTCAGAGCCGCTGTTCGCAGGGACGTCCTCCTACAGGGGCAACAGAGAGCAGAGCAGTCGGGAAGACTTCAGAAGTGCCTAGGACTGGGGGAGCGTACACTGCCCTCCACTAATGGTAAAACCCCTGATGAAGTCTATGATGATGCAGGCAACGTTGTGTCGTAGTTTTGGAGACTTTCTCAAGCCAAGAAACAACTGTAGAACTCCACCAGCAATTTATCTATTTCTAACAACATAGATAGAGGGTCTTTTTCAGGGTGATTTATAAGAAAACTGAAAGGCTGACTGAATTTCATTAACTTGAGGCAAACCAGTGCTTGTGCTCATGCAGGTTAAGGCCTTGTTTGAATCTTTTTTCAATGACATACAGATTTAGCAAACGAAAATTAATAAATCACCTGTAATAAAGGGTGCCAATAAAATGTCACAAACTGTGAATTTTTTATTTGGCCCAAAGTCCTTTCTAGCTCTCACAATCCCCTCTGCAAGCGGGTCGCCAAAAAGGGGGACCGCCCCCAAAAATAAATTTCACTAATTTAGCTTCTACTTCCCCCTCCTGGAACCGACACCTTAATGTGGTGGAGGGGTTTGAGCACCCGAATGATCCTGGGGGCTATGTTGCCGGGGGCTTCGTGCCCCTGGTAGGGTCTCCCATGGCAAACAGGTCCTAAGTGACGGGTCAGACAAAGAGCGGTTCAGAAGCCCCTTATGAGAGACCAACAGGCCGGTTAGAACCATGAGGCCGTCTTCTGTGGACCCACCACCTGCAGGAGGAGCCATGGGGCTGATGCATGTGATTTGGGCAGCTCCAGCAGCTCCCCCACGACCCGGCAACGGAAAAGTGGCAGAAAATGGATGGATGGATAGCTTCTACTTCCATCTTCTATCACTCTACACTAAAAATATGGTGAAGACCATACAACAAGGTCTGTTTTTTGCTGTGTTTACAACATACTCTGTGGTAAAAACAAATTTACTTTACAACAACCAGAAGTTAGGTACCCCAGCTTTAAGAGTTTAAAAGCACGACGCCGGCTAATCAGCCATGTGTTAACTACCAACCATTGCACAGGTATTTGACAAGTAAGAATACACTCAATACTTGATCACTTTTCAGTTCATAACGTTTTAGACAAATCTTCAATTTGTGTGTTTATGTTGATGAGTTGGCACACAGCTGATTAACAGCACGACGCTGGGTAAACTCTTAATATTTGAATTTTCTAAAAATCAATGGGATATTTTACGTCGATCCAGACACGTGACCTGGAGTGGGTGGGACTGTTGAGCTCTATAGCCATGGAAGACATGTGCTGTATGTACAAAATAGAAAAAAAAAAAAACAATGGTGTTTTCAAAGCCGTGTTCAATATATCTTTTGAACAAAACATCCAAAAACAGTCAATTATCAATGAAATGCCCCCTGCAAAGAATAACTCTTATATTCTCCAGGGGCTTAAATTTGTTTTTTGTTCTTGAGAAATCTTCAAACATGTTCTGAAACGTATGCATTCTTGAACTACTTTATCAGTTCATATTTCAGTCTTCTCTCAAATTTAATGCACCTGTAATGTGTTCAACACGCGGACAGAAAATAATTAAAAGATAGCGACTAGATATTTCTTCCCAGAATTGTTCAGGCCCATTCCCGAGGATGCTAGTATTAGTGGAGGGCACTGTAGCTCAACAGTCTGGTCAGGTCAACAGTCTTACATAGAAGGGCACCAAAGACAGACTCCTGTGCGTTTTGTAAACCATCAGGGCGTGTTGGGAGAGTACCTTCTTGTCATCAGCTGCTTCCTTCTTCTCGGTGTCGGAGGCATTGTCAGTCTTTGGCTCTTTGCTCTGCTCAGGATTCTCTCCGCCGTCTGGGAAAACCACCAAAATTGCACAAGATACTTAATGACACATGAAATCGCATGAAAAAAAAAAAAATCTATATACTTGCTGTTTTGAATTGAAATAGGTGCATGATGCTGATTTGTGTTGTGGTTGGACAAATCAGGATAGCCTTAAAACCAAGATAGTGAATGATAAAGAGAAACATTTGTAGATTTCCTTTTAGATAGTTCCTATAAATGCCCATGGAGTTCTAGAATCTGAGGGAAAAACATGTAATAAATACGGTTCAAAGCCACAATTTAATGTATTATAAATTTAAAAAACTGAGAATTTGTAATTGTTCTCTAACCGACCTAAAGTATCACTTGTTTGGGCGCAAATGGAACTACCTTATAATGCACTTTTTGTGATCAATGCAGCTTTGAGCATAGAAAATTAGTTTATGCTTGCGTTAATGATCTGTGGATTCAGCGTCGTTACCAATGTAAGAGACAGCACTTGTACAGCACTCTGTCCTCAAACAGAGCGCAATAAATATATATATTATTTTTAAACAACAGGGGCGTGTCCAGATTTTTTCACTGTGGTGGCCCAGGAGTGGCTTGAGGACCAGACCAAGGTTTTAAGAAAGGTAAAACTTAAATGCCTGAATGCTGGTATAAACTGGGAGGAGGCCCCGTGGAAGACCTAGGACACACTTGACTGTCCTGACAACAACTCTGAATCTCCCCAGAAGAGCTGGAGGAAGTGTGGACATCACAGCTCAGACTGCTTCCTCTGCAACCTGACCCCGGATAAAGCAGAAGAGATGGATGGTAGGATGGATGTTATAAATGTGTGCTTATTTATTTACTAATTAATATTTTCCTCATGTTGGTTAGAGCACTGGGTTTTCAACTGGTAGGTCGGGACCCAAAAGTGGGTCCAAAACTGTTTTCAGTGGGCCGCGAGCTTTTCCCAGAATACAGAAAAGTATAAAATCACTACTTAAGTCTTGTTAAAATGACGGCTTGTTTTTATCATGATTTTTTGACGAAAAGACAATATTTTACATTATATTTTACAAGTCTAAGTAATATTTGTGTCGCGGCTTGTCATCCTGGGGTGATTGTGGCTCCCGATGCTACACCAGTTGAGAACCAGTTAGTTAGAGCTTGGGAAAGAACAAGAAAAAATGTCCCTCCATCCATCCATTTTCTTCCGCTTTATCCGGGGCCGGGTCGCGGAGGCAGCAGTCTGAGCAGAGATGCCCAGACTTCCCGATCCACGCACACCTCCTCCAGCTGTTCTGGGGGGACTCCGAGGGACACCAGGCCAGCTCAGAGACATAGTCCCACAAGCGGTCCTGGGTCTTCCATGTGGCTTACTCCCAATAGGACATGCCTGGAACACCTCCCGAGGGAGGCGACCAGGTGGCATCCGAAACAGCTGACTCAGCTGGCTCCTTTTGATGTGAAGGAGCTGAAAAGCCATTACCAGTAGTAAAACCAATCTGACCGAGCATCACATGAAGCCTGCAAATCTACCTCAATGATCGACCAGACACACACACTTAGGTGAAGATAAGAGGGAGTGGTTCCAGTTAAACATCAGAGTTTTGTGCCACAGCTGATAAATGGCACAAAATACTAATTACACAAGGGTGACTTTCAAATTACCTTCTTTTTTGTCTTGACTTTTGCTTTCTGCCTTCCTCCTGGCCACATGATTCAGAATCTCAGCCTTATCCTTAAATTTACCTACAAAAACGAGTAAGGGACAAGCTTGGTTTACTGGTTTAAAGGGTTTTGACAGAACAGAACAGAACACACACCGAAATGGCTTTAGCATGTCATAGAGAGCTCTGTTGCACGTGCGCAGTGAGAGAGAAAGGCACTTATTATCTGCTTAGTATCAATCTGGTCTTAGTGCAGTCCTCATATGGGACACATGCTAATCTATCAGCCAGTAAGAAGGACAGAGACCTCACTCCCTCTGGCCTTACATCACATCAGACAACTTCCCTCTCCACGAAGACAGGAGGGACTTACCTTCCCCGAGAGGGTCTAAAGTGTGGATCATGAGCTGGAAAATGGTGTTCCTCATTGTGCTGTTGTGTAAAGAGGCTGAGCTCCCCCCTCGCTGAAGAGCTGGCTTTAACTGTGAAAACAGCAGGAGAATCAAAATAGCATGATCCAAATACTGTATATAAGCGAGACCATGAGGTTTTCTGGTTTACATTTGAGGCTGTTGTGAGAATCAGCACCTTTAAGAGGTTCTTGTCCTCTGGAGGCGGAGGTCGTCCTTGCTCCACAGCGTCACCGTTTACCTGGAATATATTTGAATACATTTATTTGGTCTGTTCATGTTCTAGCAGAACAGGATTGAGTCATTCTAACTTGATTATGTTTGATTTGTCTTAAGGATAATTTACCATTTTGTGTCCTTTTATGGTAAAATGGTAAATGGTCTCAACTTATATAGCGCTTTTCCACCTACATTAGACACTCAAAGCGCTTTACAGCAAGGAGCCTCTCACCCACTCATACACCAATGTACTTAGACATTGGATCACAGACAAATAGATAAACAATGTGCTTTTAGTTGTCAAGCTATGCACATTGTTTACCATTACCAGAGGATATTAGTTATTGTAAACAAAACATACTTTACACTTGGACCTTTATTCAACCAGGAAAGTCCCACTGAGATTTCAGAATCTCTTTTTTAGTGTAGGGGGCACCTACACAGACAAAGGGAGAACTACAGACATTTAGGGGTCACTTGTTCCTGGAATCGAACCCAGTACCTTCCTGCTGCAAGGTGAAAATTCTCACCGCTGTGCCTCCTTTACCTTAACATATCCTTAAGATCACTTTAAGGGCTTTAAGAATGTATGTCTACACACACAGGGAACTAAATGAGATCACATACTGTACGTATTTCACAAAGAATGTAAAGAATGTGCTTTTTACCTTTTCGGGCTCCTCCACAGTAATAACCTTGACAATGTTCTTATGCTTGAGAAGGCCTTTGCAGAACCTCTCTATCTGTACATTGAATTTCATGAAAACCACGTACAGAGAGTAGCCGCACACCAGCATCAGGCTCTCCCACCACACAATGACGTTGTCCAGAAAGAAGATGATGAGCATGATCAGGTCTAAGATGTAGAAAGACACGTCCCTGAAGAGAGGCCACCAGGTCAGATGGAGCACCTCTCGAGAAAACAGAGCGCACATTCCAATCACAAATAAAATGTTGAAGACCGCCGACCCTACAATAGTGCCAATCCCCACATTACTGTGAGCAATGAACACGCCGATGAGTGAAGTGAAGAGCTCTGGAGCTGAGCCCCCGCCGCCATGAATGTAGCTCCGGCCACATCATCAGAAATGGCCAACTTATCAGTGATAACTCCCAGAGCGGGGACAAAGAACTCATCACAGACGATGGCCAGGGAGACAAACATGTACATCATCCCAAGGACGTGGAGGAACACCCAGCCCCTCCGCCGGTCCTCAATGCTGAAGATGTCTTCTGGATACTCGCCCTTTATGTGTGGAGCATCTCCAGGAGACGCGGGGCTGGTGGGAGGTTCAGATGGGGCCGGGAGGGGGGTGGGAGTCACATGAGGGGGCTCTGGGACCACATAGATACAGTTGACTAGAGTCTTGTTGGTTGTGGTCGGTGGTGCTGGAGGAGACTGTGTTGTGGTCAGTTCTTCTGTAGAAGTCTCAGGCTCTGAGTCTGTCTGTGCTGTTGTGTGGTCAGTTAGTTCAGGCTCTGTCCCATGTGAAATAAGAGTCCCTTCTGTTGATATCTCCTCTGGCCCCTCTGCAGACCCCAGGTCCTGCCCAGCCTGAGGCAGTCGGGACACCCTGAAGTCTGGCACTGATGGTCAGCTGGTAAAGAGTGCACAGACAGACGCCCGAAAGCAGGAAGAGGACGCGGCTGAGCCGAAGACGCTTCCTCCGGTTGCAGTACATGACTGTGGAGCTCTACTGCTGACCGGCTACTCACCACACACGCACAGGGCAAAGGCGGTGCTCAGAGACACCATGGACTGCCTGCTCGGTCATGTCACACTGACCTTAGCTGTGAACACCTAAAAACAAAACAAATATACATTAATAACACAAGCATTACATGAGAATACACAGAACATTATTCAAATTCTGACTTTACTCACCTCATGGCCAAAAGGTAGAAAACAGTTACATCAGTGTCTGGAGTATTTCCAGTGTCCAGAGAATGTAGGACGCAGCGATCTTGACAATGGATCAGCAGAATGTCTAATAGCCTACCTGAGGGCACTAAGAGGATTATGGCTATAGATCTACTCTCACTTTATCATGATACCGGCTCAGTAATATCTCATTTAAAGGCAATTACTTACAAAACAGCAGCATATTACACAGAGAACAGCAATGAAAATATAAAACAATGTTTACTTTTATCCAAAATGCAGATACATATAATACATTCAGGTCATTCTTGTATTCTGAGAAAAACAAATAGAAACATAATTACAAAGATCGAAATACACATAGACCAATGCTTACACTGTAATTAGTTGGGAATAGAAAAAATATTGATTGTTCATTAGCTACAATTATTTGGAACATTAACAATAGTGCATTAGGCTGATCGACATCAGGCTACAGTAATGTGCCGTAAACCTGGAAAGTAAAAACATTTACGAAGCAAACAAAATAAGCCTCATAATAGAATCTCTACCACTGTCGTAGCATTGGAAACAATAAAAAAAAACATACTTTGGTCACAAACTTTTCCTTCTTGACTCATGAACAAAAAAAACATAAACCACAAGTACCTTCTCATTTTAACACGTTTATCTATTTTTCCAGTGACATTTAAGTAATACTATAGGAATAAGTAGATACTTAATCATTTTGGCTACTATCCCTTTTCATTATTGACTGTGTTGGCAAAATGAAACAAATTCAATAACACTTTGTGACAATGACTCCAAGAAAAAGCAATGATTTCAGGCATTCTGCCCATGACAGTACGACCTAATAATGTCATAGTTCAGCATCACACTCAGTAAAAACGTGAGACAGTAGAGCAGCACCATCGTGAAGCCCAGAACCCTTCTGATCTTCAGTTTACAAGATGCAAAAGAAATAATAAAGAGAAGGAGCACTATGAAAAACATGGAGATGACACAGGTCAGTCCAGTGCTGCTGACGCCGACTGCAGCCAAACTATGAACAACAGAGAAGACGAGCCAAGGCACAGGGAGTCTGACAACGGGACGAGAGAGAGAGAGGAAAATGAGGTCAATTTAGGGAACACTACATTGCTTTATCCAAATGGGGTAATTTTGTTTCACAAAAAGAGAAAAAAATCACTGACATATTTAGTTTTTAATGCTATGCCTTCTCAGGTCCATGTCTAATTTGCTCTCCTCAAGTCATGTGCAGTGAGCCTAAAAAAACTGTTAATTTTAGAGATAACTTTATATGTATTTAAAGTAGGGCGATATTAGGTGATTTAATATCTGAAACGTAAGAAGCCACAATGTATCACTGAAGTCATCATGTGACTGAGGGATAATATTTATCATCTGTGATCAAAAGGTCCAGTGACTCTAACTGCATATTAATTAGTACAATACTGTAGTATAAAAATTTGAAAACTATTGTTTACGACTGTGTGAAGTCTCTAGGGCTGGGTACCATAAATTATTAGAGTTTTTTTTTTTTCTGAGCCAGAGACTACCTGTACAGAATAGTCCAGAAAAATGACCTACACAACAATATTCAATATCTAGTACAAGAAAAGAGCATGAAGATGCTCATAAGCTCAATAAAAGAGCAAAATCCTATTTTTTCACATTTATTTGAGCTGAGCTGGGACAACTGAGACTCTTTGATTAGTGCTGTGTAAGAACCCACCAGGCATCAAAACATAGTATCTTAAGAGAAAAATTTTTTTGTTACCAGTTTTACACAAGTTTTCTCTTTTTAGAACCATTGGGATATTTTTTTCACAGTGCCCTGCCCTAGACATATCCACGGACAAGTTGGAGGTGAGATCTTTGCAGTAAAACAGGAAGAGGGTGTTTTTGTATTCCTTACCCCAGTGTAATTTCATAGATGTTACTCCCTAAAGCGACCGAAGTGGCCATGTCCCCCAGACCTTTGCGAGCCAGGATCAGAGCAGTGATGAGGACAGGAAGGTTCACTACTGCCCAAAGATGGTCCATGAAGCGCTCTTGGATGGAAAAGGTCTCTGCCACCTAAAATGTGATCAGTCAGTAACGTTATAATGCATCATGATTTAGGAGAAAAAAATTGTAAAGTATAGACAAAATGTATTCCTTCCTAGTCCACTGTGAATGCAACTCTAATGTGACTTTTCTAACAGTTCAGAAAAAACATTATTCTCGAGGCGCTGACCTGATGTGCCCACCACGTGATGATGTACAGGAAAACGGTCATCCACAACAGCGATCCCAGTAGTGTGAAAACAACAAACTTCCTGGATTTCTAAGATGACAAAGCACGCAGTCACTGAAACGGGGATGACAGTGTGTTCGACTGTGGCTACTCTATTAAGGAAAATCATTATTACGATTATTTTAGCCATATTAGAAATCAAGGTTATTTACTGACTGAAAGTTGTTGTTTTTGTTTCAAACTATATAAAATTCAAATGATCTATTTTTAAAGGCACGTTTTCGTCTTGTCGTGGAATGACATTTGTTTGTTCCACGTAGACTAATATTAAGCATTTATATCCATTCTGAATTAGCACTAGTTACTGCTGTTATAAACTCGTCCCGGTGAATAAAAATCACAATTTGAATAATGTACATGTCCCTGTGACTACTTTAGATTTGTTTAGTTAGCACCTGTCTGCGAACATCGGGCAGAGTGATCCAAAGGGGGAGCAGTGCAGGCAGCCGCAGCAGGTAGGCCACTCTTCCGCACCAGGTCCCGGGCCATTTCAAAGACAGGGGCTGGTTCTCCTCCTCCATCTCCACTCTGGCCTCACTAGGGTCTTCCTGATTGGGGTTAGAATGCCTGACGTCTTTGTGGCTGCCATTGAGGTTTCTAGAAGCTTCGTCCGACCCATCCCCTGCTGCTTCCTGCAAGATTTCTTACATGGGATTTGGTGGCGTAAACCCTTGATACAACATTTTACTTTTATGAGCACATTAGAACTGATTCAGGCCAAACTTTGACCTGTTTTAGATGTGGTGGTCCTTAAAGGAGCCAAATAATTTCATAAATTGTGTGAAAGATTGCAATTTCACAAGAGTAAAACAATGATTAAGTTAACCTCTTACCCCCTGCCTTAACCAAGCGCATTGTCTCCAGTTCGGCTTCTTGACTGGAGAGCAACAGTGTAATGCCTCATTTGAAAGAAAACTGATTGTAACTTTTTTGTTATGTTGTTTGGCACAGTTTGTCACAGTTTTGTCTTGTTTTCATCTCTTTTATGGTCGTTTTTTGTCAAGTTTTCAGTACGTTTTTGTCACTCTTTAGTTGCTGCCTTGTTATGTTTTTGTCACTTTTTCATCGCTCTTTTGTGGCTATTTTTGGTTATTTTTTTCTTGCACCTTTGTCACTTTTAGATTTGTGCAATGCCAAACAGGAGAAAGCGTGCTCGGTTCAGATGGGGCTAAGAGGTTGATACTTCATTAATTATGCTAACAACTAAATTATAATTAGAGAATCCATCATATGCACTTTAAGGAACTCGCGACTCTTAATTTTGATAAAAGTCATTGTTCTGAATGCTTTCCTCACAGTGCACTCACCTTTCCATGTTCATTCATGGCTATAACAGTGCCTCTGTGTCTGTGGAATAGGCCTTTGAAGAACCTCTCTATCTGCAAATCGTATTTCATGAAGACCACGTACAGAGAGTAGCCGCCCACCAGCATGAGGCTCTCCCACCACACAATGACATTGTCCAGGAAGAAGATGATGAGCATGATCAGGTATAAGAGGTAGAAGGACACGTCTCTGAAGAGAGGCCACCAGGCCAGATGGAGCACCTCTCGAGAAAACAGCGCGCACATTCCAATCACAAATAAGATGTTGAAAGCCCTGAGCCCATGATAGTGTCAATCCCCGGGTTTACCCCAGTCAGGAAGACCCCTATGAAGAAAGCAAAGAATCTTGGTGTTGAACAAGCTGCTGCTACAATGGTCGCCCCTGCCACACTATTAGATAAGGCAAAAATATCAGAGATAACTCCAAGCGCAGGGACAAAAAACTCTTCAGAGAGAATTACCAGTGACACAAGCATGTAAATTATTCCGATGATGTGTAGAAACACCCAGCCTCTCCTGCGCTCCTCAAGTGAAAATAGATCCTTGGGGAATTTCTCTCTTGCTTTTGGTGCTTGCGTCGTTGGAGGTGCCAAAGTTGAAGGCTCAGTGGTTTTCATGGTCATGTGCAAAACAGTTGTGGGGCGAGGAGGGTTGGTGGTGGAGGCTTCAAGCAGTGTGTCCAGGTCACGCAAAAAGTTAGTCTCTCGTGTTGTTTGGGCAGTGGTCTGGACAGATGGGGGGTGCAGTTCTTGGATGGATGTGTCATCTTTATCTGGATTTTGAGGTGGACTCTCTGTGATCACCTCATTGGGTCCAGAGCCAAAGACACAGGAGAACATGGCACAGAGGAGGACGCACTTTGATATCCACTCCATCCTGCTCACTGAAGTAGTAAATGCACAACTTCTGAACACCACGGATCACAGCAAATTCCCTGGTGCAGGCTGCAGAAAGGATCAGAACATATAGTCAACAAGGCTAATAATGCACAGCTGTCCCAAAACATTGATACAAAATGTCTGTTTTTCTGTGCAATATTTCCTAAATTCGTACAAGAATAGAATGTAAAGGTTAAATTAATGCATCATTTAGTCTAGACACAGAACAGTTTTAAGTTGGGTGGACAGACTCCACCCACGCATTTCGATCGTTAGAAAAGCTATTAATAAAGCAATTATCCGACTCATTAGGTCTTGAGCACTCATTATCAGACTTTGACAAGAAGAACATAGTTTTGACAACTCCTACCGTTAGGCGTTGAAGTTTGCAGATGTGAGAAGTTGGAACAGCTCTTTTCTGCCCCCCGTGGTTTTTAAAGGGATAGCACAATCGTGTTGTTTTGCAAACCGAAACCACTCAACTAAATTAACCAAGTTTAAAATAAACTAAGTAGAGCTTTGTACAAGTCATATTTTTACATATTCAACCACGTGAACATTTAGTTATAAATCAACCCATAAGTTTACAAACGGCTAGGAACAATTTATTGCGGAACTATGTATTGCATCTAAAGGTTCCACTCGGAGCACAATTTCGGCGTTCACTCCAACTAGAGCTTGATAAACACTGGTCTACAAAGGCATGTAAATTTGTTTTTGTTGTGTATAGTAACGCCGCACAGCTTTGCCCTCCTCTTAGTATACAAATATAAGTGTTGTCCATTTAACATGTTGTTTTATTAGCGCTATCGCATAAACTGTTATGTATTATTTAATGTGTAGTCAGTCGCCCAATCAGTGATGGAGTGAGGCTATGCTAAAACTTGTAAATGTATCTTCCCTTGTGCGCGCAGGCCGGTGTTTTGTTGTAAACATTTCTAAGTTTGCCGTGACCCTCCGGTTCCCAGAGCCATGCCCACCGTGGTGCTGATGGACGTGTCTCTGTCCATGACACGGCCCGTGGCGCAGGATGGAAGTGAGGAGTACCAGAGGAAGAACCTGGCCGTGCATGGACTTAATATGCTTTTTGAGCATATGGCAAGCAATTACCGCCTGGAGTTTACTGCGCTCATGGCTTTTTCCTCCCTGTGGGAGCTTCTAGTTCCCTTTACGAGAGATTATAATGCATTACAGGTATGTGCAAGTGTGATGAGGAGCAAATGAGCATGTGTCTTTTCAAATGTCCAATTAATCAGTATTGTTTTTAATTGTTTGTTTTTTGCAGGATGCTCTGAGTAATTTAGAGGACTATGATAAGACGTGTTTTGAAGCTGCCCTCAATGGAGTAAGCAACGTGGTTCAGCAAGAGTGGGGCAGCGCATGTCCTTGTCAGGTTTGTTGAACTGTTCAGATTATGTTCATACAGTACATCATTTGGGCTGGGTAGCAGTGTGGTATCTGGGGCGGAAAATTGTGGTACTACTGGTATCTACAAAATGAAAGTATCGAAAGTAGGTACCAAAAAAAAATATTTATATCCAAGTTTTGATACCATTTTCCCCATTTTATTTTGTCTCTATTTTTCAAAATGTGCCCATTCCCCCCCCCCAATGTTTGCCCCTTTATTCCCAATTTTTTTCTTATTTATGCAACATTTTTTTCTCCTTTTTCCAATTTCCCCCACTCATTTTTGCTCCTTTGTTATTACTAATATTTCCCTCAATTTTTTGCAATTTATTCCCATTTTTTCCCTATTTCCCCCATTTTTTTACAAAAAGAAATCTATTTCCATTTCCTGACAATAGAGATGAACCCGATATTGTAAATTTGCAGATCTTCCTCACATTATTGTTCTGTTTACTGGTATCGTTCAGGTATCAGTATTGAAAACCAAGTATTATTAAAGTACTGGTATCGAAAAAAATGTAACAGTACCCAGTCCTATACATCATAAATATGTTGTAGATGTTATTGCTGTGTATGGAATAAAATTGGACCTACTGTATTTTTGCAATGTAAGTAAAATTTAAATACGCCTAAGGAATACAACCACAATACAAGGTTTCTATCTCAAATATGCGGTGCTGTAAGAATCATTCACTCTTTTGTAAACACAAAAGCATTTATAGTCGTGTTAATTCCAATTCAACTCGTACTATGCCAAAGAGTGCATGCAGTACAAGTACCACTGTCTGTGGACGTGCCGTGTTCATCCTCCCTGTGTCCTCCAGGTGGTGCTGGTGACTGACGGCTCTTTGGGAATTGGACGCGGCTCTCTGCGTCATTCCCTCCAATCAATGAAATATCGTGGGGAAGACAAAAAGTTCCCTCTACCTTTTCCTTTCCCAACTAAAATGTTTGTGATGTGTGTCGCTAATGCAGAAGAGGTATGGGCTTCTTCTAGATTGTACATTTTCTTTTTTACACTTTGCACACAAATCTATCCTATTTGCTATGTCTGTGTGATTGCAGTTGCAAATGACAGATGCCATGGAAAACCTGGAGGAGCTTCTCCGTCTGAGTGGAGGAGATGGAGAGATCTTTACTGTGGATGGGCAGCTGTGTATGAAGAGTGTCCAGGCCATGTTTGGGTATGGCATATTGTGTATGGGAGTTCTTGTTTCATACTAGACAAACACCAGCTTAGTGAGGGTTTACATAGACACAACTGCAAGAGAATGATCACACAGAATTACCAATTATTTGTGTCTTTAATATGGGATTCTTCGGGTGGTACTGCAATGTTAGGCTTTATTCAGAAATTATTTCATTCATGCTTTTATATGGTTTTATGTTGAGTGTGTGTCTAGACACGGTGTACAGCATCATTTATTTCAATTTAGGTTTATTTTAGACCCTCCCCTAGTCCTGATTTGACCAAGACCTGGTTATATGGAAGGTTAAACATTTTATGACATGGTTCTTGGTGTGAACAGTTTGTGTCATAACCTTTATAACACATACACACTGACATGGTTCTTGGTGTGAACAGTTGTGTCATAACCTTTATAACACATACACACTAATTTAAGAAGAGATAAGTCACACAAAATCCATTGCATAAGAAGTGACCTGCATTTTCTTATCTAAAGAGTTCATAATTTATGACGAAACCTGGTGTATTAATATTTCTTGTCACATGCAATATCTCTCTGCACATTTAGGGAGGCATTAATCCAGACAGGTGCTAAATAAAATAGCCTATGCTTCATTTGTATTAATGTATTATGCCACACACATCCGATCTATAAAAGAGAAAGCGTTCGTAAAAGATGTGTAAATGACACTGCTGCTGCTCCACTTTGTGTGTGCACTCTTTGTTTTGCATATGAGCGCAAATATTTTCCTTTCAAATAAATCCCTTTGTTCCATGAGCTTTGTAAATTTCCCCCTTAGTTCTTCCTGTAAAATTGTCTTGTTTATCTGCCTGTACTGAGCTCGAGCTATGGTTTGAATTTACAGAAAGCTGATAGACCATGCATACTCTCCCTTCCATGCCGTTCTCCACTGTGGAAACCTGTCCTCAGACGTTCAAGTGTTTCCTCGTCCTGAACCCATCATAGTGGATGAAGAAGTTGATCCTATGCCACGGACTGTCAGCTCAGGTGCTATTTCCCTCCGCTGCCCCTTTTAATGTACAAGTATTTATTGATAATTTACCTTTTAAAATGGCGCTATCTAATGTTTTCTACACAAATTTGGATTCGGAAACATGTTGTTGACAATAAATTTAATAGAACTGCAACAAAGCTTTTCGACTTTAAATGCTACATTTAATTCTTCATTTTCTCTGTATATTTTTCAGATCTGGAGATTGTAGGATTTGTAGAAATTGCTGATATTGCCAGTCCGCCTGTTATTTCCAGACACCTGGTTCTTCCTATCGCCGTTAGCAAAGGTACCACATATATTCTTTTACTGTCTGACAATTTTTTAACCAATACCAGAGCATAAAAATCATAGTTACAGTTGTTTGTGATTGTCCTAAAGCAGATGTGGATGAAGTCGGCACAGGAGCGACAGAGGAGCCCGAAGAAGAGGTGTCGGCGAGTCAAATGGCAGGAAAGAGTCCAAACTTCTGTGTGCTTCTACACGGCAGCTTGAAGGTGGAGGGCATGGTGGCTTTGGTTCAAACTGGGTATGTTCAATTAAATGCCTGTATTATTATTTGTATTTATGTATTGTTATTGTTCTTACTGTGGCCTATTTGTTGCAGGCCTGAATGGTATGGCATGCTGTACTCCCAGGCAGACAGTAAAAAGAAGTCCAACTTGATGATGTCGCTATTTGAGCCCGGTCCAGGTCCGCTGCCTTGGATGGGCAAGATCACTCACTTAGGACCAGTCTCAGGTAATTATGTCCAAAACGCATCTCAGTGGAGAAGTACGCTCTACATGCAGCTTTGGAGCAGATGAGATTATCTTTAAAAGTTCTTTGCAAGTAACACTAGTAAAAAAAAAAAGCTAATAGATAAGAGCTTCCTGTTCAATAATAACTGAATGTTCAACGATGAGTTCAGTTTACCACCTGGATATACTGAATGAGCAGTTTATTCTTATTGTTTTCTTTTTCTCTGCAATCCATAGAAAGTTTTCATTTATTTTGCATGTTTTCTGGATTAATGGGTCACACTGCCCGGGCTGGAACACCTTATCACTCAGTTATACACACAGAAGGTTGTTCCTCTGATGCGTTGACTTCCGATGGCGCACAACCGAGGTTATTTAAAGACTTAAATGGTCACACAAGCACAGTGTCCTGTCGCCAGATCCCACACTGATATAAGTGCATTTCTCCTGCTTAAAGTTTTCAAAACCATGACCTATTTAAGTTCCCGCATATCAAGTAACATGTTCAAATCAAATAAACTTACAAGTGTTATTATCACACTTGTACGTTTTTTCTTCTTCTCACAATCACAAAAAGATTTCACGAGCCGAGACAGTTGCGTATATTTACTTCTTTGTGCTGATAGACGTTTATCCTATCAGAAAGCAGAACGAGCCCACATTTTAAGTTGCCAGATAAAGATTAAACTGTTTGGGAATGAACATAAAGAGACTCTTTCCTATTTACACCAGCAGCTTTCCCTAATCATGTCCTAATGGATGCTAGTGCAGCCTCAGCAGTTAAAACTCAATGACTACGTTTACTTCAATATTCGGGTTAAGGTGAGAATATTCCGGTTTCTAAAACATTTGGAATAACCTGTTTACACGCGTGAGCAGACAGAGGTACTCCTTATACATGGTCATTGATAATCCATTGGGATATCCCTTTCCAAACAGTGAAGCACGGAGATCATCATGATGCAAATTTGCTCAATATATGGTCAATATTCATGTCACCACACTAATAAAGTCATTGGTTTCCTCTCACTCCGAAAGTGCGGTGCTGTGCTGCGTCTGTTTCGCCACCTTTTTCTTTTGTTTATTGGCGGGTGGCAACCAACAGTTTAGGTACATGCCGCCACTCACTGTACCGTCTCGGGATGCTAGTTCGGGTTTTTTTTTTGTCGTTTTTTTATTCTATTGAACAGATATGTAATTACAGTAAGAATAAAAGTTCTGCAGAAAAAAAAGTATAAACTTGCAAGCATGTTTCTTGTGTATTTCCGGAAGGCCAGACAATAATAATATACAAGTACTTCTTGTACTCAAAGTTGCGCAAGTAAATGACTGTTGCGCAAGTAAATGACTGTGCGCAACTGGGTTATTGCTAACATTCCGGTTATGAAAGGGGTTTTTGATCACATGTATTCTGGACCACATGAATTCTGGAGGTTCTCTTTCAAATGAGGAACAAGTTCAGATTCCAGTATACTGAAACCTGTGCTTGTGTCCTCATTCACAGCATAAGGCAACCTGCGTTCATTCGTACCATAGTGCATGTAAAGTTAAACACAAATAGTGCTTCCTGCATTATTACCTTTCAGACTCTTCTACACCGCACTTACATAATGTCATTGAGTGCACAATTTTGCTGAAAATGCATTAAAATGATTCAATTATTCATTTATTTCATGTCTCAACAGAAGCAGCCGAAAATCCTTATGGAGAGGATGACAGTAAGAGTCCTTTTCCTGTGCAGCCCCAGGTTAAACGCAGCTACGCACAAAATGTCACTGTGTGGATCAAAGCCAGCGGACTGCAGGTAGAGTCATGCTGTTTGGAGATTCAGTGTAATCGTTAAAAGTTACTCTTACTGCAACATTCTTTCATTGGATATTTAGACGGATGTGCAGAAGATCCTGAGGAATGCAAGAAAACTACCAGATAAAACTCAAACTTTCTATAAGGTAAATTATTGGTGTTATTACAAGCAGTGATGATTATCCCATAGCAGTGGAAGGGCTGTTCAAGTCCTCATCTGTACTGGGCTGTTTACTGGACTGGCCTTTGACTAAACTAGAATTACACGCAGCAGGCTGGCTCATTTATAAAGTAGGGACGGTTTAATCTTCAAGTAGCAGCAAGCTAAATGTAATGCTTTTCAATGCCCAAACACTATATTTTTATGCCATTAATGCACCACTGCATAACATTTCACCCAATAAATAGAATTGAATATAAGCATTTATTTATTAGGTATTTTTGTCGTTGAAAAATGCCCCCGGTACGGCGGCACGGTAGCGCAGCGGTTAGCGCTCGTGCTTCACAGCTAGAAGGTCCGGGTTCATTCCCACCAGGGACGGGGCCTTTCTGTGTGGAGTTTGCATGTTCTCCCCGTGTCTGCTAGGTTTCCTCCGGGTACTCCGGTTTCCCCTACCACTAAAAACATGTACAATAGGCCAGGATGAATGAGAGTGTGTTTGAGAGTGCGATGGGGGACGACGGATGGAAATTAGCCCAAGGCTACAATCCGGTGTGGCTTGTTCATTAACTTGCACTGTCCTTACCAAATAAACCAATAACCAATAACCCCCAATAAATGAACAAACATTTTTTGTGAGTGGCTCACTTCTCCAAAGACCTGATTTGTAACTTTACAGGGAGCGGGATGTCTCCAGCTCGTCTCCATGGAGATGTTGACTAAAAGTAGCCAAATATGAGTTTTAAATAGGTTAGAGTCCATCCACACTGCAAAAAGTACCTTTGAAATAAGGAAAGAAATTTGTCCATGGGGCTGTTGTAGCAGCTTTAAGATAAACTGCTACAACAGTTTTATTTCAAGTAAATTAAGATTGTTTATCTAGTTTTGAGTGTGATAGGGTTAGGGTATATTATCTTAATTTAATCGTAAATGTCTTGCCCCATGGACAGATTTCTTTAAATTACACTCTAAATCAAGGACAAAAGTACATTTCAAGAAAATTTAACTTGTTTCAAGATTACATTTTGCAGTGCAAATCTATTCATTAATTACCCACTGCAAAAATAGAATTTTGTGTGTCTAGCTGGTCATTAGGAGTGTGTTTTTTTTGCTGGCAACATTACTGTTACACAGTGTGTTGTGTCATCAACCAGTGCAATGAGGGTAAATCAAAACAAATTGGACACTAGAGCCAACCTTTGAGCTAAAATAATTCCAGCTGTATGTGTTTAGGACCATTATATTTTTTATGAATTTTAATATCTTCTTTAATGTGTAGAAGAAATGCAATGGCTAAAACTGTTTGGAAATGAACATAAGGGACTCTCTCCTACTTCCACAATCGCAGCACCTGTTTCCATCTGTGCCCACTCTAGTTCTAAATACCGTTGTGTGTTAGGAGCTGAACCGGCTGAGGAAAGCTGCCTTGGCCTTTGGTTTCTGGGAGCTGCTAAAGGGAGTGGCGGATCTGTTGGAACGAGAGTGCACCCTGTTACCGGACTCCGCGCACCCGGACGCAGCCTTCCAGCTTTCCCACGCAGCGCAGCAGCTCAAACTGGCCAGCACTGGGGACTCGCAATACGCCGCCTTCGATCACAACATCGTGCCCATGCACACAGACTTCTCCAGCTGAGCCATGAGGAAGAGTAGACTGAACTCACATGTGTTTGTAAAGCCTTCATGAAATGCAGTGCTCCGTCTCCCACACACAAATAACAAACTACAGTTGGGTTTCTGTAAAATTGGACTTGTATATATATTTTTATGTTTTATATAAACTTTTCACAACCAATGTTTTTACAGTTTTGGTTGTCTTAGTTACAAAAATCAACTTAGATTGACAGTGTTGTCTTGTAATATAATTTTTATTGTTGAAATGTTGCTAAAATACATTTTACATTTGCATATTTTCTGATGCTAAACTTGACGACACAGAAATTGAATTTGAGTCAATGTGCTTTCTTCTTTTTGACACTGAAGCGCTTTCTCCTCTGCCTGTATAGATGCTTGAAATTGAAAAATAGTCCTACAGATGGGAGCAAAAGACAAATATTTATTATGGTAGACTAACAATATAAATACTTAACTAAAACGATTCAAAATAAACTCACCCAAAAACATTAGAATCAGGTAAATGTGCAGGAAACGGGAAAAGCTGACGGACGTGCCGATGGCTTTTGGTAATGGAATGCTGAAGAGTTTAGTCTCGTCAAAGATGGGAATGGACTGTATCACAGCAACCGCTAAAACGAATGAGTTAAAATGGACGTAGAAAATAATACAATTTTACCTTTGTATAAACTCTTACCTTCAGCTAAAACTCCTAAAGGATAAAGAGGCAGCCAGACAGTGTATCGCAGCCAGGTCAGAGTCTTCCACTCAGTATTGAGACTGGCCAGCATATAGAATGGATACCTGCAGTCAGAGTGTTGTGAATCATTACAGCGATAAAGTAATGACGCATTTAGACTTAGGGCTGGAGAATTGCAATTCCACTACTATATTGCAATGCGGTACAGTAAGGGGGTCATTTATCAAGACTGGCGCTAGCTGGGAAATGGCATATAGCTGTTTTGTGACCATGCTGCACTTAATTTACTATTTACAATTATATGTATTACAGTGTTAGGGCCTCTTATCAGGTTAGGTATACTTTATTGTCACTCAGTGCGGAAATGAGAGAATGCTGTGTGAGTAAATATGGTAAATACAATACTGCTCTTCCACTTTGGCATGTGCTACTTATTTCACACATGAGCAAACGCTGGTAAATGAAATAACCCCTAAGTATTCTGAATAAAACGGCTACACGTTTGATAGATCATAGATGCCCTTCCTGTTCAGGCAGAATTAGACCACTTTAGGTCACTATTTGATGTAAAAGTAGTAGAGCGCTGCATTCTCGTTATTGTCCTGCTATAGTGACGGTCAGTGTGATACTCAAGAACAAAAACACATCTCAATATATCACAAAACAATGTATTGTCCTGGCCCTTCAAGGCACGAGGCATATGATTAAGAATTGTTATTATAGTAACAGTTTTGAAGCCATGTTAACCTCTTAACCCCACCTGAAACGAGCACATTTTCTCCAGTTTGGCTCTACCCGAATCTAAAAGCTTCTTGAAAAAACTAGCGACAAACATGAGACGAAGAAACGCAACAAAAAAAGCGATGAAGAAAAGATCCTTCTAGATGCGTTTTTTAGCGCTTAGCTTTCAAATAAGGCTTTACACTGTAAGCGTTTTGATATGAGTAAAGCTGATCTGGAGAAAATGCATTGGTTAAATTTATTGCATATTTCAACAAGGACATCACCAACAAGGCTTGTGCGTTCAATGTTTTGAGACTGAAGATTCTCACCTGAAAATCTCAATGGCGCTCCACAGCAAGAAGACAAAAAACACCACAGGTTTGTTATGCATCTCCTCCAAGCTGCCAAAAATGATAAAGAGGATGAAGTTTCGGCCCACCACCTTAAATATAAACGATTAAGACTCAGTCATGCTTGCTCGTGACACATCGAGGTATAATCGGGTTGTAAAGCAGGCCTGCCTGAATGAGAGTCGGCACGACACCCGTTTTAACCACTCCGAATGCAGCGTTGAGGACTTCCACTGACGCGAGGATTTGACAGAAGAACATCACGTCAGCAATGGAGTGAAACGTGTCGTACAGAGAGTCTAAAAAGAGAGAGGTTTATCAGCTACAGTCATGCACTGTTGCATTCTGACCAGCGTTAATCATGTTACCTTGTCCAATTATGAACACTCGCACTGTCATGTTGATAAATATCCATGAGAAGCCAAGAAACTGCACTAGATTGTATAATAAAAGAAATCCTGTTTTATAGTTTGAGAGCCCTAGAGGGAAGAAAAAAAAAAGTTTTTACTGACCAATACACTGATTGTGGTTATTGTATTAGCTGACACAATATCCACAAAAATAACAGGTCTTTAATGACATTTTGTAAACACAGCCTTAAACAAAAACTAATAGTAAAAATGTGCAAAAGTCCAGATTTAGTCTTATTTTTGCTCTTAGCCTTATTTTGGTCTTGATTTTTCAATATTTTTTCCACAATTTGCACAAAAAAGGGGAAAATTGATTACAGTTTTTCTGTTTGAAAAATGTCATACATTCAAGACATTATCAAACTTACCCTTATTGCTCACCCTCTCCCCTGCTTTATAACTTGTTATACTCACAGTTTGTCCTTTGTCTTGATGTCTTGTTCTTTTTCCGCTCCTAAAAATGTAGTATGTTAAACAAATGTCCATAAATTTAACCCCCACTTTAATTAGATCATTTTCTCCAGTTCGACTTGACCCAAATCTTAAGGCCTTTTGAAAAAGTGATGAAAAGATGCAATAAAGTGGCGAAAAGAACAAAACAAACAACGTGACAAAGGTGACAAACGTGATGAAAACGCAGCAAAAAGAGCATTACATTGTTGCTCTCCAGTTCAGAAGCTTTTAGATTTGGGTAAAGCCAAACTGCAGAAAATGCTCTTGGTTAAGGCGGGGAGTAAGAAGTTAAGAAACTAAAAACAAATCTCACTTTTTCCCGAATCTCCATTTCGGCGTCAGACTCGTCCATCCAGCGGTCAAAGTCTGGAGCCAGGTAAACCGGTTTCCTCTCTTGGTCAGTGAGTCTGCTCCACCAGCCGCGCTGCTGCTTCTGCAAAGTGATGTTCACCTGCCGCTGCGTGGACCTATGTTTCACCTTAACACATCCAAGAAGGATATAAAGTAGGGCTGCACAAAATATCGGCACATTATTGTTTTCACAACATCCATATCGCTGGAAGCTACATACAATACATCTATCTAACAGAGATTTACATATATATTACATATTAAACAGCCTAAAACAAAAATTAAACAAAATAAATATATATAACTTTGGTGATTTTCCTATTTTAATTCCATTTAGCATGTGTGTGTGACCTTGTTCTGATAATGAAAAACAAATGGAATGGAACATACTGTGTTTTTCAATAATACAAGTGAACAAATATTACTATTTTATCATATTGTGCAGCCTGAGTCAGTTTCTGAGTCAGGGCTCACCGCCAATGTATCATGACAAGCCATGACCCAAATGAAAATATTCATTTCAATTTGTAAGAAAAATAATTTGCAGTTTAGCCCTCTTTTGAAATCAAAATACAGCATTCCCTTTCCCCGTTTATCCAAGCATTGATCATAGGTCTGCCAAAAAACAAAACCAATTATCAACAGTGATTTTTGCAAAGCCTCACGAGTCATGATCCACAAGTGAGAACTAGTGGTGTAAATTTAATGCATTTTTACTTTTCCCACGTAAAGTTTACAAGATGTATTTTAATAATGCTGCATTTTAGAGCAAATATGATTCCATGGTACTTAGAAAATAACAAATCTTTAAAAACACTCTTTGAATCCTCGGCCTTGGCACAGGCAAAAAACATTCTCAAAGAACCTTCTCATGTGCTCTTTAATGAATACGAGCTTTTACCATCGGGGAGACGATATCGAGAGCCACAAAACACCGATACAACACTCTTTTATTCCTGTATCGGTTGCTCTTCTTAACAAGTGCAGTTAACACTTTGTTAGGTCTTTTACGTTTTCTTATTGCCTGATGTTACACTGGGCAACATTGTGGCCTTAATATGTAACACATTCTGTTGTATTGTGATTGTTATGGCACAGCCATATTCCACTGTTGAAATTATACCGAACGAGCTGACTGTTGTCCTTTTGAATTTGAATGTATTTAATGCATCTTTTATATATTGCTATTGTATGAACCACAGCATGGCAAGTCCAAGACAAATTTCCCTATGGGACAATAAAGTTTATCTTATCTTATCTTATCTTAAGTATACTGATTTTGGGTGCACAAATTAAATTAGTAGAAACAATAGAAAAGTAGAGACAAAAATCATCATAGTTTTTTGTTGCACATCAGAAAAATATTTCACATTCTGCAAATCTGTGTCAAATAATGTATGTGTACTACTTAGTAACTACTTTCCAGTGCCACAATTGTAACAAAAACAATGAATTTACATGTGCAACCTTTGTGACCTTGTTTTATTTAAGGAGCTTTGTTTGTTTGATTGTTTGGTTAGTGTACTACAGTACGAGCTTACCTCTGACTTCACAGGATGCAAAAGCTCTAAGCTGAACTCGTATTCGTTCAGTCCCTTTGCACCATGCCCCTGACCTTCACAAAGAGACCGTTATCAGAATTTACATGTTGACTTTATAACCCCATTCATGAAACTTACCTCGAAATTCGAGAACTGTGTCATTTGCATGAACTTCGATATCCTATAACAAAGAATCACATTTCCGGGTATTATGGAAATTAAAAATAAGTTGACGGGATTGTTGAGTTTAAAGCAGGCCTTAAAACAAGTCTAAACCATAAAAACACCTTCCTAAAGCAAAACCTGGATTTAAAATCAATGAATAAAGTAGTAGTAATAATAATAATAATAATAATAATAATAATAATAATGTAAATATATATGCAAATGAGTACCGCATGAAGAAGTCCAAGTACTGTCAGCAGTACACTATAGTATGTATGGTACACGTGCCTCAATTTGAGAACCACTGCCTAGTGAGTTGAGTAGGCCTGAGTTCTGAATGGGACAGAAAGCTCACCTGTGCGTCTGTCAGTTCCACGCGCAGGTAAATCTCCTCGTGGCGCTGTGCCCAGTAAACGAGTGGCGTGAGTGGCATATCTGAATAATCTAAATATCAGATTTTAAGCGCAGTTCATTCAATAAAATCTATTCTATCTTCGCTAATCGCATCCAGGGCAAAGAGACCAGAATTTTCTCTAGCCCGCACGCGCGCGCTCACTATCTGTCCGTGCGCATGCTCGGCTTGAAGGAAGAGTTCTGATTGGCTGTTGCTTTCGTTGTTTACGGAAGTGCGCGGCCAGAGCGAATACAGCAAGAAGAGCACAAGAAGAGAGCCATGCAGACAGATGAGGCAGCTTCATGTTCAAGTTTAGACAAAACTAGTGGACTTTTTAATATCCTCGTCGGTGTGACTGGGAGTGTGGCGGCCTTGAAACTTCCACTGTTGGTTTCAGAGCTCCTCAAGTTCTCTGAGGTATTTTACTGAACTCAGACTGCTCTTCTTCTATGGCAGTGGGATTCATACATATGAGTTATACACTATACCCTTGTTATAAAATCTGTTTTTGATGACGAATGTAGAAAAGGATGCATTTTACCACTAGGTGTAGCCGTACGTTTTCATGTTGCCCTCCCTTGTCAACATGTCATATGTTTCTCATTAATTATAATATTAGATTTAGCCTGAAGGTATTTTGAAAAAGATTTAAAATACAACAACAAGGAGTAATCACACTTTTATGATTTGTTACATTTGCAAAATTGGTATGCCTTACTCGGTAACAAAACTATATCTTATTATAGAGCTCGGGAATGTGATGTCATATCGCTAAGCATTATGGGATTAGCAGCAATTGTAAACTAATGAAGATTTTAAAAGTTAAAATACTGGAGTTATTGTTCACATTAAAACACTTGGACACCACAGTGAGTTAGATGTACTTACCAGCAGTAACTCAGCAGCCAACGACGTTGTTCCACGACTTTTTTCTCCACTTTTATACTGTTTTTAGCTCATCTTAGTCAATGGAAATGTATGCTAACAGCTGCAAAGTTGGCCGATCTCCATGGTAACTGTGGAATTTCCCGAACTCTATTGCTGTTCTAGTTGTTGTTTTATTTTATATTATCGGTTGTCTACCCCTAATACAGGCACAACATGTGATCAAGAAAGAGACCTAGTAGTCAGTCAAATACTTACAAAACAGCAGCTCATGCACAAGCTTATGTTTAATTCATTTTGTGTTTAACTTATAGGCTTCCCCAAAAAAAAAAAAACTTTTTTGCTGTTTCTAGGTGGATGTAAGAGTAGTTACCACAGAACACGCCAAGCACTTCTACGACTCTGCTGACGTCCCAGTGAAAATCTTCAAGACACAGACGAATGGGAGGTAAAGCTTAAATCCCAGTTATGACACAGAAGAAGAACGTTTTGTGATGTAAAAAAAATTACAATTATTTGGTAAAACTACAACACTGTTATAACAAACTTTACCAGGCATGACTTTGCTGCTGTTTGTGGCTGGGAGGGTTGTGCTAAACGTACTACTGACATGAAGCAGTTTTTCTTTTTTTTTTATCTTCATTTGTTTCTGTTGTAGCTGTGGACACAAAGATCAGACCCTGTGCTGCATATTGAGCTGAGGCGCTGGGCTCATCTGTTCGTCATTGCTCCCTTGGACGCAAATACTCTTGCCAAAATTGCTAATGGCATTTGTGATAATTTGTTGGTAAGACGGCGCAAATATAAATCCACAGTTCTCATAAATGTTCAACACAAGTTTAACTCAAATTTGTATACCCATAGACGTGTGTGGTGAGAGCATGGGACACCAGCCGCCCTTTGCTTTTCTGCCCTGCGATGAACACAGCCATGTGGAATCACCCCATCACAGCTGAGCATGTATCCAGGCTTCAGACATTTGGATACAAAGAAATCCCTTGTATTTCCAAGAAGCTGGTGTGTGGAGACGAAGGTGGGTATAACGTCCAGTCTGTTCCAAAGACAATCTGCTTGTTCTACCCATGACAAACAATGGTAACAAATGAGCAATTGTTTATCATGTGTTAGATAGTTCAGTGAACCCCAGTATAACTATCGCTGATCCCCCACGTCAGGTGTTTTATTTAGATTACTTTAAAAACATGCATTTATTGTTTGCATTGTATATACTGGTGCAGTTTTAATAGGTCGTGTTGACATGACGTAATAACATTGTAAAGAGCCTATAGATTAAAATTGAGGTGGAGGGCAGCTGAAAATTCAATGGTAACGCCAAAATGCAGATTTCTCATCTTATTTTACTGCTAATATCTCTGTAATTCCTGGGCCAATTCACATGAAACAAAAACTGTCACAAAGTTCAAAGTCATCTCCTCCAGCACATATGAACTAGGGTCTAATTAATTCCTCATAAAGGCGTCCAAATGTGGTGACAAAATACAAAAATATGTGCATGTTCTTGGCCAGTAGAAAAGACTTTCAGCCATAAGAATAATGTGGCAGGTTTGTGACTCCAATCACTATAAAGTAATGATTAGGAAAAACATTTGGCCATTTTCTTTCAAGAACTGTTTCTCTCCCATAGAGTTGTATTGGCACCTGCTCCGACTGAAATCAAATTCTACAACATGAACACAACCTATTGTTTGAAGCAGATGTTAAGTCCTGTTTAAGCCAATAATAAATTATCCCTTTTCTCCCAAATGATCTGGTGAGTCCATGAAATTATTGTATGACCCCAATGGTGAAAACCACCCTCAGGCTTGAAAAGCACTGAGCTATGAACTGATTAAGTTGAGACCATGTACCATTTAGATCCAACTACTCAGTTGTAATAAAGTGGTACAATAAGTAACAGGAGGCCTACAACTCTGCTCAAATTCACTCCTTTTCAATTATGTTTTTTCACTCTCCGTAACAATGTGTAAAATTTCCACTTTCTAAATATATCAGAAATGAGACTTCAGTTCCGCCCTAAAAGACGCTTTAGAAAGAGGATCTGAATCAAAATGTGAATCACTGATCATTTTATTGCTGAGGCTGCATCGAAGGACAGCGGCCAAAAGGAAACAGGAAGTTCATGCTGGGTTTAGTTTCTCGAAAATGTGTACATTGATCGCAAGATTAAACCCTGATTGATGAAGTGATAACACATTTTGGAAGCAGACGTGCACGTATGAACTTGTCGGGTGATGCTATTCAACTGTTGGACTAACCACTGAATGTTTACTCTGTGCAGGAAAAGGAGCCATGGCAGAAGTGGCAACTATAGTCTCTACAATCAGACAGTACCTTCTTCATCAACCAGACGAGCTTCCCGAAAACGCATGACATGTATGTGTGACAAGCACAAGAGGTTGGAGCTAAATAAGGCAAACGATGAACAGAACCAGAGTCAACAATAAAAACATGGATAGTTCATTGCGCACCAACACTGTCCTAGTACGAAGAATGAAGGACACATGACCTGTAACTCAGTTTGTGTCAACATAACAGATCACACAAAAAACTTTAAACATTTACATTATACAACTAGTTATGATTTCCAGTCCAACAAGGAGTTCAGTTTCCTTCTTCTTCATAAGTATACTCACTGATACCTTGCATTATTTTATGGTCAAATATTAAATGAAACCTAAAACGAGGCAACTCACCAGTAGATGATGGTTTACAGTCTCTTTCTCTACTCCTCCCCTTTCCCTGCTCTGCGATACCAAGCTCTTAACCAAAAAAATTATTTCCTCATTGTTTTAATACACGATGATATTTTTTCACCGGATTCTAGAGTAAGTTAGTCTCTAGTCTGATACGCAGTATATTTATAGTTCCAGATGCTGCTGTTATCAGGCTTTAAACAAATAAACCTTTCAAGCTTTGTCACATTCAGCTTCAGCGATGACCAAATTCCACTCTGTAAACATAAACTTGGAAGACCTGTTCTGTCTCTTCATGGAGCAACCGGAGTAACTGGCTGTTTAATGGAGAATATAGACTTAAATGTCCTTTAAATAGGCACATTGTTCTAGTTTGTCAATTTGAAAGGCATGCAGAGTATGCAACACTTGGCTTCTTACGAGATTTGTTTTAGATTTTGTACAGTTCAACCCAACGGACGTATGTTTTTTTTTATTGTTGGTGGATACATTATTCTGTGCACTGTTTAAACAGGCAGTATCAGAGGTCAGGAGAGAGGAAAGCCATGTTGTGCCTTTAGACAGGTTTATGGTGGTCCGTCTCTGATGCACATCTGGTCTATGTTCCTCTGTCGCTAACCAGGCCCGTCTAGGACTTAAATGTTTCTTTCTATCTCTGTCCAAGAGACAGTGCGTTTGAATTGGGTTAATGTGGAAAATCCTAGAGGTGTTTAATCCATAAACATCAAGTGTTCATTGAAATATCTGTATCTGCTCTTCTTTTGCTTCTCCAAGTGCTACTATTATTACTACATGTAACAAGAGTTAGTTTATTTGTTTTTTTAATGACAGATTGTGCAAATCAATTTCACCAATATATTGCATGATAAATGTAAACCGAAAGAGAACCTTCAACAGTAGCAGATTGAGTGAATTTTCCGCTCAATTTGCTGCTGTTGATAGAATGCTAACTGCCACGCGTTGCTATGTTGTGACATCACACACATGAGCTCTATTACCACTCTGTTTAGATTGTGCTAAAAATGTCCTTATTAGCTCTCAGTCATACAGGACTTTCCATAAAAAATAAAAAAAATCTTTCAAGTTGTCATGTCATGAGAACGTTTCACCTCTCGTCCAAAAGCTTTGTCAGCTGAAATGATGATTTCTGGCTGCAGGCAAGACTTTTCCTCCAGTAGTTAGACATGCCTTTGGCTCCACCTTGTTAACTGTAAAACCTGACCTAGTTGAATGGTGTTGCCTTTGTTGCGTGATTTGGGCTGGGTTGAAGAACTAGGTACAGGGCAAATTGAATCTTCGATCTTCCTGTTGGTTCCTTTTTATTCAAGCCCTGATGAAGACCTTCTATGGTCGAAACAGCTTTGCTTGGCCATTAAAATAAAGGTATTTTCATTACGTTCTATTAAGTTAAGTTAAGGTCAAGTTGTTAAGTTGGACTTTGTTGATCTCCGTAGGGAAAATCCTTCAATGCCACTGGGGCGACCTGTAGGAGCTGTAGGTAGGCGCCCGGGGGCCCATCTCCAGGCTAATGATTAGAATCAATGCCCTGTCCAGTCTTCAAAGTGCACCCTTTCCTATTTTTGCTATATCCAAACACCAAATGACACCAGCCATCCTCTGCGTTATACTTCCTGCTTGTTCTCTTTCCAACCATCTTTTCCACGTGGCAAAAGATAATCGCTACTCTCATCAAGGGTTTATTAATTTACTTCCTTATTGGAATTGAAAACAGGGCGTGACGTGGGAAGCGTTAACCGTCAAAGTGAAGTCATACTGTACCTAAGAGCCATGAGCAAGCCTAGCTGAATCCTTGGAATGTGGAATTCCTCCTCTTTTTTTTTCCTTTTCAACTGTCTACATTAAATTGCCACTTCGCTGGTGTACTATGAGTAATTCCTAGCGCCGGCAATATCCCAAGTTATAAATGGAAAAACAACATGAAAACCTCTCATATGCACACCAAAGCTTTTATATTTCTCTTCAGTTGTGCTCAGTAAACTTCCATTCTGTAGTAGACCAACATCATTTGAATGCATTACACCTTTCTGAGTTTATACTTGCAGCGTATAACTTCCTGACAAATATTATGTCTCTCGCGTGCTGTCAAGTCAATTTTTTGTGTGTCTTTCTGTATCATTCACCATCAAGAAAGACTTCCAAAAGTGGTGGTTTCAGCCTTTTAGCCCCATTGTTTCACAGCTTGTTCTTTAATTAACATTGTGGTCAATTATTAAACATTTTTTTTGCTGTGAACGCTGCACATACCACAAAGCTCTGCCCTATCAGCGCCACATAACATCATATCAGGTTGTTTATCATTGATATAGAACTCAGAAAAGGCGGGGGTGTATTTGCCTTTCAAATGAGCAACTGGTGTGTCATGCTGTGGAGGAGTACATGGAGCGCTGTGAGTGGCTCCGTGTATGAGCTATAACCTGTCACACTGCTATTGGCTGCCAGGGACTTTTTGGTAATGAGCTGCAGAGAGGAGCATTATTACATCAGCCGGGCAGCAGGAGAGAATGGCCCGCAGCTCTGACTGAGGACTGAACTGAACCTCATATTTGTCACATGCTGTCAATGTCGCCACTGTCAAACTCAAACAAAACCGCACTGTGTTCTCTTGGGATTAGAATTAGCCTGCTTCTCCACAAAAACACCACATGCTCTGGGATCGAGTCATTTTGCATATTAAATGATCGCTAATAGGTGGCGTTCACGATTTAGAATGTGATGTCATAATGTCAGGTGGAGGGCAGAGGCCATATAACTCTATGGGAGAAATACAGTTTTTGTAAGAAATCTCCTAAACTAAAATTGACAAATGTTTTTGCTCTTCAGTATTTGACAGTGATTGGATTAAGAAACCTGTGATATTATTTTTTATGTCTGAAAGTCCTTTCTACTGGACAACATCACGCTCATGTTTTTGAATATTGTCACCACTTTTTGACACCTTTCAGGGAAAATAATTAGACATTTGTTCATATGTGCTGGAAGAGGAGACAATGAACTTTGTGACAGTTTTTGTTTCATGAGGATTCTTCCAGTAATGACTGTGATATGAGCCAAAAACAAAGACATTAAAATTTTGTCAGTTACTGCAGTTACCATAGTTACCGTCATGGAATTTTCAGTTGCCCTCCACCTCAATTTAAAACTATGGGCTTTTTAGAATGTTGTGATGTCACGTGAACGCTACCTATTGATTGAACATTGCTTTGGTGACGACATACTTTTTGCAGTTGCTTTTAATTCAAGCCGAGTCAGACATTTTACAACATTACATTATGCTTTTGTTGTTTTGTATTGTATTTGCTGTTTATATTATTAACTAAGTTTAATTATTGTGTTAAATCTAAATAAAATCTGCTTTTTATTAATTTAAGGTCAATGTGTTGTGTTCAAATAAAGCTAAAATGTTTAGTTTTAATAGTATTAATTTCCATCTTTTTACAATTTGAAATACTTCCAATAATAATAATAATAATAATGCATCACTTTTATATAGCGCTTTTCTGGACACTCAAACCTGCGTTACATTGCATTATTCATTCACTCCATACTTGGTGGTAGTAAGCTACTATTGTAGACACAGCTGCCCTGGGGTAGACTGACGGAAGCGAGGCAACCATCAGCCCCCTCTGATCACCACCACCACTACATTCACCCCAGGCTTCCTGGTGTTCCCAAACAGTTTCCCATCCAAGTACCGACCAGGCCCTTCCCTGCTTAGCTTCCGAGGTCTGATGGGATCGGGCAGAGCAAAGGCTATATGGCCACACTAAGTGCTGGCGTACTCCCAGGGGTCCCCATACCCCTGGTTGGGAAACACTGGTCTAGTGCAGTCGTTCCCAAAGTGGGGTCCACCAGGGGGTCCCAAGATGATTTCAAGATATAAAAAACAAATGATTTAATGTTTTTTTTTCAAAGTAATTCTTAATTGAAAACAGCATAGATTTGCAAATTGAGGTGATACAACAAAGTAAACAATGTAAATGCATATTACTAACAAAGATCCAAGAAAGTTTTTTTTTACATTATCTATATTAAGAATTGATTTTTATAGTGGGGTCCCGGATTGTTTGAAATGTTTGATTATTCTGGCTCTGCTCTTCATGACCCTTCTGCCTGTTCCTGCCAAATAAAGCCTACGGGCCAAAAATCCTTCAAATAAAAAAACTACAGCCATGTTTTATTGTTTTAGTTTATCATTCCTTGTGTTATAAATAGTCCAATGCTTTTATCAAACAAGCGCGACACATTGGGCCGTCAGTTGTTTTACTAAAAAACCTGACCTTGCCCTAGGATGGAAAATCTAGATGAAAAGTCACACTGTTTTTGATTTTATATATATACTTATTTCAAGATTATGTTACCTTTTTCTCAATATACTTCGTTCTGAGTCCAACCAAGGACACTATCAAGCAATCTATCTGCAAGAGGCAAGATTTGTTTTTGCCATATTAGGAGCAATTCGCAGCTTAATGAAGGCTAAAGTCAATCTAAAACGTCTTTCTCCCGCTCAAAGGCAAACAGAAAGGCTCTTGTCACATGGAGTAAAGCCTCATATTTACCTTGCTATACTGACATTGTCGTTAATGTGGGCGCTCAGGTGTTTATTTGTATTTATAGAAGCCTTAAAGGGTACACACAGAGTAAGGCTGATGCAAGTGCTGTCTCCAGGGCTGGCCTTAGGGAGAACAGGAGTTTCATCAGAAAACATCCGCTGAGATCCGCCCGTGTCACCACTACTCCTCTCCGCTGTCTACTCTCCCTCAGTCTGTGGTAAACAAATCCACACTCACCCGGACGCTTCAGCCCACAGCCACTGCACTGAAGATCGTTTCATCTGCACGTGAGGAGAATGCTGATGCAGTGAGTATCTCAAACACACCTAGATTAGGATTTTGAGGTTAACCGCACTCATGTGCACTTGGTATCTTTCTAATGCCTTTAAGAGATAAACAAAGTTATCTGCATTTTGTGAAAGTTCACACCGGCTAATTTTGTGAATGCATGTACACTGCAACTAAAGTTTTCTTGAAATAAGTAGATTTGCCCCTGATTTGAGTAACTATCTTCAATAAATAGAAGCTCTGCGCACCTAAGAAGGCGACAGGTGCATAAGAGACGAGAACACTTAACTTGACAAATAAAGAAAAGCCCCTCAAGCCTGATGAAGGTCAGTGTGACCGAAGTGTTGCAGCAATAAAAGAACACAAAAAAAGAGTGAGACAGTGTGCAGGAGCTTTATTTATGTATTTTTCCAGTACACTGCAAAAAGTAATCTTGAAATACGTTAAATTCCCTTGAAATACATACATTTTTGTTTGATTTGAGAGTCTAATTTCTAGAAATCTGTCCACGGGGCAAGATATTTACACTTAAATTAAGATAAAACAACTCCAGAAACAGATTTATTTAAGTAAATTAAGATTTTTCATCTAGTTTTGAGTGCAGTGATTTCTTTCTTTTTTTTTTTATCTTAATTTAAGTGTAAATATCGTGCCCCATGGACAGATTTCTTGAAATTAGACTTAAATCAAGGAGTACTTATTTCAAAAATGTTTTACTTCAAGATTACTTTTGCAGTGTGATTTCTTGAAATAAGATTGTTGTCACAGTTTTTTTTTTTTTTTTTTTTTTTTTAAGTGTTAAAGGGGGGTATTATGCTTTTTTCAATCACATAGCACCAGTCTATAGCATACTACAATGATGACGTAACCTTCTGTTGGTCTGTATATGCAGTAAATTAAAATAACTGCCTTGAATAAAATTGCTCTCTCAAAATGGCTGTACTGAACGTCTTGAAATAGGCCTCTGTCTCTTTAAGAAGCTTTCCGACACGCCCCCTTCAGCACACTGCTGTGGCATCTAAACAACACTACTGTGCGGGGAGGGGGCTCTGCTGAGCTGAGGAGCAGTGGTCGGTGGCTTGGCTGGTGACAAAGGTCCAGAGGCGTCTCCAGGAGGTGGGGGCGTTCCTAGGAGGACTGAGGCATAGCTACACCTAAAATGGCTGCCGTCTAACTTTTTACTGATTACTCAAAAATATGTGAATGAGCCAAGGCAACACTCCAGGCATGTGTTTAATGAGGGAATGACATAATAACATGATATAAAGCTTGAAAAAGTCGATTTTACGTACCCCCCCTTTAATATATTGCTGCATGATTTATTTAAATTAGTTACTCTAGGGCATATTTACGTACTTTTAAACTAAAAAATAAACACCATATGTCTAGATTACTTTTTGCGGTGAACATCAGATATGATCCAGCCTTCCAGTATAGAATTTTTGAGATATATATTGTGCACACATCATAGATCAAATTCTTACGGAACGCATCCACAAAACTCCCTTCTTATATGAGGATGTACACTGAAATTTAGAGGAAGTGCTTTACTTTTGGCCACGACTGACAAGTTCAACCATTGTTCTTTTGATTAGAGAGAAATTCAGCCAAAGCAAATTTGCCTACGCCTGACAAAAGGCATTAAACAGAGGAGCGCTGAATCACAACATGGCGATCACTCCGGTCTGTCACAGGGATCAGGTTATGATTCGATTCTGAAGCATTAGCGCCATATTGCCTGGTTCTAAGGTTACAGGATTCCTCACTGAATTTCAACCCAGCAACTAAGAATGTTCACTAAAGCTAAGTGGGAACTCAATGTTGTACTTTGCATTTTCGCCTCTCCTCAGACCTGACTCGTAACTTTTCTGGATTTCTGGAGCATATTATTGACAAGCTGTGTTCTGTGTCCAGAAGAAGGCAAGGCAAGTCTATTTGTAGAGCACAATTCATACACAAGGCAATTCAAAGTGCTTCACAGTTGCATAAAATTACAAGAAAACAGATCAAATCAATCAACAAAACATCAACATAAAGTTAATCAATTACAGTAAAAGGCAAGCGTGCAGATACATTACTTTCAGTTTTCATATGCAACTGAAAACTGAAAGTAATTTCAGTTTTCAGTTGCAAAAGAGCTGTTTTCAGCCTGGATTTGAACATTGTCAGAGTTGAGGCCTGTCTTACATCCTCATGAAGATTGACTCTGGGAACCACCAGGAGACCCCTCCCTGAAGTTCTCAGGCCCGAGATGGTTCATACGGCTCTAACATGTCAGAGATGTACTGAAGAAGAAGAAGAAGTTCTTTATATATATAGCGCACAGACATGGTCACAAAGCGCTTTACATGAGACAATTGTACATTCACTCCATACTCGGTGGTGGTAAGCTACAGTACGTTAGTAGCTTGAGTTTCCCCTGGGGGAGACTGACAGAAGCGCTGTCGCGACTGCACACATCTGCACCAACGGTCCCTCTGACCACCATCATACTTTCACTCACACACATCATTCATCCTGGCCTATTGTACATGGTTTTAGTGGTAGGGGAAACCGGAGTACCCGAAGGAGACCTACGCAGACACAGGGAGAACATACAAACTCCACATAGAAAGGCCCCGTCCAGGTGGGAATCGAATCCTGGACCTTCTAGCTGTGAAGCGAGAGCGCTAACCGCTGCGTTACCGTGCCATCCAGCAGATCGTTAGGAGCATATTTGATATCGCTGGAACATTTATGTCTTGAGTTTCACAACAATATACCGTAATTTCCGGACTATAAGCCACAACTTTTCATGTGCTTTGAACCTTATTTATAGATACTGATTTATAGATACTGAATATTGTGTCATGTTATCAATAACAAAGCACCGGAGTCCAAAAACATTCGGCTATTTCGGATGAAAGAACTCCGACATGAGAAAGACGCAATAACAGCTCCAAATCCAAACATAAAGTTGTGCCGTGGAGATGATGGAGCGCTCACGCGGTTCCTTTCGGACGTTTTCCACTCATCCGCACAAGAACTCGGACAGGTGGCAAACCCTATCGCTGTCTTCCTCTCCCTCTGTCCATGCTGTTAGCTGCACACTAGGGCGGGGCAGCGGAATGCCCTCGCCACCTGTAATGCGGCTTTGGGTGCAAAATAAATGGAATTAATTCTGTCACCGCTGAAATATTACAGAGAGACAAAGCGAAGCGTGGGATAAACTCAACAGGCCCTTCCTGAGCCTGGGGCGGCTCTAAACACGACGACACTCCCTGGGAGGAGTCGTGTGCAGGCAGCCGGTTTAAAGAATAATATAATCAAATTCATAAACTTTTAAGCTCTACAGTAGCCTACATTACTTTTATCAAAGGAACAGCCAAGGTTTCCATACTGAGATATGTTCTTACCTGAGCTTAGACGAGTTGATGCGTACCTGTCCTGTCTTTGTGCGTGCGCTCAGTCACGCTTAAAGACCAAAGATGTTGTTAGCATTTAGCCTCTCCTCCTCTCCTCTATGGGGCCAAACAGGGGTGAAGTTAGAACACCTTAGGAGCACTTCGATGTCCGCGCAGTAAAGTGAAGATAGTGCGCGAAGTGCTCTTAAGGTGTTATTACGCCTCACAACATAGTGTCCCTTTTTATCCGCTTACAAAATCGACTTGTTTACTTTTGTGTAACTAGACTTGGATCGTGTAACTACACACGTAACCGTATTTGAATATGGAAAACGTGGAAGAGCTTGGAGTTTGGCCCCATAGAGGAGAGGTGAGGCTAAATGCTAACAACATCTTATGTCTTTTTGCATGACTGAGCGCACGCGTGAAGACCAGACAGGTACGCATCAACTCGTCTAAGCTCAGGTAAGAACATATCTCAGTATGGGAAACCGGTGGCCTGTTCCTTTGATAAGAGTAAATGTAGGCTACCTGTAGACCCCCATTCCCTTGGAAAATGTGACCATGCACGAAGAGTAAAGTCCTGTATTTCCAGTGCGCTGATGCGCTTGTAACAGTGTGGACAGCTGCAGCTTATAGATAAGTGTGGCCAATGTATATGGAAAAAAAATAAGTTGGTGCAACTTATATTCAGGTTCGCTCAATAGTCAGAAATTTACGGTCGTTGCTCTTGTTACTTGTCTGGTATGTCCTGTAAAATGTTCCGCAGTGGCACTTCACAGGAACACTGTGTACCATTTTAAATAATGCAAAACACACTAACCAGCTAGACTCAGAAAATGCTATTCAAGCAGTGGGTTATCAAGGACTACATTTGGATGAAATGTTGTATCTTTTGCTGCCTCTTGGCCAGGACTCCCTTGAAAAAGAGGTTTTTTTAATCTCAATGGGACTTTCCTGGTTAAGTAAAGTTTAAAAAAAAGAGGATCTAACCTATTTAAATGTTGTATTGGCTGCTTTTAGTCAATATCTCCCTGAGCTGGAGACGTCCCGCTCACAGTAAAGAAACAAGACAGGCCTTAGAGGAGATGTATTTCTTTTCACTATAAAAATATCTGTATTAAAATAAATGCTTGTATTTTTTTATTTCATTCATTAAATTCATTCAAAAGTGACATTAAAATGTTTAGAACAAAGCTGCCAAGTCACTGCAGTTTGAAATGCAGTTTTAATCTAATTATTGGGTGAAATATTACACTGTGTGTCTTAAATTATAGATTATCTTGATGAGGAATTGTGCCAAACGTCAGAGGTCAAATAGAAGAGACTGAATTAGATTAGATTAGATTAAACTTTATAGCCCCTAGCGGGAAGTTTGTCTTGGGCTCTGAGACAAACATAGATACACACAGTACAGCACCAAAAAACACGTCCCAAGTGTTTTGGCATTACTTTGTAAAAGGTGCAGCCAAACAACAAAATGCTCATTTAAGAAAGTTGAAAACAATTTAGTACCTCGGCAACACACAGTTTCCATAATAAGACATTAGTGGCAGTAAGGTTAATGTTCGACTTGTTCAAAAGACTTACCAATAGGGATGAAAGAAAGCTTAAAGTGGTTCCTCTTGTATTTGAGCGCCTGCCGTAGGGGAGAACATCATAATCCCCGTTCAGTAAGTTCAGCCAGAGTTTCTGATGATTTTCTTTGCCAATCTGTCATAATAATTTTTCCCAATCACTTTCATAGCGTTTTTCCACAAGGTTTTCAATTGTACGTCTTGGTCTGAACAGTGAGAGACCAGTGAATGCGGCTCTGCTGTTTCAAATCAAATCTATGTTTTAGGTGAAATGTAAAAAGAAGGTGTTTAAAGCAAAAACAAATGACTCTTTTTTTTACTTCTATTCTTAGTAAAATAGAAGTCTGTCTACGATCTACTTTTTTTTATTCAGTACAATTTTTGTTTATTTGAGCAGTTAAAATTCTGCTCAAAGGGAGTGGGCCGAAGCAAAAGCTTATAAGCGCCCACCCCCGACATCATTGCAATAAAAACATTAAACATTAGAACAATAAAACATTAAAAACATAAAATACATATTACACTCAGTGAATACTACTATGTACACCCCACAGCTACAACAACGCTCCCACCCCATGCACAACGTCCGGCACAAAGCAAGCGACAAAAGGCCATTACTTAGTTACAGATGGTTATCAATGCCAAACACAGTCAACATTCCTGAAAGTCACTAGTTTTGAGTTAATAAAGAACATTAAATACATATTATCCGTGATCTTGCTACTTCCCAGTTGTCATTTCCATCCTTAATATGGTATTGATTAGTGTACAATTTTGCTTGGTTGCTTCCTTTTTATTTATTTTTCTTTTATGTACCATGACATTATGTAATATGTGAGCCCTGCATAGTGTAGTGCGTTAAAAAGCCAGGGTGTAGAGCGGTTCCATTGAACAGGACAGTAGCTCCTCCTCAACAAACCCCCACCCACAAAATAGTAGAGAGTACAGTAGACTACAGATCATTTCCAAGTCAAAGTGAATGTGCAAGTCTGAGTCCAAGTCAGGTCACGGTCACCTAATACGGCGTCAGAGTCGAAGTCACAAGTGCGGCCCACTCAAGACAAAATGTCTCTTCTAGTTTAAAAAATAAAAATAGTGAGACTCTTGTGGTTTGCCCTGGGCCCGTGTGGCTGAGGTGGACCCTTGGGTGCTTCCTGTGTCGCGGGCCTTGTGCTGTAATGTCATGGAAACCGGAGGTTGAGCAGATGATGGTGGGGCCCCGGGGGCAGCACTCTGGAGCCCCTCACCCAAAGGACACATCAAGAGCTTGACATTGACTCTAAAAAACAGGGGAATTCATATCTTGTCATCTATTTTCCTTTACAATGTCTAATTTGAAGTAGGTTAAGGCTCTTATTAACTCTTTTTTATACTCTATGCAGCTACAGCAGAGGCGACCTTTTCCTTTGAGGGCCACATTGTCAAAAAAAAAAGCATTCATGGTGCCGCTTTGGTCAACAGAATAATTTCTTTAATCTGCTGGATAATTTGCAGTGAATATTTCATTTAGAAACTTTTATTGTGGACTCCTACAAAGTGATGAAATATGGGGACTGTTTCCATAGAAATTAATACAAAACCATTAACAAACTATTGTAATATTTTAATATACTTATGAATGAGTCCTCAGACTGCCATCAATATGTGACTGAAACCTCCCTGCATTGTGTTTATTAAAACTCCTGACACATATAATATGAACCCCTTAACCCCCGCCATCACCGAGCACATTGTCTTCGGCTTTACCCAAATCTAAAAGCTTCTCGGCTGGAGCTTACAGCCTAGGCCAGTGTTTAAAAGACCTACAAAACTGACCTGAGATCACATCACTTTTTGTCACTTGTTTTGTCCCTTCTGATGCTTTTTTGCTGTGATTAGATTCATCTCATTTTCGTTTTTTAAAATGTTTTTTGTCAAGATGCTGTTAGATTTGGGTAATGCCAAACTGAAGGAAGTGTGCTCAGTTGAGGCGGGGGTATTGGCCAATTCAGTTGCAAGTTTATATGGCAATTATAGTTCCCAACCTTTTCCTTTTTAGTGACTTTAGTGAACAAAAAACCTGTAAATCCAGTCACCCAGTTTAGATTTAGATTATTTTTTTCAAAATCTCGTCCGCAAGGTTGAGAACCACTCGTCTAGGGAGAATAAAATAGGCTACACAGACTTTTCAGCAGTATGCACGCGCGCATTTTGACTCGTACTCCATTGACTACGAGTAGAGAAACAATTAAAAAGCCAAGACAGTCATGCAAGTGTCTCTCCACGAGAACAGACGGTCGAGACTTATAATGTATCGCAGCGGTTATCTATTAAAGAATGAGAAAAAGAAGTCGTTGTTGCGCCTGGAATGGCCAGGACTTTAACAGTCAGTGGGACAGATCACATGTGCACGAACAGGACTCACACAGGCCCCGCCTTCACTGCTCAGAGACCATCCTCCTCTTGCCTTTTGTCTGTCTTCGTACGCAAACTTCAGCGTGGTAAGTGGGGAGGTACGTTTGGGACGTTGTGCTTTTCCTCATCGTGGAAGTCGAAATGATTTGCAAGTCCACGGACAGAGGACACACCGCGAGCCTGCGCTCCCCAGAGTGAACTTTCATGGAGTTTGTCGGCGGTGCCTTCACGTCAGCGCAGCTGCGTGGTGAGTGTTGGTTTGAGCTGTTTTGACTCGGAACTCGCGCGTCATGCCCGCTCAGGAGACCCTCTGTATCAACCTTTGGCTGCTTTGCCCGTATTCAGTTTTTCACACCAGCCAGCGGCTTCAGCGCGTCAGCTTTTAAGGTGTTTTTCACATGCCTATCTCAGCGAGCTGTCTCTTCACACAGGAAGCATTGATACTGGCTCATATCTGATAAGCACGCACGTCTTTGCACACAATAAAAAATAGTGCTTGACAGGAAACTTTTTTCTACAGTCTAAAGTTCCGTTTTCGCGTCCATTGCGCGTCGCATTTCTATTGGATGACAGTGAGTGTTTCCTTTTTGTGTGCATTGCTGACATTTCCTCTATTAGAATTAAATGGATCAAATAGTTGCCTATAGTTCGCACCATGGCTTACCCCGCGTCACCCTGGATGAAGAGCTGCAGTCCTGTGCACAGATCACTGAAGCTGAGAACAAGTTGAACGGCACTCCTCAGGGTTAACCGGGATATGGGAGTGATCTCTTCACATGTAACCGCGGTGTTCAGCAGTTCAGATTATCACGTGAAAATGCAGTTGTATTTGTGCAAATGAAAGTTTCGAAATCCCCAGCTTTTGTTTTGTTTGCACTGACCTTTGGCACGTTTAAATGTTTTCAAGTCTCGTACTCTGTGTTCATCCAACAAACGTTCTGAAATATTTTTCTCATTCCAGATAAAAATTGATGACCTCATCTATTCAAATGTCCATGATGAACAGCCATTGGGCGGGGACTCTCTTTGAACCAGTGTTTGGGAGAAGAATGCCGTCCTACAGTGAAAAGATGGCTCCTGCCAGACTGTCTCAGCCTCAGTGTGCGCCAAGCTTCATGGGAAAGCAGTGTGATGGAGAATATTTTTCTTATAAAGCTCAAGGAAAAGACATAACAGCATTCCCTGCTCCCTGGAGCAGCACAGAGAGCTCTGTTGTGGACAGAAGAAGCCCAATGACTCATCTCTCTGGCATTGACCGACTACACATTTATAGGAAAGACAGCAGTTCAGAAGAGAACCATTCCGCTCATAAAAACTCTCCAAAAAAACAAGGCTTTACGTTATACACTAAAAGTCCTAACCTCAGCAGCCCTCAGTCTTCTACTTCTGTGATTGTGAGAAATGAGCAGGCTGCAGGTGACCGTGTGTCCACTGACCGACCTGTGTATCTGACTGTCCCTCCGGCGGTCTACAGACACGGCCCATACTGCACGGACCTCTGCTGTGTGATGGGACATGGGTCTCCCAGTCTGTCTAACCAAGTGTATGAGCACAGCTTGAAGACAGGGGAGCCTAGAGACACGCAGCAGCAGCAGCAGCAGAAGAGACCATTACACACCAAGGGAGTGTCATTGTGCAGCCCTGGCCGGACTCTCACTGTGCCAGCTGTGATGGATCAAACCTACAGCCCCACTAAAGTGAAGGAGGTGAGCCACGGTTTACAGTGCTCTCCCAGAGCTTACCCCAGCCTGTACCCCTCCCAGGCTACATATGAGCCTGTGATTTATCACAACCATTCTCCTATTTCCAAATATGGACAAGCGCCACAGCACCCAGCCTATTACTATTCTCCCACTAATGCGGAGGTAGAGAAAAGGACAGAAAGTAAAAACACTGGCTCCAAGCACACACAGGAGATCCCTGTAGTCTTGAAACATCCCTTACATCCTCCAGGGGACCATTACATGGCCACTGCATCTTTGCCTGGATTTGAAGCAATGCCAAATCCTGCCTTTTTGACAGACTTTGACTACTCAGGTTATTTCGTCCCCACGTTAAATTTAAATAAAAGTCCAATGCACACCCACCTCGCACATCCACGTGCAGTGCACTCAGATTACATAAACACAAGCCCTAAGCATGTGCATCGCCCGATTGCCACTTTACCCACTGTTCATAGGGATAAATCTTCACCGCATGCAGAACATTCTTCTCCGTTTGCTCATGTGGAACAAACCAGTCCTACCACATGTCAGGGAAAGTTAGCTGTCCCAACATCCAGCCCTCAGTCACTCAACAGATACAGCCCTCCGAAGCACAGTCTACACCTGCGACCACCCGCGGTGAGAATACCAGGAGCACCTCCTCCTTTAGTTCCACCAGCTCACTTAGGTCTGAACATACGGCCCTCCAGACACCATGCCTACCATTTCCAACCGTACTTTAGACATCCGCACATGTTGCCAACACGCAGCATTTTATCAAACAAAACTAATAAGCAGAGAATAATGTACTGCCCCCCTATTCCAGTCTCAATGGAAAATGTAACTAATCCACAGCCTTCCTATATTGGCAAAGGTCCTCTAAAAAGAGCTATGTCAAGTTCCTCCTCTACCAATGAAGATGACGAAGTGTTTGTGGTGGAAACAAACCATAAGCGACAAAGGACTGAACACGGTAACGCTGATCATAACGACAAAGAGCGCTCTCCTCCGATGCCTGTTATTAATAAAGTTTTTAGCCTGGCTCCTTACCAAACATACATCCAGTTGGCTCGATTGCGTTTGGGTGCACTGCCTCCAAGACCTTTGCCCTATAGTTTAGAACAAGCCCAAGCTCAACTATCAAATGAAGTTGTGAGGCAACAGACCGCAGTGTTCAAAGATACCGTGACAGAGAGCGCCCGAGTGAAGGAAGCTCTAAACACAAATCGCGCCAAACATCTAGATGGACGCACGGAGCATGCAGCCCACAGAGAAGATAATAATTCAGATCCGCCAACTGTTAAGCACGAAAAAACGGCGTCACTTGGGCAGCAGGCACGTTCAAATTGCATCCAACCAACAACACTTCCAGCAGAGGTAAAGCTCAAACAAGAAGGTCCAAGGCTAATGTCTAAGGCTGCTCCGTTAGATCTTTCTAAAGAGAGGCCTAATGAAAAGGATGCTGAAACAAAAAATAGCAAAAAGGAACAGGATGACCCAACAGACGAAAGTAGCTGCTCAGAACTGTCGGAGTACCCTGAGCAACTTAAAATCGTTAAAAAAGAGCCAGAGGAAATCGACCCGCCTGACAATGGACACATGTTTGAGATTAAGAAATGTAAGCCCGATTTTGAATACAACGTGGAGTGTAGGCCACGGAGCGAATGTGGCCAAAAGTTCCAGAGAGAAGTCACTCCCGCGCGCAGCCCTCCTCCAGCTTTCTCCACTCCCCCACATCCAGGCGGTAAGGTCAGCTTCCTCAACATTCCTCCCCAGTGCCTGAAGCTCTCTTCTTACAACATCATACTCCCCGAAGTCAACCTCCCCCGCGGGGTCCAAATCTCCGCTAATAAATCTGTGCCATCACCGACCCAGCCCACTACGCCCAGTATCCCACTGCAGATGCCCGTCCGCAAACATTTCTTTGAGCTGCACCAGTCGCTCGTGAAGCTCATCTCCAAATCGGTGGCGGCCACTTCCGAGGAAACGCTCAAGTCCTGGCTGTCCCAGATGGAGCTCAACCACACTGCGTCGGGTAAAAACCAGAAAGTGAGCTGCTTGTTCGGGCGGAAGGGCAGAGAGGCGTGTCTGAACGAGGAGATGAAGAGCTCGCTACAGCAGGTGGTCCAGAGGCTGAACGAGTACTCGGCGCAGGAGCGCTGCCCGTTCCCATTCGTGGTGCGGACCGGCGCCATCTTCCTGCCCATGCTGGTAGTGAAGGAGGTGCTGTTCCCGTCGGTGCATGGAGCGCTGATCGACCAGGTGCTGCAGGTGCACAGGGTGGAGCTGCGGCCCACCACACTCTCGGAGGAGAAGACCCTCATCCAAATGCACAAACGCGCCTGCTCGTCCCGCCTGCGCAGACTGATGTCCCTCAAACACCTGCCGGACGTCTACGCCGATGTGGTCAACCTGCTGTACTACACCAGCGTCTGCAAACAGCTTGGTGAGTCCCTGTCAATTCATGAATTGTAAAATAATCTGTGCCAAAGGGGGAGCCTTTCCATACGTTATTTTTATGGGAAAATATTGAATAAAGATTCCAATTTTGTCAATTAAATCCATCTATTCTCCTCCTCCTCCATGTAGATAGATGTAGAGAAGGTTCAGAAAGTATTCACATCTATTCTATTATGTTGTGGTAAATTGAAAAAAAAAATCAGATATATTTTTATTGATTAAAAACTGCACAGGTTACATAACAATGATTTCAACTCAGATATTAAGTGTTGGGAAAATATGAAAGAAAAGAAACAAAGACAAGTATTCAGACCTTACAAAACCACTGCAGACCAATTCCATCGCTCTCGATAAAGGCAATGCTGTTTTCACATGTTCATCAGGGCATTGGTTAAACTTCTGAGTGTAAAAGTTTAAACAATTTAAGAAATAACATGAACAAATTGCTGCCTAGTAAAACAGAAATAACTGGGGGATATGCATAGTTTTTGAACCCAATGAAACGAAGGATCTTGTTCAGGTTGTGCCCTCTCAAAAAATCTGTACAGTAAATGTGCTGAAGAGATGCGATCAGACCGATATTAACGAATATATAGAAGAGACAATCTACATGCAACCATGATGGGCAATATACGGGAAAGAAAAGGCGCTCCAAATTGAAACAATGCTGTAAACCTTGAGAATGCGGCCTCCGATGTGTGGAGACTGAAATCTTTTACGCGTTTGAAATGTTTATGTTGGGTTGATGATGTGGCCGTTTGTGCTGTGGATTGAAGTGAGAAACTAACACTATTCAAAACACTCACTTATTTTTCTGAAAAGTTTGAATACTGTGTGTGTAGAGTGCTAAATGTTTAATGCGGTGATTCCCAACGTTTTCTCTCATTGCCTCCAGTTTCACCACTGGATACATTGGCGACCCCAACACTGTATTATAATCAATATATAACGTGTTCTCATCTCTTCATTATCGTTTTGGAGACCCCAATGTAGACTTGGGATTCACTGGTTTAAGGTGTTGAAACCAAGGGGATGTAGTTATGTTTTAATCCTTTTTTGACACTAGGTTCAATAGATAGTGGGGTCGGGAACTCTACTGGGCTCATGAGTTAATCTCAGGGGGTCGTCAGATCACACCTTATCTTTGGTTTAAGCAGAACCTGAAATCTGCTTCAAACAAAAGCACCAGCGCTCTATTGTGCTGGTGATGATTTGTTTTTTTTTCTCTAAGGTGTTTAACTTCTTAACCCCCGCCTTAACCGAGTGCATTTTCTCCATTTCGGCTTTACCAGAATCTGGAAGTTTACAGCCTATAGGCCAGTGTAAAGCCTCATTTGAACGCTTAAGACCTACAGAACTAATCTAAACTAATCTTTTTCCTTGCATTGGTGTCACTCTTTTGTGGCTTTTTTGTTGCTTTTTCATCACTTTTTTTGCTACCTTTTCATCTAAATTGTTCTCGTCGTTTTTTCGTCGCTCCCTCAATGGCTAATTTGACACTGTAAACTGGGGGAAATGTGCTCGGTTCAGGTGGGGGTTAAGAGATTTAAATGGAAAATCATCAGAGATCGCACTGGGGGCTGCCTCTTTAAAAAAAAAAAAGTTGGGAACCACTGCTTTAGATCACAAGGCTTTTATGTGAAAACATGTATTTTGTTCCAGAGTCTCCCTCATGTGAAGTCCAAAGCAGAGTCCAGGTACACAAGAGTTTTTCTCCTCTCTGCTTCTTCTCGGCAGTTCGTGACCCTCTGAACTAATCAAGCATGACTTACTGCTGACTCTAACCCTAAAAAAATGAACCGCTCTAACTCCTCTCATTTTCTCCATTCTATTTGAATCATCTCGGCTCAAGTTACAAAATGGCGCCTTTGGACCCGGGATATGCCCAAGAGAATGAGAGAAGTTGATACAGTGGGTTCAGGAAGATATCACACCCCTCTCCCTCTATTCCTCTGATACTGATACGATTTTAATTCTATCATTTTAGACGCTTAGGCTTTTGTAAAGGCTGTAACTTCCTGTATTGTGGGAATTTACGTGAATTTACCCCAGACCTCAACTGTTATGAAAGTTTGAAAATGGCGTAACTTAGCGTGATTGAGAGAGCCAGGGGTGTTTAGGGTGTGGCCACAGGGAGCACAGGCCACCCTCGGAGGCGTTGAGGCAGAATATTGGGGAATATGAACAAATATGGGACAACTGTTATAAGTAATCACAAACCTACATACAAATAGAATGCTAACATTATGCAGATTTGTTTTTTTGTCATCCTGGTGGTTAACTCTATTTTCTAGTCTTAAAAACGATACAACTTGACTTGTGTTGTCAATGCTGAGAATCAGGTGATCAGTTCCCAGTTACAGTTTGATGTAAAGTGTTGAAGACAAGCCCTAGTGCCACCGAGGCCTGTCACAATGGCACATTTGAAGTTTGATATATATTGAGGCAAGAAAATATCGCGATAAACGATATGATTGACTATAAAGATACTAGATAGTCAACTCTAAAGCCTATTAATCCTAAGTACCACACAAGCACATGAAATATAACACAACCCAGTTAAAATAAAATAGGGGGAAAAGGCTACAGATGATAAACATTAAGCCCAAATATTTTTGTTTATCGACTTGTTCATTAAGTAACAGAGTAATTATTGTGACAGCCCTAGTTCCACCTCACTTTAAAGAAGTCTGAACACGCGACCGCAGTAGAATTGCTTCAGAGTTGTTGCCATGGTTTTTGTATTCTTTTTGAAGATATTTTTTATCCAAACTGTTTACATTTCTATTCTCAATGTGTTACTGGGTTGTGATGGCAGCAGAACTCTTACTTATACTAATGCTTAGAAAAAGGTCTGAAACTTCCTGAACCCGCTGTATTTCACAGAAGTTGTTGATTATGGTCTTTTCTGCGAGCACTTCCTCCCTGCTGGCCCGTGTGCTGCTGTTGGGCCATATAGGGAAGAAGGACTGACCTCCTGTTCACGCGTTTCTGCAGACGAGCACTGCTCCGGACATGGTTTCAACATCTTTCCTCACCCAAACTTTATTCAATCTTGACTTCAAATGACAAGCAATCAAAAAAACAACACGTCGCCATTGTGGAGGGTGCATGTATTAGCCTATCCACACACACGATCGATACCAGGCTATATCATTTGTGTGTGTTGATAGGCTGATCTCCGCACCCTCCACAATGGTGACGTGTTTGGTTTTTTTGACGGACTATAAACTAACATTGGTGGTGGATGCTCTATATTCCTTGCCTTTTTTGGGTGTAGATTTTAAAGTGATCACAATCGAATGGAAATTGCTATTTGAATGAACCTAAAGAGCAAAACTTCCTTCAGTTATTTGCTTTATAGTGTCATCTAGTGTGTTATTACAGTATGTGCAAAACCTGCTCAACCTGTACTTTAGGCCTCTTTAAACATATTCCGAAGGATCTTTTACTAGTTTTTAATTAAAAAAAAGTTTAAATCCTGGATAACAGCAAATCACTGTGAATGCGTTATCTTTTTTTTTACGCTGCACCCCCCATTTTTGGAGTACAAGAAAGTTGGAGGTAGTTGAGCGTTACCCGGTGACTCCTGCCACAACCCTGTTTCTGGCGGGTGATTCTTCAATCGGATAAATGATGCACGTCCTGGGCTTGTGTACGGCTTTGTCAGAAGGTGGAGTGGAGCAACTGCCGAAGAAACGCACTGCCCTGATTTGTACTCTTGCGTGGTTGCGGATGGGGAAATAAAGCTCGATTTAGACACCACAATGTCTCCGCAACTCAGATGGATTGCGCGAATACAAAGAGCCCATCTCACTGGCTTGGAGACTAGTTTGAGACTGGAGTTACTGCTGGTCATGGAGATGTCTCCCAAGATGTCCCCTGGAGATGAGGCGGGTCACCAGGTGGTCTCGGTGAAAACGAACAGCTTCGATTTCAGAGTCTCTACGTGGTCTCCCAAGATGTCGATCTCGAGCAGTTGTGGCAACATTGCGACCGCTATTTGTTGTCCGCAACCTGTGAGACGTTTCTGTGACGTCCCTGCAGTGTCGCCGAGTTCTGTCTGAAATCAAACCTGTTCGTTCTCCACCTGGGGACATGTCTTATCTCCAGGGTATGACCAGCGGCAACTCTAGTCTCCAGGCCGGTGAGATAGGCACTGCTTTTGTCCTTGTTTTTCCCCCCACATATTCTTGCGTTAAAGCAGTACTAAGTAACTCTTGCCCCTAGAGGCCATAAGCGCAACTGCAGGTGTCTTAGCAAGTTACGATTTTTTTAACTTATTAAATGTCTTGGAGAGTAAATACTACGCTGACAGAAAAGGTGAAGGGCGAGAGGGGTGTTGTACATCCAGTTATACAATGGGAATATTTTTTTCACTCAAACTTTGCTGTAAATACGGTTTAAAGTGGCGCTAGCCCGCAGTTAGCTTTGCCCGTTAGCCTGTTAGCTTCTTCTCCATGATTCTATTAGTGTGTATTGGTTGCTCCGTCCCGGTGGCAGTCAAGTTGCAAGCATGGTTTTCTGGCCAGAGACACCAGGGGGAGATGAAAGACCCCCCAATCATCCCATTAACACTTGTATTACCCCCAGAGGGACTACGAGAAGGATTATTAAGGTAAACACGTTACTTAGTACTGCTTTAAGAAAACAAAATCGACGACCACAACATTTTACAGCACGATAAATAAAATAATTCCAATTCTCACCAGCCTGCTCAGAGCACGACTTTACAAATTCCACTTTAGAAAATGATTGTGATGTTTTTATTTTTTTAAGTCTTCACGAACTGCGGCATTACATCAAAATTGCATAACATCTGATGGTTGGCCTCGCTGTCTTTCCAGGAATAGAACTGGACGATTCCTTTGATGTTGATGAATCCTGCGAGGGGCCAAGCAGCAGCAGCAGCAGCAGTCCACCCGCTCCTGCACCATGCCCGCACGAAGACACAGAACAACCCCAACCCAAGTCCCTTTCGAGAAGTCGCGTCAAAAGAAATTGTAGACGTTTGTTTCTTGATGGTTCGTCAGACGAGGAGCGACAGACCAGCTCTCAATCAGACTCTGCACCCCAATCAAGTCAAAAAGATGCTGGATCTGTTGAAAACGACAATTCATGGATGTGTCCGCTAGCCACAGAGGGTGATGTCCAAAGGGAAACTTCCGATATGCCGGGTGATGTCGAGCCGTCTGCCGCGGGAACATTTCAGGGGAAATCCAAGAGCGGCCCGGCCGTCATCCTCAAATTGAGACGAACTTGCAACAGCAAAAGGATGAGCTACCGGCCCGTTTTAGACTCTGAGAGGTTGCAGTCAGAAGCGCAGCCGCCCGACACCGAATCGAGCCGACAATCGAGGAAAACGCCGGAGATCGCGAAGTGGAAGAGAACCTCCGGGCTGTTCTCCAACTCTTTACGACCGCTGAACGCCTACTCCAAGAGAAACCTGCGCTCGCTGTTGACAACCAAGTACTTCCCTTACCTCCGCTCGGCCGTGCGGAGAGCCAGGAGGGCCGTGACGCTCTCCCACCCCGATCTGGTGGGGAAGAGGATCCAGCATTTGTACGAGGAAGACGACAAATCAGAGGTGTGGTACAGGGGGGAGGTGCTGGGGGTCCACAAGGCCCACCCCAATCCGCTCAAGACCGTGTTCGAGGTCCGCTACGACAGCGAGCCCGAGTGGAAGTACTACCTGGAGCTGCTCATCGATTACCAAAAGGGCTGGCTTAAAATCAATGAGTAGTTTATGCACTTAAAGCCACGATGCGGAACATTTCACCCAGCGAGGTAGAATGGAATTGCAAGCATTTATTTCAATACAGGTGTTTTTCATTGGTGAATAATAAGCCAGCTCGCCTCTCCTCAGACCTGACTAGACTAGAGTCATTGCAAGTATAGCATTGTCTATGTCTAGCAGAGCATTGGGAGCATATTTTGTATCACTGGGACTTTTATTCATCAGTATTTTAAGTCGCTTTAGTTGCTTCACCTGTAACGTTCCGCAGTGTGGCTTTAACTAGGGCTGCACAACATGTGGGTAAATGTGCCTTATTAAGTTACCAAGCACATTACCAAAACCTGACCTTTAAAATTTCAACGTGTTTTTCGATCGGGAGTCTCTGTGCCCATTCCGAGTAGTTCTCCAAAAAAGGCTTTGGGGAAAAGGCTTTCTCTGTAAGCTTGACGTAATTTGATTAGTTGTGCCAAAAATCATCTCCTGTGTATGAAGTCACATTTACAGATTCTTGTTGCACCCAGGGCTTGAGTAATGCAGCATAAAATATATATATATATATATATATATATATATATATATATATAAAAAAAAAAAAAGGAAACCAAATTAATCTGTATTTGTTGACTACAAACTTGGGCTAGTCCCAAAGTTTACTCAAGTATCTCAAAGGACAACTCGCTCTCCTGTTTTGTGATAGTAGCTCACTAGGAAAAAGGTTGGAGAACTTTCTAGATATTTATTACAATGTGTAAAGTGTCTTGAGTTTTATGATACTGTGGTAGCTGATATAAATACCTCATGTATTGTGCAGCCTTGTCCCGATAGTGCCTTTTCACGGAGAATTTCAAAAATGCTTAAGTTGTATAGTTATATCATATTATAGAATACAAGAAGAGTTGATGCAAAATGCCACTCCCCATTTATGAAGGAGTGAAGGCAAATTTTATAAGATTTCATGACCTGAAATTCCTTTTGATCATAGTCCTGTGTGTATTAAGTTTACACGTAAGAGACCAAATCATTTTAGTGCCATTGAATGTTAGGTTCATTTCTCGGTGAGGACTGAACTTTAGACTTGTTGATGACTTTTATCTTGACTTTCAATCTGGTTTGAACCTCACCCTTTAACTAGTGCCTCAGCGGCCCTTTTATTGCGTACAATCACACATTTCTGCTTTTATAACTGTGTGGACTGTTTTGAGACCGTTTTTTCCGTGTCTAAAGCTGCTGAACAGGTCTGAAGGGACCCTCAGGTTTTGTATGTGTTAACTGTGAAACTTCAACCTCGGCTGAAATGGCTATTTAATTTTTTATACCGTTTTTGTAAACCTGTGGAAAATTTGAATAAATGTTTTTCCACTTTTCTCGTCTTATTTTTTTGCCACTTAACTATACTGCCCTCTAGTGTTTAGAAAGATGACATTTGAAGAAGTGCCTTTGTTTTGCTGTTTGAAGTACAATGTGCAACTGCTCTACATCCATCTTTGGTACTCAGTGCTTAATATAAACCACCAGGAGGAGTATTCTGCATTCCGCATCTCAATTTCTTGGGGGGTAAAGGATTCAGGAAGTGGAATTAAGCACTGGTCACTCTCAAACATTAAAAGTGTTTTAGTAAGCCACAAGTTAGTCCAATTATATTTCTTATAACATTTATTCAAATAAACAATACAGTTATAATTTGCTAGGATAAAATAATACGTTTGAACACATAAGAAGCATTTGGGAAAGAATTCCCCACAGATGTGAACTGGGGAGAAGGATGTGGTAAAGATTGTGGATACTCACAGCTGCCAGGGACAGACCTGCATTGGTGGCTGCAAGCCACATTCACAAGTCACAACCCTGACAAGAGAACCACACAAAACCTGGAGGGGCACTGACATTTCAGTGTCATCCTCACTATGGAAAAATACAGTATTTAATGCAAAAGCATAACGGCGTTATAAAACAGTCCTAGAACCTTAACAAGTTTGGCCTTTTTCCTTATCTTAAAAGGACCTCACCAGTCCATCTATGGAGCTCCATAAAGCACGTCTCAGTCTCACTGCAGGCCTGTCTGACGGCGAGCTACGCCAATTATCAGCACTTTCTGTGCAGTCATTACATTCTACAACTCTCGTCACCCCCAAGGTGCAAGCTGGGCTTTAGTAGGCAACCTCGTGCCACATTGGGAAAAAGATTTAAAAAAAAAAAGAGTGAATGTCACTCAGTTTGGCTCTTGCAAATAATAGTTACATCATTAATGTTAAACACATTTAAAAACAATTAAGAGGGAAACAAAGGATTAGAATAGTTAGCGGGAGTCTGTGCATTCTGCCTTCTCTTCCATTGTACTATGCATTTTGTGACATCTAACTAGTTCTAAGCGAGTTCTTCCTAATGACTTGGCAAAAAGGAAAGTTCTCATATCAGGCCCTGTTCGGGGATAGGGCTCTGGTGAACTGCCCAATATTATGCCCTGAATTTTATTGCCAACAGCGTTCACTTTGCCCTTTCACCAAAAAACATTCTTGATGGCAAAAGTACATCCTTCAATACTGGTTAAAGAATAAATATTTCAAAATTATGCAAAAACGTGCCACCCCCGCACTTTGACTCCATGCATATGGACTATTTACAAATTGAAAAATACACTATATTGTTCTTTTGTGGTTTTTCTTCTCACCCTGAAATGTCTTTGCCCCTTCATTAACCTCAACATTCAGGCACCCAGACAGAGCGAACACACTGCAGACATGGCCAGGACGATTAAAGCTGTTGAAAACATGTCACACTAATGGGAAAACTATGTCAAAATCAAAAAACAAAGATTCACAAGCAAAAACAAAAGAGATCATCAGGGAGGTGATACGATACAAGCCGATTGGATGTATTTGGAGGTGGATCCCTGCTTTTTCATGACTCCACTCTGCGGCTAACAATACTGTAGTACACGTTCTTTTATTATTCTACCTTTTATTTAAATAGAATTTACTTTGAAGATTTTGTTAAACAAATCCAGGAGAATGATGCAAAAGTGGTTGGTTTGTTGGAGGAGAGGCAGAAGGCCGGTGCTGCCTGGTTAATTGCATCAGCGCTCTAGTTTGTCAAGATACTCAAGAGTCTGTTGCATGGAGACGTGTCCTCAATCCTCAATGTACTCCCACAGGTCCTTCTCGTAGCCTTCATGGACGTGCTGTAGCAGGACTCTCCGTCTGCTCTCACAGTATCTGCAGACCAACACAAGGTTTACAACTGGCACCATTTTCTCTTTGGCCTGTTTAAACACAGCACTGACCTGTACTTATCTTGGACTTTCTGCTTGATGTCTTGCAGAGAATCCTGGGAAATGTCCCGCTCTAAATATCCAGACAGCACCTCCGTGGCATTCTCTAAGTCAGCCTGGTTGTTCTGAGGAAACACATGTGCGGCATTTATCAAGTGATTTATCAAGGCAGTGACAATATGCCCAAATATCCTAAATGCAAATACTAGTATCTTTCTCACAGGTGCCATTCGCAGTTTATGAATGGCACCTAAATCTGGGATAATTTACTTGCCTCAAAGATAATGGACTGGTTGTTCTTCTTGAGGTAGAAGGCAAAGACGTAGGTGAACATGAGTGTAGAGCGGCACTGACACAGCACGTCTACGGCCTTCTTCAGAAACTGCACCTCGATCCATGACATGTTGTGCTGCTGCATTTCCTCCATCTTCTGCTTGACCTGAGCGTACAGCTTGTGCTCGAAGCGCAGGCTTTGCATGTGGTTCATGTAGCGGTTACAGTAGAAGAGGTACCTCTGCAGAGCCGCCCGGGAGCGCTGCAAAACAATCAACAACAACAAAAAGCACCCAATATGAGCCAACAACTGGATTTAAAATATCAAGTGAGTAAGATGTCCTTTGTGTGAGACAGAGGCAGGCTCTGCTGCATCATGATGTTGAGCTTGTTTTTAATTTTACATTCAGGACTTTTGACAAATTTCAAGGACAGATTGAGTTTTCCATTGCATTATTTTGGCATAATGTCATGGAAAATATTTTCCATTTTCCATGAAAGGTCATTTCAATGAAATTGGAAAAGCAAATTGGAAAAGCAGTGGTACCTCCTGAGCATCTCTGGCGGCCTTGGCATCATCTTCATTGTATCTGTTGCAGTTGTACCTAACACAAAGCAATGTCAGTAATGTATTAATACCGTACATCTTTTACCAAAACAACCACGCTTAATAATGAACAGCCAGATTGTACCAGGCCGATCCATGGGGCTCCCAGGGGCCCAGGCACACCCAGCAGAACTCAGCCTTGCAGTTCTGGTTTCGACACACCATGTGATTGCATCCTCCATCTTTCTCAATGGTAACATGGCATTTTGGACACTCCTGGAAAACATGTTTTGGTACATTATAACAAAAATACTATGCTTGACAATTACAGATTTGTAGGATTCCATCTAAGACAAATTTTGAGGACATTTGTACCTTAGTGTTTGCTGCAATCCAATTGGACGTTTCACTGTCATCATCACATTTCTTGATCCATTTTCTCAGCCACTAAAAAGATGACGGATTATTCAGATAATCGACAACAGCAAAGTGAATCAACTTCATTTAGTCTTTTCTTACCTTGCACTTAACCGGGTCGTGCCAGTTCTCTCCACAGTTGAAACTGTAAAAGAGTATATTGTAAATATAGCAAAATGATAATTATAAAAATAACAACAATACAATTGTAAAAGTTACAAAAGACCTGGAGAACTGAATTGACAGAGCCTCCAGATTGAGGTGAAACATCCATTGGACATCTTTTTAAACTGGGGTAGGTAATATCCAGCCATGATACCTCCATGATGCCAAATGCTAGAACACTAGTATTTGTAAAAGTAGGTTTGACCCCGACTCTTTTGATGAGGAAAAAAAAAAAAAAGTCCAACCATCAAGCAAGGTTGTCTACTCGGCGTTTGAACCCCTGTTTTGCGTGTGTTTTTTAACAATAGAAGACACCTGGACGACCAAGAGCTTATAAAGACAAAATGGCCTTACCAGAATTGCCGCCCACACTTACACCGGACCGGCTTGGCATCTGGGTACTGGACTTTAACAACATGGTGGCAGTCAGGGGCGGGACACCACTTCAAAAGTCGATTACACTGAACCAGAGAGAATAATTTGTTAGAATTTATCCAGTCAGAAAACGAAGAAATGGCCAATATGGCTCACAGACTTTATCAACCGTTTTTTTTTCTAAACAATTAAAGTCAACGCAAAACTTACCTCTACAAAACTATTTGTAATTAAATGCTGGTATTTCAACTTCACTTTTGAATCTGTTATGAGGCGCCTAAAAAAATAAAGAGACAAAAAGACATTTTAGCAATAATGTTAAAAGTATGCACATGAACCAATGAAACTTGTTCAAGGAGAATGCTGGTAACGGGTGGGTCGCACTTGTACAAGGTGAAAACATTTAGTGCAGAGTCAAAAACTACTTTTAAATGGAAGAGATTAGAGCTGAAACTACAAATATATTAAATCTACATTTTGGAAATCAATTAACGGTAATCGTTTCTGGAATATGCACAGACTCAGACAGAGCAAGGATCACATAAAAAATATTTTTGATAAAACTATTTCATCTTTAGGTATGCAAGCTTTTTTATATTTCATAAAGATAGATTACATATCTGAGTACCCAGATATGATATAAATCTGAAGAGGTTTATCCAAACAGAAAATACAATGAGCCCACAGTTATTATTGACCGATCCCATGGCTAAATCCAGTTTGGAAATAAATATTAAACACGACTCTCCAACTTTCACAATCCCAACACCCGACTCCAATCACGTCCTTGTGACTCAACTGCTTTGGACAACCTAAGATCAGTTGTAGTGCCTGTTTAGATAAGAGCATCCTACATACTTTACCTATATGTAAAGTACATCCTGTCCTACTATAGGTCCTCTAACGCTGTGGTTTAGCTTCATGTGGTAAGGTCTTACATTGTCACAGGAAAGACCAGACTAAACCGAATGAGGGCAGAGTACCATTAAAAAGGTACCAGTATAGTGCCAAAAAAAAACTTAAGGTACACCTGGTTCAAATACAGACAGACATTTTTTTTAAAGAAGTTTTAATACCTGGTGGGTTCTGGGGAAGCATTAAAGAACGTTATTTGGTTTTCACTTTAAATCGCAAAATCTCTGAGGTCTTCCATCTGACTGAGATTTACATATTGAGTTTAAGTAAAATATTGTTATAACTTTTGGAACTTACATTACTGTGTTGTCATCCACCAATATGTCACAACTATGAGCAGGGCACGAAATGGTCTGAAAAACAAGGAGACAGCAAGGCTTAGGAGGAGAAACATTGGATACAAAATGACTGATTAATGAGTTGGACCCTACCTGCCCCATTCCTTCTTCTATAATTTTGGTAGTCAGGTAATCTCCCCAACACTGCATACAGAACTTGTGTCCACACTCCAGGCCTGTGAAATACTGAGAACACATGCTTTTTGTCAGGCCAAACGATCACAAATGAAAGCCATTATTACCCTAAATAATGGCCCTAAAATCCTACCGAGTTGGGGAAGTTGAGATAGCAAATTTGACAGGGCATGTCTTGTGCGGATGATCTTGTGTTGATTGAAGGACGGATGCGGGGCTTTTTACTAGGGTTTATGACGTGACACTCAGAGAAAAGTTTATCCAGATTACCGTCAAAATACCTACGGAAAGAGCCACGAGTCAGTTGCATAGCATGAAGGACAGAATCAGGTTAACCCACAGGTTGGTACGCTCACCTTTCCATGAGCTTCTCCTTGTCCCAATTAAAGTGACTGAGCAGTATTCGAGTTATTGTTGCAGGATTCTAAAGAAAGAAAACACACAGTTTAATCCGACATCTGAGATTTCATTCAAAAGGAAAAAAAAGAGGATATGAATAGAAACATGTTTGGACTTGGAAGTTGGTACAAATCTGGAAGCTTAATGGGACATATAGCCTTAGCGGGAAATACAAATACTGGAGTGAGAGCACTGTCCTTTGTCTGCAGCGCTACAGAGTCTCCCTCCATGGGAGTTGGCCTCCTTCATTCAGTTCTCTTCCAAGGCTCCTAGTTTTCCTCACAGCTGGGGTTTTTTCATGCCAAGAAGAAGGCAGGTACGTGGTTGCAATTTGCTTGTTTCGTTGTTTGAATTTCAGATTTGTTTATTGGTTTGGCAAGGCCTCTAAGATGACAGCTGTCTTATGCGTAACGAAATGAAATGGAACACTGTCACATAAACATTTAGAACTGAACAGCATGAGTCTGGATCAAAGCAAAACATTGTTAGATTCATCAATTTTGGAGTTTAAATATCTTCAATGAGTTTTAAAGTCCTTAAATAGAAATTGAAGATAGCAAAACGGTCCGCATAAACACAGTTTCTAATTATAAAAAAAAAAGTGTTGCTCAAATTAACTGCATAATTTTGCCAATGAAAGGACACACATTAAATTTCATTTTCTCAGTAAATATCAGGCCCAGGCCAGACATGCACAACCATGTGAATTTGCATACTTATTTGCATCACCGACTCAACAGTCAGAGTCTTCGTCTAAAAACAAACTGAATTTCGAATTGTAACACAATTTAAAAAAAAATAGTATGAAATATTAGTAAAAGTTAGACTTTGGGAAATCACTGTGGACAAGTGAAATAACATTAAATAGTATTGAAAACGAATGTAGCAAATATGGCAATGAGGTACAACAGCACTTAGATTGTGTGCTTATTTTATGAGCCATTAAACATGTCAGAAGACCATTAATGAAGAAGCTAAACCTACATGCTGCTAATGCATAGATCATTTTCATATGTGAACAACTGAACTGACCTACTTCCAAATTAAGAAAATGCAGGTTAAGAATAGGTCAAAGGGAATAATGCAATCCATCAGACACTTGATACATCATCACAATCAAAACTGTTGGACCCTTTTTTTTTCTTTCTTAAACTCAAGTCTATTCAATATCCATCTATAAGAGGCCCAGCGAAAGGAAATGGAGGACGAAATGAGAAATGTTGATCCACTTGATTTCAGCGGCAGCTATAATGCAGAGTAAAAGTACAACTATAACAACACGAGGATTTTAATGCGAGTGTATGCAGTAAGGAAATTAACGAAAAACGTGATGACCAAGCCTTTAGAACCAAATAGCATAGACTAGCCAAATGCTAAACTCCTCGCATCTGAGCAGCACACTGCTCTTTATGAGTCACAAATTAATAACATGACAGCAATGAACCGTTTCAAAAATTAAACAACTATAAATATATTCTGATCCGATCAAAGTACAAGCATAACGGCTACAGGTTAGCGCGAATGCTAGCTAGCACGTTAACATTAGCATAGCGTTAGCAAAACCTGCTGCCAACTTTTCATCAGGGATTAGGCTACTCCCTGGAAATACACGTATAAAAAAAAATCATAATTTTACAGGGTGATTAGGTGTCAGATCATGCTTAATGTTTAACGTCACACTTACGTATTACACCAATATACATTTAAAACGAAGCTAACGTGTATGTCAAAGTTCCAGCAAATGGAGTAATGCAGCAAAGCTAATGCTAAAGCTAAGCTATGAACCATGGCCTGCTCCGGTTTTCCAAAGCTGGACCGCGGTGTTTCCTGACGATGACATGCCAAAACACCTACCTGGATGACCTCATTGACCTCCCGGATACACTCGACCATATGCTGAAGGATTTGTTCGGCTGTCAGAACCTCGAAGCGGTAGTCCTCCTCCTCTTCTTCCCCTGGGCCGTGTCCGCCGCCGCCTGTCTCGCCGCATTCATCTCGCTCTCCTCCTGCCACCACGGGATCGACTAGCTCTACCTCGCCGAGGTCCAGGGTGTCGTCTTCGGGCTCCTCTTCGACGCTGTCCTCGCTACATTCCTCTTCTTCGTCGTCGTATTCATAGTTATAACCCTCGTCTGAGTCCATTCCTAGGGTGATTATCAGCCTGTGACAAACACACCCAAAGTCTAAACCGCTTCAAACGTTAGTTGCGGAACAATACGAACACCAAACGATCCGAGGCTGTTTTTCAGCTGCAGCGAAAATAACAACAAAACCTCTCTCCGCTCAGCCAACAAAGAGACGCAGCGTCACGCACTGACGCTACAGTACGTCATATAATTAAAATCATATTTAGAATTTATTGAGTAATACTGAAATTGTTTAGAAATATTTAAGAGCGACAGCAACTGGCTGAGTTAAACAGGGCTGAATTTAGAGCTAGTTTGTTACTATAAATCATCACATGCAAAATCTAAAAAGATAATCAGAAAACGTGTGTCTCGCCTTTCAAAAGGTAATATAAATTGATCCTGATGAATAAGATTTATTTGATCTTAAGCCATGGTTGAGATATGAATCATCATATCATGTAATTTGTGAAAATTAAGATAACAAATCGTACTTTAAAGAAGGATTTAATAATTTTAAAACTTCTTCTTGAATGTAAATAATAATAATAATAATAATAATAATAATAATAATATTATTATTATTATTATTATTATTATTATTATTATTATATTATTATTATTATAGTAGTAGTAGTAGTATATACTTTGTTTCACACAACCACTTTTTAATTATTCTTGACGTGAATATTCTATATCTTGCTTAGTAGCCAGGACTTCCATTTATAAAAGAAAGCAACATGAACTGTGTGTAAATTTTAAAATAAAAATAGCAACGCCCCAATGTTGTATCATGTGACTGTGATGCACATGATCAAGTCACCTGCCTGCCTGCGCTACTACACAAACCTGCTTCCCCTCTTCACTCGCAGAAAGGTTTGTGCGATGGATCCCGGCAGTCTGACTAAAATAAACCCGTGGAAGCTGCTCCTGCTTCTTTTGGTCAGCTTTGATATCCAAACAGTTCGTGGACTGTGGCCTTTGCCACAAAGTATCTCAAGAACACCGGAACGATTCTCACTACAACCTGACGCTTTCTACTTTACCTATGGACAACTCTCTGCTGCACAGTATGGCTGCTCTGTCCTGGATGAGGCTTTTAAGCGATACTTCCCTCTTATATTTCCTGATTACTTCCACAAACGTAAGTTAAGTGTAGTTTGATTCTGCAACAGTAGCTATTTGTTCCAGCAGCTATATGTGCTCTGAACAAGTGACCTTTTCTACCTTCTGTATCCGATGTATCTCATGATGATTGTTGTTCTATTGAATTAGAATAGTATATGATATATGGTTTGAGAACAGGTTCACAAACTAGGAATCTTTCTTGGTACAATCGTGCAACATAAAACATATAACGCAGAATTTAGATAAAAAATAAGCTAGGCTTTAAAACTATAAGGCTAGAAGGGCATAAAGAAGATTCAAATTAATTAAAAATAAAGGTAAAATATGATAAGACGACAACAATTGACATAGAAAAACAGCGGGATTGTATTAAAAAATGTGCAGGTATAATATATATATGTTTTTTTGTGGATGGGCTTAAAATGCTTTTATTTTTCTAACTGGCTTTCAGCCCTTTTAGCTGTGCACAGATGTCACTTATCACATATCACATATCTGTGATCTGTATGTTGGTTTGTGTCTGCGTGTGTGGCGCTGTCTCGCTCTTTGCCAACCAAATTTACTGTTTGGTAAAGAAAGTTCACTGTTTATAATTGTTAGGTTAAGTATTGTAACACTAATCACAATCATTTTACGACTGTAGCCTTCAAGAACTTGGAGTATCCGAAATGACAGATTCGTTGGTTTGCTCTGTTCTGACTATGTTTTGGCATTAATGCTCACTGTGGCAGTAGTGAATGTTCTAGTTGCCATGTTACGCACCAATGGGCTTTGTAGAGGCCAGAACAGTGAATAGAGTGTTGTGCAGCAGTTTTGTCCTCAAGGACGGACACAATAAAGCGACTATATTTACTAAAATATTGTATCCTATGATTTGTCTACACAGCAAGTTTTCATCCAAGGCCAGTCCAAGATCCGTCCTTTACTCTGGTGGTGAGTGTGGACCAGGATGACTGCCAGGGTTATCCAGGAGAAGACTCCTCTGAACGCTGTATGTTTCAATGATACTGACTTTGTCTTCTGAACCAACCTTAGTGGCTGAGCACAGCGTCTTTCTGCCTCATAGGGTAACCACCTCAAAAAGTAGTTAAAGTGGGGTGAATTTTGCAATATGGTGACAGGCTTGAGAAATGAAAGCTTAAACTGGCGTTGCACTTGTTCATTAGCCGTTTTAGGTCCAAAAAACGACACTAATGGTTCGAAAAATATTTCACCCCAGAAAGTTAGGACATTTTGCACTTTAGGCTTTTTATTAAATTCACTTGGCAACTTTACAAAGTGGGCAAAATTGGGTGCGGCAAAGGCCTACATGGCTGTGCAGTGAAACTAGAGGGTAGACGATTCCTTATTACTTTCAGTTACAGCTCTATAAAATATGTAACTCACTACTTTTATGTTTCAGATAACCTAAGTGTTTCAGGAAGTCGCGCCACTCTGAATGCTGAATCCGTATGGGGTGCTTTAAGAGGTAACAATCAGATTGTTGAATAATGATAAAATGATCATGACTGAAACCAGTCCAAAATGTCATGGGGTGTTGTTCTTCATAAGCACTGACTATAATTAACATAGCTTCTGTACATTCCCAGGTCTGGAAAGTTTCAATCAGCTCGTCTATCAACAACAATCAGATTGTTGAATAATTATAAAATGATCATATGACTTCCTTCTGAAACCAGTCCAAAAATGTCATGGGGTGTTGTTTTTCATAAGCACTGACTGTAATTAACATAGCTTCTGTTCATTCCCAGGTCTGGAAAGTTTCAGCCAGCTCGTCTATCAAGACCATTCAGGCACTGTAAGACTTCACTGACTTTTACAATATAAGATGAAACCGTATCTACACAAAAATACACCAGAATATATCGCAAAAGTCCTTCCATCTGGCTGAGAGCTACACATTTCTTGCAAACACTGCTTAAAACAAAAGGGCATGGTTAAAAGATGTTAAAAGCCAGTCTGAAGAGGATACGGGATCCTGGGCACGTCCAGAGTGATTTAATCGAAGGACCAGAGAGCTCTGCTGAGGCAACGTGTCGTTAAAAAAGTCTGTTAAATATAAAGGAGCGAGGCTATGAAGTACTTTTAAAAACAAAAATGAAAAAGTCAAAATCTATACGAAAATGCCTGGTAACCAATACATCTCCTATAGGAAGAGGATTGTGGTTATGTGGCTGAATCTGGATGAACTGGATGCACTGGTTAGGACGAGCTGCATACTGCACTTACTGTAACTGTAACGACTGTGGGAGGCCAACTCGGAATAGAGAGCGTTACAGTAGTCCAACCAAGAACTGGTAAATGCATGAGTCGCCTTCTCGGGTCATAGCGTGCGAGAAAGGACTTAATCCTGGTTCAAAGGCACAGCTGGGAAAAGATGGCTTCGTCAACGGCATTTATTTGCTGGTTGCGTTTCAGTTCCCGGTCAAAAACTACTCCCAGGTTCCTGACGGCTTCGCTGACTTGGCCCATGTGCATCTTGTAAAACCCTGTGTGCTCCACCACTTGTTTGTACAAATATTCGCCGTGACTGTGAAGAACTTTGCTCATTTCTTCAGTTAGCTTTGAGTCGGGGCCGCCGCACAATTAAAGCATCATCCCTCGCTCCTCTGCTCCCCCCTGCCCCGTGTGGATTGTGATTTTGTGATATATTGTGGCATCTTGAGTTATGGATATTGCGACATCTTACATTATGATGAAAAATAACATGGTGATCAATTGTGTAGCCCAATCATTGTCTTGTCTCTTCTTGCTTTCAGTATTATGTCAATAAGACGGACATTCAGGACTTCCCACGATTTCCGTTCCGTGGCATTTTGTTGGACACCTCTCGTCATTATCTGCCCTTACAGTCTATATTTAAAACACTGGTAAATACATTTTTTAGGTCTATTAAGGTTCATTAATAGAGAAATGTATACGTTATTATTACCATGACGTATGTTTATTAGGATGGAATGGCCTACAGTAAATTTAACGTGTTTCACTGGCACATTGTCGATGACCCCTCCTTCCCCTACCAAAGCCGAACTTTCCAGACCTGTCTAGTAAGGTATACAGTTCAATTACAGTGATTTTGTACATTGATCCTGTTTTGCTCTGTGGGAATGTGCTTAGAAACATCTTTCTCTAATGCAGGGGGCGTACCATCCAATGACCCATGTCTACACTCAGGATGACGTGCAGAAGGTGATCTCATACGCCCGACTGCGCGGGATCAGGGTTCTCCCCGAGTTTGATTCTCCAGGCCACACCGCGTCTTGGGGAAAAGGTACAGTCAACTTAAGCTTGCAGTAACGTGAGAACACTTTTAACAATTGAAACGTATTGCATTCATAGGAAAAGTAAATCTGATGTAATTGATACTTAACACTTCTTTTAGTGATTGCCCTGTTTATTGTTTAGGACAGCCAGATCTGTTGACCCCTGCTACAGAGGCGGATCTCCCTCTGGGACATTTGGTCCAGTCAATCCTTCCTTGTCCTCCACCTATGACTTCATGTCCAAAATGTTAAAGGAAGTGTCCCAGGTGTTCCCTGACTCCTACATCCACCTGGGGGGCGATGAAGTGAACTTTAGTTGCTGGTACGTGTGACTCTTATCAAATAATGTATTCATTTGGACTCTTTAGATCCTATACTACAAAAAATGTTATTCCTGTAAATATAATAGAGAAAATAAAATGTGATATTGTACTCGTTAAGACTTTTTTTTTCTTGAGCTGATGATACTTTGTTTGAAAAGTATTATAGTGTAATATTGTATATTGCTCATTGTCCATTGTGAATAACTTATAGCCACATCTTCATTTAAAAACACTTTTCAAGCGGTGTTGGGAGTATTTCTTGGCAGTAAATAAGCACAACCTTGCATATTTGCCAGAATGCTGAAAATCAAGTGTTCAATGTTCAAATTAAATTTAGTTTTAAGCCTCAGAAACACGGGCTGGCCATAGTGCCACCTTAGCATCATTAAAGTGCCACCCGTGGGCCACCTCAGTAAAAAAGTCTGAACAGTATCACAACTGATATGGGAAACTGGGTTGGGTTTAAAATGTTACTAACTATTGAACAAATCTCCATTATTTCTCAGGAAGTCAAACCCAGATGTTCGGGCATTTATGGAAAAAATGGGATTCGGATCAGACTTTACCAAACTGGAGGCATTCTACATGGAGATGTAATGCGAAGTAACGTTTGTGTCATTCTAAAATGTTCTACAAAGCAAGAATCTCACCATTCTTTCTCATCTTCTCCAGGATTATGAACATTACCACTGCTCTCAACAGAACTGCCATTGTGTGGCAGGATGTGTTTGACTACCATGAAAAAGTAAGTCCTAATTGTGCAATGGAGAAATGGAACAGTAAGGAAGCTTTTTTCTCAAATGTATTATTCTATTCTATTCTCTTGCTGTCTGAAACTAAACTTATAAAAATGGTTTTCTATTGGCAAAAATAGAAACTCTTTGAGCGTCCATAAAAGGTAGAGTAGCTCTAGTATTTTTCATTCATTACAGAAAGTTCAGCCTATTTTATTAATAGTAAAGTGAACATTCTCAGTATCAGACTTTGGGTATATTTTCTGCACCCAATTTATGGTTAATTTCCAGTCTTGACCAGATGTTACTCGTGATGACCAGTTTCAAGTCAGTGCTCTGTTTTAGCACAGTTTCCTGTCAGTGGTGGAGGTGTGGAAACAGCCCTGTTACATGTGTAAAGTGCGCAGAGCCACTAAAGCCGGGCTCAGGGTGATTCTGGCCGCGCCCTGGTACCTGGACCTGCCGGGGCCCACGCACAACTGGGCCCCCTTCTACACTGTGCGGCCCCTCAACTTCAAGGGTTAGAGCCGAGCGGTGTGCCGTGTTTGTGTGTGTGCTTTACTTTGCCTTTTATTTTATTCATAACGCCGATGACAAAGCCAGAACACGGCATGGTAGACGACACATTGGTGTGATTTTCAAACGTTTCACACCAAGTATTGCGTCATAAACTATTTGCCCTTCCAAGTAATATAGAGATCAAATCAGGGCTAAAGCGGATCTAAAAACAGACTAAAATAGACTCAAATTGGACTAAGATATGTCTAAACTTAATGTAAATTATGTCTACACTAGAAAAGCACCTATTTGAATACAATACTAAGACTTATGTTAAATTATCTGTAATTAAAATGAACAAAGTCTAAAATTGCAGATGACCCTTCACCAGTGGTACACATATCACAGTTTGAGACAAAATGCTCTTGTATTCTCTTTTATACCCACACATCACATCATAAAAGTTAGCCTTAAATAAAGGCAATTTGTATTTCCTTTTATTTTTAGTCTACCATAATGCATTATACCTCTCATACCAATAGGGGGTGCTACAAGCTTACACCTGTGCTCTAAACAGGATGAACCAACGTGTTTTGATGCCCAGAGAGTATTTATTTGTTTTTAGTAATCATAATAATTTGCTGCAAGATTAAAATCAATACAAAGCATAAAACATTTAAACATTAACATCTTAAGATCTCAAAGAAAAATAAATAAAAGTGTCTTCAGGTGCTTCTTTTTTTTTTTTTACTTAATGAATTTTACTATTACAATTATGAAATGCCATTAACAGACAAACTATAACTTTTCTTCAGGCGCTTAAGTGACTCCAGGTCTGTGGGGCAGCAGCCTTTAAAGACCTGTCCCCAATTGTGCTCAGTTTTGTCCTGGGTGGGCGACGGAAATTAGAATCAGTGGACCGGAGGCGACGAGTCCAGGGCATGGCCTTGCAGAGATTGAAAAGTCAGCAGGCAGATTTTATATTCTGTTATCCACTGGACAGGGAGCCAGTGAAGGGACTGCAACACGGGGTTGATGTGGTCGTATCTGCGCCTCCTAGTCAGGATCCAGGCAGTGCAGTTCTGGATGTTTAACCTTTTATTTAACCAGAAAAAACTTATTGAAATTAACCTCTCATTGAAAAAGGGTCCTGGTCAAGTGGTCAGTAGCGCACGTCAAAACCAAACAAATAATTTACACAATATAAATATAGTACTTGCAAACAGTAGCACATCTCAGAAAAATCTTTTTTGGCATAGCTTTTTTGATTTGAGGCTCATTGCGAAATGCTGCATGTTTTGGAGAGTAGTTCAGACTAAGATGCTTTGGGCCTGAACACAAAAAGGAGGGAGCGAGTTAATGGGTGGAAGGATGCTGTGGATAGAGAGATCTGAAAAATACAAGCCTTTCCACTGAATAAGCGATTGAAACGGTGATTTAATTGTGCAAGTTGATTGATTTCAATTTTTAGGCTTTATTGTTCCTGTACACCAGTGGCTCAGGGGGAACTTGTTCAGACTTGGTTCAGCTCAAAGCATTGCAGCTCCCGGGGACCCTCCAGATCTTGAACTAGGATCAGGAATACCTTGTTGGAGATAAGATTATTGTGCATGCTTTTAGTTTGAGGAAACCCCAGATACAGCGAGAACATGCACAGACAAAAGCCAGAACCTGGTGGCCTTCTTGCCATTAAGCCAGCACGGCCTTATTTGATTTGCATTTGCTCAGACCAGTATTACACATTACGATCTGTGGAAATAAGATCCATCCCACGCCGTTTAGTAAAAAAAATTAAACATGAGCTGTTTGTGGCCTGCTCAGATCCCTCAGGGCACCGTGCTGCATATCTGGAAGGGTGTGCCGTTTTCGTACCAAAAAGAGCTGGCCCAGATCACCAAAGCGGGCAAGAAGGTGATCCTGGCCGCTCCATGGTACATCAACCACATCAGCTACGGCCAGGACTGGAGAAACTACTACACTGTGCAGCCCCTCAACTTCACTGGTGTGTGGTTTTAAAGCAGCAGATGTACTTTTTTGATATACAGAGCAATAGTTCCAAAATGGTCCATCTTCACTGGTGGTGCTTGGCAATCTGTGGGTCATTGTTCGCTTTGGCAGTAGTGACTTGGAGCGCTGATGGCTACAAAATTTGATTCAGATTAAACTTAAAGTAAAAGAGATGATACTCTGGGATTGACTGGCACACCACATTCACACAGGCGAGGTCAACTTTCAAAACCATTTGTCAGAAGTCATTTTTGGCAGAGGCTCCTGTCACTGCGGTCACTGTGTGTATCACACTTGTCTCTTTTCTAACTATGTGCTGGTCTGGTCTAACTCTGTCCTGATGTAATCTGTTTTCTGACTGGTGCATTCTATTGTAGGAATAAAATCATTTTAAAAAATGATGGTGGACCGGAGGTGACGAGTCTAGGGCATGCCTTGCAGAGATTGAAAGTCAGCAGGCAGATTTTATATTCTATTATCCACTGGACAGGGAGCCAGTGAAGGGACTGCAACACGGGGTTGATGTGGTCGTATCTGCGCCTCCTCGTCAGTATCCAGGCGGTGCAGTTCTGGATGTTTAACCTTTTATTTAACCAGAAAAAAACTCATTGAAATTAACCTCTCATTTGAAAAAGGGTCCTGGTCAAGTGGTCAGTAGCGCGCGTCAAAACCAAACAAATAATTTACACAATATAAAATATAGTACTTGCAAACAGTATAACCCTTAAGAGCACATCTCAGAAAAATCTTTTTTGGCATAGCTTTTTTGATTTGAGGCTCATTGTGAAAATGCTGCATGTTTTGGAGAGTAGTTCAGACTAAGATGCTTTGGGCCTGAACACAAAAAGGAGGGAGCGAGTTAATGGGTGGAAGGATGCTGTGGATAGAGAGATCTGAAAAATGCAAGCCTTTCCACTGAATAAGCCGATTGAAACGGTGATTTAATTATGCAAGTCTGATTTGATTTCTATTTTTTAGGCTTTATAGTCACTGTATTGTTCCTGTACACCAGTGGCTCAGGGGGAACTTGTTCAGACTTGGTTCAGCTCAGAGCATTGCAGCTCCCGGGGACCCTCCAGATCTTGAACTAGGATCAGGAATACCTTGTTGGAGGATAAGATTATTGTGCATGCTTTTAGTTTGAGGAACCCAGATACAGCGAGAACATGCACAGACAAAAGCCAGAACCTGGTGGCCTTCTTGCCATTAAGCCACTACGGCCTTATTTGATTTGCATTTGCTCAGATCAGTATTACACATTACGATCTGTGGAAATAAGATCCGTCCCATGGCGTTTGTAAAGTTAGTAAAAAAATAAAACCTGAGCTGTTTGTGGCCTGCTCAGATCCTCAGGCCACCGTGCTGCACATCTGGAAGGGTGTGCCGCCTGCGTACCACAACGAGCTGGCCCGGATCACCAAAGCGGGCAAGAGGGTGATCCTGGCCGCTCCATGGTACATCAACCACATCAGCTACGGCCAGGACTGGAGAAACTACTACACTGTGCAGCCCCTCAACTTCACTGGTGTGTGGTTTTAAAGCAGCAGATTTACTTTTTTGATATACAGAGCAACATTTCCAAAATGGTCCATCTTTACTAGTGGTGCTTGGCAATCTGTGGGTCATTGTTCGCTTTGGCAGTGGTGACTTGGAGCGCTGATGGCTACAAAATTTGATTCAGATTAAACTTAAAGTAAAAGAGATGATACTCTGGGATTGACTTGCACACCACATTCACACAGGCGAGGTCAACTTTCAAAACCATTTGTCGGAAGTCATTTTTGTCAGAGGCTCCTGTCACTGCGGTCACTGTGTGTATCGCACTTGTCTCTTTTCTAACTATGTGCTGGTCTGGTCTAACTCTGTCCTGATGTAATCTCTGTTTTCTGACTCGTGCATTCTATTGTAGGAATAAAATAATTTAAAAAAATGATAGCATTGTTACTGTTTTCCCACTGATTGTGCAATGGGAACATGTTTTTTCTTTTTTCGTTTCAAAACTCAGAAAAGCATTTTTTTAACAATTCAAGTCGTTGCAAAGGTGCCTGACTTTCTCCTGTTTGGTGAGTAATCACGAATATGCCATCTAACCCTGGGGTCCCAAATCACCAACTCGGGACCCCACTGTCAAATACAATTAGTATTATAATAAATTCAGATGCGAAACATTTAAATCTTGTTTATTAATGTTTGTTTTGACATTTGGCTTGATTTCACTCAAATATATTGCTTTCAATCAAAAATACATACACTTAATTTCTTTAATTCCTTTGGAAACGTTTGTGTGTGTTTATTCTATTATATCTTATTTCTTAGTCTTATGCTTTGCTTCTTATTATGTTTATTAACCGTTAGGATGTTTACCTCTTGGTTTTGTTACTTCAAATAAATGAAAAATAAAGTTGACAGTACTGTCTTTTACAGGCACGGAGGAGCAGAAGAAGCTGGTGATCGGGGTGAGGTTTGCATGTGGGGAGAGTATGTAGACGCCACTAACCTCACTCCTCGCCTCTGGTAAGAAAAGAGAAAGTGCAGAACAAGTGGTTATTATTGGTCAGCTCACAAACTGCTGCTTGTTACTCAGGCCCAGAGGCTGTGCTGCTGCCGAGAGGCTGTGGAGCGACGAGAAGCAAACCACCAGTGTCGCCAAGGCCTACCCCCGGCTCAATGCTTTCCGCTGCATGCTCCTCAGGTGCATTTTATATATATATGTACACGTGTCTCTCTAGCAATATAATACCTAGTGCATTTTATATGCTTTGGAACAGTTGTACATTGTAATTTGATATCTTTCTGAAGCTCTCTGTAAGTGGTCCATGTTATAATGTTCTCATCAAAAACATACCTAGAGTAGTAGTATTTATTCTTCATTCATTCAGGTTTGAGTAATGATGTTTAATGTGGGCGTTTCTTCTTCTTCAGCTAAAGTGCTCTGCATTTTATTGAGTATTAAATGTAGCACAAAATTGCCTTAATTTTAAGGACCCGCTCTGAGTTCAGCTCTCAAATTGTGTTCATTACAGCGCTATTGATAGATTAGCATGCGGTCAAAATGTGAAAGCTCTTTTCACTGTTTTATTGCCACCATTGCCGACCAATCTCTCATATTGTTACTGTGAAATATCTGACGTACCAAAAAGGATGTTTAAGAGCCACAATGATGTGTCCACTTTATGTCCCACTGTGACACATTTTGAAGTTTAAAATGCTTCTGCACTCAGTGAGGACAGTTTTCAGCTGGAGTCATGGCTTTCTGAGCCTTTTTGCACCTTATGTGCAGTAATTTTACATTTTCACATACACTACGGTCCAAAGGTTTGTGGTCACTCTGACAATTTTATGTTTTCCATTAAATATTTTGAGTTTGTTGAGTTTCAGAAGAAAGTTCCCTTTTTCTGGGCATTTTCAGAGAATAATCGATTCTCAACTAGTGGGTCGAGACCCAAAAGTGGGTCGCGGAACCATTTTCTATTCCTGAGGACTTTTGTTTTCAATATTTTCCATCTGAAACTAAATGGGAACACTACCTGGGTCTGTTAAAATAAATGTTATTGGGTTGTTTTGATCATAATTTCAATCTGAAAGACATACTGTATCTACTGCTTGTTCAATACAAAACGTGTGTGGAAAATACGATATTTTATACGATATAAGACAAATTACATTTTTATTTGGGTCACGGCTTGTCATCCTAATGGGTAATGATGAGTCTCAAACCCATACCACTAGAACCACAGGTCTAGATTGCATTTCTAATTCAAAAATTCAAAAAGAACATTTTAAGTGACCCCAAACGTTTGAAAGGCATATTATTGAAGGACATGTATAATTTGATTTCTTTAGATTTGTCATCAACATCTGCGGAAATTTTAAGATTAGATTTTAGAATTTTTATAAATGTAGAATTGCCAATGCTGTGTCATCATCCAGCATCCAATCTATGATGTCGTTGGCCTTTACTACATAACTCATTTCTATAATCAAGTTGTCAATCCTGCTTATTTGTCTTCCTGGTTTGTGTTTCAGGCGGGGGATCCGGGCCGAGCCGCTGTTCACGGGCCACTGCAGACAGGAGTACGTGGAAAACTGACCTGAAAAAAAAATCATCTCTGCTAATAATCGTGCCAATAGAACTATAATGATTTATTACATACTTTACAACTAATTACTATGTTTAGCCATAGATTTTTGAGATTGCTTTGGACATCAGCTTGAATTTTGATATCTTTTTTTACTTTTGTGTGTCTTGGTATATAGACCACAAAATCTCAGGGAAAAAATGAGAATGTTTTTGGCCGGGTCAGTTTAAACGGAGTAAATAATTTGGGCTCCAGTATTTTATATCTTTGGGGAAAAGGTTTGTGATTTTATTTTTTGAGAAGCTTGTTTGTTAACTGTTAAGTACTGTAAGTTGTCATTTCTCTTGTAAGTTTTTGGATATTGGTATTACTTTTATTTTATTGTGTTGTAGCCTAATACTAAAATCACATCACAATATTCATAGTGACATGAGTAATCACACCCTTTTAAAATGTCAGACCCATTGCTTTGCTGTATTTGAACAACCTCACACCAAAAAAAAAAAAAAAAAATTCCTGGTTAATTGAAAAGAAAATCTATCAGACCTCAACCTAAAATGAGAATTAGTCATAGTCTGAATACACCCAAACTCACTGTAGTTTTGTTGTGTGGCCATATTTGCAGCGATGTGTCTCTTTAGTGGCAGCAGATGGCAGAGTTAATCCCACACTGTTGTGCTGACTCCTCAGTCCTCTGGCTCTGACCTGGGGATCAACTCAACAGGGACTAACCAAAACTCACTCAGCGGGGTTTCTACGCTCTTCTTATGTCATTTGTGGTGATTTGAGTTTTGGGGTTCTGCAGTTCTTTCTTTAGGCCCTTGGAACGATCCTATATTGGGACGATGTAGATGATTTTTTATTTTATTTAAAAGATTGTTTTTTGACAGGACAAATCGGCATGTAAGGGGGAGAAGATGAGGGAGAGAAACAGGAAGTGAATTAATGATCCTGAGGTTGGCACAGAGTCCTGCAAATACAAAGCATACAAAGCCTATTAATTCAATAATAATAATAATGCCTTACACTAGTATTGTGCTTTACAAGCCTGTGTTACCAAGTTTCTCAAAAAGCCACATACTCACTCACACAGGCAAACACGCTCACCTTCATTCTGGTCTATTGTACATGTTTTTAGTTGTAGTGGGAACCAGAATACCCATAGGAAACCCACGCAAACACGGGGTGAACATGCACAGAAAGGCCCCGTCTGACTTGGGGATTAAACCCCGGACTTTCTTGCCGTGAAGCACAAGCGCTAAATGCTGCTGCCAATTTATTGATTTTACAGTCTGAGCCTATATATTTTGTGAGTTTTAAGGGCATATTATTTTGATTGAAAACAAGACTGTGATGTGTTTACTTTTTTCCAGACAGAAAAACTGTGTTTACTTTATGGGCAAAAGATATCAATTTTAAACCAAAGAAAAGGTGGGCATTTTATTTAAAACTTACTCTTGACAACATATTTTTTCTTTCTTTACTTTAAATAAAATTTTAAAAGTAAATGTTAATGTATGTTGCATAATTTGTCTTCTCTGTACCACAAATGCTCATAAGTAACGGCTTATTTCTTCACTCTTCGAACAGCGAGGGGTCTTCTCTGTGCGTCTTAAGAGGCTTGTGTGATAGCTGTAAAAGTTAATCCAACTCTTTGACAATAGCTGACGTTATAGAGATTATATCAAGAAGCTGCTTAGTCTTTTGGACACGTGTGAAGCACTCAAGGACACGACCATCTCCGGTCAACTTTGTCCTTCGGGAACAACACCTTGCTTGAGGATTGGGTCGACCTGCAGCATATTCTGGATCAGTTTGAATGCAAATCTGGGCAAGAAGAGTTGAATACTGTCACAGATACATGTCAGTGGCTTCATCATGGTTTAGTCAAAACTGTAGGGGAGACCGGGGCTATTTTCACACCTTTTTTTCTAGAGTTTTGCTGCTCACAAGAGTCAGACTTGCATTAAATGAAAGCTTGAACCCTTGACTTGAAGGGGTCCTCGCTCTCTTTTTCATATTGCAATAAATAAACACAACAAAATCGACTGTGACAATGTGCCCCATGTGCGGGGCAAGTTTTCACAAGGCGTAGGGTTGATTATCACTATTGTTTTTAATTGAGTTTTTATGTTAACTTGAAATTTGATAAACCTTTGTAACTTTTTGCTTTTTGAGAGAAAAGGACAAAATATGTTTTAAAACTGTCACAATGCCAGATGTGTCATTTGAACTAACTGTAGTTTTTTTTTACAAATTGCTCTATGAGGTGTAAAATGTACAAATTCACTAAAATGACCCAAACGCACGGCCCCTTTAAAAGCTAATGTTGAAATAAAGTGATCATAAAAACATACGAAAAAATTTCCCATTTATACCACATGTGACAAATAACCCTTCTCTGTGTGTGACAAATACCTGAATGTCCACTTTACCAACAAGTTAGCTAACACACGGCTTTAGCATGTTAGCTCTAAAACGTCTCAAATCGAAGCTAACATTTCTGTCTTTCAGATCAGTGTCTTTTGTTTTAAGGCACTAACCAAAGGAAAGATCTCACTACAAAAATAACCCAAACATTAAAGTTTGGGAAAAGGCATAAAAACAATTCAAATGTGTCCTGTCCTCATGTCTTCAGTCTAAAAGAGAACATTATTATTGGAAGAGAAGACGAATACCAATACACATATTATATATCAGTACAGCGCCCTCTAGTGTGGCTATAAAAAGCAATGTGACAAATTACCCCGCCCGCGTGACAAATAGCCCCGGTCTCCTCTACTACAAGCATTAAGGCGTCTCTCCTCGGGCCTTGTTCTGAACTTTACTGGGAGAGGGGCATCACCATTTTGTCCATTTTACTACCCTGGAGAGCAACAGTGTAACGCCTCATTTGAAAGCTAAGACCTACAAAAGTGATCGTATCTTTTTTGTCACGTCGTCAACGCGTTTTTTTGTCATATTTTTTAAGCAGTTTTGTTGTGTTGTTTTTGTCGCTTTTCCGCCATGTTTTTGCCGCTTTTTTGTCACATTTTGTTGCGTTTTCATCCTTGTTTTTGTCGCAATTTTGATGCTTTTTTTTTTACCTTTTAGATTTGGGTAAAGCCAAACTGGGGAAAATGTGCTCGGATTCCGGTGTGGGTTAAGAGGTTAACTGCGTATAAAAAGGCTAATACTTTCTTTAATCTGGTGACATGTTGCAGGTATGATCAAAGGGGCGTTATGCAATGTGATGTCCTCCTCCAGATTAGCAGACTGCTGAGGTCAGGGCGAACATGGATTTATCCCTGACAGGAGTAAGTGCTGTTTGAGATGAACCTCTAAAGCGCGTGTAAACAATCTCATGTGAACAGCGTTTAGCCATGAAACTTAATATCAATTCATCACACGCAGCAAAACGCCGGCTTTGTCCAGTTAATCTTTGAGATCACTTTGCAGCTGAGTGAGTAATCCTTTTACGCAGCACTTGGAACAACAAAAGGCTCCTGTTTTCAAGACAAGCCCGGTTAATGTCAGGATCGGGATTACAGCCTGCAGACATTAAGAAGAAATGTGTCTGTTCGGCTTCAATGTTCAATCTGCTGTCGGTCAGAACAATGAAGTATTAATCTTATAAATTAGAAATGTTTGAATACCATACTTTACTCCATCCTTCATTCACATACATTTTTTCATTGGCATATATATAGCGCTTTACATCAAGGAACCACTCACCCATTCACACTCTAAAACAAGGCAAGGTGGGTGAAGTGTCTTTGCCCAAGGACACAACGACAGTGTGCACCCTCCGATCACAGGACGACCTGCTCTACTACCTGCACCACTGTCACCCCATCTTATGGTTAGGGTTATTTTCTCCAATTACGCGTATATCTAAATCTCAAAGCGTATTGACCGGAGAGCTTACAGCCTGTATGTCAGTGTGATACCTCATTTGAAAGCCAAGACTTTCTAGTTTCTAAAAGCATGTCTTACACAAATTAGATCACATTGACCGTCCCTAATCATAACTCTAACCCCCTGATCTGGCGGGGGGAGAACTTCTTAACCCCTGCCTTAACAGAGCACATTTTCTCTAGTTCAGCTTTACAGTTATAGGCCAGAGTATTGCCTCATTTGAAAGCTAAGACTGATACAACTCAAATGGATCTTTTTCCTCACGTTGTTGCTACATTGACATCACTTTTTTTTAAACATTTTTTCATCGCTTTTTTGTTGCGTTTCCATGACATTTTTGCCACATTTTCATCGCTTTTTGCCACTTGTCTGTTGCTCTTTTGTGTCTCCTTTGTTGCGTTTTTGACACACATTTTCATCCCTTTTTTTGTCACGTTTTTGTCTCATTTTGTTGCTATTTTGACGCTTTTTTTTCGAGAAGCTTTCAGGGTTTGGGTAAAGCCAAACTGGTTCAGGTGGAGGTTGAGACTTTAAACAACAAAAACTCTCTATACTGAATTAAAAAGTAAATCAAGTCATAAATGAATAAACTAATGGGCGTAGAAAGTAGATGTGCCTGCTCTGAACAGAAAAGTTCCTATTCCTATTCCAAATCCACTCACTTTTACTTGACTTACTGCAGAAACTCCTTCTGTTTTAGACAATGATACAGTAATTAATCCATCCATGTTGTGTTCTTTGCTTTGTGGCTCTGTGTGTATGATCCAAGAGGACTTTGGTGGAAAGTAGGGTCTGTGTTTGTACTTTTATTCACAACAGCCGGTGTGACTGATTGATTTATTCTTATAGAGACTAAAGATTAAAAGGATGACAGATCAGCATTTGCTTACACAGCGCCTTCTGCTAATCCCAGACGCCCCATGCAGGCTCTCTCCGGAGGCGCATGGGCTTCAGAAGAACAACAGGCCACAGGAAGAAACAGGCAGAAACTGTTGGCAGCGCTCCATCTGGACAAATCTGAAGTTGTAGAAGGTTTGAAAAGACAACTGGAAGTTTAGGCAGCAATGGGAGACCTGCACAACAACCACATCTTTCCACTTAATTCAGAGGACTTCACTGGACTGAGCCCGACACGGACAGGTGAGAATATTCTGTGTTTTTTACTTTAAATTTTGCAGGTTTGGAAGCTTTCACACTGACTTAAACAATTGAGGTGTAAGTTCAGTTCAGCATAATGTTCAACCTTATGGCGCCAAGTACCAAACAGTAGACTCTGCAAGTGCTACCCCAGACCGCCCGCCTAGATCAAGGACAAATCAGGACTAAACCGGCTCTAAAATACATCTAAATCAGACTAAATTAAGCCTAAACTGGATTTAAACAATGTCAAAATTAGGGGGGAAAAAATAATAACTTAAATGATGTCTCTTATAAAAACAGTGTTGGGCAAGTTACTTTAAAATTGTAATATATTCTATATTAGTGAATTCATTTTGAGTTACTTTTGGCAAAATATAAATTGAAAATAGGAATAAAGCCACTGAGCAAAAGTGCAGTCAGAGATTTCCTTTTCCTTTTCTTCCGCCCATTCTCTCGTGTTTTGTTTTGACGACATTAACTGCAGTTCTTATAGTGTCCAACTTAATTTGTTAAGCTGCATTTTATTTGGGGGAGTTTGGCATTTTTTTGTTGATACATTTACATTAAATGCACTTGTGACTCAAGTTACTTTAAATGTAGTGACTAATATTTTCGTGTATTTTGTTAAAGTAATATGTTATATTCCTTAGTTACTGAAAAAATAGTATATTTTTGTAACTCGTTACTTTTACAACACTGATTAAAACGAATTAAGTCTAAAATTGCAGATGACTTTAAGTTGCGCCTGAGCCTAAGTACCACCATAGATACATGAACCGCAGTTTGAGAACCACTGTGGGTTTTTTAACACTGATGTTTTTTTAACACTTAAGGGTGCATGATGTGGAAAAGAAAAACTTATGTATGTGTTATTTACGTTTTTGTGACTCAATGACTGCCTGGCGTCTTTACTTTCCATCACGATGGCCTCAACAGCTCTCCAGGACCAATTGTTTTGTAGGTTTTCAGGTGAGACGGTCCGTCAGCTGTGAAAACCTACCAGAAACTCTAAAAACATTTGATCCTGGTGCATCGTTGAGGCCTCTGTGATGGAAAATAAAGGCGGAGTATAGAGACCGCTGGGTCACTCAAATACGTACATACTAGAAAAACTTTTTTTTTCACATAAAAAGTGACATAATATACCTTTGTAGGCGATGAATTGACTTTCTTATTCCTCTATCCATAACTAAAACGTAGGATGCTACTTGGACATTATATCCAAAATACAATCCATTTCCCACACTAAAAATTCTCCTTAAACCACAACAATGAACTGTACTAAGTATTTGTAATCAGTCATGTGATATAATCTTAGACTGACAAATACAAAGACGTACGTGTAAACTCTATGTGTGCGCAGGTTTTGTCCCAGTGACGAAGGGTTCGGGCCTGCTGTGCAAAGTCTGCTCTGACTCCAGCAGCGGGAAACACTACGGCATCTACGCCTGCAACGGCTGCAGCGGCTTCTTCAAACGCAGCGTGAGGCGGAGACTCATCTACAGGTCTGTGGACGAGATTGTGTTATTAATTTAGTTTGCAACAAGAAACTGTAGAATTTACCTCACTATATCAAGACCCACACAACCATAAAGGAGGCAGATTTATGATTAATATTTCAAGTTCTGGAGGGTTGAAGAATGAGAGGGGGGGAAACTGCTAAATATTCAAAAGTACTTGCAGTCAAACTGAAATTGCAATTTTAATGGACTTATTATCACAATAGGCTGCAATGATTGAACTCTAATTTCCTTTGTTAACAACAAAATATCTCACCTGAAATGTATGAGATTCTTGTGTTTGTTCAGTAGTCCTTATAATCAGAGGTGGAAAGTAGAAGGAAGTGCAAATTGAGGTACTTTTACTTTACTTGAGACCATTTTATGATGACTGCTTTTTACTTTTACTTCATTGCATTTCAGAGCGGGTATCAGTACTTTCTCCTCCACTATAATTTTATTTGGAGTTAAAGTAAAAGTACTGTATTTTAAACAGTAATTTAAACACATATTTTCACAGTGACTTCTTTTTGGTCCAGACCAGGTTTAGTCCTGGTTCAGACCCATTTTAGACCTGGTTTAGTCCTAGTTTGAAAGTCCTAGTTTACTTCTAAAGTACCTTTGCAAATGGACACTTTTTTTAACTTTTACTTACACTACTGGTTAAAAGATTAGTTTGGGGTCACCCAGGCCAGTTGTATAGCTTCTCTAATTAGCATAACAGTATCAGTTGTCTGTGGAAGCTCTCAGTCATACAGGAGTTGTCCATCTTCAATGAAGGTACTTGAGTCATCTTCTGTACTGTTCTGTAAAAAAAAAGAAGTCTCGAACGTTTCCAGCAGTGCTAGCATAATTGCACGAGTGTTTTCTAATTACCATTTAACCTCTTAACCCCCACCTGAACCGAGCACATTTTGTCAATTTTGGCTTTACCCAAACCTGAAAGCTTCTTGAAAAAATGTCAAAATAGCGACAAAAATGTGATGAAAACGAGGATGAAAATGCAACTAAAGAAACAAAAATGTGACTAAAAAGCAATGTGTGATGAGAACGCAATATGAAAGCCACAAAAGAGCAATAGGAAAGTGACAAAACGCAACAAAAAGCGAAGAAAATGCTACAATAAAAGCAGCAGAAGAACAACAAAAGAGTAACAGAAAAGTTTCTAATATGTGACGAAAACACAACAAAAAAGCAATTGAAAACAGGTTTAAAAAAAAGTGACGACAACATGAGGAAAAAGATCCATTTAGATAATTTTTGTATGTCTTAGCTTCTAAATGAGGCGTTACACTGGCCTGTTGGCTGCAACCGTTTAGATTTGGGTAAAGCTGAACTGGAGAAAATTCACTTGGTTACTCCATTACTCGATGTACCATTAGAACTCTGGAGCGACGGTTCCTCTGCACACTTAGGTATTATATTAAAAATCCCCCCTTTCCAGCTAGAATAGGCATTAACAATGTCTCGACTGTATTTCTGATTAATTTAATGTTATCCTCATTGAAAAAAGTAGTGCATTTTAAGTGACCCCAAACTTTTGAGCGGTAGTGTAAGTAGAATTTTAATATGATATTTTTGCTTTTACTTAAAGTGCATATGACACATTAGACTCCATGTTTGCAAAAACATGGTTAACACAATTATATTGAAGATTTTGCTAAAGATTGTGCCCAGTTTTCTTTAGTTTGGACATTTTTGTGATGTTCATAGTTTCACTTCCTTGTGGACACTGACAGGAAGTGACGTAGATGAAGGTGTGGCAATGCGAGGGTTAACTTAGCTGTTTTAAACATAAAATTGCCAGACAACGCCAGCTGGAGATGGCCAGCACCAGAAACTAAGTAAAGCACGTAGGTTCGTTGTTGAGTAGATGGATCACAGAGGCCAGGCACTGTATAGAAAAGTGTTACATTTATTTTCACATTCTTTAGTTAAAATCATGTTTGTCCAAAGTTCGTTTCACAGTTCGTTTAGTTACTTGTTTTCAGTCCATCTTTCAGTTACCACAGTCTACCCATGACGTTGCGCACCTACGGCGCTCCACGAATCCAGTGACAGGGGAATAATAACAGAACAGGCGAACCAAAAGGCAGAGAAAGGTGATAAAAGGGCGGAGAAAAAGGCAGGCGGCAGTGACGACCCTCCTTGGTCCTAGACATCTACAGATGCAAGAAGGCACATCACTAAGAGTATAATTTACGATGTTATTTCTAGAGTAACCACGCCACAAACCTGAGCGGGGCATTTGCATGGCTCGGGGCTTTGACAGCAGAGTCCGAGTCAACGCAGCCAATCCACTCTACTAGCATGACCAGTTACAGGGAGCCCGCGGGCCCATGACGGCGCCGCGACAAACTAAACGTTAAGGACTATAGTTAATACCAATTTAAGATTTACTTTTAGCGACAATATGATACTACCTGGACTGGAGTGACGAGGAG